>CM048746.1:326784817-328077942 GCA_026315105.1 Locusta migratoria
TTGAATGAAATGTCAACATATAGAAACCGAACACAGCACCCAAATGTCAATCAAATGGAAGTTTCCTAGTATGGGTCAAAAATTACCACATGGTACTACTAGGGGTACAGAAAAATGCGGTACTTCTAGTGTTAATATAGCATACTTCAATTGAAATAAGTTTGTTTCAACGCCAAAATGCGTTACATTCTGTTAATCAATTATGAGATCAAAATATTCCGCTAAAGCGAACGTTTGAATGTAGACATGGAACAATCTGCTTGAATCATTTTGATATATTCACCTTTGAATTATTTTCAAATGCAGATGTCTTAAGTTTCTTTCGAAGTGTAACTTAAATCATATTATATAATGCTTGCTATAGTATATCATGTTGTGCATTTGTAATGTGTGTCGTAATGAAAAATCATATAATGATAACAGACTTATTACGTACCAGTGTTTTACCAAAACCTCTGATTTTATTGTTACTTAAAACTATTTCTTATCACAATGATAATAATACAATTATGTAACAGTGACATTACCAATAATTGTAACGGGTGTTTAAGGGAACAGTTACACTTATCAAAACAACCTGATTTTTCTCTAAATTATTAGAAGCCGTTTAAACTGCATGTACTTCGAACGATATGGGTATTTCGTCAATGATGAATTTATACCAAGTCAGGTAGTCTTGATTTTGTCACTCTTCTCCAAAACCAGTATTCAATAAACTATCAACATATTTCTTTTCGTCATTTCAGATTGGATGGTTTTGTAATGGGCCACCTGGGTATCAGTAGAGGCTCACCACATGCTGTGACTGCTTCTAATAGCATCGAACTTTCACTTACCTGGTCTAATTTTCGAGCGCTTTAAATAGGAATTTCACTTCTATCAATCCAAAGTCTTAAACAAAGTTATTGCTTCTCGTTCTGACTCGTATTATCAATTACTGTTGAAGATTCTCTGCTCTTCTGAAACGTGGTCAGATGTTAAGTATTTATGCCCTTTAAGTACATTTACATCAACGCTTAGAAAAATGAGATGCGTTCCAAGAAAACACAGGAATGTAGGAAGCACGTTATTGTTCATAATCACGTCATTTGCATCAGCGCCTCCTACTGGCAATTATAAACAAATTCTTCTTTTATATGAAATGTGTGTGTGTGTACAGATTTGTCTGAGCTCTCAACCTCTATTTTTACAGGTTTGTATCGTTCCACATATTACGATTTGCCTAAGTTGCATGATGTATTTAGATTTTTCTGACACCGTTTTCTTTAGTAACTCATTTGTTAAAATGTTTCTACATGTCAGTTTCTGTGTGCCACATCGTCAGTCATGGCCATCGTCTACTATGTCTTCTTCCTTCGGAGCAAATAGTGGAAATAGAGGGGTTCCAAGCCTTATCGAACAAATATACTCTTACACGTTTTATCAGGAGTTAGTCAGTTCTTTCATTACGCGTTCCAATTAGATTCTACAATGGGAAAATAAACTGAACAACCCAGTGACCCATTAATCATAGCAACAAACTTAGTCTCTAATTACTAAAAGCCTACTCATACCGATATCTACATTGTATTTTCGAATTGTTATCACACATCGACAGGATTATGTGTGGTTAAAGCACTGGCTCACAGACCACCATAGAGTGTCCATGTAGCTGAGTAACTTACTATTATTTAAATTAGGATCCACTTACAGTTTGACGCGACTCAGCAAATGAAGACTCAATAAGTATCACCTACCTGCAAAAGATGAAAAACATTACTTACTCTACGTGTACCAATCGATGGTAAAAATTTTTATAAAGTAAATTAAAATTTTCTTACACAATATTTTAATTAATACTAATTAAAAATGTACAATGAAATACCATAGAAAGTTACCTTATTCATAGCTTATAAATTAATAAGATACCGAAGTCATCGTCCTGGCAAACAAAACAGGTCATAACACTGTGACGAAACAAGGAGAACAGCATACCAAATTTAAAAGTACACAAAATTCCTAAGATTGGCGATCTCACACAAAAGCTCGAAATTTTCTGAGGACTTCAATGCAAAATGATTACAAAAGTTTCCTTGACAAAAATTTTCTGAAAATTTGGTAGAAAACCTAAAGTGATTCTAGTCATAAGAAAAATATACTAGAGAATGAAACACAATCAATATCTACGCTTCGCGATAGTAATGGTGATGATACCGATGACAGTGCTGCTGAAGCAGATATACTGAATATAGACGCTCGGGAATTGCCGTGTGTTTCTAGGCGCCATATCTGAGACTGTGCGGCCATTCGCACCGGAGATTAGAGTCCTCCATCGGGCGCGCTTTGTGTGTGTGTGTGTGTGTGTGTGTGTGTGTGTGTGTATGTGTTGTCCTTAGCATGAGTCTAAGTCAGTTTAAACAGTTTGTAAGTCTAGGGACTGGTGACGAAAGTACTTTGGTCCAATAGGATAAAAACATTTAACATTAAAACTAAATACGGTTTTCTTTAATTCCTTCACCAAACAAGATAAATAGTCCTGTTTTTCAATTACGAACAGATGTCTAGATAAGGAACCAAGAAATAGATATCATTGGAATTGTGTGTTATTCATTCGGTTCATACTGTTTACCGGTTAGGTTCCTATCAGATTATGTTGATGCTATAGCTCCACACAACAAGCGATCCGTATCCAAAGGGGAAGTCATTCACATCGATTTGCAGTAGAGTTTTAAAACATATACTTTGCTAAAACAATATGCGTTACCTGGATGCGAGCTATCGATTGGCCCATGGATAAGACAGGCTTGGAAAATGTCATTTTTGTAAAACGTCTCTAGCTCTTTAAGGTGACGCGCGTCATCGACGAGGAATCTTAGACTGATTCTACATTTCTAGATTTACTAAATTCTATTGACACCGTACCCCAGAAAATGCTTTTAACCAAATTGTGAGCTTACGGAATAAGCATAACATAACAGTATTCGCGATTTTCTGTGAGACACGACACAGTTCGTAGCTATTGATGGAATGGTATCAATTAAAACAGAGGTGATAGCGGGCGTTCCCCAGGGTGCCGGCCACGGTGGCCGAGAGTTCTGCGGCTCGCCAGTCACAGTCTGCACGGCCACTACGGTCGGGGGTTCGAATCCCCCCTCTGGCATGGATATTTGTGCCGTCCTTAGTATTAGCTAGTTCATAAGTAGTTTGTAAGTTTAGGGACTGATGACCCCGTAGTTAAGTCCCATAAGCTCTAAAAACATTTGATTTTTCCCCAGGGTAGCGTTATAAGTCTGTTTTCTTCCTTACCGATGAAATCGACTTGGAAGAAAATCTGAGCAGCCCTCTTAGATTGTTTGTAGATGATGCTGGCGTTATCGTCTACTAAATTCTTAAGAAGATCCAAACAACTACAGTACGATGTAGGTATCTACATGATGCGGAAGTTGACATTTGACCCTAAATAATGAAAAGTGTAGTGTGATACATATGACTAATTGGCGGAATCTGAGAAACTACGTTTATAAAGCAAAGGAATCAAATCTGAAGCCCAAACACGCTACTTTATACCATTAAATTACTGTGAAGACGAACTTGAATCGGGAAAAACAGCATAAAGTTTTGTCAGGAGGGCGAACCAAAGACTGCAGTTTTTGGTAAATCACTTAAACGAGGTAGTCGGACTACCTAAGAGTATGGCTACACTACGCATGTCCGGCCCTTTTCGCAGAAATGCTGCACGGTGTGGAGTTCTTATTAGGTAGGAATTATGGCGGACTTTAAAAAAGAACAAAGAAGGGCAGCTAATTTCGTGTTACCACGATATAGGAGAGAAAGTTTCAAAGAAATGATACATTAGCTGGGATGATAATCACTGCAACAAAGGCGTTTTTCGTTGTGTCTGGATCTACTTACGAACTTCGACCAACAGGTTTCTCCTCCGGATGTGAACACGTAGCTTTGACACCTATCTATGTAGGGAGCAATCATCACTGTAATGATATAAAAGAAGTCAGAGTTTTTCAAAATGGAATTGTATATGAAAAGTATGAGAGTAGTTCGATGTCTCTGCAAGGCACTGAAGTGTGTGACGAGGCTAGAAACCCGCGATAAATTTTAAGATGTATATTACTTTACTTTTTGCAGTAACAAATTCACTCATAGAACACAGTCTTTACTGTCAGCCGTTTCCCAAAATTCAAATAGTAGATCTTTGTGTAGAGTGCTTTTACTGGAGTGGGTTTTAGGATGTGTTCAAAACTCTTATAAACCACTGTAGTACACTAAGAAGAAAAAGAGGATTACTGCTCCCTAGTTGACCTCATAACACGGAACGTTAAAAGTGTTCATCTCTAGTCCACGGCTTACCTAAAGATAAGTGGCAAGTGCCCAATCGAATAAGCGGAAAGGGCACTTCACAAAATCGCGAGCTTACATTCAAATCAATACCGACTACCTCTATCACTTACACGAATGGAGCACTTCTCACTCCACGAATCCGTACTACGCCTTGCAACGAGACCGTGGGCCCATAGACGAACGTCAGTCAATGCATCGGTCCGATTATCGGACGGAGAAGTGCTTCACTCGACTCTATCGAGGGAGTTCGGCTCCACTTCAGTGAATGCATTGTGCACGGTACTTGGAATATGCCCGATAGACGCCATCATCACACTCTGAGCTGCAGTGTCCAGCTGAAGGATGGAGAGATATGATGAGGTAAATGCAGTTCCCAACGTATCAATGATGATAGGGGGGAGCAGTGGCGTAACTAGGACTTGGCTTTGGGGGGGGGGGGGGGGGGGTGATAGATCTGCTTGACGACCAAAATTTTAGTCAGTTTCCAGACAGACTAGTATCTACCACTCCCGTTCAAAAAACTAATTAACTCCCATCCAATGAAAGCTTATGGTAAAACACCCCAAGTTTCAATTCTTTACCTTTACGAGATTGCTGTTATACGATTTCTTCTCTCTCTCATTTTTTTTCGTTTTTTTTTGGGGGGGGGGGCGGGGTTCTATCCCCCTCATCCCCCCCCATAGTTACGCCACTGGGGGGAGGGGGACACAAGTGATAAGGGACGTAGACTACACAAGTTTAAGTCAGACATATGGGAGCGGCTACGTAGGATACATATAGTTCCCAGCCGCGGTGTTGTGCAATTCCTTAACTAGCCGCAGATATTACAACATAGACATAACGCTGCACGAGTCAGTCACACACCTTCTTATATGGAAGAAGCGTTAGCTGGTTTTGGGCGAAAGACGACGCAGCAGGTAAATACGCATGAGCAAAACATCGGTACACTATTGAGTAGATATCGATCGCGATCAAGCAGATGACTTTCTGTTTCGGATTGTGGTGGGGGATGAAACGTGGGCTTACCATTACACGTCCGAATCGAAGACCGCATCTATGGAGTGGAAACATCCGTCACCCACCACCTGTCAGAAAACAGTTGGAAGGCACTCCGTCTACAGGTAACGTGCTACTCATCGTTTTCTGGTACGCCCAAGCAGTTATGTTGCCGGACATTTTGGAGGATGCAGCCATCAATGCAACGCGGTACTGTGCCACTCTGTCCAAACTGAAAGAGGTGATTCGGAAAAAACTGCCTTGCCTTCTCAGAGATGGCCTTATGCTGTTGGATGACAATGCGAGACCACATTAGGCGACGGCAACGCGAAACCGTTATTGCAACTCTTCGTTGGGAGCATTTACACTATCCGCCATACAGTCCCGATCTCGCACAATTTGACTTCCATTTGTTTCCAGCTTCGAAACGTTGGAATGTTATTAAGCTTATGGTGCTTAACTGCGGGGTCATCAGACCCTAAACTTACAAACTACTAATAAACTAACTGATCCACATCTCCATATCTACATACATACTCCGCAATTCACCGTAAGGTGCGTGGCGGAGGGTACATTGTACCACTACTACGCATTACCTTTCCTATTCCACTCCCAAATTGAACGAGGAAACAAAGAATGACTATATGCCTCCGTACGAGCCCTAATTTCTCTTATCTTGTCCTTGTGATCTTTACGCGAAATGTAAGTAGGCGGCAGCAAGATCGTACTACACTCAGCTTCAAATTCAAGCCTTGGAAATTTTCTTAACAAAAATTCACGAAAAGAACGGCGTCCTTCTTCCAGCGATCCCCAATTGAGTTGCCGGAGCATTTCCGTGACACTCGCGCATTGCTCGAACGTACCGATAACAAATCTAGCTGCTCGTCTCTGAACCGCCTCTATGTCTTCCTTTAAACTGATCTGCTTCGGGTCCCAAACACTTAAGCAATACTCAAGACGTGGTCGTACAAGCGTTTTATACGCGGTGTCCTTTACAGGTGAAGTACATCTTCCCAAAATTCTCCCAATAAACCGAAGTCGGCTGTCCTCCTTACTCACAACTGTCCTTATATGCTCATTACATTTCATATCGCTCTGCAATGTTACGCCTAGATATTTGAACGACGCGACAGCATCAAGAAGCTCACTACTAATGCTGTATTCGAACATTACGGGATTGTTTTTCTACTCATGCGCATCACCTCACATTTTTCTACATTGAGAGCTAGCTGCCATTCTTCGCACCAACTAGAAATTTTGTCTAAGTCATCCTGTATGCTATTACAGTCAGTACTAATACTAATACTAATACTACAGACAACACTAACATCCATGCCCTAGGAGGGATTCGAACCCCCGACGACGGGGAATGGCCTCGCGCATCGCAGCTTAGCGCCTCAAAGCTCTCGGACACTGTGCCGCGGCACCAGATTTGAAGAAGACTCTAGGAGGAAGGCGCTTTGGAAGCAATTCTGACGTCAAACAAGCCGATCAAAGTTTCTTCCGCATGCAACGCCCTGATTCTTTTACCGGAAAGCTTTTCGAATTATTCGGCGGTATGACAAATGTCTCAATGTACTTAGGAATTGTGTAGAAAAATCTTCAATTTCTCATTCTATTTTCCCTCCCTTTTATACACATCTCTGGCCACGGTCGACAGGGGTTCGAACCTCCGACGACGGGGAACGGCTCGCGCATCGCAGCATAGCCCCTCAAAGCGCTCGGCTACTGTGCCGCGGCACCAGATTTGAAGAAGACTATAAGCGGATGGCGCTTTGGAAGCAATGCGTCGGGGATTCGATTCCCTGTCGACCGTGGCCAGAGTTGTGTATAAAAGGGAGGGAAAATAGAATGAGACATTGAAGATTTTTCTACACAATTTCCAAGTACATTGAGACATTTGTCACACCGCCGAATAAAATTGGAAAAGCTTTCCTGGAAAAAATCAGGGCGTTTCGTACGGATGAAACGTTGACGTGAAATAAGCCGATCAACGTTTCTGCTGTATGCAACGCCCTGATTGTTTTCCAGTAAAGCTTTTCGAATTTTATTCGGCGGTATGACAAATGTCTCAATGTACTTGGAAATTGTGTAGAAAAATCTTCAATGTCTCATTCTATTTTTCCGTCCCTTTTATATACAACTCTGGCCAAGGCCGACAGGGGAAACTTAATATTCCAACTACCCCTCGTAAAAAGAGGTGTAATGCAGTGGAGCCGGCCGCGGTTGCCGAGGAGACTGAGGCGCTCCAGTCACGGTCTGCACGGCCACTACGGTCGGGGGTTCGAATCTCCCCTCGGGCATGGATGTTTGTGCCATCCTAGTTCGTAAGACAAAGCCATGACAAGCCATGACAAAATTGTTTCACCTGGTGTGTAAGATGTATGAGACAGGTGAAGTACCCTCAAACTTTAAGAAAAATGTTATAATCCCCATCCCTAAGAAAGCAGGTGCAGACAGGTGTGAAAACTACAGAACCATCAGTTTAATAAGTCATGGCTGCAAAATATTAACGCGAATTATATACAGAAGGATGGAAAAGCTGGTAGAAGCCGACCTCGGGGAAGATCAGTTTGTGTTCAAGATAAATGTAGGAACACGGGAGGCAATACTCACTTTACGGCTTATCCTAGAAGATAGATTAAGAAAAGGCAAATCTACATTTCTAGCTTTTGTAGATTTGGAGAAGGCTTTTGACAATGTTGATTGGAATAAACTCATTAAAGTTCTGAAAAAAGCAGGAGTAAATTATAGGGAGCGTAAGGTTTTTTACAACTTGTACAAAAACCAGACAGCGGTTGTCAGAGTTGAAGGGCATGAAAGGGATGCAGTGGTTGGGAAGGGAGTGAGACAGGGTTGTAGCCTTTCTCCAATGTTATTCAACTTGTACATTGAACAAGCTATAAAGGAAAGCAAGGAGAAATTTGGTGAAGGAATAAAAGTTCAGGAAAGAATTAAAAACATTGCGTTTTGCCGATGACATAGTAATTCTGTCAGATACAGCAAAGGACCTGGAAGAGCAATTGAATGGAATGGACAGTGTGCTGAAAGGTGCATATAAGATGAACATTAACAATAGCAAAACTAGGGTAATGGAGTGCAGTGTAAGAAAATCAGGTGATGCTGAAGGAATTAGATTGGGAAACGAAGCAATAAAGGAGGTAGATGAGTTTTGTTACTTGGGCAGTAAAATAACAAATGATGGTCGCAGTACAGAGGATATAAAATGCAGAATGGCAATGGGTAGAAAAGCGTTTTTGAAAAAGAGAAATTTGTTAACATCGAATATTGATTTAGGCCTAAGGAAGTCCTTTCTGAGGGCATTTGTATGGAGTGTTGCCTTGTATGGGAGTGAGACATGGACGATAAACAGTGCGGACAGGAAGAGGATTGAGGCTTTTGAAATATGGTGCTACAGAAGAATGCTGAAGATTAGGTGGGTGGATCGCGTAACTAATGAGGAGGTACTGAACAGAATTGGGGAGAAAAGGAATTTCTGCCATACCTTGACTAAAAGAAGGGATAGATTGGTAGGACACATTCTTAGACATCAAGGAATTGTTAATTTAGCGTTGGAGGGAAGTGTGTCGGGAAAAAATCGCAGGGGAAGACCAAGAGATGGATACAGTAAGCAGATTCAGACAGATGTAGGTTGTCGTTCTTATGTGGAGATGAAGAGTCTTGCTCAGGATAGGGTATTGTGGAGAGCTGCATCAAACCAGTCTCCGGACTGAAGACCACAACATACACAACAACAACAGTTCGTAAGTAGTTGATAAGTACTTTGTAAGTTTAGGGAGTGATGACCCCGTAGTTAAGTCCCATAAGCTGTACAAACATTTGAATGCAGTGAAATACGTCATCGTGGAAGTCCGAAACTTTTTCGAATGGCGTTTACACAATTTGCGTAGGGATAGTGCAAACAGTGATGTGGCCCCACGGTCACCTGAGTGGCGCTCCCTCGCAATGCAAGTGTATCGCCGTAAGCAATGGCCCCAGAGCCGTACGTCAATGACAGTGCGCCGGACGCTAGAAACAAGTTGCCCTCCCCATTGAGACGTCAGACGTATGTGGCCGGCGGGCCGTTTTTCAGCCGCCATCCGCAGCCCATATAGAAGGCGGTGGCGGCGGCGGCGGCAGTAGGTCAGGCGTCCCACCTGCCGGGTGATGCACGGCCGCCGCATTTATCGCACCCCCCCTCCCCCCCCCCCCCCCCCCCCCGGTAGACACGCCCCGGTCACGCATGCCCGGCTGGCTGCACGCCAGACCACAGCACGCTCCCACCGTCTGCCTAACACCGGAGAGCACCGGGCCCTGTCGATACCCTTAATAAAACTCTAGCCTACTGCCTCAGGAGCACTTTCAGGAGTTGTCCAGATGAAGAGGACGCGCTTTCAGGTGTTCTCCAGATGAAGAGTATGCACTTTCAAGGGCAACCTTCACAAGAGGCTACGCCAGAGACAAGTTAAAATCCGGTCATATAAGGTGCGACTGAAAAGTTTTGTGAATGGTCCTATCATTTATAAAAGACGCTGGTGAGGATGAGGTGCCCGTGCATACACGTTGTTTCTTATCTACATAAACGATCTGGGAGAAAATCTGAGCAGCTCTCTTAGTTTGTTTGCCGATATCGTATGGTTAAGTCTTCTGAAGATCAAAACCAACTGTAGAACAATATACATCTACATCTATACCTACATCTACATGGGATCAGTGGCGTAGCTATCATAGGGCTAGGCGGGGCAGTGCCCCGGGGCCCCCGAGCTCCAAGGGGACCCTTGGCCTTCGTGAGCGACGATCGAAAAAATTTGCAGTAGGGCGTCGAATTTTTTATTTAACTTTTTTACCCTCCCACCCTACCGTCCATCATATCCGCTTCCTCTCAAACCAAGTTTCCCACAGTAGCCGCACTGGGCCACCGCACTGGGCTCCAGTCACAGTCTGCACGGCCACTACGGTCGGGGGTTCGAATCCCCCCTCGGGCATGGATGTTTCTGCCGTCTGTAGTATAAGGTAGTTTATAAATAGTTTGTAAGTTTAGGGACATGACCCCGTAGTTAAGTCCCATATGCTATACAAACATTTGAACATTTTGAACATCACTGATTAAAGACTGCAGTAACAATGCAGAAAAACAATAATGGAACTGTACGCAAATAAGATTGTGGAATGAAAGACTCACAGGAGTACCAACCCAAAATTATTAGCGACATAGCAAATGACAGACCTAGCACCTTACTCTGGCGCCATATGAGTCACATGTAACTCAATAAAAAAAAAATATATATATATATTAAAAAAAACACACAAATAAAATAAAAACATACGCTAAGGTACTAAATAGCAATATATTGAACTTATTTGTACTTAAATAGCTTACTTCAAGCAAACGAAAGCAGAATTTGGAAAAAAAGAAAATGGTACCCCGCAGTGGCGGACTAAGGCTGTTGGAGGCCCGGGGCGGCGGCGAAACGAAAGTTTCATGTAATAATTACTTTGTCTCAATAGTGAATTGTGCATCAAGACGCTGCCCTCTGCCCCACTCTCACGATAATAAGCGAAAATATCGACTTAGTTATTTTACTTATTACTTTTTCCTGGCCAGACACTGACATATACTTCAAAAAGCCTGGTAGGGGCACGGCTCAATCCAAAGTGTTTCATCAAACAAAATCCGGCAACTTACTTTTGATGAAACCATCCTAAGGAATATTTACCCTATTTTTCTTCTTTGAGTGGGCTATCAACGAAATGAGCTAACAGCGAAGTAGTTTAGCAAGAGTGAATTGTTAGCACTGACAAAAGTCCGCCTGCTGTCACCGCTGACGAAAAAATATCCCATGGGGCATTTTCATCTGTATGTCCTACCCAGGTCCAACTCTATCTCTATCCCTCCGCAAAATTTCATCCAAATTACCTAGTATTTTTTGCGTGAAAGCATAACAAACAAACTTTTACAATTATATTAGAGAGTACGATTAAACATTATCTGCTGCGTGACACATAACAATGTACTTAATGGTATTTAGGTTTGTCTTATTGTCTTCCAGTGGGCGGTAAGGAGCTGATGATGAAGTAGTTTTGCATCTGTACAGTATTAGTGTAGATGGCCCCAATGTCATTTTTGCCCCGGGGCCCATGGTGACATAGCTACGCCACTGCATGGGATACTCTGCAAATCACATTTAAGTGCCTGGCAGAGGTTTCATCAAACCACAATTATACTATGTATCTCTCATTCCATTCTCGACTAGCGCGCGGGAAGAAAGAACACCTGAATCTCTCTGTTCGAGCTCTGATTTCTCGTATTTTATTCTGATGATCATTTCTACCTATGTAAGTGGGAGTCAACAATATATTTTCGCATTCGGAGGAGAATGTTGGCGATTGAAGTTTCGCAAGTAGACCACGCCGCAGCATAAATAATGAGAAATGTGAGGTTGTCCACACGAGTACGAAAAAAATCCGTTAAACTTGGTTTGCAAGATAATCAATCTAAAGTGAAGGTCGTAAACTACACTAAACACCCAGAAATTACGGTTACATCAGACTTAAAATGGAAAGAATATGTAGATAATGTCGTAGGAAAGGCGAACCAGAGACTGCGTTTTCTTGGCAGAAAGCTTAAAAGATGCAATAGAATTACTAAAGAGACTGCATACACCACGCTTTTCCGTCCTCATTTCGAGTATTGCTGCCCAGTGTGGGATCCTTATCAGGTGGATTTGACGGAGGACATCGAAAGAGTCAAAACAAGGGCCGCCCGTTTTGTATTGTCACGATACAGGAGAGACAGCGTTACGGAAATGATACAGGATCTGGGATGGGAATCATTGCAACAAAAGCGTTTATCGCTGCGGCGTGGTCTACTTACGAAATTCAAATCGTCAAGATTCTCCTCCGAATGCTAAGATATATTGTTGACTCCCAATTACATAAGTACGAATAATCATCAGAATAAAATATGAGAAATCAGAGCTCGAACAGGAGAGAATCAGATATTCTTTCATCCCGCGCGCTATTCAAGAATAGAATGGTAGACGAACAGTATAAAGGTGGTTTGGGATGTAACACCTTTTACAGAGACGGGATGATTGAAAATGCGAACCCAATGTGAAATGGTCAAGATGCTGAAATCAGTTCTTAGTGTTGTCGCCATGGCCGGCTATTATAGATGCTACAAGACTCGCTCGAAATTAAGTCAAAGAGGATCAGGATTGTGTTCCTGCGATATAGCAGTTCACTTTGTTTCCACTATTGCTAAATTTACCAATTCTAGCAGCAAGTGATGTATCCCAAGACAGTCATCTCGCAATAATAGACAAAACGTTTTCGATATGTGTGAGATCGGAAGATCAGGAGGCCTAAACAGCAATGTTATACCATGGACCAATTCAGTGCCAAGGCCGGAATTCAGAACCGGGTTACTCTGCTCAACAATCATTGTCAAGCAAATAATTTTACAAAAATGTAGTATTCTGAAGTAACGAGTAATGACGATGAGCATTTAAGCACTCCTAGTCTTTAGTTAGTGTCATGAAGAATACTTTTCAAAGCAATTCAGTAAAAGAGTAATGAAAATCTCATTAAAAATAAAAATAAATTTGGAGACAGTCACTGGTAAAAAGAGGTTATCGGGGAAGAAATCTTGGGAAACTGAACAGCAATGTAGCAAAACAAGTCGTTAGTGATATTAGGAAAGATGAAGAAAACTAGTAACGCGAAAAGTTTTAAGACATCGATAAGGAACTAATTGTTAGAGGGACAGATGAAGTACAACTTCTGACAATGAATTTCGATGAATGAAATCAAAACGGACGATCGGACTACACAGGAGAATCACAATGCTGCACGTGCTTGCTGTCGGTATTGAAAATCTGCCCCACCGCAGATCAGTTGAGCATCGTGTGTGTTCCGTGTTATAACTGCTGAACGAAGTGCTTGCTGAGTGCATTGGTTCTGAACTGAGAACAGGACAATGAACGAGCAAATGACCAATTTAAAGTTTTAAGTTTTACAAGACACGTAAAGAAACGGATGTGATGCTGATACGTGTTTATGGAGATCAAGCACTGCAACGGAAGATTTGACGATATTCCTGATATCCCACGAAACGTGACGAGGTTTTTGAACATCATCCCAGGACATGTATCGCAGCGTTCAGCGGTGCATAGTTACGGGAGGTGTACATAAAACTATGTATGTGGGTGGTTCGTTAGCCGTACCTAATAGATGAGTCTAAGAGGGTACTGGCAACGAAAACCAAAAATGCGAGTTCGAATACCAGTTCGGCATACACAATTTTATTCTGACATGAAGTATCAAGGTAGCGCACACTACGTATACTGTGAAATATTCATATCGGACTCGTATATTTGCACGAAGACGTTTCAAGGTTTTCGTTCTGAGAGGTACTGAAAATAATTTCAGTTAGTTATGTTCATTTATAAAAAACACACAGCAAAAGGTGTAGCTTTCCATTTCTCATGCACGCGAAAATCTCGCTGTTAGCCCACTACCATGATTTTTTTAATAATAACATGCCTTAAAACAAGCATTTGAAAGTTCTCCAGTCAGCACAGTTTGTCTTAAAATAATAATTAACGAAACAGAAATTTATACAGAGATAATCACGAATAAAAACAATGGTCATTTTACTATTCTCTTTGTTTAGTCTGTACGAGAGACAAGTTGATTGTTTCAAATACATTTTGAAATATAACTGTAATAAATTTACCCGAGCTCTAAAATAAGATATATTTCGTGGAACTAGCAGGACACTGTAATACTGTAGTTACCATAGAAACCATATACGCAAGTGTGGAGCGTTAATAATAAATGTCTCATCGTGCCAGTATCTTTCTGTAATCCATCTAATACATTTAATGTGCCACTTAACACTTTTCACACCTACATACAATAGTAACTCCCAAATTTACAATTGGGGTGCCTAGTAAAGATTTCATGGAACGACTTCAGACTACCGTTCCATTCTCAAATAGTGCGTGGAAAGACGTAACACCAAAAGCTTTCCGTTTTAGATCTGATTTCTCTGATTACGATAATAATTTAGGCGGGTACCAAGAAACTACGTTCCACTTGGAGTAGAATATAGCTGAAAGATGTTTCGTAAATACTTCTTGTCGCTACAAATAACTATTCTCTTCTAATGATTTCCACCTCAACTCGACCATGATTTTTGTGAAACTCTCAACCTTGTATCGCGATAATACAAAGCGGGCTGCCCTTCCGTAAAATTTTTCTGTGTATTGTGTCAGACCCAGTTCTGTGCAGCAATATTCCAAAATATGTCAGACAAGTGTAATGTGCGCAGTCCCTTCAGTACTTCCGTAGGTACAACTAATGAATGCTCAAAGTGGTCTGCTAAGTAAAAGGCAGCATTTGGTTCACACTTCCCACAACATTTTCTTTTCGATCTTTCCGATTTATGTTGGTCACAACTGTAATTTTTAGGAATTTAGATGGACTTACGGCTGTTTTACCTTGTAAATGAAGTTTGACGGTTTTCTTTTAGTGTTGATTTGTATGAACTAACAGTTTTCATTCCTTAGGGTGAATTGCCAATTTCGTACCGTGCAGATATCTTACCTAAGTCATTGGGCAGTTTCTATTGATCCTATGATGACTTTGCTAACGATAAGCGATAGCATCCTCCGTAAACAGCCTAAGAGGACTGCTCAGATTGTCTCCTAATTGTTCACAAAGGCAAGTAATAGGAGGGGTCAATTAACACTTCCCTGGTGTATGCCAGATTTAACTTCAAAATGTTCAAATGTTTGTAGAGCTTAAGGGACTTAACTTCGGGGTCATCAGTCCCTAAACTTACAAACTATTTATGAACTAGCTAATACTAAAGATGGCACGAACATCCATGCCCACCGCAGCCGGCGATTTAACTTCTGCTTTAATAACTGTCTTTCCGTGAATTACTACAAAGCGTATACCTTCTGACATAAAATAAATCCCAATACTGAGACGATGTTCCATAATAACGCATTTATGTTTGCTCACATTCATACCGGTATTACAGTGTGTGAACTTGCAAGGTTTAAAAAGGTCGTCAAATTCACATAAATCCGACGATACTCAAGACAAGTCGTCCTATATATAGCATGGTACTTTCGTCTGCGTTTTCGGCAAGCAAACCCGGCAAGGTTGTCGAATGCGCTTATGATGTTGGTAGAACAAAGAAACAATTAAATTTTAGGCAACTATAAGAAAATAATCTGTTCTCGCGGTAAAGTACAGAAACGTAGTTTTTAGTTGGTATAAAAGCATACATACTAGACTGATGGCTGGACATTGTTCGCGATGGGAACTAATACGGAGGAAAGAATGGAGTACACACAATTATCTTGAGTGAAATTGTTTGTCAACAATAGTTACTCGACAGCGAATCTTTTGTAACTTTCTGTTCGGAATGATGATTTTCACTGCAGTGAGAGAAATGCTTGTTCATACAGAGCACTCGGAAACGGCAGCTACCTTTGTTCCTGGACGCCAATATTGTTTCACAGAAGAAGGGAGCAGAAGAGTTTTTTTAGGGAACTTGTCAATGCGAAAAGCTCTGTGAGTGGAAAGCAAATACTGAATCGCAGTCTTTTAAATACACAGGCGTAGGCGTTCTTTTTCTGCCTGCTCCAAGCGTATATAGGGCAACGGTTCAACAGAAACAAAGCAGTCAGGCTTTTACTGTTACGTGGTGCTTCGCTTAGATACACAGAGGGATTATTTCACCTTGACACCACTAAATACCTGGAAAAAACCGTTGCATTGTACAAAAAAAGTTATATGTCAAGAGTTAATGTTATTGAATGATACATACATCTGGCTGTATACGAAAAGCAACCTAACCAACCCTCTTCAGTGGCCGAGGACGACTTCGTATTTTCAGACAGGAACTCTTAAGTTTTGCGCATATTCGGATTCTACGCTAAAAGTTATGTACGGTACACTCAAACCATGTTTTCCTGTTCTGGTAAATGGCGCTTTAATCGACATATATTATGTTCTCGTCTTTTTACAACTAAAAATTAATTTTATTTACTTTGTAAATAATGTAAACCTCTGTGTACTAAACGACGATGTTTTATATTCAAACTTTAATTGAGGGTTGTTAGTGAATATATATATATATATATATATATATATATATATATATATATGTGTGTGTGTGTGTGTGTGTGTGTGTGTGTGTGTGATGTTTATTATTTTAGAAATATCCTCTTTATATGTGTAAAACTCCCGTGTCATGATGTTTGTCCAGGGTGAGCTCCGAAACTCCTGAACTGATTTTAATGAAATCTAGCACACTATGTGTGTTTTGGTCCAGTTTAAAGGATAGGATAGTTTTTATCTTCAACCATGACGTCATATTTTATTATAAATTATTCAGGATGGTAGTGAATTCCCGTTACAAACTTCTATCCGCGGCGGAGTGCCCGATCACATTGAGGCGCTATGCTCCGATGCGCGAGGCCGTTCCCCGTCGGGGATTCCCATCCTCCCTCGGGCATGGATGTTTATGTTGTCTTTAATATGATTTATAAGTAGTTTGTAAGTTTGGGGACTGATGACCCCACAGTTATGTCACATAAGCTTAACAAACATTTGAACATTTTTAACAAACTTCTAGGACTTGTAGAGGGTAGTGACTACATAACATTTTGAATAGGAACTTATGCGCGAAAACGTATCGTTTCCATTGTACATTTCCAATTCAGATGTGTAACTCGTCAACGTCTCCTTAGGGACAGAGAAACGTCTCAGAGTTCCCTGTCCTGGTATGCTACTTAGTCTACCTACGACACGTATTTGACCCGTTCTTTGAAGAGCTGGCCGCGTTGGTCGAGGGGACTGCGGCGCTTCAGTCACGGTCTGCACGGCCACTACGGTCGGGGGTTCGAATCCCCCCTCGGGCATGGATATTTGTGCCGTCCTTAGTTGTAGCTAGTTCATAAGTAGTTTGTAAGTTTAGGGACTGATGACCCCGTAGTTAAGTCCCATAAGCTATACAAACATTTGAACATTTTTTTTTCTTGGAAGATGTGCCATTGAATATCCGTCAGGAAATGTGGACCACCTCATTTTTCACTGGCTGTCCGGAAACATCTCAACAGACGATTTGGTGAAATATGAATCGGCTGTGGTGGTCCAACCGCGTGGCCACCATGATCGCCGGATTTAACGTCTATGGGCTAATTGTGGGGTCGTATGTAGAGCCTAATTTACGAGACACCTGTAGAGACAGAGGAAGAACTGCTGGCACGAGTTCTGGCCGCTGCACACTGAAGAGAGACCAGGTGGGATGGAGAGAGTGTACCAGAACACGCTTCAGAGGTACAATGTGTGTAACAACGTTGGTGGTCGCCACATCGAGCCGCTGTTGTAATGCATCAGTACGTTGCGACTGCTGCCGTAAATTCTGGGTTCTTGCTGTTGGCGACTAATGTAAACCATAAGCAGTAAAATGCAATGAAAATGCGTAAGTAATAACGGAACGATTCAGTATTCTTTTCAAATAAACAAAATGTTTACATGTTTGTAAACATTTTGGACTTAACGACGTGGACATCAGTCCGTAGCTTACAAACTATCTAAATTAAGGTAAACTAACCTAAGGACACAAACACCCATGCCCGAAGGGGACTCGATCCTCGGGCATAGATATGTGTTGTCCTAAGGATAAGTTAGTTTAAGTAGAAGTTTGGAAAATAGGAGGCGAGGCACTGACAGAAGTAAGGTTGTGTGGACAGACCGTAAAGGGTGTCGGTATATTTCAGACGGTAGAGCGCAGCGCTTGCCCGCAAAAGGAAAAGGTCTCAGCTTAGAATCGCAGCACAATTTTAATCTGCCTGGAAGTTACATATTAGTTGAAGTAATTTGTAAGTTTAGGGACCGATGACCACTGCAGTTAAGTGCCATAACTTTACAATTTTATTATTATTATTGTTATTATTATTATTTCTTTTTCCCTACTACTCAACACACATCGTGCGATGACAACTGTATCCAAATTGGTGATTAAATGACATTTACACTTTTATGGATATACTGTTAACGAGTACCAACAGGCTAAGTGGATGCGTCGTAGAATCTGATATTAAGGTATTCGGGTTAGAATCCAGTTACATGCTGAATTTTTTTCCTCCATTACCATCAGTTGCCTCTACTACATTGGTCATAGCACATTGCATTACTTAAGCATACTGTCAGTTTTGAGGGAATTTTAGGCTTGTGTTGGACAAGAGGACTATTTCACATTATTGTTACTGAAAGATGAAATGTACCATAATGATTGTAAAAAGAGTCTAAAAAATGTCTGTACATGTTCACGTGCTTTCTTGTTCCTTTCCTTAATATTTTCATAGCACAGTTTCAGACCCTATATGTTCCAATATTGTGCGAATTTAAATCACCAGAAACTTCTTTGCATGTCTGTACCTTCTAGACCGTCATAACTTTATCCGTATTAACTTATTTATTTTTCTTTCTACGTTCTCCTCATATCTATTCACAACGATTTCTAGAAGTAAATAATTTTCGTGTTAGGAAAAGTTTCAAATTAGCTCTCTTTCTTGTTTCCTTTCTAGAAGTAAATAATTTTCGTGTTAGGAAAAGTTTCAAATTAGCTCTCTTTCTTGTTTCCTTCGTTCATCTTTATAACGTGAAACGTTCGATAACGAATATTTTATATCGATTAATATATGCAGTCAAAGCGCAATAATCATGTTGCGATTTTAGCGGTATTACCAAGCATCTGCGTGCTGACTCAGATCGACGTTGAACCCAGTTTGACGAATCTAGCTTTAGCGTTATACAATTTAGCAGAACCGAGAAATGTTTATTTTCTGACCTAACGTCAGATATGACCTCCACTCAGCGATGTTTATGCAATCGGTGCGCAATCTTTTAACTTATGTCACAGTGTGATAATAGTATGAAAATATGGATTAAACACGACGATAAATGTATACGCACACTGTGAAATGTGGTCATGTTATGTAGAACAAAGTAACGAATAAAATACAAACACATATAGATTTTTCAAACAAATTACGGGTATGTTGCCGGATGACGTCGTCGACGACCACCGATATTTCGACATGGGCACACCCTGTCATTCTCAACGCACAATAGCACTCAAGGAAGCAATGTGCAACCGAATTTAATACATCGGTTTGCAAAGGGTAAACAAGGAAGATAACACACAAAGTACAAGTCACTACAGAGTCAGCACAACCAAAGATGACAAAACATAAAGAAATATCCATAGTAACTGTTAATCAACAGATTAGGCAGCATTAATTCTGTCCCTATGTTATTTTTACGAGAGCCAGTGCCAGATTCCAAGCAGAATTTAAACAAAAACCAACATCTCTGTTTATAATGTCGCTTACTGGCTTAATCTCAACAGCTTCCTTAACAACACTATCCCAATAGATGGAAGTGCATGTCAGAATCTCTGTGTTGTTGCATTCCATATGATGACCGATGCCAAGACAATGTTCTGCAACAGCGGATTTGTTGGCTGTTGTAAGCGCGTGTAACGTCCGCGTTCAATACACCTGCCATCCAGAGTCCTGATTGACTAATATATCACATGCCAAACTTTTGTAAAACTCCTTACATCGAGAGAAGCTTTCACACACATCGATTTCTACTGATATAGAATACAAATTCCACTCGAGTGAAGACGGGCGGATCGCTGTGACTAATATATAAATATTGTGTCTAAGTTACAATGAAACGTGCCCATTGAAAATGTATATTGCTGAATTTGTAAGAAAATGTATAATATTGTGCCTCCTGATTTCTGTCGAGTAACTTGCTTGCAAGAAAATGTATAATATTGTATCTACTGTGTGTATCGATATGTGTTCATGAATCTGTGAAGTTGTGAAGATTCATCTCCTGCAAAGATTATGTATCACATAGCATTGTAGCTCATGCGGAGAGACAGAGAGTGAGGCTTGTGGTTGAGCTCGCGTAGAGAGCAGTTGTACTGTGTATATGGCTCCGATGTAGAGAAGAGGCTCTTGTGCCAGCAAGTTGATTTGATTGTATTTGGAATATCTTGCATTTCATATAATTGTGAAAAACATTGTACAACCCCTGGAATGAAGGTAATAGCATTTCATGTAACTATGAAAAGGTTGTATACTTTAGGTAATGTAATGATAATTATTAGTAATACGTAACAAAGTGGTCCTTTCTTTCCTGTTTCATTTATGTAGTTGGAACTTTGACCTCTTCCTTTACTTGATAATTAATTATTTGTGGATTTAAAGTGCAGCATTGATTTTGGTAATCTTGTTGAACAGATTTCTTAATTAGTAACGTAGTAAATGATTGTCATAGAACACTGCAGTTAATTGAGTATGATACTGAGTTTTGATATTAAGGTACTGATCTGCATAAAATTATCGTAGTCGAACACTAAAAAAGTGGTTTGTGTTTTTAATATCTTTCTCGCAGTCAATTGTTTCAGTATATTCAGTGTGTTTTAAATACAGATTACATGTGACAGTTGCTTTGTTAAAAGATCCGTTGCGTACATAAACAGTCTAATGCACTGTTGCTCATTTAACAATATATTAATGGAGGGCAGTCTAAGAAAATCAGGTGATGCTGAAGGAATTAGATTAAGTAACGAAGCAATAAAGGAGGTAGATGAGTTTTGTTACTTGGGCAGTAAAATAACAAATGATGGTCGCAGTACAGAGGATATAAAATGCAGAATGGCAATGGGTAGAAAAGCGTTCTCGAAAAAGAGAAATTTGTTAACATCGAATATTGATTTAAGCCTAAGGAAGTCCTTTCTGAAGGCATTTGTATGGAGTGTTGTCTTGTATGGGAGTGAGACATGGACGATAAACAGTGAGGACAGGAAGAGGATTGAGGCTTTTGAAATATGGTGCTACAGAAGAATGTTGAAGATTAGGTGGGTAGATCGCGTAACTAATAAGGAGGTACTGAACAGAATTGGGGAGAAAAGAAACTTCTGACATTCTTAGACATCAAGGAATTGTGAATTTAGCGTTGGAGGGAAGCGTGTGGGTTAAAAATCGCAGAGGAAGACCAAGATATGGATACAGTAAGCAGATTCAGACTGATGTAGGTTGCCGTTCTTATGTGGACATGAAGAGGCTTGTTCAGGAAGGGTATTGTGGAGAGCTGCATCAAACCAGTCTCCGGACTGAAGACCAAAACAACAACAACATCAATATAAGGGCCACAATTAAACCAAATTACTGTGTTAATAAACAATGTGCGTGTTCAGTTAAATTTTGATGAAGTTATTTGATGAAATCAAAAAAATGTTTTTTTTTTTTTTTTTTTTTTTTTTTTTTTTTTTTTTTTTTTTTTTTTAAATGTTCAAATGTTTGTATAGTCTATGGGACTTAACTACGGGGTCATCAGTCCCTAAACTTACAAACTACTTATGAACTACTTACGAACTAGGACGGCACAAATATCCATGCCCGAGGGGGGGATTCGAACCCCGGCCGTAGTGGCCGTGCAGACCGTGACTGGAGCGCCTTAGTCCCCTCGGCCACCGCGGCCGGCTATTTGATGACTTAGTGATCTTGACCGTTAAACATCAATGTATGACAACTATTTGGACTGCAACTAATATCAGATCAGGTTTTGAATGAGTAACTCAAAATGTTCAAATGTTTGTAGAACTTATGGAACTTAACTACGGGGTCATCAGTCCTTAAGCTTACAAACTACTTATGAACTAGCTAAGACTAAGGACGGCACAAATATCCATGGCCGAAGGGGGATTCGAACCCCCGACCGTAGTGGCCGTGCAGACCGTGACTGGAGTGCCTCAGTCCCTTCGGCCACCGCGGCCGACAATGAGTAACTTTAAAATAAACTACTTTTGTTGTCTGATTAAACGATAGATTCAACTTGAAACATCACGTACACTTTTTAACGTGTCCATACAATTTTGTCCATCCACTGTAGATATTAAAGAGGCAAAACCACAATTGCAAGCGTTTTTGGTGATGCTGTAGTAGATTTGGATTTTTGTACGAATTTTTTTTGTGATTCTGCCCCGCTGTGCGTCACGGCGCAATAACTTCCAGTGCCGAGTGTCACCGAATTGAAAATGTTTATCCGCGAGGCGAGACTGGGGAGTGGACGCACAGCTCTGGCAGCAGGGCCTAACTGGGAGCCACATTAGCCGCGGGACGTATTTTAATTAAGCCGGGGCCGGCCAGGCGGCCGCCTCTGGCCCAGCGCGCTGCTGCTACTCTGGGCCAGCAATTACCTCTGCACTCTCTACTGTACTGTGCTGTGCTGTACTGACTGACCCAGCCGCTACACGCGTCCACACACTGCCCAATAACTGGCACCGCTACGCCCGTAACTGCCACGTGCTCTTTCTCCGGTAGGTGATACGGACCACGTGGGTTCAGTCGTTATACGATGCGCATCCATAAAGTAAGTTTCCTATTTTTTAATTTTTTTTTAAATTCTTTTTTGACCACTTTCGGTTACGTAGTACCATTAAAAGTGGGCCTTTGCTATAGCCCAGTGATTTTCAACCATTTCTAATGTGCGACACCTTACAAAATATTTCGTCATCCCCCTTCCGAGCCATCAGCGGTGGCCGATCGGTCTGCGGCGCGTCAGTCACGGTCTGCACGGCCGCTGCGGTCTGGGGTTCGAATCCTGCCTGGGGCATAAGTGTTTTTGTGTTCCTTCGCATCAGTTAGTTAGTTAAGTAATTAGTGTTTAAGTCTAGCGACTGATGACCACGTTGTTTGGTCGTATAAGACCTCACATACACCCCCTTCCGAGAATAAATATTCTGGAGAATCCTACTCCCATCATCGCTATGTACGCTAAGAAAACTCAGTTGGCGTTTCAAAGGCAACAAATGTAATTTTATTTCTGTTGGTACAATTTCCTAGGAAATTGTTAGACTTTTATTTTTATTTTATTTATTTATTTATTTATTGTTACCGCGGTGGAATGGCAGTGCGCACTGAGGCACCGTGGTGCGGTGCGCACGGTCATTCGCCGTCGGAGGTTAGAGTCCTTCCTAGGGTATGGGGGTATGTGTTGTCTTTAGCTTATTTTAACTTAGTTTAAGTAGTTTGTAAGTTAGGGACTAATAATCATAGGTTTATAAACATTTGAACCTTATTTTCGTATTCCCTGCAGCTGTGGTTCAGTCTACATTGGAACTATAAAAGGAAGCGTCAACATTCGTCTGGTCGCTTGGGACACACGGAGAAATCGGCCGTAGCGGAAAGTGTATAACAAGAAACTTCGAACTATCATGCGCGCATATACAGAGAAGCAATCGAGATCTATAAATATCGCAATAATTTTAACAGGAAAGAGGAAGCTGTTAAATTAGACAGAATTTGGACTTCGGCTTTACACCAGCGGAATGACAATCGATTCATTTCTGCTAAGAATGTTGGCAATACCAGAGATAGTGTCGTAGCCGACGTCACGTGATGTATTGTGGTGCCCTCTGCATCGCCTATATATACGGCGCTCCTACAAGTCCTCATCGCAGTTCTCCACTCTACCTCTGAAGATGTTTTCCGCAGCTGAAGATGAAACGTTAGGGGAATGTTTTACAAATCGACCACGGCTTATGAGCCCGAAAGTTTTAAATGAAGGTACCGCCGGCCGTGAAAGCTTACATTGTGTGATCATTTGAACCTTTTTTAAAGCATTTTTTTCGGAATAGAAGGCGTTTAACATGTTTTCACTTGATTTCCGACAGATATATAAATTTTGCACATCGTATTTTCACATTTCTGACATAAGTAAGAAGTGAAATATGCTCATTAAGGAAGATTCCACTATATAGACAATTTGTGATGGAGTAGATTCTTTTCACAATTCCTTAGATTTAATTATTGCATCTTGTTCATTTACCTATCGATTTATTTCTGAAAAGTATTCAAGTTTTCAGTTTATTCACAGTGAATACGCTGTATTTAAAAAAAAAAAAAAAAAAAAAAAAAAAAAAAAAAAAAAAAAAAAACTACATTCCATTCAGTTCAAAATTAATGTTAAACAATGAATTACATTAACATAAAATAAATTTAACTTAGTCCTACGTCTGTGTATTACGGAACCCACAGTATTGAGCTAAGCACTGATCATGATGTTTTAAGGTGCAAGTACTTCCTCATGTGATGCCGAACGCCACCCCCCACCCTCCCCGACCAAGCATGACACAGTTTTGTCCACCGGTGTCTCTAAATGATAGCAACAAACTTCATGGAGTGATAGGAGGTGGCTTGAGGAATAAAATCAGGTAGTTGATTCATGTCCGGAAACGTCACCCGACGGCGGTACCGAGCATGAACTTTATAGGTGCTGGCGCCTGCCGCTCGGCCACTCCTCAGGCTGCTCCTCTTCATTTCCTTGCATTTATGGTATCCGTCCATTAAATACAATAAAGGCGTCAACGACACGAAATATCTAACATTATTCATATCATGTGACCCATCTCTGTACACTCCAGCAGCGTAGATGTTGATGGCTGCTGTGAAACATGACGGTAGTCTACAAAACACAACGTAATACCTCTGTCATTCTCTGTCAGTTACATCCATTATACTATGCTATAGCGTACAACATCAGAGATTTTGTTGGAGGTTTTGAGAGGCAATAAACCACGGGTAAAAACCCGGTACCATTGGCTGCAGTCATAGGAACAGGACCTAACCACACAGCGGCTAACTCCATCTTCTCCACCGGAGATCTTTGCAAACATTCGCAAACCTCCTGCCCGTGGCCTGTGTGTGTGAAACATTTAGTATTTAGTTGCATAGATGGTTTACATATATATCTACATTATAATATCATGGACATTATATGAAAGGAGTGTCAAATTCCTGCTGTATCATTTGAACGAAGGCTAATAATCTAAATACCACTCCGGAAAAAAAAAAAACCTGTTACAAACTAAAAATCAGGTCATCGGTCCGTCAAGCCATTTATTTTAAGCTCTAAGAAGGAGACCAAATGTGTATCGGAGTTAAGAGGTTTTTATATTTAAGGTACGTGAAATTCAGAACTTAAATATCAATCAGCCAAAGCCATTGGACGCAGCTCTCAAAAATTCTCGAGAAAATCGAGTTTGAAGTTTTGCAAGCACACTTAAGTACCAGTAATTAATACACTTGCAGCATCAGTCGATGTATATTATCTGGTAACGTCGTAGACTGACAACCATAGGGTCGGTGGTTCGAATCCTTCAGTAAGTGCTTTTTAATTTTTCGTTGTGTACGGATACTTTCACAATTTTAATATCAAATGGTTAATTTCAAGAAAAATGCGCGTATTTTTGTTTATTCAAAATTTTCTATATTTTATAAAATAATGATGGAGTCAATGAAAAAGCGGAAGTTACATTTTTTACAGTATTGTCTTCTCTATTTGATGGCGACGGTAGTCTTTGATTGTTAAGTTTGTCAAGAGTTACGACGCTGTGTTTGGAAAATCATCTTCGTAGATTTCATTCCATTCCATGATGGTGGTGGTGGTGGTGGTGGCGGCTGTTGCAGCAACAGTGTTGAATAATTAAATGATTATCAGTCTCTGTTGCATTATTTTTATTCTCCAATTCCGCGTTTCGTGCTGTTAGCGCATCGTCAGATTCGTTGGAGATGGAGCCACAGAACTATCTATAGCTTGGTGGAGGTAGCTTAACAATTTGTGTTGTCATTGGGACCCATAGCAGCAGAGGAGTCGCCGTCACGGCAGCTCAACGTTTACAAATGGTAGTATTGTTAATAGTTGCTACCGCCTAAGCTACACCATCAGATATTGGACCTGTGTTACTGTGTAATTGCACAACTTCGAATTCTATTTTTGAGAGTTGCGTCGAATGGCTTTGGCTGAGTGTTATTTAAGTACTGAACTTGACGTACCATAAATAAAAATAAATAAATAAATAAAAAATTCTAAAATCCGATATCCGTGTGGTCTCCTTGGCAGTGATAAAAAAATATCTTCAGGGAGAGCCTGACATTTTGCACACTTCGCCATTCATTGTTTACCGCAAATTCCCCCTTTCGCAACGTGTAATTGAGTTTCTGATCTCAAGAATACTTCATCGTTAACGAGTACGTTGTTCCATGTCAGAGATCATCCCGCGTCATAAAGACAGGCCGCGGAGGAATAGCCGAGCGGTCTAAAGCGTCTCCCTGCGGAACGCGCGGTTGCTCGCCGTGGAGGGTCGAGTCCTCCCTGGCGCATGGGTGTGTGTGTTGTCCTTAGGTTAGTTTACCTAGGTTTAAGTATTTTAAACATGGCTGCAATTCAGCAACGGTGGAACACGATCCAAACGTCAACACAGTTTCAGACGACCAGTTGCATAGAAATGGTTTACATGCATAAACCTTGACCTAGGTTTCGGCGAAACTAATTTTGTCTTCTCTACAGTACGCAGTGCTCACTCGACCTGTGTGTGGACGTGCTCCACAATTTTATGGTGTGACATTGTTTTAAATTTTACTTTTTATTGTATTGACATGGAGTCAAATGTTACAAATGTTTGTATAGCTTATGGGACTTAACTACGGGGTTATCAGTCCCGAAACTTACAAACTACTTATGAACTAGCTAACACTAAGGACGGCACAAATATCCATGCCCGAGGGGGGATTCGAACCCGGGACCGTAGTGGCCGTTCAGACCGTGACTGGAGCGCCTCAGTCCCCTCGGCCACCGCGGCCGGCGTCATGGAGTCAGCCACATTTTATTTAACAACTTTTTTAATGTGAGCCTTATGTAGTACTTCTGTAGAAGGCAAAATTACTTTTGCCGAAACCTAGGTCAAGGTTTATGCATGTAAACCATTTTTATGCAACCGGTCGACTGAAATTGTGTTGACGTTTGGATAGGTTTAAGTAGTTTGTAAGCTACGGACTGATGACCACGCAGTTTGGTCCGATAGATTTACAAACATTTGAACATAAAGACAGATCTCTGTTTATAAAGTACGGCGCAGTGCAGCAAAACCAACATTACAAGCAACGATCCTTCAAACAGCAACTGATTTCTGCCCGGGCGTTTTTCTCCTTGCAGTGGCTGACAACGGGCCGAACAGGCGGGACAAATAAATCAACCACCAAGATTCCTCCCCCACCCCCAACCCAACACCGCCTCCGCCCCCAGCTTGAATGCCGGTAGCTGCGACCTCCGCCCCGCCGGCGTCATTATTCTGATCGTTGTTTACCGTTGGCGCGACGAATCGTGCGAGGTAATCGATAGGCCCAAGGCGGACCGGCTGATGGGTGTCGGGCCGGGCGCGGGCGCGCGGTCGACGGCGACGAGACGTGTTCCACAAACTCCTCCGGCAGCGATAACAACTTCACGATCGGGCTTTGTCAGCGCAAATTTAATAAAACCGGTATTGAAGTTCGACAACGCTAGGCGAGATTAATAATACTCGAGAAATCCAATTTCTCGCGAAATTACGCGGGTGCGATGTAAGCGGATAAGGGGGTGGTGGTAGCCGCGCCGCTGTTCCAAACTTACTGGGAAGCCTCTCGTCCGACGACGCGACGGTCTCCGAAGAGCAACCCGATAATTTACGCTTCGCGCCGAGAGGAGAATGAACGAGGCGAGCGCTAGTTGTGCATAGCGGGAGTCAAACAGGACTCCCCTGTTATTGAAACGAGCACCTGCGGATGCTCTGTCGCGTGTTCACAAGCTGTGCATCACACAATGATGACACTCAGACCTGCATCCAACCCTATATCACACCTTGGAATTTTTTTCAAAGGTTGTAGGAAACCTTACACTTTAATGCATGACTTTTTATTTGAAGCTATAAAAAATACCACGATTACTATATAATGCATATGTACAGGAAAATTGCGTTTTGCTGATGACACTGTAATTCTGTCAGAGACAGCAAAGGACCTGGGAGAGCAGTTGAATGGAATAGACAGTGTATTGAAGAGGGCGTATAAAAGGGAACATTAACAAGAGCAAAACAAAGATACTGGAATGCAGCTTAGAAAATCATGCGATGCTCAAGGAATTGGATGAGGTAACGAAACAATGAAGATGGTAGATGAGTTTTGTTACTTGGGCAGTAAAATAACATATGACGGTCGCAGAGAGAATATAAAAAGCAGAATGGCAATGGGTCGAAAAGCATTTTTGAAAAAGTAATTTGCTAACATCGAATATTAATTTAAGTGTAAGAAAGTCTTTTCTGAAGACATTTGTGTGGAGTGTTGCCTTGTACGGGAGTGAAACATGTACGATGAACATTGTGGACAGGAAGAGAATAGAGGCTTTTGAAATGTGGTACTACAGAAGAATGCTGAAAATTAGGTGGGTAGACTGCATAACTAATGAAGAGGTACTGAACAGAATTGGTGGGGTAAAAATCGCAGAAGGACACCAACAGACGCGTATAGTAAACAGATTCAAATGGACGTGGGTTGCTGTTCTTCTGAGGACATAAAAGGCTTGCTCAGGATAGAGTAAGGTGGAGAGCTGCATCAAACCAATCTCGGGACTGAAGACCATAACAACAACACAGGAAAAATATTGGAAAAGTAAGGTATGTAGCTGATCAAGTACACTGTGCATTAAAGGGTTAAACACTGTAGAATAATTACCAGTTTTGTGATAGTACTCGTGGAAGGAAAGATATTGGAAGACTTGGCTTAGCCACAACATTGGACATATATGCAGAATGAAATTTTCACTCTGTGAAACTGCGTTTACAGTAGTGCTACTCCTGCAAAGTTTGTTGGAGAACTTTTTCTGAAGACACAAGATACCAGATTTTGTCCATTATGGGTCGGAACCTGCGACTATAACTTGAAATAGGTTTCAGAAATTACTGCAACCAGTCTCCTTTTTTTCTTCTCTATGAATTTATTTATTTCACCATGCAGCTCATCATAAGATGGTACGTACGCATTTTAGTGCAATTAGCTGTGTATCTGTGGAAGGGCAGAAAATAAGAGAAAGTAAACACTACATGTGTTATGTTCCACTGATTAATTACAATATAAGTTCCTCTGCAAGATGTTACTTACAGTTAGGAGTTTCATGTTCAGTATATCCATGTGTGTTCCGCTTTCGGATAACATTTCGAACATTTCACAACACTGCACACACACTGAGAAGAAAAAAGGCGCTGGTTACAGTAATTTCTGAAACATATTACAAGATTGTGCTTACGAAACAGTTACCACAGCAGCAAACGTATCAGCTTACTGCTACGCTTCTGGCAACCATTCACAATCTTAGATGTATGACGTCGGTATCAGATAACCGAAAAATTCATGGTACATAGGGGTAAACATTCGGCAGCATCCAACAGCTAACAGCCCTGAAGAGAACCACTGCACAGTAGTCGAAATGTCGGCAGTTCCTTTGCTAAGTGTTTGAAAAATAAGGCGGTCTAATACATTTTTTTTTTCAAAACATCTGTGAAGTTTGGAATGTAGGTGAATCTAAAGTTATGAAGACGGGTCGTGAGGCGAGCATAGGTATGTCAGTCGGTAGAGTGCTTTCCCATGAAAGGCAAAGGATTGTGTTCGAATACCGGTCTGGCACTCATTTTTAACCTGCAAATAAATTTTATAACAGCACACACTCTGCTGTCGCGTGCAACGTCCTTTTTGCACTTGTACATTTTATTATGTGATTTATCTCTACTTCTGTATCTATTAATTCATTATGGGTAAAATAAATGTTCCTGAGTTTGCGTTTAGTTAAATGCAATAAACATACAATGTAGAATTAAGTACTAACTACTTACTGTCATAATTGCTAGTTTTGATGTAGGTGTACCTACAAATTAAGTAGCCAACTACAGTTGACATATTTTCAAATAAAACAGTTAATAATGTTTTGACACTAATCAGATGATTGGTGATCACCTCGAGTGCGTAAGATGGATTAATAATAGCTCCAGCCCAGTTATAATAAATATAAGCCAAACCAAATAATTTAGCTGGAAAACACTTCACAGCTATAGATTAACGAAGCCGCGGTGGAGTAGCCGAGCGGTCTAAAGCGTCTCGCTGCGGAGCGCGCGGTTGCTCGCCGTGGAGGTTCGAGTCCTCCCTGGGGCATGGGTGTGTGTGTTTGTCCTTAGGTTAGTTCACCTAGCTTTAAGTAGTTTGTAGGCTACGGACTGATGACCACGTAGTTTGGTCCGATAGATTTACAAACATTTGAACATTTGAAGATTAACGAAGTATAGTTGCAACCAAGTCCTCACTATTGCGGCCGTGAGGAAGTTCAATACTGCCCGAAAGTATATGAAGTCCAAACTACAGTCTAACTTAAGTAAGTCCCGCTGGATGCGAAATATTTCGAATACTTACGTAACTGCAACGCTTCTGTCACCGCCCACCCCACAAAACTTCCTTGTAAACCTTCTAAGCAGTGAGTCCACTGAAGAGTCAACCAAGTGTGTCTCCAACTTAAACATCTGCCTATCCCAAGAAACCCGGACATAAGTGTGACAGACAACTACGATTTCAATGTGTCTAATGCTGGCCTTTTTCAGATACAATATGTGTCATCATCTGTATGCCTGACTCAGCTGACTAAAAATTAAAGAGATGAATTTTTCTGTATTATTACTTTTACAATTGTAAAGTGCCCCTTTCAGAAATGGTCTGATGTGAGATTAACGATTTATTTTTTCCTGATATTTTGTAGCAAACATTTGGAAAGTTATTTATTAGGTTTTTGTTTAGTGTATATATGAAAGAGTTTAATACTCTGGATAATGATATGTTCTTTCTTTAACTTCCTGTCCATCTGAAATTTTTAGTAAATTTAGTGCCATCAAAACTAATTAATAACATCCGTGATGAAGGACATGTTTCTTAAATTTGTATGTCTAATTTAAAACCAACTAAATGATCTATTATTACATTAAAAAAACTGCACATTGTGCTACTTGGATAGTTTTATTAAGGCAGCTAGTGCCCTATGATTATTGTAATAACATTTGGTATACGAAATCACTTAATTCAATCTACCGCATCTGCATCAACACGTATTTATATACTCCGCATTCCATCCTCAAGGTGCGTGGCACAGGTTTCCTGATAGAACCACTTGTAACATTTCCTGTCGTTCTACTACCATCCCTCTCTAATGACCACGGTGTCGAAACCATAATGTTCAAATTTTTGTAAAGCTATCACACCAAAGCGCTGTGGTTCTCAGTTCCTAGACACACACCCCGCTCGAAGGTTGACTCGAACCTCCGACAGGGAGTAGACACGCTTTCCGCAGCAAGGCGCCTTAGAGCGCATGGCTATTCCCGCGTGACGTCGATACCCTCATTTCCCTTCCATTCAGCTTTCACTCCCCCATAAAAACAGGGAAAGACTATTGCCTGTATGTCTTTTGTAGAAGTCGTAACATCTGTTCCCTTTAGCGTCTTTACTGGAAATGTAAGTTTGCGGCAGTGTAATCGTTCAGTCACCTTCAGATAACGGGATTCCAAATTTCATGAAGAGTGTTTCCCAAAAATGACGTCATCATCACGCAAGCAATTCTCATGTCAGTTCTCTGACACGTGTTAATCGAACCAGTCAGTATCCAACCTAGCAGCCCGCCTCTGAATTGCTTCTACGTCTTCTTTTAAAACGATCTAGTTGAGATTCCAAACACCTGATCAGTACTCAAGATGTGGTCACATAAACAATCTGCCTTCTCCATGACAGTCCTTAGATGCCCGTTCAACTTCATACTGCTCTGCAACGTTAAGCCTAGATATATGTATTCGGCACGACTCTGTCAAGCAAAATACTATGATCCTATGTCACGCTACAGTTACAATAACAGTTAGTTTTGTTGTAATAAAATATTTTTAAAGTTTACATCGATTCACTCATTAAGGGAAGTACATTTCCGCAATTTTAACTCTAAATCATATCATATTGCGTGAAAGCCAAAATCACTATGATATGTACTCATAATGACAGCGTCTTCTTTAGGAGTAACGTGAAAGTCTGAGAACTGTGTGTTTGCGACTATCGGCAGAACACCAAAGTAACGCTCATAGCAAAATTGTTACGTCAGAGACCTTACGTTTTGTCTTCTACATTTGACTTTGAGTATTGACTGATGTTCCTGCGTCTAATGTTGGATATATCAAGTGATTTCAATGAAAAACTCTTTCATCAAAAACTTGCTAGCGTCTGAATTTGAGGACGGATTAAAAGCATCTGAGGCTGATCCAAATGTAGCAACTTTTGAAAGGAGGGCAAATGTGGTTTGTTCTCTGGTTTATTTAGTTCTACTCTGCTATAGATCACGGAATTTTTTCTGACAGAAAATCACGTCTTCACATCTCATCAGATACAATTCCCTATTGACCATATTCCGAACGGGAGATCACCGTCGATATCTGTCAATTTTGCAGATACTGGAGTGCTTGTCACTATCAATGAAGTTGTTAGGTTACTCACAATCCCAGTCAAATAATTTTATTCTGCCATTAAGCGAATATCCACCATAAGGCTTTATGTTTGTGATTATTTGTCCATGTTATAGAATATTTTCCATATCAGTATACACAGTACAACGGAATTTCGAAAACATTTAATTAAGTGCAGTTGGCTCGTGTGTGTGTATGTGTGTGTGCGCGTGCGTGCCTGAGAGAGAGAGAGAGAGAGAGAGAGAGAGAGAGAGAGGGAGTTAGAGAGAGAGAGAGAGAGAGAGAGAGAGAGAAAGAGAGTTACAGACAGAGCGATATACGCTGTGATGATATCATCTTGTAATTTTATTGCTCTGATAAAGTTTTTACTTGGTTGTAAGACAATACAGCATCTCGACAAAATACAGCTTTTTGTACAGGTCATAATTTATATGACGTCCGTTTATTAATTAAGAACTTTTCGCTCGCCACTGACTAACATTTCGCGTCTTGTTTGTCTGACGGCGACAACTGCTCGCCCTTGTGGATACAATTCCATGCCCGTTGGTCAGAAAGTAACAGTTTGAGAATTTCTGTGTGCACCGATGTAAAATATTCCAGTGAATATATTCCCTCTTTAAAAGTTCGACCAATATGAAATATCTCGTATTTCTACCAGGCAAGGGCATCCAGGTATTTCTCGTTGGCACAAAAGTAACGAAAAGGGAACTAGGTAACAATAAATTTCAACGTCCACTGGCACGATATTTATGATCATCAAACGAGGAAGGTTTTTACTTGTTGATACACGACGGGTTCCGGAGACAGAGTCCGCCGAATCGATATTTTACTCCTTGAATTAGATCACTAGTGTGTAGTCGAACGTTTCCCTGTGCTTCTTGTGCATGATAATGGGTAATTTGTATTTATGTTCGTATGAATCCACTCAACTTCACAACTTCAGTAATAAAGCTAAATCCATCAAACTTTATACCTCTAAATTTTTTTTACTCACCGGGGTGATGTACAGTGGCGAGGAAGTAGTTAAATATAGCTCGGGTGGGATTTTGTTTTTCCGTTGGTATTCCACTTATCCATACTGTGAAGTCTTTTTAGGTAACTCCAAATACACGCTTCTATACTGAGTAACACACAGCCATTTTTTTCTAAATACTGTACCCTTATCGAAACAATATACAGATGCAGCAATGATCTACTTATCAACACAAGGAACATCAATCGAGATCATGAAGAAACACACTTCTCACAGAATGAAATCTAATTCAAGAAAGCCACTATTAATGATTTACGGTCGACTTTAAGAAAACGAATTGATTGTTAATCACATACATGCGAACAGGCTAAATTGATTCAGTTTACAAAAGCACATGATAAGTGCTTACCGATTGTAGTAGAATGAAATATAAAGATAAAATAAGGGACACAGGAATAAATTCCAAACGAAGAATCTTTTTGCAAAATTGTTCATCAATACCAGTGTGCCATACTGAATTACACAAGACAATTTAATAGGAATCAGCAATGTTAATGTTATCAATGAGTCACTTGTACTATAGGAAAAAATGAAGTCTAAGTAATGTCATATATAAGACCAAAGTGCTATCCAGTGTGGAAGAAAGTCTGACAGATACGTAACTTTCTCAAAACGACCAGTTTCAAAGATGGAGCCAACGTGCAAAACGTTAAATTTACTTATACTTCCTAACTTCAGAAAAATTACATGTGTTTGCCCCACATTTCCATTGTAAGTGTTTGCTCGACACAGATTTAACTTCATTTTCATTACTTTTCAACGAAAGCAGAAGGAATTTGAGGGATATTGAATGTTGTGCTACAGTCGGAACACGACAAAAGGTACACAGTGTCTCCGAAATAGTGATGAGTTGGGGATTTTCCCGTATGAGCAATTAACGAGTGCACCGTGGACGTCGAGAATGCGTGTAAAATATCAAATGTGCGACACTGCTGTGACCGGAAAAGATCCTGCACCAGTGTCGGATGAAGACAATCGTTCAACGTCACCAAAATTCCACCCTTTCGCAAAATGCTGCAGATTTCAATAATGGTCCATCAAAAAGTGTCAGCCAGCGAACCATTTAGCGACATTTCATCGATATGGTATTTCGGACCCGAGCGTCCCTTTCTGAGGACATCAAACTTTACGCCTCGCCTAGGCTCCTCAACACCGACACTGAACTGTTGATGACTCGAAACATGTTACCTTATCTGATTAGTCTAGTGTCCAACTGTATCGAGTGGAAAACAAGGTTCCATGGACCCTCCATGTTTTCAGGGGCCGCGGTAGAGTAGCCGAGCGGTCTAAAGCGTCTCGCTGCGGAGCGCGCGGTTGCTCGCCGTGGAGGTTCGAGTCCTCCCTGGAGCATGGGTGTGTGTGTTTGTTCTTAGGTTAGTTTACCTTAGTTTAAGGTTTGTAAGCTACGGACTGATGACTGCGCAGTTTGGTCCGGTAGAGTTACAAAAATTTGAACATTTGTACATTTTGTTTCCAGGGGACTGTTAAAACTGGTGGGGGGGGCTCTATAAAGGTGTGGGTAGTGTGCAGTGATATGGGACTCCTGAGACGTCTAGATACGACTCTTACAGGTGACACGTACGTACGCATTCTGGTTGATCATGTGCATTCTTTTATATTCATCGAGCATTCCGACGAACTTAGGCAAATCCAGCGGGACAATACGATATTCCACACGCCCGTAATTACTCGTTCTATACAGTGGCTACAGAGAGACTTCTGAGTTTCAACAGTTCGCTGGCCACGAGATTCCCCTGATATAAACATTATTGCCCGCGAAAGGCAAAGTTTCCAGGTTCGAGTCCCGCTCTGGCACACAATTTTAATCTGCCAGGAAGTTTCATATCAGCGCACACTCCGCTGCAGTGTGAAAGTTTCATTCTATTATTGGATATTTATGGGATGCCTCGCAACGTGCTGTTCATATAAGACCACTTCCTCTTTCTCTTACGGATTTATGGAGTGCCCTGCAGCATGCATGGAGTGAACACTACTTAAGACACTAATCGAGTCCATGCCGCATGGGGTTGCAGCCCTTCTGCGTGCCTGCGGGGGTGCTACACGATATTAGGCGGGTGTGCCAGTTACTTTGCCTCTTCATTGCACTATATGCAAGATGTTTAGCGAGTAGTATTGACGTTTGCTGAAAACAGACCTAATGAACAGCTATAACACAGATAATTTTTTTTATTCGTTTTGTTAGCGAGGGAGGTTGTAGCAAATAAAAATGTATCAAAAGGGACATTCTACAAGGTGAATCTATATTCGCGCACTCGCGCTTCGCAGTGCATCCCTCATCTGCCAACAATAAAAAATGTCTCCCTCAAAATTTCAACCTGTGCATATTTCCGCCAGTAAATGGACGTCAGAGACTGAGGTGGCTGTATGTTCCATACGTCAGTGCGTTCCATAATTACATCAACAAACTTTGTATGAGACGTATTAAGCGTCTTGAGGAACAAATTGAGAATGGAAATCCATGCCCGGGAAACGCCATTCAATGACGCTACGGAGAGTCCCAGTTACAGGCACCAGCTCCTGGTGCTAGACATCCCCTGCAGCACCTTCGACGCTCTGTAGCGTCATTGCATGAAGTTTCCGGGCGTGGGTTTCTATGCTCACTTTGTAGTAAAGTAATTCTGAAACACACTGCGGTATGGGACACACACTCATCTCAATCATCGACGTCCAATTAACTGCCGGAAATATTTGCAGGACGAAATTTTGCGAGAGACATTTTTGCATTGCTAGCATGTGAGGAATCGTGCTGCGAAGCCCGAGTGCGCGAATTTAGACTCACCGTGTATCTGAAGTATTTTGGAAGTCGCCAAGTGTTTCTCTTTTCAAGTAATGAATGAACGAAGTAGAAATGTATGAGCGCTGTCAGCCTCTAGAGAATGAGACAGCTACTGAACCGTAATACTTGTATCATGCTGAACGTAACACACTTTTTTTTACCTCTTGATGATGATATTACGATAGCATACTTTAATTCGGTCAACAAATCTGGGAAGTATCGGAATAGCCACTTTTTGCCGCTGAAAAAGGGCACGCTCTACTTACTCTGATAACGGGTAAAGTATTCGAAGACAACAGATTAATAGGTAATGTAACTCCATTAAAGCAAAATGGATCTTTCTTGTAGGTATCAGAACATAATTAAAAACAAAGAATAACACAAGTTATACGCAGTTACAATACGTAGTAGTATCGGCAGCCACAAAGTTTTTGATACTTAATAAACAAAATGGCTGTGCTACGCTTCAGTCACTTATTTACTTTTGTCAAGTCTATCGCCACTTAACTATGCATGTAAGTGAATAATTTCACATTACAAAATTCGTACAAAAATGTTACCTCCTAATACGTTCTTCTGCATGTATATAAATACACTGGAAATCACTTTGAAGTGCATGGCGGAGGGTTCATCAAATCACTTATATTTATCTACTGTCCCATTCGTAATAACGCGCGAAAAAAAAAAAAACAGTTTTCTATCTCAATTATCCTATTTTATTGTAATGATCATGCCTCCGTATGTAGGTGGGTGCTACCAAAATATATTCACATTCGAAAGACAAAGTTGGTGAAAGAAATTTCGCAAGTAAATCTCTCTCTCCCCTATTCGCGACAATACAAAACGAGCTGCCCTTCTTTGAATTTTCTCTATATCCACCGTCAGTCCCACTTGTTGGGGATCCCACAGTGAGCAGCAATACTCCTAAATAGGACGGACAAGTGTAGTTTCGGCAGTTTCTTTAGTAGCACTGTTGAATCTTCTAAGTGCTCTGCCTTTGAAATGTAGCCTTACGTTCGCCATCCCGACAATGTTTCGTATGTGTTGTTTCCAAGTTGGCAGTAATTGCTATTTATAGGTATGTAGTTGAATTTACGACCTGTAGATTTCACTGATTTATCTTGTAAGTGAAGTTTAACGCATTTCTTTTAGTGTTCATATTGATGACTTCAAATTTACAATTTTTGCATCATGCAGACATCTTATTGAAATAATTTTAAAATTGCATTTGATCTTCTGGTGACTTTACTAACCGATAAGTGACAGTACTATTCACGAACAGTCTAAGAGAGCTGCTTCGTCCTTTTTTAACATACACTTTCGACTGCTACTGCTAGTCTTCCATTGATACCTAAAATCTGCAGAGAGTGGCATCTTATGTGTCGTATGTCTGTTCAGATCCTAAGAAACCCACCTGAAATGAAGATTTTTCAGATCGAGACCTTCTGCTTACATTGTTTGACGTTGGTAGTAGATAGTGCTACGTGGATATCTGTGACCATTGAAGCGTGTCATATACGGGCTCCCGCGAAATACGCAATTGAAAGCCTGCCGCGCGGCAGTCTTGCATTTTTAACATTGCGATAGGTCGATGTGCTCCCGGTGGCCGCGTAGTACTCGTAGCGGCCGCGTGGCGGCGCTGGCGCAGTATCGACGCGCGCACCACGCCGACACGTGTATGTTCCTCCATTCCCTCCATTGACACTGTGATCGGGTCCCGCCACGGCGTACGGCGTACGAGCGAGCGCTTTCAGGCAAATGGAGCAAGGCAGAGGCGTTTTAGTGTACCGCAAGGCAGCTGCCATCGCCCTCACCATCTCACTGCCACAAAAACTAATAATTTGCTGCAATGAATTAAGGTACTTGACACCAGTACTGTGATGCCCGACACTTCAGTTAAAAGTCTGAAGGTCACCTACTTATGCACTAAACGGATAGTCCCTCTGCAAATTACATTCCTTTTTTCCTCCCTCATTTCTGCTAATCGCAAATTGTTCTTTATACGTATATACCACAGCGTCATCCAGAGCTTCAAATGTTTGTATAGTTTATGGAACTTAACTACGGGGTCATCTGTCCCTAAACTTACAAACTACTTATGAACTACTTACGGACTAGGACGGCCCAAATATCCATGATCAAGGGGGGATTCGAACCCCCGACTGTAGTGACCGTGCAGACCGTGACTGGAGTGTCTCAGTCCCTTCGGCCACCGCGGCCGGCATCCAGAGCTTAAACAGCAATGGCGTTTCCCTGTTGTATCTATCATATTAACGTATTTCACAGACGGGGACTTGAATCTTTGTGGTATTAATTGCACTCATGTACGACATTAAAACACCGCGTAAAACATAAAATTTTACCTAACAAACAATAGACACTAGTAACGAAACAACATAAACTTCAAAACTCGTTATCCAAGCCATTACTTTTTCTTCTGTGCTTGATGTCATCGTCATTAAATCTTTTTGATCATTTCCGCTCTCCCCACCCACCATCATCCTACGTCTCAAGATTGAAGAATTGTCTCTAATTCATCGTCATGTTCAATTTGTGAAGGGCTTGACTATGTCTAATTAATAGTTGAGAATCTCTCACGGGGAAGTTCAAAGATGATGGGGGTATTTGTTAAGGAGGACTTGTAAAGTTCTGATTGATATGCTTGGGTCCAAAACTGACTCCTCCGCGGCGTAATAGCCGTGCACACTGAGGCGCCGTGCTGCGGTGCGAAGGCTGTTCACCGTCGGGGGTTCGATTCCCCCATCGGACATGAGTGTTTGTGTTGTCCTTAGGTTAATTTAACTTAGTTTAAGTAGTTTTTAAGCCTAGGGACCGATAACCAGAGAAGTTACGTCCGATAGATATACAACCATTTTCTTAGACACTACTTAAACTAACTTACTATAAGGACAACACACACAAGCTCGAGGGACGATTCGAACCTCTTGCAGGAGAATCCTTGCCATCATGGTTAAGGCACGGTTAATCCCGCGGGTATGAATGTTTCTTACCGAAATAATTTCCTCGAAAACGAGATGATGAATCTATAACTCAATACAAGCAGTTCTATTAAGGCAGAGAATTGTAAAACAGGTCATCATCGGCAAGCAATTTAAATAACATGGGAATGAATTCGTAACTCTGTGTTCTTTCTTGTTTCCAAAACATGTATAAAATAAAAAGAATTACATGGAGATGAAATGAACAGCCTACAAAGAAAACAGGTAGAAATCGCGTTTTTATATGAAAATTTGCTGTTCACAATTCAATAGCTGCTCGTCTGCTGAAAAAGAAACAGCCCGGTACGATGCTATATGTATCCCGTTGGCAGCATGCGTTGTAAAAGTTAATCTCGGTAGAATATTCCGAATCGGCGATATGCGGGGTAGGAGGATATTCTCAGTTCATGACTGATTTATGGCTTCCCAGTAGATTATCGAGGAATATTTATCTCCTGTTTACACGCGAAACTTGTTCACAGTGTAATATTTCTCCGAGCTCTCTCGTCGTGGTATATTGATCGGCTTTCCCATTGCAAAGGAAGCAGCAACGTGCAACTAGTTTTGAAGAAAAAATGAAAAAAAAACTCTACTTATTCCACGCCATAGTGAAGTTCAGAGTCATGGGAATATATGTCTAGTTTTTATAGTATTGTACTTTTCGTTTCAAATGTTCAAATGTTGTAAATCTATCGGACTCAACTACTGGGTTATTAGTCTGTAGCTTACAAACCACATAAACTAACCTAAGGACAACACAGACACCTGCCCGAGGAGGGACTCGAACCCCCGACGGCTAACGGCCACGCGCACCGCAGCACGGCGCCCCAATGTGCACGGCTACTTCGCCACGACCTTTTCTTTTCACATCGACATTAAGCGGAAAAGTGTTACATAAATTTTGTTAGTGTTTCCTTAACAAAATACACTACTTTAATGATCGTTTGCTACTGCTAGGTATCATCTAAATGCTTATTCTCGATACTTCCCTAATAGCGTTTCTGACAAATTCATAATTGATTTGTGATTCATGCACGCATAATCGCCTATTATGCAAATCGAAGGTTCTAAGACTCGTTGGAAGAGAATTCCTATAGAAGACTGACAATATTTTTATTCGTTTGATAGTTTGTCTGTTAGTTTCTATTTCGGGTTCTTTTTCCGAAGATTTTTCCTGCATTCTGCCAGCACGAGTAGCTAGTATTATTACATATTCCTGTTCCATTCTTGTTGGTTGACTAGAGACGGGATCAGGTGCGAGGGTTATATGTACTTTGCGTAAAAATCTCCAAGGGATTTTTAATGGTCATTACGGATGTGGTTATGCTCTTCTGCCGGCATCGAACGTTCACTGAAGTATGGAAATCCGGCATCCGTTCACCTTGAGGCTTACATCTTTCTTGTTGAGGCATTGTATCTCAACAGTGACCTAATGCCCATATACGGCGATATCGCTGGGCACCAGTTCAAATGTCCAAATGTTTGTACAACTTATGGGACTTAACTACGGGGTCATCAGTCCCTAAGCTTACAAACTACTTATGAACTAGCTAAGACTAAAGACGGCACAAATATCCATGCCCGAGGGGGCATTCGAACCCCCGACCTGGGCACCAGTGACGTCACAGCAGGCAGCTCTTGTATATAAGCCCCAACTAGAAACCACTAAGCAGTTATACTACTTGAAAATAGCCGAGGAGTGTTTGGTCGAAAGCTCGTGGAGTCTTAACGACTTGACACGGACGGAAACCAGATAATTTGTTATTCAGTGCTATCGCCGCGAGAAATGCATTCTCACAATTTTCACAGTGGTCTCCGGCATACAAATGACACCTATCGCAATGCTCCGCCCTTTTACATCCTGTTTTCCCGATTCTACCACCATATGAATTTCTGCATATTGCTATCAAAAGAGTTTTATCATGCCAGTGAGGAGGAAGAATTGCTATTTGAGCACTTGCTTCATTCAGTTGCTTTGTCTCAAGGTTTTAAAATGTGGTCGGCCGCGGTGACCGAGGGGAATAAGGCGCTCCAGTCACGGTCTGCACGGCCACTACGGTTGGGGGTTCGAATCCCCCCGTGGGCATGGATATTTGTGCCGTACTTAGTCTTAGCTAGTTCATAAGCTTAGGGACTGATCACCCCGTAGTTAAGTCCCATAAGTGCTACACACATTTGAACATTTTTAAAATGTGTTTTGCTCAGATAAGACTACTGGAGTGTGTAGTGTGTTGCAGAAAGTATACGTTTTCGTATCTACTCTATTTTTCCAGCAGTGGGCATTAAAGAGCTTGGAAAGTTGCTGCACACATCGGAATTTTTAGTGGACATTCGTGTGATAAAAATGACCGATTTTGCCAGTGTTGTGGGAGTGTTAAACGTTAGACATGCTTAGGTACACTTTACCAGTAAGAACCAACTAATGTCCTGAAACATAAGAAATTAATAACAATTACAAACTAGTACTATGCCTTTTTGTTTTAGAATTACTACTTTGATTGACTTATCCAGGTTTCAAGAGTTAAGCTTGAAAGTCGAATGTTCAAATGTCTGTAAATCTATCGGACCAAACTGCGTGGTCATCAGTCCGTAGCTTACAAACTACTTAAACCTAGGTAAACTAACCTACGGACAAACACATACACCCATACCCCAGCGAGGACTCGAACCTCCACGGCGAGCAACCGCGCGCTCCGCAGCGAGGTGCCTTAGACCGCACGGCTACTCCACCGCGGCGCTTGAAAGTCCCTTGTTGTCCATTAGATTCTCCAAGTGTTAACGCAGTGATAAATCTTGAGGCAGTATCTTGCATAGCGTGGCACTTCACCGTATACAGCATGGCTCGATCATCTGTTTTTATCCTAGTGATCAGCCAGTCATTGCATTCTGCTGTGAAATTTGTACTTTTATCCCTTTTGTGCACTCCTCTGTGTATAAGTGAAGTGTTTCTCTTGGTTTTACACTTAAGGAGTTCTCTCATCTTTGTTCTCTCTGTGTTTTCGTTTTGTCACATGTTACATCACTGCTTGGAACAGGGGACTAATGACCTTGTAGTTTGGTCCCCTATAAACAACACCAACAACTTCACCGTAAGTAGTAGAATTATATTTGTTGGGTCTTACCACTTATAGCGAGGCACACAATTATTCAAAAAATGTTCAAATGTTTGTAGAGCTTATGGGACTTAACTACGGGGTCATCAGTCCCTAAACTTGCAAACTACTTATGACCTAGCTAATTCTAAGAATGGCACAAATATCCATGCCCGAATGGGGATTCGAACCCCTGACCGTAGTGGCCGTGCAGACCGTGATTTGGGCGTCGCAGACCGCTCGGCCACCGCGGCCGGCCATATTAAAATACCATTTTGTTTACGAGGTTTGCGACGCTATAAATTGTAGCAGCTGTAAAAACAAATCGGAAATTCTCTCATTTCCATTTGCAAAGAATGTTCGGAAGTAAGAGAATAAGAAGTTTTCGTTTACGGTGGTTAATCTAAGTTTAGGCACGGAAGACAATCTTAGCAATTCATACACTTCGTAACCTCGGCTATAAATGAGACCCCTGTCCACTTGGAAATACATGTATTACTATATAAAATGAAAAGCGTAAGATTTGGAGGCCTCCATGGCCGAGAGGTACAGGACTGCCGGATGCGGTGGCCGAGGGGACTGAGGCGCTGCAGTCACGGTCTGCACGGCCACTACGGTCGGGGGTTCGAATCTCCCCTCGGGCATGGATATTTGTGGCGCCCTTAGTATTAGTTCATAAGTACTTTGTAAGTTTAGGGACTGATGACCCCGTAGGTAAGTCCCATAAGCTCTTCAAACATTTGAACATTTTTTTAACAATTGTGTGCCTCGCTTTAAGTGTTAAGACCCAACAAATATATAAGCTTAACAAACATTTGATTTGATACAGGACAGTATAAAAAATAGCTTTCGAGCTACGGAGGCCCCAGAACGAAAGGGACTGACAACTGTCGCTGTTTAGTCCATTCCAAAAACCAACAACAACAGCCCCAGAACGATTGTCCAAGGGTGTTTAGAGGTATTTGGAGGTACCCCAAGACGAGAATCCCGGAGCGGTCGCGCTCCCCAGCTCCTAGTCCATCAATGGGTCAAGATAAGTGTACGATGGAGAGCTGCATCAAACCAGTCTTCGGACTGAAGACCACAACAAAAACAGTAAACTGTCATTAACCGAAGTAGTGACATTAGACTACTTTAAGGATGTTTTCATATTTGTATTAGAAAATTCACTACCAAGTGTTGTTCAAATTTTTGTAAAGCTTATGGGTCTTAACTACGGGGTCATCAGTCCCTAAACTTACAAACTACTTATGAACTACTTACGAACTAGGACGGCACAAATATCCATGCCCGAGGGGGGATTCGAACCCCCGACCGTAGTGGCCGTGTAGACCGTGACTGAAGCGGCTCAGTCTCCTCGGCCACTCGGCCGGCACCATGTGTTGTGACTAGGGATTATTGATGTAGCAGCGTTAAAATATCAGCATCTCAGTTTGTATCAATGCGTTCCTCTGATGCTGCCTACAGACGACTTGCAGCACTAGGTCCATTCCAGCTGAACTTTTTCCCCTGTGGAGTTTCGCGACTGTCTGTGTTACACCGTGATAATACCCCAGATGAATTCACCCATTATGTGATTCCTGTCCTGCACGATCTTCCATTAAGCACAGCGAGTAGTTTGGCGTATTCGTTATCGGGGTCATTCAGCAGGGAGCTGGACCCTGCTCCATTGTGCCGTACAAGCTGATAAGCAGGACACCTGCACGGACGGAGGGGCGGGGATTCCGGGAACGTCTGGCTGTAATTAGGAACTGCTCCGCCGCGGCAGAGGCGGTAATAAATGGAGGGTTTCCCGGCCGGCGTGCAGGTGGCGCCTGGCGCTGTCTGCCGGCGAGCCCGGATGGCGCAGTCGGCGGGAAAATGAATCCGACTGCTCTGAAAGAACCAATATAGGCTGAAGTGCCGGCACGCCCCTGGAACGGTCACTCACCGAGTGGCTGGCGTTATTGGCTCTGGGCTTGTCTGGCGGCCGGGGGACCGCCGGAAAGGCTTGTACCTCTCCAGGCCGGGCGGCGAGGAATTACGCGTTCGTTGTCAACGCCTGGTGCGTGCTCTGCCAGGACACGCGGAGGGGCTTTTCTTCTGGGGCTGTCCCGACCTACTCCGGTGTTGCGTCCGCGGTGGATACCGTTTGCGCAAGGACAGCTACTGGGGGAGTGCTGCTGTCATGTTGTTCGAAATAACAAGGCCATTTCGAAATACGTGGCACCAGTGGCAGCTGCTGCTTCAGATGACTGGGGGTTCACTTCAAATGTTTGTATAGCTTATGGGACTTAACTACGGGGTCATCAGTCGCTAAACTTTCAAACTACTTATGAACTAGCTAATCCTAAGGACGGCACAAATATCCATGACCGAGGGGGGGATTCGAACCCCCGACCTTAGTGCAGACCGTGGCTGGAGCGCCTCAGTCCCCTCGGCCACCGCGGCCACCGCGGCCGGCGGGGGTTCACTTCTTCGAGTACCGAATCATGATAGTGGCGACGATCCCAGCCCCTCCGCACCCCCGCCCTTTCTCGGCTTGTCGACGTTTAGGCCACCCCCTGTGCCCTCTCCACCTCGAGCTTAGGCGTCGGCCTACCAAGCTTCTTTATTTCACTCTTTTGTTCCAAGCTGAAAGGTGAGTAATCTGTAATATGCACTTGAACACTAAAACACAGTAAGTAATTTATTACATTGTTAAGTGACTATAACAAAATGAATGTGTTACAATGAAGACAAGCTACCTTCGGGTCACGTGACACTGTAAGCAGCACCTTACATGCCGCGGTGTAGTAGTTAAAAAATGTTCAAATGTTTGTTAAGCTTATGGGACTTAACTACGGGATCATCAGTACCTAAACTTACAAACTACTTATCTACTACCTTATACTAAGGACGGCACAAATATCCATGCCCGAGGGGGGATTCGAACCCCCGATCGTAGTGGCCGTGCAGACCGTGACTGGAGCGCCGCAGTCCCCTCGGCCACCGCGGCCGGCCGGTGTAGTAGCCGAGCGGTCTAAGGCCCCTCGCTGCGAAGCGCGTGGCTGCTCGCTGTCGGAGATTCGAGTCCTCCCTGGGGCATGTGTGTGTGTGTGTGTGTGTGTGTGTGTGTGTGTGTGTGTGTGTGTTCTCCTTAGGTTAGTTTACGTTAGCCGGCCGCGGTGGCCGAGGGGACTGAGGCGCTTCAGTCACGGTCTGCACGGCCACTACGGTCGGGGGTTCGAATCCCCCCTCGGACATGGATATTTCTGCCGTCCTTAGTTGTAGCTAGTTCATAAGTAGTTTGCAGGTTTAGGGACTGATGACCCCGTAGTTCAGTCCCATAAGCTCTACAAACATTTGAACATTCGAAGTTTACCTTAGTTTAAGTAGTTTGTAAGCTACGGACTGATGACACACGGTTTGGTCCGATAGATTTACAAACATTTGAACATTTAACCTTACGTATGCGCAAAGGTTGCTCTCTCCCTCACAACATTTCAAACAGTTAAATATTTGTTACAATGAAGAGTATTAATGTCATTTACCCACAATCGCTGCATATTTGCTAAAACGTCCAAGGATATGTGCAACGAACAATAAGACAAAGGTCATTGTTGGTCCCGTATCTGTTAAAAAGAACATTGTGTTAAGAAAAAATAAATTACTTGCAGTCGGTTTTGAATCCAGTACTTTCGACAGCGCAATTTGTTGCCGCTAACCACACGGTTATTTTTGCTAGGTGGACAGTAGTGACTTCATTGTTATTCATGATCGGATCTTCTGAAGACTTTTACAGTTGATGCGCCTTTAATTTATAGTTAGAAGATATTTTTCCCAAATATGACGTGATTTTGATTAATATTCAATACGCCAAAAACAAATATGAAGTACGGATGTTGTCTTAATGGAGGATTTGCTCATACGAAAGGCGAGCTGCGTAATAGCTCCATTGTCTTCGCTTCGCGACAATTCGAACTAACCTCCAGAACTCGAGTAACCGGGAAAGGGGGTCTCTACCAGCTCCAACGCCAATGTTAAAAGCGGCGTTTCCGCTCGTTCCTCCCCGCCGCGAGAGCGCCCATATGCTACCCCCATATACGCACATCTTCTTGTTAATTGGAACTGCTATCTACTGTGTGGTCGGAAATTCCGTTACAAACTTCTACGACTTTTAGATGGTAGTGAGAACATACTGGATAGGAACTCATGTCCGGAAACGTATCGATTCCACTCCTACTTGAGGAATGTAACTAGGCGTGACCCAGTACAATTGCTGCAAACAATTTGAAAAGAGTGCTGAATCCGTTATTACTCACGCATTTTCATTACAATTTACACCTTATTGTTTGCATTAGTCGACAACAACAAGAACCCAGCATCTACGGCAACAACGGCAACGTACTGATGTATTAAAACAATGGCTCGTCGTTACACACATTGTACCTCCGAAGAATTTTCTGGTACAGTCTCTCCATCTTACCTGGTGTCTTTCAGTTTCTTGTGCATTGGCCAGAACTCGTGCCCGCAGATCTTCATCTGACTCTACAGGTGTCTCATAAATTACGCTCTTCATACGATCCTATAAGAAGTACTCCATAGCGGTTAAATCCGGTGATCGTTTGACGTAGTACACGTCATCGTGCCTACCCTATTGAATACCAGAAGAGGGAACTCAGAGATGTTCAAAATGTTATGTACTCACTACCCTGTAATAGTCATAGAAGTTTGTAACGGAAATTTCCGACCACCCTGTAGTACGGGTCTCTCGGTGTTGCGTTGCTCGGTTCACTGGATTTGCTCCGAAGTTCAATGGAGTTCTGAGCATAGCCTGTCACTGCAACTTTGGATTTTATCGGAGCGTTCAAAATTCGAATGGTGCCGAGTTGGTTTCAGGTCCGCTTTCTCCTAAGGATTGTATTCAAGGAAAACTGTGGCTAGATTCACATTCCAACTGGCCGTCCGGTGTATCATCTTGACTCTAACGGCGAGTATCTAATGGCTTTTTCAAACTTTCAAGACTGTTCCTGTTGGACATCATGGTTCTCCTTCGTTGTAAGTTAAATGTTCGTAAATCTATCGGACCAAACTGCGTGGCCATCACTCCGTAGCTTACAAACTACTTAAATCTAGGTAAACTAACCTAAGGATAACACACACACCCATGCCCCAGGGAGGACTCGAACCATCACGGCGAGCAATCGAGCGCTCCCAGCGAGACGCTTTAGACCGCTCGGCTACTCCACCGTGGCTAATCTACCATTGAAAGTGACTAGTAGTGGTACTGTATCTAAAGGTATCACTTAAGACTGAGTTAAATAATAAAATTGTGAAGCAGAATGCCAGGCGACGGTATCAGAGATTAGAGGAAGACTTGAAAAATATTTATAAGCCGCGGTTGACTCAAGAGCAGATGAAAGAGTTTTAAATAGTGCCAGTTTAAATACACATAAAAATCGTGTGAATCAGAAAAACATGCTAACCAGCATGTTATAAACCAACACTGCCCAGGAATTACGTTATCTGGTCGGACGAAAGAAAATTCTGCTTATACAACGGTTATGGACGCTTTACAGTGTGGAGGCTACCATATATAGAATGAGAATCAAGAACGTGGTAGCTACAGTGAAACATGAAGGAAGCTATATATATAGCATGGATTAATCTGGTGAGGGGTAAATGGTTACCGGAGGACAATGCTGCAGCCGAGGGGGAATGGCCGTGCGCCCTTAGGCGCTTGTTGTGGAGTGCGCGGCTGCTTCCCTTCGGAGGTTTGAGTATTCCATCAGGCATGTATATGTATGTGTGTGTGTGTGTGGTGTGTGTGTGTGTGTGTGTGTGTGTGTGTGTGTGTGGTTATGTGTGGCTTGTCCTTAGCGTAGGTTTATTTAAGTAGTTTTCAAATCTAGGGACCGATCATCACTGCAGTTAGGATGGATGGATTTGTTGTTGACGATGGGAGATGTGGGGGGGGGGGGGGGACTAACTACCAAAGACATCGGTCCCCACGTGCTGAGGGGAAACTGGGATAAGAAAGAAGGGACAGGCGAAGGAAATGCAGTTGAAGGAGTTTAGGAGGTGAAGAGGAAGGAAATTCAGTTCAAGGAAGAAAGGAGGAGAAAGACTTTCACACTTTGAATTTCACCGCTCTTACCAGCAGACTTAAATTCTATACAAAACATTTGGAGTGAATTTGAATGTCGTGCTAGAGAACATGGCATCTGAAGTATGGACCGCCTGAAAAAACGTCACCTAACAGAGTGAAAAATAAGAAATCCGCAGTTACTGCACTAAAAATGTAATCTGGATCCGAAAGGTTAACAGCACTAACTCGTAGAAATGAGCAATTAACTGAATACTACATTTTCTAATCATGATATTCGGGAGATAGGGCCAAATGGTACAGGTTTTTAAATGATTTTAGCTAGTATAAAACTGAGTATATAGTTGTAAACAAAGTCCACTTTTGCTTTTCATGAAATGAAAAAGCAATTTATTAAATGTTTTAGGTTGGTCCTATGTATAAGGTTTGTGATACTGGCTTTTGAAAAAATCATGGCCATCTATAGCGTATTTACCTGTAATATATTTAGCCAGGAGGGTCGCGTTTGTTTAAATAACTAAAGTATTCAATACCATAATTGGTCGTAGTATTGTAACCTAATACTCTATGTTTATATTACATAAGCATTTTGTAGCGCTTCTGTCAAGTCAGTTTGATCATCTTCAGCATTACTATGGTCTTCTAACAAACTGAATTAATTAATTAATTAATTATTGATAGTCGTATTAATACACAATAACATTTCTACAACCTTCTAGAACACGGAAGTACAACATTTAAATATTTAACAATTTGTTCATGAAACATTCGCAAATTTTGCTTTACATGGAGATACACAATATTATGACAAATGTAATAATAATATTTCCGATCAAGACAAAACAATAGAAAGATCGTAAGTAAACAACAATCAGCGCAGTGTTAATATATGTTTACATTGTTGTTACGACTATCAATAATTAATTAATTAATTTAGTTTGTTAGATGACTATAGTAATGCAGAAGGTGATCAAAGTGACTTGACAGAAACGCTATAAAATGCTTATGTAATATAAACATGGAATATTAGGTTACAATAGTACGACCAATTATGGTATCGAATACTTCAGTTATTTAAACAAACGGGACCCTCCTGGGTAAATATATTACATACCCTATTAATAATTTCAATGTGATACGCGTTAACTCGTGTTAATTATTAACTTTCAACGTGGAACTGCCAGGTGGAGCTGGGCTGACTGTTCCCGTTCCCAGATAACCCCGCCGGCCTCCACTGTGCACTGTGCGTCGCGTTTTTTGCGCTGACCGCGAGGGCGGCCGGTCAATGCTCCGGCAAGGCCGTCTGCGCGCCGTGGGCGTGGCATCCGCGGCCGCGTCATTTTTGTGACGTGCAGCTATTTGGCCGGCATTGTGGGCGGCAAAACAATATACCGTGGCCGACTGGCGGGCCCTCCATTATGTAATGCGGCGCGTGTGACGGAACGCCGACGCCGTGCCGGGCCAGCAGGCCCAGGGCAGGTTGGACACCCCTGCTAATCTGCAGCCAGCAGATGCACTCAGGCACGAGAAGGCTAACGGAACCGTGTAGACAAGTGTTTTTCAACCTTTTTTAATACGCGACTCCCTTCGGAGTATAAACAACTGAGGCGACCCCCCGCAATCTTAATACGAGGGTTGTCACAAAAGTAACGTCCGATTCGCCGTAAATATTTGAAAGCGGCGCCAAGGACAAAACACGCATGCGTGCCGGCTCCTGGCATACCTTGCGTGTTAAATGCCGCCAGTGTCGTTGTTAGTGTTTGCTGATGACAGTTCAAAAATAAAATGTTCAAATGTTTGTATAGCTTATGGGACTTAACTACGGGGTCATCAGTCCCTAAACTTACAAACTACTTATCAACTACCTTATACTAAGGACGGCACAAATATCCATGCCCGAGGGGGGGTTCGAACCCCCGCCCGTAGTGGCCGTGCGGACCGTGACTAGAGCGCCTCAATCCACTCGGCCATCGCGGCCGGCTATCGTCCTCACTCGACATCCGCTTCATAATCTTAATAATCGCAGTTTCCTGTGTTATTATCCAACTAGCGATCTATTCCGCCTTCACAAGGTAGCACTAAACGACCAAATCAGAGTGGCAGTAATAATTTATGCACGCAGACATTCCTCGCGAATCAGTCCGTTAGTGAAAACGATATAAATCACCGTGCAGCAGTTCTTGAGATCATTTTTCACATACAGAGAGAAATACCGTGGATTGCACTTAATTAATTAAGCATAGAAAGAAATACACGACTTCTGCAATATCCAGCATAGCACAAGAGATAACAGTGTAGTAGAGTTGGCTTGGTGCAGGAAAACTTCTTTTAACCGTATCCACGAGGAAGGAGGGATAGTCGCGTATATTGTATGCCCATTTTCTGAAAATATGACAATATTGTCAAGTACATTATATTTTGAAATTCTTGTAACATTTATTGATCACAATGAAACCCTCTATCAAATTATATGAATTTTATATTTGTTTAGTTACACTACATCCAAAATTTTCGGTTTATTAATGGAATTGTCATTTTTATTTTTTTTATTTTTTATTTTTTTTAGGACCACATTTAGACACGAATATTAACTAAAAATTAACAACCATTATGAGAACTTGTATTTTGAAAACTTTTTGTAGTGGTCTTAAGGTGACTTCTCCTGGCAGTACACTTTGAACAAAAAGAGTGTTGGTATTGCTTAGATGCATTTAACACTAGAATGGTCGCGTAGGATCTCACAGGTACATATTCCCGGAATTGGCAACCCCTCGTCAGCGGACGTAAATATTCTACTGTTAATTTTCATAAAATAAATGTTCGACTGCTACTGTTGTAATAATGACGTGTTTTCCCTCGTCTTGATAAAGCAACATCTGAGATTAATTAAAAGTAACGGTCCAATGTTGACCCTGTATCTCACAGATACAAAGCGACCATCAATGTTCTTCTAATGATGCGACCATTGCAGTGTTAAGGTTCCAAATCTTACTGAAATGCGTCAAACTCTAAAAATATGTTGTTTTTATAAATCAAGAACAATTAACAACGTTTTAGTTTTTAGAATTTTTGTTTCTTAGATTGTATACAAAAAAATCTCCCTGCCCCCACCCCCCCCTTTCCTCGCCCATCTTAACAATCCGCGTTACTAAAAATACATTGGTACTTAGAGAGATGATAATTTAAGTTTGATTCGTATATTCCAGCAGTCCTTGTCCCTGTGTCTGGGGAAGCACGAGAAACTTGGTATCGCCGCGCTGTTTGGTCAGACGGGTTCGGCGGTCGGCGATGTCTGTGTTGCGGTACAGCCGTCGTTCAAGCGGTGCCAGATAACGCCTGGGTCGCATCTCGCCCTCACGCCGTTGTAACGCCGCCCGTCCCAACGGCAGGCAGCCGCAATACCTTGCAGTGACGCACCAGCCCTCTAGCGGTAAGTGGCTACACTTAATGGCCCACTCACCAGTTTCCTGGGAGCACAGATTTCTCTAATGGGGAGCCCCTGCAGCTACCGACTCCAACGGCAGTGCAGGCACATTGACCAGACGGGTTGTATCTCTGCGCGCGACGCACCTTTATCTCATGTTTTTGTTCACTAAAGGCAGGCATACCCTATTCGAAATATCTTGTTCAAATCTCTTCATTTCATAGTAGCATTTACATGATAACTCTTCAACTACCACTTCCTAGCAATATTACAAATATTTGGCGCGGTAAAGAAAATGCTCCTGAATAAATATAGGAAAAAAAGCATAAATCTGCACCGGCCGCCGTGGCCGAGGGGACTGAGGCACTCCAGTCACGGTCTGCACGGCCACTACGGTCGGGGGTTCGAATACCCCCTCGGGCATGGATATTTGTGCCGTCCTAGTTCGTAAGTAGTTCATAAGTAGTTTGTAAGTTTAGGGACTGATGACCCCGTAGTTAAGTCCCATAAGCAATACAAACATTTGAACATTTTTTTATATCTGTGACTCTGCCTTTACTACTGTACCTATTCGAGGTATGGACTTTAACAACCAAACAATAGTGGGAATTTACGTGGCTGAAATAAGACTACTAAAATTTATGATAATTGATAAGGAACAGTGAGGCAAGACACGAACTATATGATCTTGGAAAATTGGAAAAGATACTATACAACACAGAAGAATGGCCTCAGTCTCTGTTATGTACAGATCAGAAATATCTTTGACGGAAGGAACAAGAAGAGAACTGATAATCTTTTGATCCTGCAGATCTTCCTTCTTCCGAGATTGCTATAATAAACTGTAGAGGAAATCCGCCTCTCTTCAGAAAGAACAACACTACAGATTAAAGTAATTAAATTGTTAAATTGCCACATAGGACTGTATTTCATCATAATATCCAGAAGAAAGTACAACAAATTTATAAGTTTTGGAAATAAAATCGTTTGTTTTTCCTCGTACAACTCGTCATTGCTTAATAAAATCAGCGGGTAAATCCTTCTATTAACTACATATAGGTATGTAAATAAACAGAGGTCTAATATATTTAACGGAATTCTCATATCAAACAATTTATCTAAACCTCTATACAATCCAAAAAACTGTAACAAATACAACAATGTTAGAAATTATACGAAAAATAACCACAGATGATGATGAAAGAAGTGCCGAAACATGTTTCGGCTATAAAAATAAATCAAACAATGCGTCTTACAAAATGCGGATTTCCTCTCTAGTTTACAAGAAGAGAAGGATAAAGTTAACACAAAGAAAATTGAGCAATATCTAACACAAGATGCATTGTATCATGACCTTACAACCTCTATCTTTTCCTACGACGTTGGCCATTGCACCAGGCCAATGACCAACAAAAAATTATTAATTATACGGTTTTCTTTGGTACCACGTAACCTATAACGTCTCGATACACGTTCTGTCATCCTATTTTTACTGATATTAATTTTTCCCCCTGCAGATTCCTATCCTCCCTGATTTACTGAAATGTTTTAATATCTTACGTTATATCCGTCAGCTTAATTTTCATAAGATGTAACAACGAAATTAAGATTTTTGTAAATTGATTCACACTATTTCTTCTTACTGAAGCATGGAACAATGGTCTAGGAGACACCGAGCGTTAGATTATACCACTTGACATTTCTATTCCCATAACAGCTTTCTTCGAGTGATTTACATTAACTCGACGCAGCTTTCCAGGGAATAAAATTTCTCAATTTCTCACATAACCACAATTCGAGCCATTTTACCTACCCCCGAGTCTTGCGTCACCGCACACGCATATATTAGCAACCTCCGTTTTGGCGATGGAACACCTGTTACACTTGAGGAATTCTGTCCATAATGAATTTTCCCACACATTTGTCTCTCGTATTTAAACTGCACATTTCGGACTGGTATACTTCTTTTGACGAGCAGTGCCGTCCTTTCCTACTTGTTATCTTACGCATATTGTCATTCAGACATCATTTGTCTCTCTTGCTGCTTAAGTTGTTAGCTCTTGTCTCCTGCGTAGTTCTCAACGTATATATTGAACTTGTCAATTTAAAGCTGTATTGACCATTAATACACGATACCTGTTTCACATTTTTTTGTTCAATTACAGCTACCAGTCAGAAAATTAGTTCCCTGTTTAATTACACATTCAGATAAATCGCTTCTAATTCGTTCATCCTCCTCTCACTTCCCAATGGATGATTTCTGCAAACGCCAAGACTATATTTATGTACATTTGTATTAAATACTTTGTTATGTACTTAGTCATGCCTCTGTAGCGTAATAATGATACATTTATGTCATCGAAAATTTCTGATAATTGAATAATTTTTTTCAGCTATAAGCTTGCCACTTTTCTCATTTGCGATGTATTTATGTAATTTGTCTTTAGCGGTCTACTGTCATTCTTATTAGTCGGTCCTTTTGAATTAACAAGTATTTGTTAGTGAACTTCACCATGGCTAACCATCCACAGATCTCTGCATTGATTCATTTTCAACCTTAGCCTTACACCAACTTCTTAAATTGTCGTTACATTGATATATAGAGATGAGAATAAGGGAATTGCTACGTTTAGTCTCTTTAATTCTACTTCATTTCCCTTCCAGTATTCATTTAATTCCATAATTTCTTGTATACATAGTGTATTACCAGTATTTTCGCAGAGTGTATGTCAAATTTTCCCAAGCTAATGAAAATTCCTACAGCAACTGAAGTCACTGTAGAACCGTTTGACAAAGGAAGACAAAGTGTCTGTCGTGGAATTTGAGAGATTTCATGAGCCATTCCATTTGCAACATGTGTTCTGGAATCAGTAGGAGAAACTAAAGGTGCCAGTACAATATTTCGACTTCGTTGTCTCCGTAATGAATCCAGATCTATCGCACACTGTTAAGTAACTAAACTCCCTAATCGTTGTGCAGCAATTCGCAGAGTGACGTAATTGTGCCTTTTTTCAAATGATCGTTGAAAATAACACTTTCATAAAAAGTCATATTTCAGATTAATACCTAATGGTAACCTTTCACGTGCAAGTATAGACGTATACTTAGACTCTCCAATCCGTAACCTTCTCATAAGCTTCGAATTTTTAATTGCTTGCCAATGAGCTTATTCCTCTCCATTTAGGCTTATTTAAATTAATTAATATTACGTGCGTGACGGAGTTCAGCACTACAATTCATGAACGCACTGAAAGTGAAGCTCAGGCAGAACACGAAATATGTGGGCCACTATGACAGCAGCACTCGTATAAATTCTTGTATAAGAATGAACGGTCGGCAAATATATCTGTAAATGTTGCCTCACGCGTGACATTTGAAAATACGTTATTTTCTCCCCACAAGGAAGGAAACAAGGAAAACAAACAAAGCGACAACTCAGACATACTGCGAATGCACGAAAAAACACGGCATACTAGAATAAACACTCCTTTGTGTACGAAATGTCTGAGATGGCGTCTAAGCACATTTTCTAACAGCAACAATTGATTCGAAGTAGTTGATTACCTGTCGGAACTAAGGACTCAGTGCGCTGAACGGCATATGCTGCCCAAGGGACCCTTGACAGTATAAACAGTGCGTTGGTAATACAAACATGCGTCCACGCAGCTAATCAAAACAGGCAGCACTATCGGCCAATCACGGCAGCGCTGACCCACTGCGTATCTCAGCACATTAGTGTGTGTGCGATACAATAAAGGATTTTCTTAACATTAACGATGTCGTATGTTGCAGAATTGTCTTAAAGGGTAAGTTATGAATAGTTGAACGACGTTTTATTAAGGTAATTTTTCGAAAATATGGAATGTTCTGGGTCTGGTGTATATATAGGACCCGATGATTACGAACCAAGAAACTTGTACTATTAATTAGAGTTAATAAGGATATCGGACAACACAAGGAAGTGGTACTGACAGAGGTTTTCACTAACGACTTGCAATGTAATTTATTTTATTGAGGCAATATATTACGTTTTTGTGACGCTGGCTGTGATATAAATTTAAGGAATTTATGATCACACAATAATAGCACCCTGTGATAATATCTTTTAAAATACTAACAATTCTTTGAAGTTTTAAAAAGTCACAATTACGAAGACAGAATATGAACCCGTAAATAACGTTAGGCTTTTTCACTTTAACTACGAGACTTTCAAGGCCTCTAAGATTAAAGAAAGAATGAACATACAATAACAGCAGTCAATGACAAAATTATTTAAAACACCAATAGTCCTTTGAAATTGGAAAAGGTAATGAACATTACAATGACAGACTGAATCCGTAAATATATTTAGGCTTTTAACACATTATTTACGGCATTTTCCACGCCTCTAAATTTAAAGAACTGATGATGTCACAATAACAGCAGACAATGACAATTTTTAAAGCACTAATAGTCCTTCAAATACTATCAAATTCGACTGTCTCTTTCAGTGTCTTTCTCAGCGCTAGTAGACTACAATTTAATGACATTCATTCACTCTCAGAGACCCAACTATATCGGTAAACACTGGAGTTATGCCAAGTGCAAGAATAATAACAGGATGTAAGAGCAATCACACTTACAGGGCAGAATGACAAACTAAAAGACTCAATTAAGAAATGGATTTAAAAACTAAAAGAGTCTACACATCCCCTGGAGCTGCAGCGATCAGCACATTCGCAAATCGCAATCAGCACATTCCCAAATCGTTCAGAACACATTGTGATACGTCGTGGGGACTGCATCGCCTCGGTTGACAATCGATGAGTGGCCAAGAAAAGAATTGGAGTAAGCCCTTCCCTTTTCCCAATTCAAAGCGGAGGTGAGAACTAACAGTGACGAGCCAGCATTTCTACCACATGTTAAAAATAATTAACAGACCACACAGACAAATACACTATAACAGGAGAACTGCAAAATTACAACCCCTTCCGGTAACAAAGACGAGAGGGTAAAGGGCAAACACCAATTTTCAACTACTCCTGGAGGCGGCAACCAAGTCGTAGAACAGCAAAACGATACATAAATACCGCTTTTCGTAGTTCGTACTAAGGGATTAAGAATGATATTCGCGCCACAGGAGAGATATTTCAAGAGTCAACGTAAAGATGTGAGGCAAGAGAAGTTTAACTTCAACACGCAGGAAGCAGCTGACACCCCATAATGCAGCAGAAGACCGGTCTCGACGTCCGAGCGCAGAGCGTGGTTTTAGCACCGGCCAAAGCATCACCATCGACTGCTCCAGACAGACCGATCTCCCGATCACTTCACCTCACCACCGTCGCGAGAAAGCGGAAAACACGACGTAAACTAGAGCCCCCACAGCAAGGAGGACAAACAAGGGAAGATCGGCGCGCCGGTTTCAAACAAGACGAGCCCGCGGCTCAAAATATTTTTCTAATATGTATATAGGACCTTGAACAGTCGTGTGCATCCAGGAGTACTGACATTAGTTGAACCACCTCCTAGGGCTTGGTGGTCCTCTGGTATACGTTACTATATCAGAGTATGACACAGGAAACGCATGCCATCGAAGATGTAAATGTTTTAATTATGTCTATAATGAATGAGAGGTCGCGGTTGTATAGTTATTTACTTTGTCAAGTAGGCCAATCACAGAGATAGTGTAAAAACACTAAAGTATGACGCGTTTCAAGGGTCAAGCCCTCATCATCAGATAAAATATACAAGAATCTTAAAACCTGAGACAATAAAAATCTAAGACGTAATAAAAGAAAACGTGGTTACTTCCCTTGTAACCGTGTCTACACGGTTACAAAGGAAGTAACCACGTTTTCTTTTACTACTTTTTGGATTTTTATTGTCTCAGGTTTTAAGATTCTTGTATAGTTTATCTGATGGTGAGAGCTTATTAAATTGATATTTGTTTAGTTCTGGCCGAACTGTATTATTTCGCAAAAAGATATAAAGATAAAATAATGGGGCCGCGGTGGAGTAGCCGAGCGGTCTAAGGCGTCTCGCTGCGGAGCGCGCGGTTGCTCGCCGTCCGAGGTTCGAGTCCTCCCTGGGGAATGGGCGTGTGCGTTGTTTTAGCTTAGTTTATCTAGGTTTAAGTAGTTTGTAAGTTACGGACTGATGACCACGCAGTTTGGTCCGATAGATTTACAAAGATGTGTGTAAAATAATGGGTACAAGAGTTCACACGGAGAGGTACCGGTGGGCGTTGTGAGAGTGAACGATACCCATCACAGGAACAGCGAAGTGACAGTCACACACACACAACACCAACCGCTACACACCGTGAGGTGGTTCCCGGGCTGCAGTCTTTTATTGGTGCCGCGGTGGAGTAGCCGAGCGGTCTAAGGCACCTCCCTGCGGAGCGCGCGGTTGCTCGCCGTCGATGGTTCGAGTCCCCCCTGGAGCATGGGTGTGTGTGTTGTCCTTATGTTAGTTTACCTTAGTTGAGTAATTTTTAAGCTACGGACTGATGATCACGCAGGTTGGTTCGATAGATTTACAAACATTTGAACAGTTTTCTTTTATTGGTGAGTGTAAATAATTGCTTTGGTTAGTAAAGGCTTCAAGTTCAGAATCATCGGTACGTATCAGGAGGAGGTAGCAGCGTCACTGAATGAAGACGATAGTATATGTTGAGACCGTGGTGCTCAGTTTGACAACAGGCTGTGGTACCACATGGCTGACTTGAGTGACTTAGGTAACTTAATGACATCGCTTTTAGCATCTCTCATGGGCTTGTGATCATATCAGAAGAACCCTACAAGACTGTAAATCTGTGGTTTTCATCGCTGGAACCCCACTCAGAGTCAACATTAGTGTTTTTAGACATAGATCTTGTTTCTGAGTTTAAATGTATATCTGAGACACTCCAGAAATTACAACGTAAAAGAAATAGCTCTTTGTTCATCAAGTATGCTGGCTAGTTTTGCACCGTGAATCTTTACGATTTTCTGCATTTTTAGCCATAGTTAACTGGAAACGTCAAAATTTGTAGTTACTTCATTTTAGCATAGGACCCTCAACTTAAGGCAACCACAACACCACTATAAACAGTCCGTTGCTCCTAATGAAGACGTTGCAGCAGCCATCGAAAGCTTCAGGATATACAAAAAATTGACATCTACATAAATACTCCGCTAATAACATTTAAAGGGACTGATGACCGTAGTAGTTTAGGCCCTTTATATCCCCAAACAACCAATAACATTTAAGTGCAGGGCGGAAGTTTAATCGAACAGCTTTTATTATATATCTCTATCGTTCCATTTTATAACAGCGCGCGACAAAAATTAACAGATAAATCTTTCGTTTTCGATCCGATTTCTCTTATTTTATTCAGATGATAATGTCTTCCTTTGTAGATGGGTGCTAACTAAATATGTTCGCATTCGGAGGAGAAAGTTGATGATAGAAATCGCAAATTAATCTCGGCGCAACGAATAACATATTTCTTTTAATGATTTCTGTCCCAATTCACGTATCATTTCCATGAAACTTTCTCCCCTTTATAGCTATTTACAAAACAAGATTCATTTCTCTGAACTTTCTATCGTCCGTCAGTTCCACATGGAGGGAATCCTACAATGGGCAGAAATACTCCAAAATAGTACGGACAACTGAAGTGTATGTAGTTTCTTAGTAGAACCGTAACATCTTCTAAGTGTTCTGCCAATGAAACGTAGCCTTAGGTTCGCCTTCCCTGCAATGTTTTCTGTGTTATCCTTCCAATTTCAGGTTTTCGTCACTGTAATTCCTAGGTATTTAATTGAATTTACGGCCTTATGCTTTGACTGATTTATCGTAAAAATGAAGTTTACTTGTTTTAGTGTTCGTATGGATAGCTTCACATATTTCACTGTTTAGGTGCAACTACAAATTTTTTCACCTTGCAGATATCTTATCATACACTTTTTCAGCTGCTTTTGATCTTCCGGTGATTTTTCTAACCGATAAACGACAGCATCATAATCGAATAGTCTAAAAGAGCTGCTCAGATTGTATCCTAAATCGTCTACCAAGAGAACAAACAGAAGGGGCCCTATAATACTTTCCTGGGGAACGCCATATTTCACTTCTATTTTAATCGATGAATTTCCATCGATTATTACGTACTGCTTCCTTTCTGGCTGGTAATCGCAAATCCAATTGTACATGTAATTTGTTAGAAGAAGCTTGTGAGGTACAGTGTAAAAAGCCTTTCGGAAATCGAGATATATGGAATGTATTTGAGCTCGCTTGACGATACCACTCATCACTTCATATGATAGCTAACTTTCTTTCAGAACAACGAAACTTCCAGAATCCACGTTGACAATGAGTCAATAAGTAGTTCTCTTCGACGTAGTTCATGATATTTGAAGAAAGTTTATGATCTAAAATCCGGCTGCAAACTGACGTCAAAGATAATGGCCTGTAATTTGGCAGATCTCTCCTATTTCCTTTCTTAAATAGTGGGTTTTAGTTTCACCGCCAGTCTAATCTCAGTTCATTGTAATCTGCACTAGGGTCCGGGAGCTCACCGCGTGAAATTTACTGGAAGGGGAGCCATTGCTAGGTCCAATTGAACACGCGATTCCAGATAAGGGATTCTTTTTAGTCTATTTATAACGACTTATTTTATGGGATTTCAGTAAAATCAGCGGGCTCTCACTAAAGAAAAATCTGTGGGCTATTATTAGACGAAAATTATTCAGTCACAGAATCTTTAAGCAACTTTCAACCCTGTGATGTAGAAAACGTAAGTGAGGATGAAAATACACAACAATATATTTCTTCGGACACAAGTAATTGTTCGTGTGGTGATTCAGCGGAGGGAGATAGCCATCTGTCACGTATAACATATTTTAGAGGAAAAAGTCTATTCGGTTCGTATACGCATCCACCAATTAGGTCCTTATATTGACAACATTTGGAGAATTTCACCTGTGGGAGTGCTCTTCCGAACTAGTTCGTTTGCGAACTACACAAGACTACTACATTCGACTTGGGAATAAAATTCTCTTGACACGTCAAGAAGTACATATCGCTGCAGTATTAAAGCAACTTAAATTACTTAAATTTTTAAGTCTTCCAGTTCAGATTGTATACCAATGAGATTTCTTTCAGAGTATGCGCAAGCAATAACTCCATACATAGCCCTTAACCGTGTCAATATTTTTTATGAACATAACTGGAATAGTGGGTCTACATGGAACCTTGTATGGAAAAGGCACATAATTCCTTTAAATGGTACGAGGGTCACTGCAAAAGAAATGTACGCAATTTTTTTTAAAATCACAGATTTTATTCTACATGTTTGAAAGTTTTACAGGCGAACTAGTTCGCAGATCCCTCACCTCTTAGTTCGTCAAAGTAGTTGAATACCATTGTATCACCCATTCGTGTAAATAACTGGTTTATTTACGTAAGTATTTGATGTCAAATAGTCCAAAAATACGGGTAATAGCACACGCTTTGGCAACACTGATTCATTATATAAAAAAGCTGTCATAAAAAAGAGCTCTTTTAATGACGGTAGCAAAAGCCAAAAAGAGCCGACGTCTAGAAGGAACGGACGAACTAGGAGCAGCGGACAAACTAAGAGCAGCGGACGAACTAGGAACATCAGACGAACTAGGAGCAGCGGACGAACTAGGAGCAACGGAAGATTATGCCAAACGTATCTCGCTTCACAGTTCGATGGATTATTTCCCGAAGACCGACGGGCAATAGGAAGAGGGCGCTTAGAAGAATTAAAAATCGCGTGTTTGCCTACTGCAGATGAGTCATTTCGAGTTGAGCGTCTGCCTGCTAGATTACATAGTTCAGTGCTACAAAATTTCTGTTTCGAAGTATTCTGCACTCTGAAATATCTGACTAATAAATTCCATAATGCCAAATATACAGATAACTCTGAACTTAAACGCCAGAAATTAACCACAAACTGTTTCTTTTGGTTTGCGCGATATCGTTAGCGGCTCAAGCAGCAAGCGCGTGAAGCAGCTAGGTAGGGGAACTTCTCCCTCCACCTGCACGCGCAGACGACGCCGTTCAGCCGCTAACAACGGCACAGGCGCTCTGTTTCTCAACGGCTGAGTACGCGTGCCCTATATGGAATAGATGCGCTCACACGAAACAAGTAGATGTGGCCCTCAATGAGACCTGCACGATAGTGACAGGGTGCATGAAACCAACGCCGGTCAGACTTTTGTACAAGGCAGCTGGTTTTGCAGATCCCACAGCTCGCAGAAACGCTTTAGAACATGTAGAGAAAATAAAACATCTCGCAGATGAGCGGCATGTCCTATACAGAGCTCGACCACCAGAGACACGACTGAAGTCTAGGAGAAGTTTCCTTGTAACCGTCCAGGACGAACCACCTGAAAATTTCCCTCTCCCCTCGGTTCAGTGGACCGGCCAAAACCTAAATTTTAAAACCTGGAGAACTTTGAATAGGCTCAGAACGGCGGTCGCCCCAGTAAAAGTAAACAGGATTAAGTGGGGTATAATCGACCAAACTGATGTAAACTGCGACTGTGGAGAAAGTCAAAACATGCAACACCTTCTTACATGTGAAAAATGTCCACACCGGTGTACCCTCGAAGATTTGTGGCTCGCGAATACTAATGGAATAGACGTAGCCCAGAACTGGGCCGATATCCTTTAAATAGTCCGGACACGATAAAGTATAAAGTAAAGCCGTCACTGTGAGCGGACGACCTAAACGAGCGAACTAGTTCGCGGCAGAGCCGCGAACTAAAGTGAGCGCTCCCGATCGCGAACTATTATGCGCAAGTCTAGAAGGTAGCTTCGCTCAGCAAAAGGAACCAGTCCAAAATTCGGTGTCACGAGGTGAACGCATAGCATTTCCTGCGTGAATACCGTGGAGATGTACCGCTCGCAGTCCGGCCCCCGGTCAACAGTGCGGGCCCGACAGCCCCGAGGGCGGGTGAATGCGCGCCCCGTGACGGGTAGGCACCAATGGCTAGCACGGGGCGCCCGACCTGCCGCTGACCAATTGCGTTGGCCCGCCTCGCCTCGCCCCTGCCCTCCGCAGCGCACCGTTGATTTAAATGTCAATAGATCCGCCGGCGTCAGCGCCACGCCACGCCACCGCGTGCCACTGTGTTCGCCGGGCGCTGGCGGCTACGTGCCGGCGCGAATGCCCGATACAGTCAACGCGATTGGGATTCAGCGGGCGCCGGCAGCGAATGGACGCCGGGGCAGGGCGGGTCGCATTCACAGCGCCCTCCACGCTTCCGATACACCCGGCGCCAGAACAAGCGCGTATGCGCCTCGTTGAAGTGCCTTCGTTACTGCCTGTCCTTCCATCCCCCCCTCCCTATCTCTTTGCATTTCTATGCCATTTGATGGGCTCTCCGGGATTGTTCTTGTTGTCGTATTGCAATACCCGAAACTCTGCCCCGCAACGACCGCAGAGGTACATTATTGTCGGTAATGGGCAGGCAGACATGGAGGTCAGATGTGGTTTAGCAAAGAAAGAAATGTTCAGATGCTTCTGTATGGGGCGGTACACTTTTAGCCTTACCGCAGGGCTTGGACTTTTTCATTCGTAAAAATATTAGTGTGTACTGACGGGCAACACCAACACCAACATCTAAATTACCACAGTCGTAAATTTTTCGAGAACTCGAAAATATTCTGCTCCTATATAAAAACATAAGCGGGTCAAATCCCACTTCATCTGTACCCTCCGCCACACACCGTCGAGTGGCTTGCGGAGTATGGATGTAGATGTAGATCATTCCTGGGCACGCTGCCGAGCGCACGGTTGCTCGTCGTGGAGGTTCGAGTCCTCCCTGGGGCATGTGTGTGTGTGTGTTTGTCCGTAGCTTAGTTTACCTAGGTTTAAGTAGTTTGTAGCCGGCCGTGGTGGCCGAGGGGACTGAGGCGCTCCAGTCACGGTCTGCACGGCTACTACGGTCGGGGGTTCTAATCCCCCCTCGGGCATGGATATATGTGCCGTCCTTAGGATTAGCTAGTTCATAAGTAGTTTGTAAGTTTAGGGACTGATGACACCGTAGTTAAGTCCCATAAGCTATACAAACATTTGAACGTTTAAGTAGTTTGTAAGCTACGGACTGATGACCACGCAGTTTGGTCCGATAGATTTACAAACATTTTTTCCTAGGCAGTAATAGAAAAAAGCAAACGGAAAGCTGAAGTTCTAAATTTAAACTTTAAGAAATCTTTCAAGCAGGAGGACCACACAAATGCACCATCATTTGATCAACGAACTAACTCTGAAATGGAGGACATAGTAATAGGTATTTCCGGTGTAGAGAAGCAGCTGAAGATATTAAAAAAAGTTTGTAAGTCTATTGGACCAAACTGCGTGGTCATCAGTCCGTAGCTTACAAACTACTTAAACTAAGGTAAACTAACCTAAGGACAAACACACACAACCTTTCCCCAGGGAGGACTCGAATCTCCGACGGCGAGCAATCGCGCACTCCGCAGAGAGGCGCCTTAGACCGCTCGGCCACTCCACCGCGGCGCAGCTGAAGAGCTGAATACAAAGAAGTCTCGTGGTCAGGATGAAATACCAGTTCGTTTTTAGAAAGATTATTCTGCGGAATTGGCCCCTTACTTAGCTTGCATTTATTGCGAATCTTTAATTCAGCGCAAAGTTCTAGTCATTAGGAAAAAAGCGCAGCAGACTCCCGTTTATGAGAAAGGATAGAGAACTGACCCACATAATTACAGGCCAATATCATTGACATCCGTTTTTTGTAGAATTTTGGAGCATATTCTCAGTTCGAATATCGTAAATTTACTTGAAACAGAAAACATTATTTCCATGAATCAGCACGGGTTTAGGAAACATCGTTAATGTGAAATTCAGATTGCGCTTTTCTCACATGTCATGTTTCGAGCCATGGATGAATGGCAACAAGCAGACTGTGTTTTTCTCGATTTCAAAAAGGTATTCGACGCAGTGCCACACTGCAGACTGCTAGTGAAGATACGAGCTTATGGAATAGGTTCACAGATTTGAGACTGGCTGGAAGACTTCCAAAGTAATAGAACGCAGTACGTTGTTCACGACGGCGAGTGTTTATCACAGACAAGTTTATCGTCAGGCGTAGCTCCGGGGAATGTGATAGGACTTCTTTTATTTTCTATCTATATAAATGATCTGATGGACAGAGTAAGTTGTAATTTGCGGCTGTTTGCTGATGATGCTAGGGTGTATGGGAGTGTGTCGTCATTTAATAACTGTAATATCATACAGGAAGACAGAAAAAATTTAAGGTTGGTGTGAAGAATGGCAGCTTGCTCTAAATGTAGAAAGATGTAAGGTGATGCACATGAGTACGAAAAATAATCCCATAATGTTCGAATACAGCATTAGTAGTGAGCTTAGTGACTCTGTCGCGTCGTTCATATAATAGGCGTAGCACTGCAGATCGATATGAAATGGAACGAACATGTAACGACAGCCCACTTCGGTTTATTGGGAGAATTTTGAGTAGATGTACTTTGTCTGTAGAGGAGACCGCTTATGAAACGCTTGTACGAGCACGTCTTGAGTATTGGTCAAGTGTTTTGGACCCGCAGCAGGTCAGTTTAACGGAAGATTAGGAAGGATTTCAGAGACGAGAAGTTAAGTTTGTTACTGGTGGGTTCGACCAATGCGCGAGTGTCACGAGAAATTCTCCTGGAACTGAAGTGGGGATCGCTGGAGAAAACAACGTTCCTTTCGAGAAATTATGTTGAGGAAATTTAGAGGGCCGGAATTTGAAGCTGAGTGTAGAACGATCTTCCTGACGCCTACTTACATTTCGCGTAAAGATCACAAAACACGGTAATAGATATTAGGGCTCGTGCGGAGGCATATAGACATTCGTTTTTTCCTCGTTATATGTGGGACTGGAATAGGAAAGGAAATGCCTAGCAGTGGTACAGTGTACCCTCCGCCACGCACCTTATGGTGGATTGCGGAGTATAGATGTAGATGTATTTTACTGTTCAGATGATTCTGCATGGGCCAGTGTACTTTCAAATTTACCGCAGGGCTCTGATTTTGGACTTTTTCATTCGTAAAAAAATCAATGTTTACTGACGGAAAAAGACACCCTCTACAACTACTTCCATACTTCGCAATTCACCCAAAGGTGCATGGCGGAGAGTACTCAGTACCACTACTAGTCACTTGCTTTCCTGTTCCATTCCTATATGGAACGAGGGAAAAACGTATACTTGTATACATCCGTACGAGCCCTAGTCTCTCTAATCTTATCCTTGTGGTCTTTACGAGAAATGTAGGTTGGTGGCAGTTGAATCGTTCTGCAGTCCGCCTCAAATTCCGGTCTTCTAAATTTCTTCAACAGTGCTTCTCGAAAGGAACGTCGCCTCCAATCCAGCGACTCACTGTTGGGTTCCTGAAGCATTTCGGTAACACTCGCGTATTGATCGAAACTATCAGCTATAGATCTCGCCGCCTGCATCTGAACTGCCTCTATGTTCTCCTTTAAGCCGATGTCAAGACTGCGTCGTAAAAGCGTTTCATATACGGTCTCCATTACGGACGAATCACACTTTCCCAGAAAATCTTCCAAACATGGGAAAACGACTATTGGCCTTCCCCACGACTGTCCTTATATACTCGTTCCATTTCATATCACTGTGTAGCGATACGCCTAGTTATTTAATGGACAAGATTCTGTCAACCAAATGTTAATAGAGCTGATGGGACTTAGCTGCGGGGTCATCAATCCCTAAACTTACAAACTACTTATGAACTAGCTTATACATCCATGCCCGAGGGGGGATTTGAATCCTCGACCGCAGTGGCTATGCAGACCGTGACTCGCACGCCGCAGACAGCTCGGCCACTGCGGCCAGCCTCTGTCAACCAGCACACCACTAATGCTGTTCTGGGACATTACGGGATTGGTTTTCCTACTCACCTGCACCACCTTACATTTTTCTACATTTAGCTCTAGTTGCCATTCCTCACACCACCTAGAAATTTGGTCCAAGTCATAATGCATCCTACCACAGTCATTCAATGACGATACCATCCTGTACACCACAGCATCATCAGCAAACAGCGGCATATTACATCTCAGCCTATTAGGCCTCTTAGCCTATTAGGCACTCTCCTACTGTCCTTAACCGCTGTGTACGTGTTTACACGCACTGTTCCGCCAACTGCAGAGGATTTGTGTCCATATCTAAGAAAACAACGAAATCGTATTATAGATTTGTTGCCCGTAGTAATAGACACCATACCTATAATCTTAAGTGTACAACCACCAGGCAAATGACAATTTCTGAGCGGATGCACACACACACACACACACACACACACACACACACACACACACACACACACATACACTACGACTTGAGGAAATACTGTCAACGCTGCGAGCAAGAGCAAGTAATTGGCAAAGGGCAATCCAATCGCAGGATGCGACAAGTTGAGAATCTGGGCAGGTCGTGAGGCGTGACTTCATAGCGTAATTGGAGCCGGCGCATTGCGTAAGCGCGTTCGCCGCGTCGAATGGCCGCCTGGTCTAAGGCGTCATGCTACAGACTAGATGGCCGTTCCCGTCGGAGAGTCATTCAAAGAAAGTTCACGCTCAGTAGCGCGAAGGTGCCCGGACCAGGCCTTATTAGGGGGCGACTTCAATCTGCCGAGTACAGAGACGTATATCGTTTCATTACAGTGGGTGCAGACAGCCTTGTGATCTACTCTGGGGAATGTGGCGAACATACGCTGACACACTGGAACTGACAGAGTTACCATATATATCTTCTAAATAGCGACATTCTACTTTCAAAAGTCTCAGAATCCATCAATATCTTACAACCACCATGACAAGTGGTACAGTGTCACGCATCCTGCACTAGCCATTGACAGAATACTGCAGAGTGTAGATGCAGGTGCAGATTTCTCTACCTAATAAGCCGTGTCCATGTGTGCCAGTTCCACGACTTTAATTACGACGAGACATCTATGCTTTATGCCCTAAATTATTTTTTCAGATTTTATCAACAAATAATACAACCCCTTTAGAGAACATTGTCTCATTATACCAAAAATATTAAACATAAGGACAGGCATTGAATTAAAATTTGTGCCTCTCCTTATGTTTAATATCTTTGTCTCAAGGGATTGTATTATTTGTTGATATTTATATCACCTCGGCCTGAGGAACAAGGCGGGATAGATGCTATTCGCGTTCTTTGGTGGGGTGCTATTCCAATGTAGGAGAGCCCTGGAAATTTGATACGCATTTCACAGGGAACATGAGGCAGAATTAAAGTACATGGTATGGAGGGAGGCGTTCTTTAAGACAGTCCGTGTAGTTGCATTGGCTACAACGCGGTGTTAGCTGAGTGGTCGTGGCTCAGCGCGCCCGGTCAGAGGGCTGAACGCTCTCTCTCTCTCTCTCTCTCTCTCTCTCTCTCTCTCTCTATATATATATATATATATATATAAGCTGAGCCACGAACACGTCGAACAAAACCGAACAAACACGATCAGCGACCGCAAGGACTAGACCTACCCATAGACAAAAAAAAAGGTGGTCTAAAGCACCTACCTAGTAAGTAGGAGGTCCCGGGCTCGAATCCCGGCCACCGCATAAATTTTAATTCAATGCCTTTCCTTATGTTTAATACCTTTTCAGATTTTATTCGCACTAGAATGGGAAAGGTCAAACGATGAATTAAACATTTTAACGGTACCTGTGCGACGGGAAGTGAAGAAGTAAATATTTTTTATATCGGGATCTTACTAAAATTGCTTTACAGATGGGTTCCTTTTAATGATAACTATAAGGCGAAATACGCAAGCTTGCTGTCTGATGAAGGGAAACCACCGTGAGGTGTCAACAGCAGGTGGTCTTGCGGAAGTGATTAAAAGACTACGCTACGGCCAAGCACGCTGCGAGAACCAAGTATAGCGGGGGATTTTTAGTGAAGGACGAAAACCCCTTTGAAAGTAATGAGGCACTTTGAAAACGTTTTTCTTCGTATTAGCCGAGTACAAGAAGATTGATATCTGTAATTGTCTATTACAGTAAAGCGAGATTAGTAGTCGTGCGGTTGACGTGACAGCCGGTACAGCAGTGACGGAAGGGAGAAGGAGCGGTCAGCTTTGAAGAAAAATTAAGTTGAAATGAGTAGTGAGGGTACGCTACAGAGACTGCTGGTACCTTCATTACCTACAGAGAGATTCCGTCATGATGCTATAAATTTTCTGGTATGGAGAAATCTGCTAGACGTGCAAAACCGAGGTCCGTAAACGACCGAGTCCAACGTTATAAGCGAAAATCTACTCAAATTGCTTTTTAGCTTCACGTAGCACTCACACTAAGAACCACACCTTCCGAAACATAATATGATTTTCTGAATTCCCATCGAATACTCTGTCTCTCCTCGTACTGAAGTTTTCATGCACAACATCTCCCTCTCACTGCATTTACTATCTCTTAATCTCTCTCTCTCTCTCTCTCTCTCTCTCCCACTTCCTTCTTTTTCCCCCTCATTGTCACCGTCCACTATCACTGTCTTCATCAATTTGTCTGGATCTTCCTTAAACATACCACTTTCACTACCTCTCTACCATTATCTCTACGCCATTACCCTTTTTCCTCACAGTCTGCCGCTTGTTCATCAAACACCATCGCCACATCTCTCCCACTGATGCTCTCTCCAATTTATTTCAGTTATTCTCTTTAAGCGGAAAAGCTCATATATATTCGCATGCTAAAATTTTTGTTAGTAAGATTCAATGAAGAGGGGGGTCAGCAAGTTCAGTACATTGCTGTCCGAGTCTATTACACAGGAATAATCTGTTCTCCAACATTTCACTCTCGTTTTGCGGGTTTAGAACGAGTCAGGTACATGTGTATAGGTGTAGAGCACTGTGTACTTCTTTCAGATGAAAATAATAAACTCCTTAACTAAATATCAAACGAAATGAATCAGACACATTTGTAACTCACGAACATGTATGATGAATATAAGTCACAAACATCCTTGATGTATGAGCATAGATTGAAGTATAGAGTAAGACTGGCAGTCAAACCCTGGTGTGAAAAGTAAGAAGTTCAGCTTTCCACTACGCAAGTTTTTTTCACAGTGACTTCGTTCAAGCGTACCATAGTACTCCCCTCTTCCTGTACATCTACATATTTCTGCCCTGAAACACGATCATCGTCGGAAGGCCCTCCAAATGAAACTAAACAGGAACTCTACAGAAAAAGTAATGGGAATCCTATTTGAATCCCACGCGTTAATGTATCTATGCCCATTTAACGAACTGTTTCAGAAACTTTTGCAAGTCGCAGAAATCTACGATGTATACATGAAGACTTAAGAAGTGTGTGAAAGTCCGTGCGATTGATCTAAGCCACTGTGCTACATTGTCGCAGTAGTGAGCGCACCTACCTGCCAAGCAGGAAGCGGCTTCGAATTCCGGCACCAATTAAAATTTTAAGACGACATTTCATTTTGACAACATACCTATTACGATGTAATTGCTGTCTATCGCCTCATTGGTAGCGAAAACCATTTTCACCATTTCACGAAATACGTTAATGAGGCAGTTCATGACAGAACATGGTATGTTCGAAACGAAGTGTTCGAAAATGTGACTATTCAGGGGCCCAGATCTTGTGACTATTCAGGGGCCCAGATCTATAGTTACTAAAGGGTTCTGGATAGCCCATGGCGCCATGGTTATTTTTGTACAGTTAGAATACCGTATCTCACCTACAGAAAAGGGGGAAAATTTAAACACTAAACGCATTCTGCATTCCAGCCCAACTGAACAAAATAGTTGATTTTATCCAGTATGTGTGTCCTAAGGAGGGAATATACAGACTGTAAAACGCCATTTGTTGATAGTCGATTCCTGAGGAACGCACGAAAAACTTACGAATTGCACGAATGGCCATTTCTGTACATTCTAGTTATTGAAAACCGTCGATGGTTTTACCATATAATTTAAGACGTTGTTCTCAAATTACGTTTTACATTTTTGTTTCTGTACTCATTATATCAGTCCATACGTTGTCAACTCAGAGTACAACTTTCATGTATCTGTGTAACTTTGAAGTGCAGCGCAGCATTCAACAAAAGCTACTTGGTATGCTCCAATAACGTCTAAGCAACCTTTTAAAGTCTCCTCATCTTACAAAGCATCATTATATCTTTAATTTAATAAAAAATTTCTAAATGAGTTTCAAACATTAGCTTAATGTGCAACAGACAGACTTACAGACGTTAAAGAGGAATGATTCAAGGCAGCGGCAGGTTTATAAACAGAGCGACTCTTCCATTCCCCTCTTCTAACCCCTCTCCAACTATCACCCCCTCTCCCTCTTCACAGCCCCCTACTCCCTCTCGCTCCGAACGTTTGGTATGTAATCTTTGTTGATACTGTCCACCGATTCATTGCGCTAGTATTTACATTTGATTTGAAATAACTTTATGAAACGCACACAAATTAATTTTTAACTCAAAAATATTAGGGTTGCAAATTACGGCTGTAAATTAGCCTGCAGTATTACCATAAGTCCATTTAAATTAAGCGAGTGTCACCGGACTTCGGCGCTACTTCGAATATATTTACATAGTTGAAAACATCGTTTCAAAAGCTTCTATCATGGTCCATAAACAAATACACCGTTATTATTATGGATAGACAGCAAATAAAAATATGTATATGAAAATAAAAATAAAACATAATGTAGAGAAGTCGTGACTATGTAAAAGGGTTGTGAAATGCAGGCGGATCTGTAGCGTAACGACGCTTGGTGTAGGAAAGGGTAATTCACCGTGAAAATAATGTGCACTGCTGCTTTAGCATAGAAAGAAAGATCCATTCTTATATACGAGGGCTGGAACTTAAAATAGTGGCAACTATTTATTCACAACTGATAAAAAACCGTTACATGTTTGCACCTGATACTGTCCTTCAAAGTAATCACCAGCGTGGAAGCGTTGACATATATGTGGAATGAGTTAGCAGAGCCTGTTCTGTTGATGGTGCGAATGAATCGGTTTACTGTCTGTCGAATCTCTAGAACATTTGAAAACCGAATGCCAAAAAGTGGATCCTTCACTTTCGGAATCAAATCAAAGTCACAAGGGCTTATGTCCGAGGAGTATGGTGGATGCTACAGTACTTCTCATTCCCATCGACCGAACAGAGCAGCCACAGCTTGCGCTGTATGCGCTTGCGCATTGTCGTACTAAATTATGGGTGGGTTGCGCAGAAAGTGTTGCCGTTGCTTTCGCAAAGCAGGTCGCAGGTAATTCTCCAAAAGTCGAACGTGAGTTAGAGCCCCCGTTTGGTCAAAGCTATGATGATTATCGTGTACGACTGTGATGGTGTTACTCTAACGCATTACGTTCCTCCACGGCAGACCGTCAATTCAAAGTATTACTGTTTGTTTTTGGAGCATCACCTGCGGCCATTTTTGCCACAGAAGCAGAAACACGTTCTGCGTAACCCATCCATCATTTTGCACGACAATGCGCGGGCGCATACAGAGCAATCCGTGGTTGCTCTGTTCGGTCGACGGGAATGGGAAGTACTCTATCATCCACCATACTACCCATACGTAAGTGGTTGTGACTTTGATTTGATTTCGAAGATGAAGGAACCACTTCATGGCATTTGGTACAAAATTGTTCCAGAGATTCGACAGGCTGTAGACCGCTTCATTCTTACCGTAAACAGAACAGGCTCCGCTAAAGGTATACTACGACTTCCACATAGCTGAGTACTGGTTCTACACAACGATGGTGACGAGTTTGAAGGACGGTTACATGTACAAACATGTAACGCTTTTGTACCGTTTGTGGATAAATATTTGCCGCGAATTTAGCTCCACCCCTCGTAATGACGCAATAGCAAGACGAACACTGTAAGCATTTAGTTCCATAAAAACACGTGAGCAGCAATTTGAAACTGAATTACCACGTATCACTTAACGTGGTTAAGAAACATCCAAGACCTTCATTGAAAGAATCCTCAAGAAACTCCATCGGCAAAGGAAGCAGCTAACAAAACATTTCTTCTTGACGGAAGACACACAGAAGACACAACGGAGAGCAGCACGTTTCGTTACAGACTCATTTAGTAAGGGCGTAAGCGTCATAGAGGTGAACAGCGAACTCCATTGGCCGGCCGCGGTGGCCGAGGTGACTGAGGCGCTCCAGTCACGGTCAGCACGGCTAATACGGTCGGGGGTTCGAATCCCCCCTCGGGCATGGATATTTGTGCCGTCTTTAGTCTTAGCTAGTTCATAAGTAGTTTGTAAGCTTAGGGACTGATGACCCCGTAGTTAAGTCCCATAAGTTGTACAAACATTTGAACATTTGAATTTGAACTCCATTGGCAGACGCTGTAAAAGAAATATTCTGGTTTAACGTAAGAGCTCCTGTCAAAGTTTCGAGGGCATGTTTTTCACGAGGAGTCAAACATTATATTGCTTCCTGCTACGTATACAGGGTGAATCACTTAACACTTGCACCGCGAATATTGCGGAAACGGAAAGTGCGATTGATGTGCGGTTTTCACAGAATGGATTGGTAGTCAAGGACTAGTATTGTTAGCCAATAAACAGATTGTAAACATACCTAGAAAGTGTATTTTTATGCAAACATACAATTTTTCAAATGGAACAATGGTTGTTTCCATCATGTACTGGAATTTTTGACACCAGCTGTGTACAAAAACATTTGAATGACTTTTTTTATGACGTTTAGTTTGGCAGCTAAAACTATTCAAAATTGTGGGGGCGGAGGCTGCGACAGCGTAGCTGACTGGCAGGTGGACATGAGACTTTGGGCCATGCTCCAGGGGCTAGTCACTCGGCCACTCAGCTAGGCTTTCGCAGCCTCCGGCCCCGAAACTTTGTACGGTTGTAGCTGCAAAACCAAACGTGATAAAAATGTCATTCAAAACTCTTCGTACACAGCTGGTGTCAAAAATTCCAGTGAATGATATAAACAACCATTGCTCCTTTTAAAGAGTTGTATGTTTGCTTAAAAATTACACTTTCTAAGTAATCTGTTTGTTGGCTAAGAACATGAGCCCCTGACTACCAATGCATTATGTGAAAACCGTACATCAATCGCACTTTTCGTTTCCGCAATATTTGCGGTGCAAGTGTAGGGTGGTTCACCCGGTATATCACGAAAAGACCACAACAATAAAATATTTGAAATTACAGACTATACGGAAGTATACCAGCAATCGGTTTCTTCCAAGAATCATACCAGGGTGGAATAAGAGGTGGATGTGACAACTGTACTACAGGTATACTCCATGTCACAGTGAGGTAGCTTGCGTAGTACGGATAGCGATGTAGGTATTTTCACATTCGTGGTAACAACATCCATGGAGAAAATGAAAAAACTTACAGTAATGACACAGCTATCAAGAGGAGACTTGAAAATGAAATTACAAGTAAACATAATCAAATAAAAACTGCAGCTGTAGCCTAACCACAATATCCTGGAGTAAAACTCTCCTGGTTTTATGAGAATGATTTGACCGTCGTTGTCGTTTTATTTCCTGAGTTTTACCTTATCTTTGTGCATATCTCTGGAATATGGCTACGTCCGTTCTCCGTAAAGCTAGTGTTGCGTCTGTGGCCTTAGAAGATTATGCCCGTATGGTAATGACCTAGTTTTGCGAGGGCTGAGACGTAGCAAGCAGAACGCTGCGTGTAACTATCAGTTTCGTTAGCCAGCCGCGGTGGCCGAGGAGACTGAGACGCTCCAGTCACGGTCTGCACGGCCACTACGGTCGGGGGTTCCAATCCCCCCTCGGGCATGGATATTTGTGACGTCCTAGTTCGTAAGTAGTTCATAAGTAGTTTGTACGTTTAGGGACTGATGACCCCGTAGTTAAGTCCCATAGACTATACAAACATTTGAACTTTTTTTTTTCAGTTTCGTTAACTGGGAGCCTTCTAAGGAGACAAACAGGGTTTCTGCCAATGTTGTCATGACAGCACTATATAATTTTCTATACTGCACTGGCAACATCAGTTTGACCCAAATACAACTTTCGCATGGATTATCAGTAATTCTACATCTACATAAATACTCTGCAAGTCACACTGAAGTGCATGGCAGACGGTTCATCGAACCACTTTTATGTTATTTCTCTGTAGTTCCATTCTATAATAGCTAGCTGCAAAAAGTAACATCAAAATCTTTTTGTTTTGGATCTGATTTCTCTTATTTTGTTATGATTATCATGTCTCCTTATATAGGTGGGTGCTAAGAATATATGTTTGCATTCTGAAGAGAAAGTTTGTGAAAGAAATTTCGCAAATAGATCTCACCGTAAAAAATAACGCCTTTATTTTAATTATTTCCGCACCAACTCGTTCATCATTTATGTGACACTCTCTCTGCTACATTGCGATTACACAAGACGAGCTGCCCTTCTCTGAATTTTCTCTAAATCGTCCATCAGTTCCACCTGGTGTGGAAAACACAATACGCAGCAATTCTCCAAAATAGGACGCGAACTTGTGTTGTAGGCGGTTTCTTTAGTGGAACCGTTGCATCTTCTAAGTGCCATGCCAATGAAACGTAGTCTTTGTTTCACCTTCCCTACGATATTCTCTATGGATTCTTTCCAGTTTAAGTTATTCGTAATCGTTACTGCTAGGTATTTATTAGAATTGACGACCTGTAGGTTCCTCTAATTTATCGTGTAACTGAAGTTTAACGGATTTCCTTTACTGGTCATATGGATGAGATCACATTTATCAGAAAGCAAAAGTACATAAAACTAAATTTATTTGTGAGTGTGCTCCCTGAATGTCAGTGGTTTTACTCTACCACGTAATATTGCTAGTTGTTATCAATACTTACTGACTGAAAATCAACCAGGAAACAAACTGCCGTTCTCCCTGTTTGTGGTGTTGCCACAGTGGATTCGCCGAGTGCTCTAAGGCGCCTTCCTGCGGAGCAGGTTGTTGCTCGCCGTCGGAGGTTCGAGTTCTCTCTCGGACATGAATGTGTCCTCAGCATAAGTTATTTTAAGTGGTTTTAAAGTCCCCTCACCTTACATAGCATCGTTATATCTTTAATTTAATAAAAATTTTCTAAATGAGTTTGAAAGATTAGTTTAATGTGCAACACACAGACTTACAGAGACTGAAAACCGCAGTAGTTAAGTTCCTCAGCTTTACAAATATTTGAACATTTGTTTGTGATTTTGACAATCGAATGCATAACATCTTTGGAGTTTGAACGTTAATTACTGTGTATGTCTGATGTGCGTTCCATACGCTACTTTAATTAGGTTTAGACTTTCCGTGAGTTCCGTTGATTCTGGCAATTTCGACAGAACATGTACGGTGTTATTTTAATTTTCCAGTTATGCTTCTGCATTTACACATATACGTTTATAATTGTTGTGGTATGAGGCGAAAACAATTGTACAAACAAACACAAGCACGCGCGCGCGCGCGCGCGCGCGCACACACACACACACACACACACACACACACACAGCTAAACGCGAGTATATCTGTTAATTATGCAGTAAATATCGCCCATTCACTTGAAAACATTTCTAATCAGTGTCATTGGTGAATTTCTCCCAACGCGTCCCTCGATATACTCCATCCTTCGAATGCGCTTTTCGAACTATGTTTTCCTCTAAGCAAAGTTCGCATAAGAAGGATGAAATGACAACGTTTATTTCTGCTTAGTAATAATAATTCTAAGGTGACGAACTGTGTTTCGTGCTATTCTGTAGACTTAATGTGCCTGACTATATTGTAATTATCATGAGATTTAAGTTCAAAGAATTGCACGCAACGATTCTAATTATTCATTAAAGCGAAATTCTCCGTCACTCGTTTTAGCGGAAAGGTTACGCGTTAAACTGCCGGCCACATTTATGAACGCACTGTTTCCAACTTACTTTTGATAATTAGCGGTCTTGTCCGCCCACCATTCCACTGTCACTGTGGGGCGCGGAGAAAGACTCTAATTACGAAAAAGCAAGACAGAAACGATCACATTTATTAAGCTCATTCAGTTCCAACAAAAGCTGACATTCGTTATAATCAGTATGCTGCAAGTGGACTTTTTTCATATGCTAATTATGACTGCTAACTTATTTGTGCCACATTTGGATACTTCTACAGGCGAGAAAACTTAGATGCATATCGAAAACACACTACAATGAATGTACAAAATTAATTTCTTATTAATAGGTAATATTGCACTTTATTTTAGGTATTGAATTTTATGATCGAATATCACGATTTCAATTAAACAATGGGCACCTCCAAGTGTTACACATGCCATTTTTAAAATCTCCTGAGATCGTGTCGATTGAATTTTAAACTTCATGTTCGTCACAAAGGCTTGAAATCTGTTTTCCAAATGTTTTCACCCCTCACCGAGAGTACGACTATAGTTGGAACCGAGGAGTACTTTCAGATTGCAACTTCCAGTAAGATATGACGTATTCTACGTCAACATTGTATACTGACTTAGCAAATGTGATGAGACAGTAGGTCGCAGACGGCGCATGTGTATAGTGCGCGAACCACACTCCCCTTGTACCAGCAGTTGTATACGAAACATTCTGAGACGTGCTTGTCCAACTGATTCGTGTAACATGCAATGTCGTAGTGACCTGACGGCATTCGAATTGAGTATTGTATTTCGTGCGCAACGGATGGTAATCACGATAACGACAGTGGTCTAGGAAACGAGGCCATGTGATATAGCGGCAATGACGGTCTCTAGTAAACGAAAGGTCGTAGGATCGAATCCCTGACAGACCTTCGTTACTCAGATGTAAACCGTCACCAGTAACTATATGTGGTTCGTATTCCACTGTAGGTGTAGGGCCCCTTTGCCCATTTGGATAATGGGAATAGGTTAGGGACAAGTAAGGCGCCTAATTCAATTGAATGAAATTCATGCAGCCTCTAAATCGCACATTATTATTATTAAACCAGTGGAAGTTTCTAACGTTGGCCAGCTGTGTATTTCGTTCTTTCTTAATTTACTCAATCCCATACTTCCGTCCTTTCCTTCACTTTCTTACGGACAACCCATATACTTCAGTTGCCTTTCCATGCAGATCAGTCCTAATGACGTCTTATCCCCTGAACTATTTGTCGTACTAATACAGACTTATTTATTTATTTATTTACAATTACAATAACAATTTAGGTCTGTTACCTGGATAACTAAAACGGACCTTTACAATCAATTATTATACATTACAAATTGTTTGGTTGTTAGTAATAAGTTAATGACAACTCTAAGTATGATTCCCGCCTCTTAGCAAGCCTCCTGAAGGGAGGCCAGTACCCATCCCTACGACGTGGACGTGGGCGGGGCCTATTTACTAACGTAACCACTGCTACTCATATTAATTTATTAGATTGTTACATTTACAAAACAAAGTAAATTATACTGCTTCTACTAGTGGTGCACTGATTTATACTATCCATCTCCTTTGCACCACTGGATTTCTAGTCTAAATTGGATTTGGAAGGTAGCGAGGCGGCCAACACCAGAGAACTAATCCAGTGACTTCTCCCTTATACCTTGCTCACGCAAGGCGGGAAAGTCATCCAGCTCTTCACTCCTTACCTCAACTAACCTTCCGGTTATATTCGGTTCCATCCTTGGTGCCAAACCGACGTTATCCGGCCAGACGCCAGGAATGGTGATGTCAATTCGGTTTTACGTACGCAGTATATTGCTGCCAGTGTATGCCTCATAGTGCCATGCACGGCTTTTCTCTCCTGTTGTTTCGCAGCAGACTATCCTAGATAGATCTGCTGCGCGTGGGTTGATACTTTCTCAGTTAGTATAATGAGGATCTCTACTAACTCATCGTTACATACAGACTGTACAAAAAGTCCGGGAACACTTTCAATTATTTATAGCACAGGAACCAAATATTATACTGCCGCCACAGCGTAGTTTGGTAATTGGCCGATAGTCAGCGTTAGTCTCGACATGGCGAGTTTAGGTGCGGAGCGAGCTTTCTGTGTGTTGGAGTTCGACAAAAAGAAGAGTGCTACAGCTGTTCATCGGATATTTAGAACCAAGTACGGTAAAAAAAACAAGGAAGGCCATTTATCACTGGCGCAACAAATTCGTTAGACGGGTTGCTTGTGCCCGGCAGAGAGAGGCGGACGTCCAAGTGTGAGTGAAGTGAATGTGGAGCGCATAGAGAGACATTCATAAGGAGCCCAAAGAAATGGGCACGTCGTGCATCCCGTGATCTCTAAAAGGCCCCAATAACAGCGTGGAAACTCCTGCGACAGAAACTGTCTATGAAACCATTGAAATTGCAGCTGGTGCAGAAGCTCAATGACGACGACAAAGAAAAGCCTTTTGAGTTTTGTTGACAGTTGCAACAATTGAATGAGGAAGGGGACGGCATTGTTCATCGTTTAATTTTTAACGACGAAGCCACTTTTCACACTAATGGGAAAGTGAACAGACATAATTGTCGAATCTGGGGTACGAAGCATCCACACGAAGGCATTGAACTTTAGCGTGATACCCCAAAAGTAAGTGATTTTGCGACTTGTCACGTCGAAAACTGTAGGTCCATTCTTCTTCGCCGAGAGTAGTCACTGGATATTCGTACTTGGACGTGATGCAACTCCTTCTGTGTGTTTCCCGGTACACAACTGTGTCATGTATGTTGCTTATCGACAGGGGCGGCTTCGTGCCCGGTATTGCACCTGAAATCGCCATGCTTGCGAATAGTGCTGACTATTGGCAGATTACAAAACTACGCTGTGGTGGTATACATGAAAAAAGACTTTCAGGGTTTCTCTTCAAAGTAAAATATGTATCACACCTGTACAATATTTTGTTCTTGGGCAATCAATAATTGAACGTATACCCGGACTTTATGAACACCCTGCATAATTTTCCCGGTACGTAAAGTGGAATAGTAGGAAACAGTCTGCGAAATGTGTTGCGAATGGAGTTGGCAGTATAGATTAATTAATACAACCTCATGGGTGATAGACCTGTCTTTTACACATTTCATTGTTTTTGACGTCGTATCTCCTGACATGTGTGTCGTACCATGATATAATATCGAGAGTAAATTTAATGGGATGTGTGTAGAGTGTTTGTAAAATGTCTTTCGAATACAATTAATAGCGTAGAAGTAATCAATTGTATGACTATGCCGAATGCTGTAAATTTAATGTCCGAATCGTCGAGAAGTAGTGAGTGCTAACTTCTTTCAACATTTTCTCTGGAGCGCTGCGGCTAGAAAAAGTTGCGTAACAGTTTGGGATTGTGTGTAAAGTTTGTTGCAAGTCGTTATTTTCACATAGTGAACGAAAATCCTCTCGTTGTTCTCGCGTCACTTGATGGGGAAGATTTTTGTGACTGTCATTGTTTATAACGCCATTTCTCCATAACAGTGTATCGCAGGTGGGTTTTAATCCAATAATGGTTCATTCCCGAGGGTAAAGTTGGCAAGTATCGACTTTAGCTAAAATCAGATGATCGGTTTAAGAGGGGATGTGTAACACAGTCGTACGATATGGCAGTTTTTCACTGATTTCATCCTTTATTACGTCATATCTCTTGAACTAGGCCTGCGTCCTACGTAGTTCTTACTCTCGCAGAGACAGTTGTCTGATAGCAAGGAGAATGCGTACTTATTTTGGTGGAAACCGATCAATTAGTATAGAAGGAGACATACAACATATATAGCAAGGAAAATGCGTACTTATTTTGGTTGATACCGATACTAATTCATCGCATTTTCCTTGCTATCACACTACTGTCTCTGCGAGAGTTTCGAAAAAACAGACGCCATTTCTGATTCTGAAGTTACTGTTCTTTCATATTCACAGAATATATGACATCAACTGCGAATGGGCAAAGCCGAAAATGTGTACCCAGCCGGGATTCCAACCCGTATCTCCCGCTTTCTAGGTAGTTGCGTTGACCACTACATCACTGGGGACAAAGTGATCACTGCACTGTGCAAGGACTACCTAAGCACGCCTCCCGACAGACACAAAATCCCAGCTTCACCCTGCCCACAGTACTCAAACCCGTAGTTTCACGAACTAATTCCCGTAAGAGTAAGGGCCCCAAATTTTCGCACCCCTCCCCACAACGAAAGGATCATTGCCCGTCAACGGCATATTATAGGCCTATATATACATGTGGTGTCTGTTCCGAAAGAACAGACGTCATTTCTGATCCTTCTGTTGTTATTATGGGGAGGGGACGGGTGGGAAGTTTTGGTGACCTTACTCTTACGGGAATTCGTTTATGAAGTTTGAGTACCGTGGGCAGGGTAAAGCTGGAAATTTGTGTCTGGCGGGAGACGAGTTTAGATAGTCCTTGCAGGACCAGAGATCACTGTGTTCACAGTGGTAGTGGTCAGCGCAACTGCCTAGAAAGCGGGTTCGAATCCCGGCTGGATACAAATTTTTGGCTTTGCCCATTCGAAGTTGATGTCATATATTATGTGAATAAATTTTTATATTATGTATAGATTATTATTATTATTATTATTATATACGAACAGGCTCATATTATTCAGACTTTTCTATAACACCACCTACCTCAAAGATTAGTCATCATTCATCTGACTTGTTAGATGCAGCCCAGCATGAACTGCTCTCCTATACCGCCGCATTCATTTCATTGACGCACGTGCACATTACGCTTCAATAATTTTTCTAGATGTGTTCTAATTTTCGTCTTCCCCTACACTTCCTTTACCATCCATACATAAATATCCAAGCGTGAGTTAATGAACACGCTGTCGACGGGGAGTCTCACTTTACTACACGAATATAGAACTGCAGTATGCAGTGGAATTCTGTGTTGCGTAATGCAGAGAACATTGCTACAACGTGTTACGTCACAGTACGTGCATGGCCAATAAGTTTGAACGCACAAAAGTAGCAAGTACAAATCGTAAATAAGATTTTTAAATGTACATTGACCACAATACGTAGTCCAAGTGCTATGTGATGAAAGTAAATGGATAGAACTACGTACTCACTAGTACGTATCACTAGTCTACATTGTGAGAAGTAGAAATGCTTGTCAGACATGATGGACTCAGTATCCTGCTGAATTGGCCCTTATAATGATTTTTTAGTAACTGCGTGACAAATATAAATATTGCTGTGTTCTCCCCGTGACGTGAAACTTGGGACCTATCAAACTTTTACCGCTTACCTCGGGAACTCGGTACTGCTCGAAGGTCTGAAAAGAATCGAAGCACTCAGCAGCAGAAGTTGCTACGGCCGCGTTTCAAAGCCTTGACTTAACAACTTCTGCTTCTGATTGCTTCAACCTCACTGTAATTTTATTCTTTCTTTTGCATTTTGCACCAACAAGTGCAATTCGGGCACAGTCTGATACATATTTTTGGAAACATTTTCGTTTTACTTTCAGTCTAGAGTGCAACAATTTTATTTTATTCACTGAGCGACGCACTGGAAGGCTTCCAGTTACCTGCCAGCTCCACGACATCGATGGAGTTACAATTCCTGAAGATGGCCAAAAAGAAGGATCGAAACCAGTTGAATAAAATAAAATTGTTGCTCTCTAGACTGTTCTTATATATACAATCTGATACAAATATGCATATGGTTTGGGAATGTTGATTATAGCGGACATCGAAGAAACATTTTAAGTTTTGAAAACTGTAACTGTAGTTATTATTCAAATAAAATTTTGAGTAATTATGAGCATATCATCTCATTAAGAAAATATTTCGACATTGACGAGTGCAATTTACGTCGAAATAATACGGAAAGATTTACTCTCTTTCAAATTTCTTCTGAGAAATCGTAGTTATTCGTATAACGTCTTCTAAGTAATGTAATTTAATAAAATGGTTAATCAATGGCGAATCTATCATTGTAAGTCCAAGCCATATGAATGAGCACTTCACGATAACCAGCCAGTGGAAAATCATATATCTACGTGAGAACTCAGAGTAGCATAAGAAGGCTTAGTAGAAAAAACAACTAAAGTAAGGATGTAAAACGTGAACTTAGATGGCCGGGAATGTCACAGTTAGAACAATATTCCAGGATATTATGGTCGGACTACATGACGCATAATTAAAACAAGTCACTAATGCGTCGCTCAAAACTGGACATTGGTACACTGAGACAAAGTGAGCTTTAATAACTCCACGAAAAATCACTTCCATGTACAATCTGCGGAGAAAACAAAAGTTTTCCTGCCTTTCATGGAGGGCGTTACCGACCGAATGGGATACCTAGATACAGGGACACCTAAAATTGGTGAAGAATGTTCGCGGAAAAACGCAGAAATATTCAGGATTTCGTGTAGTTGTTTCGGAACGTGTACGTGGTTACTACTAAAAGAACTCAAGAATAACGTATTGAAGAGCACAAGGGCAAATATAGAAGAGAGAAGATTGAGAGATCAGCTGTTCCGGAATGTGATTCGTAGTCAGGAGACCATAACATATACTTTGATAAAACTCAGGAACTAGCAGACACTTGAGAGTAGCATGAAAGTTTTACAGAAAGGCCACAGAAATTGTATATTTCCAAGATTTCCAAAACGAAGTTGAAGAGCGTGAAAGTGAACCACACCTGGATTCTCGTCGGAAGATGTGTACTGTTGTTGTTGTGGTCTTCAGTCCGCAGACTGATTTGATGCAGCTCTCCATGCTACCCTGTCCTGTGCAAACTATTCATCTGAGAATACGTTCGGCAACCTACATCCTTTTGAATCTGCTTCCTATATTCGTCCCTCGATCGCCCTCTACGATTTTTACCCCACACGCTTCCTTCTAATGCTAAATTGACAATTCCATGATGTTTCAGAATGTGTCCAACCAATCTATCCCTTCTCTTAGTCAGGATATGGCAGAAACTCCTTTTCGACCCGATTCCGTTAAGCACCTCCTAATTAGTTACGTGATCCATCCATCTAATTTTCATCATTCGTCTGTAGCACCACATTTCAGAAGCTAGATGTGTATTAGTAGTGCAAATTATGTTGACATTCGGCGTGGTAGCTGCTGCGAACGTCCGTAAGAGTATTACCCATTCACGATCGGTATCATAAAACACAGTGCAAAGTGTCATCTTAATTTGCGTGACTAGTACTAGTGTTGCCGCGGTGGAGTGGCTAAGCTGTCTAAGGGGCATTGCTGCGGAACGCGCTGTCGCTCACCGTCGGAGGTTCGAGTCCACCCTGGGGCATAGGTCTATATGTGTGTGCGTTTGTGTGTGTGTGTGTGTGTGTGTGTGTGTGTGTGTGTGCGCGCGTGTGCGTGTTGTCCTTAGATTAATCTGGCTTAGTTTAAGTAGTTTGTAAGCCTAGGGAATAATGACTGAATACGTTATGTTGCATAGATTTACAAACATTGGAACAAATTTTCTACTAGTCTACCACCTTGGGGTGACAGCAACTGCGAACGACGCAACCGACAACGGCGATTTGAGTTCGAATTTTCAAAACATGTGACGTCATCCCTGTCGTGGGAGTACGCCCAATCTGTACTGGAAATGTAAGCCGGCCGCGGTGGCCGAGGAGACTAAAGCGCTCCTGTCACGGTCTGCACGGCCACTACGGTCGGGGGTTCGAATCCCCCTCGGGCATGGATATTTGTGTCGTCTTTAGTATTAGCTAGTTCATAAGTAGTTTGTAAGTTTAGGGACTGATGACCCCGTTGTTAATGTTCTAATGTCTGTAAATCTATCGGACCAAACAGTGTGGTCATCAGTCCGTAGCTTACAAACTACTTAAACCTAAGTAAACTAAGCTAAGGACAAACATACACACCCATGCCCCAGGGAGGACTCGAACCTCCACGGCGAGCAACCGCGCGCTCCGCAGCGAGGAGCTTTGACCGCTCGGCTACTCCGCGGCCACAGTAGTTAAGTCCTCTACAAACCATTTAACAAAAATTCCTAGAGTTCTTGCAAGATTATTTGCTGGGATATGAGTGAAGCAGTTATTGTATGATTTCGGCAATATGTATATATCAACTCTATCTAACTCTCTCATATACTAGTAAGGAATCACAATTAACATCTTAGCCTTTGAACTGAAATCGTAACCACTCGTGTTTGGTAAGAATTTTCGGAATTTCGACATTAAGCCACTGTAGATCATTTGCATCGTCAGTACACTTACTTGACACACAGTTCTCCAGTGTACGATTTACAGTGCCCTTAAAGTTTGCCCATAATTCTGCTACTTTAATCTTATTGAAATTAAAGAAAATCCATTTACTGTCTTCTTCGGGATCTAAAAGCTTACCGGCCGCGGTGGCCGAGGTGACTGAGGCGCTCCAGTCACGGTCAGCACGGCCACTACGGTCGGGGGTTCGAATCCCCCCTCGGGCATGGATATTTGTGCCGTCCTAGTTCGTAAGTAGTTCATAAGTAGTTTGTAAGTTTAGGGACTGATGACACCGTAGTTAAGTCCCATAAGCTGTACAAAAGTTTGAACATTTGGAAATCTAAAAACTTCTTATTTCCTCTTTAGGGCAGAAATACTCTCATAACCTTTTGAATGATGTATTGAGGTTAGTAACTATCGTCTTAAGACGGCATCATAATCCCTGTGTCTAACCTGACACCGTCGAAGCTACCACTGAGAATGAGTTGTAGACACAGCTGCGTCAGACAATTAAGTGTAAAAATGATTAAAAGAAAATTCAGAGGACTACATGTCTGCACCAACTGCAGTGAATCCACAGACAGACTAATCTCAACACCTAGTTGAAATTCGCCAGTGTGATCATGGTAATTCCGCACTACCGTGCGTACACTTTCGTTTAATGTCTCCAAAACTGTCACAGACGAACCGGGTGACAGGTGAAAACCGCATCCATCGACTTGATTTCTGCCAGACCTGTTGTTATACGCGTGCCAATAACTTCACAGAGAAGCCAACTTCGCCCTCAGAGTATTTTTTCGGCTGCAATGTACACCCCTCCCCTCCTATGACGTCTAATTCGTCTTTCCGGAGTACGTCCCATACTCCGATAAATATTTCACAGCTTCCAGCCTTGCGATTAATGCTGCTGCTCTCGGTTCAGAGAATAAACTGAGAGCAACAAATTTCGTGGACCGCAGTAAATTCGGAAACTTTATTACGAACGCTTTGAAAATTTAAGCGTAGGTCTCCGTGGACGTTGCCACTGTTAATAAAATTCTTCTCGTTTTGTGACCGCACTGTCAATATACAAAATTATCAAACGTTTCCGCCACTGTTGCAAGTGTGTTTCCTTCAGGCTGAGTCAGCAGAAGTCCCTGCATCAGGCCACTTGCTTTAGTGGCCGAAATGAAGGGTAATTGTGTACATCGATAATGAGGCACAGTCCGAAATGAATTATGATGTCCCGTTCAAGTGTACAAACCTAATTCACTATTTCAAAAATATATATTGCCGCGCGACGGTGATTTTTCAAGATGACGTAATAGGGCGTGGTCTTTCTGGATCGGGTAGGCGTTCATTATGGTTCGTAGGAGGAGAATGAGGCGTTCTCGTCTTGCTGTGTTTAAGGCTTTTGATAATATAGACATTAAGAATACGGCTAATAATGTAGGAGCTCATTTGTTTCTGGAAGGGCCTAGTGTTTTCTGTGGTGGTATTTCCAGTTTACTGTTACAAGAGCGAATAACACTCCGAGTCATGGTAATGGCTGGATTACAGCTGCAATTGTTCGTGGTAATTGTGACACTTTAAAGGCGCAAGGTAGACTTGAGAGTTTTAATAACATAGATGTGATTGCTTATCGTACATTTCAAGTGTTTGAAGTGTTTAATAAGAATATTGGTAAATCGTATTATTTGTGTAACTTGCCATTTGTTGTTGGTAGAACTTGTAATCATCGTAGAGTTAACGAACAAGAAGGCGTCGGTATTAAAGATATGTTGAATTGTAGTAAGATTAGAGTTGTTGGAGATATATCGTCATTGGAATAAATATTTTTAATTAAAAGATCTCGTCATGTACAGTTTATTTTAATTTGAACATGCAGCAAAAAAGAAACCCATTGAGTCACGGGAAGTGATCCATCCCAATTCATCCCAGTAACTGATTCACTAACAACAAATGGAGAATATGTGTGGGGAGGGGGGGCACCATCAACGGGGGTATTTACGACTCCCCTGCCGTGCAGATTTATAGTCTGTTGCGGTGAATTCAAATTATGTTAGTGTATATCTTTTACATGTTAGCTGTGCTACGTTAAAGTAAATAAGTAAATAACTATACATGCCGTGTCTGTTCCGAAAGAACAGACGTCACTTCTGATCCTGCAGTTGTTATTATTTAATATTCAAAGAATATATGACATCAATCTGGGAATTTGTATCTGACGGGAGGCGTGCTTAGGTAGTCCTTGCAGGTGCAGTGATCACTGTGTACCCATTGGTGTAGGGGTCAGCGCAACTGCCTAGAAAGCACGAGACCCGGGTTCGAATCCCGGCTGGGTACACATTTTCAGCTTTACCTAATGGAAGTTGATGTCATATATTTTTTGAATATTAATTAATAACAACTGCAGATTCAGAAGTGACGTCTGTTCTTTCGGAACAGACGCCACATGTATATATATAATATGCCGGTGACGGGCAATGATCCAATCGTTGGTGGGTAGGGGTGGGCAAGTTTGAAGCCCTTACTCTTACGGGAATTAGTTTCATAACTACGAGTTTGAGTACTGTGGGCAGGGCGAAGCTGGGAATTTGTATCTGACGGAAGGCGTGCTTAGGTAGTCCTTACAGGTGCGGTGATCCCTGTGTCCCAATGGTGTAGGGGTCAGCGCAACTGCCTAGAAAGCAGGAGACCCGGGTTCGAATCCCAGCTGGGTACACGTTTTCAGCTTTGCCCAATCGCAGTTGATGTCATATATTCTTTGAATATTAAATAAATAACAGTTTATTTACAACGAATGCTGAAATTTCTTTTGATAGGTAGTTATCATTTTTGCTATATCGATATCTACGGTATAGCGCCCGTCACATGGATAGGTTGGCAACATCACCTTCGCGGGCCGCCACAGAGAGCGCCCCGCGAAGCCACGGCCGATTGGGGCGCCGCCAGCGCCTTCCTACTGAGCGACCGAAGACACGACGCCAGATGACCTTCTGACGGCGACATGCACTGATCTAAATACCTTGCTTGTATCTCAATATGATAGCTGCTGTTACCTGGTTTCTATTCAAGATATGTATTGTAATTTATTATGGAATATACTATTGCCTAATTGTTCGATGTCTGTAGCAAATCCTCAGAGATTCTGCGGCGTACAACCTGGAACCCACCTTCCTTCTGTGTGATCTCTAAGGAAACAACAATTTTATGGTCGTGGTGCCCACCACTCCTAATGGAGTCTTCATTTCCTAAAAATAATTTGTTTTTCGACGCTGAACCCAAGAGTAAGGTCTCGCTGCGAAATTACGATAAGCAGAGACAGTGTTCGATAAACTGGAACTGTTTCGACGTGTAGTGCGCGAGAATGGGCATGCGCTCAAATGCGGCTTGATGCGGGGTGCGCGGCTACTCCCAGTCGGAGATTCGAGTCCTCCCTCATGCATGGGTCTGATTGTCGTTTTCAGCGTAAGTTCGTTTAAGTAGTTTATAAGTCTATGGACTGGTGACCACTGTTGATCGCTCCTCAAATTCAAAAATTAAAAAATAATAAAAAATGTTCCAAGGTTTGTAGAGGTTAAGGGACTTAACTACGGGGTCATTAGTCCCTAAACTTACAAACTACTTATGAACTATCTTATACTAAAGACGGCACAAACATCCATGCCCGCCGGCCGCGATGGCCGAGGGGACTGAGGCGCTCCAATCATGGTCTGCACGTGCACTACGGTCGGAGGTTCGAATCCCCCCTCGGGCATAGATATTTGTGCCGGCCTTGGTGTTAGTAAGTTCATAAGTAGTTTGTAAGTTTAGGGACTGATGACCCCGTAGTTAAGTCCCATAAGCTATACAAACATCTGAACATCTGAATCTCCATGCCCGAGGGGCATTCGAATCCCCGACGGCGAACTGGCGCGCGCACCGCAACACGGCGCTCCAGTACGCACAGCTAATCAGCCGCGACTCCTCAAATTCAAATTCAGACGTTTGTAAATCAATGGGAATTAACTACACTGGTCATCAGGCTAACAAACTTCGTAAACTAACTTATGCTAATGACTAAAAATACACTCACGGCAGAGGGGACGACTCGAACTTCCGACGGCGAGCAGCGGCGCGCTCCGCAGCTAGGAACATTTTTTGTTTCTACGTGGCCTACTTCTGACCTAAAACAGTACCGAGTTCGGATAAATGGCAGCGCGACACGAAGCAGCAGCAGCTGAGGCATTAGGTTAATGAAGCGAGAGCGCGACACACCTAGGCGCGCCATTGTCATGCGTATGACGACTGCAACGAGAGCCGGTTTAGCGCGGCAGTGGGCAGTGGGCGTGTGCGGGGGCTTTAATGAGAAGCTGATAGGCCGGCGGGAATATGTGGCCGGGCGGCGCTGTTTGCGGTGGTCGGCCATTGTGTGTGTCTGGCACCGCGCTGCCGCTAGAACAACGGCCGGGCCGGCGCAGCTGCGCCAAAAACACACAGCCCGCTGCAGTACGGCGCGCGCGAACACACCTGTTACTCCGGCCATTTGCCGCTTTCCTGCCACTGATGCTCACCACCGGAAATATACATTAGTATACATACCCTATTATAGTTTTGAAATTTACTCCAGAGCTATTGTTGAACCAGTGGCGTGTCGTGAACAAATAGGTTTGGCGTGTGGCTTTCGGTGAGCGCGGAGAGAGGGGGATGGGAATGTAGGTCGCTTAACGGTACCAAGGACTTTTTTGTAGTTTTTTCATTACCCCAAAAGCCAAACTGACATCGGTGTTTTCATTAGCGTACTAAATCTACAGTTTATCAGGCAGGGTTAACAACAGTGTATTATTTGATCACTAGTCCACATCAACATCTTCATCTAAATGGGATGGTCTGCAAATCACATTTAAGTGCCTGGCAGACGGTTTATCGAACCATCATTATACTATTTATCTCCCATTCCATTCTCGAAAAGCGCGCGGGAAGAAAGAACACCTGAATCTCTCCGTTCGAGCTCTGATTTCTCGTATTTTATTCTGATGATCATTTCTACCTATGTAAGTGGGAGTCAACAATATATTTTCGCATTCGGAGGAGGATATTGGCGATTGGAGTTTCGTAAGTAGGCCACGTCGTAGCGATAAGTGTCGTTTTGTAATTATACCCATCCCAGATCCTGTATCATTTCCGTAACGCTGTCTCCCCTGTATCGCGACAATACGAAGCGATCTGCCCTTCTTTGGACACTTTCCATGTCCTCCGTCAAACCCATCTGATAAGAATCCCTCACTGGGCAGCAATACTCAAAATGTTCAAATGTTTGTATAGCTTATGCGACTTAACTACGGGGTCATTACTCCCTAAACTTACATACTACTTACGAACTAGCTATTACTAATGACGGCACAAATATCCATGCCCGAGGGGGAATTCGAACCCCCCGACCGTAGAGGCCGTGCAGAACGTGACTGGAGCGCCTCGGTCCCCTCGGCCACCGCGGCCGGCGGCAGCAATATTCCAAAAATGGACCGACAAGCGTAGTGTATGCAGTTTTTTTTTTTTTTTTTTTTTTTTTTTTTTTTTTTTTTTTTTTTTTTTTTTTTTGCATCTTGTAAGTGCTCTACCAATAAAACGCAGTCTTTGGTTCGCCTTTAATACGACATTATCTACAAAAATGTTCAAATGTTTGTAGAACTTATGGGACTTAACTACGGGGTCATCAGTCCCTACGCTTACAAACTACTTATGAACTAGCTAAGACGAAGGACGGCACAAATATCCATGCCCGAGGGGGGATTCGAACCCCCGACCGTAGTGACCGTGCAAACCGTGACTGGAGCGCCTCAGTCCCCTCGGTCACCGCGGCCTGTGTGTGTTCTTTCCAAATTAAGTCTGAAGTAATAGTAATTCGTAGGTATTTTGTGGAGTTTACAGCCTTCACGTTTGATTGATTTATCTTGTAAACAAAGTTTAACGGATTTCTTTTCGTACTCAAGTGGACAAATTTAAACTTCTCATTATTTAGAGTCAATTGCCAGTTTTATACCATAGTGATAATTTGTTCAGATCGTTCTGCAGTTGGTTTTGATCTTCAGATGATTATACTAGACGGTAAATGACGGCGTCTTCTGCAAACAACCTAAGAGAGCTAGTTAGATATTTCCCTAAATCGTTTATGTAAATAAGGAACAGCAGAGGATCAATAACACTACCCTGTGGAAGGCCTTATATCACCTCTGTTTTAGTCGATGTCTTACCATCGATTACTACGAACTGTGTCCACTCTGACAGGAAATCCCCTATCCAATCGCAAATTTGGGGCGATATACCATAACCACGCAATTTGATTAAAAGCCGTTTGTGAGGTACGGTGTAATAGCCTTCTGGAAATCAAGAAATACGGAACAGATTTGCGAACCCTAGTTGATAGCACCCATAACTTCGTGTGAATAAAGAGCGAGTTGTGTTTCGCATCCGTGTTGACCTTGGGTCAATAGATCATTCTGTTCGAGATAAGTCATAATATTTGAATACAGGATATATTCCAAAAACCTGCTGCATATTGACGTCAATGAAATAGGCCTGTAGTTTAGGGAGTTACTTCTACTGCCTTTCTTGAATATAGGTGTGACCTGTGCAACTTTCCAATCTTTTGGTACAGATCCTTCTCCGAGAAAGCGGTTGTATATGGCTGTTAAGTAAGGAGCTATCGCTTCAGCAAAATCAGGAAATCGTACGACATTGGGCGAAGGGACCTGTTTAGATTCAAGTGCATCAAAACAGTAAGTAATGAGGGTGGTGCAAATACTTGTTTCGAATGTCAGGCCTTTATCATTATGCAGGTGCAGGGGGTAACAGTTAAAGTATAGGGACAACAGTCTTACAGTCAACATTTCTTCCTTATGCCTGGCGCTCCTCCCGCCAATTCGACGAACTGGCCACTCTGTAGTTCGCCTAAATGACATAACAAGGGCGCCCATATAATAGTTTTTGCCGGGAGGGCATTATCAGTTTTCACTATAAGAATGTGATTAAAAATTGGTGTTTAATAAGTGTCTTACTACACTTTCACTATGGATATTAAATGTTTAAACGCCTTACTCGGCGCATAAGCAGTAATACACTAGCATGCAACTCGGAAACAAGAATCAAACGCAAAGCGTTGTAAACCTAATCAACGCCCTGGCAGGCGGAAGGCGAGGGGAGAGACTGACAGCGCGCATGCGCACTGGCAGCGTGTGAGGCTGCCAGGACTTTGGAAGCAGAGTCAACGCCTTGGGCGGCTGGCTGGCAGTAGCAGACGACTCTGAAGAAATCGTGCTGTATTATTCCATTCCGGTGTATGTGAGTACCATTGATGATATGAGTAAACGATTATATTTACACGGTCATGTAATCTGTAAAACGCACGAGAATGCATTTGTCATGCCACCGCCTTGGTACAATGATGGTACAAGTCAATTGCCGGAACACAGACGTCTAGTTACAGTTCGATGTACCTGCGATATATCACTGATGCGTTAGTTAGCATATCAATTCACTTAATGCATTCGAAACAGCCCGCATCGATGGATTTAGTAATGCGCGATGGTCGTATCTTGCCATTGACAAACATTGGGTCATTCAGATATCACAGTGGGCCGATGTTGAAATCGATAGCTACAAGAGGGCACCCCCTCACATGGTCCAAGTTCGCGTCGATCAAGAAATGCTACTTTGAGAGAGAGAAGGCCATCTTTTAGTGGACCAAGCAATGCAGGATTACATGACCACAGGACCCGTCGTCCACGAAAATGTACTGGAGATCCTACAACAACCTGAGAGTTTCCGCACAATACCACGATGTCTCACATCTGCCGGTCTGGGGTCCTACCGCTCAATTCGTCTGTAGCCATTGACAACTAAAATTCGAGTTTGGAGTTGTGCTGTGCCCGGGAAGCATAGACTGAGGAATGGCGTCGCACCGTTGTCAGTGATGAGCCAAGCTTTCCCATAACCTCCGATGGCCATCATCTTCAGGTTTGGTGCCGTGAAAGTTAAGAGGGACGTCCTGCCAATATCGTGGAGAGAGATATGTGCTCATTTCCTGGTATGGTGGAGTGAGGAGCCATAGGATATGGATTCCGGCCACCTATAATCGTTCTGTTACGGACATTGAAGGAACAGCGATACGTGACAAACACTTTACAACCTCAGGTTCTACGCCTCATGGTACAGCACCCTGGGACATAGTTTCAACGCGATAAAGCACGATCAAACACAATACGAGTATCCTTGTAAGTGCCTACAGAATATTATGGCACTTCTGTGGCCAGCTTGATCGCAGGACCTCTCAGTCATTGAGAACGTGTGAAATGATATCGGGGAGCCTCCATCCAAATACGAACGCATAGAACCACAGAGCTGCACTGGTGGAAACATGCTTGAAGCTGAAAGAACTGAAATAATGGAGTGGCCAGCTTGTTCACCAGACTTACATACCCGATTGAGCATGTCTAGAACTCACTTGACAGACGGATTGCAGTTAGACCAGCACCTCCCACAACATCGACATCTACTTGGGATACTCTGCAAAATATTTTCGTATTCGCAGGAGAATGTTGGCGATTGGAGTTTCCTAAGCAGTCCACGCCGCAGCGATAAGCGCCGTTGTTGTAATGATTCCCATTCCAGATCGTGTATCATTTCCGTAACGCTGTCTCCCCTGTAGCGTGCCAATACGAAACGAGCTGCCCTACTTTTGACTCTTTTGATGTTCTCCGTCAAACCCACCTGATACGGATCCTACACTGGGCAGCAATACAAAAAGGACGGGAAAGCGTAATGTATGCAGTTTCTTTAGTAGTTCTGTTGCATCTTTTAAGGGTTCTGCCAATAAAACGAAGTCTCTAGTTCGCCTTTCCCACGACATTATCTACGTGTTCTTTCCAATTTAAGTCTGAAGTAATAGTAATTCCTAGGTATTTACTGGAGTTTCACATTTGATTGATGTATTTTTTTTTCTTTTCGTACTCAATTGGACAAATTCACACTGCCCATTATTTAGAGTCAATTGCCAATTTTTACACCATAGTGATATCTTATTCACTTCGTTCTGCAGTTGGTTTTGATCTTTAGATAATTTTACTAGACGGTAAACGACGGCGTCATCTGCAAACAACCTAAGAGAGCTACTTAGATTTTCCCCTAAATCATTTATGTAAATAAGGAACAGCAGAGGACCAATAACACTACCCTGTGGAACGCCCGATATCACCTCTGTTTTAATTGATGCCTTACCATCGATTACTACGAACTGTGTCCTCTCTGACAGGAGAGAACTCATTGAAAAATGGCCAAAAATACCTCAAGAGCTTGTTGATAACGTCACACTGCCCGTACCACGCAGCCACTGTACTTGCCATCCGAGATGATCACACGCCATTTTAAAGGGCAACGAGAATGACTTTTTCATTATTATGATATTCCCATGGTGCCTCGCTTACATTTAACATAATGCACAACTCATTTAAAGCGATGAAACAGCAAAATATCATACTGTATCACACAAAAATCACGATTGTAACCAATATTTGAATAAAATATGTTAGCATGTGTATATTTTGTTTGATATCTCACCCGATCCCTTGTTTTCAGCAGTGTATATATTATAACGCATTTAGGAAGGAAATTATAGTCTTCGAAACTGGTATGTTATAATCACTATGGGAGAACTAAATATTGAAAATACAATAAATTCAGAGAAGTTCGGAGAAAACAATGTGGCAGAAAGATGGAGGGTATTGTAGTAAGAAGTAATTGAATAACCACACGAGGATTGAATTCAGATGCATGACTAAGGACAAACGGATTCAAAATTTACAGAATAATGTAGCTTTCAAATCGCAGGAACTAAATTTTTGATCATTAGGAGAAACGAATTGTGGTGTCGCGCAAGTCTAAAGTGCGCGCCACCTACTTTCGCCGCGTGCCGCCATGCACGCACGGCGCGGCGTTCTTACGACGTCAGCCACGAGCGCCCTCTGCTGCAACTCGTGGCCACCACTGAATGACATAGTTCACTTGGAACTGAGATAGGAACCAGCTAACACTTCGGAATCAGATAGGCACCAGTGAAGACTTGGCTATCGGATAGGCACGAGGCAGGCCTCTAGCTCAACTATGTATCAGCATTCTACAGTACTGAGCTATGTAAAAGTTAAGTATTACTAAGTCTCTAAGAAATATATATCTCGTTCTAATTTACTCTAGTGTTTCTAGTTTCTGCTGTCCCATTGGCTGGTCACCTCCTACCTGCACAAACGTGCATCCTTTATTCCTGTGTCGGTCTTTCTACTCGGCCACCGACACCTACGACGGAAACGAGACACAAAAGCGGCGACGAGGCTGGGACACAAAATGAATGAATACTAATACATGGTGCTCTATAGAGTGGGTAAGCTCTTTCAGAATAAAAATTGCAGCAGGGACTTCTATAAGGCAGCGTATAGTGGCCAAAACACCACTGACGTTGTAATTACTTTTATGACCTGGCGTTTCAGACAACTTTCATGCTATTTAGGAAACGTTGCTTTAATCGGAGACAATTTTGGACACTCTAATTGTATAATTGCACACATTAAAGCGTTTACTCTCATCCAGGACAAGGCTGTTTTTAATAAAGTTAACGGTACTTCTGCAAGTATCTCCATTAATGAAATTTACGTTTAAGGTTATCGCAGGGTGTATGAGCTCGAGAGAATTTGCAAACAAAATACGATCGCATGACGGACCAGGAGGTTATGACGTTGTCTGAGATACCTCAAACTAGCGCCATGTGTTAAAAACAGTGATGTTCGTGCTTAGCGCAAATCCTCAGACAGTTTCGACAGAGAATTCGAGGGACCAGCATCATATTACAACACTCGACGCTTATGGTTAAATGACTAGTACCACACCATGCGTGGCGATTACTTCACAATCGCAGCAAAATTATTGCTACAATTTCTGTGTTTGTATCAATATCTATTGACATGGGGGTGTATAGCTACTGCATTCGCATATTTAACCATGGTAATAGCAACAATTTTTTCGTTACGTGGGTTACCTTGGGGGAGAGGGCACGTCATGAAAGGGAAGTTCAATTTATGTCTCCTTAATATAAATTTGAAAATATACTAAATTTTCTCAATTGGACTAATGTCATGTACGTGATATAGAACTATTGAAAGTCGTTAAGCACACTTGGAGCAATACCAACTCACTTTCAAAGTCATGTAGGCCCGCTAGCAACAGGGGTTCCCCTACGAGCACTTCAAAAAGAAATTTAAGTAATTCGTTTTCATTAATTCTTGTTGACTTTTACTCATCGTACACTACTTAAAGATATTGAAGTATAATTATGATCTTGAACCAAATATAATGAAAATGATAAGTTACTGTAAAGGTTGTATTTACACATAAAACGTAAATGTTTAGGTTAAAATTACCTGAAAGTTTTCTAATATTTATGTAATCTCATAGATGAATTCATAAAACTGAAAAAATATCTTTTTCATACTTTCAAAATTTAAAGAACCTGACTCGAGTACAATATTTTCGGCACAAAATATACCCCCAACCCCTTGATAACTTCAGCGCATAATGCTAGAGTATCCGTTGCGTTCCCCTTATTTTGTCTCAAGCTGGATCTACATTAACAATTTATGTGATAATTTCATCATCATTATTCCATTCTCACAGGTATTTGCAAGATAGTGCAGTGTTTACGTATTCCACAAACCTTGCCCAACTGCAATACGCATCCTCTCGGTAGAGATCCTCCACGTTAACTGCTCGCCACGAACAAAAGGACCCGGTGTGCCAAGCAGACGCACAGAAGCGTTGTTGTAAAGTTTTCGAGAGAGAGAGCAGATTATACCGAACCCGTAAACCCGCCGAGATGCAGAATAGAACAGAAGTTTATTGACAACCTGATAATCGGAAGCACAGAACTTCCAAACACTTGCAGATTTGTTTTTAAAGCTGCTTCGTGCTATCAGCTGTTATTGACAGTACGTAACAACCGTAATTTCAGTTTCAAAATGTGCACAGGATTAAACTAGTGATGTTTATCCCCCGTGCTCTTGAAATAATAGCCAACAGGGTGGTAGGACAACGACAGGTCTGGGCTTAACGTGTGATATTTGTGGTACGGGCTGATGCAACCCTTTAGTTTTAAAATTGTAGGTGCCGGAACGTTTCTGTTCAACCACGGCAACCCCTTCCCCTGTCCCTCTCTCCGTCCTTCAGCATCCAGCTATAACAATCAGATAAAAAATCGACGTCCGGAAACTTGCAATAAAAGTTACATTTAGAAATGAATGTTTACGAAATACAGTTCTGAAGTTCACGTTTTTGCAATTTTATATAACCAAAAGAGTAATGTGTTGCTTTGGGCAGTATATCAACACATTTTCATGTGACGTTGAATTTCGATAGTACGCCCATACCGTTTCAGATGGTGTTGAAGTTCGCAATTTAGAGAAGTTAAACTTCCAAAACAATAAAACCACAAGATTTAATGCTACCGTCTCTCACCGCAGCAGCGTCATTTCCTCTCTAGTTTTCGATACATATCAGCACAAGTCATAAACTTACATAAACATTGTGAAATTTATCTAAGCACAATGTGTTTCTTAATAAAGTGAACGATAGCTTTGCACATATCCTCTTTAAAAAAGAATCAAGATTAGATGATCGCTTGTTTGTTAGTTCGATGTGATATCATTTGCAAACCAAGCACCATGTTAATAATGAACCAAGCTTTCACAAACTAGCGCTGTAATAACTCTTAAAAATATTATTTTGTCAGTTCAGTCTGTCGGAATACTTTTAATATTAGACGCAATTAAGCGATTTCTTTGCATTCCTAATATACCACAATCTTTCAATACACAAATCTATATAAACGGTAATTAAAAGACATTGTTTAAACATTCCTCTTTACTAAGTGGTGAGACAGGTCAAACCTATGCTTAGCAATAGGAAATCTTCTCGGAAATTTTATAGTGCTATTCCAGGTATTTGGCTCCCTCATGAAATGTAACACACCAACATCTTTATTGCCGCTGCTTGTGTCCTTCATTATAACTACTGAATAGTATACAGACGAAGGCTACGAACGACAGTGCCGTAACATCTGCAATATTTCAGAGAATGATCGCGAAGATTTTCTGGTAGACGTAAACGAAGGGCAATATGCACCGATTACAGCTTCGGAACAAAGCTGAACTTATCGTGGGCACACTGTATACACTTGCGCGCGCACACACACACACACACACACACACACACACACACACACACGTGTGGACGTGCTTTTTTGCTTCAGTTTGATCATCCACTGTTGCGTTAACTGATCACAGCGGAGCGGCAAATAATAGTTACCTTGCAATTTAATTTTACTATAGTACATCTTTTGTTTAGACTTTTTCCAATGCGTTCGAAGAAAAACGGGGAAAAATAGGAGGCGAAGGAACACCACTTCGGTCAAAATTAAGCATTTGGCTTAGCACGGAAACTGACCAAGAGCCGTTCACAATTGCACAATACCTACCGTTTCTTCGCAGTATCAATTATTACTAACAAAATGTGACAACCGCAGTTTCAGATCCGGAGCATTAGATATTCTTAATCTTCTAATGCCTTTTCTTCATGCAGTATTTCGATTACTAGAGCCCGCCAAGAAACAAAGTTTGTGTGAGCGGTAATGCTCCACTCAGCCCACTAGGCCATAACCCACGACCCCGTCGCTTAGCCCTCTTGCTATGCAGCTGAGAACGCATGCAGCGACACGTGGAAGTAGGGTCTCGTGGACATCTTTTGACGACATAGTGTGTATACATAGTAGCTGAATTGTACTTTTAAAACTATTGTATTTGAAATTTGAAATTGTGAACTGATTTAAGAATAAAATTTGAAAGTGGACAGGGCTGATTGAGTGGTAGACATTCCTTTACCTGCACAGCCTAAGGAAAAGGTCTCAGTATATAACTTCTGGTCCCACGTTCCCGCGTAATATCTCCGTAGTTGACGCACTAAGTTAATATGTTAGGCTTATGTCTAAGTTCTGTATGCTGTTTGCAAACTACGATTTAAGGATTTATATACATGTGTATAGTGTGTGATTTCTGTTATGTCTCTTTACGTATTTTATCACATGTGTTCCCTCATGGTGAACTACGTTATAGCCGGCCGCGGTGGCCGAGAGAACTGCGGCGCGGCGCCATTCACGGTCTGCACGGCCACTAAGGTTGGGAATTCGAATGCCCCCTCGGGCATGGATATTTGTGCCGTCCTTCGTAGTAGCTAGTTAGTAAGTAGTTTGTAAGTTTTGGGACTGATGACCCCCTAGTTAAGAGCCATAGACTCTACAAACATTTGAATTTGAACTACGTTATACGTAGTAAACAACGTCTATCTCACTATATTTGCATGTTTAATTTGCCTCCTGGTGCATTAATCGGTCAAGATTAGTAGTTAATATAGATTTTTATTGTTTCATCTATGTTTAATGGTCCAATGTCACTAGAGTTACACTTCTAATGTTACATGTGCTGAAATGTTCATGACAATTCGATATCAGACGAATCTTTTAGTTTATCTATGCGCTTTTATGAGTGCACACCGTGCTTAGTGTCCTGTATAGCGGAGGAGTATGTTGTAATGGAGTTCTCGCCTGAACTAACGCAGCAGTTAAATGAAACAATAATTATGCAGGACTGCAAACTAATTTGTATTATCATTGACGGCTGGTTTCGTCTTCAAAATTAGTGTCTTCTGGTCACGGATAAGATGTTACGTTTCAATTGTCACTGCAGAACTCCACATTATAACTGATTTAAGTACAAATAGTACTTCTAGGGATAAAATAAATTACCATATGTACACTGAAGTTTACCATTGTACAATTCGCTTGCATTGTACAATGGCAAATCTCTAGTATATCTGTTTCATTATTTTATTGTTGAAAAACTATTTGTTCATTCCTAAATCGTATTGTCAATCTCTGTAGTAAGAACAAAAATGTAACATCTTATCAGTGACCAAAAGATGGTACACATAGCAAGCCTAAACCGGTCGTCAATGATAATATATGTTCTTTTGATATATATCATTGTAATTAAAGTAAGGCAGCTTCCCTAATAAGAGCATAATATAGTAATAGGTTTAATCTTTCGCTCCCTCGAAATAATATGTATGTGGGGCAGGGGTAGTAAGACCCTATACCCCGATAACCAGAGGGTGTGTCACGTGTAATTTAAGGACATAAAGTTAAATATATTTTTCAACAAATCACTGGTGTTATATTTATTTTATAGTATGGGTATTTCGGTTATAATGTCATTTTACGTCGCTTCTCGCCGGGATCCGGAGCTTAAGTTGGCAACAGATGAACAATGAAGTGTAGAAATGCTTTAATATTTTTTCACGAGCTACAGAGTAAATTAATATTGTACCTGCTCTATGGTTGACAGGATCTTGTATGTATCCTTGTCCGTTCAGAAAAAAAAAAAAAATGTTCGTTTAAATTGAAGTTGTCACAAAAAAACTTTTATTGGTCATCTGAGTTGCAGTTATTACCACTGGTGCCAACATAACCACTGCAGCCCGTCGAGAAGCGTCGTACAATTTAACCGTGTTTACCATCTAATATCGTTAATTATTCCACCACACCACAAGGTTTTCTACTGTTCGTTTGTACTCTAATTTAGTCAGTAGAAAACTTTGTAGCGTGACAATAATTCACAATATTGGATAGAAAACACACGAATCAAAAAAATTGCCTGAAGATGACATTATAGCCGAAACAGACTTAGTATAAATTTTATAAATGATATAGCGGCGATCTGGAGAAAATATGTTTAATATCTTGTCTGGCCGAGGGGACTGAAGCGCGCCAGTCAAAGTCTGCACGGCCACTACGATCGGGGGTTGGAATCCCCCCTCGGGCATGGATATTTGTGCCATTCTTAATATTAGGTAGTTCATAAGTAGTTTGTAAGTTTAGGGACTGATGACCCCGTAGTTAAGTCCCATTTGAACATTTGAATGTCACGTCATTAAATAACATTTAGGGCCCTGCAGTATCCGAAGATTACAAATGTGCTATTGTTTAATGTGGTGAAAATGCATACTGCGTTAAAATCGCTCGTACGTCACATTAATGGAAAAGTTTTAAAAGTGTTACTGTTTAAGATTACATGGGAAGATTACGTAATTGATGATGAGCTGTTGAACATCATTGGGGAGAAAAGAAAATACTGTCATATCTTGACTAAGAGACTGCTGGGAAACATTCTGAGACTTTAAGAAATCGTCAATTTATGCAATGGAAGGAAGTGTGTGGGGTATAATCGTAGAGGGAGACCGAGGGACGGATGCAATAAGCATGTGCAAAGGCCGCGGTGAAGTAGCCGAGCGGTCTAAGGTGCCTCGCTGCGGAGTGCGCGGTGGCTCGCCGTCGGAGGTTCGAGTCCTCCCTGGGGCATGGGTGTGTGTGTGTTGCCATTAGGTTAGTTTACCGAGGTTTAAGTACTTTGTAAGCTACGCAGTTTGATCCGATGGATCTACAAACATTTGAACATTTGGTAGAATCAGAAGTGGAGCTGCTAGGTGGAACAAATTTCATGTCAGCTAGTACGTCAGAGAAGTGAGGTCGACACTTTTAAAATTTTACAGTTTCCACCTTAACACGTCCTTGCCTTTTCTCTCAAATGTTCAAATGTTTGTTAAGCTTATGGGACTTAACTACGGGGTCATCAGTCCCTAAACTTCCAAACTACTTATCAACTACCTTATACTAAGGACGGCACAAATATCCATGCCCGAGGGGGGATTCGAACCCCCGACCTTTTCTCTCCCCTTTCCCTCAATTAAGTTACAAAGTTCTACGTGCACCTGTCGCTGTAGATAGATATACAAACATCGGAACATTTTTTGAACATGTGCAAAGAGATATAGGCCATCGTTGCTATTCGGAGATGAAGGGCTTGCACAGGTCAGGGTAGCGTGGAGACCTGAATAAAAAAGTGTTTGCACTCTAGGCCACGACAGCAACAACAATATGTAGTAATTCCTGGCGGGGCCTGAGTTACGACGTTCTACGTGAACCTGTCGCTATAGATAGATCTACAAATATTTGAACATTTATTTAACATGAGCAAAAGGATGTAGGCCATCGTTGCTATTCGGAGATGAAGGGCTTGCACAGGTAGCGTGGAGACCTAAATAAACAAGTGTTTGCACTCTAGGCCACGACAGCAACAACAACATGTGGTGATTCCTGAAGGGGCCTGTCGACGAGCAAGTGTGTGGTACGCGGGTAGCGGCGTGCAGGCGCGGCGCCGATGTTGACAGCGGATGGGAGGGCGTGGCCGCGCGACTCACCCATCCTGTTCATGACGGTGAAGGCGGTCTCGGCCTGCGCGTCGTCCGGACGGTGCGGCCGGACGGAGCTGCGGCTGCGGGGCGCGTTGGCCGGGGCTGCTAGGGGCGCGCGCCGCCGCGGCGCATACCACGTCTGCCGCGACGGCAAAGTGGCGGCGAGGGGCGCAGCGGGCGGGCGCAGTGCGGCGTCGGCGTCGGCTCGGCGGCGGCTACGGCGGCGTCGGCGGCTGCGGCAGCGGAGGGCGTCGGACGGCGACTGGGCGCCGCGGCAGCCCGCCACCACGCGCCGCGCCGCAAGCGCCCCTCGCGGCAGCCGCCGGAAGTTCGCGCGGCCGCCCGCCCCGCGCCGCTCCGCCCGCTACTTGTCTCCCGCATAGGTGGATGCTTCCGCTTTGGGGCACGGAGGAGGGCTCTTCGCGCGTGTAATTACATTCGTTTCGAGTGATGCGAGTGCAAGCTTTTCTCTGTATTACACACTGTCCAATCTCCACCCCGCAGAGGGTCAAGACTCGAGGGCGTAAGGCGCGCTCTATTGCATGTAAACTAGAAATTTGTACACGGTGTGTTATAATTAGGTTAGTACAGATTTTCTTTCCCCCACTGGATACTATTATTTACCCTACCCTTTCTTTGTGGAACTCTCTTCTCCTGACCGCACCCACTATATTCATATTCACGGATACGAAACCACTGTGGACACAGCGATCACCACACCTACACGGAATTACTCAAGTGCCCCTCCCGTCAGATACAAATTCTCAACTTTACCCCGCCCGCTACATCTCTTTTCGCCAGAGTGGAGACACTTCCAGACAAGGACGAAAATGTTGTTCAAACGTTTGTATAGCTTAAGGGACTTAACTACGGGGTCATCAGTCCCTAAACTTGCAAACCACTTATGAACTAACTAAGACTAAGACTAAGGACGGCACAAATGTCCATGCCCGAGGGCGGATTCGAACCCCCGACCGTAGTGGCCGTGCAGACCAGCGCTTCGGTCCCCTCGGCCACCGCGGCCGGCTAGTGAAACTGCATGATATTGTTATCAGTCTTACGACGAGAAAGGGATACACATTATCGACAGTCACCAAGGTCATCTATAGATTTTAATTATCGATACATCGATAACAGCATCGGCTATTGCCCAGTCTTCCTTTAGCCATTGTCCATTGTTGGCCTTGCTCCATTATTGCTATGTTCAGCACTACAGTGATATGCTGCGGCTGCCGCTGCCGTTTATTTCTTTTGTGCTGTTAAGATAGTTTCCAATTATGAATAAGTTGATAATAAGAAAAAAGACAAAAACCGACTTTCATTCGTCCACTAGCGTTATGGTAAGATAAAATACGTACTACTAATAATAGCTTATTTATCTGTTTACAGCAGTTTAATGTTAGCAGTGCAGTCGTTATTTGGGGTGGCAATATTTCAGTGTATCATAAGGCACCTCACCCAGTACGTGTTAAGTTTGAGAGTAATATTTTATCTAGAAGTTGGATTCGTTGCAATGCCAACAAGAGTAAAAGAACCAATAATCTTGGAAATAAAATTACAGACTTACGCTCCCTAAATCAACATGCAAGGCATTTATACTGATGCAAAAGTTAATGCAAATTTGCGAAACACCGCGCTACAGTTGTGTCTGACAGGCAGCGATCTTGATGACATGCAACCGTGTCGTTGCCAGTGTTAAAAAACCTTCCCATTCTGATAATCTGACTTCGTTTAGATTAACAACTTAAGGTTCTGTTTGCAAATTTTGAAACAATTTTTAAGAAATTTTCTCCTTAATTTTGTATATAAAATATTGCAGTATTTGTAAAAAGGGTCTTACAAATGCCAATTATGTATATAAAATATAAAAAAATATGTTAAATTTGTTTCTAGAAGAAATGAAAAACATGAGCCTTTGTAAATTTATCTTTAACAAATCGGACCCCCTCCCCTTTGACAATATCCTGGCTACGTCACTGTTCCAGGATCTTATTTTCACGGCATTCAGTTAAAAAAATAAATAAATAAGGGTTTGAGCTGTAGTGGGCTGGGTAAATTTGAGGATTTGTTCAAATTCAAATGTTTGTAAATATAAGGGACTTAACTTCGTTGGTTATCAGTCCTTAGGCTTGAAAACTATTTTAACTAAGCTAAATTAACTTATGTTAAGGACAACACGAACACTCATGTCCGCGAGAGGACTCGAATCCCCGACGGCCAACGGACGTGCGCATGCAGCAAGGCTCCTTAATGCGCACGTGTATTCTGCCGCGGCTGTCATCATTTGTATCTGATGGGATGCGTACTTCAGCAATTACGTGCAGGTGTAGTGATCGCTGTGCCACCGGTAGCGCCGGGCTCCGTGGCTCAGCACGCCCTCTATAACAAAAGGCTGAGCAACATACTCAACGAACAACGAAAATGAAAAAAACGACCGCGAAACAACGATCTACTTGAACAACGAAAAGAAAGTAATGTGATGAAAGGGTCAGCGCAGCTGCCTGGATAGTAGGAGACCCGGGTTCGAATCCCGAGTGGGTCACTTTCTCAACTTTGCCCATTCGCAATTAATGTCATACATTCCGTGAATATGAAAACATAACTACAGGATCAAAAGATATATAAGAAGCGCCTGAAAGAACAGACACGATATCTCTCTCTCTATGTGTGTTTGTGTGTGGTGCTCCAAAAGCATAGAGGTTGTTTCTTTGAACCGCATATACTCCTAGTTTCTTTTCATATTATGTCAAAATAATGGCAAATAATTTCAGAATCATACAGCATGGGCAACTTTTAATGAAACATGTCCGGTAGGAAGTACGTGGTAAGTAACGCAAACTGTCCCATGTCTGTGTGTTTTCAACATTGTTAGTAAACATTGATGTCAGTCACTGAATATGTCCGTGGAATTACGTAGTAAATAGTGGATCGAGGCCAAAGAGAAAGACATGCCGTGTTGCATGCGTCACGACACATCACAGAACGCTTGAGCCAACGCGATCGCTGGCTGACTGGCCGCTGTGAGATAGTGGGACGCGACCCAGCGGCCAGCCAGTCTGGTAGAGATCGCTTTGACTGAAGCCTTCTCTGATGACGTGTCGTGACGTACGCGCCACGCCATGTCTTTTTCGTTAGCCCTGTAGTCGATGCATAATCTGAGTATTTGGGCGCAGTAGAATCTCATTGTTTTATGAAGTCACATTTCCTAAATTGGTGTCGTACTGTTTTGTTTTTAAGAAAATACAGTATTAAGTTGATAACAGCAGGTGTTCATTGCTCGGTACTCTGGAGCCCTGGTCAGCCAGTTGCAGAAATCTGATCGAAGTCGTACTACTTAAATTGCTGCTATCCAAAGAGTAAGGTTCTGCTGCATCTCATGAGGATTGCGAGAACTGTAGCGATACGCCTTAGGCTAGAGTGCTTCCCACGGATAGTAATCGCAAACTGACTGGTTAGGTGACTTGAGTAGTCAGCTTGGACCACACTGACTTTTGCGAACAATTCCGTAAGGCATGAAGGTTTTGTTAATGTGGTGCAGGATTCGTCCGGATTTATGGACAGCTGCTCTAAATAGTTGGAAGAAGCTATAGGTATTTTCCTCCTCCGTCAAATCTGTTTCATCTGATTTGGATATCGCATCAACCCGTTCGGGCCACTTTTATTTCCCCAACCTGTATACAGTGTTTCATTCTAACTGAAGACATTGAAATATTGACAAAACTACACATCGGATTAAGAAAAGTTATAATTCAGATCAGTTTATCTCGAAAGATGACATTCATTGATACCATACTAGACCATTCACCGCATACCGCTAATAGGTGGAGGGGGAAATTCTGAAATCTTCGATAGCAACCTCTGTTTCTTCTTAGAGATTACGATTCTAGGGCAAAAAATTCGTGCGTTTTGTATGAAACATTTGGTTTTGTTAACCACAGTTGTTGTTGTAATGGGAGGACTTGTAATGGATACAACACGCGCAGCAGTGTCCCTCGAGTATTCAATGGCACGTGCGACTCCATCCCAATGCTGCGAAGGTAAGACCGGTTAGTATTTCATAACTGCTAACTGGAACCCCCATTCGCAACGGTGTATCTTTCCAACATGTTAAACAGGGGACTACTCGACCCGAACGCTACCTTGCTTTTACCAATAGAATAACTGCTCAAACATAGTACCATCAACGCGGCGATCCGTTTTTTATATGACTGTATAAAGCACAGGATAATATCTGCTGGAATGTCTGCAGAAGCGCAGATTTTGCAGTCTATTTGTCGTCTTGGCCGTTTGGCACTGGCGGGTGAATGTTACATTTTTAATTATCCCCACAGACATATATCAGATGACCTAGCGTACTAGTTAACAGGCAAGACTTTATTGGGGTGGTAGAATCAGGAGTGAAGCTGCTAGGTGGAACAAAGTTCATGTCACCTAGTACGGTAGAGACGTTAAGTGACGTCGACACTTTTACAATTTTACAGTTTCCACCTTAAACAACACGTCCTGCCCTTTTCCGTCCCCTTTCCCTCAATCGAGTTACCACCAGCTACGTGCACCTGTCGCTATTTGTACTAGCAATGCAGAACACGTGAGTTGTTTTCTAACACGGCAGGACTGAGACAAAAGTACTTTTATAAAGTTTTTCACTAACCCGATGTCTTTACAGTTGTCGTCCCAGCATAGATGGATAACGCTCAGGTCGCAGATCCGTTGAGTTGAAGTGAGACTGTGAATCTAAAGTGAGGCTTTGTACACTCTGATATAAACTGATAACGCAATGCAAATTCTAGGGGTGCTAGTTACTTTAATTCTGTCGTAGTAAAGTACCAAACAACAAACCATTGCACACGTATACAACAGATTTATCATTTCAAAAATTACAGAACAAAACGTTGGTTACATAAAAATGAGTTATAGAATCGTTACGGCACGCTACTCTGATTTTGATCGAGCGGCCGTGTTTCGGCACGATCTCACCGGCGCAGTAGCCGAAAAAGGAGTGACCTAACTCGACAGAAGCTAGAGGCTTCTATGCGCGTAACTGACTGGAAAGAATGTTCTCGAGGCGCATTCACTTATTTAGTTCTTGTTTTGTTTATAACAAATAATACTTTACAAAATTGTGAAAATGTCGGAAGGTAGGCTGTTACTGAACGAGGCTTTTTTATCCCGAAAGTTCCTGTAAATAAGTTACGATTTATAAAACATTTATTAAAAAAAGTTTGGCGCCTGCAACCATTCAGTACCATAGCGGCAAACAATCAAATTACATTTCTTATAAAACTGGCGCACTTTCCCACGGATGCTACCTATTTTCACCGTCAGCTTCCCCACACTACTGCTGACATAATGGAAAACTAGAGAACTCACTGTACCGTGTCAAACAGAAAACTAAAATATCTGTACCGTGCCAAACAGAAAACTAAAATACGGGCTGGAAAAGCCAGAATCAGTACATAGAGCCACCCTTTGATAGATCACTACGAAAGTTTGCAGATGTATGCAAGTTGTTATACGTGGGTAAAGGGGAACATGAAATGAAAATGACGGAGGAAGAGATGGATAGGGCGAGGAGACAAGATGGCAAAAGAGAGAGAGTTCTGGAAGGGATGGACCAAGTAAATGAGATGCAAAAAGTGAGGAGGAAAGAGGAGAAGGACTAACGGAATACTGAAATAACAAACACCCAGGCAAAGCAGGATACCAAGGCTAACATTCCGCTAGTTCTACTCTTCCCGCCTCACTTTTCCCATCTCCTCGTTTACTTCGTCCATACCTTCCTGCCCCTGTACTTTTTTCCGTCTTGTCTCCTCTGTATGTCCATCTCCTCCTTCGCCATTTTCAGTTCACTTTCTCATTCCCCTGTGTGTAACAACTTGCATACATCAGCCAACTTTCATAGTAGTCGATCAAAAGGTGGTCCTATGTGTTGATTGTGGCTTTTGCATGAAAACCTGCAGTTCATCCTGAACGTGGAGAGCGTCTAAGATCAAAACTATCATCTGTCAAACAAGAGGTCCCTTTTATTGCCGTGATCTATTCTACTGCATTATCCCCAAGCAGCACAAATATTTCTGACTGCCCATGCCGCTGTAAACAGTTCGTTGAACTAATACATTTCGTTTCATTCTAATCGGCCCTCGATATAGCGTCCACACGACCAATCACTATCTCCAAATGACAAAAACAAAAGATGTAAATTCGAATACTGTCTACAGTGAACTACAAATGAAAAATAATAATCGATGGCTGACAGCATAGCAACTGAATTACCAATATTCGAAACGAAAACACTACTAAATTATGAACAAACTAAGTATAAAAGGCAGCACGTTTAGAATGTAAGTAGAAAATATACTAAAGCAAGCAAAGTCCTATTTAATTTACAAAGTGAACGGATTTGATCTGTTTCGATACAGTCTCAAAATGGCGAAGCCGGTTGAAACAAACACATTCGAAGTGTCATGATCATGACAACGAAATGCAGGCGGGTGCATCGACAGTCGTGGTTGCTGTCCGGACGAGCTAGGTCAATAGCTAAGCGAAGGGTATTCGTTACTTCTCCGACGCTCAAAGTTGGGGCTAGTTCAATTGCGGATGAAGTGGATAAAATGAAAGACGAATGTGATATACTCAAGAATCCACGTTACAGATACTACAAACAGTATAAAATATTTAATAAACAAAATAATTCGCAGCAATGAGAAGATTTCATTGCAAGCGTTATACTAAAAAATTTATTAAATACGACAAATAGTGAAATTATTAATATCTAAACCACTAAAGCGATGTTCATTCACTTCTCCACTTACTTGAAGAGTGTCGGCGTAATTCGATCCCTTAGAGTTGCAGTCTCCTATGATCGGCAGGTTCGTACGTCGACCTCAGGAAAATGACGTTCCACGATTCTGTAAATGTCTCTGAGGAAACGCGCCATTGTTGTCACAGCTCCAGAGACGCCTTTTGTTTTCTCCTGCTGCCGTTTGCAATTCGCGACTTTTAGCAATGCCGCTGCGAGCTTTGGACGATAATGTTACGCCATATCGACTATAAATATCCTTATACGATTAATTCCGTAACAAATGTGTGTTTAAACTTGTCGATGGGTTACCGATTACTTTGACATTATGTAGAAATATGCACACAAATAAAATCACGCGTTGTTCAAGCCGACAGCAAGAAATAAAAACGCTGGTACGTTCTTATCGGTGCCTTATTTCACTAGTAAAAAAGTGACCTCAAACGATCTGCAGAGGAAACGGAATTACATTTCTTGATAAACCTGTACGTAGTACATATATAAGTGAAACAGCATGATCCATTTATACCAGTAATTATCGAAGGTCAATAGACTTTCGGAAGACGTGCCCGTCATTCTCGTGTTACCGAAAGGTTGTTGCACATGGGAAAATAGTTACAGATCTGTGGGATTAACAAAGATTCCGTCAACAGCGATGATCGCAAAATTCAGTCCATCAAATGAAACACTATAAAACACTATAAAAACAAATCACTATCGCTTGCCGTACAGTTCACGATGCTACGAAATATGCCTTCTGATTGCGAAAGAAAACAACAAATTACGGACGGTGCAAAAATACGATGAAAAGCAGAATAATACGAAGAGGTCATATTCACTGACTGTTCCGTCGGTTCTTGACAGAATATTTGATACATTATGAATGAAATACACTAGATAACTGTGAGATATTCTGCAAATTTATTGGTTTACGAACCGGTTTTCGGCTGTTACGCCATCGTCAGGTAATGATGATGGCGTAACAGCCGAAAACCGGTTCGTAAACCAATAAATTTGCAGAATATCTCACAGTTATCTAGTGTATTTCATTCATAATATGAAGAGGAAATTCCTAACGACATGACATCTACAGAAAAAAACATAGACTTTACTTTAAGGAAATAATTTCGGATAATGCATAAATGGGCACACAATAGTATTTAAATTACTTTTTGTAGTCCTCTCGTGTAACTGAAGATCAAAAATAATTGATAGCTAACTTCGATATCTGGAATACTCCTTCGTACTTTTCTGTATTACGACGAATACCGTGAAAAAAATAAATAAGAAAAAGTAATGATACCACCATTTATCACATTGGTATTTCTGCCGATTCTTTTGTACGAACATATTTCATAGATAAATGACAATGCTCTTACCTCAAAATTACGTTAACTGATGTCCTCTGTTCGATAACAAAAGCCACTAATTCACAATTTTCGTTGTCGCGTGTTATGTTTTATTACGAGCTCGTAAGAAGGAATGGTCTATACAGGATGAGTCACCTAACACTTACACCGCAAATATTGCAGAAATGTAAACTGCTATTATGTGCAGTTTTCACAGAATGGCGTTGTAGTCAGGGGCTCTTATTTTTAACCAACAAACAGATTGTAATATTACTTAGAAAATTTATTTTTTATGTAAACATACAGTTTTTAAATGGAACAGTGGTAGTGTCTACCATGCACTGGAAGTTTTGACACCAGTTGTGTACAAAGAATTATGAATGACATTTTTATCACGTTTAGTTTGACAGCTACAACCGTTTAAATCATCGGGGGCGGAGACTATGACAGCGTAACTAACTGGCTGGTGGTCATGGAGACAGTGGGCCGTGCCCCAGGAGTTAGCCTCTCGGCCAGTCAACTACGCTATCACAGCCTCCGCCATCGAAACTTTGAACGGTTGTAGCTGCCAACGTAAACGTGATAAAAAAGGCATTCTTAATTCTTTGTACACAGCTGGTGTAAAAAGTTCAGTTCATGGTAGACACGACCATTGTTCCATTTCAAAACTGAATACTTGCATAAAAAATAATCCTTGTAAGTATATTACAATCTGTTTCTTGGCTAAAAATACGTGCCCCTACAAAGCCATTCTGTGAAAGCCGTACATCAATCGCACTTTCCGTTTCCGCAATGTTTGCGGTGCAAGTGTTAGGTGATTCACCCTGTATAATAAAGAGCGAAGTAATCTGATCAAGGCATGCGTATGCAAAGTGAGAGATATGTAAACACTCAGAGGACGGCGTTGCTGTGGGCAACGCTTGTATGATAACAGGTGTCTGTAGCTCATGATACATTGGTTACTGTTGCTACAATGGTAGGTAATTACGATTTAAATGAGTTTGCGCCTGGTGTTGCAGTGGGCGCACGAGAGATGGAATATAGCATCTTCGAGGTAGCGATGAAGTGGCTAATTTCCCATACGACCATTTCACGAGTATACCGTGAATACCGGAGAACTGGCTAAACAATAAATCTCTGACGTCGCCGCGACCGAAAAAGATCCTGCAAGAATGAGACCAGCGACGACTGAAGAGGATCGTAACATAAGTGACATAAGTTCAGCCCTTCCGCAGATTACCCCGAATTTCAACGCTGGGACATCAACAAGTGTCAAGGTGCGAAACGTTCTACGAAGAATCATCGGATCCGAAGGTCCACTCGTGTATCCTTGGTTACTGCAGGACACAAAACTTTAAGCCTCGCTTGGGCTAATCAACACGGACATTGCATTAATCATGACTAAAAACATGTCCCCTTGTGTGACGAGATTTGTTTCCAGTTCTATCGAGGGTTGGAGCTGTACGGGTGTGGAGACAACCTCATGAATCAAAAAATGTTCAAATGTTTGTTAAGCTTATGGGACTTAACTACGGGGTCATCAGTCCCTAAACTTACAAACTACTTATGAACTAGCTAACACTGAGGACAGCACAAATATCCATGCCCGAGGGGGGATTCGAAACCCCGACCGTAGTTGCCGTGCAGACCGTGACTGGCGCGCCGCAGTCCCCTCGGCCACCGCGGCGGGTGAAGCGAAGTTCATTGTCAGTGATAAAATCTGTATCAGACAGGAGGAGTCGACAAAAGTTTTGTTTAAAAATTGCACACAAGCCAGGTGGCCCACGAACGCCTTCCCACGTATTCTGCCGGCCGCAGTGGCCGAGCGGTCTGCGGCGCGCCAGCCACGTTCTGCACGGCCACTACGGTCGGATGTTCGAATCCCCCCTCGGGCATGGATATTTGTGCCGTCCTTAGTGTTAGCTAGTTCATAAGTAGTTTGTAAGTTTAGGGTCTTATGACCCCGTAGTTAAGTCCCATAAGCTATATAAACATTTTTTTTATAGTCTTAGCTAGTTCATAAGTAGTTTGTGAGTTTAGGGACTGATGACCCCTTAGTTAACTCCCATACGCTCTATAATCATTTGAGCATTTGAACCCATGTATTCTCGTATTCCGCATACGTCAGTGCAAGAAGGGTTGCCTTGTTATCGCTGTCAACAGAGGAAGTGCGCGTTCAATAGAACAGCCGTTAAGCTGTACCAGAGTTTAACATAAGAGTCGCGATTTTCCTGTGACTTTAACTTCCCAACTGCAGCGCCGCCCAGCGGCTGGACGGTAAAAACATACCGCGAAACGATTGTGCATTGAATGTGAATTTAGTGTACAGCAGCACAGTCAAAATAACACAGTATGTAGGAGCAAAGACTGTAGCAAAGTTGATCATGTTATAGTTGCAAATATTCGTTTTCCACGTTTAGAGAGTAGGTAAATTTCATCAATGTTAACTCTATAGTCGTTGTCGTGCTGACCCTGCCCACGTATACACAACGTGAAACTACAAACTGTTCTTGGCCTTAATTTATAATTCGGATCCTGGATTTCTTTTCTAGTAAATTGCATCATAACTTTCTCTAGAAACTGGAACAACTGTCGGTGTATTCTCTTTCCATTAGTCGTGGCGTGGTCGACAGGATGTCTACGGATCGTCTATGTAGTTACCAACTATTTGTACCCTTTCTACTTCTCAATTCCAAGTGTTTGAGACCACACGTCTGCTTATATTTTACCTGTTACCTCTGTGTACCCTAACCTGTTCTCTACATTATTCGATTAATTTCAGTCAGAAATGGAAATATCCGCAGTAAATGACAAAAACACGGTAGCATTACGCATCGTAATTCGATGTTGGCGAAGGCGTTGACACGCAGAATATTATTCCTTCCTTTTCAATATCTCCGAATGCAATAAAAACTAATCTACCACTGACGGCTTGAACATACGTGAGCTTGTGATTTTATACATGAAATGGGAAACTATTAAAAGCATACTTTAAAGTCGCAACCAGTATTCTTTAATATTGAACAGTCTCAGTTACAAATTACCACAAAGGATTTCTCATTATGAAAATGTAATGATAAACTTCAGATCAAATTAATCAGAAGTTATCAAAAATCACATTTTATAAATGAACGTAATAAATAGATCTGAGGTATGGTAGATAGCGCCGTGCCAGATGTTCAGAAGAACTCGGATATAAAACAGGATGCAATACATTCCTGAAAATGATCATTATACATGAGAGAATCCAAATGTTCAAAGTTTGTAGAGCTTATGGGACTTAACAACGGGGTCATCAGTCCCTAAGCTTACAAACTACTTATGAACTAGCTAACACTAAGGACGGCACAATTATCCATGCCCGAGGGGGGATTCGAACCCCCGAACATAGTGCCGTGCAGACCGTGGCTGACGCGCCGCAGTCCCCTCGATACATGAGAGAAACCTTGTCAGCTGCAGGACGTGTGAAGTTTAAATACGGGGATTCACATAAAATGAGTATACTATAGAAATTTCCGATGATAATGAATTCATATAAGTATTGTAATGAAAAGCCAATCAGCCGTAAAAGCACAATTCTTGTATTCTGTATAGCAGGCGGGATATAGAAACTTAAACCTCTTACTGTTGAGTATGTAATTTTCTAGTTACGGGGAGAGAAAACACAGGTGGTGGATATAAAAGATACATAACTCTTATTTTTCACTGAACTGTGTACACTGACAAGGTATTTACAATTAAAAAACTTTAGTATAATTGTCCACGATATGTATGGCATTCTGCTAAATGTTCGGAAAGTCTCGTCTGTTTCAGCTGATGTTCCATATTGGCTGCTTTATGGTATTACATGGTAATGTACGGGATCCTTCGCAATAGTTATTTCATTCTCGCAAAGAGATCGGAATCACAGGGACACCGGATGAGTATGGCAGTTGTTTCAGAATCTCACATTGCCAAGGTAGCAAGATGTCCTGGACAGCAGGAGCGGTTTTTGAAGAATTTTCGATAAAATAATTCCTTAAACAGTCTTAGCTATAATGTAAAAGTATAAGACTCGTAGTGAAAACTAAAACACGGAGATGACATTTGAAAGAAAGTCATTCCAGAAATGTAGGATATCGCCAGTACAAACATCATTACAGTTCCAGAGCTGTACATTCACTACACACACGCACACACACACACACACACACACACACACACACACACACATGCCGGATGGAGGAGTCGAACCACCGACGGGGAGCAGCGGTGCACACTGCAGCTAGGCGCGTTAGAACGCTCGGCTCCTCGCCGCGGCTACATTCACTTCGTCCGTGAGTGTTCAGTATGGTGTGAGGCTTCCACGTGCATAAATGTGCCTTTGGAGTAAGGATGGCCAGGACAATCAGAATCTGTAGTATTTAGAAGTAATTGGAACAAATTTGTTGACTACTGATATCCGTATACGAACCGCGAAAATGCGACTACAGCGTACAACGTGAGAAGTCGGGCATGAGAGATCGAACCCCAATCCGACAGAGCTGTTATTTTTTATTGACATCTAAGTCCACAGTTCTTACAAAAAATGTGTGTTTGTATGTACCCCATTTCCTCCTAAACTACTGGGCCGAAGTCATCCAACTTTGGAATACATATTGCTTGCTATCAGACAATAATTGGGATAAAATTACTTACGACACGTAGCCTAGGAGCGACGGTATAAACAATTACAGCAATCCTGAACTCGTGAATTACAAGATTTAATTCAACCATTAGTTGAGAATGAAAGGCCTTAGAGACTTGCTACGAATATTACACATAATTTCAAACATTCGCGAAGCGTTTTCTCGCCGTCTGGCCCAGCAACGTGATAAAAGAATATATCGTTTACTTTTTTCCTACTGTTCTTGCATTAAAACTAAGGCGGTCTCTTTCACGTTCCAATGTATTACTTCTGCACTATTAATTGTATACGTGAGACATTTTACAGTCGGTACGCACAGACACCACTCAACTACATTCGAAAGCTGATTCAGGAGATACCTCAAAAGCCATATATTGCATGAAAACTCGTCGGATCAGATATGAGGTTGTAGGGTATTATGGCTTTACTGCCAACTCTATTCGTAATACTTTCTGGACATAATTTCCTAATATTGCACTCTACGAACCTGGAAAATGATATCATTATACAATACATAATTTAAAGGATTTGACGACTTAAGGATTGAGCTGCATCTAAACGAAACTGAAAGGGACAGAGAGTAGGGTAGAAAGCAGTCGACAGAAAGGAAAGAAGGAGATTTATTAACACAAGAAAGGAATAAATTCACTTGTGAGCAACTTCGGGAACTATTGGTAGCTATAAAGTATATTCAGCAGTGAAGTATGAGACTACTCGCTGACCGTATCGAGTGACTTCATAGTGACTAAATTATTAGTTTCAGAAATAAGAAGTATGAGTAGACGCACAAACAGCGAACAAGTTCTGCTAGGAAAGTCAAGCCATAATGAGTAGCCAGTGAGTTGGAGAACTAGAGTAAGATCTACCTACAGTATTATTAACTAGTTAAGAGAGGCCAGGTACTTAATGCGTAAATGAGGAAAGTAGGTTAATTTCTTTGCGTAATTAAATCATTGAACTATTAACACACACTCATTTACCCACTGATCTAGCTACGTGCACTCGAAACCAGAATAGTTCCGCAACAACACTTTCAAAAGTTAAAGCAACATCGAAGATGCCCTCGGAGTAATTAGAAGATTAATTTAGGTTGATGAGCGAAACTTACAACTAGGATGGCCTCGTCTAAAACTTGCCTGGGTGAGTAGGAGGAACCTGCGAGCTGCCAGAAAGTAGTTTAATTCATGAACATCACCACGTCGATCGAAAGAAAACTAGTTTCCATTTGAAGTAGGGCTTGCCAGACAAACCTTTCACCGTGCGTGGTGGCGCAGAACTAACACGTTGGAATCACCTTCTGAAGGAAGGTGGGTCAAATCCACCTCCGGCCAGCCAGATTTAGTTTTCTCGTGATTTCCCTAAAATCACTCCAGACAAATGCCAACGAATGCCACGGCCGATTTCCTTCCCCATCCTTACCCTAACGATCCGGGCGTAAGTTCCGCCTCTAATGACCACACTGTCGACGAGGCTTTAAACATTACACTTGCTTGCAAACAAACCTTTCGTGGACCTCGAACTTGTATCGTACAGTTTAGTACAGTAGTCAAGATAGGCGCGGAAATGTACCGCTCCACAGTTGTAATGTATTTCTTACCAACCGAATGACGCAGGAGTTAGACTATAAATGCACATTCGAAACGACTGAGGCTAAAATTTCGTATCCAACGGATTTACGAAATCATTATAAGTGACTTATGTTTGTAGTCATTCCAGTGAGGGTTCAGCGTCAGAGAAGGGTTAGAGGAGAGAGAGGATGTGGGGATGGGGCAGTAATTAACAGAGATCGGGATAAGTAGGAGGTGGAAAAGGAAGATGACAAAGACGGAGAGTAGGAGTTTAAGTTGTACGACGGGCGTTTGAAATGACTGTGCAAAAACAAAGCTACTAACGTGTTTGGGGAAAACCATTTTCATCTTCGACATAGTCTCCTTTTAGACGTATACGCTTCGTCCAACACTGTTCTAATTTGTTGAACCCTTGCGAATAATAGGAATTGTGCAAGTCTGCAAAATAGCTATTAGTTTCTGCAATCACCTCCTCGTTTGAATGAAATCTTCATCCCGCCAACCATTTCTTCAAATTGGGAAATACATAGTAGTCCGAGGGAGCCAAGTCTGGAGAATAAGGGGATTAGATTAGATTAGATTAATACTTGTTCCATAGATCATGAAAACGAGACTTCGTAATGATGTGGAACGTGTCAGTTAATAACAATTAATAATATGCACCTGTATACAATAACTGTAGAAACAGCCCAACAAGTTGGACTTTCCTGATACTTCATCTAGATTTCAGCAACAACTAAGTGTGCCTTCATCAGAGGATTAGAATTATTACATGAGACGTAAACTTAAGAGCAACATGCATAAGTCCAAAATCTAGATTAAGTAACTAAAAAGTGCAACTTGTTGGGCTGTTTCTACAATTATTGTAAATTTAGTACGGTTGCTGAAATTTTTGTCATGACATGTTTTAAAACATATGCACCTGTAATAGTTTTACCCTGTTCCAAATAGTCGATGAGAATTATCACGTACGAATCCCAAAAGGCCATTGCCACAAACTTTCCGGCCGAAAGATCGGCCTTCACCGGCCTTTCTCCCTTGGTAACCCATTGCTTAGGTTGTTCTTTGGTCTCAGCAATGTAATAATGTGTCCATGTTTCATCCACAGTGACGAAACGACGCTTAAAGTCCTTCGGATTCTTCCTGAACAGCTGCACACTTTCCTTGCAATACTTTACACGATTCCGTTTTTGGTCAAGCGTGAGCAATCGCGGATCCATCATGCGGATAGCTTTCTCATGTCCAAATGTTTATGCAAAATTTTCTGTACCCGTTCATTCGAGATGCCCACAGCACTAGGAATGTCACGCGCCTTAACTCTTTTGTCATCCATCACCATATCATCGATTTTATCAATGATTTTTGTAGTCGTAACCTCGATAGGGCGTCCAGATCGTTCAGAGTCACTTGTGCCCACATGGCCACACCGAAAATTTTGAAACCACTTATAAACTGTTCTAATCGGAATTGTGCATGGTCACCATAATGTTTATCAAGCTTCTCTTTAGTCCCATGAGGCGGTTTGCATTTCATAAAGTAGTGTTTGATCACCACACGAAACTTTGTTTTGTCCATTGTTTGACAATAACTCGACTACCTTAATTCACACGAATGGTAAACACAAAGAAATTGACAAATATGGCTGAAACTTGGTGTGTATTTTTCCAAAGATGCTACTAACTAAACGTGACTTCGATACACGCCGGTAGTGCCATCTCTTACACGGAGTTTTCAGACGCCCCTCGTATATCAAATTTCCTTGCTTATTTACCAATTGCGAAGCACTACCGGGTTGACTATTATGCTTAATCAAACAATAATCAAGTAATAATAATCAAAGTGTGACTCGTAAGTTTCATTGGCAGAACGCTTCGAAGATGCACCAGCTCCACCAAAGAGATTGCCTACTGCCTACATCACACTTGTGCGTCATCTCATGGAGAACTGTTGTCCATTGTAGGACCCTCACTAAGTGGGACTGACGGAAGATATTGAGAAGGTTCAGAAAAGGGCAGCTCGTTTTGTTTTATCACGTTACGGGGGGGGTGGGGGAAGCGTCATGGATATGTTGCACGAATGGGGGTGGAAATCATAAAAAAATACGTTATTCATTGCGGCGTGATCTGTTTACGAAGTTTGAATCACCGACTTTCACTTCTGAATGTGAAAATATTTTGCTGGCACCCACCTACTTATGGAGACATGACCAGCCTGCCGCGGTGGCCGAAGACACTGCGGCGTGCCAGTCACAGTCTACACGACCGCTACGGTCGGGGGTTTGAATCTCCCCTTGGGCTTGGATATTTGTGTCGTCTTTAGTATAAGGTAGTTCGTAAGTAATTTGTAAGTTTAGGGACTGATAACCCCGCAGTTAAGTCACGTAAGCTTAACAAACATTTGAACATTTAAATTTTGAGACATGACCATCCCAATAAAATAAGAGAAATCAGATAGAAAACGGAACTATTTAGGTGATCTTTCTTCCCTCGCGCTATTAGGGAATGGAACGGTAGAGAAAAATTGGTTAATGAACCCTCTGACAAGGCAATGAAATGTGATTTGCAGAGTATGTATTTATATGTAGATGAAATGTTTGGTGGTGAGCCAGTAAATAATTCACAAATGAAGGTAGACACCCAATACTACGCGCTATATAGGGGTTTTTCTATACCACTACGACACATCCGGTTTGTGGATTGCAGTAGTTTAAGTAACCAAATAATGTTACAGCTCAAGAGCGTCACTTACAGGATGCAGACGCTGCCATAAAAATCCCAAGCTCCGGGCCTCTGAAGTCTCCACGAACTACGGGATGAGTGTTTAAATTTACAGGTGGAGTCAGCTGGAAAGTAGCGTATCTACTTCAGTTTTCAACTTATTTACTGTTTCACCCTGGTAACAGCCCAGTTACTAACAAGGAAACTACTTGGGCTCGAACAAACACATATACACCAAAATCGTATGAGAGATAATGTAAAGGTCCCTTGTTGCACTAGTGATACTCCTGCATCTGCAAAACTCTGAGTCTGCCTTGCCACTTTTTACTTTGACCTGTCGGTTCGCCAGTAGGGACAGTGCAGTGTGCCTCCGAAGTTGCGGTTTGTGACGTTATTGGTGTGGTGAAGCGTCAGATGGGGCGGCGATTGGTAACCAAACCTGCTAATGTATTGCGATTGGTTGAGATGAAGTTACGAAGAACCATTCTTCGCGAAGATGGTATCAGTGTAGAAGATGAATCATTCGCATGCTTTCTCGTATCTGTTATGGTACAGAAATATGAGCGCAAATTAGATACTGTTGTAACACTAACACCTAATGGTGATAATAGGGATGATAATGACGAACAAGTCATTGCAAGCGGTAGTGGTACGGTAAGTGCGGAAAGAGGCGATGGAAGCAGTGGCAGTGAATACCAACAGTCTTCCGAGAAGAAGGTTAAAGTTGCAACTATTATCACGGCTTTTGATGACAATACGGTGGAGAACATAATTTGAAGCTGAGACTGTTCAATATTAAAGAATACTTGTTATGACTTTAAAGTATGCTTTTAATAGTTACGATTACATAAGTTATAGTTAAGATATCTGCATTGCGTATGGCGTCTACAATTACATCTACAGTCCTATCTAGAGCATCATTGCAGAGTTTTGCATAAAAACGACACACAACAGCATATTGAGGTGTACGTAGAGATCCTGTAAACAAACGTCCATACAGATAAGTTTGTTCGAGACCATGTACTTTCCTTGTAAGATTTCCCTTTCAATTGAGTAATGCGTTTCTTTGATTTATGGTAAACTGCGCCATTTGGAGGCCGCAGATGCGGAATATTGTGCGGGCTAAACGAGAACAGAACGACGGTGCGGCTTGTAGTGGGTCGGGGAGAAAGTATGAGCCGCGGGTTGCCGCTCGTAAGGGGCGGCAGCGGTGACTCCCGGCGCGGTGGCAGGCAGAGATAGCACGCGTCACGCCGATGGCCGCGCTGAAAGACTGCGTGCATGGCGCTCAGCCGCGACAAAGGCGCCGCACCGGCTCGAGGGCTCCGCCCACCCGCCGATAAAACAACATTACGGCCCAGCGGGCGCGGGTAAATAAAATCGATAGATTGTGTACATAAATCAATGATAAGGCTTTTTAGAGGGACGGCAGGAAACTGCTGAGATTGGCCAAAGGGGGAGGGGGGGAGGTGGAGGCAGTGGACGTGGCAGCAAGTGGACGCAGGCTGAGGGGCGGCGGAGAGGGGCGCGGCCAGGTCGGGGGAGCAAGAATGTTGCGGCGGAGCAGTACAGGGGCAGGCGTGCCTTACAAGCAGGGGACACTCGCAGCAGTCTGACAACGTGAGAGGGCTTCCAGTGTAAGCGGTTTTGTGTCTCGTTTCCGCCGGTTGTCCTGGGTGTCGGTGGCCGAGTAGAGAGAGACCGACACAGGGAAACAGGATGCAAGCGTGTGAAGGTACAGAGGTGACCAGCCAGTGGGACAGCAGAAACTAGAAACACTTGGCTAAATTAGAACGAGATATATATTTCATAGAGATGGTACAATACTTATCTTGGAGAGCAGCAGATTAGTAGAATGTAGATACATAGTTTAGATAGAGGCCTGCCTACTGATGATTCCTAGTGCCTATCCGATAGCCAAGTCTTAACTGGTGCCTATCTGATTCCCAAGTGAACGATGAGGTTCAGTGGTGGCCACGAGCGGAGTTGCAGCAGAGGGCGCTCGTGGCTGACGTCGTAAGAACGCCGCGCCGTGCGTGCATGGCGGCGTGCGGCGAAAGTACGTGGCGCGCACTTTAGACAAGTGCAACACCACAAGCGGTGTTCATGTATTACACTAGACTTAGCAATTGACTCTAAATAATGATAAGTGTGAAGTCGTCCACATGAGTACGAAAAGAAATCCGTTAAACTTTGTTTACAAGATAAATCAGTCGAATGTGAAGGCCATAAACTCCTTTAAATACCTAGGAATTACTATTACATTAGACGTAAACTGGAAAGAACACGTAGATAATGTCGTGGGAAAGGCGAACCATAGACTGCATTTTATTTGCCTAACTACTAAAGAACCTGCATACACTACGCTTGTCCGTCTTCATTTGGAGTATTGCTGCTCAGTGTAGAATCCTTATCAGGTGGGTTTGACGGAGGACATCGAAAGAGTCCAGAGACGAGCAGCGCGTTTCGTATTGTCACAATACAGGAGAGACAGCGCCACAGAAATCATACAAGACCTGGGATGGGAACCATTACAACAACGGCGGTTATCGCTGCGGCGTGGTCTACTTACGAAACTCCAATCGCCAACATTCTCCTCCGAATGCGAAAATATATTGTTGATTCCCACCTACATATGTAGAAATGATCATCAGAAGACAATACGAGAAATCAGGGCTCGAACGAGAGATTCAGATGTTCGAGAGTGGAATGGGAGATAAATAGTTTAAAGGTGGTTCGATGATCCCTCTGGCAGGCACTCAAATGTGATTTGCGGAGTATCCCATGTGGATGTACGGAAGAACAGATACCACACCAATCTACCTGTATATGAATGTAATCGCGACGACAGCAGAGTGTTTTCTACTTCACCGCAGACGCGGTATGAACGTTCGACCTCGTTCGAGAATCCGAAATGGCGAGTATAGGAGGGCGGACGATAGGGGCGCTACGGCCGTAGCGTGTGCTACTTGCGGGAATCTGAGACGGACGGGATGCGAGCACGGTAACTCAGCGCGTTTGGTGAGAGATCTGAATGTTCTCAAAAAAAGTCACCACGTGACAAGCCTTATCGAGTTCGCAAGGAAACTAGCTACTCAAAAGGGGGGGGGGGATGTTTAAGGCTACCGCCGATCCGAGGCGGGAGGCTTCTTTTTCGAATCCTGGTTCGGCTCACATTCTCACTTGTCGTAATTGAAGACATTCCACAACGGCTGATAATATTCATTTCCTACCTCATTCTTCTTCATTATATCTTCAATAAATTATTATCATCCGCGGCGGAATAGCCGTGCACACTAATGCGCCTTGCTGCGGTGCGCGCGGCTGCTGGCCGTGGGGGTTGTTCGAGGCCTCCCATGTGCTTCGGTATGTGTGTTGTCCTTAGGTTAGTTTAACTTAGTTTAAGTAGTCTGGAAGCTAGGGACTAATAACCAACCGGTTAGATCCCATAGATTTACAAATATTTGAACATTTGAAGAAAATATTTGCAAATCTATATTACAGCTGCTTACACTATACAATCGAGTACGTACACACAAGCTTCTGCAGGTGGCGTTACAGACGTGAATGATGCGCAACTGCCCTCAAATAATAGACATGTACCCCTTGCCCTGCAAATGAATTATGCAGTTTATACGTGATTTGAGCATTCTTCAGGGTGTCGCATTTTTGGTGGCTAGCAGCGCATTAGTACATGAAATTTAATCACCATGAACCTAGCTGTGTTCTACAATGCTCAGTACTGTGATAGGCACAATAAGTGTATTTTCTATACCAATGTAATTTCCTCACCCTCCGTTATAATTAACATTAAATACTTTCCATACACATTGATCTGAGCGTAAACATCTTCGATTTTACGGTGATACTGTTTCCATCTGATGCGTGTGAGACGAGGAAATATGATTCCAGACACTTCTGGGACCATAGGGTCTCGCTAGTTTAACAGCGCACCACTGTTTCATGTGAAACGTATTCTGCGTCTCTCGTAATAAGTGGAAATGAGTATGTATCAGAAGTAACAACTGAAAAACTACCGAACACGCTAGTGATGACAAGAAGTACACCAAATACACTGCAACCACGAACCGTATTTCGAATTGCAACGATCGGTAAGAATGATTTGTGCTGCAGCCGTCAGTCGCTTCATGAGAATAAGGATGGAAGGAAGCTTAGGGTTTAACGTCCGTCAACAGCGTGATTCTTGGATCTGAGGCTCGGATGGTTTGTGTAAGGATGGGAAAGGAAATCTGCCGTGCCTCAAGGAAAAAAAAAAAAAAACGGTATTTGCCTAGATGGATGTAGGGATATCACCAAAGACATAATTGTGGGTGGCCGGAGGTGGATTTGAATTACCATCCTCCCGAATGGGAGTCCAGTGTGTCACCACTGTGCCACCTTGCTCGGACCTCGGAAAGAATTTTCAAGTTAATTTAGGTGTATTCCGCTCAGTGATCGTTTATATAATTACTTGCAAACCCGGCAACGCTTCACAGTAGCTAGTGTGTATGGGATGTATACTGTAACCTCTTCTCTTCTTCTCCCTATGTCTATGGCTTCCTCCCACTTCCTTTGTCCATCTTCTCCTCCCCCTATCTTAACGCCACTCCCTTTTATCCCACACCATATCCATCTCCTCTCTCCTGCTACCATACCCCTTTCTAAATCCATTTTATTCCCCCATTGTCTATCTCCTCCTTCTCTCTCTGATCTTTTTCATCGTTATTGCAGTTAGAAATAGATGTCAAAATGTTTCTAGGCAATTGCGCTGAGCCTTACACCACGGGAGACACTGTGTCCACCGCACATGCAAGAACTACTTAAGCACGCTTCCCGTCAGACACAAATTACCAGCTCTACCCTGCCCATAATGCTCAAACTCGTGGTCATTATGTACTAATTACCGTAACAGTACGAGTTCCAAATTCGTCCACACCTCCCGCTAACGAAAGGATCATGGTCATCATGGTACATCACTATATATATATATATCGTCTATTCCGAAAGAACAGACGTGTTACTTCTGATCCTGCAGTCGTTATTCTTTCATATTTACAATATATATAACATCAACCGCAAATGGGCAAATCAGAAAAAAGTGTCTGAAGGGAAGCATTCTAAGGTAGTACTTGCATGTGTGGTGATTACTGTGTCCCAAGTGGTGTAGTGGTCAGCGCAACTGCCTAGAAAGCGGGAGAACCGGGTTCGAATCCCGGCTGGCTACACGTTTTATGCTTTGACCATTCGCAGTTGATGTCATCGCCCTTGGAAATTTCTTTCTCGACCACTAAGCGCTGTGTACGATCTTCGTCAGTCACATTGACCTTACGATCACGTAGTAGGATTGCGTTGCGCGAACGCTAACCGATATTACGACGCCGCAATGGAGGCATTAAGAAAATAAACCACGATCTGAACTCAATTTGTTTGCAAAATTCAAAAATACCACAAATTGACATCATTTCTATGTTTGCAGCGCTCCAAAGATATGACCACCACCGATAAATCCATGGAGGTAAGAATAACACGGATGGCTTATAAAGAAACAACGTCTCATGTTAAACCTCCCTGGCTGTTTTAACCTTGTATGCATAATCTTGTAGCTAATTTTAAGAAGTATTTTGCAAACGTACTTTCAGTTTTTCTAAAATTCTGTTATTTTCTGGTAGATTTTCAGATTGCTCCCTGGTTTCAAGCTATGCCTGTTCTCATCATAGATAACGCCATCTCCCATTATTCTAACCTCCTTGGCGTAATTGTCTGCTCCGTTACAGCGTATTTAGTCGCGAGGCGAGTAGCGATTGAAGAAGCTGATTGTTGGAGAATCTAGAAAATGACCCGAGCTGATATTTTCCGGTAGATTTTTCTAAAATTTTGTTTCATACAAACTTTGTCCTGAGAATTACGAACAGAACAAAGAAAAGATCAGCCAAATCGGTGAAGCCATTCTCAAGTAATGCTCTTTTATACATGAGGCATTTCATTTTTATTAAGATAAATTGGATGTGAAAAGTAACAGAAAATACGCAAATCATTAAGTTAAAATCTATCTACCTAGCGCAGTGAAGAACAATGTGCTACTAGATTATCTCCTGTTTGAAGGAAATTTTGTGATTTCTCAGTTTCTCTTCTACCAGAGAATTCCTCTTACATATGAAACTACGATCAATTCGACAGGTATTGATTAACCTCCACATACACACACAAAACGCTACATTCTCCCACATGTGCTAACTGCTAAAAGCTGATCACCGCATGCGATACGAGAGAGAGAAATAGAGAGAGATAGAGAGGATGCCTAGGGGGAGGGACAGTATTTTGACACTTCCACGTAGCCAATGTGATGGACAATTTCGCGGTAATTACAGGCAATTATCGGTTACCAGGAAGCTCTTTATTCTATTTATTTTAAATAAGCCAGCGATGCCAGCAACCCGAAATTTCATTTGCCACAACCTGAAACCTTTCATTCATATTCATTTAGTTATGCAAATATAAACTTACGTTAATTATTCCCAGCTTTGAAAATAATTTATGCATTTTACTCTTTATATAATGCACGGAATGACACACACACACACACACACACACACACACACACACACACACACACACACACACACACACAAAGAGAGAGAGAGAGAGAGAGAGAGAGAGAGAGATAAAGAGAGGGAGAGGGGTGTATTGGAGGGTCTGACGAGAGGAGAGGCAAAAGACTAAATGGAATTAATGACCCAGATATGAGTGAGTTTACTGAATATAGCCAAGCACACGCATTACATAGGCTCACTAACTGTACAAATGTTTAACTCGATAGCCGTTACAGTTTACAAAAACAAGACTTAACGGCATGGTATTACTAGTACTGCAACATATGTCCAGTGTTCGAAGTATCTTGTTCCTCTGCGTCTAGATTCAGGTTCCTTCAAAATAACCAACAGTAACTCCTAGCTGTCCCTTACTAAAATAGAGCAGTTGTATTTCCAACCATATTGATGATAACTATACGACAAACTGCATTGTTTCTGATCCCTTTTAGAACAGCGTCAGAACTATAAGTTGCTAAATACAGAAAAACTAACAGTACTTGTGATTTTATAAGAGCATAACATTATACCAACATTCTATCAACATATTTCATGGAACAATTTCCGTTTCAAAGTCCAAAACGATCAGAAGAACGAATATCCTGCGTGGCTTTATCAAAGGAAGAAGTATATTTCTTGATTGGGAATGAAGGAGGTCTCTAAGTCATACCCATCTTCTCTAAAGCCGACTTTACTAGATTCATACAGGTCTGTCATACGGCAATAGCTGACCAAAGCGTCAATTCTTCACTGATGGCAATGTCATTACAAACTGCCCGAGATACTCAAGTAAAATATTTGCGTTTCACTATTGTCCTAGCCTGCGCAAGGTAAACTATGCTGGATATTTTAACACATGACGCTGTAACTCGTGTCTCATCCTCCAAACTAATTCAAGCGGTAACTGCATTTATTGAAACTTCATAAATCCAGGCATAGTTGCCTTACCTCGAATAAAGCATATTATTCCGAGAACTCTTCGTCTCAAAGGTCCACGATGTATTCATGCCGACTGAAAAAAACGATGAAAATTTGTTTCAAGGCCGACCTGCAAACCTGTGTTACTTATCCACTTTTATGATTGTATCGTGGCCTTCGTAAAATTTATCATTCAACGCCTCAGGCTGCAGAAATACAACGTAGTTCAGTGACAGACGATAATGCCGAGTGCTATTAGGAAATCAGTAAGAATCGAGGAGGTCATAACTCCTAGAAAGGCAGTGTGTTCGGAATCAACGGGTCCTACACCAGGGCCGGCCGCGGTGGCCGAGGGGACTGAGGCGCTCCAGTCACGGTCTGCACGGCCACTACGGTCGGGGGTTCGAAGTCCCCCTCGGGCATGGATATTTGTGCCGTCCTAGTTCGTAAGTAGTTAATAAGTAGTTTGTAAGTTTAGGGACTGATGACCCCGTAGTTAAGTCCCATAAGCTATACAAACATTTGAACATTTGAATTCTACTCCAGCAGATCAAGCCTTGTAGCACGGTGTTAGACACGTAACTTCTGTAAGTGTATTACAGTGTTAGGAACAGGAGGTATTGTTAAGAGAAGGACATACCAATGAAATTTCTTATAGTTACCAATACGTCATGCGTAGCCAATTACATCTCCAGACTCGGTATATGTAGAAAGAGGGAAAGACGTTTCTATCTCCAATCAACCTTTAGAGCTTTAGACACGGTGCAATACAGCCTAAGTGAACTGGAGTCTAAGTCTCCACGTAGTTAGTAGTGAAGTTAGAACTCCAGAGTGGCTTTGGTAGTTAGTTGTTGCAGGCAGAGAGACAGCCACGAAGTTCTGGGTAAAGCCTGCTGCTACATCAGTGTTGGAACTGCATCAGCCGCGTAGGAATGGCAGCGCGATTTGAGGCACCCTGTCTCGGATTGCGCGGCCGCTCTCGTTGAGTTCACCTTCGAGCATGGGTATAAGTGTTGTCCTTAGCATATCTTACGGTAACAAGTTTGTTAATCTTGTGACCAGTGACCTCACCAGTTTGCTTCCTTAGGTTTACAAACACTTGAAAGTCTGATCTGGATCAGTGAAAGTTCAGCCGCATCGGCGGCGTATAGCCTTCGTCTCTGAACAAAGACTTCGTTGAATTCGTCAGGTACTACTTCACTGAGAGCCGAATACAATCTCATGTTTCTGAAATAAACATATGAAATGTACTTCGAACTGTTATTATTTCATATAGCCTTCCAGTCATTACATCCTTGTCATGAAGGATAAACAGACACTTAGTCGACAGACACGTCTGGAAATCATCCTGTTCCACCGAACACTGTGAGAAATTGTGAGAGACACTGAATCTTGGTATTCACCAGTAGCCTTCCGGACGAACAACGTCTGTAAATCATCCTATTCCACTGAAAACTGTCGCTAAATTGTGAGAGACACTGAATCTTGGCATTCACCAGTAGCCTTCCGGACGAACAACGTCTGGAAATCATAAGTTCGATAAAGAGACAGATGTTTGGCTTTCAGCTAGGAACTTTGTGTCCTTCGATGCAGAGATGCTATTCCAATAGATTTAGAGAGTAAATTATGAAGTGTACATCTTTGCATTATCTTATCTGTTCGCCGCATACAACTTTCTGTGACTCTGCTTTGGTGATGAAATGTTTGTAAAGCTTATAGGACTTAACTGCGGCCGCGGCGGAGCGGCCGTGCGGATTGAGGCGCTATGCAACGATACACAAAACTGTTCCCCGTCGTGAGTTCGGATCCCCCTCCCCTCGGGCATGGATGTTTGTGCCGAGTTTAGTATAACTAGTTCATAAGTAGTTTGCAAGTTTAGGGACTGATGACACCGCAATTAAGTTCCATAAACTTAACAAAAATTTTTGAACTTAACTGCGGGGTCATCAGTCCCTACACTTACAAACTAGCTTATACGAAAGACGGCACAAAAATCCATGCCCGAGGGTGGATTCTAGCCCCCGAGGGGGAACGGCCTCGCTCATCGTAGCACAGCGCCTCAATGCGCTCGGCCGCTCCGCCGCGGCGGTTCAGAATGGCGCTTTGACTGCACGGAGCTACATACACGAGGTCATTCGACCTTTTGTTGTGCCCTACGCTGGTGCCATAGGAGATTGTCTCCGTCTGGTGGGTGATAACGCTAGTCTCCATGGAGATTCGATGGTGAACAACATGTTTGAAATTTAGGGAATTGAATGTATGGAGTGGCCAGCTTGTTCACCGGACATGAAGTCGATTAAGCATGTCAGCGATGCACTTGGCAGACGCATTACAGCCAACCCAAAACCTCCCACATCGGTTGCAGAAGTAGATCCATGTAGACCTGATTGATAACCTCAGACTGTCCATGCCACGCTGGTGAGCTACGGTAACGGCCGTCCTAGGTGATCACGCACCGTATTAGAGAGCAAGGAAAACGACTTTTTCACTGCTATGGTAGGCCCATGGTGCTTCGCTCTAAGTAAATGTCAAGTAAACCCCAAGTAAAAAGTTGAGACATCCAAATATCGTACTGTGTTCACACACAAATTACTATTATGATAAGGTGGTACAAATTCCAATCAACCAAAGGTTTCGCGCCATTTGTCAGTCTCATAGTGTTGGTAGCACTTGCCTTTGTGTGGCGTTGTAGTGTAGCAGGTTTCTACAGCTGCTCGTATGTTTTTCAAGAATAAGCCACGTTGTGCAACGATGATTTTTTCTTGTTAAAAGGTAAGTGAAGATACTTAGTATAACACGCTCTTATAAAAAACAGTAGCTAAGGGTGATTGGATTCGCTGCAAAAAATGCAATGTTTGGTACCACGAAGCATGCACTGGTGCCCGAGGGATAAAGTGCTTTTCATGTGCAACATGCCAGTGAGACAGTTGTATCAGGAAGTGGGCACAAGTGTACCCTGTGTGGTACAATTTCGATCGATTTTTCTGAATTCTGTAATCTTTTCTTTTGTGTTTGTACCAACATTTGTAATTGTCTAATATTTGTGTTACATATTCATTAATAAACGAAGAAAATCTTACATAGTTAAATTTTTTATTTCTCAATATATTTCCTGAAGGCTTTTGACACCGTACCTCACACGCGGCTTTTAATTAAATTGCGTGGTTATAGAATATCGCCTCAGATTTGTGACTGGATAGGGCATTTCCTGTAAGAGAAGACACAGTAATAATCGATGGTAAGGCATAGACTAAAATAGTGTTGATATCCGGCGTTCCACAGGGTAGTGTCATTGGTCCTCTGCTGTTCCTTATCTACGTAAACGATTTTGGAGAAAATCTGAGCAGCTCTCTTAGGTTGTTTGCAGATGACGCCGTCATTCATCGTCTAGTAAATTCATCTGAAGATGAACTGCAAAATGATACAAATATAATATTGTGGTGTAGAAATTGGTCATCGAGTCTAAGTAATGACAAGTCGTCCAAATGAGTAAAAGAGAAAAAAAAAAAAAAAAAACGTTAAAACTTTCTTCACGAGGTAAATCAACCGCACGTGAAGGCCGTAAACTCCACAAAATATCTCGTAATTACTATTAAATCAGACTTAAACTGAAAAGAACACATAGTTAATTTCGTAGGAAAAGCGAACCAGAAACTGCCACAGACTACTAAAGAGACTGCATACACCACCCTAGTCCGTCCTTGTTTGGAGTATTGCTGCCCAGTGTGGGATCCTTGTCGGGTGGGTTTTACGAAAGCCATCGAAAGAATCCAAAGAAGGGCCGCCCGTTTTGTACCGTCACGATATAGGGGAGACAGCGCCACGGAAATCATACAGGATCTGGGATGGGAATCATTACAACGACGTTTATCGCTGCGGCATTGTCGACTTACGAAAATCCCATCGCCAATATTCTACTACGAATGCGAGAATATATTGTTGACTGACAACTACAAAGGTAGAAATGATCATCAGAATAAAATACGAGAAATCAGAGCTCGAAAGGAGAGATTTAGATGTTCTTTCTTCCCGCGCGCTATTCGAGAATGGAACGGTACATAAATAGTATAGAAGTGATTCGATGCACCCTCTGTCAGGCAGTTAAATTTGATTTTCGGAGTATCCCAAGTAAATGTAGATGAACCCGGCCGTAGTAGTGGTATCGATGTGTCGAGAAGCAAAGTTGTCTGATGTAAGCACACTGCACAAACACGTTCCAGCTCTGTCAGTAAGGAGCAGTGGTGTCCATTTGTCGAGCTACTGGTAACCCAGTGTCAGCTTTAGCTGCAGACTGAGTGCTGAGATCGGTGAGAGAGCTGAGACGTTTTACGATGCCACAAGGCTGGCACCCCGGCCAAGATGTGGGTCGCCGGCGCGAGTTGCGCATGGGCCACACGTAGGGCGTGTTAATTAATTGGGCGGGTCCGCGGGTCACGTGCTGCCCCAAGCGGCGAAATGAGCCGCCGCCTGCGCCTCCGCCTCCGCCGCCCCCGGGGGCGGACGTGGGGCGGCCAGGTGGGCGACGCGTTGGCGGCGGAGACCCTTATTTCATTTCCCGCAGAGGGGCTGCCGCAAGCGAAAGGACTGCAGCGGCCTGCCTGAGAGACTGCTTCACGTACCGTGCTCCGAATTTTAGGAATACACACAGCTCTCTCTCCTCTCTCTGTGACTCTCACACACAGACACACAAACACACACACACACACACACACACACACACACACAAACACAAACATACGCACACATACTCAGACACTCATATAAATACTAGATGGAAATCCGCCTTTGCACAGTTATTTACTTATTTATTCTTGCCTTGAGTTAGTACTTCTCCTATCCCTATTCTCTCTGTCCATCTCCATTTTTCTCAAAACATGCTATATTTATCGGAAAAGATATAAGAAATATGGATGTCTCGCATAATGTACAAAATAATAAGTGCGGTATCCAAACAAAGAAAAATAGTAATCAAAGTACAAAAAATCCTACCACCTCATGTTTATTGAGTCTTATTGAATCCATGATTGTTGGTAGAAACGGGACAGCGGCTGGTCAAGAGCATGAAGGAAGTGATACACCAACAGCCGTATGTATAATAAAATATTTAATGTATCACAACCAGTTTCGGCATTCCACTATGCCATCTCAGGTCCCTGTGTATTAAACAAATCTAATCAAGTGACTAAGGCGAAAACATAAAAAAACAAACAAGTATTGAATGGTAGCACACTGAAAATACAATATTACAATATAGGAATGAAACAACTATTCAATACCACATAAATAATATGTACAAACGTAGTCAACAATAACATTGATTTCATATTTTTTATACAGTAAATAATCGTATACTGGCGACATTTGCAATCCCAAAGCTGACAATGGGAATGATAGTGAATGACTAAAGAGGCGTTTTTGGCAATAAAAAAATTAACATGTTTGTCGGCATTGCCATAAACGTCTCTTTAGTCCTTCACTATTATTCCCATTGTCAGCTTTGGGATTGCAAATGTCGCTATTATACGATTATTTACTGCATAAAAATGAATAGGAAATGAATGTTATTGTTGACTACGTTTGTACATATTATTTATGTGGTTTTGAATAGTTGTTTCATTCCTATATTGTAATATTGTATTTTCAGTGTGCTACCACACAATACTTTTTTTTTTTTTTTTTTTTTTTTTTTTTTTTGCCTTAGTCACATGATTAAGTTTGTTTAATACACAGGGACCTAAAGATGGCATAGTGGAATGCCGAAACTGGTTGTGATACAATAAATATTTTATTATACATACGGCTGTTGGTATCTCACTTCCTTCATACTGATATTTATTGAGTTTCATGTTGTACAATTGTATAATTTTACAGGTATCTATTCATTTGTATAAGTGCTGTATATCTGTAAAATCTGTTGCGAATACAATTAGTAGTAAAGAAGTAATAGATTAAAACTTGGTGCGTGATATGGCGATTTTCCATAAACGTTACTGTTTGTGACCTGATAACTCATAAACTAAGTGTCGTACTGTGATACAATTTCGGAGGTACATTCAGCTGTATGGGTGTGTACTGTCTGTAAATTTCCTGCGGTTAAAATTTTTAGTTTGGAAATTATAAATCGTAACGTTATACCGAAATGCTGTAGTTTTAATTCATGAACAGCGGAAAAGTAGTAAGCGAGAAACTTTTTTTCTTTCATCATTTTGCATGGGTTGTCAGCGAGAAAAAGTTTAATAAAGGTTTGAAATTACGTTTAAAGTTTGTTGTAAGTAGCTAGGTACTGCCATTTTCATACAGTGTATTTATAAAGTTTCGTCGCATAATGTGGCAATTTCTTGCAACTCGTATTGTTTATGACGTTATATCTCCTGAACCATGTGTCGTGTGTGGTTAGTACTCCTACCGCAATTGTTATCTCACGTGAGGAACATGTGTACCAAATTTGGTAGAAATCGGTTCAGTGGTTTAGGAGAAAATGGGCAGCATTGTTGCTTAATGCAGCAGTTTTCTACGCATCTCATTCTTTACGACGTCATATCTCCTGAACTGTGTGTTAACGTAATTCTTACATTTATGGCGACCGTCCTTATAGACTGAAGCTTACGTGTACAAATTTGAAAAAGATTGAAACGAAACTGTACATTTGTATGTAATACCTACAAACACACAAACATACGGACACTGATTTATATATTAAGGTCAGCGGACCCCAGTTCTATCCTTGATTTTTACTAATCACTGAAGTTCCATCGTTGACCTACTGTTACTAGCAAAAAGTCCACATTGGTACCCGATTTTAAATTATTTTTATATTTTCGGTACGTGAATTTTAGATCTCAAATAACAGTCAGCCAAAGGCATTCGACGCAAAAGTTCTCGAGAAAATCGACTTTGAAATTTTGCAAGTACATGTAAGTGCCAATAATAATAATACATTCAGTATCTGTCGGTGTAGTTCAGATGTTAGCTTTCTGGTCTTACAACTCTAGGGTCGGTGATTCAAATCCTGCAGAGAAAGTTTTTTTTCCGAAAAATGTACGTATTTGTATTAGTTAGAAATTTTCTATATTTTATAAACGGTTGTTGATAATTAAAGTTTCCATCAAACAAAAATTACATTTTTTGTAGTATTGGTTTCACTATTAGTGGACGACAGTTGTCTTTCATTTTTCATTTTGTGAAGAGCTAGGACACTGTTTTTTGAAGTCATCGCCATGATGAAATAAAATATATCTATCACAGCAGGACTCGTGCCACCGACTCTGTCACTGGGAGGCCAGAACGCAGCAAACTAAGCTACACCGCCATATGATATAATTCATTTAATTATAGGTACTTACATGTAATGGCAAATCTTGAAAGTTTATTTTCTTGAGAATTTTTGAGAGTTGCCTCGTGTGGTTTTGGTTAATTGTTACTTAGGGTCTGAACTTAAAGTACCATATATATGAAAGAATTCTAAAATCCAATCCTAATATGGTCTCCTTGTAAGTGTTCTGCATGACGTACATGATTTCGAAATAGAAGGAAAAGTTTAATGGATGTAATGACAAACGTGTATTTCGGAACAAAAAATGAATTTATATAGCCACAAAATTTTACCTTTGTGCAATAAAAAAATCCTTATAATCAGAAAGTCTTGTTCAGATAGAATAAAATATTCACAGAAATAATTATTTTGAGTCCGGGAAGTATCTGATATATTCGCATACTTTATTGTTGGTACGATGAGTGGTTGGATTTACACTTAATGTGATGAATGAAACTGTTTCATTGTTGCACTTAAAATAGTGATTAACAGTGATTAGTATGATAATTCAAACAGTCAATATCGCATTAAAGATTGTATTTTTATCTATGATGACCGGTTTCGATCATATAAGATCATTTTCGGATCATTATCTTAGGTGTCCTGGAAATGGAGTGGAGCCGGAACATGTGTCTTTTGTTCCCCCAATAGACAGATGGAGCGGCTTTACGCCATATCCAGGACACCGAGTACTATGTCCTTATATTATCGAAACCACTCATTTTAGATAAAAAGTAAAATGTTTCATGCGATCACGACTGGTTGTATTGTCATATTTATCATTTAGGAAGATCTCTGTTTTCCTCGCGAAAAATGTTCCACAAAATATTAAATGAACAGTGGTTTAAAGCCTGCAGTTAGTGGAAAATTTCATTGACGGCACCAGGCAGTTTCGATGCAGTTATGTAATTTCTATTATTAAAATTATGGTTCATTTACAGTGTGAAGTCGGCCAGAAAAAATTACTATCTGCACACAAATAGGTTATCGAAAGCTATTACACGGCAAAATTTAATTTTCTAATACAGTATTGTGGAATTCCTTAATAATGTTCAGATGTAAAATGAATTACGAAGGAAAGTGACCTAATTCATGCCTTATTAATTAATAAGTGACCGAACTGATCCCTTCTAGCACACACAACAGACCAGAACACTGTTGCAGAGTCGCGTGGAAATAGCCGTGCGTTCTTAGGCGTCATGCCGTAGAGTGCGCGGTCGTTCCCGTCTTAGGTTTGAGTCCTCCTTCGGACATGGATGAGTGAGTTGTTCTAAGCATAAGATAGTTTAAGTATTTTCTAAGTTAACAGACACATGACAACTGTAATTAGGTGTCATAGCTTTACAAATATTTGAACACTGTTGCAGAGACAACGAAGAGGGAATGCAGAATTTAATAGGAAGCAAAATCGCCAAGATGGGATCAAGTTTTCAGAAACTTGAAATTAAACGCGGACTTCAACGAATAACTTTTGTAATAGTTTCCGCAACGAAAAACTGTCTCGAATTATCGTAGAAAATCGGAAAAGTTTCTAGTCGTGCGTTAAGTACACTTGCGGCAAGGTACAGTCAGTATATTCACTGCACTATAGCTGTGGAGATGTTAGCGAGAAACTGCCGCTAGGACGGAGTTACTTAACTCTTCAAAATGTTCAAATGTTCGTTAAGCTTATGGGACTTAACTACGGGGTCATCAGTCCCTAAACTTACAAACTACTTATGAACTACCTTTTACTAAAGACGGCACAAATATCCATGCCCGAGGGGGGATTCGAACCCCCGACCGTAGTTGCCGTGCAGACCGTGACTGAAGCGCCTCAGTCCCCTCGGCCACCGCGGCCGGCGGGGAGGGTTGTAGTTGGAAAATTTTCCAGCAGTATTAATATTATTTGTGTGATTTATCTATGTATTGAAGTGACGTAGCAAAAATTTAGGTACATGTAGAAAAATATGTAGAGTAAATTCTTCATGTTTACATAATTCTTATGAATTATTTAAATCTGCCTATTATATTTAAGTGACGGCAGACTTTGCACATGCCGCCCCCCTCCCCCCTCCTTAGACAATTGTGACACAACTCTGCACTGTAAAAGATTTCTCAACATGACGAAAAGAAATGCATTTATTGACTTTTGGTACCGCTGTATTATATTGCCAGGATTGTTTTAATAACTTCGAAAATGATGAAAGTGTTTTTTCCGTGTTGAGATGTTATATTAGCGTACTCTGAAAGCAACTTAGTTGGTATAGATTATATTAGATTACTACATGTTCCATAGATCATGAATGACTTGGAACGTGTCAGGTAATACTATCTGGACGGAAGGACCTTCTTTTATTAAGTGGTATAGTTCGCTTCCCAGTAATCTATAATAATTATTTCTAAGTCACTTAGACCAGCAGTTGCTCTGGAATATTTGTTTCGTTGTTCTTGGTGAAGAATATCAGACAGCTGTGTAAATCCTAGCATACTAATATCGGATCTGTCAGTTGGTTGTCTAAAGGAGGGGGAAGGCAAAAATTCTTACATTCTTTTTTTATTTACAATTTATGTGGTTTCTTTGATTATTTAATGGTTTAATGAACTACGAATTTATTTATTAGATTGCAACACACTTTCCATTGTCATCAGAAAAATTATAACAGATACAAATACAATATATAAGGTAATGAATATGAGAAATATTTTTATCACGTAATTGACTCTTAGATATACATCAACTTCTATTAAGAAATCGTAACAGAACGTACATTAGCAATGCTCAAATAAGGAAAGAGAAAAGCAGTCAGAAATTACAAGTGAGTTTTTCCTTCCTACTCACTTTCACTTTCAACTTCACTTTTGAATACGATTGTTATTGTAGAAGCGTGGAACGCACATACTTAGGATACTTGCAACAAAGTAGAGACAGTTTTGTGATCTTGTCCTTGTTTTTTTAACAGTTTCCTTTCTTCTGTGACATTCCTTGTTGACATCGAATATTAGCTTAAATTTAGTTAGGAAATCCTTTATGAAAGCATTTGTGTGGAGTGTGTAAGGGATTAATGTCTCTATTTTTGTTTTTTGTTTGTATAGCTTATGGGACTTAACTACGGGGTCATCAGTCCCTAAACTTACAAACTACTTATCAACTAGCTTATCCTAAGGACGGCACAAATATCAATGCCCGAGGGGGGATTCGAACCCCCAACCGTAGTCGCCGTGCAGACCGTGACTGGAGCGCCCCAGTCCCCTCGGCCACCGCGGCCGGCATTAATGTCTCTGCTAGCATGTCTTTTAAGTGAGCAGTGGTATTTGTAATATCGCTGACTTGTAGCGCCAGCAATGGCAGTGGTATTCATTGTAGAAGTAGTAGCAGTTGAGTTGCTTACCGGTGCGGCTGCATAACAAGACTGATTTTTCGTGTTGATATTGTTAGGCTGGTCTTTAGAAAATAGTGGTACACAGTGTTGAAGTTTTATATGTTAATTTATGTGTTGTGCGTGTGAGGCTAATTTAAATATAATAAATGCCAATCTTACCAGTGAAACTTGCATTGTCCATTCAAGTCACCTAATCTTTGTTGAGATTAAAGTATAGGCCCGAAACTAAGAAGAGGAAAACTTTATTCAAATTAAATATTAAACATTAAATGCATCTCTTCTCCACCAATTTTTTGAGTCGGGCAGTTAGGCCCCACGTAACAGCAACCAGATGGGAGGAGGAGGGATTGCGTGTATCATTGTATGGGAGACGTGGACGATAAGGAGTTCAGACAAAGAGATGATAGATGCTTTCGAAATGTGGTGCTACAGACAAATGAAGAAAATTACATGGGTAGATCACGTAACAAATGAGGAAGAGATTTGGGAAGAAAAAGAGATTCTGTCATATGCTGGCCAAGAAGAGGGATAGGTTGGTGTGACAAGTTTCTGAAACAGCAAGGAATCGTCAACTTAGCATTAGAAGTTAGTGTGTGGGGTAAAACTCGTAGAGGGAATCCGAGGGACGAATACAGTAAGCTTATTGAAACGAATGTAGGTTGCCGTTCGTATTCTCGGATGAAAAGGTTCGCACGGGGCAGAGTAGCGTGGAGAGCTGCATCAATCCAGTCTGCGGACTGAAGACCACAACACCTTGGAAATGCATTGCACCGTGAAAAGCAGAATTATACCCACTAGTGCAACTTTTTCCTATTAACTCTTTCAGACCTGGTGTCTATTGTAATGGACACCGACTTTGTATTTATTTTAGAACACTATACGGATGCGATTTTACTTTCAGACCCATTAGCCTGTTTACTGGACATCTGTCGCTTTTAGTTTGGCGCTTCTTGCTGCCATCTGTCACCATAATAGCGTGCTACAATGAAAAACAGTGAACATGACGGACCCGTTCCTGAGTGTGTCAGACATGGTATCATTTGTTGAAATTGTATGTATTAATTTATGAATTTTTCACAAATTTCACTTTGCGACATGAGTTCCATGATAAATACGGAGTGACATATTTAACTGTTGATTTCTTATTTCACATCCTTCATTTTGTGACCCAGCCTCGTCGCCGCTTTTGTGTCTCGTTTCCGTCGTAGGTGTCGGTGGCCGAGTAGAAAGGGACCGACACAGTAATAAAGAAACACTAGAGTAAATTAGAGCGAGATATATATTTCATAGCGACTTAGTAATACTTAACTTTTACATAGTTCTTGACTGCAGAATGCTGATACATAGTTTAGATAGAGGCCTGCCTAGTGCCTATCCGACAGCCAAGTCTTCACTGGTGCCTATCTGATACCGAAGAGTTAGCTGGTTCCTATCTCAGTCCCAAGTGACGATGCAGTTCAGTGGTGGCCACGAGCGGATTTGCAGCAGAGGGCGCTCGTGGCTGACGTCGTAAGAACGCCGCGCCGTGCGTGCATGGCGGCGCGCGGCGAAAGTAGGTGGCGCGCACTTCATACTTGTGCGACTCCACGCTTAATTGCCTTCCAGTCCCAGTGTCCAAGTCATTCTACATTTTTATATTTTTGGAACCAAGTATGTAAATTTTTAATTTTGCTCAAATATAGATTACATGGAATCTTATGGACATGAAAAAGTTTAGAAATATTTGTTAACCTATTTTTAAAATAATTCAGGACTGAAAGGGTCAACAGTTTCAGATGCGCCAGCAGAAAGAGCGGAGAGTGTTTAACTGGAGCGTGAAATCACCGCGGTGATGCAATGCAGGTGTCAGGCCGTGACGGAGCAAGAGAACAAAATAGGACAGCAGAGCCGCGGTCGGAAGTCGGGGCTCAGGTGCGGTGACAGGCAGACATTCGGGCTGACGGCGGCTGCTGGCAGCGAATCGAATAAGCGCATCGACAGGCTGCAGCGGCTGTTGGCAGCCGTGCTTGCCGGGGATACCGGAGCGCGCGCTGGGCCGGGAGAGCACAAACAATCTTGTGAGGCCGCCGATCCAATCCGCGCCGCGCGTGCGACGCCGCGGCCAGTGCTGCCACACACCTGCGGCACCCAGCGTCTCAGACAGTGCTGCCACACACCTGCGGAGCTCCGGCCGCCAGGCACCGAGCCGGTACGCCAGAGGCGTCTGACAAAGTGAAAACCAATAACATTTCCTCGGCATAGAACCGCATCACGTCGAATAGAAATTCTTGATCCTTCCATGGCAAACTTCGTTGTCGTCATCTGGGGTAAAATTACCGACTACCGGCGTTGGCACGGTGTTCTGCTTATACATGGTGATTTTGGAAGATATGCTATTATTTCAGTATGTTGTTCTCCAAGTAAACTGAACAAAAAAGTTCGTATAAACGTAGACCCAAAACTGCATAGTTAGAATAGGAAGCAGAGAACGTGAAAACTAATGTACTTCATAAAATTGACAAGCTGTCGAGTGGAAGCAATGTTGTGATGAAAGCGTGTGTTATGCCGAGGTCACACAAACAACTACACTCCTGGCCATGAAAATTGCTACACCACGAAGATGACGTGCTAGAGGCGCGAAATTTAACCGACAGGAAGAAGATGCTGTGATATGCAAATGATTAGCTTTTCAGAGCATTCACACAAGGTTGGCCCCGGTGGCGACACCTAAAACGTGCTGACGTGAGGAAAGTTTCCAACCGATTTCTCAGACACATACAGCAGTTGACCGGCGTTGACTGTTGAAAAATTGTTGTGATTCCACGTGTGAGGAGGAGAAATGCGTACTTTGATAAAGGCCGAATTGTAGCCTATAGCGATTGCGGTTTATTGTATCGTGACATTGCTGCTCGTGTTGATCGCGATCGAATGACTGTTAGCAGAATATGGAATCGGTGTGTTCAGTAGGGCAATATGGAACGCCGTGCTGGCTCCAACGGCCTAGTATCACTAGCAGTCGAGATTACAGGCATTTTATCCGCATGGCTGTAACGGATCGTGCAGCCACGCCTCTATCTTTGGTATCGTGTTGAAACTGCATGGGCATCTGTACCTGTACACGCCATCCAAGATCTGTTTGACTCAATGCCCAGGCGTATCAAGCCCGTTATTACGGCTAGAGGTGGTTGTTCTGGGTATTGATTTCTCAGGATCTCTGCGCCCAAATTGCGTGAAAATGTAATCACATGTCATTACTAGTATAATATATTTGTCCAATGAATACCCGTTTATCATCTGCATTTGTTCTTGGTGTAGCAATTTTAATGGCCAGTAGTTTAAACTATGCTTGTCTTTCTGCAGTTACACTGTGAGCTGTCGTTCACTCAGAACTTCGCAAATACTACTTAGTTGTGCGGTTTTCATCATGGCGTCCGTTGTCTCAGCTGGACGCGATTGGCACGGCTCACTTCATTCGCGGCCAAACGATCGTTACACCTTGTTCCACAAGCACACAAAGTCTTTCCTTAATTGATTCGACACTTTAGCCGCAAATAAAAACGTAGTGCATGATGTGACACGTTTAACTCATCGCAGTATATATGATCACATATTTACTAAATTATATGTTGTACAAGTGTATAATTTTGAAAGTGCTTATTGATTTGTGTAAGTGCTGTATGTCAGTAAAATCCGTTGCGAATACAGTTAGTAATTAAAAAAAAACAGCATAAGACCTGGTGCATTATGGGACGGGTTTCCATGAAAGAAATCGTTTCTGTCCTCAAATCTCATGAACTAAATGTCGTAATGTGATAAAATTTCGAAGGTACATTCAGCTGTCTCTAAAATTTCATGAGAGTACATTTTTTGTGTAGATATTATAAATTGTAACGTCGTACGGAATGCCGTAGTTCTACTTCATGAAAAGCGGAAAAGTAGTAAGCGAGTAACTGTTTTCCTTACCTCAATTTGCTGTGGTTGTCAGCGAAAAAGTGTAATAAAGGTTTGAATAATGTTTAAAATACGTTGGAAATCTGTAAGTACTCTCCCATACAGTGAATGAATAAAATATCGTCACATCATGTTGCAGTTCTTTGCAACAACTATTGTTTATGACGTTATAATTCGTGAACCATGTGTCATATGTGATTCTTACCCCTACAGCAATTGTCATATCGCGATAAGGAATATATGAACCAAATTTGGTCGAGTTCTGTCTAGTGCTTTTGGAGGAAATGAACAACACTGATCCGTGATGTACCAGTTTCAACTAATTTCTTTGTTTATGACGACATATCTCTTGAACTACATGTCGTTCGTAATCCAAATACTTATGGCGACAGTCCTGAACGTTAAGTGTGCAAAATTTAAAATTGGAACAAAACTGTAGATTTGTATGATTTTGTTGAATACGTACAGTCAATCCTATGATTTGTGTCACATATGACGATAAAAGCTGAATTTATTGTCCAAACGACGGGATCACGCGTTCTTGATCATGGCAAAAGCGATATTATTGCTTGCTTCATTAGTGTCTTCAGACAACAGAATCGGAATGTGTCATACGGTTCCACGCTAACATAGTCAACGAAGCGACACTAAATATTAATCATACACATACGATTGCATTGTGTCGTCTAGTGGAGGAATAATCGCCAAACGTGATTGTGTAGTGGTATCACACTGCGCTCACGTTTGGCGGACGGCGGTTCGAACCCGCTTCCAGCCATCGTGATTTAGCTTTTCTGTGATTTCAAAAATGTTCAAATGTTTGTAGAACTTATGGGACTTAACTACGGGGTCATCAGTCCCCAAGCTTACAAACTACTTACGAACTACTTAAGACTAAGGACGACACAAATATCCATGCCCGAGGGGGGATTCGAACCCCCGACCGTAGTGGCCGTGCAGACCGTGACTGGAGAGCCTCAGTCTCCTCGGCCACCGCGGCCGGCACTCTGTGATTTCCCTAAATTTACTCACCTTAATGTATATAAAAACTGAGGTGTTTGTGCCTATATTTCACTCTGCAGCCGAAACTACACCTCGCAAATGAATAGTGTTTGTATGTGGTAATAGGTATCAGTCTACCACTGTGCACTATGCTGGTAGAGGGTTGATAACGATAAGGAGGTGGAAGATATACGAGTTTAAAGTTACCGACTATTATAAAATTCAGTGTGGGTATCAATATTTTGCACTTCGGCAAAAACTACGTAATGGAGAATGAAGATTCTGTCTGTGTTGTTGTAGTACAAACTCTACCGTTTAACACCATAGCAGTTCCGTGTTTACAGCTATAAGAGGATGGAAGCTATAGTGGTTAAAGATCGTCAGGTTATAAAAAATTCGGACTGAAGGCCAGCGATGATTTTTGACACCATGATAGCAAAGAGGTAATGTACTGTGAAACGTGATGCACATTCTTAAGTTGTTTTTCTGCAACAAGTGTACGAATAACGAAAAATAAGTACATTTTGCAGTTTGAAAAGTAAAACTACCGAGACAGATGCAAGAGCATAAGAAAGAAATCTGGCGTTCACGATCCGTTTCTAAAAGGCAGAAAACGGCACTGAAAAGTGAATCTACAGACGATGGAAAATTACACTGGAGGTATCAGTGATTTTTCGATATTCCCATCCCTACGGGAGTGAAATAGAGGATGAACCGTTTTTTCAAAATACGTTGCTGTTCACCCAATTTTGAAGCAAGAAATACAATTTTCGGATTTAGATTTTTGATTGGAATTTTAAACGTAAGTGTTTCGATAGTTTTGGAAAATCAACCATTAAGCGGGTGAAATAAGTGAAAACCACTTAGGGGTGCTACTATGACTATTTTGATTATGGAAATACGAAAATTTGGATTTGTGACCATGGTTATAATTAAAAAAAAATTGTTTCGGGATGTTTTGAATTCTGCCATCAGTGGTGCAATAGGGGGTGGCGAGTTGTATCAAAATACTTGATTAGGAAAGCATTTTTAAAGCTAAATCTATGAAAATTTATATTTAGAAACAGAGACAACCGATGCAGAATATCGAGTCTGCGTGTGCGAATAGCGGGAATTAAGCTTGGTATATTAATATGAAGAGAAATACCAGAATCGCAGTTTTTATTTTTTATTCAAGACGACCGGTTGCGACACTCGAACTGTGAGATCTTCTGGTCTACTATAATTGGCATTTAACTTCTTCTTAAGGCGCTCCAGATTTTATTTTGAAAATTTTTTGGTGGATACTCAAGTATAAAAATGTGCTGATGGATTTTCTCATACAATAAAGTAAAATGTGATTATCTACCAGCACCAATTTAAAAACTGAATATGCACCAGAACATTTTCAAAATAATATGTCGAGCGCTTTTATAAGCACCAATTGTAATAGACCAAGATGACATCCTTTTGTGGCCGCGGTGGAGTAGCCGTTTGCCGGGCGCCGTGGCTCAGCGCGCCCGGTCAGGGAGCTCAACGCCCTCTGTAATAAAAAAGCTGAGCCAAGAACACTTCGAACATCAACGAACAAAAACGATCAGCGTCCGCAATGAACAGAACCACCCAAAGAGTCAAAAAAAAAAAAAAAAAAAAAAAAAAAAAAAAAAAAAAAAGGCGGTCTAAAGCGTCTCGCTGCGGAGCGCGCGGTTGCTCGCTGTGGAGGTTGGAGTCCTGGGTGTGGGTGTGGTGTGGGTGTGGGTGTGTGTGTTTGTCCGTATGTTAGTTTACCTAGGTTTAAGTAGTTTGAAAGCTAGGGACTGATGACCACGCAGTTTGGTCCGATAGATTTACAAACATTTTGTGTGGAAACCGATCGTATTGGATAAAAAGTAATAAAAATAAAAATTGCTACCTTGGAATTTCTCTTTGTATCAGTTTCCCTTAATCACTCCAAGCAAATGCTGGGATGGTTACTTTCAAATAGCAAGGCCGATTTCCTTTCCCATCGGTGACAAAACAATCGTGTGCTCTGTCCCTATTGGTCATAATGTCGACAGAACGTTAAACCCTGATCTTCCTTCTTTCCTTGAACAATTATATTTGTTGATTTCTTCCGACATATCCATCTGTATGGTATTTAATGTAAATGAAAGTTGAAATAATTTCTCCTAACGAATCGAAAACCTTTCTTTTGTAAAAATGACATACGTGTTTCACAATATCTGATGCAGCTAGCTTCAAACAAGTGTCGTACATAAAAGGTCAGCAGCTCAGTAAAGGTATTAAAGTTACCGTCATATCCAGACGACTTGATAAACCGAAATATTTAGTGCTGAAGTCTTAAATGACAGCGGAATATTTCCCATATTCTTTTTTTACCCGAATGTAATACAGTTAACATTTCACGCGTACGAGAGAGAGAGAGATGGGGGGGGGGGGGAGGGAGAGAGAGACAGAAAACAACACAGGTCTGTTTCTGACAGATAAAAAACGCGGCCGTACACCAACTGCCAGTCGCAGAACCGTCAATATGAAAACCGACTCCTGAATGCGGAATGTGAAGATAACAGCCTTTCGCCAGCACTGCGCCCGTCACACTAGGGATGGGTCGGCGAGGGGTTGAGGGGGGTGAGCAGCGTTTTTACGAACTGGCGCCGGCGTGGCGTCAGGTCGCAATTTGGGGGTAGGGGGTGAGAGCGATGACAGTATGCCGCCGACGCCGATGGAGGCGTCGCTGCTGTAGCCGACGGCAGCGGCAGCAGCAGCAGCAGTAGCGCGCTAATTTAGACGGCGGCGTGGCTGTCAGCGAGGGACAAGGTGTCCGCCTCAGCTGCCGAACATCGATCGATCGCCCCATCGATGGGTCGAACGGGCGCGCGCTGATGAGCGCCGGCCGCAGGCAGTGCGGGCTGGGGAGGGGGTGGGGTGCAGCCCTTAGCGGGGTCAGCCGAGCCCGAGCCGCGATACCGGCAGTCGTTAATTCCGCCACGATTTGCCTGCCGTATTCGCGCGTCGCCCTTTTTCTCGCTGGCCCACTGGAGCCGCACCAAGAAACGGTGTGCTCGCCGCCGGAAATTTCGCCCTCCGAACGGCGTGTGACGTCAGCGGCGCTGTTGCTCGGAGGCAGTGTGAACTAGGCCACGCGCGTCCTTTGTTCGCGCCATGCAGGTGCCTGCCACCTGTATGAACACACCGTGTTCTATAATTGCGCAACCCTTTCGCGTCGATGACAAATATAAAAATTCCATATGAATGCATAGCTGCCAACCTCGAAAAGAAGTCACAATTTCCTTGCTTCGGGACATACACAAACGTCAACCATAATTTTTAATAACGGGCTATGCAAGAGTTATTGATTTTAAATTTTTTATTTTATGCACTATCCGAGTTTCGAGACCTATTTCTCATCAACTGCAAGTTACCATCAAATAAAATAGTGACGTCTATCATGCAGTAAAATGGTTACCCTACACCTTTACAAAAATTATTCATTACAAAAGGAGTGTACGTACTTAGTGTGTCCGTGAAAGTGTTACATTTAGGAACATGTTAAAATAGTGAGTCACTGCTACATGCAGGAAGCCGGGAGGCACTGTAGGAAACTTCGGCGCGATATGACCACTCACAAGGCAGGGTCTCATGTAAAACTAAAGTCCAATAATTAAGAAGCTAAACATTGAAAATTGGCGCTGTTAAGACCAAAAGAGTGTTTCTATATTACACGGTTCTAACTATCCGAAACAAAATTTGAGCCCCATGTAGAAATGCAACTTACCGAACCCTCCGAGCAATGCATCAGCCCCCCAACGACCACCTGAATAATTTTAGTAAAGGTGTAGGATAGCAATTTTATTACTTGATAGACGTCACTATATCGTTTGATTGTAATTTGCAGATGCACCTGATGATGACATATAGGCCTCGAAACTCGGTAGTGCATAAAGTAAAAAGTTTAAAGTTAACAACTCTTGCGGTTATTATTATTTAAAATTCAAAAGAAGTGTTAGATTTAACCCTTTAATGCATAGTGTATCTGATCAGCTACATACCTTATTTTCCATTATCTCTCAATCTGGTCAACATATGATAGAAGCTCGTCCCAGAAATTATAAACTGCCGAGTGCTACTGAATCAATTTGACATTTAGCTGCACTGAGTTATTCATAACATGTATGTTTGTTTACATTTGTATTCCTCCTCTGCCACGTAAAAGTAGTCAATTACATACTACTACTGCATTATGAGTTACTTTTTCGAAAGATGAGAGTCATAATAGTGACATTTACTGTAGTAGGTACATCATAGCTGATCAGCTATGAACGTTTGGTTGCCAGTAGTGCATAATAATTTAAAGGAATTTTTCTTTTTCAATTTTTTTTCGGTATATACGCACTGTACGTTAATCGTGGTATTATTTATAGCTTCAAATAAAAAGTCGTGGATTAAACGGTTACGAAAATACCAGCAGCTGCGTGTTTCTGTTTTTTTTTTTTTTCTTTTTTTTTTAAAAAAAATTATAAAGTGATCGGTTTCGGTGATTGAGTAGCACGATGTTCAGGGCCCCGTTACGTTAACATTGTATTTAACAGTGGTGGCCATTATCTCCGACATCTATAAATTTCTTACTCCATGTATGACATATATCAAACGACAACTGACGTACTAGGTATTCGAATACACTGTTACTTGCAACAGTAATGTAAGCACAGAAACCGGTTGCTTTATTAATTTAAAAAAATTTAAATACAGCTGCTGGTATTTTCTTCAATATAACACAATATTTAAGCTGTAGTCCCAACCCGTTAATTATAATCACGCGTCAGATTATAGGCAAACATATATACAATTAAAAAGCTGACAGCTAGATTTTTCTGCTAGTTACGATCTACACGTGAAGAACATTATTGAGAAATTTAGAGGATGCGCATCGAAAGCACACTGCTGATTGGTTTTATTGCTGCCAACTTATATTACGCTGAAGGACAACAGCGTTAACGGAAATTAGAAATTGGAAACGGAAAGTATAAAAGACGGGGAAACTACAGAGAAGTCCCAAATCTTTGTACCACAATATATTTACAAATGAATGAACGGGCACATAACATCTTCACCACCATTTACGTGTGCATAAATCACGAGATCAAAATAAAATCTATGCTTTACTGTGTCACATGTAAATACCTGTGCCATATCACTTTAGTGACATAGTTCGCTAACAAATATCGATTGTGTCTGATATAGCTCCTGGAGTGTTACACATGTCCTGAGCTTCATGTTTCTCTGGATGCATAGACGATTGTTGAATACTCTTGCTAGTTTTTGCTAGAAAATGTATAAAATATCAATCAAGTTGTGATACAAGGACATTTGATTTCAAAATGTGTTTTCTTAGCCGCTGATGATTTCTTGTAATAAGACAAAACGCGTCTATCAGATAAATAAAGGAAATTCTTAAATTTTCAGCAGGCATTAATTTTTATTTATTTATTTATTTATTTATTTTTTTATTGAGAAACTATTACTGTTTACGGATATTCAACTGGTGCGAAGAAGGACACCACAAATAACGTATATTTTAGTTTTATTCTTGTAAAATGTTTGGTTTATTTTTTTCAGGTCGGTCATTTGTAATAAATGTACGAATCTATGCTAATCTACATAGGTTTAAAATTACCTTACTACTCAACAGTTCACAGTTAAGTTCCTGGCAGAGGGCTCTTCGAATCACTTTAATACTGCTGCTCTTCCCGTCCATTCTCTAAAAGCTCACCGGAGAAACATACAGTAAAATTTATTCCGGTGAAATGTGACTTCTGTCATTTTATTACAATGATCATTTCTCCCTTTTTAGGTAGGCGGAAATAAATTTATTTCGGACACGGAGATGAAGAATGGTCATTGAAATTACGTAGAAAACCCTTGCTGCAACGGAAAACGCCCTTGTTTTAATGCATGTCATATCAGCTTGACTCGTGTATCATTTCTGTAACAGTCTCTCCTATATTGCGTGATAATATAAAACGAGGTACTGTTATTTGTACCCTTTCGGTATATCCCGTCAGTCCTATTCGTAATTGATCCCATACCACGCATTTACACTGTAACGGGGGTCGAACAAAGGTGTACTCGGTCTCTTTAGTTGATCTTTTGCAGACAACTCAACTGGATTTATGGTTGTCGTTACAGGATAAATGGTAAATCCGACTCCGGTGTATAATCCTTGCTTTGTGATACAACCCTCGTAAAAATCTTCGGTGAGTGGAAATATAGAAAAGGAGTATTGTTATCCAATACTTGTGGTATTATAAGAGGTGGAAGCCAAGCTGGAACAAGTTAAATCTCTGGTGAACGAGGTGAAACCCAAGGAAGCCTAGAAAGCTACGTAGGACCACGTTTCCTTCCGTATTTAATAAGCGCGAGCGTTGATCTCGACTCTTATCAAAAATTATGGCGTCTGCAGACTTCCCTCTTTCAGCCGCGCAAGAGTGCTTCTTTTATTGCTTTTCCGGCCTCAAAGCTCACTTACTTTCCCATTAAGCCAACGTTTCTTGGCAGAAGCTCGCTTTACGAAAACAAACAACTCCAAGGAATATTGCCTACAAAGCCAATAATTCGCAGTACCTCTCGCCATATATCACAAAGCAGATTGCGTAGTAGGGAAAGAGCTGGAACATATTGCATCTCACTGTAAATTTCAATATGCGAAAGACAGAAAACGAAATTTTAAGAAAATTCGGAAAAATTAAAAAGCTGTTCTTGTTATCCAAGCCAGACGACAGAAACAAGGAAAACACTTGTTTTATAACTAGGCCATTTTACATCAGCAATTCGTACTTAGAAACTACACTTTATAACCATTTAATCCTAGGAAAGTACGTAATATGTAATAAAAAACTGGTACTCTTTTTCCTGTATTTCGTGACATATAAGCGTTTCGGCTGCAAACTATCATTAAAACGTCATTTCTGCAAATGTTCAAATGTTTGTAGAGTCTATGGGACTTAACTACTTGGTCATCAGTCCCTAAACTTACAAACTACTTATGAACTTCTTACAACTAAGGACGGCACAAATATCCATGCCCGAGGGGGGATTCGAACCCCCGACCGTAGTGGCCGTGCAGACCGTGACTGAAGCACCTCAGTCCCCTCGGCCACCGCGGCCGGCATTTCTGCAAACTTTATGCAATGTTACCGTCAGAGAATTTTAACATTTAACCAATTACAATATGCTAGTGCTGCGCCCGGATTGATATGATGTAGGTTAGTATTTCTAATAAGATTTGACTGAGAAACTTGAAAAAGTATCGAAGAAAACCTTACAAAATGTAAGGGATATGAACCATTATTTTACTTATTTTATTCAAAACAACAGCGCACTACGATGAGAAATAGATGCATCTGTTTTGACGAAATAGGTTAGGTAAACAATGTTTACGGAAACAATGTTGTAAATATGAATGTCAAAACCATGTCTAAACAGACACTCCTGTGGATAAAGGCAGCATGTCATGTAACACTTACGCAAGTCCCGAGATACCGTTTTTGATGCCATGCATCTGGCAACCTATTTAACTGAAGGCAAAAATAGTACGAAAAGAAAGCCAATGCCTCTGATCATCGTAATCAAATGTAAACTTGACCGCCGCAGTGGAGTGACCGAGCGCTCTAAGGCGCCTTGCTGTCGAGCGCGCCGCTGTTCGCCGTCGATTAGGGACTGATGACCAACGTAGTTAAGTCCCATAGATTTAAATACATTTGAACGTTTTGAATCAACTTGAGCTAGAAGTACTACCATTTCAATACAGTGAACCGTAGGTGAAGTTAGTCATATCTGAGGTCTTCCGTGTTGAATGTCAGCAAGGACACTCTTTGTTGTATGCTGCTCCGCGTTTGAGCCAGTAGGATTCATTGTTTCGCCACCGACGAATGAGCAGTGGCCGAGGGTTGTGCAGTCAGTCATGGAGTTAAGTTTCAAAATTGCAGGGTGAGATTTGAACAGACGTTTTTTATGGGCAGTAATAATGATAAATTCTTTTCTACGGATGATGAAGTAAACCAAGTTTGCAAAATGTAACGATGATTGAAAGTGATCTGATATTATGAAAAATCAAGGTAGGGAGGATCGTCATTGTCATTATTAGGCGTTGCGCATACTTGATGTCCATCTCTGACAGACATTCAGCTTGAAGTTTAACAGTTTGTCTTTTTATATTCATTTTCTAAATATTCCACTTTGTAGTACAGGTGTTTAGTATGATTTTTATCTGTTTAAATGAAGGAAGAAAACATGACGAGCATCACTTAGATTTTTTATTACATTGCTTAACGTACTGGTTCGTTCTTGATCAAGGTAGAGAAAAAAAATAAAAAAAATAAAAAAACATAAAAAATAATAAAAAATAACGACTTTCTGTAAAGAAATGTAAACGAATCACTATTGATAATGTTTCATGTCCATCATTTTTACGAAGAAAGTATGAAGTGATTTTAAATTCAAACCATGATACTCTTTTTTGTTGATAATTTATTCCTAATCTAAATTATTAATTTTTTTTAACTGCAGAGATAGAGAAATTATTTATCTGGGTAGTTACTGGATTCACATTGCACACCTGTGAATTCTGTAGTTGGCTTTGAGTTCGCAGCAGCTGCAGCTTTGGCAGTATTTTTAAGAACAGTGTCACATATGATGTTTCCTTTCGCACAGATAAATTAGTGTTTACTTACGAGTGAGATACAGCAGAAATAATTGTTGAATCGAGACATAAATTGCAATCAGTAATATACACCGAAAATTTATTTCTTATTCTTCGGACATTATCAGTCATTAATGAGTCTGCCTGTTTTATACCAAAGTTTAAATTGCTTAGAATCAATGAATTATGCCACAGGGTTAGAATTTGCTTTTATTATATATTTCATTTTTTTGTAGAAAGTCACCTTGAATCGCACTGATAAAGTTTTCGGCCAGATTAGCGAAGTTTTAGTTAAAGTACAGAGTCATTAACAATCCCCCATAACACACAAAAAATATGACACGATTCGTTAAGGAGCCACTCAGATACAGTTGAAACAATTTTTATAACAATCTTAATTTACTTGACGACTTTGTATTTCATTAACGACTCTGAACAGTAAACGGAAAATTTCTTCATGCAATCCTTTTGGGACGTGTAAGGCTACGGTACAATATGATACTGCACAACATGTGACACGACATGAAATTTTCAAGACTTTTCGTAGCCCAAAAAATTGCGTTACGGCCTTGGCATTCCTGTTTCCCAGTGACTCAAAATACAGCACCTGCTGGCCCACCAGATAAGGTTTTTGTTCAAAAATAAATCAATCAATCAATAAAAAAATAAGAATACATAAAAATAAATCGGGAGCATCCTTAATTCAATGCAGAGGTGTGTCGTAGCGGTTTTTACCCATAAATGGCAGTGACACTCAAACAGATTTTATCATCATCTTCACTTTATATGAAACTATGTTCTCAGTGTTGTTGTGCTCTTCAGTCCGGAAACGGGTTTGATGCATCTCTCCTTCCTTCTCTATCCTAATAACTTAGGTTCACGATAAAAGAGCACTCTTGACGCATAGCAGGAGCCACAGTGTTCGTTTAGTTACATAGAGACTATTGGAATGGTTTCTGAGGCACCACATCACGAATCCGCCACCGTTACCACCAATGGTTTGACTACTCAGTCGGGCATATGTGTGTGTGTGTGTGTGTGTGTGTGTGTGTGTGTGTGTGTGTGTAGTTCTTCTGTGTTATCCTTAGAGTAAGTTCGTTTATTTGTTAATCTAGGGACCCATCACCTTATTAGTTTGATCTCTTGGGTTTATAATCATTGAACAGTTTTGCTACTCTCAATGGAGCAATGAGTAATTGGCATTTTCAATCATACCGCAACAGATGTTCTGCAAATCCGTTCGTCCGACTATGTCAGTAATAAAATTGGATGCGAGTTAGATACCACAAATTGAGCCGTGGCTTAGGCTCGTCGAAAGAGCCACAAACTCCCAAAGCTTGGACTCAATTATCATTCTAGGACATGAACATTGGTCTTGTGACTGTTTGCCCGTGCTGGGCGTTCCTCTTTCTCGCTGACGGAAGAGGCTAAGGGTTTGAGTGACGAGATGAGATCCCCTGAGCTGGAACGCTCCCTATCCACGTCTCTGCGACGTGGTGAAAGCTGTACACCGCAGGACTTAAATTGGCCGAATTCGTGGGATAGGTAATCTTCCGCGAGAGACTGGATCTTTCTGATTTTACATTTCTGCTTTTTTGTGTGAGTTATACGTAGGACGAAGCAGTATATTGGTTGATACTTCCAAGAACGAACAATTGGGGAATTTTAACAGCTGTGGCGTCTTGTATCGAAAAGCACCGATCTCGGGCGCTCAAAGAATATTAAATTCCGGTTCAGGTGAAAGCACCCGAGGTACGGGCGCAATATTAAATCCCGAGTTCACGACCAGCGGTCTATTATATTGAAATGTGAAGACGTGGCCCTATCTTACGATCTGACTGCATTGTCGTTTGAATTTTTCCCTGTTCCAGTTCTCGCAAAGATGCAATAAAGGAGGATAAATGTTTTGCTCAGATCCTGTAATTATGCTTCACAGAAAATAAGAGTTTCGCAGTAAGTAAAAATTCTGAGTAAATATTATAGCTCCGTATCAGTACAAACGGTGTCAATGTCTGGAGTAAGGTACTTGCTACCGTGCATCGTACTAAATCTCATGTAGACAGTGATGTAGCTATTGTTTTGAAGGTAAAGTGTGCAAAATTTCATCACGATAGCAACAAAACTTAAGATTTGCGTCCAAGTATCTGGGAAAGTAACCTCCGCTACGGAAGGTGTTAATTGTTATGTAGAGTCACGCTACTCTTGTTTTCAATTTTAACTGTACAATATTTTATCGCAGTCTGATGAGAGATGTGACAGCGTATAAATTACGAATCTATTGCGTAGTGGAGACGGCGCCTTACAAAACTTCCAATTTCAATTTCTTTAAAATATATTATTGAGCAGTTCCTTTGGATTTTCCCTATTTTTTTCGAAATCAACCACTGTATTAAAGCAATAATAATAATAATAATAATGTGTTGAAGGGATTTCTGCGGTTTTGAGAGACTAACTACAGTAATTTGTTTATTTATTAATATACAGCAAAAAAGTTCAGATTATGTAAACCTATTAGACGAAACTACTATGGTCATCAGTCCCAAGACTTACAAACCACTTAAACTATCTTACACAACGGGCAACACACACACTCATTCCCGAGGGAGGACTCTGGCGGGCGGCCGCCCAGTCCGTGGCATGATGCCTTAGCCCACACGACACACAGCAAAATTAATATTAAATGACGTACAAGAAAAAATATAAAAGTAACTGTTATGTCTTATATAAATATGTAAAACGTGCAACGTCAATGAAACATCCTAAATCGAAACGAAATATAGTAGGTCTCAGTGAACTGGTGCAAGTCTTTCGAATGGACGCCGCATCGGCTGCTAACATGACCTTGGCCTTACCCAGTTCGCAGTCGGGAAGACGGGACCTAGAGTTCGACTTGTAATCCGTAACACGTGTCGTTTCTGGCGACTGTTCACACTGTTGACGGCTAGGTCAAATTCAAAGTGAAAAAAAGTCCATTATTCCTGCGAGTTTGGAACCTGTGACCTTTCGACTCCAATCGAGAACATTGCATCTTTTTTGTCGTGTTACTTCTCGGAAGGAAACAGAGCACTACAAAAAGAAATAGGTAACTAAATTGTCCTCACAAATGTTACCACTGTGGAAGGAAAAAAGGTAAACTTCTGCGTATTTTCTGTTTGTTATGGGTGATTGTTAAGTATTATGACTAATACTTAAAGGAACAAATAAGATATCTTTATTTATTATTGTTAATGATTTTATTTTTTAATTATGAATTTTTTATTCATTATATTTATACAGATTTATGTACGTTGTATGTATCTGAGACTCTCCGTGGCCTGCTGTGGTTAGTCTCATCTTCTCGTAATAAGTGTGTATACTGCTGGAAAGTTTAAGTATGGACATTATTTCAAACCGTTCAAATTCCTCTCTTTTGTCTGAACACATTCCAGTGCGGATCGAACATTGGAAGTTACTCCCAAGGAAGCTTGAGAAATATTTTCTGTATTTACGGTGACGTAGAATGAAGTATTGGCGACACGCAATGTAAGCCTAAGGTCAAGTTCAGATTGTACAATAACCGACAGAGCAGACTTCAAGCTAAATAACTTGATACTTACTCAATCTACATAAAAGATGTAATTTGCATTAAAAGTTATATTGAGGTTATTTATCGAGGTAAAAATCATTGATAGCATTTCTGCTGGACCGAAACACACGCAATGGACTAGAATTTAACAAATGAAGCAATTAGTTTATAAAATTCAAAATTTCCCAAATTATTTCTTTGCTTCTCTGGAATTTCTAGAGAGACCACTACATAAACACCTCTGGAACATTTATTAGATTCACCAGCTCAATAAGAAGAAAATAAAATCGTGCTTTATTTTACCATCGTGCAGTGTTACGATTGCTTCATGTTGCGAGATTGCTAAATTTTAGACTTTTATTGGCCGCAATCCCGTAACTGAACATCTAAGTTTATAGGAACTATTTCCTTTAGATTTACTTGTAAGCTAACATATTCCAAATATTTGCATATCTTCATGAATCACCCCTGTAGGCCTGTACTAGCTTTGGTACCTGGCGTTGCTTTAGCACCCAGTGTCGAAGCTTATTTCAAGATTAGATGAGATTAGATTAATAGGTGGTCTATAAATCATTAATACGAGATTTCTTAATAGTGTGGAACGTGACAGTTTGGTATAAGAAAACATTACCTGACACAATTTTTTTTGTATTTTTGTATTTTCTATTTTTTTATATACTAATTTCTTTGTAAAAATTCATATACTGAGTAGGAGGAGTTGTCAATCAGAAATTCTTTCTCCACGGATGCATACGTGCGTGAGATAACTTTCACAATGTAGGTATTTGTTGTAGCCTACACTTCACTATGCACCGTATGAAATATTACGTACACTGTGGTCTTCCTCTCGTTTTGCTGGAAAATTGTGAATGATCTAAATACAACTGTAAACTTGGGTCCAATTCTGCAAGTACGAGTAAATTATCCTCCGCCAACACCGTATGGAGTTTTATTTATACGGTGAGAGTCCTCTTGATTTGAAGGTCAAGAGTGAAACATTTCTCCAAATTTGGAATGAAACTGTAGATTTGTACGAATTACAAAAGTACGGAAATACATCTTTGTGTTCTTCGTGGCATTTTTTGAAAATATTTCACAACTTAACTGAAGTAAGGGGAAATATACGAAAAAATTAAATGTAAGAATTGTGTCTTACATAAATTTGAAAATTAATGAAACTGAAATAAATTACAGAATCAAGGTAATGTTTGAGATTGACTGTAATAATAATTTCGTTTGGCTCTGTAGCCTGGTGCAAGTATTTCAACTGGGTGGCATTTGAGCAACTTCCATATCCCTAATCTACCCCGGTTATCTAACCGGAAAATTTGAATCTAGAGTTCAACGTGGAATCTGGAGCAGGTGTCGTTTCTAATGACTCCTCACGTCATTGCGAGGTGATGTCTAGGTTAAAATGCAGAGAGAAAAAGGAAAGTCACCTTTCGCCTCACTGTCGAGCATTTTCAAATGTTTGGGACATAACTTGGTTAGTCATAAGTTCCTAGCGTAACAAATTACTTAATCTAATTTAAACTTACATAACGACAATACACACATCCATGCCCCAGGGAGGACTCGAACGACCGACGGACAGCAACAAAGCTCTCCGCAGCAAGGCGCCTTAGACCGCTCAGCAAATCCACCACAGCTGGAGCATTTTATCGCAAACCCATATTTGAAACCGAGTTGGAATGTTATATGTTGAAAACTTATTAAACTTCAATAACATCGTTTAATTCACAATAAAAATATATCCTCGCTTCTTACTTGGACCAAGTCACACATAGTGTGAAAAATTTTATTGAGATCCGTTTAGCAGTTTCGGAGTTCCTCACAGAAAAACATCGTGACACACAATATTTATGACTAACAATTCGTTGGAAAGCACAAAGATGTAAATATACGGTACGAGTCAAGCACCAGCTTCATGCCAAGTACAGTTCCTAAAGGTGCCTAATTTGGTTCTTAAGCTTATTGTTGTGGCCACAAAGCCGGCGGTCCACGCAGTTCGCCGCGCCACTTCGAGAAGGAGCGATAAGTCGCTCCACAGTACTTCGGCCGCCGCGGGCGCCCGCAGTCTCTGTACCCCTTTGCTTGCTTCGCGCGCCGGTCTATAGGAAGAAAGAGTCTCGCCTATATATGCCGGTGCAGCACACCACTACGACAGAGTTCGAGACAGTGAGTTCGAGAAAGTTCAACAGAAGAGCACCATCTACGAGAGTCAGCAGTTATCTTAACGCAAGCAGGAACAACAATCGATAGCCAGGAATCTATGTGATACATTGCTGAAGTATGTAACAGTACAAGACGTTTGTACCATCACAAGCACATCAAAGATCAGTATTCATTTCGTGTTAATAAATTCATGTGGACTAATCACCTGTTTCATTACAGACCCCTGTCCACATCCTTGCTAGTCACGGTCCGCCTCCAGAATCTACAGCCCAGAAAAGACACAAATGTGATAGTCGGTTTCGACTTTGTAAATGAACAAATAGCCATGCTGTGTATAAGGAAAGAGTTTAGTGGTTGGGGTTGGGTTGGTTTGTTTGGTTTGGTTGGGGGGACTAAACTGATAAGGTAATCATCAGTCGCCTGGTAGGGAGAGGAAGGAGTGAGGATACGAAACCACGCCAGGGGAAAAGGAAATGTAATCCGGGAAGTAAAGAAGAAAGGAAGACTCCATTAGCTCGGGGCACCGTGCTCGCCGGCAAGTACTAACAAAAGGACCTTGAGCCACCAGGGAGGGGGGGGGGGGGAGGGTAATGAAAGGGGTTGTAACACTGCAGAGAGATTAGGTATTCTAGGTTTTAAAACCACAGCATTCGAACAAAGGTTCCAGCACAGTGTCTATAACATAACTATACATGTCCACAGACATGTATAACCTTTTTACGAGAAAAATCGGTAGACAGGTCCTACATTTTGTCTGGACGCTGAGCTATGAATTCCAGGCGACTAAAACAGACGTTGTGGCAGACTTTATTATCTGTATTAAAATGGATACAGATAACAGTATTGACAATGTGTGAGTCATATAATCGATACCCTGTAACTGTTGCACTATGGTATGATGTCAGCTACATAAAAATAAAAATTAAATTCTTTGTTATCCGCAAAAAGAGCTCTTTATCAAAAATACATACTATCATGTGTTACAATAATTATAGCTTTGTCACAGAGCCAGGTCCATTTCCTTTAACCACTAAAGAGCTCTCTCACTAATTAAATTTAGCTTCGACAAAGAACCTGGAAACTGGCGCAGCGGACACTCAGATAGGATGAAGTTCCTTGTTTGAATATCCGCCCCACAGTCACAGAATTGATCATTTTCTTGTCCGCACCGAAATTACCAGTAATTGCACCGGCCAACACCAGTTTAGCAAAGTGCATTCCCTCCTGGAAAGACTCATTTCTTGTAGCTCCTTCTTGGGGTTGTCTATGAGGTTGGTGTTTTTCTCACCGTATTCGTCCGAAACTCTCTTCCAGATGGACTTCTGCGAGAAGACACTATGAAGCAGCTCGAAGGTTGTTTTGAGAGGTGGTCTGCCGGGCTTCAAGAGGCTGATATTTGGTTGTAAGTCTTCCAAAAACTTACCAGTAATTGCACCGGCCAACACCAGTTTAGCAAAGTGCATTCCCTCCTGGAAAGACTCATTTCTTGTAGCTCCTTCTTGGGGTTGTCTATGAGGTTGGTGTTTTTCTCACCGTATTCGTCCGAAACTCTCTTCCAGATGGACTTCTGCGAGAAGACACTATGAAGCAGCTCGAAGGTTGTTTTGAGAGGTGGTCTGCCGGGCTTCAAGAGGCTGATATTTGGTTGGAAGTCTTCCAGGGTGGATAGATTAGGAGGGGCCGTAATCTTATTAAATTCCTTCATTAAGGCTTCTTTGCGCCTGACATCAGGAGGGGCACTATTGACAGTCCTGGGAGTCACTAGGCGGGTGTGGCCATCAGGATGCCACTGATCACCTTCATTTCCCTTTTTAGTTACATATCGACTTCTCTCACATGAGCATTGTTTAGACAGACAGGAGCACAGTATTCACCAGCAGAGTAGACAAAAGACAAAGCAGTTGTTCGCAAAAGTTATTGGGGGATGAAGATGTTCGCGTTTGGAAGCAGCCCTTAAAGCTCCAAATACCTCCCGGGTTGTTTGATTCAATTTCTGGTAGCTGGACTGCCACTTTTCAACCTCACAGCTATGTCAGCTACATCATCCATGACAAACGGTAATTCTCAGGACCGAACAATGATCTGTACAGAGAAACAGGTCCAATCCTTAACACTGTCACCTGAACATTGAAGGAATAAGCAAGTCAAAATGTGAATTTCTCAGCAAAACAACTTCTGAGCGACAAAGTTGATGTACTTGCATAACAGGAAACTCACACTAAAAATCTTAAAAAGAAAGCAAAAGGCAGTATTTCCGGATACGAATTCTCTGGAGAAATAGGTTCTAAAGCCTACGGCGTGGCTACCTATGTTAGGCAGCATATAGATGATGTATTTACTGTCCATTAAAGCTATTCACTGTACTGCTCATTTGCTTCTGCGTCCTACCGACCTTGAACTTGTGATCAAGTAGCTTGTGTGCTGCGTATTTTTCCTATCTGACTTAGGACTGTGATATGTAATGGAGCAAATTAGTTTCGCTGGTTGAGCCTCATTAATGTCAATTGTACTTAGGGTTGAAGATGCTTCTCCCAGTGCAGGGCCGGATTCCCCTTCTCCATGCCCTTTGCCCCCCCCTCCCCATCCCCCCCCTCTCTCTCCCGCGGAGGTGGAGCCCTCGCAGAGGCGCTGGCAACGAGTTCAAGCAGAAGGGCGGCAGCGACAAGAGACAAAATTAGCTGAATCAAATTACGTGATAATTTTGTGTGCTTTGTAAGTAAGGAGTGCTGTCCTTGGTCGACAAGTCTTGTATTTGAGTTGCTGTATATTTGCCTTATTCACCGCACAAAGGCACTTGGGCGCGGGCAGTCGCGGCGCCGGGGTGGGCCCGCGGAAACTGCCGAGCTGCAGTGCTGCCGCCTGCCGGCTGCTCGCATACTAAAATCACTCCCCTCTCCTAGCCGCGTTCCGTTCGCGTCCGCGCGGCAGGAACTTGGCTCCTTCGCAGGAATTTAAACGGCAATCTCATTTCCGGCACGGGAATTTCAGGCTTGATTTTTGAGTAAATATGTGTTTAGCGAAATTCTCCCGAGAGGTGCGAGAGATATTCGTCAGATTTTGCATCGCGGAATTCTTACTCTGAGTAGAGTGAAACGCGGTTTCCTCTTACACCAAGGGATGCTGTCCATAGCACCTCCGTTAGATTTAGTTTTAAGATGTAATATTTCCGCCCAATGTGGCAAGTGACGCCCGATGTTAAGAGAACAAACAACTGGAGTTAACTAACAAATGTTTAAATATTAGTAAACATATTGGACGAAACTGCTATGGTCATTAGTTCAAGAGGTTCAAATGTTTGTATAGCTTATGGGACTTAACTACGGGATCATCAGTCCCTAAACTTACAAACTACTTATGAACTAGCTAATACTAAGTTTTGTGTCCCAACTTCGTCGCCGCTTTTGTGTCCCAGCCTCGTCGTAGGTGTCGGTGGCCGAGTGGAATGAGCCCGACACAGGAACAAAAATAGCACGCTGGTGCAGGTACGGAGGGGAGCAGCCAGACACTATAAACACTCGAGTAAATTAGAAAGAGATATATATTGCACAGAATGTAACAATACTTAAGTTTTACATAGTACTGCAGAATGTTGATACATAGTTGTTAGAGGCCTGCCTAGTGCCTGTACAATAGCAATGTCTTCACTGGTGCCTATCTGATTACGAAGGTCCTCACTGGTTGCTATCTCAGTCCGAAGTGCTCGGTGTCTTTCCGTGGTGGCCACGAGCGGGGTTGCAGCAGAGGGCGCTCGTGGCTGTCGTCGTGAGAACGCCGCGCCGTGCGTGCATGGCGGCGCGCGGCGAAAGTAGGTGGCGCGCACTTTGTACTTGTGCGACACCACACTAAGGACGGCACAAATATCCTTGCCCGAGGGGGAATTCTAACCCCCGACCGTAGTGGCCGTGCAGACTGGAGCACCTCAGTCCCCTCGGTCACCGCGGCCGGAATGCTCATTAGTTCCTAGATTTCCAAACTACTGTAACTAACACTAAGGGGGAAGAAAGCACGCCGGCCGCGGTGGCCGAAGGGACTGAGGTGCTCCAATTACTGTCTGCACGGCCACTCTTGTCGGGCGTTCGAATCCCCCTTCGGGCTTGGATATTAGTCCGTTCCTAGTGTTAGCTACTTCGTAAGTAGTTTGTAAGTTTAGGGACTGATGACCCCGTAGTTAAGTCCCATAAGCTAAACAAACATTTGAACATTTTTTTTTTTTTAAAAGCACCTGCCCGAGGGAGGAGTCGACCCTCCTGCGGGAACTGGCGCCCAGTCTGTAGCATGAAGCCTTAGACTACGTGGCCATTCCGCGAATAAAATAACCAACACCACCACCGTCATGGAATGGAATGAAATGTAAAAGTTTTATATTGCCATATGCAGTTCGCTTTTATTTGGATGGCGTCATCAGTGGCCTGTAATACATGCACGATTATGTCTGCAATATTTTTTGTTTTACGTTTTTAGTATTTTTGGTTATAAACAGCTCTGGTGCGTTATCTAACTGTAGTTAATAATATTTTGATGTTGTTACTTACGATATTTGGTGGACTTTGGTTTACGTGGAATATTCCAAGCTGGCCGCAATGGCCGAGCGGTCTGTGGCGCGACAGTCACAGTCTGCACGGCCGTTATGTTCGGGGGTTTGAATGCCCCCTCGGGCATGGATGTTTGGGTTGTCTTTAGTTTAAGATAGTTCATAAGTAGTTTTTAAGTTTAGGGATTGATAAACCCGCAGTTAAGTCTCTTAAGCTCTACAAACATTTGAACATTTGAATATTCCAATTGTAATTGGAAATAAAACGACATTAATTTACTAGTCAGCACTACATGTAAACCAAATTCCACCAAATATTGCAAGTAATAATATCAAAATATCATTAACTGTACTTAGATAACGCACCAGACCTGTTTATAACAAAAAATACTGAAAACGTAAAAGTTTAAATATTTCTGAACATAATCATGTATACATTAAAGGCCACTGGTGATGCTTTCCAAAGAAAAGCGAAATGCATGTGACATTTTTAAATTTTTAGACCGCTTACATAAATATACAAATAATAATGATAGTGGGAGAATTTGTTATGCCTTTTGTTGCCTTACTGGTTATTATAAAAAGTAGGTAGGAGGGATTGATGACCTAGAAGTTCAATGCTTTGATCATGGAACCAACTAACCAACCAGCTCTGGTGCCCTTTTTTTAGAGATCCCGCCGTCTACGGTATGTTATACTCTTTATCTCCATTCCTCTCTGAAAATGACGTCCGCGGGGGAGTAACCGAGCGGTCTAAGGCGCCACACTGCGGAGCGGGTGGTTGCTCGTCGTCGGAAGTTCGATTCCTCCTTGGGGCATGGCTGTGTGTGTTGTCCTTGAGTTAGTTTACTTTAGTTTAAGTTGTTTGTAAGCTACGGACTGATGACCACGCAGTTTGGTCCGATAGATTTAAAACATTTGAATTTATTTATTTTTTTAATTTAAGTTTTAAAGTATCATTCAGTAAATCGTTGCTTACACACGATAACTTTAAACATAATTGTTTACGGCAAAGGCAGCGAATTTTGTAATTGCTCTGATCTAGAGAGGAAGACGATGGAAAGCCTAGAGAGGAGAGAGGCTACACGAAGAACGAATATAGGGAGGCAATTGCGAGTGGCACGTGGGACGCAGGAGAGGAGCAGAAAGAATGAGAGAAAGGAATCGAGCCGACCTCGGCGGTGGGCATACTCCGAGATGAGTACAAGGGTCGGATATCCCGTCGGCTCCTGCATGCATAGAAGCCGCGCACGCGATGGAGCAGCCAAGATTACACGGAAGGGGCCGGCAAAGTGCATTATAAATTTTCATCCCGCGGACGCCGAATTCGCCCCGAAAATTGCGGCAGCGCTAGCCACTATTCCGGCGGCGAGCTGGCTGGCTGCTTAACCCAAGGACCTGGGCTGTTTACACCCGCTGTAGTGCATTTGTCCCGACAACTGACACCGCACGCGATCTGAATCGGACACTGTGATATAGAAGTAAAAGTATTCCGCTGGATTGTCATATGTCGCAGTTCAGTAGCTGCTACGTCGATCAACCGATAAATATATTTCTTAAATGTAAACAATATTTGTAGGAAGGTGGTCAAAGCATTTAATTCTGTAATATTCAAATGTAAAATATTTGGAAGGGAAATTGTATTTTAAAGATGAGGCGTTAGGATGCGCGGAAGGATATAATTTTGGGATCAAATGGAGCACGCTTTCGAACGCTTGGGAGGGGATTAGTAACTTGGAGGCGATGGTGAAAGGTTGTGACGCTGGACGGTACCAAGCCGCATTAAGAACTTGTGATTTGAAGAGATAGGCATGTGTGGATTTAGAAAGTATACGGGATTGTGACTGCAGAACTTAGTCTCTACTTGAAAAATGATGAACTATGCGCGGTAGTAGGGCTGTGAAACTGTGATAATTCAGCAATCGTGTATTCGTGTGATGACAAACTGTGTTTTATAACAAATACTTTACCCCGGATTAACTTGGAACTGCAATGTTTGATGGACTACTCTAACTAACGAGTGCGTGTGATACTTATTGTGCCTCTCATGAACAATAGTTGGGGAAATATTTAGTTATTTAACGATGTATAAAGTCTAACCACCTCCGCGTTTCATGTCTAATAAGAGTAATAAACTCCATTTATAAAGAGTTACTTCGTGAGTGAATCACTTCTTTATCTTAGAATCCATTTTGTTGGTTATTCAGAAGTTTAATTTATGTTTGTTTAAATATATTTTCACGTCATCATATGCCGATTAATAGACTGGCTAAACTACAGATTAATTATTGATCTTGTTTAATCAGATTGGGTAGCTGCTTATGGCATAGAAGCTGCATATATAACTCACCCCCATGTACAGAGACAACGAGCCATAAACTTTTACTACCTGAGTTATGTACTGCCCAAGTCTTAATGGTGAGAGCCGATAGGAAGGTCGCAATAGGGTTTATTGTGAATGTGAGTACATATTTAAATTTCTACAAGCTAATTCATTTGTGTTCCTTTTTCTGCAAAATGTAATATTGCTAGGTTTTCATCACTGCTAAACTTTGTGGTTTTGTGCTGGACCAAGTGAGTAGCAAATGTTGATTTATCTAAGTTGTTGAGCCTTAGAACATCTCAGTGTTCACGGTATCGTGTATTGAAACTCCTTTCAGTTTAGCCAATGTAAAAACTGGAAAGAGTTCTCCTGTCCTGAAACGAGATTGCCAGACAAATCTGCGACATAATGCCTCAGCTTGTCATTACTGCAATCAATTTTTGTCATTTTAGATGGTGCATTGCAACACGGCAGTTTCATTTCACAATAGTGGTGACTATTATTCGACGAATTGCCAAGTCGTGCAACTTACCACCATCCTCCTTGCTTAGCTACAACGACAAAATGAGTGACATCGAGAAGTTCAATTTTTTTCCCTTCCTGGACACTCTATCCAGCGAATTATTTTGGTCAGTTCTACAATTTCCTCCCTTAAACTTACTCAAGTCGTAAATGACTCTTGGATTTGAATTGTCATCTGCCTTTTCCGCTCGAGGAAATATCGTATTAGTGGATGAGCTAAATTGATAATATCAAACTTAGTGGCCACTGTAAAGAGGCAGTTATCATTGCAATAAACGAATAATATATTGGCTGAAGCGTCAGAGCTAAAGTCAAATGTCCTTGTGGGATTCTTTTTTACCTGTTATTCTTACTATAGACTACAAATTTTACTTATTCTGTTGGTCCTTACTGTACCTAAGGCCTGAAATTTCTTACATGCAAGTCACACAGAAGGAATTAAATTATTTCTCAAAATACATATTTTAAATGTGTGTAACTTTTTTGCAAGGAAAGAGAATGTTAGATAGAAATGTGTCTGATTTGTGTGCGCATAAAGCTAATGCCCCTCCAGAAGGATGTTCTTTTAACAAAAAGTCACTGAGGCTAGTTTTTGCATATTTACCTTTACTACATTAGTATGCCATTCTCAGAGAATTTTTGTACAGTTACGTCGCTAATACCTACGTACACAGAGACGCCATACTCATCCATCAACTAGAAGATCAGATACAATATCCATTCTCAGCAAACAAAATTTTCTCACGCACACACAGTAACCGTACTTCAACAATTGAAGGAAAATATTGGTTTCACAATGGAAAGGATCATTCGGATAAAGTGTGTACTACTGCCATCTGTTGGAAGGTACAAGAAACAATAAGTATGAGTAATTTTAAATTCCTATGAAAAATCCTCCCAGGAAAGCAACAACCGATTCTGATTTAAGTTATTAAACCATAATTTTGGTTTGAACAGCATAGAATTAGTTGAGGAATGATATAAAATTATGTCATCGAAAGATTGCTTGCAACACGTGAATTCCTTATATAACAAAAATGTTGAATTCGTGCAAGCTGGCTCGAGAACGCTGCATCGTAATTGTTGGGAAGAGTTGAGACCGATTCTAATTATTAATCTTGTAAAAATCTTTGAGTTTTTACGTCAAGAGATCGCTCGATACGTAAGAGCCACTATACGCTTGGAGAATGTGGCAATGAGATCAGACATTAACTTTTGGTCATTGCCTTTTCAAACAATACGAATTCGCTCTCGCAATCCCAGCGGAAATCTGAAAATAAAAACTACTATAATGAATCATTTAAAGAAAATGAAGGACCAAGCTTTTGAATGAAAATGCTAACTGAAAATTTACTCAAATTTTATTCACTGAAACACCATTATCGGAGCAAGAATCCCAAGTGCGTTCAAGTGCTATAAGAGCAGGATGGAGAGTAGCGCTGCGCAGCCCGCCAAGATATAGCAAAGTTCAGTTCTCTTCTGTGTGTTATTCAAGATACAGCCATCGGCTTTCTGTAACCTTTCTATAGATTTTGCATCGCAGAGTACAACTGCGACAACAATAATATTTAAATATTTCCTCACAATATTACAAGTTTACCAGACATAATCTGAAAAGAAAATTTTATAAACATCGTCATAATCGTTTGTTTTCTCCTGTTCGGTATAAAACAACACTAAAATCTTTTTTCTGATTTTCAAATTCTTAGTAATTTATTTTCCTGTTTCTCAGCAGTATCATGAGAAGGACTCTTGGAAAAGCGCTCTTATCACGAGAACAAAGGCTTCTAAGTGGAATCGACGGTTAAGACTGCTGAAGAACAAGAATTTTGATATTAATGGTGCTCAAAAAGTGACGAGAAAAAATTCTACAGACTTTCATTAAGGATGAAGTCGTGGAATACTTCAAAGAGGAGTCACTTTTCATCTTAAACAGCAAGCAGTGGATTGTTTTCGTCTTAACATGCGAAGTTACGTTTAGTCAATATTACAACAGGTTTTACAAGTTGTTGTTTTGAAGTAAAACAATTTAGTTCACTAATAATTCAACATAATTCTAAAATACACTGGTTACACTAATACTATTATAATTTTTTACTATATGAAGAATGTTTTTCTGTTCTGCCTGCGCAATACTTCTTCAGTCGTTCCGATGTTTTCTTTCTTTTCTTGTCTGAAGTCACTCTTCCTGTAGTCCCTTTATTGATCTTCGATTGTCCCTGGTTGGGTGTCTTGCAGTATTCTAATTTTCTCGGTCTTATTTTTTAGGTAATCTACTGTAATTTGCAGTTCTCTTATATATTTCTTAATTTCGGTGATCCATTTAATGTTGTTCTTTGTTTTCCACAATTCTTCTGTTATCTTTGTACTAATTGTGTTTTCAGGAGTTCTTATCAGACACACAAAGAATGAGATGCGTTTATTTCAGATTATGCTTATTAATGGTTCTATTTTAGTACATATTGTTTAATTTGAAGCTATTCTACAATGTCCATTTATTTGATATTGTTTATTTAAAAAAGACGTAATTATTCTTCATTGTTCTGCCTTCAGAGTTCTGTCAGTTTCTCCTGTAGACGAAGTTATGAATATAGCTTCAGCTGCATACGTTATTTCTGGTTGTGTAACTGTTCTATAATGTTTTAATTTTGCAGCTATAGACAGGCGCGTTCTGTTGTATGTATTTTTGGTAATATAGTTTCCTTGCTTCACTTTGTCTATTCTATTTTGACATGACTGTTTCTAATTTAGAATGTATGTTATTATTTCACCTAAATAATTAAGTTTATCAGCCATTTTCATTTCCTGTTCACCTATTATAATTTTCTTTGCAAGTGGAGGATTAGGTACCAACACCACGGCGGAGTGGCCGAGCGCATTGAGGAACTATGCAACGATGCGCGAGGTCGTTCCCCGTCGGGGTTTCGCAACGTCCCTGGGGCATGGATGTTTCTGTTGTCTTTAGTTTAGTTCATAAGTACTTTGTAAATTTAGGGACTGATGACCCCACAGTTAAGTACCATAAGCTGAACAAAGATTTGAATTTTCAGTTACCATCAGTGACTATATAACCCGAATGTATAAATCTGGTGTCTAAACAGTGTAGCGTGCCTGTACATTCATATGTTTTGCACGCGATTTTGAATGGTTCACCATGTTGTAATTAGTCAAACGAATTCCATCAGTTAGTACGTGACAAACAATTGCTAGATTACCTCTGGATTTGAAATTTTTGTCAATATACGAAGTAACAGACTTGCGTGAGGGGAATCGATAAACATTTAGTTTCCGTTATCTTATTATACTTCATTGCAGCCATGTTGTAATTAGTGAAGTAACAGAATATTAATATCTTTGGATAGCGCGCCCAGAAATCTGTACGTCGACATCCAGGTAGTATAGAGACCAATGGTTACCATAATCTCTGTTTTTTCGAATGATATTTTAAGGCAAAGTTTCTGTGCTATGTCTTGTAAAGGTAATGCAGTCAACAATCCGAATATTGGTTTGAACACCATAGTGCTTTACTAGGCATGGTCCTGTTTGGAGGTGGTATGCCGTTGCCTTCCTCCGACCTTCTAACTGGCTTACCCAGCCAGTTATATAAGTGGACCTACAGTTTAACGTGGATTCAAAACCACGTGCTACTCGATATTTTTCAAATCAGCAACACTGCCAGAGGGGAAAGAAGAGGAATGTGACAAAAATCGTACGACCTGGCGGGAATCGAACCCTAAACTTCAGACTTGTTTTGTTTCTTGAAATGTGTTGCCTATGAGAGGAAGAGCGTCAGCAAATCCCGAAAAGCTTTAACTTATATAATGTTTCGCACTTCCAATTCTTACGTTCTTTGGATTGTCTTTATACCATTCTCTCATTTATATTCCAGGGCACAATTGAACAGTAATGATGATAGGCAGACACCTTGTCTTAAATCTCTTTTTAGTAGGAATGTTTCAGAAATTTCTCTTCTAAACTTCACTTTCGATTAGGTATTGGTTAGTGTAAAATGAATTAACACGCCCGGTTAGCCGTGTTGTCTAACGCACCGCTTACTGCCCACGCTTCGAATACGCCCGGCGGATTAACGAATGGGTTCGGAGTGCCGGCTAGCCTGGATGTAGTTTTTTTTTTTTTTTTTTTCCACAACCCATAGGTGAATACCGGGCTGGTCTCAAAGCCCTTCTCGTAACACTTTACACATTCCCACATACAACACTATACGCAGGCCTTTGGGGGTACACAATTCCTCCCGGGTTAGGGGGGGAGGGGGCTGCGGAGGCGACAGGAAGGTCATCCGGTCATCCCGTACATATTAACACGCGTAATTCAAATTCACAAGGCGAACACTGTTTGTGCCGGAACGTGGCTACAGTGAAAGTGTGAGATGTATTAATTTAATTAATTTTGGAAGTAATCATAGATTTCTTAGAATTTTTAATAAATGCTATTTCCAGAGGTTTGTTCCTATTTCTGTATTGTGCCCTTAACAATTTCATACTAATCAACTGCTGTCAATAAAACTCTTCTGGGTATAAGGCCGCTACGTCATTTTTAGAAAATCTACCGTCGTTTCGACCACTGTTGCAGATACAGACCCTCACGCAGGCCGCCTGCAACAGTGACCGAAACGTCGGTAGATTTTAGAAATATGACGACACGGTCTCATTCCCGGAAGAAATGTATTTATAGTGAAACGGTCGCGAATGCCAACGCTCGCATTTAATTATATGATCTCCACAGCTTCTCCATGGTATGAAACCTCCTCGATATCCCCCTAAATCTAGTTCTAATTGTTCCTTGATTGCCCCGTATAGGATGTTACAAGGATCGTATCGGATTTTAGAATTCTTTTTTTTTTTTTTTTATTTATTTAGTTATTTTTATTTATGGTACGTTAAGTTTAGAACACAAATAACAATCAGCCAAAGCCAAAGCCAATCCATACAATTCTCAAAACTTGTCGAGAAAATCGACTTTGAACTTATGCAAGTACACTAAGTATCATCAGTTGAAACAGTTGTGCCTTATTTAGATGTATCGTTCTAACCTTGCAACCACAGTTCGTATCCTACAGTGACAAGTTTTTAATTATAATTTTTTTTCGTTGTGTTCGAATCCTTACACAGTTTTAACATCTAATGGTAACTTTTATGAAAAACACAAGTATTTTTGTTTTTTCGTAATTTTATATAATTTATAAAATAATGTTGGTTTCAATCAAAAAACATAAGTTAAACTTTTTACAATAAAGGGTTTAGTAATAGTCGACGACGGTAGTCTTTGATTATTCAGTTTGTGAATAGCTCCGACGCTGTTTTTGGAAAGTCATCTCATACCTACTAATGGCTTTCCAACCTACGCAACCATCATTTTGGGTCACAAGGTATTCAGCTCGTCTCCATACACATAAACAAAAACTGACACAACACGTGGTAGAGATCTCAAAATGTTTTATAGAACTGAATTCTAAAACAATAAAAAGAAAACATTCAGCACCGCGAGATTCGAACCACCGACCCTATGATTGTAAGGCCACAACACTACAATTTTTATCCTTCAGTTTTTTATGGTACTAAAATACAATGAATTACAAAACTGTAATACATGAAGCAAACTTAAATAGATGAAATTATTACATGAACAGGGAAATAAACATTTGTAATTAATATGAAAATTTCGAAACTAATTTCTTTCAGATTATTTGACTATGTTGTAGCTATCTTGCATCTCGCTTGAACAGCTTTATGGACCTTCAGTATTCCGGATTTTTACTTCTGCCTCTGACATTTCCTCAGGAAAGTTTTTTTTAAAATTTTTATTTTATTTTATTACTGTAGTTATCCTATGCCCATACTGTCAAAAATGTTTGGTAGAGCGTTTCTGAATTTCTTTTTATGGTCTGAATATCTGATAATTTTATACAGTTCACACTTCATATACATGTAAAATTCAGTTATATTGTCGTCTCTCAAATTATTATTAACATAGTTTACAAACTTTCCCGTTAGTCAATGAACAACATTATTCGGTCGGTGAGCTACACCGACAGATGTTGCATCTCCTTTAATTATTGGTGCTTACGTGAAATTGCAAAACTTGAAAGTCGATTTTTACAGGAATTTTTTAGAGTTGCGTCGAATGGCTATGGCTGAGTGTTATTTAAGTTCTGAACTTCAAGTACCATTGAGACATGTTTGTAGAAATTCAGTAATTTTGTTTCGCCTTTCTAGTATCGATATTTGGATGTAAAATGTTATATGAACTTCTTTGAGTAACTACGTCTATGGTTTACTCTGTTGTATAACATCTCTGTCAAAGACTATGTATGTGACTAGAATGGGAGAGTCGGTGTGTAGCTCTGGTATTGATCGGACGTGCTCTGGTTAGCTGCTTTTGTACGAGCTGATGAATAATTTTGAAATCTGATTTTCACAGACACAGTTCTGTCTTTATAAGATTTTGCATCATTCATGTATGTATCAGTCAGAGAAGATTTTGTTGTTCTTCAAGCATAAGGTAATGTAACCATTATTGTTAATAATAATTGAGGAAGTTGAACCTCTTTACCTGTTTCAATTTTGTAGTTAGAAAGCTACCCCTCTTATTTCATTGAAATTTATTGGCTATTAAAATCAAAGCATAATATTGACTAAGCTGAGTTTGATTAACATATTTATTTATTAGTGTGACGTTTAATAATAACAGTGATGGTTGTGCAATACTACACAGATGAACAAGATACTAAGTTTCTGCAATCAGTTAGTTAGCGAAATAAATTCTTGCAGCTGCATTATTAGAGAGTGATTTGTGTTTTTCCAGATTTCTCTCGCAGTTCAATTTACACTGTAGTCAGTGAGCCTTATGCAGACTACGTATTGTTCTTGCTGTGTTCAAAATATCCATTGCCCACCCACTGTTTCCTAATTAACTTTAATATTAGGGCAATAACTAAACAGAATTATAGTGTTAATAAATAAGAAAAATGTGTTCAACTAATGTTTAACAGCTTGATTGGAAAGTTAGTTATTGTGAGTGATAACTACCAGGTGATGACAACTATAAATGCTGCATTTAACACCAGATTAGTTTTGAATGAGTAGCTTTTGAAACAGTCCTCATTTAGCTGGCTCACTGTTGCCAAATCCTTGTAGCGACTCTGTTTTTCCAATCAATAGAACAGCCTTACCTGTATCCCACCAAACAATATACCAGTTTTACCATAAATGTAAAGAAATTCTAAAATTCTACCATCGTAGTCTCGTTGTTAAGACAGAATTTTGTACGTCCCATATTTGAACAGTTTCCTCCACATCTACGTGCGGCTACCTGAGATGTGCAGAGCAGGAGAGAATGGGGAGCAGCAGCGCGATCGCTCGGCAACTCGATCCACTTAAACGCAGGTGTCGATGGCGCCGGTCGCCTCACCTGATCGACCGGCCGCGGCTAAATTATTCATCAGCGGCCATCGTTGCGGTGCGGGCCGGCCGCCCCCGCCCAGCCCAGCCGGCCGCCGTTACGATCGGAAAATCTGAATGCGGCGGGGGTGGCGCCAAAGACGCAATCTGGCCTTTCCCACAGGCCTGGGCTTAGCGGGATTACGCGCCGCCGGGGCCGATGCCGACAGCGACGCAGCGATCGGCCGCGCTTTGCTGTAAGCCCCACCAGGTCCTGAAATATGGCACGGCGCGGCCCGCAATTCGTCACCTTGCGCCTCGGCCCACACCAATGTAAACACGCACCTGCATCCGCCGCGGGTTGCAAAGTGGGGGCTGAGGCCGCTGACGGTACCTTCAGAACTGGCATACGGCGTTCTGTTGTGTACTTCTTCTTCTTTTTTTTTTTTTTTTTTTTTTTAATTTTTACTAGTGTTATCCGTCGTCGAAATACAGTAACTAAACTAATTTTTTTAAACGAAATTTAAGATACTAAACTTAATTAATGAAAGGAGAAAATATAAAAATATAAAAAAGTGCTTCACGTAGCCAACAAAAGCAGAAAACTAAACCCATTAGAAGCACCGGAAATAAACAAACATTTAGCCAAAAATCCCCAGCTAGTGATAAATGACCAGGTACAGTTGAACACATTCCCACTGTTAAGCTTCACATGATGTAAACAAAACAGCTACCTACGACAGTCCAACTTAATGTCACAGGCAGAGTCCCCTTTCCCACCATGTTTACTTTTAGACTTTAAAATACAACAATATATAATAAACTGCACAGTAATATGTAATGTACGGTAGTTTAAATATGTGAATCTTGCCAAATGCTGCCATGTAAGTAAAAAGTAAAATCAATCACAGTAATATGTAATGTACGGTAGTTTAAATATGTGAATCTTGCCAAATGCTGCCATGTAAGTAAAAAGTAAAATCAATGTAGAATACGAATTTAATGTACACCTTAAGTGATGATCCCAACATATGTTAGAGTGTCAATAATGTTAATATAGTTTTTCATTCATTAATATTTGAAATGTAGTGTGTTTCACCCTGTTCACTCGCAAATTAAAATGTAAAAATGTTAAGGAAACCACTGATTATGTGAACAAAATTCTGCATAGCAACAGATACTGTTTGTAATTCGAACAAATGTCATATCCAAAGACCAAGTAATCTGTGTATTGTATCTTTGTTTTACCATCTTTGAGAACCATGCAATAGCGTCTTCGTCGACGCATGTCAACAGTTTACCTGACGATGGCCTAATAAGCCGAAAACTAGTTAGTAAATAAACAAAATTTAGTAGAACAAAAACAGCTTGTTTTGTTTTCAACCTTAAATATAAAAATGCATCAAGTGAAGAAGGCAAAAGAAACTAGCCCTACAGACGACTGAAAAAGGGAGGTTGACAGGCAGTGCAGACTGCCTAAATAGGAAGGACTTGAGGAGAAATGCAAAACCGTAGAAGAACGTATAACTCAAAATGTTCAAATGTCTGTAAATCTATCGGACCAAACTGCGTGGTCACCAGTCCGTAGCTTACAAACTACTTAAACCTAGGTAAACTAACCTAAGGATAAACACACTTACCCATGCCCCAGGGAGGACTCGAACCTCCACGGCGAGCAACCGCGCGCTCCGCAGCGAGAGGATTTAGACCGCTCGGAACGTACAACTAGGGAAATGTTAGATACCGCATACAGGAAAATGAAAGAGACATTTGGAGACAAGAAAAGCTGCGGTATAAATATCAAGAACTCAGACTGAATACCAGTACTAAGCTAAAAAGGGAAAGCTGAAAGGTGAAAGGAATGTATAGAGGGCCTGTACAAAGGCAATAAACTTGAAGGCTTTATTCTAGAAATGGAAGATAGGAGATACGATACTGCGAGAAGAATATGACAGAGCACTAACAGATTTGAGTAGAAAATCGGCTCCTGGAGAAGACGATGGTCCGTTTGAACTGCTATTATCGTTAGGAGAACCAGTCATGAAGAAACTCATCCACCTGGTATGCAAAATGTTTGAGACTTCAAGGAGAATATAGTGATTCCAAGCCGGCCGCAGTGGCCGCGGGGACTAAGGCGCTCCAGTCACGATCTGCACGGCCGCTACGGTCGGGGATTCGAATCCCCTCCTCGGGCAAGGATATTTGTGCCGTCCTTAGTGTTAGCTAGTTCGTAAGTAGTTTGTAAGTTTAGGGACTGATGACCCCGTAGTTAAGTACCATAAGCTTAACAAACATTTGAACACTTCTTTTTTAGTGATTCCAATTCCGAAGAAAGCAAATGCAGACAAGTGAAAAAATTACAGAACTATCAGACTACACGAATTATCTACAGACGAATGAAAAAACTGGTGGAATTCGACCTTAGGAAAGATCGGTTTGGATTTAAGAGAAATGTAGAAACACGCGAGGTACTAGTCACAAGTGGAACAAAACTTTCTTATTTTACTGAGACACTGCTTATTAGCCACACTCCTGTTCCGTTCATGTCATTTAGCAGGAACTACATTTTTCTAATTATAGTAGTGGTCGTGTGGTTCATTCTGATCACAATTAACCCTTTAATTCTCTGTGTTATTCCTTAACAACAATGTATTAAATGCTGATTTATACCGTATATTGTGTATCACTCTTTAAAGTTGCATGCTTGTCATTGAACAACATGCATCTAGTACGATATTTTGCCGCTTGGTAGGGCGTGTAATCACTTGTGAAGCATTAATTTATCCGTCTTGTAGGCTGCGTTACGTTGGTGTCTGTACGTGAGTGTGAGTGTGGTTCATGTTATTTTATTTCAGCAGTGAATTGTCTTGACTTTTGTGCTGTAGCGGACAATATACTAGCATTATTGATCTGGCAATGCTATCTATCTACAAAATAACGTCCCAAGTAACATAATAACTCGATAAAAACTTCTGTGTTGCGCATGAAATACATGAGATAAAAATACAATGGTTCGATCAAAAATTTTAAAACAGATATTTTGATGTTTAGTGCATTGTATTAATACAGAAAACAATGAATTTTGATTCTTCCGAAGCTGAATTTGTAACGTGGGAACGAAAGGGTTAATCCGTGTCGTCACTGCCTTCTTTTGCCAAAGGTAGTCGAATATCGTTTTAGTTAGTCTAATTTTGTCTTCTGTACAGGTGTCCACATATTTTGTAGATTTCTTTGTTGCTTCAAAGTCTCCAGCCCGTTTCATCCTGGTGTGGACCCACGATTTTCCTTAATATTCTCTCTATTTCATTATTTAATTTATTCGTACTTTATTTGCCTTTGTTTTTCCTATTTCTAGAGACAATAAACTAAATTTTTACCTCTTGGTGGAACTACACTTTTCATTTTACTGAGACACTGCTTAATACCACACTCCTGTACCGAGAGAGGTCATTTGGCAGTAACTTATTTGTTTTCTACTTTTAGTAGTGGTCGTTCGGTTCATTCTGAACACAGTTAAGAACCTCTTACTTGCCTTTTAAAATTACAAAATCAAGTGTAGACGCGATCTCAGCCACCCTCTGATAGATTTTTTTCTCTTGATAACTGTTTTTATCTTATTTACGTTTGGATTATCAAAAGTATACCAATAACAGTATAACAACGACGGCACTACTTTCTTACGTCTAGACTGTGTTTCACGTTAGATTGGTTTCACCTGCTGAGCCAACCTTACAAGACCGTGCAGATCAACCCTTGCACATAATACAAAGTGGAAGAAATCGTGTGAACTTTTTAAGAGAGGCAAGTGGGACGTAAACTTGTTGTTGTTGTTGTTGTGGTCTTCAGTCCGGATACTGGTTTGATGCAGCTCTCCACCCTAGTCTATCCTGAGCAAACCTCTTCATCTCGTCATAAGAATGGCACCTTACATCCATTTGAATCTGCTTAGTGGATTCATCTCTTGATCTCCCTCTGCGGATTTTACCCGAAACACTTCCCTCCAATGCTAAGTCACGGTTCCTTTATTTCTAAGAATGTGTCCTACCAATCGATCCCTTCTTTTAGGGGGGACTGATGACCTCCGCAGGTTTGTCCCCCTAAAACATCAAACCAACCAACCAACCTTCTTTTAGTCAAGGTATGCCAGAAATTCCTTTTCTCCCCAATTCTGTTCAGTTCCACCTCATTAGTTACGCGATTCATTCACTTAATCTTCAGCACTCTTCTCTAGCACCACATTTCAAAAGCCTCTATCCTCTAGCTGTCCGCACTGTTTATCGTCCACGTTTGTATCCAATACGAGGCAACAGTCCACACAAATGCCTTCATAACAGAGTTCCTTACGGTTAAATTAATATTCGACGTTAACAAATTTCTCTTTTTCAGAAACAGTTTTCTCCCCAGTGCTATCCTCTATTTTACAGCTTCTGTACTCCCACCATCGTGTATAATTTTACTGCCCAAGTAACGGAACTCATCTACGACCTTTATTGTTTCGTTATCTAATCTAATTCCTTCAGCATCGCCTGATTTTCTTAGACTGCACCCCATTAGCCTTGTTTTGCCCTTGGTAATGTTCATCTTGTATTCACCTTTCAACACACTGTCCATCCCGCTCAACTGCTCTTCCAGGTTTTTTACTAATGTCATCGGCAAAACGCAATGTTTTTGATGCTTCCCCCTGAACTTTAATTTCTACTTCCTTTACAGCTTGCTCAATGTACAAATTGAAAATCATTGAGAAAGGCTACAACATTGTCTTAGTCCTTTACCATCCCTTTCATGCTCTTCGACTATGAGAACTGTTGTCTGGTCTTTGTACAAGTTCTAAATAACAGTGCGTTCCCTATATTTTACTCCTGCTGATTTCAGAATGTAAAAAAAGTGTATTCCAGTCAACATTCTCATAAGCTTTCTTCAGATCCACAAATGCTAAAAACGTAGGTTTTGCTTCCCAGCAATGCAAATACAATCCCTCCTTCAAATGAAACACGACTTCAATGCCACTCTACGCAGTTTATGCCAGTCTAGTGAGTGGCAGCCTCTTAATACACGCTGCGTGCTAAAATGCAATGACTTCTTGGAATAACAGTAATTGCTGTCTCCAATTATCATGACAAATATTGTGTGTGGGGTATGAAATTCTTCAGAAAAATAACTGACATGCCATTTGAGTACTTGAAACTCACGTATAAGGAGATCAGTAGTATTTGACTCTGTATGTAGATTCTTAGTCTCTAACTGAATCGGGCATTCCCATGCAACAAAGGACGTAGGAAGTCGTAATAATTCAAAACGTTGTAATTAAAAACTACTTAGTTATTGACGGAAAGTCATCGAGTAAAGTTGAAGTAATATCTGGCGTTCCCCAGGGAAGTGTAATTGTGTCCCTACTGTTCCTAACCTTTATAAAAGAGTTAGGACACAATCTGAGCAGCTCTCTTAGACTGTTCATGGATGATTCTGTCGTTCATCAGTAAGTAAAGTAAGCAGAAGGTCGAAAGTAGCTGCAAAATGATTTATGTATGATACCTGCAAGCTGCAAAAATTGGCAATTGACCCTAAATATTAAAACGTGCGAGTCATCCATGCGATCACTAAAAGAAATCCATTAAACTTCATTTACATGATAAATCGCTCAAATATAAAGGCAGTAATCGCTACTAAATACCCAGAAATTACAATCACGAAATACTTTAACTGGAAAGAACACGTAGAAAATATCGTAGGGAAGGCGAACAAAAGGCTACGTTTCATTGTTAGAACACGTTGAAGATGCAATAGTTTTACCCAACTGCCTACACTGTAGTTGTTCATCCTAATTTCGAGTATTGGTGCGCATTGTGGTATCCCAATCAGGAGGGACTGCGGATGATATAGAAAAAGTTGAAGAATAGCAGCCCATTTTCTATTATCGCGACAAAGAGGAGACAGTTTCATAGATATGATTCCCGACTTAGGATGCCAATCATTAAAAGAAAGAAGTTGCTCGTTGTGGTGAAATTTATTTGCGAAATTTCTTTCAACGACTTTCACTCCCGAATGCAAACATATTTTGTTAGCACCCAACTACGTAACCAGATATGATCATCATAATAAAATAAGAGAAATCATCCGAAAACGGAAAGATTCAGGTGTACCTTTCCCCGCGCCCTACTGGAGAATCGACCTGTACTGAAATACTATACGTAGTTTGGAACTTAAATAGTGGGAACTATTTATTCACAGCCGAAACAAAACCGTTACGTTTTAGCACCTGTTATTGTCATTCAAGGATGTCATCAGCGTTGTGTAGAACCAGTTGCCAGCGATGTGGAAAGCTTAGTATAATGTTAGCAGAGACTGTTCTGTTGATTGTGCGAATGGAGCGGTGTACTGCTTGTCGAATCCCTGAAACAGTTCTCAAAAGAATGCCACGAAGTGGTTCTTTAATCTTAGGAGTGAAATGTCACAAGGACGTAAGTCCGGGAAGTATGGTGAATGGTACAGTACTTCCCAGTCCCATCGACCGAACAGAGCAGCCACATCTTGCGCTGTATGAACCCGCGCATCGTTGTGCCAAATGATGGGTGGGTTGTGCAGAAAGTGTGACCGCTTCCTTCGCTAAGCAGGTCGCAGGTGATGCTCCAAAAACGAACATTAATACACTAGAACGACTAGTCCGATTCTTGTCTGCCACAGTTTGGCGACATTCGTCGAAGGCTATTACTAAACATGATTTCCCCCCCTCCCCCCACACGCCTCTTGAAGACCTTGATGACACTGTCGTGCGGTACGATCTCTTTCACATTCAATCTGCATCCAACTCTATTGTTACTGTTTCAAAAACATAGTGATACCGTTACGATCGACCGCTCGCTCACAAGTGACTGTGTTTCCCTCGATTGTGCGCATGCCTGTGGCGTGGGACGGGCGAGTCCATTTGCTCGGACGTGGGGTAGGTATGTCAACAATGTGTGCTATCAGCGGCAATACTGGATTCCATTGCATAATGTTTCAACAGCAGCGTTGCCACTATTTATGTTCCAAACCTCGTATAAATAGTTCTATGAACTGTCATGTACACAAACGTGATTTGTGGAGTATTTATGGAGAGTTAGGGCATTTCTTGAATTTTCTTGTAGCAGCAGGCGACGACCATGAAATTATTCATTCAGAATATCTACATCTACATCTACATAGATACTCTGCAAATCATATTTAAGTGCCTGGCAGAGGGTTCATTAACCACTTTCATAACTTTTCTCTACCGTTCCATTCTCTAATAGCGCGCGGGAAGAAAGAACACCTAAATCGTTCGGTTTTCGATCTGATTTCTCTTATTTTATTGGGATGGTCATGTCTCCCTAAGTAGGTGGGTGCTAGCAAAATATTTTCACATTCAGAACTAAAAGTCGGTGATTGAAACTTCGCAAACAGATCACGCCGCAATAAATAACGTCTTTTTTTAATGATTTCCACCCCAATTCGTGCAACATTTCAGTGACGCTTCCCCCCCCCTTAACGTGATAAAACAAAACGAGCTGCCCTTCTCTGAACCTTCTCAATGTCTTCCGTCAATCCCACCTGGTGAGGGTCCCACAAGGGTCAACAGTACTCCAGGAGAGGACGTACTAGTGTGATGTAGCCAGTCTCTTTGGTGGAGCTGGTGCATCTTCGAAGCGTTCTGCCGATGAAACGTAACCTTTGATTCGCCTTCCCCACAATATTTTCTATGTGTTCTCTCCAGTCAAAGTTGTTCGTAATTGTAACTCCTAGTTATTTGGTAGAATCTACGACCTTAAGGTTTGACTGATTTATCGCGTTATGAAAGTTCAACGGATTTCTTTTAGTGGTCATGTGTATTACTTCACACTTTTCTTTATTTAGTGTCAATTGCCAATTTTCGCACCATGCAGAAATTTTGTCTAAATCGCTTAGCAGTTGCTTTTGATCCTCTGTTGACTTCGCTAACCGATAAACGACAGCATCTAAGGGAGCTATTCAGATTCTCTCCTAAATCGTTTATAAACAAAGGGAAGTGTAGGGGACCTATAACGCTTCCCTGTGGAACGCCAAATATCACTTCTGTTTTAGACGATGCTCACCAAAGAAATGAAGTTATTCCATACCGCTAAGTTTTAATTTCCACTGTTTGGCAACACGGTCGACCTCGTAGTTTCATCAATTTCTATCGCAAGATGGCTGTCGGGATATATATGTAAAGTTTGTAGCATACCTTTAAATACGAGAACATCCACTTACTTCAACCTCACTTAATGGCATCGTATACATGCGATATTTGTTTTGTGCTCATCTGTGGCATAGCCCGTCATCAATTAGATAAATATTTTTTTCTGTCCGATTTTGGAAGTTCCGACAGCTTAAATACGTGTGACAGAGTTGGCAACGCTGAAGCTGACGGTACTGTAACAAACACAGGTAGTGTAGAGTACAACAAATAGCGCCGCAACAGCTAATCTGCTGCCTCTCTGAGCACTCCCTTAATGAGATGCTGCGCTGTGGGTTGTGGCGCAGGTAGCATGGAGTGGAATAGCCGTGGCGGGAGTTTGGGGGGGGGGGGGGGGAGAGGCGACACTTTTGCGATACTTCCTGCAGGGATGCGGTCATTAGCAGCGCCAGAGATTAGGCCGGGGATCTGCAAAGACGCCAGGCAACCGGTCTGAGAATCGCCGTGAGGAATGGCCGATTCCCTGCAGAAACGTCCGCCACGCCTAATTGGTAGCAAACGTCTGCTGGCATTCGGGGTATCTGGCAACGTGCCTAAAATACCTCTACCGCCAGCGCATCCTAACGCACCAGGGGATTTACCCGCTACCTCTGCTTCCACACTAATGTAAGAATAGTTCCCTACATTTCGTTGACAAATATCTCACTACACAAACAGTTATATTCCCACATTTACTTCATCTGATAAATCTTATATTTGTCACGTAAGCTATTACTGCCAACATTACTGGATTTTGTTTTGTAAAGGGCTTTAGCTCTCGAAGTCATACATGCTTCATTAGTGTGGAATGCCTAACCAACTGCTGTTTTAGGTCAGTATGCCGGTCGCAGGATGGTAGTATACACATATGTGCCTGTTACGTTTGAAGCTCTGTACAAAGGAAGGCAAGGAAGTCACATTTGTCTTAATAAAAAAAAAATGAAACTGTACACACAGTGAAAAGTTACCGCCAGCTATTTACTTCTTGAGCACTAATTTGACCACAAAACGACGTACTAAATTAGTACCCCCCCCCCCCAAACACACACACGCGGATTGAGACAATGACAGACAGAGAGAGAAGGGGCTACGAGGGGGGAGGACGCAATTCCATTCCTCACAATCCATGCCACTACTTTGAGAGCAAGATTCGGCAAAGTAGTTATGGACAACGTTAGTTATCGCTCCCATATGAAGTACAGAGGGAGTTTTGGCAACAATTGACAGAAACAGGGGAAAAATAAAACAGTAGAGGAGGAATGGGTAGCATTGAGAGATGAAATAGTGAAGGCAGCAGGGGAAAAAATAGGTAGGAAGGCAAGACCTACAAAAAATCCTTGGATATCACAGGAGATACTAAATTTAATCGATGAAAGGAGAAAATATAAAAATGAAGTAAATGAAACAGGCAAAATGGAGTACAGACAACTAAGAAATGAGATTGACAAGAAGTGCAAAATGGCTAAGCAGGAGTGGCTAGAAGGCAAATGCAAGGGTGTAGAAGAATGTATAAATAGGGGAAAAATAGATACAGCCTACAGGAAAATAAAAGAAACATTTGGAGATAAGAAAAACAGCTCTATGAATATCAAGGACTCTGATGGAAAACCAGTTCTCAGCAATGAAGGGAAAGCTGAAAGGAGGAAATAGTATATAGAGAGGCTCTATGAAGGAAATGAACTTAGCGGCAATATTGTAGAAAGGGGAAAAGAAGTAGATTAGGATGAAATAGGAGATACTATACTGAGAGATGAATTTGACAGAGCACTGAAACAAGGCCCCTGGAGTACATGATATTCCCTCAGAGCTACTGAAGTCTCTGGGATAACCAGCCATGACAAAATTGTTTCACCTGGTGTGTAAGATGTATGAGACAGGTAAAGTACCCTCAGACTTTAAGAAAAATGTTATAATGCCCATCCCAAAGAAAGCAAGTGCAGACAGGTGTGAAAACTACAGAACCGTCAGTTTGATAAGCCATGGTTGCAAAATATTAACACGAATTATTTACAGAAGGATGGAAAAGCTGGTAGAAGCCGACCTCGAGGAAGATCAGTTTGGGTTCAGGAGAAAAGAAGGAACACGGGAGGCAATACTCATTTTACGGCTTATCCTAGAAGATAGATTAAGAAAAGGCAAACCTACATTTCTAGCTTATGTAGATTTGGAGAATGCTTTTAGACAATGTTGATTGGAATAAACTCTTTCAAGTTCTGGAGTAAGCAGGAGTAAAATATAGGGAGCGTAAGTTTATTTACAACTTGTACAAAAAACAGACAGCGGTTGTCAGAGTTTAAAGGAATTAAAGTTCAGGCGGAAGAATTAAAAACATTGCGTTTTGCCGACGACATAGTAATTCTGTCAGATACAGCATAGGACCTGGAAGAGCAATTGAACGGAATGGACAGTGTGCTGAAAGGTGCATATAAGATGAACATTAGCAACAGCAAAACTAGGGTAATGGAGTGCAGTCTAAGAAAATCAGGTGATGCTGAAGGAATTAGATTAGGTAACAAAGCAATAAAGGAGGTAGATGAGTTTTGTTACATGGTCAGTAAAATAACAAATGATGATCTCAGTACACAGGATATAAAATGCAGAATGGCAATGGGTAGAAAAGCGTTTTTGGAAAAGAGAAATTTGTTAACATCGAATACTGATTTAAGCCTAAGAAAGTCCTTTCTGAGGGCATTTGTGTGGAGTGTTGCCTTGTATGGGAGTGAAACATGTAAGATAAACAATGCGGACAGGAAAAGGATAGAAGCTTTTGAAATGTGGTTCTACAGGAGAATGCTGAAGATTAGGTGGGTGGATCGCGTAACTAATGAGGAGGTAGTGAACAGAATTGTGGAGAAAAGAAATTTCTGGCATACCTTGACTAAAAGAAGGGATAGATTGGTAGGGCACATTCTTAGACATCAAGGAATTGTGAATTTAGCGTTGGAGGGAAGTGTGTGGGGTAAAAACCGCAGAGGAAGACCAAGAGATGGATACAGTAAGAAGATGTAGGTTACCGTTCTTATGTGGAGATGAAGAGGCTTGCTCAGGATAGGGTATTGTGGAGAGCTGCATCAAACCAGTCTCCGGACTGAAGACCACGACAACAACATGAAGTACAGTAAGATCCACTTCCTTAAACCATCTTAGTGGCTCCGTAAAGACAATTTTTGTTCTGTACACATCTGTAATAGAGCCTCGTTATATAATTAAAATTCAAAACGGTACTTCAGTTATCGTATTCATGAATTTATATAACTCAAAGAAATAATGTTATATGGCTACTACAATATTTTGATTTCCAGCTCTGACAATACAGATGACATGCTTAGACGGTTCTTGCACTAGAAAATAAAATTCTTATGTTTGTAAATCTATGAGAATTAACCACTGATGTTATTATTCCCTAGGCTTACAAAATACTTTAACATAAAATAACCTAATGACGAAACACATAAGCATGGCAGAGGGAGGACTCGAAACTCTGACGGAGAGCAACCGCGCACTTCGCAGCGAGGTGCCTTAGAGCGCTCGGCCACTCCACCACGGCACATTGTTAATACGACAGGTTTCGTTCGCTACTGTTTATACTCCCATGCCCATCACTCCTCCACAGAATAGAACGTATTCGCAAAGCTCTTAATTATTTCTTGATAACTAATAGCCGCGGTGGAGTAGCCGAGCTGTCTAAAGCGTCTCGCTGCGGAGCGCGCGGTTGCTCGCCGTGGGGGTTCGAGTCCTCCCTGGGGCATGGATGTGTGTGTTTGTCCTTAGGTTAGTTTACCTAGTTTTAAGTAGTTTGTAAGCTACGGACTGATGACCACGCAGTTTGGTCCGACAGATTTACAAACATTTGAACATTTTGATACCTAATATCTATTCTGATTTCTCTCTTACCCTAAAGTCTTTGCATCTGTGACGCCTTGTTAACACACGCATTTTATATATCGCGTAGCATACATATCAGCGAACACAAGACACTCATTGTAGACAAATTTTCAAAAATAAAATAAAAACGTTGTGATTATAATTATTATATAAATAACAGTGTATCCATTCTAATGCTATTACAGGAATTCTGCATGCGAAAACATAGATTATAAAAAATATGTAAGGATTTAAACACACAGAAGGTAAAAGAAGTGTAAAACATTTCAAAAACTTCAACAGACAATAACTTATACAAATACTAGGACGTGGCTCGGATATGCAGCTGTTTCAGTTGATGTATGGAGCGAAGATTGTGTACATCCACGTCAGTTGTTTTCTACAGATGATTTTTTTTCCTTCGATCTAGTGTCCAAATACCCCCTTTGTTATCAAGATAATTTCCAAAAAATATCCGTGACTAATTTTTTTATTTATTTTTCATAGCATTTTAACAGAATATAAAGAGCGGAAAGCCAACACGCAAACTAGAAGACCATATCAAAACTATTAAGTTGCTTAAAATATTATATACACGTATCCTATAAAGGTTTGCTTCGAATGAGACATTTACCTTTAACATATAATCTGAAATGGAAGAAGCATATATGTGCAGTTAAGTTCCAAAGGTTAAAACACGTTTGAGAGAGCGGATATTCATACTCTATAGTTAACTGACTTACTTTTCACGGGTTGGTTGTAAATTCATGTAAAATTCCGCCTAAATTAATGTAACATTAATTTAATTATAATGCCGTTTGTAACCACGGAAGTCGGCTGCCGAAAGAGATATCTGAGAAAAATATCATCTACACAATTTATGGCCATTTAACTACCGAATTAAGAGTGCAAAGACTGACAAACAGATAAATGAGTAGTTTACATAAAATATAGTAACACAAGCATGAAACTGCGTATCAATATCAAAAACGTATTGTAGATTGACTTTAAAATCCCAAATTGTAGTATTCATTACCATTTGACAGATTATCAATAAAAGTAACTGTAACCAGTGTGTGCATTAGGTCTTGTAGATCACGCATGTTAGCACAACTATAATGTAAATGAGGCGAGTGACCGAAGAAATGAAGAATTTTTACCCGTTCTCTCTATTAATTTGGTAAAAATTCGAGAACAAGATTGGTGCATTGACTATATTTGTGTAAAGGTATTTAACGCACAAATAACGGATTAAATTTGTATATTAAAGTCATCATTGTTTCTTACCTGTTGACCACGGTTGAGAGACGTACATCATCCCTGAGATGAAAGCGAGCAGCCAACAACAGCAAACACACCAAAATTAAGAACTATTTTATTTAAAATTTAAGCTCTTTTGAGTAACGCTTGGAATAGGTGACAATAGATGCCGTTGTTATCAGCAGTGCACAGTAAATAAATGTTAAAATAGTTAATTATATTTAACAGAACCAAGGAAGAGGTCCGATTTATTTCATCAGTAAAGTCGCTGATATTAGAATAAAGACTGTTACTTTTAAAAATTTCTTGGCTCGCGTTTAGGAAATAATAATCAGCTGAGTTTCTTTACTGCACTGAGAAAAATTAACTTAGAAAATTTCTAATTTCTGAAGATTCGTATAATTACTTTCCAAAGTGTGCCGATTCTGCGCTGAGATATACAGTAATAATGTTTGTCATATTTCATTTAATGCACTTATGTTGATCTTAAATTTGAGTAGGAAAAAAGCACTTCGTAGTCGAGATCGCATAGGAAAAGTTGTGACGGCCCAAGTCTTCTTTTGTCGCGTGAAAGAAGTGATCATATCATGGTAACATTGCTTACCGGAACCGGTTAGCTCGAATAAATGACCAGTATTGCGATGTTATATTTTGCTGCCTAGGGTAGTCAAGTTTCTGAGTCCTCTCCGATCCGTTCGATCACACTTTAACATTGTTGGTCCTCTTGGGAATAAAGGCTACTCTACACGACGACACTAGATTGCGACACTTGTTTTATGAAATGAATTGCGCGCAACCGGTTTCGTGCGTGTCACCAAAGCAGTTTACGTTCCTTTTAAGCAGAGTTAGTCATGCAATGAAGAAACAAATATTGTAACGCGTGAAGCATTGTTACCAGAGCTGAACTTACAAATTGCATTACGCTTCTTGTCAAGTACGTATTCGTGTCTACAGTACCTGTACCGTGCTCCCAAATCCACAATTGCCATAGTTCGTTTGTATAGGTATTGGGAATTCAATGTATTTTAGTCTGAAATTCACTAATCATCATCCCATGAATATTTAATTCACGAATAATTCTTCAACAGCACTGCTTATTCCTGAAAATGTTCGTCGTTAAAATCGCACAAACACCTATGCATCGCATATATGTTCAAAAACCGAATTATTTCTCCCGTTCCCCCCTTTATGTTGTATTTTGTTATGTATTTGTCATAACCTAACCTAAAAACAGGCTCAATCAGTTTCGCCAAAGTTGGAACGTGCCGAAACTATTTAGTTTCGTCAACGAGTTGCGCGAACGCCTGCCGCGCATGCGCATTGGCCAGTAGCGCAGTTTCATGAAACGTAGTGTCGTCTTGTAAACTAGCATTATCGCTGACACACAGAATCCGTGAAGCCAAACGGAGCTCTCTCCGGCGCTCGCGAGTAGGTGCAAAATAAAGAAGAACGGCAGGCGGCGGAGCTGCGACACGCCACGTGGGAGCCACGTGTATCGGCGCACGCACATCGATCCCAGCCAGTCGACTGCGAGGTCGACCCGTCCCGCGCCGGCACCGCCGTATATCTCAGTGCGGCCGGCTCTCCAGAGGTAAACGTTACACAGGTGCGCAGAGCGAAGGCCTCCCACAGTTCCTATTTATCGATATCCGTTACCGAACGACAAAGCAGGCCGCCGCTTTTTCTCCGAGCGGAAGCCCTACGTAACATGAAGCTCTTTCAAGCCCGGAGAGAATAGTGGATGGCAACGACACGGTGCTGTCAGAGGCAGCTAAGGTATACCGTAGAGTCGAAATTTCCGTAGTAGCAGCAGAAGATCTGAATCTATACTCCGAAGGCATCTTTTGGTGTATAGCGATGGATACTTCGAGAACGACTGTAACTTCCCCATTCTGCTTTTCCATTAGAGTTCGGATCGCAGCCATTTGGGATATAATCTCTATGATTTCATCTTCGGGGCCTTTCTATGACGTATTCAATGAAATACTGATTGACTGATCTACAAACGGACGCTCTCGGTAAATTACCCCATACCGCGATTCAAATAAGCTACAGGTTCACCCACTGCAATTGGCCGCACAAGTCTGTGACGCTTTCGAGCTTGTGCTGCTTTTTACTGGACATACATTAAAGCCACATTTTTAATACATCACCTTTGTTTTTAGATGTTCAGTGGTCTCGAAGATCTCGTAGCTCGCCTGCCATTAACACACCACAAAATTGTTATGACGTCGGGTTCTTATGCATATTAGACACCATACATGTGACACTTTTCATTTTTAACGTATATTTATTTATCCATTCTTGATAAAACACAAAAGTAATGCAAAAGTAAGACTTGTTCACAGCACACTTCCATACTAACTCAAGACAAAGATGTTACTCATCTAAGACTGACTGAAGGCCAAGTTATTACTCCTCCTGTTCGTGCCAATTCGCGCGTATTAATACTTAATGTGTTATCTAGAACCTTCTAGAACACGGAAGTACAATATTTAAATTAAAACAATTTGTTGATGAAACATAAATAAATCTTACTTCACGTAAAAGCACACAAAATTATGACAAATGTAATAATAAGATTTTTACATCAAAATAAAACCATACAAAAGACAGTAAGTAAACAACAATTAGCGCAGTATTAATATATGTTTATGTTATTGTTCAACATTAATCTTTTCAATAATTAAATAATTTATTTAGTACACTAAAATATTCAAGTAATTAAAACGATAATCAATGTGACCAGCTAGAAGCGCCACAAGAGGCTTATATAACATAAATATGGAATTTTAAGGTACAATATCACGACCAAATGTGGTATCGTATACTTGAAACAAACTACAAACAAACGGGACCCTCCTGGCTAAATACATTACAAACTTAAAAAGGTGTAACGAAGTGACCTGCTTCTCCACATGATCTATCAATCCAATCTGGCACGGATTTCACACTGCGTAACAATATGAAAGTATTGGTCGAACGAGTGCTATGTAAACTACCTCCTCGATGAATTACACTTCATACCTATCCATCCAATGAATCCCATTCTTACATCTAAGTTACGCATGAAATATTTAGTGGTGCCCTTCCACTTCAGTTCGCTCCTTATGTCTATTGCAAGAACAGATATAACCTCCCGTGATAAAGTTTGGTGTTAGTCCTGTAGCAATGAACTACGGACTACAGTTACCTTACTGTCCTTCGAAATAGTCACCTACCATAACTATGGACCGCTGAGCTCTGCGATACACAACCTGGAAACTTTGCACCAAGACTTACTCTGGTATGGTGTTCAGAAGCCTTGTCTCATATCATTGGAAGTCAGGAAAATAGTCAAATATCGATTCTTTCGAAGCGAGTTTGAATCGAGGGTATAGGAAGAAGTATGGAGGATTGAATGTTCAAAAGTTTGTAAATCTATGGAACTTAACTGCTTGGTTATTAGTCCGTAGCTTACAAACTACTTAAACTAAGTTAAACAAATCTAAGGACAACACATACACCCATACCCGAGGGAGGACTAGAACCTCCGACGGCGAAAGGGTGCGCGCATCGCACCACGGCGTCTCAGTGCGTACGGATATTCCGCCGCGGCAAGTATGGAGGACTGATATCCAGCGAATATAGTGGAAGTTAAAATTGCACGATGCCCTATTTTGCCAGGAACTTCATAGTTTCTTCGGGTTTGCTGCCGGATTTTGAAGTCAAACTGACTCAATATTTCGGAGGTACACCTGTCCGCCATCCTCAGCAGCAGCAGTTCTCCTGAGGATGGCGGACAGGTGTACCGCCGATATATTGAGTCAGTTTGACTTCAGAATCCGGCAGCAAACCCGAAGAAACTATGAATAACTATTACGCCGGGAAAGCCTGCGAAACTTGCCAGAAACTGGTTGACGATACTGGCTGTGTATGGACGAGCATTGTTGTGCAACTTGAATATCCACCATAATAGCCGGATCGCAATCCTCCTGACTTGTCCCTATTTCCTGAACTCAAAGTCGACTTTGAAGGAAAGAGATTTGACGATATTCCTGGCGTAGAACTAGACGAGGCTTTTGAACACCATTCCAAAGGAAGAGTTTGTGCAAAGTTTTCAGGACATGTATCGCAGAGTTCAGCGGAGCATAGTTCATGGAAGGTGACTATTTCGAAGGACAATACGGTAACTATAATTCGTAGTTCATCTACGTAATCTTACAGACTATTCACCGAACTTTATTGTCAGAGCTTCCAGTGATTCTTCTGCAATTTTGGAGTCACACAGCAATTGATATTTCTTTGTGTTTTCACATTACGTTTCATTTGTTTATGTTTGTGGCAAATACCACTACATGGATCAAGAGCGAACCCCACGAGATCTAACTGCATTTACCTATAATTTTCAAGGTTTGCGACTTATTTCCGTACTAAAGCGACATTCGCCGGTAAAACGTACATTTAGAGCTAAGATAAGTCTACTGGCGCCGCGTTGGAGTGGCCAAGCGCGTTGGAGCGCTATGCTCCGATGCGCGATGCCGTTTCCCATTGGAGGTTCGAATCCCCGCTCGGACAAGGATGTCTTTAACATAAGTTAGGTTGTAAGTTTAGAGTGTGATGTCCCCACAGTTACGTCCCATAAGCTTCACAAACATTTGAACATTTGGCCTACTAGTACGAAACATTGGGCGTAACGCGAGAGAGAAGTTTCTGATAATGTACGTTTGACGCACAACACCTTATGAAAGTCAAACATGGGGACGAATGGAAAGTGACGTTCTTTTTGTTATAATTGGAATGTATCAGAGTGCAGTTTTCTCTGGCTAGGCAGATACGTATGCCTGCCGCCACTTACGCTATAATAATAATAATAATTTCGTGTCTATCAGTGTCCTGGAGCAGGTCTTTCAAGTGAACGTCACATAATCAATTTACATGTCCCTAACCTAACCCATTTACTCAAACGGGGAAACGGAACAATTAGTTTGAACGTGGATCCTAACCATGAGCCATTTCCGGAGGCTCCTTTCAGCGTTGAGATTCGAAGGTTAGTTTAAAAGAAGGGCAGTGAAATCCATGGCCAACCAGGTGACTCAACCCGGTCGCACGTTATCATCAATGTAGACTACGTCACGACCGAATGTCCAATTGAAATGTCCCACATTGGAGACGAGTGAAGTCACGTTTACGCGTTAGTGTACCGTGTTCAAAATTGCTCCTCCACATACATTAACACGTCGAACTTCCAAAATGTACACAGCCGACAATATTTCTGTGGGCATTACTTGTCCCCACCCTAATATCGCGCGGCTTTACGTCCATAATTACTGAAGTTTCTCTCACCCACATGTGAGTCCTCTGTTCATCGGTCCAGTCAGTGTCCTCTTGGAACGAAGTTAAATCAGTGAAATTTATACATTCACTAGTCAACATTATTGTGACGCTGTATTTCTACCGTGTGCCTCGTTTCAGGACTGAATTACGTTCAGACTACATGCGTAGATGACAATACGAGACCGCATCGAACAGCCCTAGTGGGTGAGTTTCTTGAAAGAGGTAATATTCGATAAATAGCCTAGGTTGCCAATTTCTCGCAATTAATTCTCATCACGCAGATATGAGTGGTTTGGTGAGACGTGGTTTAATGCATCCACGGTCATCCGGCAGTTAAGTGAGCCTATGGAGTACTGTAGTAACCTACAAAATGCTTAGGAGCATGTACTGCCGCCCGATTTGGTCACATGCCTTTTGTAATGTGCAGAGGATCATCATTGGTGTAATTAAACTATCGTAACGGTTCGGCTCATTGCATATTTTCTTCAGATACCTTCCGGACTGCACGGTAGTAGTTGATCCTGTGTATGTTCCAAGCCATGTTACTTGACAGTGACCCACCATGGGAAACATACCTTCGAACTTTTGTTTTGAACACGATTTTAGTTGAACCGTGAATGTAACTGATGTATTAAATACGATAGACAACACTTCTTGCTCGCTCTAGCAAGTTTATATAAACATATCTCTCGAAAGAGGACTAGGAGAAGACTGGATCCATCGTGGACATTACTCGTGAAACAGAATCATCAATGAAATATAAATTGCCACTATTTCTGTTAAGTTCAGCAATTACTTGAAAGTATTGTTCAACGATCGATTGCCTGCCAAATATAACCATGGATAAAACTTCTTTACGTGAAAATGTAGAACGCATGGTGAAGTTTATTATATGAAAATTAATAAGAAAGAGGGAGATTTGAGTTGAAGATGCCATAGATGTCAAAGTCATTAGACACCTGGTACAAGCTGAGACTGGGGAAACATGGGGAGTGAGACTAGCAGAGTGTACATAAAGAACTCTTCCAGAATTCACCTTTGGCGGTTTGGAGAAATCAGGAGAAACAACCTAGGTGTGAATATCAGTCCTCTCAAATCGGTGTCCAGTTCGTTAACCACTGCGCCACCTCACACGATAGTCACATATAGGATAATAGGTTTATTTAACGTAAACTTTACTTCGACTCCAATATGACTCACCTTCTCTTATCACTCAAGAAATAAAGTTCTTCTTCTTTTCTTTCGCCTGCATACCTCATGAGTAGTGTCGGCGTCGATAATCAGGATTTCGCGTGGTTATTTTAAAGGGTGACAGGATGGAATATCTTTCCTACCACCACCGCACAAACCCTCCCCCCCTCTCCTGTAGGAAATGTGAGAACCCTACCTGTCTGCGTACATGTGAAATGTGCAAACGTTGTTCTAAATGTTTGCCAGTCGTGTTGCTGTGGCAGGACTTGGCTGCCAGCCCGATATTCATTTATTGGGATGAGGGGAACCGCCTAAATACCACACCCTGGCTAGCCCTCACACACAACGCATGTATTTTGTCTGTCAAGAGTATTCGGTCAGGACCAGCATGGATACATGGGCCGGTAGTCAGAAGAAATAACGTTATGGTTGAAGAAATGAAACAATAAAATATCCTTTTGTTTTTAACCCTTTCATTCCCAGTGTTGTTCCTGGGCAACAACGTATTAAAAGTTAATGTATACCGTGTTTTATGCATCAATCCTTAAAGTTGCATTTCTGTTGATGAACAACTTACTTCTTGTACGACATTTTGCCACTTGGTACGGCGTGTATCCACTTCTGAGGCATTAATCTGTCCATCTTGGAGGTTGTGTTGCGTTGCCGTCTTTACGTGGCCGAGATGTGAGCGTGATTGTGGTTCCTTTTATTTTATTCCAGCAGTGAATTATCATGTCTTTAGTACTTTAGCGAAGATTATGCTAGCATTAATGGTCTGGCAGTGTTAACTGTCAAGAAAATAACGTCTCAAGTAATAAAATACGTCGATACAAACGTGTACATTGCACATGCAATAAATAACATAAAAATAATAGTTCAATCCAAAATTTTAAAACACATATTTTGATGTGTACTGCATTGTATTAATACAGAAAACATTTCATTTTAAATTTCGAAAGCTGATTTCATAATGTGGAACTGAAAGAGTTAAATTCCCAGAATATGAGCAAATAAACATTTATATTAATTTCAATCTCTTTCTGGCATGTACTACGTAGTGAATGACGCATGCAGTTCAGAAAGGGTACAGTATTTGTATTTTGTGCTGTACGTATCTGCTATACACAACAGTACTCTTATATAATTCTACTAGCTGAAAACCCGGCGTTGCCCGGGTATTTATCTCGTTATTCCTACCATTTTTCACGTATATATTCATTTGTATAAGAGCTGTATGTCTGTAAAACCTCTTGGATATTCAATTACTAGTAAAGACGAAAAAATAGATTAAAACTTGGTGCGTGATGGGGCGGTTTTCCATGGACGTTATTGTTTATGTGCTCATATGTCATAAAGTACGTGTCGTATTGTGATACAATTAAGAAGGTACATTCAACTATATGTGTGTATACTGTCTGTAAACATTCCTGTGGCTACAATTTGCAGTGTACGAATTATAAATTGTAACGTCATACCGAATGCCGTAGTTTTACTCCATGAACAGCGGAAAAGTGGTAAGCGAGAAATTTTTTTCCTTCCATCATTTTGCTATGGTTGTCATCGAGTAAAAGTTTAAGCAAGGTTTGTTTTGTGTCCCAACTTCGTCGCCGCTTTTGTGTCCCAGCCTCGTCGTAGGTGTCGGTGGCCGAGTGGAATGAGACCGACACGCTGGTGCAGGTACGGAGGGGAGCAGCCAGAAACTATAAACACTCGAGTAAATTAGAAAGATATATATTGCACAGAATGAAACAATACTTAACTTTTACATAGTACTGCAGAATGTTGATACATAGTTATTAGAGGCCTGCCTAGTGCCTGTACAATAGCAAAGTCTTCACTCGTGCCTATCTGATTACGAAGGTCCTAACTCGTTGCTATCTCAGTCCGAAGTGACCGGTGTTCTTCAGTGGTGGCCACGAGCGGCGTTCCAGCAGAGGGCGCTCGTGGCTGTCGTCGTGAGATCGCCGCGCCGTGCGTGCATGGCGGCGCGCGGCGAAAGTAGGTGGCGCGCACTTTGTACTTGTGCGACACCACACCCCTCCCCCCCAAACCGCCGCGCCGTCGTGGCGTAGGGCTGAGGGCCACGGCGACGGCACTGGGAGGAGGGCCTGGGCGGGGGCGTTACTGGTGGGACGGGCGTCGTAGCTGAGGCCGGGATCGAGACGCCGTCCGCGCCCCGGCATCCGCCTTGAGATCCTCCAGGGAACCCGCCGAAACCTGGGGAAGGGCGCCCGCCCCCGCCCAGAGGGAGCAGGTCATCTGCTTCTGAGGTGCGTGGCCCAAGCTGGGGCGGCACGCACGGTCCCTGAGTCCCTCTCGGTGACGCTGTCATCTGCGGCGGCGACAGCGGCGGCGTCGCGTCGATCTCCATCGGGACGATCTCGTAGTCCGGGGACGCTGGACCCGTTGAAGAACGATGTGTGTGTGCTCCCTGGCGGTGAACTGGGTCTGGAATCAAGAAACCGGAGACAGGATCGCGCGGCCTGTGCAGGCGCAATTGGTTTGCGTGGCGCCGCAGCTCCGACCCTGTGGAAGAACGTACAACAAACATATTGAGGTCAAGCACGCGTTGAATGGTGCCCGGCAACCATGTCTTCTTGTTTCCAGCAAACACCCTGTACAGCACCGGCGTAGAAACCTGAAAACGCGTAGCGCCATACGAACCGACTCGGTGCGTGGGAGGCTGCAGCAGGTGAAGGAGAGTGCGGTGACGGCGGCCGTGTAGCAGCTCGGCAGGAGACGGGCCGTCACGTGGCATGCACCGATACGTAGACAGGAAAATTTGAAGAGCTTGCTGCCTGGAGTGCTGACCTTTCATCTTTTCCATGTGTGACTTGAATGTTCGGACGAAACGTTCTGCTTCACCATTGGACTGAGGGTGAAAAGGTGCAGTGGTAATATGCTGAATGCCATTCACACGACAAAACTGTTGAAATTCCGCACTAACAAACTGAGGTCCATTGTCACTGACGATAGTTTCAGGCAAACCTTCGATGCAAAACACTGATGTTAAGGCACTGATTGTACTAGAAGCTGTCGTTGAGTTCATGGCAATCACAAAAGGAAACTTGCTGAAAGCGTCTACAACAATTAACCAGCGCGTATTCCAGAAAGGTCCGGCAAAGTCAATATGTAAACGTTGCCATGGTCCGTTGGGGCGTGGCCAGTCTGAGAAACTTTGCGGAGGAGCCGCCTGATGCTCCGCACAAACAGTACACTGTGACGTCATGTTCTCTATCTGAGCGTCCATACCAACCCAGGTACAATGACGTCTGGCCAATTGCTTTGTCCTAACAATGCCCCAATGTCCTTGATGCAGGAGGCGTAACACTTCTCGTTGCAGGGAACGAGGAACAATCACTCTTGCTTGGTCGTTGTCGGTATGCAACAACAGTACACCCTGACTTAAAGATAATGCATGACGTTGTGCAAAATAACGTCGAACCAGAGGCCGATCAATGTCTTTGGCTCTGGCAGGCCACCCTGAGCGAACAAAACGTGCTACCACACTTAGGTCTGCATCCGCAGCTGTTTCCTGTGCAACCCGACGAGAGTTCAAAGGGAAACAAACATGCATCACTGAGTAGTGGAGACTTTAGTTTGTCAAAGGCAACCTGACAACCTTTAGACCATACAAAAGGAACATTCTTCCTACGTAAGTGATGCAGTGGAGCTGCAATCTGAGAGGCATTGGGAATAAACCTGAAATAATAGTTCAGCTTTCCCATTACTGCTTGCAATTCGTGCACATTCTTAGGAGGAGGCAAGTCTTTGATTGCTCGAAGATGTGACTGTAAGGATGGATTCCTTGGGCATTAATCACATGGCCCAGGTACTCTATTTCAGTTTGAAAAAACGAACACTTTGCTTTATTACAACGTAGACCTGCTGCAGTCAAAACTTTGAAAAGGCACTCCAGGTTTGCTAAATGTTCTTCAACTGTACGTCCGGATACTACAATATCATCTAAGTAGTTCGAGCAACACGGTACAGAAACTGTCAGCTGTTCCAAAAAGCGCTGAAAAATAGCGGGGGCGGAAGAACTGCCAAAGGGTAGGCGCTGAAATTGAAAAAGGCCCATGGGAGTATTAATGACGAAAAACTTTGACTCGTCATCAAGTGGAATCTGTAAGTATGCCTCTGCTAAATCAATCTTGGAAAAGAAGCGAGACTGTCCTAATTTGTCCATTAGTTCGTCAGGTCTGGGCAGGGGATAAGTGTCTACAATTGTTTGACTGTTCACTGTTGATTTGAAGTCCGCACAGAGACGAAGTTTTCCAGACGGCTTGGGTATAATTACTATAGGCGAGGCCCACTGACTCGCAGAAACAGGAGAAATCACCCCACTATCTTGCCAACGTTTAAGTTCTTCGGCAACTGTATCACGCAAGGCGATAGGCACTGGTCTAGCTTTACGAAACTTTGGAACTGCAGATTCTTTTAAAGTTACATGTGCCACGAAGTCTTTTGCACAACCTAGTTCCGGCGAAAACAAGTCACTATATTTGTCACACAATGCATTGATTTTATCCTGAGGCACTATTGACGAAATTTGAAGCACATCTCTTTGAATTGATAAACCAAACAAGTCAAAAGCATCTAGTCCAAAAATGTTCTGTGTCGATTTGGCCTGAAGAACTACAAAAGAAACTGTTTTCGTTACACCTTGAAAAGAGGCGGGCAGGCTACATGTTCCTAGCACGGGAATATTTTCACCTGTGTAAGCTGTTAACACTTGCTGTGACGGCGACAATTTTGGCGAACCCAGAAGTTCATAAGTATCTTTATTCATTAAAGTGACAGCGGAACCAGTATCAAGCTGAAATTGCACCGTCTCATTTTCTATAGAGAGAGTAACAAACAGCTTGTGCTTCTGGCGCACGACCGGTGCGCGAATGTGGGCAACGTCTAATACATATTGTTTTCTGCGCTTGCGCGGGTTGCATGCGGTAGGAAGCGGCGCATACTCGGCACACAGCGGATTAACCACACTGTCACTAGATGACACTACCGCCGGATCGGCGTCCGCGCAATGCGAGGCTACTACAGAGTCACTAACTACTGCACTACACTTTTGAGTAGCTACTTGATGTCTACTGTCACTAGCTACACAGTACTGGGCACCATTACAAGGAGCAGTTGCAGAAGGCACTATTTTCGCTACAGGAATGCACTGTTCATAGTCATTTTGCTTGTCCCGAACCCTTTTCTGTTGCACTGTTTTACGCGCTCGTCGGCGCTTGCTACGTGGTGCACTATATAGTTTTGCCATAGGCGCACAAAAATTGTTTTGCACTGTTGAATCAAGAGAAACACTGCCCAAATCCACAGCGTGTATGACATTTACAGTATGAACCGTTCTTGCACTGTGCGAAGCACTATTTCTAACGGTACCGTTCTTTGAGTTTTTAAGTTGCATACACACAGACTGCACATGTCCCAATTTGCCACATTGATAACAGGTTGCGTTGCGACTAGGGCAATGAGCACGCTTGTGGCGAGACACACACTGGGGGCAAGATTTACGTACATTTTTCTGAATTGAGCGTTGGCGCCCGTTATTCAAATTACTGTGTCTAACACTACGGGGCGACCTTTGCGTCGCACTTTTACACTGGCCACTGTTCACTGTCTGCTCAGCACGGCCGGTAGAAAAATAAGAATCACTAGTGCTATACTGAGAACCACGGCTAGGAAAGCGTCCGTTGCGGCGCACTGAATTTACACTGTGGCTTTGCATTTCTACATCTGCTAAGTCAAAAGTATCATGAGCTTCAATAAGCTGCAGTACACTGTCTAATGAGGGGTCAGACTGTTTCAGAATTGCTGCTCTAATTCTGGGGTCCTGAATATTCTGCGTAATCGCATCCCTCAACATCACGTCACTATACGAAAGTCCACAAGAGCAAGTAAATTTACATTGGCGGGTTAAGCCCTTCAATTCCGTAATCCACTCTTGGTGTGATTGCTGCGGTAATTTTTTAAGTCTGAAAAATCGGTATCGTGCAGCGGCTACAAGAACTTTTCTCTCATAATGAGCATTCAGTGCATCTACAATTTGTTCAAAGTCTACATCACGAGGAGATGCGAGAGGGAAAAGTTTTTGCAATAGTACGAAAGTCTGGGGGCCCACAATCGATAAGAAAAGGTTCTTCACTCTCTGACCTGTAATTTGATGAGCCGCGACGAGTTCTTGAAACTGTGCGAAATAGTCGCTCCATTCTTCCTCACGTTCGTTGTACTGGCGGAACGTCGGAAGCGGTGCGGCGGCAGGTGTGGGCTGCTGATGTGACGACTGTTGTTGTTGGTGAGCAGCCTGTGTCGTCAACTGCGACACGGCCTGGAGAAGCTGGGTAATTTGCGCCGTCTGTAACTGAATAATTTCCATTAAGTTTGGGTTCGGGGTAGTGGCCATGCTGACCGATTAGGCGCCGCGTATACAAGTAACTTATAACAAAACACAAATGCAATATGAAAGAGGACTCGCTCTGCAACAAAAAAAGTCCACAAACACGTAACTGAAAATGTTCCCCCAAAAATCTTATAATAAGGGTGGGTGGGCGGGAGCAATTTTTGCGTGCTCCGACTGCTGCTGTCTGGCTGCTGCAAGCGGGCTGGTCCAAGGTTCTATCACTCCTCTTCGCCACTTTTGTGTCCCAACTTCGTCGCCGCTTTTGTGTCCCAGCCTCGTCGTAGGTGTCGGTGGCCGAGTGGAATGAGACCGACACGCTGGTGCAGGTACGGAGGGGAGCAGCCAGAAACTATAAACACTCGAGTAAATTAGAAAGATATATATTGCACAGAATGAAACAATACTTAACTTTTACATAGTACTGCAGAATGTTGATACATAGTTATTAGAGGCCTGCCTAGTGCCTGTACAATAGCAAAGTCTTCACTCGTGCCTATCTGATTACGAAGGTCCTAACTCGTTGCTATCTCAGTCCGAAGTGACCGGTGTTCTTCAGTGGTGGCCACGAGCGGCGTTCCAGCAGAGGGCGCTCGTGGCTGTCGTCGTGAGATCGCCGCGCCGTGCGTGCATGGCGGCGCGCGGCGAAAGTAGGTGGCGCGCACTTTGTACTTGTGCGACACCACAGTTTGAAATTATGTTTAAAGTTTGTGACAAGTCGCTAAGTAATGTCATTCTCATACAGTGTATTTCGATAGTCTCACTGCATTATATGGCATTTTTTGCGATTTCTCTTGGTTATGACGTAATACCTTTTTAACCATGCGCCGTATGTGATTCGTAACCATGCGGCAATTGTCACCTCACGGTAAGGAATGTGTGTACCAAATTTGTTTGAAATCGGTCCAATGGTTTAGGAGAAAATGAGCAGCATTGTCGCAAAATGCAGCAGTTTTTCGCGCATCTCATTGTTTATGACGTCATATCTCTTGAACTATATATCATATGTGATTCTTGCACTTACGGCGACCGTCCTCATGGATTGAAGCTTACGTGTACAAAATTCCATAAAGATTTGAACGAAACTGTAGATTTGTGTCCAACACGTACCAACATACGGACACTCTGCTTTATATATTAGATTTCTCAGAACGTCATAATAATTTAGTTCTTGTGCGGGGAAGTGCCTGATTGTAAGATCCCGTTTCCATTTCCCACTTGATGTCATAGGAAGACAAACGCTGATAAAAATGGCTCGATAGTGAGGGTCAACACTTCAACGATATTTCATGTGGACCTGCAAATCCCCGAGGGGAGTGAATATTGACGATGAGGGGAATTCTCTGATTATGTCTCAGCGCTATAAATCACTTGTTCGGGAGGGGAGCAAGACAGATGGAATGTAATCAGTTCTGTGGATCCCCGCGCGAAGCCATCCAACACCTTCATTCATAATTACTAGGAATAAATTTGTTGAAGGAGATTAATATTTGTTTTTAACGTTCTCGTCCCCTCCTGGAGAGACCGCGAGGCAGTGAGAAATGGGCGTCGGTCGCTTATTTTGCGCAACGCTGTGCGTAGTTTACGAGATGCCCGGAGCGGAGGCAGCAGTGCAGAGGAAAGCCGAAACGAGGTACAGGCAGAAGTGATTAACAAACAAGTAGACTGATTGGAATTACCCTGCCGCTGATGATCAAACAGATAATTACGATTTCTCTATGGATAAGCTTTAAATAATTATCGTCAGATATGTTTGTCGACTATGACGGAACATTAATTTACCATGTAATTTTGAGTTTAATTTCGGTTCCGTAGTTGACTGTGCTTGCTAGTATACATAGACGTGATTTATACAGGTAATGAGCGTAGCGTAAACGCACCCACCTTGCAACGGAAGTATGTACAGCACGTAAAATATACAGGCGAACGTGTTGCATGTAAGCTGTTGTAAATATATAGATTTCATGATTCAATGAAACGTCGAAAGTAAAAGTATAAACAGTTACGGAAGTTTGTGTGTATTAAAAGAAATAACCACATGTTTGAGCGACATAAATGAAGACCGTAAAATGGCAGAATATTCCCATTTTTATTCTTGCTTCAATAGAAAAGTTATTGAAATCATGCCTCATAGAAATGTATTCTAATAATGAGGACACATTAAAAATAAACCTTCTTAATAATTACACAAATTACTGAAAACAAACTGATTATAGAAGGTACACTTCGAAAATTTTGAAAATATCGACTGTATAGCTATATTTTAAAAGAAGTAAGTATATGAGTTACATCTTCAAAAATTCCCTTTGATAGTAAAGAAAACATTTTTCTGGAAAGAAAAAGAAAAAGGAAAATAAAAAGGAAAAAAAAGTCAAGGAACCATTGATTTTCAGCAAAAGTGCACTCCAAACTATGATATTTACGACACTTAAATATGGGGAAATCAGTTTTACCTAGAAAAACCAATATCATAGAATTAAATAGAGACAATGACTGTTGCAATAAGCCATCCTCAGTAGGGTACTTCCTTCGTCAACTTGTTGGCACATATGCAACGATATATACAGGAAGTACGTTACATAGAAAGTGTTGCTACCATCCCACAATTTTTACACACCTTGAAGCATCCGATATACGTTCAGTAATTCAGTGTAGCAACAGAAATTCAGATTGATGTACTGTACATGCTTAATAATTACACGGATTTTTTTCCCTGAATCTATTACAATACTTATAAATAAGCTGTGAAAGAAATGTATTTACACTATTTAATTGGAAAAAAATTATGAACTGTGGAAAGTAGGCCTATATAGAAGAAGATTAATGTTGCGTAGTACAAAAGTGATTTTTCCCCACAGCTGTCAGGAATTCACACTAAACCAATATTACAATCGTAACAGAAAAACTTGATGTTAGCTAAAGGTATAAAAATGTAATTTGAAGACTAAGTATGGAGTGCACGGAATAGAAATTTATGAGACATGGATTTAGTCTTTCGGCCCTATGCTTCAATCATTACATCGAAGAAGCAATGGTGAAAATAAAAGTGAGGTTTAGAAGCGTCATAATACTTAAACGGGAAGGATGCAAGTAGTGAGACTCGTTATTGACTTGCTACCATTTTACGTAACGAAAGGACTGAGGACTCCGTCTAACAAATCAACAAGGAAAGAAGCGTCAAATATGATATTCGAATAAACGAATGGAGGACCAACTAGCAAAGAGTAGTAGAAATCAGTTTCACGACAAACGGAGCATTGGAGACGCAGGCGAGGTAAAAGGAACAGGACCATAGCATCTAAGTTGTCAAGGAATAGGTACAGGAGAACTAAAGGGTAAAATCCGCAACGAAAGATAGAGGCCGGGGTACATTCAACAAATATTTGAGACCCATTCACAAGATTGGTAAAAACACTATGGAGAGCAAAAAATATGGTTTAGTAGTTGGGCTATCATAATTTTGTCGAGTGAGGAAGGATTTCGGTCTGTTAATACAAAGGTCAATGAAAAGAGGAATACTGTGAGACAAACGAATGATTAAAATTATTGCATGATTTGAAATTCATTAAAGAGAACGTTCTTCACAAACAGTGCAGTTCAAAAATTAGTTTGTCCATCTTACTCAGTTCTGCAAGCAGATATTCGGCTTGGCTCTGGTTGATAGAGTTGTTGGATGTCACCCAAAGTTATACGGTGCAAAATTCTGTACAGTTGAGACATTAGACTGTCGTCGAGGGAATTCACCACAACGTTCCAGATGTTCTTTATTCGATGAGTTAGCTAGTAAAACAGAGTGAGACGAACTGGGTCGCAGTTCGTTGCCTCTTGAAGTTTTCGTAGATCGGCGCTCTCGTTCACGACTGACTGAAATTAGATGGGGAAAACCTAATCCATTACAAATAACGTAGGCGACACGTAGTACTGCAGCTCATTGACACATTAATGAATCATTAGTGCCCAGTTGTTCCCATTTATGGCCAGCGAACAAATCACATTAATTACAATCACTACAATCCACTAGGCACATTGCACACGTCAATAATAAAAATTTTCGCGGTTCCTGTGTGGAAAACAAAAGTTCGAGGTGTACATTTTAGTATGGCGCAAACAGTAATAGTCCATTCATAATGCCGGTAGGAACACTTTCCACACGACTAACACTGAAGAACTATTACTACAATGGTTCAAATTACAGTACAGCGTGACGTGTATTGTGCCTTAGATCAAAGATGAAATCAGACTCATTTATGTGGCGCGATAGCATTCTATTTATATCATCCAAACAATGATACTGAAAAATATGTATTGTTAATTGACTCCATTAAATTAATTATAATGGAAAAATAAACAATTACATATAACTGGTTATTGTAAAAGAAAGCGTAAATAATACTGAGTAAATTGATATATAAATCTCATTTATGTAAAAAGTGCTTCATTTATATATTTAATGACTAGTTTTGTCAACAATAATTCCGTAATAAATGGTAATTAAACAGAAATTATTGAGGGCACAGCTTTCCCCACATTAATTGTGATATACTATAATAATGAGAAAAGAATTTACTTAGTTTCATCAGCGATACTAATTAGACTAATAGATGACCTACACCTCTTGCCTCTTGCATGAACCAATTAGTATTTGCTAATTAAAGAAACTTCTACGACGTCAAATCATAGAAAATAACTTCAGCTAGTCACGTTATGAAAAAGTAAAACAATTTTTTTGAAAAAAAAACACAACGACAAGCCGTGACAGGCCGTATTATCTGATTAAAATACCGATACTTTTGAGCATAGGGCAACCACAGTCGAGATATTGATACATTTTCTTGGAACTTTTAGTCAATAAATTAGAATAACTGCATCATAATATATGAAGGTTTTCTGAGTGATATAAAAAAAAAATCAAATGTTTGTAATTCTGTGGGACGAAACTACGTTGGTCATCAGTCCCTAGTCTTAAAAACTACTTAAACTAAGGTACACTAACCGAAGGACAACACACACGTCCATGTCCGAGGGAAGATTCGAACCTCCGACGCGGGAGGCCACACGTTTCGTAACGTGGTGCTCCAGACCGCTCGGCTACTCCCGCGCGGCTGTCTACTCAGAAAACCTTCATGTTTTTAGAGTTACTTATTCTAAGGTACTGACTGAATGACCCGGAGAACAATACTTAGTAAAATGAACAGCCAGGATGATTTGCCATGACAGACAACAAAACGGGAGATGAGACGTTGGTTCTACATGTGACTTCCGGAACAACGAAACAATCAATGGCATAAAACCGCAAATATTTCTTTTGGGATGACAAAAATTAATTGTTAGTAGATTTCACCGTACAAGGAAGAAAAGCGAACGCGGGCGTTTACTGTAACACACTAATGCAACTGACAAGTGTTATTCAGAACAAATGACGTAGCATGTTCTGTTACGGCATTGTTCCGATCCATGGCAATACTCGGACGCATACTACTGTATGCACTAGAATTCTCTTTTGACAGTTTAGGTGGGCAGTATCTGCATACGTCCGTTGTATCTCTGAATTGGCTCCTCATGGCTACCACATTTTCCCAAACATGAAAAAATAAATAGCAGCGGTTTCAATAATATGAGTAATTTAATTATAGTATCAATGAGAACAAACAATGTACTAACATTTTATATTATTTTTCATCGGTGTTTTTTTGTGGGTACGCATAACTCCTGTATTATTTATCCAAAATTAATTATTGAGCTATCATTTTCAAGATTAAGTTTTCCACTAATAACGAAAAATACACAGATAATTTAAAGTTACTGTTTTCACAAAAATACTTTATTTTGAAAATTTTGGTACTGTTCGTAGAATCTAAGTTGATAGCCGGCGAACAGCCGTAAATAGGACATGTATTTATGGTTGCTCCCATCAGCCACCGCGCGCAGTATTTTAATTACAAATGTTAACGGTAATCAAGGATTAATTATTGGTGCAAGATTAGTGGTGATTCACTTAGTCGAGTACATCATCACTGCTAAATTCATTGACGCCTATAAAACTGTGCTAATACCTTGCATTAACCTCACACCTTCTGACCCACCCATGCCATTCCAAATGATAAGAACACAATTCCCAATAAATGTAGCATTCGCTCTGTCCATAATAAAGCACAAGGTCAGACGCTTAAAAGGGCAGGATTATTATTTACCAGAAGCTATTTTCTCGCATTGACAGTTATACATGGCTTTTTCACAAATTCGCTCATTCAGAGATATTTATGTTTGTGCTAAAGACACGTTATAACTACTGACATTGTTTTTAAATAATTTTTGTAAAATGAGCAAGGTTTCAAGAAATAAAATAAACGTGAAAAAGCCGATATCTGATTTTTTTGTGTTTGGCAATTAATCATATTGTATTTAATTATATAAATTGTCTTAGAATAAGACTAAAATTTTGACTACTATTCAAAGTTTATTATTTTTTATACATATACATATACAGGGTGTTACAGAAAGGTACGGCCAAACTTTCAGAAAACATTCCTCACACACAATGAAAGAAAATATGTTATTTGAACATGTGTCCGGAAACGCTTAATTTTCATTTTAGAGCTCATTTTAGTATTGCACTTTAAACGTAAAGTGAAATAATTCGTGCAGACAATTGTCAAAATACCCAATTGTTTCGTTAGTATGTACTGTACTTCCTCGATTAACGTCATCAACACAGATTTTCTGTGAACGTTTGGGCAGGAATTGTTGGTGATGTCTTGATTGGGTCTAATGTTCTTCCACCTACGCTCACTGGAGCACGTTATCATGATTTCATACGGGATACTGTACCTGTGCTGCTAGAACATGTGCCTTTACAAGTACGACACAACATGTGGTTCGTGCACGATGGAGCTCCTGCACATTTCAGTCGACGTGTTCCAACGTTTCTCAACAACAGATTCGGTGACCGATAGATTGGTAGAGGCGTACCAGTTCCATGACCTCCATGCTCTCCTGACCTCAGCCCTCTTGACTTTCATTTATAGGTGCATTTGAAAGCTCTTGTCTGTGCAACCCCGGTACTAAATGTAGAGACTATTCGTGCTCGTATTGTGGACGGCGGTGATACAATACGCCATTCTCGAGGCTGCATCAGCGCATCAGGGATTCCACGCGACGGAGAGTCGATGCATGTATCCTCGATACGGGAGGACATTTTGAACATTTCCTGTAAAAAAGTGTTTGAATTCACGCTGGTACGTTCAGTTGTTGTCTGTTTCCATTCCATGATTAATGTGATTTGAAGAGAAGTAATAAAATGAGCTCTGACATAGAAATTACGCGTTTTCGGACACATAAAATATTTTCTTCCTTTGTGTGTGAGGAATGTTTCCTGAAAGTTTGGCCGTACTTTTTGTAACACGATATATATAGGGTGTTTCACTAAGTGTGTTTGCCTCTGTAACTTATAAAATAATAGGTGACAGGAAATTTTAATGCGGTAGGTCAACACAAGAAATGTTACACTTTCTGCGGAGCTATGAACATAGTTTATTGTATCATTTTCTAAAGAGTTACACCACAAAGATATAATTTTTTAAATGGAATAATAGTTTTTTCTATCGTGTATTGGCTTCGTTTCAACCAGCTGCGTTCAAATCAATTTAAACTACACTCCCATCAATGGTAGTTTGGGAGCTACAACCCTTCAAAGTTCCGGGGGTGGCCGCTGCGATAGCGTATCTGACTGGCCGAGTGGCTAGCCCCTGGGGCACGGCCCACTGTCTCATGACCACCAGTCAGTCAGCTACGCTGTCGTAGCCTCCGCCCCCTAAACTTTGAAGGGTTGTAGCTCCCAAACTAATAGTGATAGGAATGTAATTTAAATTGATTTGGACGCAACTGGTTTCACGATAGAAAAAACCATTGTTCTATTTAAAAAATTATATCTTTCTGCTGTAACTCTTTGGAAAATGATACAATAAACTATGTTCATAGCTCCGCAGAAAGTGTAACATTTCTTGTGATGACCTACCGCATTAAAATTTCCCGTCACCTATTATTTTATAAGTTACAGAGGCAAACACACTTAGTGAAACACCCTGTATATACGTATGTACTTGCAGCTCCATTACTATCTTACCTATCTGTCACTTTTCAGGGTAATGTGAATTATTTGCACGGGTCAAGTAGTTTTCTATTATAAAAATTACAAATCTTCGCTGAGTTTCTAAATTAGCGGCGTATTTCACGCACAAAATGACCTAGAAGCCTGTGAAAACAATATTCCATTCTATTTGTTGTATGTTCTTTTCGATTTAAATAGACTTCAGCTCTAGCCGATTTACTGCAATAAACTATGAAGTGAATTAATGATTGTAGTGCTTAGTAAAATTAACCAAGGAGATTGTACGAAAAATTCTCACGCTGTTGGCATGGGCCAGTTGGTATTTATACATACCTGTCTGTCCTGACCAGTAAATTTAACATCATTTGCGTACTGCTGAGAGTGTCTGTGAGGCGTTTAGCGTGTGCCGAGCGGTGCGGCTCTGGCAACGTTTGCGCATCGCTGCCTTTGCGGCACGCACAGCGCCCGAGGCCGCGCCTTGCGGCAGGCAACCCGCGGCACAGCGCCCGCCGCCCGCCGACAAAGTGCTTTGTAGCAGCGGTCGCCGGCGGCGGAGCTCTGCTAACTCACTTTTTGCCCGCAAACTTTGGCCTCGGGCAGGTGGGGCTTGCCAGCTAACGGACACAGGCGGAAACACTGACAAGTTGCTGCGCCTGTTTTACTGCCTGATGGTCACAACACGTTTTGTAGCCTTCCATATAGCTACGTCCAGTAGAGCACAGAGTGCAATAAGTTGTTCCGGCGGTGTTTTGAAACAGGTCACCTGATTGAGACTTCTAAACGACTTGGGTACAAGATGTCAAGTTGTCTGTGTTACGCCGCACAGACTTCCCAGATGCGCTGTTTTGAAGTCATTTGGGGTTATTGGTTCCGTATTCAGGTGGTAATTCGTCCAGTAGTCGTAAATACACAAGAACATAAGCGTGCCACAAAAAATTACATACCACCTCACTACTATTTAGCAATGTCAGATTGTGTTCAAAATGTTCAAATGTTTGTAATCCTATGGGACCAAACTCCGTTGGTCATCAGTCCCTAGTCTTACGAACTACTTAAACTAATATAAGGACAACAGATACATCAAAGCCCGAGGGAGGATTCGAACCTCCGAAGCGGGAGGCCCGCATCCGTAACGTGGTGCACCAGACCGCTCGGCTACTTCCGCGTGGCTCATATTCTGTCACTGAGAGTTGACACATACTCGTGATCGTATTTGGAAAAAATATTGAAAGTTACATAAAAAGTAAAATTACAGGAACAATACACAGGGAGTCATGAGTAATTTCTTTCTTGTTTCTGCGGATATGTGCAATTTTGTTTTTACCTTCTATTGTAGGATCAATGTTCATATGTTTATAAATCTATGGGACTTAACTACTCTGGTCATCAATCTTTAGGCTTACAAGTTACTTATACTAACTTATGCTGAGGACAACAAGTACACGCATGCCAGAGGGAGGACTCGAACCTCAGATGGTGACCACGATGCGCTCCGCAGCTAGGTACCTTGGAACACTCGGCTACTCGACCGCCGCTGTGTAGTAGGATTCAACTCAAATAAACCCTTCCGTACATTGACGCTAGGCAATATGACGGTACTAAGAGCGAGAAGATGATCTTAATAACAGATTGAAACCGGTAACCATTCAAAATAAGCACACAAATTGCGTTTGAAAAGTCCGGTGAACGGTTCGACATTTGCCGCGGTGCAGTAGCTGAGCGGTCTAAAGCGCCATGTTGCGGAGCGTACTGTTGCTCGCAGTCGGAGGTTAGAATCCTCCCTGGGGCATGTGTGTATGTGTGTGTGTGTGTGTGTGTGTGTGTGTGTGTGTGTGTGTGTGTGTGAGTGTGTGTGTGTGTGTGTTGTCCTTAGGTTAGTTAAAGTAGTTTATTAGTCTATGGACTTACGACCATTGCAGTTTCGTCCAATAGGTTTACAAACATTGAACATATTGGTCTCATAATAACAGCGCTGGCGAGGACGAGGTACGCGCGCATATACACTGATGGACATGTCAGCAAGCTTATTCTATCGTGCAAAACACTGCGTTGTACACGCCGCGAACCGGATAACGGAGTCAGTGTGAGAAATCGTGTCATTGCAACATGAAGCGCAAAATAGAGAAACGCGTTAACACCAAGTATTGTTTGAAATTAGGCAAAACATTGAGGGAGACCCACGGGATGTTAGTGCAAGTATATGGTATTGAAACATCCGGCGGGTTCGGTAAGGACGGTACCAGAGGCGAAAATGGAGTTTCCTTCACGAAAATGCCCGTCCGCACAATGCGATCCGCGTGCTCAACTTTATCGCTAGAAGCAAGGTAACTGTGCTTCCACACACTCCTATTTCTGCAGATTTGACGCCGGCAGACTTCTTTCTTTTATCCCGATATAAACTAGCGCTGAATGGCTTAAGATTCGCAAAGGTTGCGGAGATTCAACAACGCGTGACCTCAGTGATCCAGCCATTCAACAAGAAACGTTTACTGACACTCTCCAAATGCTGTACAACATGTGTCAGAAGTGTATTGTAGCTAATGGCGGTTACTTTGAAGGCCAGCATATATATCTCGTCTCCTACATTTCCTGAGACCAACACCGAACTTTTCAGACGCACTTTGTATGTAGCCATTGAAACGTTTATTTTTTATTTTTTGTTTATTTTTTTCCATGTATGATCGCTGAAAGACAGCTTAAGGTTGGCCTCCCCCCAGAGGTCCATTCTTGCTCCTCTCTTGTTCAATGTATACATTGCTAACATCCCTGCAAATCAGTGTAGTAGTTCATTTACACCGATGACATCGCTTTAGCAACCCAGAAGACGACCTATGCCCACAGAGAGGTGTTCTTCTTCCATTTGAATACTCAACTAGCCAACTAAAACTTACCATCTATTTCGACGGTGAGAAGCTCAAACATAACAATCACCGATAGTATCTAGTAGTAATATTTGATCAGTCTTTCACTTTTAAAAGCCGCCTTCAAAAAACAGGTATCAAAGTTAAGACCAAAAATAACATTTTGCAACAAATTGCTTGATCATCCTGTGGAGCAAATGCATAAGTCCTGCGTACTGCTGCTCTGTCCCTGGTATTTTCATCGGCTGAGTATTGTGATTCTGTGTGGCTGAATAGTGCCCACTTGCGAGAGGTTGGCGTCCAGCTTAATAGAGCCATGAGCATATTTTGTGGTACCATCTTGCCTACACCTCTTCCGTGGCTCCCAGTTCTGTGCCACATTCCTCCCCCAGAAATTCGTAGCCAAAACGCACTCATCCAAGAGTATAAGAAACTATTATGTACCCCACACGTTTCCAGCATACAATATCTCCCATAAAACTTCAACCGAGTTAAGTCCAGTAAGCCACCCCAGTTCCGTGCCACATTCCTCCCCCAGAAATTCGTAGCCAAAAAGCACTCATCCAAGAGGATAAGAAACTATTATGTACCCCACACGTTTCCAGCATACAATATCTCCCATAAAACTTCAACCGACTTAAGTCCAGAAAGCCACCTCAACACCTCAACGCCTAGCTTCCCAGTTGGTAGCAGAGGATATCTCGTCCAACACCACCTTCGCAGCCACATGGGACATCTTTGAAGAACGGAACAAACACCTCATTCCCAGCTCTTCCACAAAAGTCGATGGCATGAACTTCCCTCGGAGGAAGTGAACTGTCCCGAATCGTTTTCGCACAGAAGTGGGCAGATGCAATAATTATAAGTTCAAATTAGGAATTACACTAGATCAGTCATGTGATTGCATAGCAGACACCCAATCTGTGGACCACATCGCAATAGACTACCCCCTGCGTTCTTTCGCTGAGGAGTTGCCTGGTCTTCGTAATATAAATGAAGCAGGATTAAATGGCTTAAATCACTGGACCTGGCTCTGTGACAGGCGATCCTATTCACACATCATACTTTACCCCCTGAATGCAAGTACTATGTGCTGTGGTAATAATAGATTAATATGGTCGCTGCAAGAACCATACGATAATAATAATAGCCGGTAAAAGACCATATCTGAAAGTCAGATTAGAGTTTAAACTGAGGCGTGCCAACAGTTACTCATCATGCTTGCAATAGAACAGGAAAGGAGGAAAACAATAGTACTAAAAAGTGTTCAAATGTTTGTATAGCTTATGGGACTTAACTACAGGGTCATCAGTCCATACAGTAGTACTACAGAAAGGGCCTCCCTCCACAAGGGGGTTAGATGAATATGTAGAATAAGAACACATGAAAAATCGACAGTTGATGTGATTACACCGAAGTTTCCCAGATGTGCTGAAAAGCGGCTACTTGAAATTCATAGTTAGTAACAGGCATAAATGGTGCTCCGAAAGCTACTGCAATACCTGTTGCTTTCCATTTACGACCCGCCTTTTTCTCCGCAGTAGCAAATTCTGCGAGGAGGATCATCGCCACGGAAGGACACATTCCCTGAGGCCACAGATTTCTGGACGCCAGTTAAAAGGAAAGCCCGCGTTTCCATTAGAGGGTCGTCATTTATGGGGGCGGCAATAAACGACACAGTTTTATGTGGTGGGCGGCAGGGGGCGGCGTGGGGGAAGAATTAATAAAAATGGCCGCCACCCGAGAGGCCGTAAACGCGCTTCACGGCCGGCGCTGATGAAGCGACAGCTCGTTAGGGTCGCGGACACGGACTGGCGCCAGGTAATGGCCGGCGACTGGCGACTGGCGCGCCACTAATGACGCAGACGGCAGCGCCCGGCCCGGGACCTTCCCGCCACCATTAAGACCGCCGATAGCTGAGAAGGCTCGGCTCGCTCTGTTAGTCCGTGCGTCTAGAAGGTTGTGGCCAGTGTCGGTTACGAGAAGACGTTTTCCTCGGCCTGTAGGAGGAGTTTCTACGCCCTCTAGATCGCTTTGTGGTAGATGAAGTTCCGGAGGCAAAAGTTTAGATTCTTATAAATAACGTCTTACCAAAATTCTGGTTATACTTTAATACTAATTAACATCACAATTATAGTAGTAATTCTGTGTGCCTCATTGGCCTGGTGAAACTCTTTCAATTGGACGCCACTTCGGCGACTAGCGTGTACCTAGCCTACCACAGTTATCCAACCGGAGAAAGGGGACCTACAGCCTAACGTTGAAGCCGAACCATGTGTCGTATCTGGCGACTCCTCACATCGTTGAAAAATACGAGGTCCGACTAGGTTTCGAGCCACTATCCTGTCATCTTTTAACCTCCTCTTAAAATTATAGCATAGATTTAAGTTACTAACAGCACCACCCTTTTCCTATTTCCGAATTAGTTTTATTTTAATTAGAACCATTTTTCACTAACCAATAATTAAACTCAATATAATACCAAACCATCAATGAATATACTAATCAGCCTACTATTGTTCAAGTAAGAATTATCATTGTACCTAGATTAGAAGAGAACAAATTGTAATATACTAAATCGAATGTAAATATTGGCCACAATTCACGACCAGATTTATACCCACAGGCAGCTGGTCTAAATGAAGGTTTCAATAAATAAATAGATTCAAAACCCGACGGGGCACGGCCTCGCAGATAGTAGCATAGTGCTTCAGCGCTCTAAGCCGCTCCGCCGCGGCTATCAAAATACCCAGACCCTCTTACCGATGTGCCGACATTTATATAACTCGACATGGCTAATAGAGGGAGAACTGACAGCAGCACGGGGAAACCAGTCGCCGGGTGGCCCGTCGAGTACGAAGGTAATGGCAGACTCGGCACTGGGGAGCGGTTTCGGTGGCAGCGAGGCGCGGCATCTTCAGGAGCGCCGCGGCTCGGCGTCTTATTACGGGCCCATTATGGCGGCGCGTTAGCAGCGCGCTAAATTCTGCCTAATCTTTCCCCGGCGATCGCGCTGTTTATAAGCCGCGATGCCGTCTAATTGCTCTTCCGCTCCTCGCTGAGCCGCGGGCTGGGGGGTTAATGAGAGCTCTCGGCATCTGGCGGTGGGAGGGGCGCAGCTCCCGTTACACACTCAGCCGGGGCCCTGCCAGCCCGCCTCATCGCTTTAACACGCTGCAACAACAGTGGCGGGGCGGGGCACACCGCTGCGCAGAGAGTTCTGCGTCCAACGCTGCTCTCTTCGCACAGACGACTCGTTCACGACATGACCGCAGATAGACCAGTTTCTCAATGCCGCTGTAACGAAGCGACTGCTTCTTGTTGTTTGTTTTGTTGTAATCGTCAGTATGTAGAATTGATACTATTCTACACGTTAGATTATCCTGAGTGAACCTCTCTATCCACACTGTTCATAACTTTTGTATCCCATCCTCGTCGCCACTTTTGTGTCCCAGCCTCGTCGCCGCTTTTGTGTCTCGTTTCCGTCGTAGGTGTCGGTGGCCGAGTAGAAAAGTACCGACACAGGAATAAAGAATGCACGCTTGTGCAGGTAGGAGGTGACCAGCCAGTGGGACAGCAGAAACTAGAAACACTAGAGTAAATTAGAACGAGATATATATTGAACAGATTTTATACAATACTTAACTTTTACGTAGATCAGTACTGCAGAATGCTGATACATAGTTAAGGCCTGCCTAGTGCCTATCCGATAGCCAAGTCTTCACTGGTGCCTATCTGATTCCGAAGTGTTAACTGGTTCCTATCTCAGTCCCAAGTGAACGATGTCGTTCAGTGGTGGCCACGAGCGGAGTTGTAACAGAGGGCGCTCGTAGCTGACGTCGTAAGAACGCCGCGCCGTGCGTGCATGGCGGCGCGCGGCGAAAGTAGGTGGCGCGCACTTTGGACTTGTGCGACACCACAATAACAAATAAGAATCAATTGAGATATCACACGCAATATACTGGGTGATCAAAAAGTCAGTATAAATTCGAAAACTTAATAAATAACGGAATAATGCAGGCAGAGAGGTAAAAATTGACACACATGCTTCGAATGACAAGGGTTTATATATACAGGGTGTCCCAGCTATCTTGTCCACCCAACATATCTCTGGAACAATAACAGCTATTGGAAAACTACTTTCACCTGCATCAATGTACGGCTGGGGCACATGAATATACATATTTCGAAACATTCCAAAACGAAAGCAAATGCGTTTTTTAACACAAACTTATTTTTTTAAATGGACGCCCTATATTTTTTCTTCAGCAATCCTTAGCATGACAAATCACGTAATCAATGGCGTTGATTGCATCGCAATATTCCAATTGCATCCCAAGATATTGTGACGCGAAGTTGACGTTTGAAATACGCGAAACGTGCGGCTAGCGCACGTCCTGAGCAGCATGGTTTCTCGCCTGAGACTCAGGACGTGCACTAGCCGCGTGTTTCGCGTATTTCAAGCGTAAACTTCGCGTCGCAATATCTCGGGATGTAATTAATATTGCGATGCAATCAACGCCATTATTTATGTGATTTGTCATGCTATGGATTGCTGAAGAAAAAATAATGTCCATTTAAAAAAACATAAGTTTGTGTTAAAAAACACATTTGCTTTAATATTCATAGAATATATGACTTCAACTGCTATTGGGCAAAGCTGAAAATGTGTACCCAGCCGGGATTCGAACCCGGGTCTCCTGCTTTCTAGGCAGTTGCGCTGACCCCTACACCACTGGGGACACAGTGATCACCGCACCTGCAAGGACTACCCATGCACGCCTCCCGTCAGATACAAATTCCCAGCTTCGCCCTGCCCATAGTACTCAAACTCGTAGTTTAACTAATTCCCGTAAGAGTAAGGGCTTCAAACTTGCCCAGCCCTCCCCACTAACGATAGGATCATTGCCCGTCACCGGCATATTATATATATACATGTGGCGTCTGTTCGGAAAGAACAGACGTCACATTCTGATCCTGCAGCTGTTATTATTTAATATTCATAGAATATATGACTTCAACTGCTATTGGGCAAAGCTGAAAATGTGTACCAAGCCGGGATTCGAACCCGGGTCTCCTGCTTTCTAGGCAGTTGCGCTGACCCCTACACCACTGGGGACACAGTGATCACCGCACCTGCAAGGACTACCCATGCACGCCTCCCGTCAGATACAAATTCCCAGCTTCGCCCTGCCCATAGTACTCAAACTCGTAGTTTAACTAATTCCCGTAAGAGTAAGGGCTTCAAACTTGCCCAGCCCTCCCCACTAACGATAGGATCATTGCCCGTCACCGGCATATTATATATATACATGTGGCGTCTGTTCGGAAAGAACAGACGTCACATTCTGATCCTGCAGCTGTTATTATTTAATATTCATAGAATATATGACTTTAACTGCTATTGGGCAAAGCTGAAAATGTGTACCCAGCCGGGATTCGAACCCGGGTCTCCTGCTTTCTAGGCAGTTGCGCTGACCCCTACACCACTGGGGACACAGTGATCACCGCACCTGCAAGGACTACCCATGCACGCCTCCCGTCAGATACAAATTCCCAGCTTCGCCCTGCCCATAGTACTCAAACTCGTAGTTTAACTAATTCCCGTAAGAGTAAGGGCTTCAAACTTGCCCAGCCCTCCCCACTAACGATAGGATCATTGCCCGTCACCGGCATATTATATATATACATGTGGCGTCTGTTCGGAAAGAACAGACGTCACATTCTGATCCTGCAGCTGTTATTATTTAATATTCATAGAATATATGACTTCAACTGCTATTGGGCAAAGCTGAAAATGTGTACCCAGCCGGGATTCGAACCCGGGTCTCCTGCTTTCTAGGCAGTTGCGCTGACCCCTACACCACTGGGGACACAGTGATCACCGCACCTGCAAGGACTACCCATGCACGCCTCCCGTCAGATACAAATTCCCAGCTTCGCCCTGCCCATAGTACTCAAACTCGTAGTTTAACTAATTCCCGTAAGAGTAAGGGCTTCAAACTTGCCCAGCCCTCCCCACTAACGATAGGATCATTGCCCGTCACCGGCATATTATATATATACATGTGGCGTCTGTTCGGAAAGAACAGACGTCACATTCTGATCCTGCAGCTGTTATTATTTAATATTCATAGAATATATGACTTCAACTGCTATTGGGCAAAGCTGAAAATGTGTACCCAGCCGGGATTCGAACCCGGGTCTCCTGCTTTCTAGGCAGTTGCGCTGACCCCTACACCACTGGGGACACAGTGATCACCGCACCTGCAAGGACTACCTATGCACGCCTCCCGTCAGATACAAATTCCCAGCTTCGCCCTGCCCATAGTACTCAAACTCGTAGTTTAACTAATTCCCGTAAGAGTAAGGGCTTCAAACTTGCCCAGCCCTCCCCACTAACGATAGGATCATTGCCCGTCACCGGCATATTATATATATACATGTGGCGTCTGTTCGGAAAGAACAGACGTCACATTCTGATCCTGCAGCTGTTATTATTTAATATTCATAGAATATATGACTTCAACTGCTATTGGGCAAAGCTGAAAATGTGTACCCAGCCGGGATTCGAACCCGGGTCTCCTGCTTTCTAGGCAGTTGCGCTGACCCCTACACCACTGGGGACACAGTGATCACCGCACCTGCAAGGACTACCCATGCACGCCTCCCGTCAGATACAAATTCCCAGCTTCGCCCTGCCCATAGTACTCAAACTCGTAGTTTAACTAATTCCCGTAAGAGTAAGGGCTTCAAACTTGCCCAGCCCTCCCCACTAACGATAGGATCATTGCCCGTCACCGGCTTATTATATATATACATGTGGCGTCTGTTCGGAAAGAACAGACGTCACATTCTGATCCTGCAGCTGTTATTATTTAATATTCATAGAATATATGACTTCAACTGCTATTGGGCAAAGCTGAAAATGTGTACCCAGCCGGGATTCGAACCCGGGTCTCCTGCTTTCTAGGCAGTTGCGCTGACCCCTACACCACTGGGGACACAGTGATCACCGCACCTGCAAGGACTACCCATGCACGCCTCCCGTCAGATACAAATTCCCAGCTTCGCCCTGCCCATAGTACTCAAACTCGTAGTTTAACTAATTCCCGTAAGAGTAAGGGCTTCAAACTTGCCCAGCCCTCCCCACTAACGATAGGATCATTGCCCGTCACCGGCATATTATATATATACATGTGGCGTCTGTTCGGAAAGAACAGACGTCACATTCTGATCCTGCAGCTGTTATTATTTAATATTCATAGAATATATGACTTCAACTGCTATTGGGCAAAGCTGAAAATGTGTACCCAGCCGGGATTCGAACCCGGGTCTCCTGCTTTCTAGGCAGTTGCGCTGACCCCTACACCACTGGGGACACAGTGATCACCGCACCTGCAAGGACTACCCATGCACGCCTCCCGTCAGATACAAATTCCCAGCTTCGCCCTGCCCATAGTACTCAAACTCGTAGTTTAACTAATTCCCGTAAGAGTAAGGGCTTCAAACTTGCCCAGCCCTCCCCACTAACGATAGGATCATTGCCCGTCACCGGCATATTATATATATACATGTGGCGTCTGTTCGGAAAGAACAGACGTCACATTCTGATCCTGCAGCTGTTATTATTTAATATTCATAGAATATATGACTTCAACTGCTATTGGGCAAAGCTGAAAATGTGTACCCAGCCGGGATTCGAACCCGGGTCTCCTGCTTTCTAGGCAGTTGCGCTGACCCCTACACCACTGGGGACACAGTGATCACCGCACCTGCAAGGACTACCCATGCACGCCTCCCGTCAGATACAAATTCCCAGCTTCGCCCTGCCCATAGTACTCAAACTCGTAGTTTAACTAATTCCCGTAAGAGTAAGGGCTTCAAACTTGCCCAGCCCTCCCCACTAACGATAGGATCATTGCCCGTCACCGGCATATTATATATATACATGTGGCGTCTGTTCGGAAAGAACAGACGTCACATTCTGATCCTGCAGCTGTTATTATTTAATATTCATAGAATATATGACTTCAACTGCTATTGGGCAAAGCTGAAAATGTGTACCCAGCCGGGATTCGAACCCGGGTCTCCTGCTTTCTAGGCAGTTGCGCTGACCCCTACACCACTGGGGACACAGTGATCACCGCACCTGCAAGGACTACCTATGCACGCCTCCCGTCAGATACAAATTCCCAGCTTCGCCCTGCCCATAGTACTCAAACTCGTAGTTTAACTAATTCCCGTAAGAGTAAGGGCTTCAAACTTGCCCAGCCCTCCCCACTAACGATAGGATCATTGCCCGTCACCGGCATATTATATATATACATGTGGCGTCTGTTCGGAAAGAACAGACGTCACATTCTGATCCTGCAGCTGTTATTATTTAATATTCATAGAATATATGACTTCAACTGCTATTGGGCAAAGCTGAAAATGTGTACCCAGCCGGGATTCGAACCCGGGTCTCCTGCTTTCTAGGCAGTTGCGCTGACCCCTACACCACTGGGGACACAGTGATCACCGCACCTGCAAGGACTACCCATGCACGCCTCCCGTCAGATACAAATTCCCAGCTTCGCCCTGCCCATAGTACTCAAACTCGTAGTTTAACTAATTCCCGTAAGAGTAAGGGCTTCAAACTTGCCCAGCCCTCCCCACTAACGATAGGATCATTGCCCGTCACCGGCTTATTATATATATACATGTGGCGTCTGTTCGGAAAGAACAGACGTCACATTCTGATCCTGCAGCTGTTATTATTTAATATTCATAGAATATATGACTTCAACTGCTATTGGGCAAAGCTGAAAATGTGTACCCAGCCGGGATTCGAACCCGGGTCTCCTGCTTTCTAGGCAGTTGCGCTGACCCCTACACCACTGGGGACACAGTGATCACCGCACCTGCAAGGACTACCCATGCACGCCTCCCGTCAGATACAAATTCCCAGCTTCGCCCTGCCCATAGTACTCAAACTCGTAGTTTAACTAATTCCCGTAAGAGTAAGGGCTTCAAACTTGCCCAGCCCTCCCCACTAACGATAGGATCATTGCCCGTCACCGGCATATTATATATATACATGTGGCGTCTGTTCGGAAAGAACAGACGTCACATTCTGATCCTGCAGCTGTTATTATTTAATATTCATAGAATATATGACTTCAACTGCTATTGGGCAAAGCTGAAAATGTGTACCCAGCCGGGATTCGAACCCGGGTCTCCTGCTTTCTAGGCAGTTGCGCTGACCCCTACACCACTGGGGACACAGTGATCACCGCACCTGCAAGGACTACCCATGCACGCCTCCCGTCAGATACAAATTCCCAGCTTCGCCCTGCCCATAGTACTCAAACTCGTAGTTTAACTAATTCCCGTAAGAGTAAGGGCTTCAAACTTGCCCAGCCCTCCCCACTAACGATAGGATCATTGCCCGTCACCGGCATATTATATATATACATGTGGCGTCTGTTCGGAAAGAACAGACGTCACATTCTGATCCTGCAGCTGTTATTATTTAATATTCATAGAATATATGACTTCAACTGCTATTGGGCAAAGCTGAAAATGTGTACCCAGCCGGGATTCGAACCCGGGTCTCCTGCTTTCTAGGCAGTTGCGCTGACCCCTACACCACTGGGGACACAGTGATCACCGCACCTGCAAGGACTACCCATGCACGCCTCCCGTCAGATACAAATTCCCAGCTTCGCCCTGCCCATAGTACTCAAACTCGTAGTTTAACTAATTCCCATAAGAGTAAGGGCTTCAAACTTGCCCAGCCCTCCCCACTAACGATAGGATCATTGCCCGTCACCGGCATATTATATATATACATGTGGCGTCTGTTCGGAAAGAACAGACGTCACATTCTGATCCTGCAGCTGTTATTATTTAATATTCATAGAATATATGACTTCAACTGCTATTGGGCAAAGCTGAAAATGTGTACCCAGCCGGGATTCGAACCCGGGTCTCCTGCTTTCTAGGCAGTTGCGCTGACCCCTACACCACTGGGGACACAGTGATCACCGCACCTGCAAGGACTACCCATGCACGCCTCCCGTCAGATACAAATTCCCAGCTTCGCCCTGCCCATAGTACTCAAACTCGTAGTTTAACTAATTCCCGTAAGAGTAAGGGCTTCAAACTTGCCCAGCCCTCCCCACTAACGATAGGATCATTGCCCGTCACCGGCATATTATATATATACATGTGGCGTCTGTTCGGAAAGAACAGACGTCACATTCTGATCCTGCAGCTGTTATTATTTAATATTCATAGAATATATGACTTCAACTGCTATTGGGCAAAGCTGAAAATGTGTACCCAGCCGGGATTCGAACCCGGGTCTCCTGCTTTCTAGGCAGTTGCGCTGACCCCTACACCACTGGGGACACAGTGATCACCGCACCTGCAAGGACTACCCATGCACGCCTCCCGTCAGATACAAATTCCCAGCTTCGCCCTGCCCATAGTACTCAAACTCGTAGTTTAACTAATTCCCGTAAGAGTAAGGGCTTCAAACTTGCCCAGCCCTCCCCACTAACGATAGGATCATTGCCCGTCACCGGCATATTATATATATACATGTGGCGTCTGTTCGGAAAGAACAGACGTCACATTCTGATCCTGCAGCTGTTATTATTTAATATTCATAGAATATATGACTTCAACTGCTATTGGGCAAAGCTGAAAATGTGTAGCCGCGGTGGAGTAGCCGAGCGGTCTAAAGCGTCTCGTTGCGGAGCGCGCGGTTGCTCGCCGTGGAGGTTCGAGTCCTCCCTGGGGCATGGGTGTGTGTGTTTGTCCGTAGGTTAGTTTACCTAGGTTTAAGTAGTTTGTAAGCTACGGACTGATGACCACGCAGTTTGGTCCGATAGATTTACAAACATTTAAAAAAAAAAAAATGTGTACCCAGCCGGGATTCGAACCCGGGTCTCCTGCTTTCTAGGCAGTTGCGCTGACCCCTACACCACTGGGGACACAGTGATCACCGCACCTGCAAGGACTACCCATGCACGCCTCCCGTCAGATACAAATTCCCAGCTTCGCCCTGCCCATAGTACTCAAACTCGTAGTTTAACTAATTCCCGTAAGAGTAAGGGCTTCAAACTTGCCCAGCCCTCCCCACTAACGATAGGATCATTGCCCGTCACCGGCATATTATATATATACATGTGGCGTTCTTTCCGAACAGACGCCACATGTATATATATAATATGCCGGTGACGGGCAATGATCCTATCGTTAGTGGGGAGGGCTGGGCAAGTTTGAAGCCCTTACTCTTACGGGAATTAGTTAAACTACGAGTTTGAGTACTATGGGCAGGGCGAAGCTGGGAATTTGTATCTGACGGGAGGCGTGCATGGGTAGTCCTTGCAGGTGCGGTGATCACTGTGTCCCCAGTGGTGTAGGGGTCAGCGCAACTGCCTAGAAAGCAGGAGACCCGGGTTCGAATCCCGGCTGGGTACACATTTTCAGCTTTGCCCAATAGCAGTTGAAGTCATATATTCTATGAATATTAAATAATAACAGCTGCAGGATCAGAATGTGACGTCTGTTCTTTCCGAACAGACGCCACATGTATATATATAATATGCCGGTGACGGGCAATGATCCTATCGTTAGTGGGGAGGGCTGGGCAAGTTTGAAGCCCTTACTCTTACGGGAATTAGTTAAACTACGAGTTTGAGTACTATGGGCAGGGCGAAGCTGGGAATTTGTATCTGACGGGAGGCGTGCATGGGTAGTCCTCGCAGGTGCGGTGATCACTGTGTCCCCAGTGGTGTAGGGGTCAGCGCAACTGCCTAGAAAGCAGGAGACCCGGGTTCGAATCCCGGCTGGGTACACATTTTCAGCTTTGCCCAATAGCAGTTGAAGTCATATATTCTATGAATATTAAATAATAACAGCTGCAGGATCAGAATGTGACGTCTGTTCTTTCCGAACAGACGCCACATGTATATATATAATATGCCGGTGACGGGCAATGATCCTATCGTTAGTGGGGAGGGCTGGGCAAGTTTGAAGCCCTTACTCTTACGGGAATTAGTTAAACTACGAGTTTGAGTACTATGGGCAGGGCGAAGCTGGGAATTTGTATCTGACGGGAGGCGTGCATGGGTAGTCCTTGCAGGTGCGGTGATCACTGTGTCCCCAGTGGTGTAGGGGTCAGCGCAACTGCCTAGAAAGCAGGAGACCCGGGTTCGAATCCCGGCTGGGTACACATTTTCAGCTTTGCCCAATAGCAGTTGAAGTCATATATTCTATGAATATTAAATAATAACAGCTGCAGGATCAGAATGTGACGTCTGTTCTTTCCGAACAGACGCCACATGTATATATATAATATGCCGGTGACGGGCAATGATCCTATCGTTAGTGGGGAGGGCTGGGCAAGTTTGAAGCCCTTACTCTTACGGGAATTAGTTAAACTACGAGTTTGAGTACTATGGGCAGGGCGAAGCTGGGAATTTGTATCTGACGGGAGGCGTGCATGGGTAGTCCTTGCAGGTGCGGTGATCACTGTGTCCCCAGTGGTGTAGGGGTCAGCGCAACTGCCTAGAAAGCAGGAGACCCGGGTTCGAATCCCGGCTGGGTACACATTTTCAGCTTTGCCCAATAGCAGTTGAAGTCATATATTCTATGAATATTAAATAATAACAGCTGCAGGATCAGAATGTGACGTCTGTTCTTTCCGAACAGACGCCACATGTATATATATAATATGCCGGTGACGGGCAATGATCCTATCGTTAGTGGGGAGGGCTGGGCAAGTTTGAAGCCCTTACTCTTACGGGAATTAGTTAAACTACGAGTTTGAGTACTATGGGCAGGGCGAAGCTGGGAATTTGTATCTGACGGGAGGCGTGCATGGGTAGTCCTTGCAGGTGCGGTGATCACTGTGTCCCCAGTGGTGTAGGGGTCAGCGCAACTGCCTAGAAAGCAGGAGACCCGGGTTCGAATCCCGGCTGGGTACACATTTTCAGCTTTGCCCAATAGCAGTTGAAGTCATATATTCTATGAATATTAAATAATAACAGCTGCAGGATCAGAATGTGACGTCTGTTCTTTCCGAACAGACGCCACATGTATATATATAATATGCCGGTGACGGACAATGATCCTATCGTTAGTGGGGAGGGCTGGGCAAGTTTGAAGCCCTTACTCTTACGGGAATTAGTTAAACTACGAGTTTGAGTACTATGGGCAGGGCGAAGCTGGGAATTTGTATCTGACGGGAGGCGTGCATGGGTAGTCCTTGCAGGTGCGGTGATCACTGTGTCCCCAGTGGTGTAGGGGTCAGCGCAACTGCCTAGAAAGCAGGAGACCCGGGTTCGAATCCCGGCTGGGTACACATTTTCAGCTTTGCCCAATAGCAGTTGAAGTCATATATTCTATGAATATTAAATAATAACAGCTGCAGGATCAGAATGTGACGTCTGTTCTTTCCGAACAGACGCCACATGTATATATATAATATGCCGGTGACGGGCAATGATCCTATCGTTAGTGGGGAGGGCTGGGCAAGTTTGAAGCCCTTACTCTTACGGGAATTAGTTAAACTACGAGTTTGAGTACTATGGGCAGGGCGAAGCTGGGAATTTGTATCTGACGGGAGGCGTGCATGGGTAGTCCTTGCAGGTGCGGTGATCACTGTGTCCCCAGTGGTGTAGGGGTCAGCGCAACTGCCTAGAAAGCAGGAGACCCGGGTTCGAATCCCGGCTGGGTACACATTTTCAGCTTTGCCCAATAGCAGTTGAAGTCATATATTCTATGAATATTAAATAATAACAGCTGCAGGATCAGAATGTGACGTCTGTTCTTTCCGAACAGACGCCACATGTATATATATAATATGCCGGTGACGGGCAATGATCCTATCGTTAGTGGGGAGGGCTGGGCAAGTTTGAAGCCCTTACTCTTACGGGAATTAGTTAAACTACGAGTTTGAGTACTATGGGCAGGGCGAAGCTGGGAATTTGTATCTGACGGGAGGCGTGCATGGGTAGTCCTTGCAGGTGCGGTGATCACTGTGTCCCCAGTGGTGTAGGGGTCAGCGCAACTGCCTAGAAAGCAGGAGACCCGGGTTCGAATCCCGGCTGGGTACACATTTTCAGCTTTGCCCAATAGCAGTTGAAGTCATATATTCTATGAATATTAAATAATAACAGCTGCAGGATCAGAATGTGACGTCTGTTCTTTCCGAACAGACGCCACATGTATATATATAATATGCCGGTGACGGGCAATGATCCTATCGTTAGTGGGGAGGGCTGGGCAAGTTTGAAGCCCTTACTCTTACGGGAATTAGTTAAACTACGAGTTTGAGTACTATGGGCAGGGCGAAGCTGGGAATTTGTATCTGACGGGAGGCGTGCATGGGTAGTCCTTGCAGGTGCGGTGATCACTGTGTCCCCAGTGGTGTAGGGGTCAGCGCAACTGCCTAGAAAGCAGGAGACCCGGGTTCGAATCCCGGCTGGGTACACATTTTCAGCTTTGCCCAATAGCAGTTGAAGTCATATATTCTATGAATATTAAATAATAACAGCTGCAGGATCAGAATGTGACGTCTGTTCTTTCCGAACAGACGCCACATGTATATATATAATATGCCGGTGACGGGCAATGATCCTATCGTTAGTGGGGAGGGCTGGGCAAGTTTGAAGCCCTTACTCTTACGGGAATTAGTTAAACTACGAGTTTGAGTACTATGGGCAGGGCGAAGCTGGGAATTTGTATCTGACGGGAGGCGTGCATGGGTAGTCCTTGCAGGTGCGGTGATCACTGTGTCCCCAGTGGTGTAGGGGTCAGCGCAACTGCCTAGAAAGCAGGAGACCCGGGTTCGAATCCCGGCTGGGTACACATTTTCAGCTTTGCCCAATAGCAGTTGAAGTCATATATTCTATGAATATTAAATAATAACAGCTGCAGGATCAGAATGTGACGTCTGTTCTTTCCGAACAGACGCCACATGTATATATATAATATGCCGGTGACGGGCAATGATCCTATCGTTAGTGGCGAGGGCTGGGCAAGTTTGAAGCCCTTACTCTTACGGGAATTAGTTAAACTACGAGTTTGAGTACTATGGGCAGGGCGAAGCTGGGAATTTGTATCTGACGGGAGGCGTGCATGGGTAGTCCTTGCAGGTGCGGTGATCACTGTGTCCCCAGTGGTGTAGGGGTCAGCGCAACTGCCTAGAAAGCAGGAGACCCGGGTTCGAATCCCGGCTGGGTACACATTTTCAGCTTTGCCCAATAGCAGTTGAAGTCATATATTCTATGAATATTAAATAATAACAGCTGCAGGATCAGAATGTGACGTCTGTTCTTTCCGAACAGACGCCACATGTATATATATAATATGCCGGTGACGGGCAATGATCCTATCGTTAGTGGGGAGGGCTGGGCAAGTTTGAAGCCCTTACTCTTACGGGAATTAGTTAAACTACGAGTTTGAGTACTATGGGCAGGGCGAAGCTGGGAATTTGTATCTGACGGGAGGCGTGCATGGGTAGTCCTTGCAGGTGCGGTGATCACTGTGTCCCCAGTGGTGTAGGGGTCAGCGCAACTGCCTAGAAAGCAGGAGACCCGGGTTCGAATCCCGGCTGGGTACACATTTTCAGCTTTGCCCAATAGCAGTTGAAGTCATATATTCTATGAATATTAAATAATAACAGCTGCAGTATCAGAATGTGACGTCTGTTCTTTCCGAACAGACGCCACATGTATATACATTTGCTTTAGTTTTAGAATGTTTACAAATATGTACATTCATGGGCCCCAGCAGCACATTGATACCGGTGAAAGTAGTTTTCCAATAGCTGTTATTGTTATAGAGATATTTTGGGTGAACAAGATAGCTGGGACACCCTGTATATATAAACCCTTGTGATTCCAAGCATGTGTGTCAATTTTTACCTCTCTACCTACATTATTCCGTGATTTATTAAGTTTTCAAATTTATACTGACTTTTTGAACACGCGGTACATGTGGTAAACTGTTTTATTCAAATATTTGTTACAACTGTAATTTGGGTGTTACAGTACTGTCTCAATTCTTGACCCGAGGTTTGCATGGGGTTTACTTAGAGTAATGAAATATTGGGCTGCCATAATAGTGAAAAATGCAGTCTCGATACCCAAAAATGTGGTGTGTGATCACTGCAGGCGACCAGTGCAGTTACACAGCTGCGTGGCATGAGCAGCGTCAGGTTATCAATCACCTCTTGAGGAATATTTGTCTATTTTTTCATGAGTGGAAATGTTTCAAATGTTTGTACAGCTTATGGGACTTAACTACGGGGTCATCAGTCCCTAAACTAACAAACTACTTATAAACTAGCTAACACTAAGGACGGCACAAATATCCATGCCCAAAGGGGGATTCGAACCCTCGACCGCAGTGGCCGTGCAGACCATGACTGACGCGCCGCAGTCCCCTCCATGAGTGGAATGTTCAAATGATCAAATGTCTGTAAATCTATCGGACCAGACTGCGTGGTCATCAGTCCGTAGCCGACAAACTACTTAAACCTAGGTAAACTAACCTAAGGACAACACACACATCCATGCCCCAGGGAGGACTCGAACCTCCATGGCGAGCAACCGCGCGCTCCGCAGTGAGACGCTTTAGAGCGCTCGGCTACTCCACCGCGGCTCCATGAGCGGAATATCCAGTTCTGCGACCTTTGTGGGCGTTGTTGGTCTGACTGTAATGCGCCTGCTAAGCACATCCCTGGCATGCTCAATGGGGTTTAAGTCAGATGCACAAGCTGACCGCTCCATTCGTTCAGTTCGCTCAGCATCAAGCATGTTGTCCACCAATTCAACTCTATAGGAACGTGTTATCTTCTACCAGATGTAACCCATATCCTATGGTACCAGCACAGGACACACCAAAAGGGCGAAAGAACACGTCTATATGCCTCTGATCAGTCCAAGCTCCATTCTGAACCATATACAGGGTCGTACGTCTACCAGTACTGATTCCTGCACGCACATCCGTCCACCACCATGATATGGTGATGTTTCCTGCACATAAGCAGGTTTCTTCCGACTTTCATGTTCTCTCCAGACGGTGAGACAACGATTAACCGATTGAACACAAAATCTTGACTCATGTGTGAACAAAACCCGGTTCCATTTGTTTGGACTCCAATATTGACGTCTGTTTCTTTAGTTTCTGCGGAATAAACGGTGTCAAGGTTTTAATAGGGGGAAAAAAATTTAAAAAAAAATAAAGAAATAAATAAAAGATCTAATGATTATAAATATATCGGACTCAACTGCGGGATCATCAGTCCGTAGCTTACAAACTACTTAAACTAAGGTAAACTAAGTGAGACGTCCTGTGTAGTGATAAATGTAACCATGTTGTCTCTTTGTGACGCCACTGCCAGCTGGTGAATATCTGTAGCAACACGCCTATGTAATATTTAACTTTTTTGCAGTGAAAATAGGAGGAATTTGGTATATAAAAATTGTTTCTGAAGATGATGACATAGTTCATCGAAACCGGAAAAAAAAATAAAAATCGTATAACACACAAAAAATGTGTTTTTGTTATTGATCTATATTAAGAAATGTTCAAATGTTTGTACAACTTATGGGACTTAACTACTGGGTCATCAGTTCCTAAACTGACAAACTACTTCTGAACTAGCTAATACTAAGGACGACACAAATATCTATGGCAGGGGGGGGGGATTCGAACCCCCGACCGTAGTGGCCGTGCACACTGTGACTGACGCGCCGCAGAACGCTCGTCCACCACGGCCGGCTATCTATATTAAGACCTGCCGTATTTATCTGTAAGTACGAGTGGTGTAAATTGAATGACAGCGTTACAGTTTCGAATTCCCCTTCTATAAACTCATAACTTATGAGATGAAAATGCAGTCTGAATTTTTTTTTTTTTTTTTTTTTTTTTTTACTGATCTTCAATACTGTTCAAATGTTACGGATAAGAACTTAATTATTGTATATTGGTACGGTGTTATTTCTTTCACACAAGTGCGAAAGAAGAGACATATTGCATTTACAACTTGTTTAATAAGGAGGAGGAAAAGGATTAACATTAGCTGAATTAGGACATTTAAATTATACAATGGCGAAAAGTGAAACCGTGACGGTCGGGAATCTAACCCGAGTATCTCACTTCCGACTAGCGGTGGTCTTCACCACTTGGTTCAGTTCGTTCTTGGAAGTTCGGCAAGTATTTGGCTCGGCTTTTTTGTTACACATAGCATATAGCCCCTTGTCCGTGCGCACTGTACCACTGCTCCCGGCGGCTTGGTTACACGCGCTCGCCTCCAGTCCGTCTCAGACTTCGCATTTAACATGCTGCGGCTGTAGCGCCTCCATCGTCCACGCCCTATGAAACTCGCAATTACGAATTCCCGTACAAAATGGAATGTGTGGCAGCATATGCAGTGAAACAAATGACCCAAATATCACCTTCTCGTGTATATATTTATTATAGATTGGTGTGATGTATGTTATATGAACAACGACCGCAAAGCATCGACTGTCTTCCTGAAGAAGAAGGGGAGGGAAACAAATAACGTGGTATGGGCGACGGCTGTCCTGGCTCAAATTTTCAATTATCGTTTGTATAGTTCCAATCCCCTAATGCAGCTAATGTCAATCCTTTCCTCCCTAATCCTGTCATGGCTGCAGTAATTCAGAAACATTTAAGAATAAGAAAAAACCCGATCAGAACTTTGAAGGTGGTACGCACGCTGGTATCACGGCAGAGGGAAGTGTCGTAACCAGCCGTAACTCCATCGGTTGTAATAACAAGATCGCCTTGTAACCAAGAAAGCGCCTCGCACAACTCCGGTAGGCTGTCTAAGCGTTCTTACGAAATATGGAAGTTTCGAGACACTGGTAACAAATCAGAGGGCTACGTGTGAAAGCGCTGGTTTCAGATGAAAAGAGCCTTGAGAGAGCGTATATAATGAGTCGTCAAGACAGCATAGGCTGTCAATCATCGGAGAGCCATCCAGCACCATCTACCGAGGGCCCTTCCGCATCAGTCCCCATGATGTCACAGTACTGACCGTTACGGGAGATGCACCAGCAGTAGCGACTATCAGTGGCGAGAGCAACGTATAGGACGAAAGTAAATAAGTAACATTCGTAATCTGAAGTATTGGAGATTCCTGTTAGTCAGAGGAACAGATACGGATGTTGTCTGTCTCCAAGTAGCTACGATTATTTCGGTCAGATAGGAATATACACGATCTTGTGGATTGTCTCCTAAGAGCTGTGGGTCAGCGAGTCCATCCTCTGTCTGTCAGAGGAAAGAATGGCATAGTATCTTCTGGGAAATAAGTGAAACTGCAGTCAGTGTAAGACACCTCTCCGAATAAGTCAAGAATACAATAAAAACCTTTCTCCCAATCAGTCCAAACGTAATTTACTATTGGTCAAGAACCAATAACAACTCCTCTCCGTTCAAATCACCCGTACTAGTTCCTAAGGAGACTTTAACTCAAATGTTCAAATGTTTGTATAGCTTATGAGACTTAACTACGGGTTCATCAGTCCCTAAACTTACTAAGTACTTATCAACTAGCTTATTCCAAGGACGGCACAAATATCCATGCCCGAGGGGGGATTCGAACCTCCGCCCGTAGAGGCCGTGCAGACCGTTACTGGATCGCCTCAGTCTCCTCGGCCACCGCGGCCGGCAGAATTTAACTCCCTCTCACTCCGTAAACAGTGTAATTAGCAGCTACCACCCACAATGTCGTCAATTTTCAGCACTAGGAACACGACACTCCGTCTTTCACGTTATCGTTTATCTGCACACAAATGCCGCATTGAAAGTGCATATTCGCAGTCACAGACTTCTACGATCAAGGTAAAACAAAACAAAAATCTTCATACTAAATTGCGAGACCAAGAAACCCATAAGAAACAATGTTAAACTGGTGAATAACTTTCTTCTTTAGACCGCAACGGTAAAACTACTGGAGAAGTGTGAATATTACCGAGAAAAAAAAAAAAAAAGTAACCATGTGGTAAATCTTCGAAGAATTCTTTTGCACCGGCACGCATTGCGGATGAGACAAACGACTCTCGGATACAGTAATATTGCAGCAGGGGCGCTCAGGGAATAGCGAGAAGAGGAGATTCCAGTAATGGCAGCTTTAGGAGAGAGAGAGAGATTTTACGAGTCGGTGAGTTAACGCCGCGCAGACGGCGAGGCAGCGCGAGTGCGGCTCGGCTCGGCTCGCGAACTTCTCTGCCTCGGGGGCTATTTTTAAAACAGGCTGCGCCGTTGTAATTCATGATAAGGCGCGGCGGCCGAGTGCAGAAAGGTGTAAAGGCGGGGCTATTTCACTCAGATAGCAGCTAAGCGCGCGCGCCCCTAACGATGATATTCCGCTGTCGCGCCGCGCCGCGCCGCCCACGAGCTGCCTCGCATCTCTCCTACCCTACTTACCTACTCACTCGTAAGCCTCCAGTTTCCCTTGAGATACCATACTGAACAGATTGTCGGGAAGGATATATTTATTTGTTACTTTCTTCTTTTCCACTCTGAGAGTTATTTCATGAAATTACTCTCATTTTGTTGTTCTCTTCCTGTAAGTCTCTCTCTCTCTCTCTCTCTCTATTTTTTTTCTCCCTCCACCCCTCTCTCTCCCTCCCCCCCCCCCCTCTCTCTCTCTCTCCCACTCTCACTCTCCGTGTCTCTTTCTCTCTCATACACACACAAATACACATATACGCTCATATGCACACACAAACACACTGTTTCAAACACATCCCTCACTTGCACTATTCGACTGTTCAAATGTTCAAATGTTTGCAATCCTCTAGGACCAAACTTCATTGGTGATCAGTCCCTAATCTAATAAACTACTTAAACGAAGTTAAACTAACCTAAGAACGACACACACATCCATGCCCGAGGGAAGATTCGAACCTCCGACGCGGGACGCCGCGCGACCCGTAACGTTGCGTCCCAGACCGCTCGGCTACTCCCGCGCGGCTATTCGACTGTAGCGGGAAAATATTGCTTCTCATTTGACAGACTAGACTTACATATAAAGCAATGGAAGGGTCACTCCGGTTTTTCTGAAATTGGGTATGTTATAATACTTACAAAGGTTCAAATGTTTGTAAATCTATCGGACCAAACTGCGTGGTCATCAGTCCGTAGCCTACAAACTACTTAAACCTAGGTAAACTAACCTAAGGACAACACACACACACACCCATGCCCCAGGGAGGACTCGAATCTCCACGGCGAGCAACCGCGCCCTCCGCAGCGCACTCTTTAGACCGCTCGGCTATTCCACCGCGGCTTACATGAAAGAAATGAGGGACAAATACTTTTTCAGCTGGGGATGAAGCGGTAACTCCGAAATCGGCGCTAAATTGGAAGAAAATGGAATAACGTAGACATTAGTGAAGCGAATTTAATTATTTTTGTTTAAAAATTTTGGTAAAATGCAGAAATCGACCTAGGTATGTTGAAGAGAGGATGAAAATGAGGGGTTCAACTATCCTGAAAGAAATTTTTTGCTACAAAATTTAGTTTTGATTTAATCGATGTAGAAAGTATTAAAACTTAAAAAAATATATCTAAACAACTAACGTATTTTTTAAAATTATATATATATATATATATATATATATATATATATATATATATATATATATATATATATTAGAGGTAATCAGTCCTCATATTGCTGTGCTCGTCTGCCTTGGGAACACCTCGTGAATCTAAATTTTTGAACAGTTTCATCCATTTATTTTATATCGGTATTTAAATTCGCTGAATCAGATTCTGAAATCAGATTCTCAGAGTTCAGTATGGCTGATCATCATTAAGGGCGAATAGTCGACTCAATGCTTGAATAGACAGTAACTTGAAATGCGACTTTCAAAGTACTTTAAAATCTACTTTTCAAATAATATCAAATAAAAGTGTATAAACCATGTTAAAATGTTTATTCATTTTTACAGCCGGTGTTAGCGTTGCCTATGACGTAGCGCGTGGAGGTTTACATCTATTCAAATATTTAAATGTTTGTAAATGTAAGGGACTTAACTGTTGCAGTTACTGGTTCCTAGGCTTACAAACAACTTGAACTAACGTAAGGACTCGAAACTCCGACGGCGAGCAACAGCTCGCTTCACAGCAAGGCGCCTTAGAGCGCTCGGCCACTCTACCGTGGCATACATATATTCCAGCTGCTTTATTGCGGCGAATTGTCTTATCTCTCACAACTTTTTCGTGTGTCAGAACACGATTCATTGTTCGAACCCGTAGCCCCCTAATTTTTATACCATATCCAATAAACCTAGGCCGATTTTCGGCTTTTGTGAAAAGATATATTTAAAAGAGGAATCATTAAAATCTCTTCACTAATCTTTAAGGCAACGCACATTTTTCCTCATTTTGGAGGGACCGTTTCACCAATTAAAAGAGTTTTAACGCCAAGAATAAATAAATAAAGTGTCCTGTTAGTTAATATGTATTATGATGTATCTTAATTTCAGAAAAATTAGAGCGTGGCACTTCTGTAGGTTTACTTGTTTGATCACATGGCTACCAGGTTAATGTAATTTCATTTTAATATTTATGGTACGTAAAGCTACGAACTCACATTTTACTTACGGGCTCCGTGGCATTGTGTGTTAATGTTGGCACCTACATGTTCGCTTTAAGGGGATAATTTGTTTAATGAATACAATGGTACAAAATAGCACTGTCAGCCATTGAGCAGGAAGAACTTTAGTTACTTATTTCACGGTCAACACGAAAAAATCTGCAGTTCTACTTTAGCTCAACTGTCATCAGTAGCACACCGTTTCTATCGCGTAGTGAAGGTATTGAATGTCTATGTCGCTATAATACTATGTGCATGTTGTCCTTATCATAAGTTAGTTTCATTAGTTTGTACGCATATGAAACGATAAACGCATCAATTAATTCCCTTATATTTACGAAATTTTTTGAAGCTCGGATTGAGGATGGATGCGTAAGGAAGCCGGTTGTGCCGTTCAAAGTTACCGTCCCGGCATTGACCTGGAGCGAGTAAGGAAAACCATTCAAAAACTAATTCTTCTAGGTATCAAAGATGAACAGACCGAACAGCTGCGTTAGCCTTCGTCATGTTGGCATGTGGCTGTATTTCGACAACTTTCTCTGGGCCGTTGATGTTGTATTCGAAAATTGAGCCAATGTCGCTCTAAATGTACCTGTTTACCTTGTGGATAGTAACCACCTGAAACGAGTCATTTCGTCATCAACTGATTTCTTATAGCAGCAGTTGCACATTGCTACGTGTTGTAAAACTGCTTCTGCCGTAAAGTACTTTTTGCATTTTCCCTGTGTACCGCAGTGTCTATCCGCGTGGACTTTTACTCGAGCGCACGATTCTGAGCTTAATCTACACCTTCTATTCTGAGGTCAGTTGTTACGGAAGACTCACACATAGACTGATAAAATACGCGCCGCTACTCTATTCAAACTTGGCTCACTCTTTTGTTGAGTTATTTGTCCAGCAGTTCTAAAATAGTTACGGACTAGGTACTGTTAATGATGGTGTTTGCCATAGGCGAATAGAAGGGCAACTGTTTCTCAGTTTCTCATAAAAATAAATAAACAGAGAACGTGGAAGCGCGGAGGGGGCTGAGAAGGATGAGCACCCAAGCTTCTTTCAAAACCGTCTTTGGTATAATTGTAGATTAACAAAGTATCTTCGTTGAGTCTTAAAAATTTGGAGATGTACACTCACGCAACATATTTAAGAGCCTAGGCCCCACTTCCACCTCATAAGTGAAAATTCTGCATTTTGCCACTGTCGGTTATAGTATATACTGTTAAATTTAAGAATAAAGTACAATTTACAAGTCGTCTGCAATGACTGTATCACCGGTTACCGAAAAGTTCGAAATTTTACCGCGTTAATTTTCTTTGAGAAATGTAGTAGGCATTAGAACATTTGCCCATGTTCTTACAACTTGGCGAATGAAGTCTATTTCTAGAGAGCAGTAGAATGAAGAGCGACAGTTTTATACTTCACAAATGAAGGATTGGTAAGACTAAGTCGTCTACAATCGAAAATGTTAATAAATTGCTGCAATTTCAATGAGTATTTTCTTGTCGTGTCACAAGTGTGTAAATACTATGTTTTATCGACTTAATAGTAATAACGAACAAAAATTACCCTCACTGCAGATGTTTTCTCCATTAAGTTCTTTGCTATATGATGACTTTATTTTCCTGTGTTAAAAACAGAACAGAACAATTCCCCTATACGCGGTCTGCTCATTTGCAAACCCGAAGACCGAGTGTGCGTCACCACGCACTGCAGCTGAACCGTCAAGCCGATCAACTTAAAATGGTTACACAAGTTCCATTGTGTGCGACTATAATGATAATGTATATACATAAATGTGACAATTATTGAACTATATGATATCAAATAGTCGTAACTTTTGAACTGTTTGCGTCAGGACGTTTAACTGCACAGGAGGCAGAGAGGCATCTTGGGAAATAGTAAGCGCATGCACATGTGAATGTCGTTTGGCTTACCGACGAAGTTCACGAAGTACTCGGGCATGACTGTGGGTGTTGTTCTTAGGTTAGTTTAACTTAGGTTAAATAATTTGTAATACTAGAGACTGATGACGAAAGTAATTTGGTCCTAAAGAATTACAAACATTTGAACATTTTTTTGGGAGGGGGGAGGGGGGGATCGTCAAGCCCACTGCACCCCCCCCCCCATTACATACGCCAATGCGCGATGTAAGGCAGGAATATCGAATATTTCATAATGTCCGAATATCTATAATGACGTTTACATGTTGAATAAAGTGTGTGCACGCCGTCGTTTGTAACACTTTTATTTTTCTCCCATACAGTTCATTACCTGAATTGTCACTCTGTATATAGCTCCATGAATATGGGTCGTTGGAGAGAGAAGTCTGTTGCACACGATCACTTTGTGTGTGCCTTGCCCCTCCCCCTATTTCTACGCCCTTTGTACCACGGCTGCTTGAAACAGTTGGAACAAAGACTTGAAAAATCCAACACATTTAAAGTAACGAAAAGTTCTCTGAAAACGAAGTAAAAAAAAAGAATAAATAAATAAAAAATTAAAAAATAAAATAAAAAACAACAGATTTTTAATGATGAAAGTCCTTTCTTCGTAAACTTTAAATATTTGTTAATCTATTGGACCAAACTGCTATGGATATCAGTCCCCCTTCCTGGGGAGCGAGCGGATGCTCCCCGTGGGATGTTAGAGTCCTCCATCAGGCATGAATTAGTGTGTTATCGTTACGCGAGTTTAAGCAGCTTGTAAGCATATGGACTGATAACCGCAGTAATTAAGTTCCATACATTAGGCAATATTTGAACTTTTTTTGGCATCAGTCCACAGTCGCTTAACTAAGTTACACTAACTACAATACACACATCCTTATCCGAGGAAGGACTGAACCTCAAGCTGGAGCGACCGCCCAGTATGTATCATGATGTCTTAGATAACGCAGACACTCCCGCGTGGCTCGTATCATGAATTACAGTTTATGAGCTCGGCTGCCTCCTTTAACATATTGCGCAAACTGTCATGCCGCTCCTAGACGGTAATACTATTGTGCAATACTACGTATTGCGCGATAAATACGAATAGTGCAAGCGGCCCCTGTGGGTGTGGACCAGGCTTTAGAGATGGCCGTCCAGCACTATGCAGTTGCAACGTGCAGCTGGCTGCCGGCTGTGGCGGCGAGCCGGAAGGCAAAGTACCCGCGGGGCCGGAGGCGCGATAAGGATGAAATAGAGGCGCAACAATGGCGCCAGGTGAGCGGACGCGCTATCGACTCGCGCCTGCGCACAGCGCTTTGTTCGCGGCGCTCAGCTGGACGCCGGCTACCTGCGTGGACCTACCTGCACACTTTCCTGGGCCTCCCGTGCCGTCTACATTATCTATTGTCGCAGGTACTTCCTGGTCTTGTTCTTTGGGTATGCTGAAATTTGAAAATTAAATTCACTGCAAGTGGCAATGTTACTGAATTTTATCTTCTGCTTTCTCTGCGCGGTCGACATTGTAATGCAGATTTTGGCTACGATTATCTACATATTCACTGGTCAAAACAAGTAAGGGATCGGTTGAGATGTCTAGATTCTGAAGTATTGTTATTGGTGAACGATCTAAAACGGTTCGAGGTCTTTCTGTCCGTTCTACGGAGTGGAGGCAAAACATTACTGCAACCGACATAGTGGTAATAACAGAAATTTGCTCCAAAGGGGTGTTGCTGACTTGCGTTTATCGAGCTAATTACACAAGGATTTATGTTCAGACAGTGTAGTGTTCAGTTAGTGTAATGCAACAACAATGTGACTAACACGAAGCTATGGCATGGAGAGCCACAGGAAGATTGGAAGCGGGTAAGACACAGAGGCAGGTGGCTGCATCTATTGGAGTGTCCCAAAGTGTAATTTTCGGGACCTAAACACGATTTCTGGCAATAGGAACCGTTGAAAGAAGGCAAGGCAGTGGTGCAGCTACAATTTCGTTCTAGGGAGGGGACCCATTTTTTAAAATTAAAGCAAACCGAATTTATTAATGGTAAAGGGTTTTTGTCATTCACTATCAGAAATATAAGAAGCTCGTCTATGTTATAACTGTTTAATTAACATCAGACTCCATGTGTAAAAATTCAACTAAAATAACACTATTGTTGTTCGTAGTTTATGGCGGCCTTCTTAAGATTCCACCCGTTGGCACCGCTGCCATGCTAAGCAGCGGTTCGCCGCATATGAAATATCGGCTCGTAACTTCAGCATAGCAGTACCAATAGCGGTAGCATCAAAGCTGGTCCCGGTGGCATTAAAATCGCTCAAACCAACAGCAGCATACGTTCACATTAGCGCCATCACGTTGGCGACCCAATGTCGCGTTCACTTGTGCTTGGCAAATTATGGTTATGTTGTGATTTATTACATAAGTCCAATTTCAAATTTCAAGTGCCGACCTGTTGAAATAATAGTAATAATAATAATAATAAATCTTTGCGAGGTGCCGGGGGGGGGGGTGAGGGGAGATGGACGGCCCATTTAGCCCCTCCTCACCTCCGTGGTTGCGCCACTGACTGGCAGGGCATTGTTAATCCACGAGTAACATCTGCAAGAGATGAACGTTATCTCCGGTTAACAGCCACCAAAGACAGGAGGCTGGAGGCAACTCAGCTGCAATACAACCTCCAGACAACAAGAGGACGAGCAATATCAACAAAGGAAGTCCAAAATCTCCTTCGGGAATGTGGTCTCTACGCACAGAGGCCTACGGTAAGTTTCCCATTGAAACTAAGGCTACGTTTAACCCGCAGAAACTGGGCCGAGAAGCATCAGGATTGAAGTTGTAATGAATGGTGTCGAGTTCTGTTCACAGTTGACACACGATATTATGTTCAGCCGGACAATCGTCGTTCCCTCATCTGGAGAGAACGTGGAGGTCGGAGCAATCCTGCTTGTGATCAAGAAATATTACCATATCATAGCGGTGGACTAATGGTGGCCAGCCGCGGTGGCCGAGGGGACTGAGGCGCTCCAGTCACGGTCTGCACGGCCACTACGGTCGGGGGTTCGAATCCTCCCTCGGGCATGGATATTTGTGCCGTCCTTAGTGTTAGCTAGTTCATAAGTAGTTTGTAAGTTTAGGGACTGATGACCCCGTAGTTAAGTCCCATAAGCTATACAAACATTTGAACATTTGACTAATCCTGTGGACAGAAGTCAGTACTGGCGAACGTGCGGACGTTCAGAATGGCGCTTTCATTACTCAAAGGTATAGAGACGAGATCATTCGACATTTTTTTGTGTCCTACGCTGGTTCCATAGGAGATGGGTTCCATCTGGTGCGCGATAACCCTCGTTCCCACAGAGCTGCACTGGTGGACAATATGCTTGAGCTGAGGTAAGTGAAGGAATGGAGTGGCGAGCTTCTTCGCCGGACACATACCCGATCGGGCATGTCCAGGATGCAGTTGGCAGACGCATTGCAAATGTTCAAATGTTTGTTAAGCTTATGGGACTTAACTACGGGGTCATCAGTCCCTAAACTTACAAACTACTTATGAACTAGCTAATCCTAAGGAAGGCACAAATATCCATGCCCGAGGGGGGATTCGAACCCCCTGACCGTGACTGGAGCGTCTCAGTCCCCTCGGCCACCGCGGCCGGCCAGACGCATTGCAGCCAGGCCAGCACCTTCACAACTGCTGCAGAGCTTAATATTGCACTCATCAAAGAATGGCCAAATGTCCTTCGAGAGCTGACTGATAACCTTATACTGCACATACAACGCAAGTGTGCAACTGTACTGGCCATCCGAGGTGATGACAAACTATATTCGATTGAAACGAGAATGACTTTTTCAGTATTATGATAGCCCCGTGGTTCCTCGCTCTAAGCAGACGTCATGTAAACCTTAAGTAAAGATAAGAGGCAGCAATATATCGTACTGTATCACACACAAATTACAATTTTAACCAATATATGAATAAAATACTTTACCATATCTATGTTCTGAATGACGTCTCACCTGCTACTCTAATTGATTTAAGCAATGTACATACACACTAGGAAAGCAACATTTTGGTGTGTGGCGGAGGGCACAACGTACCGCTACTAACGGAAGGGAGGCAGAAAAATTACGGTTAAACAGCCATTCGTTACCGTGGTCTTTAGAAATGGAGAATACGACCGAATAGTTTTTCTTAGGGTTCGGGAAATAAATTGTCCGTGGCCTTAGAAAGGAACAATCCCGGTATTTATCTAGAGTGTTCTCGATGACCGGAAATGGGTTTGAACAGCCGTCCTACCGAAAACGTGTGCAGAGGTTTATCACTGCACCACCTTGTTTGATATGAATTATCGAGGGAAACCAAAAGATGCACACAATTAATAGTGGCGAATTCAGGTTGGTGCTGCAGCTTCCCCGTCCTCTTCCCCCCGCCGTCCCCCAGAGCATAAGGGAAACTCCCTCCTCGTATGTGTAATATAAGCTTCTTTGGACATCGGTTTGAGGTACGATGCCTCAAAATTTGTATGGTCTCAGGCCCAACCCCACCACCTCCAGACGAAAAATCTGTATTCTCTAATAAGTAAGCAGCAGGTTCTACTTTAACATCGTTTTATTTCGTGCGAGAATCCAGTATGGCGACCATAAGAGTACTATGAATGATGGGTCGTTACTTGATGCTCCACTCTTAAACAATGTGAAGAAGAAACCACTGCTGCAAGAGATGGACTGAATAATTAAATACTACGGCAGCGCCAGGTGATCAACTAATTTTTAATAAATCTCCAATCGTAATTCTTTAGAGTTGAATTTTATTATTTTGATGACTGTTATCGAAATGTAAGATGCTATTATTGACCATGCCTATGAAACTGCACTCACTGTGGTTTCCTGTACTAATATATAAAGTCAAGTCTTCGTTACTGAAAAATCTCGACAATTTCAAACCATTTACTTAAAACTTATACAAGAAAGATTAATGAACATATAAACATAGCCTAGGCTTAAATGATATGTAACGTATATAAAAACCTTTATTTTTGTAAAAGTAACTATTTACCTCTTACTTTAGTACGGATGATTCAGAGAACTATAAATAATCGGCCACAAGAGTACGTAGGTGTGAGCATTTAAACTTGATACAGAGATCAATTAGCCATCTAATTAAATTTGATGCTCAAAATTAGACAAACTTCAAATTCCTATCTATGATTATTTACCTCAGCCACGAATAAAGATTGAAAGCGGAATTAAATACCCTAAAAGCACCGTAAACACATTACCTTGTTAGCAAAATAAGCTTTACTTTAGAAACAGTTTGACGTTAAAGTTCTGGACTAAAGTACTGTCAGATGCAATGATGCAGATAATGAAACATAAATACCACATGTTTTGTTAATGTACAGAGACCATTAATGAACTGTTACTCTTAACCACAGCAGAATATCATTAACTTTAAAGTATGAATGTCATATGAATGAACAGGAATAGAGAGCTAAAAGGCCTTTGTTTATGACGTCGTTTTGGCATCAGCCATGCTACGAGTTGTAGTTACGATGGAAGGAACATAAACATAGCCGGTGTTTTCGATGCATCATCGAGACCCAAAAAATAAGTTTGTATAAGAAAATTAGATACAGTAAATTCAGATTATGCATACCTTTATGAAAAGTTCATACGAATTCTAGACCATTTTATTAACTTCAAACGTTACGATACTTAAAATTAATTTTGCTGTTGTCGTTGTTGTGGTCTTCAGTCCGCAGACTGGTTTGATGCAGCTCTCCACGCTAACCTGTCCTGTGCAAGTCTTTTCATCTCAGAATACTACAATCCTTTTAATCTGCTTCCTGTATTCGTCCCTCGGTCTCACTCTACGATTTTTACCCAACACATTTCCTTCTAATGCTAAGTTGACGATTCCTTGATGTCTCAGGATGTGTCCTACCAACCCATCCCTTCTCTTAGTCAGAATAAGCCAGAAATTCCTTTACTCCCCAATTCTGTTGTGCACCTCCTCATTAGTTACGTGATCTACCCATCTAATTTTCATCATTCGTCTGTAGAAGCACATTTCAAAAGCTTGTATCAGCTTTTTGTCTGAACTCCTTATTGTCCACACTTCACATCCATACAATGCTACACTCCAGACAAATGCCTTCAGAAAGGACTTCCTAACAGTTAAACTAGTATTGGATATCAACAAGTTACGCTTCTTCAGAAACGCTTTTCTTACCATAGCCATTCTGTATTTTATATCTCCTCTACTTCGGACATCAGAAGTTGTCTTGCTACCCAAGTAACAAAACTCGTCTACTACTTTTATTGCCTCATTACCTAATTTAATTCCTTCAACATCGCCTGATTTTCTGACGCTACATTCCATTATCCTTGTTTTACTCTTGTCGATGTTCATCTTATAACCTCTTTTCAAGACATTGTTCATTCCATTCAATTGCTCTTCCAGATCCTTTGCGGTCTCTGAAGGGATTACTATGTCATCGGCGAACCACAAAGTTTTTATTTCCTCTCCCTGAACATTAATTACCTCTCCTAATTTTTGTAATTTATTTGGCAATAAAGTAAAGTAATTAAGTGAAATTTCGAGGAACCATCGTACACCAGCGCCAACTGTCAGTTTTTTCTTATATTTCTATCATTTGGTTTTACGCTCAGATCGGGTATAAATATTATTATTGCAGTTAAATTTCGTTTTTAATACTTTGTAATTTTTTTCTGATTCTATTTTAAAAAAGAATATCAAAGAAACTTTGGTACTGGATGATGTGTGTCCAACACCTGTTACCCTGTACGTTCAGTTCACGAATTTCCGCTAAAGATCTGATGGCCGGCCGCGGTGCCAAGGGGACTGAGACGCTTCAGTCACGGTCTGCACGGCCACTACGGTCGGGGGTTCGAATCGCCCCTCGAGCATGGGTATTTGTGCCGTCCAAGTTCGTAAGTAGTTTATAAGTAGTTTGTAAGTTTAGAAACTGATGACCCGGTAGTTAAGTCCCATAAGCTGTAGAAACATTTGAACATTTGAAAGATCTGATGCTGCAAAGTGTCGAAAGAAAGTTATTAATAAAGATGTACATTGCTGGCCATTAAAATTGCTACACCACGAAGATGACGTGCTACAGAGGCGAAGTTTAACCGACAGGAAGAAAAAGCCGTGATATGCAAATGATTTGCTTTTCACAGCATTCACACAAGGTTGGCGCCGATGACGACTCCTATAACGTGCTGACATGAGGAAAGTTTCCAAACGATTTCTCATACACAAACAGCACTCGACCCGCGATGCCTGGTGAAACGTTGTTAAGGAGGAGAAATACGTAACTTCACGTTTTCGACTTTGATAAAGGTCGGATTGTAGCCTATCCCGATTGCGGTTTATCGTATCGCGACATTGCTGCTCGCGTTGGTCGGGATCCCATGACTGTTAGCAGAATATGGAATCGGTTAGTTCAGGAGGGCAATACGGAACGCCATGCTGGATCCCAACGGCCTCGTATCACTAGCAGTTGATATGACAAGCATCTTATCCGCGTGGATGTAATGGATCGTGGAGCCACGTTTCGATCCCTGAGTCAACGTATGGAGACATTTGCAAGACAACAAATATCTGCACGAACAGTTCGACGAAGTTTGCAGCAGCATGAACTATCAGCTCTGAGACGATGTCTGCGGTTACCCTTGATGCTGCATCGCAGACAGGAGCGCCTGCGAATCCCTACATTTTAGCAGGATAATGCACGGCAGCATGTTGCAAGCCCTGTACGGGCCCTTATGGATACGGAAACTGTTCAACTGCTGTCGTGGCCAGCACATTCTCTAGATCACTCACCATCTGAAAACGTCTGGTCAACGGTGGCCGAGTAACTGGTTCGGTTTCATACGCCAGTCACTACTCTTGATGAACTGTGGTATCGTGTTGAAGCTGCATGGGCATCTGTATCGAAGCTCTGTTTGACTCAATGGCCAGGCGTTTCAAGCCCCTTATTGCGGCGAGAGGTGGTTGATCTGGGTACTGATTCCTTAGGATCTATGAACCCATACTACGTGAAAATTCCATAACATGACAGTTCTAGTGTAATATATTTTTCCATTGAATCTGCATGTTTTCTTGGTGTAGCAATTTTAATCTCCAGTAGTGTATTATAGTATTCTAGACACTGTCATTCATATGGAATGATTTGTGGAACCTCATACAGCTAATTCGTTTCCTTTATAACCGAAATTTAATTACGGGATTAATGGTAAACACAACAGAAATAATATTTTACATATCCTTTTTTCTCAAATTACACTTTAACTGCAAAGGCCTCCAGCTTCGTTACAAACCTGACAGCTTGATTTCCGACTCATTTCTTTGGAAAAATTGGCTTCTTTCGACATCCCCTTCCCTGTTCTGCTGTAACAATATCGGGTTGTTTTCCTCCAACCTACAGAGCTGTATAGTCTAAATTACGTATACCTGGGAGAGATTACTCGGTAACCGTTCTCGAGCATTGCGTCGACGACAGCATGAGCTGCTTACGTAGCGGGCCCCAGTCGCGAGACGAGTGCTCCTGAAGACGCCGCGTCTCAACAGGCAATAAACGCCTCATACGGTGAGCGCGAAATGCAGTAGTGGAGCGCCGTATCGTGTACAAACAGGGGGCGGAGGTGCACGTTTTAGCCGCAGAGGCACCTAATATCCAGACAAGTGCCAACACGGCACGCTAACGGCGTCTTCGAGCCAAGTTGGGCCCCTTTCACTTAGCTCCGGTAGGGGCAACTTCCTCATAACAACAAACAAGGCTCAAGTTCCTCCTGTCCCTCCCCCACTTCGTGATGCAAATAAGGGCGCGACATAGCTTCCCGGCAAAATTCACCCGTATCAACCCTCTTGACTACAGTTCTAAGTTTCTTGGTCATGATCACTGGGCGAACTGAACTGACATTCTTTGTGGATCTCACAAGCTACCACTACCCTCAAAATTTCCCCCCCTCTGGGTTTTGATCTATTGAGTGCAGACTGCACATCAAATCAAACTACTGTTACAACAATTAACTAGAAATTAATTCGTCATCGAGGGGATGAATCAGCATTAACTGTGCAGTTTAATGACATATGAAAATTTGTGCCGGAACGGTAATCGAACCCCATTACCACTTTTCGGGAGTGAAAGAAGCCCTCCTAGTACCAAACCTATACGGGAGTTGTAGGCGTACTCAGAAGTCTGTAGAAGATGGTGTATGGGACGTGCGGATATCCCAGCCCACATTGGTTGTGGATCTCATAAGCTATCCGTACCCTCTAAATTCTTTCCCCTCTGGGCTTTGATCTATTGAGTGCAGACTGCACATCAAATCAAACTAGCCGGCCGCGGTGGCCGAGGGGATTGGGACGCTCCAGTCACGGTCCGCACGGCCACTACGGTCGGGGGTTCGAATCCCCCCTCGGGCATGGATATTTGTGCCGTCCCTAGTTGTAAGTAGTTCATAAGTAGTTTGTAAGTTTAGGGACTGATGACCCCGTAGTTAAGTCCCATAGACTCTACAAACATTTGAACATTTGAAATCAAACTACTGTTACAACAATTAACTAGAAATTAATTCGTCATCGAGGGGATGAATCAGCATTAACTGTGCAGTTTAATGACATATGAAAATTTGTGCCGGAACGGTAATCGAATCCCATTACCACTTTTCGGGAGTGCAAGAAGCCCTCCTAGTACCAAACCTATACGGGAGTTGTAGGCGTACTCAGAAGTCTGTAGAAGATGGTGTTTGGGACGTGCAGATATCCCAGCCCACACTTCCCGTCCAGGATCTACAAAAAAAAGCTGACACACCTTCGAGTCAGACTTGTGAGCCGACGTGTAGGAGTTACGGGTAGGTATTTCTTCTGAATAAAATTCGGGTTGCCAATTATGTGGCTTTATTGCTAACCTCTACATAATACAATGTTGAAGAATTTTAATTTTACTGCGGATACTGAGAGCATATTCCTACTTGTCCGGTACGGATTAGGTCCTAGCGCCGACTGACTACAGTGGCGCGCAGCCGATACCTCCTACCAAATTTCGTGTGTCGTCGTACATGTTCAGAAGTGTTCGTTAAAGATCTAGTTAGTCATTTATTTAGTTATATGAACAATATTAAACAAAGTAACATTATCAGCACCGACATATGATGACCCCTAGGCTGCTACTACAGCCTGTATGCCACCAAACATTGTTAAATAATAAATAATAATAAATTTAAAAAATGATAATTTCGCGCCATAATTTTGGGACTTCCCCGGCTTATAGGCGCGGCGGCCGCAGTGGAATATCTCACGGCAGCAGCCACGTGGAGCTTCCGTTACGCCACCTCCTCGGCTGACGGGCACTGAAATGGTCAACGCAACCTTTTCCCGAAAAGCGAGTGATCCAGGATAGACTTCCAGCCCGGCACACATTTTCATCTGTCACCACTATACGTTACATCTGATACTGAATTATATTCGTAACTGCCGTTACATATCTTCTGAGTCAAAAAAAATGTTCAAATGTTTGTAAAGCTTATGGGACTGAACTGCGGGGTCACCAGTCCCTAAACTTAAAAAACTACTTATGAACTAACTTGTACTAAGGATGGCACAAATATCCATGCCCGAAGGATTTGAACCCCCGACGGGGAACGTCCTCGCGCATCGGAACATAGCGCACGGCCGCTTCGCCGAGCTCTTCTAACTGATTTGACAAGCATTGTCATCGCAATGTCCAATACTTCAGACATGCACTGTGTACCAACTACCGAAAAGATTGAAAGATACCTTATCTTTGTGGACTTTACTGGAAATGTAGGTTGGCGCCAGTAGAATCGTGCTACATACCGCTCAAATACCGACCGTCAAAATTTCTTCAACTGTATTTCTCGAAAGGAATTTCGCCTTCCCGCAGGAAGTTCCCGCAGCATTTCAGTAACACTCGCGCAATGATGGAGTCTACCAGTTACAAACCTCAACGCACCCTTGTGAACTGCCTCTATGCCCTCCTCTAACCGATCTTTTGGGATCGCAAACATAGTGTTATAGAGACCCTACTGTGCTTTATTTTTATAAACGAGTTAAGAGAGAATGTGTTCATTTCTCTTAGACTGCATCTTGCGGATACCTTATCTAAATCATTCTGTAGTTGCTCCTGATCCGCTGATGTCCACACTAACCGAAAAATAACAGCAACATCCCTTCCCTGGGGAAAGCCAGTAGTTAATCCTGTTTTACTCGATGACTTTCCATCACTTACAACGTACTGTGTCCTTTCTGACAGGAAATCACGAATCCAGTCACACAACTGTGGTTATATTCCATAAGCAAGCAATTTGATTAGAAGACGCTGAGGTACAGCGTCAAAAGCTTTCCGGAGATCTAGAAATACAGCATCTATTTGACATCCCTTGTCAATAGCATTCATTATATCATGTGAGTAAACAGCTATCTGTGCTTCACAACGTCGACACTTTCTGCAACCGTGTTTACTATGGGCCTTATGAACGACGTGGGAAAACAATAACTGACTTTCACGTTAAATACAAAGGTCGATGTGTCCGTGTGGGTGAAGCTTGCGCATAAAGATTCGTTCAGAAACATATAGAACCAACTACGAATAAGTGGTTACGGTAATGTCTCCATTGTTTCTCCGGCGGTGAGTAAGTTTCGAGACATCTTTCTGAACTAGAGACGTACTTAGCAAACGAATATGAAATGCCCGCATCGTGTATTAAGACTAGTATGTTTCATTCGCTAATGGAATGCAGAAAGATTGCTGTTAAACTTGAAATTTTCCTGTTGAACTGCACTTCGAATTTAGAATTTACCCACAGTTTCGCTTCCTTTAGACCGTGAAGTAGTCACTTCCAACTTTTCCCAAAGAAATCATGTGATCGCAAATCTATAGGTGGCGCAAGCTCTTTGAGTTACCTTTCACTACGGCACTGCCGTAGTAACTTGTTTCACTTCTTGCAAGTTCTTCTTGCTTTCAGCCAATGAGTGCAAAGCACATTCAAGTAGGCTACAACGACGAGAGTGTTGGAACTGGCACTTTGTTCTGGACATGAGGAAGTTGCAGCAGTTACTATCTGGTGATTGCAGTTTTAGTAATTTTCAGAGTTATCATTTGAGTTGTATCACGCAGCAATTAGTGGGCAATGTTTCATGTATTTCACCCGTGAGGTATTCGTACTCACGATTTTATTAGGTCAGCATTTTGAGTCCTTACATGTAACACCTAATTTAATTGCTTAAGCATCGCTTGTTTTTCTTCGATGATATTCCATTACACTTGTTTTGCTGTTGTCAATGTTCATCTTGATCGCTGTTCATTGCGTTCGCTTGCTCTTCCAGGTCGTTTGCCGACTCTGACAGAATTACAATGTCATCAGCAAGCCCTGAAATGCTCCATTTGGGCCCACTTTAGGTTACGGTATAACACTAAAAGTGGGCCTTTGCGATCGTCTTTTGACAGCTCGAAATTTAAGCGAGAATAACGGCATAACTATTCATCTGACACGAAAATTGAATAACCGAATTTGTAGAGGAGAAAATTCTCTACAAATTTGTAAAGTTATGTTTGTTTTATATCTTGTAGCGTTTCAGAGATATTTGCAAAAATAATGTTGATTTTGGGATGTCTGTCTGCCTGTGTTTCCGTCGGTGTGTATCGTGTTCCCACTTTCTAGGTCGAAACGTTCAACCGATCGGCACCAAATTTTACAGACATAATGTTTGGCTACCAGAGACAAGAACCTCGCTTTTTTTTTGTATTTCGGACATAAGATACGTTAGTAACTCAAAAAAAAAAAAAAAAAAATAAAATAAAATAAAAGCCGTTTGTAATGTAATTTTAATTGCAAATAAACCGTTCATCTGACACGAAAATTGAATAACCGAATTTGTAGAGAAAAATCTCTACAACTTTACTGCCTTATGGTTTTTTTTTTCTTTTTTTTCATATCTCGAATCGTTTGAGAAATATTTGCAAAAATAACGGAGTTTTGACACCCTGCATTGAATTAACAAAAACCAGCCGTTCGCAGATGTCATGTGACATTCCTCGCCCAGAACTCTCTCTGAAATACGCCATCTTGCGTTGCGTATTTGATGATTTTCTTATTGTAACTTACACGTTGTCATTTCAAAGCAACGGTGCACTGAAGAATTATCAAAAACACATCATTCTTCGTACGATAAATGATAATCTAGTGTCTAGAAATGACATATTAGCATCAGTTAACAACGGCCATCAATATTATGAGAATAAAGGGCTTATGCTTTGATTGTTAGCTGTAGCGTAGTGGACAAGTTGGTTCGGAACCCGCCACTACCTAATGTTTTTTTTTCTCCTAAAAGGGTTTCAGACTGTGGTGTCGCACAAGTCTAAAGTGCGCGCCACCTACTTTTGCCGCGCGCCGCCATGCACGCACGGCGCGGCGTTATTACGTCAGCCACGAGCTCCCTCTGCTACAACTCCGCTCGTGGCCACCACTGAACGACATCGTTCACTTGGGACTGAGATAGGAACCAGTTAACACTTCGGAATCAGATAGGCACCAGTGAAGACTTGGCTATCGGATAGGCACTAGGCAGGCCACTAGTTCAACTATGTATCAGCATTCTGCAGTACTGAGCTATGTAAAAGTTAAGTATTGCTAAGTCTCTAAGAAATATATATCTCGTTCTAATTTACTGTAGTGTTTCTAGTTTCTGCTGTCCCACTGGCTGGTCACCTACATGCACAAGCGTGCATCCTTTATTCCTGTGTCTGTCTTTCTACTCGGCCACCGACACCTACGACGGAAACGAGACAAAAAAGCGGCGACGAGGCTGGGACACAAAACAGACAGTCTTATTAATTAATTTTTTTATTATTTTGGTCCAAAATGTTTGCAAAAACTTATAAAACAACAAATCTAAAGTGGGCCGTAAAACACGTCAGTGCGATTTTCATCACTTCTCCGACCGGAAAACTGGAACTAGTACAAATCCCCGAACACTGGTACATATATATATATATATATATATATATATATATATATATATATATATATACCTGACGAACTCCCCGGAAGAGCACTCCGCCACAGGATACATGTCAGAATTAGTAACGTCCATTGTCTCCGAGATATTTCGTCGTGTTCGTAATTTCGTTACGAACAGCCACGAATCGACGATTGCGATCTGCAGAGGACGGTGGTTCCGGAGGGACAAAGCGGCGAATGAGGCCGCGCTGGTAGCGCGCGCTTCTGCGAATTCGTTCGTCCCTGGCGGTCGCGCGCTCGTTAACACTATGGTCTGAGCCGCGTGGGAAGCCGTGGCCTGAGTACTGCGCTGTGTCCGATGTGTTTGCACGACAGTTCCTCGAGGCGCCGCCACTAATATCCGCGCATGCAGGATGGCGTTCCGCTTACCGCCCCCGCATGTCCTAATTTCCACGCCACATATTCACATACAGTTGACAGTAGACACCCATTCATAACATTTTTTGGGCGAAACTAGCACATGAATAATGCAGCACTGTTTTTAGCACGTTTACTAACTTTGCGATGTAATGTAAACCATATATCATCAAGAAACGGAAATGGCAAGTCTGCTCTGCTTACCAAGGAACAAGTTGTCGGAACTTGACAGTGACCGAGTATTACTCCAGTATTCTATTTTCGCTTTTCCGAAACTTATTAAGAGGTGACACTCTACCGCCCGGTTTCAGGAAAGCTACAGTTACTGTCCCCTTACCTAACGCCACATTATAACAAAGGTATTAAATATTAAATTTGTGCCGTGGTCGGGATTCGAACCCAGGACCTTCTACTTAATAGGTAGGCGCTTTAGACCACTCAGTTAACATAGCGTTGCAACCAAAGCGACTACACGCCTCCCACCATACCACATACTATAATTCTGCCTCATTTACCCTGTGAAATGCGTATCAAATTGCCATGGCTCTCCCACATTGGAATAGCACCCTAGCAAAGAAAGCGCATGGGAAAAATCCCGCCTTATTCCTCTGGCCAAGGTGATACAAATATCAGCAAATAATACATTTGCTTGAGACAACATTATCTCGTTATACCTAAGGTATTAATTATAGGGAGAGGTGTCAAGACCGTATAGTCGCTTTGGGTGCCACGCTGTGTTAGCTGAGTGGTCTATAGCGCCTACTTAGTAAGTAGGAGGTCCGGGTTCGAGTCCCAGCCACAGCAAAAATTTTAATTCATTGCCTCTCTTTATATTTAATACCTTTGGTATAACAAGACAATGCTATCTCAAGGAAATGTAGTATTTGTTGATATTTATGCCACATTATAATACAACATGCCAAATAACTTCCTTGGGTTTCTCACAGCTAATTTCAACTACTCCTTCTGTCGATGCTAATAGTACGTCTCAGCAGATCACAGATGACACTACTAATGACACTCGCAATTATTCGATTGTTATTTATTGTTAAGGGAAAATCGAAGAAACATCACAGTTTGTATAGCTGACACAAGTTTTCTATTTCTGTTCTGAAACTCAGTGGCTGAAGGCGAGGAAAAATTTTACTGTTTGTCTGTATGTGCTCTATGTGTTCATAAACCATTCATTCGATTGCAAAGAAACCTTGGTGAACTGTTCACCTTACGCCCACAATGGTTCCGGACCCAAATACAAAAGAGCACGACGCCTATCTCAGGAGATATAACGTCATAAACAATGAGGGGCCACCGCGTGAGAGTACCCAGATTTTTGCGTCAATTATTGGAAAATGGGAGTAGTTCGGGACTTGCAACAAAGTTTGCATGTAATTTGGGATGTTTATGAAGCGTTTTGTAACTGCTAGCCCCTCCTACCCCCCCCCCCCCCAAATGATGTAACGAAAAGACGTATACCGCTCACAACAGTTTCGCTGTAGATGGCGTAGAACTGTCGTATCAGGCATGACCTTGTGATGTTTTATCCAGGGATTATCAAAACCGACTTCCAATGCTCTTCGTTATCCATCTGACAGCAATTTATGCTGCCTTGGCGTCTCTGTTTTCCTAGCTCTCGGCTGTCGAAACCACGTGGTCGATGACTGCGGACCAACTGGACCAGGACACACCAACCGCAGCTACACTGGATCAACTTTGTAAGTATGTAAAAACAGCATGAACTGTTGTACCACAACTAAATATTCGGACGCTCCTATATTTAATTCCGATGCATTAGCAGCTGCAACAGGGTTTTAGAACATAGACTTTCCTCAAATATTATCAGCTACCTCGAAGAGAACGACCTATTGACCAAGAGTCAACAGGGATTCACAAAGTATCGTTCTTGTGAAATACAGCTAGCTCCTTAATAAAATTATGTGATAAGTGCAATCTACAAGGGATGTCAATAAGACTCCGTATTTCTCGATTTTCGGAGCGCTTTTGACACTGTACCTCACAAGCGCTTTCTAATCAAACTGCGTGCTTATGGAATAGCACCAAGGTTGTGCGATGGGATTCGTGATTTCCTGTCAGAAAGGACACAGTATACTGTAATTGACGGTAAGTCATATAGTGGGACAGAAGTGATATCTGGCGTTCTTCAGGGAAGTGTTATAGGACCCCTACTGTTCCTTATTTTTATAAACGATTTTGGAAACAATCTCAGTAGCTCTCTTAGGCTGTTCGTGGATGATGCTACCATTTATCGGATATTAAAGTCACAGAAGATCAAAAGCGACTGCAATATGATTTAGATAACATATCTGCATGGTGCGAAAATTGACAATTGATCCCAAACACTGAAAAGTGTGACGTCATACATATGAACACTAAACATTAATTAAACTTCATTTGCACGATTAATCAGTCAAATCTAATGGCCGTAATTTTAGCTAGATGCCTGTGAATAACAATTACGAATAACTGTAATTACTAACAACACACATAAAATATCGTAGGGTAGGCGAACCAAAGGATACACTTCATGGGAAGGACACTTAGAGGATGCAACAGTTCTACTAAAGAAACTACCTTGCACCACACACTTGTGCGTCGTACTTTGGAGTAGTGCTGCCCAGCATGGGTCTCCACTATGTGGGACTGATGAATAAATTTAAAGTTTAGATAAGGGCAGCTTGTTTTGTATTATCACGATTTAGGAGATAGAGTGTCACAGAAATCATGTACGAGTTGGGGTGGAAGTCATTGAAACAAAGGCGTTATTTGTCGCGGCGAGATCTATTTCTGAAATTTCTTTCACCAACTTTCTCTTTCAAATGTGAACATATATTGTTATACCGACCTACATAGGGAAACACGATCATCATAATAAGATAAATCAAATCGAAATAAGAAAGATTTAGGTGTTTCTTCTCCCGAAAACTATTAGAGAATCAAACTATAGTGAAATATCATAACAGTGATTCGATTAACCCTCTGCCAAGAACTTCAGTGTGCAATGCAAATTATCCATGTAGATGTAGAACGGAGAACACTGTTTTCATTATCTAGCTCACTTCACAAGGGACTACACTTTCAATCGTGAGATCTACGTCCAGTGATATGTCCGATATAAAACTGACTCTAAATCCTTCACATTCATAGAATATACGACATCAACTGCGATTGGGCAAAGCTGAAAATGTATACCCACTTTCTAGGCAGTTGCGCTGACCGCTACACCATGCTACACCACTGGGGAAAGCATGACCATCGCACCTGCAAGAGCTACCTAAGCACGCCTCCCATCAGATACAAATTCACCGTTTCACCCTGCCCACATTACTCAAAGTCGTAGATTTGAAATTAATTCCCGTAAGGGTAAGGGCCAAGAACTTGCCCACCCCTCCCCAATACCGAAAGGATCATTGCAAGTCACCGTCATATTATATCTACATCTATATTTACATAGATACTCTGCAAATCACATTTAAGTGCCTGGCAGAGGGTTCATTAACCACTTTCATAACTTTTCTCTACCGTTCCATTCTCTAATAGCGCGCGGGAAGAAAGAACCCCTAAATCGTTACGTTTTCGATCTGATTTCTCTTATTTTATTGGGATGGTCATGTCTCCCTAAGTAGGTGTGTGCTAGCAAAATATTTTCACATACAGAAGTAAAAGTCGGTGATTGAAACTTCGCAAACAGATCACGCCGCAATGAATAACGTCTTTCTTTTAATGATTTCCACCACATTTCGTGCAACATTGCCGTGACGCTTTCACCCCCGTAACGTGATAAAACAAAAACGAGCTGCCATTCTCTGAATCTTCTCAATATCTTCCGTCAGTCCCCCCTGGTGAGGGTCCCACAAGGGGCAACAGTACTCCAGGAGAGGAAGCACAAATGTGATGTAGGAAGTCTCTTTGGTGGAGCTGGTGCATCTTCGAAGCGTTCTGCCAATGAAACATAACCTTTGATTCTTCTTCCCCACAATTTTTTCTATGTGTTCTCTCCAGTCAAAGTTGTTCGTAATTGTAACTCCTAGGTATTTGGTAGAATTTATGACCTTAAGGTTTGACTGATTTATCGCGTAATTAAAGTTCAGCGGATTTCTTTTAGTGGTCGTGTGTATTACTTCACACTTTTCTTTATTTAGTGTCAATTGCCAATTTTCGCACCGAGTAGAAATTGTGTCTAAATCGCTTTGCAGTTGATTTTGATCCTCTGTTGACTTCACTAACCGATAAATGACAGCATCATCCGCAAACATTCTAAGGGAGCTATTCAGATTGTCTCTTAAATCATTTATAAACAGGAGGAAGAGTAGGTGACCTATAACGCTTCCCTGTGTAACGCCAGATATCACTTCTGTTTTACTCGATGACTTACCGTCAATTATAACGAACTGTGTCCTTTCTGATAGGAAATCGTGAATCCAATCGCACAATTGGGAAGATATTCCATAAGCACGCAATTTCATTAGAAGCCGCTTGTGGGGTACAGTATCAACAGCCTTCCGGAAATCCAGAAATATGGAATCGATTTGAGATCCCTTGTCGATGGCACTTAACACTTCATGTGAATAACGGGCAAGCTGTGTTTGGCAAGAGCGATACTTTCTGAATCCGTGTTGACTATTGGTTAATAGGTCGTTCTCTTCGAGGTAGTTCATAATATTCGAACAAAGTATATGTTCCAAAATACTACTTCAAATCGACGTCAATGAGATTGGCCTGTAATTTTGGGGATCACTCCTATTGCCTTTCTTGAATATTGGAGTAACTTGGGCAACTTTCCAGTCTTTGGGTACAGATCTTTCGCTGAGTGATCGGTTGTAAATTATAGCTAAGTACGGAGCTATTGCATCAGCATACTCTGAGAGGAATCTAGTTGGTATACAATCTGCCCCGGAAGATTTGATTTCGTTTAGTGACTTAAGTTGTTTTACTACTCCAGGAACATCTACTTCCAAGTTTCGCATGCTGGCAACTGTTCTTGGATTGAATACTGGAGTGTTCACTTCGTCTTCTTTGGTGAACGAATTTCGGAAAGCTGTGTTTAGTAATTCTGCTTTAGCAGTACTGTCGTCGGTAGTATTACCATTGCTATCGTGTAGTGAAGGTATTGTTTGTGTTGTGCCGGTAGTGTACTTCACATATGACCAGAATTTCTTTGGATTTTCTGCAAGATTACGAGACAGGATTTCGTTGTGGTAGTTACTATAGGTTTCTCGCATTGAAGTCCGCGCTAGGTTGCGAGTTTCAGTAAAAGATTGTATTATATACATATACTTATGATCCTGCAGTTATTACTCTTCGATGTTCATAGAATATATGACATTAATTTCGATTGGGAAAAGCTGGAAATGTGTACCCAGCCGGGATTCGAACCCGGGTCTTCCGCTTTCTAGGCAGTTGCGCTGACCTCTACACCACTGAGGAAAATGTGATCATCGTACTTGCAAGGACTACCTAAGCACGCCTCCCATCAGATACACATTTTCAGCTTTGCCCAATCGCAGTTGATGTCATACATTCTATGAATATGAAAGAATAACAACTGCAGGAACAGAAGTGATGTCTATTCTTTCGGAACAGACGCCACATGCATATATATATATATATAAATCTAATACACCATTCTTCCTTGGTTCTGCATTTTGGACGGTCAGCCGTGTATGATCTTATGACGTCGTTCGTTCATTCAAAGACAAAGTAGGCTACATTTCCTCGTGACTTATATGGTACAATGCAACTCGGTAGTGAGTCTAATTTCAGTCAAAAACTGACTGCGTCCGAAATTTATGTTAGTCATTACGAAGCAAATTAAAAGAGGAGAAACTCAGGTATCTGAGGTGGAACATTCCGGCGCGTTGTTCCTTTCAAATTAAGCTTCCTCGGTAATGAAGCAGGAATCCAGGTCAGACGACGGCGCCAGACCTGGCAGACATCGCGAGACGGGTGGCTTCCCAGGTCGGGAGCGCCGTACGTCACGTGGCAGCGCTGCGGCACGTGGTGGGAATGACGCTGATTGGGCGACACCTTCCAGAAGCCCGTCGCCACTTCCGGCGGCCATGACTTCCTGGCTGTTGGCGCGCTGTCACGCGGACACTGTGCAGTGACGTTCCGCATCTCCGACTCGTGATTTCTGATCCGCTCATCACTCAGTTATCGGACACCTCTGTCCCATAAATATGCCTTCCTCCATTAAAACGTCTAATTGAACATAGGCTAATTTCACTTTATATGGTATTAGCAGTAAACCTGGCTTTGGTCGGTTGTTAAAATGTTCAAATGTCTGTAAATCTGCCGGCCGCGGTGGCCGGGGGGACTGAGACGCTCCAGTCACGTTCTACACGGCCACTACGGTCGGGGGTTCGAGTCCCCCCTCGGGCATGGATATTTGTGCCGTCTATAGTATAAGGTAGTTGATAAGTAGTTTGTAATTTTAGGGACAAATGACCCCGTAGTTAAATCCCATAAGCTTAACAAACATTTGTCTGTAAATCTATCGGACCAAACTGCGTGGTCATCAGACCGTAGCTTACAAACTACTTACACCTAGGTAAACTAACCTACGGATAAACAAACACACCCATGCCCCAGGGACTCGTACCTCCACGTCGAGCAACCGCGCGCGCTCCGCAGCAAGGTGCTTTAGACCGCTCGGCTACTCCACCGCGGCGGCCCGGTGTTAATTTATCCTACACTCTTGTTGTCCACATCCCCTTTGCCCCCCTCTCTGCATCCATATCTTTCTCTTCCATCTCTCTTTTCACCTTTCCCTCTCTCGGCAAAGTTGTCTACAAAGTAGTCTGTGTCATGTACCATACCAAGATTTATGTACCCAGTGATGTTCCTCTTGGTATAAAGGTCATGTGTGCAAAAGTTCATAAAGATGGAGTTAAACTATGCAGTTTGTAAAATTCCATAAGTTAAGTAGGTCCCTACCCTACACCATGCACTGAACGAAATTTTATACAGACAGTAACATTCCTCTAGTTTTTCAGGAAGAGTGTGAAAAATTTCATCAACATCGGAACGATACTATAGATTTCTATGCAATAGAAACGCAGGGTCACATTGAAAAACACACTTTGTTTTGCTCAAATATTCCAGTTTTATTTCATACAACCCTTGTTCTGAGATTAACAGAAAGAACAAAAAAAGGATCTGTGAAATCGGTCGAGCCGTTCTCAAGTTATGGCGCTACCAAGGTATTTAGGGATACATTCATTATGTTGCAAAGCATCCTCTCCCATGCACCGTATGAAACGTAAGGTAGACAGTGGCCTTCCTTTTGTTTTGAAAGTCAAGCATAGGAAATATCATGAAGATCGGAATGAAACTGTAGATTTCTTAAGTCTGTAGGAAAAGTAAGCTCTGCCATGCACCTAGCACAAAATACTTTCTTAGCTAACGTTTTCTACCTATGAACTACATTCCTGGCAAATTTCAACTTCATAGGTGAAGCAATATTCAAGATTTCGTGTTTAGTCAGTGAGTGTCCTTTCGCTTTTATATAGATGGAGATTAAGAAAACAGATTGCTTAAATAGTAACATGCAGAACTGTAATGCTAACTTTATTTTCTACAAAGTCATGCCTGATGCAAAAGTTTTACGGCATCTACAGCAAAACTGTTATGAGCGGTAGACTTTCTTTTCATCATTTCGTGGATGTGTGTTTGTGAGGATGGGAAGGTGGGGAGGGGGGGGGGTGGAGGAGGGAGTGAGGAGGTAGGGGAGAGTCAGTTACAAAACGCTTCATAAACGTCCGAAATTACATGCAAACTTTGTTGCGTGTTCCTAACTACTCACATTTTCCAATAATGGATGCATAAATCTAGGTAATCTCACGCGGTAGGCTCTCATTATTTATGACGTCATATTCCTGAGCTATGTGCCGTACTCTATTGTTTTTGGGTCATGAACCTTAGTGGGCGTAAGGTGAAGAGTTCATTGCAATCGAATGAATGGTTTATGAACACATAGATGATATAGAGAAAAACATTAATTTTTATCCAGAATGAAACTTTCACTCCGCAGCGGAGTGTGCGCTGATATGAAAATTCCTGGCAGATTAAAAATTGTGTGCTGGAACCGGGACTCGAACCTGGGAACATTGCCTTTCGCGCGCAAGCGCACTACCGACTGTGCTATCCCGGATGCGAGGTACTGGCGGAAGTACATTTGTGAGGCGGCATCGTGAGTCGTGTCGGGATAGCACAGTCGGTTGTGCGCTTGCCCGCGTAAGGTAATGGTCCCAGGTTCGTGTCCCGGTTCCGGCACACAATTTTTACTGCCAGGAAGTTTCGTTAATTTTTATATATAAATATAGCCCAGTTTCTCCAGTATTGCTGTTGCTGCCGCACCGCGACCACCGTGTAGGAGAAAAGGCACCTTCGTCTTGACTCCAAGTCTCGGAGTGACAAACTTGTGAATTTACTAAGCAGATGAAAGTTAAAAGATCCGCATATTTCCTTCTTTACCAATACTGTACAGAAGGCAAATGTTTTTCGTCGTGTTTAACGTGCAGTACAATATATACCGCGACAAATTTGGGGTACAACCCGACATGCCTAACAACCAGCAACGTAAAATAGTCTACACCATTTCGAACTAATAAAACACCCAAGAAAGTTTATCGAATGCCAGTGGCAATCCTTTACGATTTAAACATATTTCCCAACGACGATAACTAGCCCGCTTTAAGACACATAACTATAGGAGATTTATAAAACCCGCTGATTCTCGACCGAAGAACAATAATTTACACAGCAATCATCACAGGTACGCTGCCGAAATGAGTGCATTCATAAAGGAAACACCACTCATGAATGTAAATATTTTGAACATCCTAAAATGAAAGCATATGTATCATTAACACAAATTTCTCTTTTTTAAATAAACACCCCATATAGTATCTACATCAATGTATAGCGCAATAAATCACATAAACAATGGCGTTGATGCATCGCAGTACGCCAATTACTTCCCGATATATTGCGAAGCGAAGTTGACGCTTGAAATACGCGAAACGCGCGGCTAGCGCACGCCCTGAGACTCAGGCGAGAACCCCATGCTGCTCAGGACGTGGCTAGCCGCGCGTTTCGCGTATTTCAAGCGTCAACTTCGCTTCGCAATATCTCGGGATGTAATTGGCGTATTGCGATACAATCAACGCCACTGTTTATGTGATTTGTCATGTTATACAATGATGAAGAAATAATATAGCGTATCCATTAAAAAAAAACCATAAGTTTGTGTTAAAAACCACATATAATTTAATGTAAATACAAATAAACAATCCCTGAGACGGATTTTCGCCTGAAATGTGTCAAAAACATTAATAATAATTCTGAAGCATTGAATTAAAAATTGACCGCGAATCGCGAGTCGTTGGTTGATCATTTGGCTCAGCTTTTTCTTTACAGAGAGAGTTCAGTGCTTTGATCGCGCGCGCTGAGTCACTTCGCCCAGTGTGCTTAGTAGGCAGACGTCTTACCACTAGACCACCGCATTACTAGCGATTAAGGCTCCTCGGAATAGTCTAAGCACGATTTCCTTCACGTCACGAACTTTCATTCAGCTTCTGTGTTCCATAGAATATTGCCGCTACTGCCAAGGCTCTCCATGCAGCGGAATAGCACCTCGGCAATGCACATATTGGAACATCCTGTTTAAGAAGATATAAATATCAATGTAAATACAAATAAACAATCACGGAGACGAATTTTTGTTTCGAATATGTCGAAGACATTAATGATAAATCTCAAGCATTGAATTAAAATTTGAGACGCGTGGAGAGCCTTGGCAGTAGTGGCAATGTTCTATGGAACACAGAAGCTGAATTAAAGTTTGTGACGCGAAGGAAATCGTGCTAAGAATATTCCGAGGCGCCTTAATGGCTACTGATGCGGTGGTCTAGTGGTAAGACGTCTGCCGAGTAAGCATGGAGGAGGTCTGGGTTCAATTCCCCGTCGCATCACAAATTTCAATCCAATATCTCAGATTTACCATTTATGTCTTTGACATATGATTTTGTTATAGAATGTTTCAAAATACGTACATTCATGAGCCCCAGCCTTACACTGATATCGGTGACAGTCGTTTTCAATAGATGTTGATCAAGAGATATTTTTGGTGAGCAATATAAATGGGAAACCCTGTATATGAGTAGTAACCACATATGCACTTGCTCTGTGTCGGCCGCGGTGGCCGAGGGGACTGAGGCGCTCCAGTCACGGTCTGCAGGGCCACTGCGGTCGGGGGTTCGAATCCCCCCTCGGGAATGGATATTTGTGCCGTCCTTAGTCTTAGCTAGTTCATAAGTAGTTTGTAAGTTTAGGGACTGATGACCCCGTAGTTAAGTCCCATAATCTGTACAAATATTTGAACTTGCTCTGTTTTTACTGATTACCACTGTTTTAGTTTTTTTGAGGAACCCACTCGATTTTAATCGCTCTACGCAGTACGCAGAAACCCCTTGAAATCTGCAGACGGGAAAACCTTGAAGGCCTTTTCGGAATAGACACTTGACGGGTTGTGGGAGGACGGCGGAGTTACTGTATCGGAATGGAGTGTCGCTCGTGAGGTGAGGGTGACGCGAAGTGCACTTGCGACGAATATCGACGAGCGCTCGCCGCAGCGGCGTGAATAATGCAGCCGCGGCCAGGCGGCGGGACGGCGTGTCGGCTGGCCTGACGGCTCGCAAAGGGCAGCGCCGCGCCGCCCACGTCACTGGCTGCACGGACGCTCACGTCTGCCGCCGCTGCCGGCTGACGCACGGCCACTGCCTTCAGCGGACACACATTTCCGGTACTCGGCTAGGGCCCTCATCATCTGATGACGACATATGCTCCCTCGAGGACTGTAGATGTAGGGGAAGGTAGGGTAAGATGGCGAGGCGTCTAAGATATAATTCAAATTCATTGTTATTTATCTTATGTCAACAACAGCAGCATCGAGGATTACATATGAGACAGTTATTTAGACCTACATTAGATAAAAAGTTTAATGATGTGGTAAATACACAACTTTAATACATGTGGAAATTCTGGAGCTTACTAAAAAACATTTACATGGTGAATACATTTGCACCGCAAATATTGCGGAAAACCGCCGTGTTGCTGAGCGCGCGGCCGTCATCGGGGGTTCGAATCCACCCTCCGGCATGAATGTTTGTGTCGTCTATAGTCTTAGTTAGTTCATAAGTAGTTTGTAAGTTTAGCGACTGATGACTCCGCAGTTAAGTCCCTTAAGCTTTACAAACATTTGAACGGAAAGTGCGACTGATGTGCGGTTTTCCCAGAATGGATTGGTAGTCAAGGACTCGTATTGTTAGCCAATAAACAGATTGCAAAAATACCTGTACAGTGTATTTTTGTGCTAACATACAATTTTTTAAAAGGAACAATGGTTTTTTTTCTATCATGCACTGGAAATTGTGATACAAGCTGTGTACAAATAATTTTGAATGACATTTTTGTCGCCGGCCGCGGTGGCCGAGGGGACTGAGGCGCTTCAGTCACGGTCTGCACGGCCACTACGGTCGGGGGTTCGAATCCCCCCTCGGGCATGGATATTTGTGCCGTCTTTAGCATAAGGTAGTTCATAAGTAGTTTGTAAGTTTAGGGACTGATGATCCCGTAGTTAAGTCCCATAAGCTTAACAAACATTTGAACATTTCTTGCCCGAAGGCTTCCTTCGGGATGCTGTTGAAAAGGCTCGTCTCGTTTCATCGGCGAACCACAAAGTTTTTATTTCCTCTCCCTGAACATTAATTACCTCTTCTAATTTTTGTAATTTATTTGGCAATAAAGTAAAGTAATTAAGTGAAATTTCGAGGAACCATCGTACACCAGCGCCAACTGTCAGTTTTTTCTTATATTTCTATCATTTGGTTTTACGCTCAGATCGGGTATAAATATTATTATTGCAGTTAAATTTCGTTTTTAATACTTTGTAATTTTTTTCTGATTCTATTTTAAAAAAGAATATCAAAGAAACTTTGGTACTGGATGATGTGTGTCCAACACCTGTTACCCTGTACGTTCAGTTCACGAATTTCCGCTAAAGATCTGATGGCCGGCCGCGGTGGCCAAGGGGACTGAGACGCTTCAGTCACGGTCTGCACGGCCACTACGGTCGGGGGTTCGAATCGCCCCTCGAGCATGGATATTTGTGCCGTATTTAGTCTTAGCTAGTTCATATGTAGTTTGTAAGCTTAGGGACTGATGACCCCGTGGTTAAGTCCCATAAGTTCTACAAACATTTGCATTTGAACATTTTTGTCACGACTAGTTTGGCAGCTACAACCATTCAAAGTTTTGGGGGCGAAGGCTACGACAGCGTAGCAGACTGGCTGGTGGTCATGAGACAGTGGGCCGTGTCCCAGGGGCTAGCTACTCGGCTAGGCAGGTATGCTATCGCAACCTCCGGCTCCGAAACTTCGAAAGTTTGTAGCTGCCAAACTAAACGTGATAAAAATGTCATTCAAAATTCTTCGTACACAGCTCGTGTAACAAAATTCCAGTGCATGATAGAAAAAAGCACTGTTCCATTTGCAAAATTGTATGTCTGTATAAAAAATGCACTTTCTAAGTAATATTTCAATGTATTTGTTGGTTAAAAATACCAGCCCCTGACTACCAACCCATTCTGTGAAAACCGCACTTTTCCTTTCCGCAATATTTGCGGTGCAAGTGTTAGGTGATTCACCCAGTTTACAAATAACCATAAATCGATAATGAGTGACTGAATGCTACTAATTTCAGCAGGTGAAGCATTTATAAAGTCACTGAATGGTCCAGGATAATTCCTCAGATGACAGTCTCTGACGATATATTGGACCGTTTGTTCTTGGGCACCACAATCAAGGCTGGAGAATCTCGGAGTCCCCACTTGTGCATCATAGCATTGCACCTGGCGTGGCCAGTTGTTATTCTGTTTAACTTTTTCCACACACTTCTCTGCACGTGGAACCCTGGTAGGCTAGCAGTTGGGTCTTGCACTTCGTGATGTGCTGTTGTATTCGCGTTACACCTCTTGCGCCTATCTTCTTTGTTGTCGAAGGTATTCCTTCCTCTATTCAACATCGTATTCCGGGACTTTAGGCAATCTGGAGGAGGATGGTTTAAGATCTTGTAGGCAGTTGGGGTGGTGAAGTTTCTTCCATTCTCGATTCTCTGCTTCCTGGCGTCGCAGTTCAGGTGGTGGGACGTTGCTGATGATTTGCAGCAAAGGGATGCATTTTCAAAATTTAATTTTTAATAATTCAAATTAAAGTTTAAAAATGCAACTCTGAAAAACAACTGCGTCATCTTCTTATATAAACCATAGTTCCCGTATGTTTTTTCCTTGTGTGTGTGTGTGTGTGTGTGTGTGTGTGTGTGTGTGTGTGTGTGTTTGTCTGTGCTTATTGTATACAAATCTACAGTTTTCTTCCAATGTTTATGAAATTATGGCCACCTCCTATTGCATCACTGATGGCAGAATTGAAAACATCCCGAAACACATAAAAAAAAAACTCTAACCATAGTTCCAAAACTAAATGTTCGGATATCTAGCATCAAAATAGTCTTAGTAGCAGATTTTCCCTTATTTCACTCGCTTAATGGTAGAATTTCCAAAAAAAAATCTAAACATGAGTTTTTAAAATTCCAAACAAAAATCTAAATCCGAACTTTTGTACTTCTTGTTTCAAAATTATCATAACAGCAACGTATTTTCAAAAAAACTGCTCATCCCCTATTTCACCCCTTAGGGATGGGAATATCGAAAAATCGCTTATGCCTACAATGTACTGTAAGATAAACAACGTCTACAAATTTCAAGTTTCTATCGACTGTAGATTCATTTTTAGCGCCGTGTTCTGTCTTTTAGAAACGGATCGAAAACTCGAAATTTCTTTCTTACGCTTTGGCATCATTCTTGGTAGTTTTACTTTTCAGATTGCAATATGTACTTATTTAGTTTTATTTGTGCGCTTATTGCAGAAAAGCAACTGAAGAATGTGCATCACGTTTCGCTAAATCGAGACAGTGGGAAACATCCACAAGAGGTTTAAAAATGTGTCAGGAGATGCTGCTGTCGATCGCAGTACAGTTAGTCGGTGGGCTAGCAGGTTGCGTGATGAAAGCGGGCACGGCGATATTGAGGATCGTCCTCACAGTGGCTGGCCTCGTAGTGCACACACTCCAGACAATGTGCAGAGAGTTAAGGAATTTGTGACTGCTGACAGACGCATCACAGTGAACTGAAAGACTCTCTTCGTGGAACAAGGTTTGATGATGATGACTCCCTTGTGCACACTGCCAAACAGTGACTCCACCGTGTTGTTCCAGAGTTTTACCGTGCGGGTATACAGGCACTGGTTCCAAGATGGCGTCAGGCAGTTGAGAGAGATGGGGATTATGTGAAGAAATGAAAATATAGTTCGTAAAGGATGTGTGTACACACTGTAAAACTTTTAAACGTGTAGAAAAGAAACTGTATTAAAAATAATTGCGTGATTTTTCCTTTAAAGTGGCCCTCGTAGGTACAAACACCTAATTTTTGTATGTATTAAGATTGTACACGCGACTGACAGACAAACCCTGCAGACGGCCAGTCGTGAAGAGCGGGCAGAGTTCCGTTCATTTGATTTGGAGTGCGTGGGTCCGTGGGACGTGTGGACGTGACCAGAGCCCTGCTGTGGCCGAGTGAATGAGTGTGCGGCGCGAGGCGACAGGCCGGCCGCAGCGCAGATAACACCCGGCCTGCCGGACACAGCACGCCGCTATCGCCGCGGCCGCGAGATGGCGGCCCGATAGCCGACTAACGCCCCGCACGAAATGAAGTTTCCGTTTTTCCCGTCTTGTCCTGCTGCCCGTCTCCACAGCTTCTCTCTCTTTTTATTTCCTCCTTCGTCGGCCGAAGATTTATTCGACCCATACGGTTTCGTCCCCGTACAGAATCCTTCCTCTCGTATTCCGAAGAAATCCTCGCGCGAGCCGATAACAATTTATAAGGGGGGGAGGGGGATGAAGGGGATGGGGGTGAGCAACCAGTGCCGTACGGTGGTGTGTCCCTTGCTCCCTCAGTCGTTCTCTCTCTCTCTCCCACTCACAAAACTTGTATAGGCGGTAAGACGAAAGTGGGAAAGCCGAGGAGGACAGCAGCAGTAGAGGAGGTGGACGACCAGGAGGGGGAGGAGGTGGAATACTTTAGGAAGAATCTCGCGTAGCTGGCGGCGCACGCCCGAGAGCCAAGTGAGGGGAAGAATGGAAAGAAAACTCGCCGCCCCGGCAAGGGAAAATAGCCGAAGTTTTTCCAGTTTCTCCTTTTTGTGATCCTACCCCACGGAGGCGCGCTCCGGCCGGCCGACTGTCCTACTTTCCAACTCGCCGCGGCCGTGCAGCTATTCGCGGCATCTCATTTGACTTTTAAGGAGGCGGCGCCGGGGGCGGCGGCAGCCGGTGGCCCGGGGCGGCGCCGTGACCTGTGTGTGACCGCCGCCCCCGCTCCCGCCCCCGCCGCCCCCACCTGCGCGCGCGGCCACCACCGGGTTTGATTAGCTAATTGGCCGGCGGCTAGCGGCCAGATCAGGCTATTATGGCCCTGGTGGACGCAGCTCGGGGCGGCGCCGCCCCGTAATGTGATGGCCCACCCCGGCTGTGTGCCCCCGCCGCCTTGTGTCCGATGCGCGTGAACGGAGCCCCGGGGCGCATGCGCCGAAGGCACAGCAATCCCTCCCTCCCATTGGCCCCTGCCTCCACCCACCCCCCGGCCGAATCACGACGCTGTCCAACCCCGCAACAGGCACATATAATTCAAATTACTGTGATTGATTCCCCATCTTTTACAGAAGTTATACGGTAAGGTGGTACAATGCACACTGCAGACTGCTAACGAAGATACGAGCTTATGGAATAGGTTCACAGATCTGTGACTGTCTGGAAGACTTCCTAAGTAATAGAACGCAGTACGTTGTTCTCGATGGCGAGTGTTTATCAGAGACGAGTGTATAGTCAGGTGTGCCCCAGGGGAGTGTGATAGGACCGCTATTATTTTCTATCTATATAAATGATCTGATGGACAGAGTAAGTTGTAATTTGGGGCTGTTTGCTGATGATGCTGTGGTGTATGGGAGGGTGTCGTCTGTAACTGACTGTAATAGCATACAGGATGACTTAGACAAAATTTCTAGTGGGTGCGAAGAATGGCAGCTAGCTCTCAATGTAGAAAAATGTAAGGTGATGCGCATGAGTAGAAAAAGCAATCCCATAATTTTTGAATAGAGTATTAGTAGTGAACTTCTTGATGCTGTCCCGTCGTTCAAATATCTAGGCGTAACAATGCAGAGCTTTGTAAGGACAGTTGTGAGTAAGGCGGACAGCCGACTTCGGTTTATTGGGAGAATTTTGGAAAGATGTACATCACCTGTAAATGAGACGGCGTATAAAACGCTTGTACGACCACGTCTTGAGATTGCTTAAGTGTTTGGGACCCGCAGCAGATCAGTTTAAAGGAAGGCATAGAGGCGGTTCAGAGGCGAGCAGCTAGGTTTGTTACCGGTAGGTTCGACAAATGCGCGAGTGTCACGGAAATGCTCGGGCAACTCAATTGGGGATCGCTGGAAGGACGTCTTGAGATTGCTTAAGTGTTTGGGACCCGCAGCAGATCAGTTTAAAGGAAGACATAGAGGCGGTTCAGAGGCGAGCAGCTAGATTTGTTACCGGTAGGTTCGACCAATGCGCGAGTGTCACGGAAATGCTCCGGCAACTCAATTCGGGATCGCTGGAAGAAGACGACGTTCTTTTCGTGAATTTCTGTTAAGTAAATTTAGAGGGCCGGAATTTGAAGCTGAGTGTAGTACGATCTTGCTGCCGCCTACTTATATTTCGCGTAAAGATCTCAAAGACAAGATAAGAGAAATTAGGGCTCGTACGGAGTCATATAGGCATACTTTTTTTCCTCGTTTAATTTGGGAGTGGAATAGAAAAGGAAATGACTAGTAGTGGTACAGTGTACCCTCCGCCATGCACCTTACGGTGAATTGCGGAGTATGTATGTAGATGTAGATGTAGAATTGCGATAATTTCGAACAAATTGTATGCTAATAAGAAATATACTGACAAAAAAATACGAGGCGCGTCCAGAAAGTAAGTTCCGTTTCAATTTATCTCCGCTGCAGCGCTGCGATTGCAGTTCCGCAAATGTGCCGTAGATGATGCGTATCAAGGAGAAGAAGGTGCGCCGTTCGGAGATCGCTGTCACTTACGTACGCTTTATTGTGCTTGTTTGAAATGTCGGCGTTGATTGAAAATTCCGCCGCCTGTGAAATCTGGTCGGTGAATCGGTTTGTGAATGCGTGGAAAGTGAAATCAAGTGACATTTATCGGCAAATTCGCGATGTTTACGGACCAAATGCGATGATTGATTCGATGGTCAGAAGATGGGTCCGACAGTTCAATGGCGGGCGTACAGGGATATGGTTGGGACATGTTTGACCATCCTCCGTACAGCCCTGACCAGTGCTCCTAGCGACTTTCATCTGTTCTTACATCTCAAGTCTTTCCTAGGCGGTCATTACTTCACCAATTACGACGAGCTGAAAGAAACTGTTTCCAACTGGATGAAGACACAAGCAGCAGATTTCTATGAAGAAGGTATACAAAACCTGCCACGCTATGACAAATGCCTGAAAAATTTCGGCAGTTATGTGGAAAAGTAGTTTAAGAGTTGTAGAATTTTTTGCAATATAAATTTCTTCTGTATCTGTGTACAATTTCATTTTATTACCAAACGGACCTTACTTTCTGGACGCGCCTCGTAATTTTAACTATGGCACTTGTTCTTGAATGTTTAATCAATATGTAACAGAAATATTAGACAGTTAGAAATGTTGGTATAAGCACGAAGAAAGGTTACACGGTTGCACTCTTTCCCTAGGGCACCAACGTATACTTCGTGGTACCAGTCACCATTAGGTACTGATTTTGTAAGAGCTCGTTAGACTAAATAGCTTCACATACCTCTTGTTGTTGTTGTTGTTGTTGTGGTCTTCAGTCCGCAGACTGGTTTTATGCAGCTCTCCACGCTACCCTGTCCTGTGCAAGTCTCTTCATCTGAGAATACGTTCGGCAACCTACATCCTTTTGCATCTGCTTCCTATATTCGTCCCTCGATCTCCCTCTACGAGTTTTACCCCACATACTTCCTTCTAATGCTAAGTTGACAATTCCTTGATGTCTCAGAATGTGTCCCACCAATCTGTCCCTTCTCTTAGTAAGGATATGCCAGCAACTCCTTTTCTCCCCGATTCGGTTAAGTACCTCCTCATTAGTTACGTGATCTACCCATCTAATTTTCATCATTCTTCTGTAGCACCACATTTCAAAAGCTTCTATCATCTTTTTATCTGAACTCCTTATCGTCCACGTTTCACTCCCATACAATGCTACACTCCAGACAAATGCTTTAAGAAAGGACTTCCTAGCATTTAAATTAATATTGGATGTTAACAAGTTTCGCTTCTTCAGAAACACGTTTCTTCCCATAGCCATCCTGCATTTTACATCTTCTTTAACTCGGCCATCAGGAGTTATCTTGCTACCCAAATAACAAAATTCCTCTATACTTTTATTGTCTCATTACCTAATCTAATTCCTTCAGCATCGCCTGATTTGCTGACATTGCATTACCTTAGTTTTACTCTTGTTAATGTTCATCTTATATCTTCCTTTCAAGACATTGTCCATCCCATTCAATTGCTCTTCCAGGTCTTTTGCGGTCTCTGACAGAATTGCTATATCATCGGCAAACCGCAATTTTTCATTTCTTCTCCCTCCACTTTAATGCCCTCTCCAAATTTCTCCTTCCATTCCTTCACTGCTTGCTCAATGTACAGAGTGAACAACATTGGGGAAAGGCTACAACCCTGTCTTACTCCCTTCCCAACCTCTGGGTCCCTTTCTTGCCCTTCGACTCTAATAACCACTGTCTGGTTTTTGTATAGGTTGAATATAACTCTTCGCTCCCTATATTTTACCCCTGATTCCAAAATGTTTATCTCCGTAGCACAAACTGGTGTATTCTTGGAAAAGACAGGAGGATCTATAGAAACAACCCCGCACAAGTCAAGTGCTGCCAATACTACGAGACTGACAAATAGCGCGCAACCTTATACTGATCGGAATTGTACCTATACGAGGAGAATGTTAAACGACCCAATCTTTTCCTGTTCTTGAAATGATGTGATGTGTTGTTCCAACAAGATAATACTCGCCAACAGATTGTGCGTTAAAATCAACGGGCTCTGTGAGACTTTCATTAACTTCCCTGATCAGCACAATCACTAGATATGTCTCCAAACGACCAAACGCGTGGTACCGTGGGACAACAACAGATATGTGCGAGTCGTCAACCGACACCTCGTGCAGATCTATGTGAGCAGGTCAATCAGGTGTGGAATAATGTATACCAAGCCCGCATATGCCGGAATTGCCGACTGTGGCTACACCACGTTTTAATATTTGTGTTTAAACATTGATGGACACCTGGTACTTCATTGAAGCTTGTGCTATTGATTTGTAAATGTAATCATATCACGTAATCGGTATGCACCGTTTGAACAACTAATCTTGAATGAATTGGAAAGCTATTTGCAATTTTTGACAGTTTATGTGTTCTTAGCTACATTCAGATGCTCAACATTTGTTGCAGTGTCATTAAGAGATAATAAAACATATTGAGATTCTGTCATGTTGTTTAAGAACAATTTAGTATGACGTAATGTAGATGAAGCCCTTTATGCAAAACAGTAGTTAATTGATCACGCTGATGATGTAAAAATGTTACCTCACTGTGCAAAGCATATTCATTGAGAGGTTAGATTAAATTACATTATTATTTGTTCCATAGATCATGAATACGACACTTTGTAATGATGTTGGATAAACATCAATTATTAAAAGGTGTCTGTACAAGACACAAAATATTAAATGTCACACACCACAAACACACACACACACACACACACATACACACACCTCTGTGTGTGTGTGTGTGTGTGTGTGTGTGTGTGTGTGTGTGTTATTTTATTATATTTTATATTTACTAATTTTTATCTAAAATATATATAGAAAAGTATACAAAATTTTGTATACTATATATGTAAAATATTTTATTACTGATCTCTAATATGTATTGTTTTATCATGGTCATTATTGATATGGAGAGTGGATTGTGGCTGATTAAGATATGTTAAATTAAATGTAACTTCCAGGCGCAAATCTTTTATAAGCAATTTATTCTGCAACCACTTTTGCCCTAACATGAATCCATCTTGAGGCCCATAAACCATAATCGTATTAGGATGGAAGCTTAAGGTTCAACGTCCCGTCGACAGCGAGGTCATTAGAGATGGAGTAAACGCTCGGAGTTTTGGGTAAGGATGGGGAAGGAAATCGGCCGTGCCCTTTGAGAGGTAACATCCCTGCTTTTGCCTGGAGTGATTTAAGGGAAATCACGGAAAACTTAAATCTGGATGGCCGGAGGTGTGTTTGATCCACCATTCTCCCGAATGCGAGTCCAGTTCGTTACCACTGCGCCACCTCGCTCGGTTCATAATCGTATTAGTAGCCTGACTGATGTCGTGGATTCTTTCTTACATAATCCTTCTACCTGCTACTAACGACGACGATGATAAACGGTAGTATATTCCTTATCCTTACACTCGTCGTAGGAAGGAGGGGAGTGAATAAGTAAGAAGGAATCCACAACACCTGACAAGCAGACTCCTAATACTTTCAAATATTCAAATGTTTGTTAAGCTTAAGGGACTTAACTACGGAGTCATCAGTCCCGAATCTTACAAACTACTTATGAACTACCTACAAATAAGGACGGCACAAATATCCATGCCCAAGAGGGGATTCGAACCCCCGACCGTAGTGGCCGTGCAGACCGTGACTGAAGCGCCTCAGTCCCCTCGGCCACCGCGGCTGGCCTAATACTTTATAAAGATTCTTAAACATTCATTTGTTTTAGGAGCTGAAGATGGCGTCACTGTCAGGCGAAAAGAGATTGGTGAGTAAATTATTTTAAAACATTTACGGTTGTTGGTTCCATGTAATTTAACTTATCTTTAGTTGTTTCTCCAGTAAGAAGTTAACCCATGTTTCATCAAATGATTTGCGATACAGTTAAATCGTTGGCATCCCTGAATTTTTAAAGTATCCACTTAATTGGGTAGTTTGAAACCACACTGGCTATTAACTTTTTTTAGTGCCTCACCCGTACGTCATGACTTCGGTGTTTCTTTGTGCTAAAAATGTTCAAATGTTTGTATAGCTTATGGGACTTAACTACGGGGTTATCAGTCCGTAAACTTACAAACTACTTATGAACCAGCTAATCCTAAGGACGGCACAAATATCCATGCCCGAGGGGGGATTCGAACCCCCGATCGTAGTGGCCGTGCAGACCTTGACTGGACCGCCTCAGTCCCCTCGGCCACAGCGGCCGGCATTCTTTGTGCTGTAACCACATCATCAGCATGAAAACAGCAGGTTAGTGCATAATTTATTGCTTTCATGCGCCCTCTCTTGTTGTGGTAAGATACAAATGTGGCCCCCGGCGAGCGCACATTAATTTATTGCAACAAAGAGCTGGTATTATGGGGGCTGCAAGCTAGGACGGTAATTGTACAGGGCTAATTACTTCCCCAATAATTAGTGGAAACTAGTTACACCCCTGTCCCACTATTGTTCCGCTGTAACGGTCTGCATTCAATGCAGTAACATGAGGAATACTCGTCTACTAGACGACAGAAATCAGAACCACAAATAAACATAAGAACTAAAAATAAATCGTTATAAATCCAAAAAATTAAAGGGATAACGCCCCTTAAGAAACATAAGTAGTATGTCTAAAACGCTAAGGAATCAGGGAGTGGGTCATTAAGAAACTTAACATCTGAAAAAAGTTTTTGTTGCTACTTATTTCTCTCGTATTATATCCGAATATTACAGAGATGGTGCATTCTGGTCTCGATATCAGTGAATGTATGTCACTCGGTCGACTTTCCCGCTTCTCCGACGCAATATGCAAGCATCTGCCGTTAGATTGTTCCAAACTGAACCGCATAATATGGGTTATGTAACGTGATTATTTAAATATCAATGTAAATAGAAATTCACAAACCCTGAGGCTGTTTTTCGTTTCCAACATGTCAAAGACATTAAAGATAAAGGTGAGGCAATGAATTAAAATTTGTGATTCGTCCGGGAATCAAACCCAGACCTCCATACTTACTAGGCAGACGTCTTACCACTACGCCACTGCACCTCGGAATAGTCTAAGTACGACTTCCTTCCACGTCACATACTTTAATTCAGCTTCTGTGTACTGTAGAATATTGTCACTACTGCCAAGGCTCTCCATGCAGCGGAATAGCACCTTAGCAGTGGACATATTCGAACATTACTGCCTTTAATATTTGGGTTCCTCAATTTCTATTCAGATTGATATTTTTATTACCTTAGCCTAATATTAAAGGCGAAAATGTTCCAATATGTCTATTGCCAAGGAAGTATTCTACTGCATGGACAGTCTTGGCAGTAGTGTCAATATTCTAAGGAACACAGGAGCTGAATTAAAGTTTGTGATGTGGAAGGAAGTCGTACTTAGACTATTCCGAGGCGCCTCAATCACTAGTGGTGCGGTGGTCTAGGGAGCCGGGTGCCGTGGCTCAGCGCGCCCAGTCAGGGGGCTAAACGCCCTCTGTAATAAGAAAATCTGAGCCAAATAAACAAAGAAGAACGAAAAAAAGAACAAAAAAAAAAAACACTGGTGAGACGTCTGCCTGGTAAGCATGGAGGTCCGGGTTCGATTCTTAGCGATTTAGACAAAATTTCTACATGGTGCGAAAATTGGCAATTGACACTAAATAAGGAAAATTGTGAAGTAATAGACATGACCACTGCAAGAAATCCGCTGAACTACAATTACGCGATAAATCAGTCAAACCTTAAGGTCGTAAATTCTACCAAATACCTAGGAGTTACAATTACGAACAACTTGGACTGGAGAGAACACATAGAAAATATTTAGGGGAAGGCGAACCAAAGGTTACGTTTCATTGGCAGAACGCTTCGAAGATATACCAGCTCCACCAAAGAGACTGCCTATATCATACTTGTGCGTCCTCTCCTGGAGTGCTGTTGCCCCTTGTGGGACCCTCACCAGGTGGGATTGACGGAAGACATTGAGAAGGTTCAGAGAAGGGCAGCTCGTTTTGTTCTATCGCGTTACGGGGGGGGGGGGGGGGGAAGCGTCATGGAAATTTTGCGCGAATTGGGGTGGAAATCATTAAAAGAAAGACGTTATTCATTGCGGCGTGATCTGTTTGCGAAGTTTCAATCACCAACTTTTACTTCTGAATGTGAATATATTTTGCTAGCACCCACCTACTAAGGGGAGACATGACCATCCCAATAAAATAAGAGAAATCAGATTCAAAACGGAACGATTTAGGTGTTTTTTCTTCCCGCGCGCTATTATAGAATGGAACGATATAGAAAAGTTATGAAAGTGGCTAATGAACACTCTGCCAGGCACTTAAATGTGATTTGCAGAGTATCTATGTAGATGTAGATCACATATTTTAATTCATTGCCTCAACTTTATCTTTAGTGGCTAATTAAGCTTGTGAGAAATAACGTAATTCAATCGAGTTTCTAACTGCAAAAAACCAGCCTCCAATTGAAATCTTGAAAAGAATGGAAGTATTGTGTAGTGACAGTTATTTCTAAAGGCGAATTTCTCTCAGCGTTTCAGAGAGACTGCGGTCTAATACAGGCTTTACCATGTGGTCGCACTTACAGTATTAGTTCAAAATGGTTTCCATGTGTCTCAACGCTTAACGTATTCTGTCGCACCCATTCAAATCAGCCAAGCTGCATCCGAACAGCGACAGTGGCATAATGAATACGCTGTTCCAGTCTTCCTGTTAGTTTAAAATTTGTCAATAATTTGTCTAGTATTGCAATAGTTTGACTGCGCTTAGCTCGCTGATTGATACAAATTTGGTTACTGTAAGTTAAGCGTAGCCTTTTCTTTTTATTTCATTTTATTATTTGTTTATTTTTTTCCGTGTCACAAGCATCATGTGTACAGACGTTTATAAAAGATTACTTACATACGTGTAAACTACGAACTATAAATAAACAGATAGAAATATTATATACATTTGACCCAAAATCGGGCTACGTCGACAGCATTTGGGGTTGCCAACATCAGGTCCTCTAAGGTGCAGTGTGAAGGACATTCAGGGCAGTATTCATGTGCTTGGGCGTCTGCACGTCTCCACAGTCACAGAGGTTAGATACCCTAGAATATCCCCACTTCATAAGATTATCTCTTGACTGTGCAGTGTTGGTGCTTAGCCTGTTTAGTGACTTCCAAACCGCCTAGTCCACATTGTGGCCTGGTGCCAATTCTTCCTTTGGTTCCATCCAGTGCCTTTCTCTCGATCTCTCCATCTGTCCACTCTAGATCCGCGTCGGTCACTCATGTTGTCTGTTTGCTCTGAGAAAGCTCCGTCTGGATTTCAGGCGTCTGGTGGCTGGCTGAATTTTCTGGAGGAGGTGGCTCTCAGACAACTCAGCCCTCGCTCTTTCACTCTAGGCTGCAGCTTCTCTATGCACGGCACAAGGTGCAATGCCAGCAAGTTTAACTCCTATACATTTACGCTGGTTCTCACGAGCTCAATTAGTGACTAAAGGTAAAGGTGAAGCAATGAAGTAAAATTTGTGATAGGCTGGGAATCGAAACCGGACCTCCATGCTTACCAGGCAGACTCTTGCTAGTTTCTTTTCTTCCCATGCTTACCAGGCAGACGTCTTACCAGTTTCCCCATAGATCTTCAAGTGGATCTAAGTTTTGCGCTGGTTGTTTCAGTTCGTTCTTCTTTGTTCGTTGTTTATTTGTCTCAGCTTTACTTATTACAGAGAGCGTTTAGCCCCCTGACCGGGCGTCCTGAGCCACGGCGCCCGGTTCCCTAGACCACCACCGCACCACTAGTGACTGAGGCGCCTCGGAATAGTCTAAGTACGACTTACTTCCACGTCACAAACTTTAATTCCTATTCTGTGTTCCATAGAATACTGCCACTACTGCCAAGGCTCTTCATGCAGCAGAATCCTACCGTGGCAATGGACACATTGGAAAATCCCCGTCTTTGATATTAGGCTGTTGTTGTTGTGGTCTTCAGTCCGGAGACTGGTTTGATGCAGCTCTCCACAATGCCCTATCCTGAGCAAGCCTCTTCATCTCCACATAAGAACGGAACCTACATCTGTCGGAATCTGCTTACTGTATACATCTCTCGGTCTTCCTCTGCGATTTTTACCCCACACACTTCCCTCCAACGCTAAATTCACAATTCCCTGATGTCTAAGAATGTGTCCTACCAATCTATCCCTTCCTTTAGTCAAGGTATGCTAGAAATTTCTTTTCTCCCCAATTCTGTTGAGTACCTCCTCATTAGTTACGCGATCCACCCACCTAATCTTCAGCATTCTTCTATAGCACCATTTTTCAAAAGCCTCAATCCTCTTCCTGTCCGCACTGTTTATCGTCCATGTCTCACTCCCATACAAGGCAACACTCCATACAAATACCTTCAGAAAGGACTTTCTTAGACTTAAATCAATATTTGATGTTAACAAGTTTCTCTTTTTCAAGAACGCTTTTCTACCCATTGCCATTCTGCATTTTATATCCTCTGTACTGCGACCATCATTTGTTTTTTTACTGCCCAAGTAACAAAACTTATCTACCTCCTTTATTGCTTTGTTTCCCAATCTAATTCCTTCAGCGTCACCTGATTTTCTTACACTGCACTCCATTACCCTTTTAGGCGAAGGTAATATAAATATCAATCTGAATAGAAATTCACGAACCCTAACGTAACATTAACGTAGGTGAACTATGAACCGTAGTTACCTTACTGTCCTTCCAATTATTCACCTTTCAGAACCATGTATGTTGATATCTGGGATACAAGTAACTAAAACAACAAAAGAGTTATCAAAACTCGTGTCTTCAAGATGCGACCATCTACACAGATTATACGAATGGCTGTGAGCCTGCGGTGGCAGTTGGCTGGCTGTGGGTCCTCAGCCACTGTGCGGTGGTACGGCGTGGCCTCCGCGGCCGCAGCCCGGCCGCCGCCATCCATCACGGGAGCGCGCGGCCGCCCTGGCCAGAGCCTGCCAGCTGGGCGGCTGCCACTGCGCTTTAAAAGCCTTAACATGTTGATTCGGCCAGTCTGCGGCGCGCGCCCCTTTCACGTCACGCCAACGTCACATGCACACAGGAGTCCCTAACCCACTTAACCCTTTCACAATTTCTGCTTTCCTTCCGTCTCTACTAATGACTCCCAGTCTTCTCGTTTTTAATGCTCGCTAGTTCTCAGGCGTCATCATTAAATTTCGTGGATCAGGTTCGTGGCGCCTGCCTCGGCTTCTACCAGATAAAATTACCCATGGGGTACACATCCACATCCTCTGTTCGTCGAATAGTTCTGTATCATCAACGGAGATAAACATATCTTATCTTACTGTCCTCCCAAATAGTCACCTCCCGTAACTATGCACCGCTGAGCTCAGCTACATCGATCTTGGTAACTTTGCACAAAGTCTTCCTTTGGGACGGTGTTCCAAAGCCTCGTCACGTTTCGTTGGATGTCAAGAATATCGTCACCTCTCTCCTTTCGAATCGAGTTTGAGTCGAGGGAATAGGAAGAACGCTCGAAGACTGAGATCCGGCGAGTATGGTGGATGTCGAAATGACGCGACAACGCTCGCCATGAAACACCCGATGTCATCAAACAGTTCCTGGGGAAGAGACCGTAGTGCAACTTCAACATCCACCATACTCACCGCATCTCAACCCCCCCCCCGTCCCAGACATCTTCCTATTTCCTCGACTTATATTCGCTTTGAAAGGTAGCAGATTTGACGATATTCCTGACATCCAACGAAACGTGATGAGGCTTCTCAGCAGCATCCTGAAAGATGACTACGTGCAAGGTTCAAAGACGAACGGTACGTGGTTCTGAAAGGTGAATATTTGGAAGGACTGTAAGGTAACTGTGGCTTATAGTTCACCTATGTTGATGTTACAGGACTATTAGAAAATGTTTGTAAATCTATGGGACTCTCCTCCTTTGGTAATTAATACCTTCGCTTATAAATTAAGTTAAACTAACCTAAGGGAAACACACAGCCGGCCGCGGTGGCCGAGCGTTCTGCGGTGCATCAGTCACGGTCTGCACGGTCACTACGGTCGGAGTTTCGAATCCCCCCTCGGGCATGGATATATGTGCCGTCCTTAGTCTTAGCTAGTTCATAAGTAGTTTGTAAGTTTATGGACTGATGAACCCGTATTTAAGTCCCACGAGCTCTACAAACATTTGAACATTTGATTTTGGGAAACACACAATCCATGCTCGAGGGAGAACTCGAATCTCCGACGGCGAGCAATCGCGCGCTCCACAGCAAGGCGCCTTAGAACGCTCGGCCACTCCGCCGCCACTACACGAATAGTCACCGAACTTTATTGTCATAGGCTGCATAGGGATTGGCTTTGAGTATGCTGTAACTTTGAGAAAAATAAGATTTCTGTTTGTTTTGTTTTATGTGAAGAAGGGCTCTGTTATCGCTTTACTAAAGTATGAAGCCTTAACAACAACTAATGTCACTATGACTTTACGGTGAATGCATTGCTTTATTGTCAGGATGGCAAGCTTTAACTATGTGGTAACATTTTATTGACAGGTTGACCCATTTACAAGGAACCTTATAAGCATGTGGCTATGTGAAATCTTTTCCTTGGCTCGGATATGGGGCATAAATAAAACAGAATTTACACAAAATACATTTATTAAACAATTAAACCATACATTATTCTTACTTTGAAGTAGGTAGCTCGGCGGGTGTTGGCGGCAGCGCTTAGGACTTCGGCGTGAAAGAGCATTTTGAAGCGTCGGCATCGGCTCTCTGATTACGCTTGCGGCAAATCTGCTTCTTGCTCGTCAGTTGAACAGCGCTTGAGGTCGAAGATAGTACTGTGCATTAACAGGCCTTAAATCAAGCGGAATTACGTCGTGGTGGTTGTGTGTGATTTTCCTATCTTCTTCGTGCAAAAGTGTATTATATTTTGAGATAATATTCGTGTGCCTTCTTTTATATAAATTGAAGTATTGCAGTGTATTTCCTTTACAATAAATGAAAACAAAATGTATTACATTACGAAATCATTGTAATTGTCTAAATCATCGTTGTCAAGAACGACACGTTTTTCTGGTTATTATTTAGTTAAATGAAAAAAATAAATGACGCTTGTTAGAAGAACTTGCAATTTAATTATGTTGGGAGACGAGAATACTATTGTTAGCGGGAACAGCACTGAAAGACGTCTCGGTTTCTGACCATTATCTTTTAATTTTGTTCCGTGGTACTGGGTTCCTTTAGAGGAATCTCCCTTTAATTAAATGAAACACCACTTACAAAGTTTTAATTACTATCCTAGACTGAATGCTATTCTAAAATTATTCTTATAATAACCAGAAGCTGGTGTACAATGAGTCATTTACACAATGTTATAAAAGTATTACTTCAATGAAATCGCTAAAATACAAGACATAACAACTCTGGCCAACGGAAAGAACTGAAAGAAAAATACCTTCAGCCTTGTACAAACATTTGCTTCTGCGCTGGCAGACCATCTAGCATTGACGTCTTTTTATATCTGTGTGCACAATGCAAAAGATTGAAGAACATTTTAAGTTATACTTCGGTGTTCATATGCGTCTTTGGCCTGTTGACATGGTTTAGTAACTAAATATGACACTTTATACTAATGACTGAAAAAAAGAACACCTCAGGGAAAGAAAGACGACTATTTAAGAAAGTGTTCAAAAGGCAGAAAATTCGGCTCACTGCTTTATGTTCCTTTCAAGTGGAGATATGTCAAGGAACTGATGACATGAATCTCAGTCTAAACGAACTCGATATTCTCCCATATTTGGGGAAAGAAATACTGACAGAAGTCGTTTGCTTTTAAGAGAGCTATCTCAATGGGCGTTGACGTTACTTAATCGCTTGGACTATTTTCCATGCAGACAATAGCGGCAGCATCAAAGCTTGTCGCAGTGGCATTAAAACTGCTCACAGTAACACCAGCACACGTTCTGAGTGGCGGCTTCACGTAAGCGACCCATTGTCAAGTTCACTTGTGCTTGGCAAATTATAGTTATGTTGTGATTTATTACATGTGTACTACTTCAAAATTACGGTACCAGCTTGTTTCAAAAATAAAGAAATGAAAACAATAAAAAATACGAGAGTCGTCCACAAAGTAAGTTCCGTTTCCATTTCCATCCACGGCAGCACTACGATCGCAGTTCCGAGCATGTGCAGCAGTTAATCAATGAGAAGACATGTACGCCATTTTCAGATTGCTGCTGCCGACGTGTTCTTTGTAGTGCTTGTTTATAATGTCAGCTGTAATTGAAAATGCCGCCGCGTGTGAAATCAGATATGTGATTCGTTTTGTAACTGCAAAGAAAGTTAAACCGAAGGATATTCATCGGCAAATCTGCGAGCTTTACGGACAAAATGCTATGAGTGATTCAATGGTTAGAAGATGGGTCAGGCTGTTCACTGAAGGACGTGATCAAGTGCATGATGAAAAATTAGACTTCTGTCTGAGGTTACTGATGAAATGGATCACACAATTGAAGATAATGTTAAGCACAACCGTAAGTTTACACTCAGTGCCCTTGCTATGGACGTTTTACAAATCTGACGATCACTAATTCATGAAATTGTTGCCATATGGTGGAATACACAGGCGGCAAACTTCTAAGAAGAAGGTGTATAAAAACTTGTCCCACGCTATGGCAGATGCCTACAAAATTTCGGAAGCTATGTAGAAAACTAGTTTAACAATTGTAGTTTTTTGTACAATAAATATTTTTTCTGTATCTGTATCTGTAAAATGGGTAGAAAAGCGTTCTTGAAAATGAGAAATTTGTTAACATCGAATATTGATTTAAGCCTAAGGAAATCCTTTCTGAAGGCATTTGTATGGAGTGTTGTCTTGTATGGGAGTGAAACAAGAACGATAGACAGTGCGGATAAGAAGAGGATTGAGGCTTTTGATATGTCGTGCTACAGAAGAATGCTGAAGATTAGTTGGGTGGATCGCGTAACTAATGAGGAGGTACTGAACAGAATTTGGGAGAAAAGAAATTTCTGGCATACCTTGACTAAAAGAAGGGATAGATTGGTAGGGCACATTCTTAGACATCAAGGAATTGTGAATTTAGAGTTGGAGGGAAGAGTGTGGGGTAAAAACCGCGCCGGCCGCGGTGGCCGAGGGGACTGAGGCGCTCGAGCACGGTCTGCACGGCCACTACGGTCGGGGTTTCGAATCCCCCCTCGGGCATGGATATTTGTGCCGTCCTTAGGATTTGCTAGTTCATAAGTAGTTTGTGAGTTTAGGGACTGATGACCCCGTAGTTAAGTCCCATAAGCTGTACAAACATTTGAACATTTTGTAAAAACCGCAGAGGAAGACCTAGAGATGGATACAGTAAGAAGATTCAGACAGATGTAGGTAGCCGTTCTTATGTGGAGATGAAGAGGCTTCCTCAGTATAGGGTATTGCGGAGAGCTGCATCAAACCAGTCTCCGGACTGAAGACCAAAACATCAACATCTGTACACGTTTGTGCGCATACCTCGAAATAAAATTAAAAAAATCTTTGTGAGGTTCTGAAGGGCTGGCGGGGGGGGGGGAATCAGCACCATTAGCCCCCTCCCGCCAACCACCCATGGCGAGGAGTCGCCAGAATAATTTCATTTGGAAGGGGCGTCACTAGAATATATTTATTTGACATGGGTTGCATATTCGAAAATGTTGAAAAACACTGGTCTACAGTGTCATGAGTGGTGGACGTCGCTGCCGGTGCCTAGTCGTCCCCCTCCTTGACCAAGTGAAGCGAGGCGAGGGCCGTGCGGCTGGCACATAAACGCAGCTGGCCCGGAACGCCTCCTCCAGTAATATCGGCGGTGGCGCCCCCCTTTCTCCCCCCGATCAACACAACAGGCGTGCGAGCACCCCCCCCCCCCTTCCGCCGTCCCTCCCCGGAACCAGCCGCGCCGGTCTCTTCCCATACCAGACGGCGCCGCCCAAACTCGCGCCATCCGCTCCTCTCACAACCCGATCAATAGCCGCAATATGTGGCTGTTGGTGATTCGGGAGGCCGGGGGGTGGGGGGGTAGCAGCAGGGCGCGGGGGTTCCCCGAGATTAGGGCCCGCACACACGCGCGCTCCTCGCCTCGCGATGGCCGCGCCAGCCAGTCTGCAAGTATCGGACAACAAGCGGCCCTTTGACCCTGCGCGCGCGGTCACCACGCGGACCGGAGGGGGCGGTTGAGAGCAAACATCGACACCCCTCTTTCCCTCCCTCTTCTCCGGCAGCATCCGTCCACCGACACATCGGTCCCCATCCCTTTCCGTTCCTAGCTTGTGGAACGCGGCCGCAGATGGATCGTGGGCAAATGGAACCGACGGATCGGCGGAAAGAAATGCGACGCTAAAATTCCTGGCAGAAAACATTCGCGAAGGTCCGCAGTGGCGATCGTCGCGTCAGGCTACGAGGAATGCAGCAACGGCCAGTGGGATACGTAATTTTTCAGCGCTGCTTAAAGATGAAAGCCTCTTTCAGGTAAATTGTGCTCGTCCAAAATTAGTTCTGTGAAACACCTGAATTAAGTTTGGCTCACTTAACAAGAGCTTATTGTGAGCCGCAGCGGAGTGGCCAAGCGCATTGAGGCGCTGTGTTCCGATGCGCGAGGCCGCTCCCCGTCGGGGCTTCGAATCCCTCTCGGGCTTGGATGTTTGTGGTGTCTTTAGTGTAAGTTACTTTATAAGTAGTTTCTAAGTTTAGGGACTGATAACCCCATAAGCTTAACAAACATTTGAACATTTTTGTTTTTTTGCCTGTTGTGAAAGCTGAGCGGCTATCTGTGTATTGAGTGAAGGTATCTACGACTGTAGATGAAAAGCACTGTGCATGGTCATATAAAATCTTGGTTTCCAAAGAAAGCAGGAATGAAACCACACAAGAAACAAAAAAGCATGACTGCTATTACACCACCAAATATGTTAAATGTCAGTACAATCAACAGTAAATACAAAGTTTTTTTGTTATTGTTTATTTTGCTGTCTTTTACAATGACCTGTTATCTAGATGCCAAAACTGGTCGTATTTTGCACAGGTCATTGATTTTTTTACATTCTTAAAACATCGTTAGTATTATCTACAACAGTTTAACAGGTTTATAGTGAAGTTTTGCCGGTGACAAAGAACGACAATTTCATATTTGTCCTTACTACTATAGTTACACTAATTATTGTGTATTAAATGATGATCACTGTCCGCGTCCGTGTCTGTGTTGGTGTCTGTGTTGTGGTCCGTTTTGTTGTCCCTGTCGTGTTCTCGATTTCGGTTCCTTTGCTGGTACACTTTGAGCACTGTGTTTGCTCGCTGCATATGTTGTTTCCTTTTGTATGGTCTATTTCATTTGTATTCGTCACATATCGCGTGCGAGATTTTATCTGTTTTTACAAGGTGTGTCTGAAAATTTCGGTGAATGGTATCCGGTAGTATAGAAAACAAGAGTTACAAACAAAATACTTTTACTGGCCTCCAAAGTAATCGCCATAGGCTAAAATACAGTTCCATATTCGTTGTACAACTGTTGGGAACTGTCAGCAAACGCTTCTTGTAGAATCGCTCGAAGCACTGAGGTCATGCGTTGTTTGACTCTCGCAACCGTCATCTTCAAACCGTCTCCCTATCATTCCCAAAGACAGCCTCCGATCACCGCAAGCATCAGTCGCACTCGTTGGATGTTGACTTGGACTGTGACTGTGGACGGTCATTTCCATAGGAACTTGCTCAGCCCACTGGTGATAACTTTTGAATAATGAGTGAAATTATAACTACACTGTCGTTTCGTACTTTGTCATTTAAACATCCATCGTAAAGAAAGCAACACTTCAATAGACCCCGAAAGCGGCCACGGCAACGCCGTGCCAGTGATTTCGCAATATGACGCGCTACATCTACATCTACATGGGATACTCTGCAAATCACATTTAAGTGCCTGGCAGAGGGTTCATCGAACCACCTTTATACTATTCATCTCCCATTCCATTCTCGAATAGCGCGCGGAAAGAAAGAATACCTGAATCTCTCCGTTCGAGGTCTGATTTCTCGTATTTTATGCTGATGATCATTTCTAACTATGTAGTTGGGAGTCAACAATATATTTTTGCATTCGGAGGAGAATGTTGGTGATTGGAGTTTCGTAAGTAGACCACGCCGCAGCGATAAGCGCCGTTATTGTAATGATTCACATCCCAGATCCTGTATCATTTCCGTGACGCTGTCTCCTCTGTTTCGTGACAATACAAAACGAGCTGCCCTTCTTTGAACTCTTTCGATAGACTCTGTCAAACCCACCTTATGAGGATCCCACACTGGGCAGCAATACTCCAAAACAGGACGGACAAGGGTAGTGTATGCAGTATCTTTAGTAGTTCTGTTGCATGTTTCAAGGGTTCTGCCAATAAAACGCAGTGTCTGGTTCGCCTTTCCCACGACATTATCTACGTGTCCTGAAGTAATACTAATCCCAAGGTATTTAGTAGAGTTGGCCTTCACTTTTGATTGATTTATATTGTAAACCAAGTTTAACGGATTTGTTTCGTACTCATGTGGACGACTTCATACTCATTATTTAGACTCAACTGCCAAGTTTTACACCATAGTGATATCTTATTTAGATAGTTCTGCAGTTGGTTTTGAACTTCAGATGATTCTACTAGACGTTAAATGACGACATCATCTTCAAAGAACCTAAGAGAACTACTTAGATTTTCTCACTAATCGTTTATATAAATAAGGAACTGCAAAAGACCAATGACACTTCCCTGTGGAACGTCCGATATCACCTCTTAGTCGATGCCTTACCATCGATTACTGCAAACTGTGTTCTCTCTGACAGGAAATCCCCTATCCAGTCACAAATTTGGGGCGTTATACCATAACCACGCAATTTGATTAAAAGCCATTTTTGAGGTCGGTGTCAAAAGCCTTCTGGAAATCAAGAAATATGGAATCAATTAGAACCCTTGTAGATTGCACTCATCTCTTCGTGTGAGTAAAGAGCTAGTTTTGTTTCGCATGAACGATATTTTCTAACTCCCCTTTGACCTTGAGTCAACAGGTCATTCTGATCGAGATAATTCATAATATTTGAATACAGGATATGTTCCGAAACCCTGCTGCAAATTGACGTCAATGAAATAGTTTAGTGAGTTACTCCTACTGCCATTCTTGAATATAGGTGTGACCTGTGCAACTTTCCAATCGTTTGGTCCAGATATTTCTTTGAGAGAGGGGTTGTATATGACTGTTAAGTAAGGAGCTATCGCTTCAGCATAATCAGGAAATCGTACGGCATGGGGCGAAGGGACATGCTTAAATTCAAGGCCAACAAAACAGTACGTAATGAGGGTGCTGCAAATACTTGTTTCGAACGTTAGGCCTTTATCATTAACCCTTGTCGATTGCACTCATCACTTCGTGTGAGTAAAGAGCTAGTTTTGTTTCGCATGAACGATATTTTCTAAATCCCCTTTGACCTTTGGTCAATAGATCATTCTGTTCGGGATAATTCATAATATTTGAATACATGTTATGTTCCAAAATCCTGCTGCAAATTGACGTTAATGAAATAGGCCTGTAGTTTAGTAGGTTACTCCTACTGCCTTTCTTGAATATAGATGTGACCTGTGCAACTTTCTAATCTTTTGGTATAGATCCTTCTTTGAGAGAGCGGTTGTATATGGCTGTTAACTAAGGAGCTATCTCTTCAGAATAATCAGATAGAAATCTAATGGGTATATAGTTCGGACCAGGAGACTTGTTCTGCAATACCTAGGAACATTTTGTCACCTTTCACTGACAGCAGGAATCCTAGAACTGACGCATTTTCCTTCCAGATCCGAGTTTTCGTTCAGGTTTCGTGTCACCTCGTTCCGCAGTCAACCCACACGCAAAATTTCAGCGAAAACTGCGGTCATTCGGTGCCTCGGCTTAATTCGCAGAGGTCGACCTGCCGAAACAGGCGAGAGAGAGGTGGTGGCCGGCGTTCTCGCTTTGTGCCTCGCGTGGCGCGTCATAGCCAACAGCGGCCGTCCCGCCAAACAATGCCGGCTGCAAGATGTCCGCGCGGGGGCGACGGGGGCGGCGCCGCACTTGACGTCGATGGCAGCGCGACCTAATACCGCGGCCAGATTTAATTGCTGCCAGCTCCATTCACGTGTTAATTGCCTGCCGCGCCAAATCTCTCCACATCAGGCCGCGAGAGGGCGCAGCGTCGAAAACGAAAATTCGGAATACCGGCCGGTGGGCCGGGAAAGCGACGGCCGGCCGCGCCCAGCCCTAATCGGATGGCGTCGGCCGACAATGGCTGACGGGATGAGCGCTCGAGAGCCCCAGAGCGCCCGGCACGGTTAAGTCGGATCCGCTGCCGAAACAAAACGAAAATAATTCGCCGACAAGTAGGGCCCGCTCGTAATGCGCAGAGGTAGGGGTAGGCTGGGTGGCGGGTTTAATTCAGATTCGACCTGCGCTCCGCCTCTAAAAGCCAAATATTTATAGCGGGAGCGAGGCGACCTGCAGGCGGGCGACGAAAGCGGTTTATTTACGGTCGACGTGGAACACTGTTGACGCTCCATCGCGCTCTAGGTCACGGGAAGCCGGGTTCCAGTGTCTAAATACGCGCGGCGCAGGTAGCTGTGAGCACTACTGCAACGAAACACACGACGATTTATTAACTCGCTTAAAACTCTAAACTAACTTCAGTCTCATGGCATAAAATTAGTAAACGTGTAATCGCTGTGTAGAGATGAATCTGTGACTGGAGAATGTACTGGCCAGGGCAGCAGTCAAACATTTTACTTATCCAGAAACGCCCGTACAGGACCTGCAACATGCGGTTGTGCATTATCCTGCTGGAATGTAGGGGTTCGGAGGGATCGAATGAAGGGATGAAGGGTAGAGCCACGGGTCGTAACACATTTGGAATGTAACGGCCACTGTGCCATCGATGCCAACAAGAGGTGACCGAGACGTATAACCAATGGCACCCCAAACCATCAAAAAATGTTCAAATGTTTGTATAGTCTATGGAACTTAACTACGGGGTCATCAGTCCCTAAATTTACAAAGCACTTATGAACTAACTAAGGACGGCACAAATATCCATGCCCGAGGGGGGATTGGAACCCCCGACCGTAGTGGCCGTGCAGACCGTGACTGGAGCACCTCAGTCCCCTCGGCCACCGCGGCCGGCCCAAACCATCACGCCGAGTGATAAGACAGTATGGCGATGACGAATACACGCTTCCAATCTGCGTTCACCGCGATGTCGCCAAACACGACTGGATTCCTGAGTCAACAGATCGGGACGTTTATAAGGCAACAATCATCTGCTCGAACAGTTTGAAGACGTTTGCAACAGCAGTTCGGAGACCTCGGTGCACGAATGGCAAAACGTCATGTTTTCGGATGAATCCAGATTATGTTTACAGAATCATGATGGTCGCATCCGTGTTTGGCGACATCGCGGTGAATGCAGATTGGAAGCGTTTATTGGTCATCGCCATACTGGCTTATCACCCGGCGTGATGGTTTGGGGTGCCATTGGGTACACGTCTCGGTCACCTCTTGTTCGCATCGACGATAATTTGTACAGTGGCCCTTGCATTTCAGATGTGTTACGACCCTATATTTCAGCAGGATAATGCACGTCGTAAAAAGAATGCAATTGTATGCTAATCATTTTCAAATCTGTATTTGCGACTATTTTATCTACTATGATTGACACAAATCAAATCAGAAAAGAAGGAATATTGATATGACAAGGCCGGCCGCGGTGGCCGAGGGGACTGAGGCGCTCCAGTCACGGTCTGCACGGCCACTACGGTTGGGGGTTTGAATCCTCCCTCGGGCATGGATATTTGTGGCGTCCTTATGATTAGCTAGTTCATAAGTAGTTTGTAAGTTTAGGGACTGATGACCACGTAGTTAAGTCCCATAAGCTTAACAAACATTTGAACATTTTGATATGACAAGAACTTTATATATATATAAAACTTTGGTGAAATGTCCACCGTACGTTCGCGAAGGTTTCTGACCCAAAAACAATAATGCACGACACATACCTCAGGAGATACTATTTCATAAATAATGAGAGGATAGCGCGTGAGAATACCCACATTTGTGCGTCATTTAAACCATTGGACTGATTTCAAGCAAATTTGGTTATCATCTTTCTTCCCGTGAATTACCAATTCTGTAGCGGTAAGAACGAAATACGACACATGGTTCAGGAGTTATAAGGTCATAAATAACAGTAGTACCATTATGTGGCATTTTCTTGCGACAAGAATTTATGACTGCAGTACAACTTTAAAAATAATTTCAAACCTTTCTCGCTGACAAGCATAGCAAAAGTATGAAAGGAAATAAGTTCCTCGCTTACTACTTTCCCCTGTTCATAGACTGAAACCACGGCATTCGTTATGAAGTTACAATTTATAATTTCTACACTACAAATTGTAGCCACAGGAAATTTTAGAGACAGTATACGCACATATATTTCAATGTACCTTCTAAATTGTATCACAGAACGACACATAGTTCATGAGATATAAGGACATAAACAGTAACATTCATGAAAAACCGTCCCATCGTGCATTAAGTTATAATTCATTACTTCTTTACTACTAATTGTATTCCCGAGCTATTTTACAGACATACAGCACTTACACAAACGAATAAATACCTGAAAAATTATACAACATATAATCCAATAAATATGACATCGTACGAATTTTATGTCATTTGGTTTTTGACTACTATCTCTCTTTGTTTCGATACTGCACTCATAATTCTGTACACTATACAAGACAGCGTTATTTGTTATATATTCTCCGATAAATATAACATGATTTTAGAAAAAAAGAAGATGGGCAGAGAGAGAAGGGATAGGAGAAGTACTAACTCAAGGCAGGAGTGAATAAATACCTGGGCAACGCCGCGTTTTCAGCTAGTTCCTTGTTAAATTTATTCAGTATCATACAATATCCCATTGTCGACAAAAATTCATTAATAAAGTGTCACGGTACATCGTGTAAGAGAGAGAAAAAATGTGGTCAACAAACATCCCATAGCCCAAGGCTTTAAGCCTTCGCCAAATTGCGCAGCACTGTGAAAACCGATAGATTCATATGTCCCACATTAAATCTGCGCTTAATTCATAGGGTATTGCATGCCTATTAGCACTGACAGCTCTTTGCAATCGCCTCTACGGTCTGTCATGAACTGCAACCTGTCGGCTACCCCGCTATCAGTAGCGAGAGGCAGCGCCCGACATATCATTTTCTCGGCACTCTCTTGACATTGTGGATCTCGAAATATTGAATTACCGATTCCGAGGCACCTAGCTACAACAACCATTTCGCGTTCGTGGTGTGCCAGTTGTCATCGTAGGATCATAATCACGTCGTAAATCTGTTCGCATGAATCACTGGATTACCCATGACAGCTCTGCCGACGCACAGCCCTTAAAACCTTCTGCACACCGAATTACCGCCATTTCTGTCTGTGCATATCATTCTACCCTGACTTCCATCACCGCTGTATAAGCCACCTGAACATGTAAAGTCTCCCGTGTATTCGTCTGCTGATGTGGATAAACCCACTGTGTCAACCCGACGCATGTAGCTGCGGTTATAGTCCGTAGTGGTGACAACACTCTACACTGATTTCATCTTCATCACTTAGAATGGGGCTGTATTTTCAGTGATGTGATCTTTGTACAACGTGTTACCTCCTAAATAAATTTGGCAGTGACGTATCAGCTTCTTTATTGTGTTGCATTTTGCATCGCTTGCAGACTGTTGTACGGTTTCTGTTAGTGCCCAAACGAAACATGAGTTTTAGCTGAAACCGAATATTCGGCTCCCTTTCTAGTTTCGGCAGAAACCGAAACCGTAACCGAAACTTGCGTAATTATGTTAAAATTTATGTATATCTGTAAGACTAATTGGGAGAATATAACATGGGAGGCGAACAGGTTTAGACAGATCGACGGTACTTTTATTAAAATACTTGCACTTTGGATTCTCTTCTCCTTGTTGTTTGATTTTCTACGTAAAAAAGAAAAATTAAAGGAATTTAGACAGTAATTAAACTTAACTATATACAGTCGAGTCTCTATATATCTGGTTTCCCATAAATACGAGAGTCATAAAACAAAAACAACTACTACAGGTACATTCTATCTTGAGAGACAAAGGTGTTCCACCATTATAACGCAATGTAAATAGTGAAAAGACTTTAAAATCTTTAGTCTGCCAATGTGAATGAATATTTAAAATCTTTGTTTTAAAAAATATCATATTTTTACACGTGTTTCCCTTTCAAGGACGATTTTCTTCTTCTTCAGATGTAATTTTCGAAAGTTCGATGTGATCCCGATCCCGTTCACCTCGAATTAACGAGACTACTGTACCGCTTCCACAAATTTCATATTCCTGCGTACCTTCGTGTAGGAAGATAGTCTTTAAGTACACAACAAACATAGCGAATAGACATTGTGAAATGTCAGAGCCTCTACATGACTACCACAATATAATACGAAGAAATTAATCAATTGCTTGCTTTCATAAGTAGCCTTTACGATTTCGTTTTTGAGAGCGCTAACTTTAAGTTGCCGTCTTCACTTCCGTTTTTGGAATGGACAAACAAATTTACATATTAATAAATATGGTGACGATTTACAGTGCTGATATTTTTATGAATATTATTTCGCAATAGAGAATTTTTCTTACCGTCACTGTATAAGGTATGGATGTTATACCAAATGATGACATATGAAAATTTGTGACGGGCCGGGACTCGAACCCGGGTTATCCGCTTTTCGCGAGCGGAAGTTGACTCATATGTGTGCAGTCAGTGTGGCATATGGAATTTTTGAGACGGTTCTGGAGTCGTGTTCGGTTAGCCTAGTGGTTAAGGCAACCGCTCGCGGAAAGCGGGAAACCCGGATTCGAGTCCCGGCTCGGCACAAATTTTCATAAGTCACCATTTGGTATAACATCCATACCTTATACAGTAAGAAAAATTCGCTACTGCGAAATAATATTAATAAAAATCTAGATATCTCCATTTTCGCATTCCTGAATACATAGCAGCTGCAATTAGTGCTGCACAAAGTATTTCGAAATATAAAGTCGCAGTTCCGACTAACAATAAGAGTGTTGTCAGCATAACTTTACGTAAACTGTAGAGGAGAGAGTGTGTACCACATGATCAACGTTTCCTAAACCCATATTAATTATTGAAAAAAGCTCAACGCTTTCAAGGAAAATCATGAACAGAAGCTTACAGCATGACAATTTGATAACTCGTTCCGTTACGTACAATACTGATGAAGTTAAATTGTTAATAACGTAATATAAGAATATCACTATTAGATACGATCGCTATATATTGTGCTTAACAACAAAACACCCACAATTTTTGCGTGAGGAGAGACTTCTTGCAGTTAAGCGGAGCGCCGTCAACAGAGGTAAATCGTTATTGCGGACTGTATCCATCCAGAACGTAACTTGTCTTCAACAGTAAGTTCAAGAAAGCTAATTTCGGCCAAGCTGAATATTCGGTTGATTTTAGGTAGAAACCGAAACTATTTAATCAATATTTTTTCTCAATGTCGAATTTCACTTTTCGTCACTGCATAAGGTATAGATGTTCTACCAAATGATGGCATATGAAAATTTGTGCGTGGCCGGGACTCGAACCCGGGTTTATCGCTTTTCGCGAGGGGTCACCTAAACCACTAGGCTACCCGAACACGACTCCAGGACCGTGCTAAGGGATGAATGCAGTTGACCCATAAGTGCAGTCAGTGTGTCGTATGGAAGTTTGGGACGGTCCTGGAATCGTGTTCGGGTAGCCTAGTGGTTAAGGCTACCGGTCACGAAAAGTGGGAAACAAATTTTCATATGTCACCATGTGGTAGAACATCTATACCTTATACAGTGACGCAAAGTGAAATTCACTATTGCGAAAAAAAATATTGATAAATATCTCAACACTGTAAATACAGTAATGAAACCGAAACTGCAACCGAAAGCAATATTTTGGCCGAAACTGGACGTATCCGAAACCAAATATTCGTTCGGTCCTTACATTCTTTAATTACTTTAGTCATCGACCATGTCTATGAATTTTCTAGTACATCGAAATAAATTTGTAATGCACATTCCGAAAACCATAACGATTTTTTCATTGTCAAAGTATTATAAATGTAATACTGCTCAATTCATCCTCTGTTTCCAGGTAGCGTGGTCCTCCCGAGAGCTCCTCGCACCTCGCAAAGCTCTTTGCAGGGTTCGTAATAGGATGGGTTACAGCACGGATATTAGAATAGACAGTAGGGTCTACGCGCAGGCTAGGGGGGGGGGGGGAGGGTGGCCGTTCGCTATGACGTCACTTGGTGACCAAAGCCGACACGAACGGCCGCCACGAAAAACTTATCAAACGATTGCAGGAAAACTATTAGGTGAAAAAATTTGATTACTTTACACCTTTCAGCTTGACATCTTGAATTTCTTTTCATTATTCTGCATACTTTTTTGTGCTGTATAAATGAAGTAAATGGTTGCAATAAATTTTATGATTTTGTAGAGGTAAAAACGCATTGCATAGAGTTTGCGTATTATTCATTTTATATCATATGTTGCTGCGTATGAAAGTTGTGATCATGTCGATGTAAATAGTTATTTCATGTATTAGTTTATTGTTCTCATTTCTTAAATGGTCAAATTCTGTAGTTAATTCAGCTACAATTGTTCCATCATTTTCAACGGCAGTGCTAGCTGAGAGGGTTTCGGAATTAGAACACCTACTGATTTCCTCATCGAAATTGTTTATACAATTTACGCTGTCATCCTTGTCATTTGTTGTTAACAATAACATTTGTACTTCTTTTCGGGCCGCGGCGGAGCGGCCGAGCGCATTGAGGCGCTATGCTACGATGCGATGGGTCGTTACCCGTCGGGGTTCGAATCCCCCCTTCGGACATGCTTGTTTGTGCCGTCTTTAGTATAAGGTAGTTCATAAGTAGTTTGTAAGTTTAGGGACTGCTGACCCCGCAGGTAAGTCCCATAAGCTCTACAAAAATTTGAATTTTCTTTTCGGTTGTTCCGTCTTTCTACTGTGACTTCACGGCATTCAGAAGAACCCGACTTGAGTAAGACGATGCATCTACGCAGCTTCTAAGTAGGGACCGCTTCTCCCTTTAATATACGTTTCAATGGAAGGTTTAGAAGTTCATTTTTCAAGTCTCGAACATTATCAGACTCTTTAACATATTCATAACATACACGATCAGTATCAGGGTTGACAGAATGTAATTGCTTACACCCGTTTATCCACTTTAACCTTTTCTCTTTGTCTCTCGGAAATCTGTGAAATATCGCATTCGTCTGTCTCTTTTGGTTCGTACAGCACGCAACAGCACAACACACCATCGTCACTGATAAGACATCACTTATGACGTACAACTACGTAATACATACGCAAACTATAAAGAGACAGTGAGAAACCATTTCAGTGGATACATTCATAATAGTAACGCTGTGGTCGCGCGGAAAAACTGTGCTGGTCACCTGGTGACGTCAGTGGCGCGGCACCCGACTGCGCATCCGGCGGTTGACCCCTACCGCATATTCTAGTATCCGTGGGTTATTGTTTGGCGATAGTCCGCCAGTGTTGTCTTCCAGTCCAGGAAGTTTGCTCCCAGCTGTGGTTTCCCTGAATCATTGCAGGCAAATGCAGGCTCCTTTCAAAGGGTGCGCACGAATTACTTTCCCATCCCTGACAAAAAACATCCAAGCGCATGCTTAGTCACTAATGACCCCGATGCGGACGGGACCTTAATACCCTTTCATTCTTTCCTTCCTCTTTACTCCGTTCCAAACTACTCGGAGAAAACAGGGAAAGTGACTGCGGAAGGCACTACATGTGATGTCTAGTTTACAGTTACATGGCTCCTGTAGTGCCAGTGAAAGGTTAATTTTCAATTTTTTTGCTGCACAGCCGATTGTGTACTAATGGCATATATTTTTACCAATAGTGCTACAGAGCTTACATTAGCAGTAGTTCTTTATAAACTTACCAAGTATCAAAACGTTGTTACCCATATTATCGGTAGCTGCTTCTTTCTGTTGAAAGCTACATGATAGTTTTTTCTGTTAAGTTATTACTACATTTAATGTTTCATTTTTTTCATTGAAGGATATTCAGCTCATCCAAATCTAGCACTTTTTCTAAGATTTCTATGATTAATGATCTAAAATCAATTTTATATTCCTATTATAATCGATAAGACCCTTTAAAATAAATTTTGTTAAATTCTTAGAAAATAAATAATGTACCCCGTTCCGTTCATTGTGTATTTTAAATGTTGTTACAGTTGTAATAAGCATTGCTGTTTGTTACTAATAAAGACTATAATAAATATTGTGTATTTATTGAGGGAACATTTATGTGCAATAATTGAATATTATCCACAAGCTTTTATCTTTTCATGATTCCCCCAAATTCGTTCTGCATTATTTAAAAGATTTTATATTTGGTTCTATATTTTTCTGCGCAGAAATCTGTTAATACTTTACCGCTTGTTGAAACTGTTTTGCTGATCTCGTTGTTAATCAACTATACAATGAGACAAGAAACATAGGCACCTCAAGCAAATTCACTTCCGCTCCTCAGTATATGCTGCTGCTGGAAGTTACTACACCATCATGAGTATTTGATTTTGGATTTTTGTAATCATTTAAGTAGCTTTAAACGTCTTCGAAAGTTCTTCCGTTTGAGTTCAGTGTCACACCTTGTGCACATGCGTTAAGACAAACCTAGCGCTGACAGGTAATAATTTCAGGACACTGTAGAACAAATATGACTTTGATCTCCACGCAACCGCATGTTTACGTGTACAAGTGAGCAGTGGCGGCTGGTGATAATGTGCTAATGTGCTGCAGCACACTGTAAATATATTTCTAAAATTATGCCATTTCTCTTCGAATGCAAGCGAGAAAACGCTATAAAATTACATCCTTTCTCTTGGAATACTAGCCAGATATCACAATAAAATTATGCCAATTCCTTTCCAATGCGTATTAGAATGCTAGTAATAAGGATGAAAACGCATTTTGGAGCGTTCTCGCCGCGAAAGCTGGAAACCAGCTCCGTGCGCTGAAGTAGGATTCAGCTGCGCTGGTACGTGCGCAGAGAGGCGGCGCAATCGTCTGTTCGCTAGTGCGCATGCGCAGACGTGACGTCAGGCCTGGCGGCTCATGTGTGCTGAGACCGACTGCAGTACTAGATCAATATTTCTCTTCGCGCTGCGTGTAACGGCTGCGGAAGAAAAGTATATGACGAATATTGCGGCATACAGAATCAAATAGCGCGCTGGCTCAGGCGTCTTGCGCGTTGTCTCTCAAACCTAGCTGTGAGAGGGTCGTATTCAAATACCTCTGAGCCTAAATTTTTAATTTCTGTAAATAAAATTAATATGTTTTAAACGTTATATTTACTATCTGCAGTGAATACATGCAGTTGGCAGCGCTGTTATAGATTCCCATGAAGGTCTTAATGTCAATACAGTATTAATTGATATTTAATTAAAGGCAATCATACAAAGGTTGACTTTTTATTTTAGTATATTTTGTTTTCTGTTTATTTTTGTAATATTGTAGAACACTGGTCCAATTTTGTACGAGCCGCCACTGCAAGTGAGGTTCCGAATTGGGTAAATGGACAAGTGACATTTTGGTTACGTATGAAAATAAATTATATGTGCACGAAATCAGCTATTTTGCACTTGATTTAAAATTGTGTGGGAATGGTAAGAGTAGGCGACTAAAATTAAATAATTAAAGTCATTTGAATTACATAGTAAAGAAGACTATTCAAAGTTTGTACTTTTAGTTTACAAATCACATGAACCAAAGATTCAGTTACGGATCTAGTTCCTGCTATTGGAAAAAATAGCCACGAAAAAACTGCAAATATTAGAGACAGCCTAATCGATTTGATTATTTTAGGGAGAGTCAATAATTAAATGGAATACAGTTCTCATTGCAGTGCCAGACATAATGAAGAATTCAATAGTCATTAGTACGTGCTGGAGTTAAATTTAAACCTAAATTTAAACGAGTTTCTGTGACACAGTTTAAACGGCGTCAAATTCCTTTTTCAGAGTATGGGATTGCAAAACAAATGTATATTAAGAGTGTTAATGCGCTTCGTTTGCAAGTCTGATAAAGAACCATCTAGGACTGAGTGACATTAGGCACCGTACAAACGACTGGAAAAATACAAAACTTAACATTCCACCGTGTGGTATACGAAGATCATTACTACTTTTCTTTGCATATCCTTAACGCTAATCCCCAAAGGCACTACATGAATTGTCATGCGGTTTTCATAAAAGTAACTTCGGCGTTGCTTGGGGTAACATTTTTATTTCATCAAAATCACATCTAGGAAGAAAAGATACCGGTACTTATAGAATCATCTAAAACCGTTGTATTTGCCTGTACAAAGAAGCAATATGTTTTACTTATAGATGATTTATTTGATATAAAAATCTAATTTACTGATGTTGCTTAGGACCCGTAATATCGGTGCCTGTTTATTGGATTATGATTACGTCTTCATACCCATAACTCCGCTCATTTCTAACAATATCCTTTATCTCTTTATGCAATTCCCGATGACATTTTCTTATTTCACGACTATTAATGAAACAGTAAGCACTTGTTTTGGTCGATGAACTTCAGAGTGTCATTGCTGAATTACGTACTTCTGGATGAAGGATATTATTATTAAATCTTATTTAGCCGGCCGCGGTGGCCGAGGGGACTGAGGCGCTTCAGTCACGGTCTGCACGGCCACTACGGTCGGGGGTTCGAATCCCCCCTCTGGCATGGATATTAGTGCCGTCCTTAGTTGTAGGTAGTTCATAAGTAGTTTGTAAGTTTAGGGACTGACGACCCTGTAGTTAAGTCCCTTAAGCTTAACAAACATTTGATTTTCTTATTATTTTCGGTTCATATTCGAGTGAATCTAACAGTGAGTCTGAACAATTCATTACGGAGTGGAGTATAACTATAAAACACTACTGCTGCTACACATGTTCAACATATGGATCGAACATATTTTCTCCATTATATTTTCACAACCCATACATATTGAACCCTCTCCCCTTTCTGTCACTCACTCACTCTCTCTCTCTCTCTCTCACACACACACAAATACATGTATAATTTGCACCGGATAGGTTGTAATGACGTGACTAAAGCCACGATGTACACCAATATTTGCCATGTAATGTTATCCCAAACGCCATTTCACTGTGGACGCCTACAATTCATGCTTCCAGGCAAATTTTCTGGCTACTGCTGCATACGTCATGTAACGTATCAAAGTGATGACTGACACGATGTAGTTCCTTGGGTTTTATTCGTGGCCTGCAGACAAAATACGCTACACTAGACAAGTCGTCGGGCAGTAGATAATTAATGCAGCAAGGCTTAATTATGAAGAAACCGCAAGTTAAGGTTTTTCTTTAAACCGTCGTGTCAGTCTGTTTTATGGCTGTAACTTACGATGTATTCATAACTAAGCACTGCTGCGAAGCCTAGCATGTAATGATTTAGTAGGAACAGTTGTATCTCACGTTGATTCTCTTGATTCATGAAGCTGAAACTTTTTTTCTCTGTTCTAATAAATTTTAGCTTTAGACACATGCGGTTGTATAGTTCATCGCCAGCAAGGTTACGTATTGGCTGCGAATACAACTGTCGATCCGCGGTGGAGTAGCCTAACGGTCTAAGGCGCCTCGCTGCGGAGCGCGAGGTTGCTCGCCGTCGGAGGTTCCAGTCGTCCCTAAGGAATGGGTGTGTGTGTGTTTGTCCTTAGGTTAGTTTACCTCAGTTTAAGTAGTTTGTTAGTTACGGACTGATGACCACGCAGTTTGGTCCGATAGATTTACAAACATTTGAACAACTGTCGATGACACTACTTCCCGTCTGTTGCTGCTTGCCTGGTCGCCGTCACATACTGATAAGTAAACCTGCGGAAGTGTCGCTCTCCGATTTTTCTGAAAGATGTATGCGTTATAATACATGAAAAATTAAGGAACATGTACCTTTTTACCGGTGGTAAGACATATTTAAGGGGTGAAACAGTCCCCCTAATATGGGGGACAATATGATTAAAATGCGATAACTTCGAGGTTAGTGAAGTGATTTTAATTATTTTTCAAAATGTTCAAATGTTTGTAGAGCTTGTGGGACTTAACTACGGGGTCAGCAGTCCCTAAAAGTACAAACTACTTATGAACTAGCTAATACTAAGGTCGGCACAAAAGCAATGCCCGAGGGAGGGATTCGAACCCCCGACCGCAGTGGCCGTGCAGACCGTGATTGGCGCGCCTCCAACCGCTCGGTCACCGCGGCCGTCTAATTATTTTTGTTACGAAAGTATCTTCTGATAAAAGACGATAATTGGGTTAGGTATACTGGAGTAGCAGTGAAAATTAGGTCAACCACCGTCGTATTGCCACGGTCGTTTGATACTGCCCATGAAATACTTTGTGAGCATATATTTTTGAACTTTTTTTCTGCTTAGTATACTGGTATTTAAAATCGCTGAATCCGAATCTGAAATCAGATTCTCAAAATTCAATAGGGCTCGGATTAAAATTCGAGAAAACGCTTGAATAAGTCTCTGAAAATACTGCAATATCTACTTCTGAAATAATAGCGAATGAAAGTGAATAAAACAGAAGTATTTTATTTTAATCGCTGGCGTTAGTGTTGCTCGTGATGTGGTACATGGAGGTCGCACGGATAAATTTTTATCTCATTGTGCAGGATCAGCCATATTCAATTTGATTTCAGATTCGGAATCAGCGACTTTAAAGAAAGTCATATTAAAGAGATGAAACAATTCAAAAATAGATTTACAAAGAGTTTAGTGGGCCGTACGACACGAGTGCGGCAATATAATAATTGTTTACCCCACAAATAATTTTGTATATAAAAAAACAAAATGCCACGTTTCTTAATCAGCTTTCCCTTTTGAAGTTTTAATAGATTCTTCTTCGATTAACAAGTTCGCTGCCGTTCACGCTCTGGCGCGATGATTCTAGGTGCCACTTCACGCTCTGACGCGTGATCGCATTTTGACAGTATCTTTTCATAGTTTTGAGCCACTGAATGTTTTGGTTTTAGTTTTCAGTTTTTTGATATGTTTTTTTATTTGCATTTGTATTTTTGTGAAAACAAATGAACAATATAAACAGTACATAAATCTAATATGACATCATGAGAAGCGTGTGTGGGTCGTAGCCGATAATGCAAACGCGAAAATCTGGAACCACGTACGTGTGCATATCACTTATACTGTTCCCTGAGTGCCTACCAGAGTATACAGCTTTATTAGACGATACCAGTTTACAACAACCCATAATAGGATGCTAGGTCGCAGCACGCGCCACAGCGTGAGCAGCACCTGACTCAAGTAACGTTTACACGCGCCAGAGCGTGAACGACAGCGAACGTGTTAAATCAAAACTAATTTTTGTACCAAAAATTGTTGTCTTTCGGCGTAGTTGGGCCCCTAATTTTCACTTCCCCTACAATATACCTTAGCCGAATTTCATCTTTTATAAAGAGATACTTTCATAAGAAAAATCATTAAAATTGCTTCACTAATCTGTAAGTTATCGAAATTTATCCATTTTACACCCATTTGTCACCGTCGCTAAAATATACGTATCCCTAAGTTTTTCATATGTTAATGTCAGAAAAATCGGTAGGTTCACCTAGGATAGGTGTTGGGGAAACAGCCCGTGATTTCACTCCTAGGTGACATTGTAACTTAAAAGTTCAAATTAAGTTTGTCATAACATATATGTTTTGGCACGTTATTGACCACTCGTTCTTTACTTTCAAATGACAGAACTTCCCAAGTGACGAACTTGGATTCAGGTAGTACGCAGGAAGTCCTAAGTTTGTGATCTGTCGTACTGTACTGATCTGGAGCACACTGCTTCCTTAGCGGAGACAGCGAATATTTCACTGTTTCACTGAACTGAATTACTAATGAATGTTAACCTACAGCATGAAGATTGTTTTACATTTCCCTTGAAGTTACCGTGATTCTTCTAAAAGGCGATTCTTTCGTTTTCTTTTAAACTGCTTTAATAGTATCGGTGAATATAGCTATACAATAATAGTGTATTCAGAGATTATAATCGTACGCAACGAAGAAATATCACTATAATTTGGCTTATTCTACCCTAGGATAGGCATGACATAGAACTACATCCATATGTGTTCAGCAGGAAGTTAAACCAATGACAGCAAAAAATTTCACTTTACAAAGTGCCCAATGTACGCGTGTGTGATGTAAGTACTCCATCTTTCAAAGCGTAGATTTGACCCTCCGTCAAATTCTGGAGAAACTAAAAAGACAGAATTATAAATAATATTTAGCTTCATCCTGTGACACGTAAAGAAGGTAAACTGTGAAGTTAAAGGCAGGAAGAACAGTTTAGTCACAAGTACATTCAGCTGTTGCCCATTGAAAAACTGAAAGAGTTTTATAGCACACTACAGATATTCAGTGTTGGCTTGTTTTAATCAATTCTGCAGAACACACACTTCTGAAATAACAATAAAAATACACGCACTCGCGCGCACACACACACACACACACACACACACACACACACACACATACACACACACACACACAATTTTCACGAGCAAGCGACAGTGGAAAAGAGAAAGATAGAGGAACACAAAGATGGGAACCAAGCTTTTCCCTGTTCGCCAGCGTAATGCACTCCATTTCCACAGAGTCCTTAAAATTTCCGCCGACTACTCCACTTGAGGAATCACGTTACGGGCCCATAAGCAGCGGCAGCTTCTTGTACCCCTCAGAGAGCGCAAGAGAAAAGGTAAAAGTTTGGGTGTAGCTTCACATCAAACACTAGCACGGAACCGTTTTATTTGTCCTACGTTACATGTGCACGGTACCTGCCTCAGGAGCTGTGAGTCTTTCAAAAGAGACGGAAACGACTAAGGGGGCTGCAGAAAAAAATGAGCGTAAAGCATAAAAAAAGAAAGAAAAGAATGGAGGAAAGGATAGAGTGTGTCCAGAGCAGTAGCGACTGTCGTCTCACTGGGAGACTGTAGCCCTCGCAGAGACAGAGAGGGAAGAGATAGAGAGGAAGGCAGGGAGTGAGAGAGAAGACTAGGAGAGTAAGAGAGGAGGGACAGAGAATGAGAGACTGGGTTGAGACAATGGACAGGCGGTTGTAGGTGCGCAGCGGGTTGCGGTGGAGGTAGGCGCGGCTGGACTCTGGCTTGCGCCGGTCAGCCCACGGGAGAAGCTGCGAGGACGCGATAAGACAATGAGGGCGTCGGAATGCGACGGACGTGAAATTGAAACGGACCTCGTGCGAAACAGGCGGACGGTGGGCCGAGTTTATCTGCGCCGCCTCACACGCGACAACTTAGAATGCAATTTTCACACCAGGATTCCTATTTATCTTTCGCTGCTGGAGCGCCAGCCCAGTTCCGCTTTCGAGCCATTCCTCCTCGTCTCTCGTACTCTGTGGAGTTACTCTTATCCGACACTTCAGTTTCCCCACTATTCTGTCCAGGGCAAAAATGCTACATCAGCTACATCTCTTCCCTCTTTATCTTGTCCTACACCTGACGCGATGACACCAATTCCACACTGCCCATCATGTAAAATGCAACATCAAGAAAGACCGCAGATATCACAGACTAATTTATTTCGCAAATGACACGGCGTACAAATATCACACGATTGAAATTACGAGTTATGTCCACAAAGTAAGTTCCGCTTGTTTATATAAAACAAACGTGTACAGATACACGAAAGTTATTTATTGTATAAAAATCTACAACTGTTGAACTACTCTTCTGCTTAGCTTATGAAATTTTGTAGGCACTTGTCATAGCGTTACACGATTTTGTATGCCTTCTTCATAGGAGGTTGCCGCCTGTGTATTCAAACATATGGTAACGTGTTCTTTCAGCTCACCATCATCATTGAAGTGTTGACTACCAAGGACAATTTTGGATGTAAGAAGTGATGAATGTCGCTACGAGCGAGGTCAGAGCTGTACGAAGGATGATCAAACACGTCCCGGTGAAATTCCCGCAAGAGTTGTTTAGTCACATTCGCCGTGTGAGGTCGGGCATTATCGTTGAAAAAACAACAACTTTTGACAGTAATTCTCGGTTCTTGTTTTGTATTTCGTGGCGCAATTTCTTAATGGTCTCACATTAACCATGTGTATTGATTGTTTCGCCTCGTGGTAAGAAATCAATCAGCAAAATGCCTTTTCTGTTTCGAAAAACGGTGCATATGTCTTTTCGAGGTGTCAAGATTTGTTTAGGCTTAACCTCCTTTGGGGATGAATTGTGACTGGATTCAATTGTTTGCCGTTTTGTTTCAGGAGTGTCGTAGATACCTAAGTTTCATGCCTCGTGACTATCCGATAAAGAAAACCATCGCTATCTTCATTGTAGCGTGTCAAAAACTGAAGTGCACTGTCCATCTTTTGTATTCTGTCTTGTTCAGTATGAATTTTGGGTATCCACTGTGAGCAAAGTTTTCGAAATTTATTTTTTCAGTGAATTAGTGATTGTGAGATTTGCGGAACTTCCATAGCAAGGACACTAGTGTAAACTTACGGTTGTGCTTAGTTTTCTTTTCAATTGTGTGAACCAGTTCATCAGTAACCACAGACGGGCATCTACTTCGTTCTTCATCGTGCACGTGATCACGTCCTTCACTGAATAGTTTGACCCATCTTCTAACTATTGAATCACTCCTAGGTTTTTATCCATAAACCTCTCAGATTTGTCGACGAATTTCCTGTGGTTTAAGTTTCTTTGAGTTTAGAAAACGAATCATAAATCTGATTCCATAAGTGGCGGTATTTCCAATTATGATGGCATTATAAAGAATCACTATAAACTACACGTCGGCAGCAGCGATCTCAAAATGGCGTACATGTCTTTTCCTTGAATCAGAGTAGCTGCCGTGCATTTTCGGAACTGCGATCTTAGCGCTGTCGCGCATAGAAATAAAAATGGAACCTACTTTGTCGACAACACTCGTACAACCCCATCTGAAGTGAGGAAGATGTTGAAATCAGTATAGTGTAACTGCCTTTTCTGGCTATAATTGCTAATACAGGCCTCGGGATTGCATCAGTGACGTTATGTGTGTGATGTAGCTGTCCATGTGTTGTAGGACAAGATCGGCTGAAACTCACAACGCGTGTAAGATCAATTTCGAAGGTAATATTTGTTCAAATGTTCAAATGTTTGTTAAGCTTATGGGACTTAACTACGGGGTCATCAGTCCCTAAACTTACAAACTACTTATGAACTACTTACGAACTAGGACGGCACAAATATCCATGCCCGACGGGGGATTCGACCCCCCGACCGTAGTGGCCGTGCAGACCGTGACTGGAGCGCCTCAGCCCCCTCGGCCACCGTGGCCGGCTAATATTTGTTAATTATGTGTAAATACACTACTGAAATAGAAAAAAAATAACATCTTGAATTCGTCAACACAGCAGAGGGAAATTTTGTTGACACATTCTGAAGACGTATACAACACACGATCACACAGTCAGAACCATATGCACGTGATTACAATCACCGTAGTGTGCACAATGAGCGCTAATACCATGTACACCCTCGTTTTGCAGTAATTCGAGCTGAAATTCTACCTTGTAGATGATCTTAGAGGTGCCGAAAGCTGTCTTGCCTGCTATGCATTTTCAACGTGGTGTCTCAGCTTGGTCACATTTCGTGCCAGTTGTGCAGACCGCGAAAGATGACGTTTCATCCGGTTCTAAACATGCTCAATGGGGGGCAAATCTGGGGATCGTGCTGGCCTTGAAGAGCACGTTGGGTCGTTCGACATACATGTGGACGTGCATTGTCTTCTCGGAAAGGCATATCGCTTTGTTGGTGCATGAACGTTAGCAAAACGGGTTGAATTATGGTTCAGTGTACTGGGCACTGTTCGATGTTCCCCCGACAATCGCCAGAGGAAAACGGCCAATGTTCGGCATGGCTCCCCACAATACGATGCCGGGCGATGTATACACTCCAGATTTTCTCACTCCACCACACGCCGCCACACACGAGAACGACCATTATTAGCTCCGAAGAAGAAGTGACTGTCATCTCTGAAGACAACATGAATCTATTTGTCCTTCTATAGCCGCCTAACGCGTCATTAATGAAGGCATGCTGAACGATGTTGGGGCGAGACCGGAAGACGCTGTAATGGCAAGTATGGTGGTGTTTCACGATGTGGGGAGCCATATTCTCCACTGACTGTTCTCCTCTGGTGATCGTCGGGTTAATATTGAACAGTGCACAGTGCACTGAAAATGTTTGTTTGTTTGTAAATCTATCGGACCAAACTGCGTGGTCATCAGTCCGTAGCTTACAAACTACTTAAACCTAGTTAAACTAACCTAAGGACATACACACACACCCATGCCCCAGGGAGGACTCGAACCTCCACGGCGAGCAACCGTGCGCTCCGCAGCGAGGCGCTTTAGACCGCTCGGCTACTCCACCGCGGCACAGTGCAGTGAAACCATCATTCATCTCGTATTACTACCGTTGATGCATCAACAAGGTGATATGGTGTTCGAACAGGACAATGCATACTGAAATTTATTCCATACAACCAACGTGCTCTTCAAGGTGTACGTCAACTAGTCTGGTCAGCACAATTACCAGATACGTCCTCCATTGAGAACGTTTGGGACCGGATGCAACGTCGTCTTGCGCGGTCTGCACGACCGGCACGAAATCTGGCCCAACTGAGGCATCTGGTGGAAACTGCATGGCAAAACTTCCGCGAGACAACTTTCGGCACCTCTACGATAGTCTGCATGGGAGAATTGTAGTTTGCGTTGATGGAAAAGGAGAGTATACACGGTACTAGTGTCAACATTTTTCACGCCCTGGTGGCTTACACACGCGCGTATGGCTCTGCCTGTGTGATCATGTGTTGTATACATCCTCAAAAGTGTGCCGCTGAAGTGTCGACGAATTTATAGTGTTCTTTTTTCATTTTACAGGAGTGTATTTTATTCAAATAATTAATACATTTATAACTTATAATGATGTATTGGTACGTTTGTTTCCTATGTTTCTTTATCGCTGCGAGTGACTTGATGTATCGTCTTTTCACCTCCCTCGTCCACGTGAGGGATATATGTATCTGACCACTTCCTGACGTTATCCGTCGGCCTCATCTGATAAGAAGATGAAGCACGAAGTCCTCCGTCTCTGAACTTAAATTAAAACATTATACACAGGGAGTCCACTCTACGTTTTCACAGAAAATATCTGCTGAAGTACATGAGATACTGAAAATTGTCTTTCACGGTCATGAATGGACGGTAGGGGCTTATGAAAGTAAGTACTATCAGACAGCCTGAATCGTTAACAAACACGAATTTCAATACAAATATTTTAATGGATGCCTCATATTATTTCTCACGCAATCAATAGTTTAAAGAATAACAAAAATAATGGCGTTGGTTGCATCTCAGTACGTCACTTAAATACGGCGAAAATGAGAAGAGTGGTTGACATTTGAAATACGTGCAGCGTGCAAGTAACATGTCCCAAGACTCAAGCGAGACACAACGATAGAGTCACTAAACCTGATAAATGAGCTTTGCTTGTATTTCAAGCGACAACTTCGCATTTCTTGTGATGTAATTGACGTACTCCGATGCACCTAACTCCATATATATATGGCGTAGAAAATCATATTTGTATACATTTTAGACTGTCTCATTGCACTTACTTTCATAAGCCCCTGCCGTACATTCCTTGCCGTGAAAGTCGTTTTTTAATATCTGATACAGTTTCAGATATATTTTCTGTGAACGTGTTTGGTAGAACATGCTATGTTATATGTCTAGCAATTCATGAGTAAGTTATATGTCTGGCTCTACGACTGAGAAGAAGTGATAAATGTATTCAAGAGTGTTGAAAACACTAAATTATTATGGGAATAAATATTTATTGGTGTTCTCAAAAACGGGCCTGGTTGAGCTAACTGCACACACTAAATGCCATGGCCTTTAATAATGTCTGTCAGATCACTAACATGTAATATAAACAAAAACATAGATTTCAACACAGTTTTCTATGGACTTCCTAAATGTATGCATCTGCATTTGTCGATGATCCTTCATCGAAGAAAACATTACGCATCCTCTTTAGAGGCAGTTCAAAAAAATCAATTTGATATCGTATTTTGTTTGAGTCCTTTAATTACAAAACGTTCATGTGGAACTGCTAAATTCTTTTCGTATGTGAAAAAGCAATCCACCTAACGAACTCGATCGTTAGATATCTGGAGCTGCAGTGACAGAAGTGAGAAATGTGGTGCGCGTGACAAATATTTTAGTAACACATAAGAGTTGTAGAGTAGTTGACTTGTGCCAATAAGACGGACGATGTTCCTTTGAATTGAAAGTATCGTGTAAATGAAACTGAAATATGTTTAATAAAGATCTAGAATGCTGTGCCAGCTACTGGGCGGAGCGGTATGCACTGTGCAAAGAGGAAAAAAAAAAAAAAAAAACAAAAAAAAAAAAAAACTCTAGCAGTAATTTACAGAAGACAGGGTAGTTTCTGTAAGAAGGGCTGCCTCGAAAAATTAATAAAACATAAACAGGTACTTACTATCCGGCTGATAACAGGCTATGTTCTGCTGCATACTCGTCTCGTCACTTACCTATAAAAGAAAGAAAATATTACTGTAAGTCGCATCCATAATTAGCCAAAGCTTCTAACTTATCGTAAACTATACACACCTCTTCGTTAATATTATCAGATAACTATTGAATCTGGTGGAAGACGATTATATGAGGACAGAGTCCCGTGGAAATGGCCAAGTGATCTAATGCACTTTGCCATGCGTTGCATGACCTCTCTGCGTCGGAGGCTCTAGTCTTCCTTCGCCCACTTACGTGTGCGTAAGTGTGTGTATGTGTGTGTGTGTGTGTGGTTCTTAGAGTTAGTTGAAGTATTTTGTAAGTCTATAGACCGATGAACTCAACAGTTTGATCTCTTAGCGCTACTAATATTTGAATATAGTAAAAGAAATATAGGGAAAGTTTTGCGAATATCATAGCATCTCTTCAGTGACAGGAGAGCGAAATCAAATCGCTATAGGCCTATACTATAGATTACATAAAATACAGGAATATTATATTTACAATGCTACATTTTATTTAGTTGTGAATACATATCAGACTATAACTATACACGAAAATTTAATTATTATTTATCCATTATTGAAAGTACATTTAAGAACGGGATATATCTAAGTTAGTTGTATCAGAACGTTTTATAGAGGACACATTACCTTTATGAAAAACCTGCATAGCCTGTGTCATCTGTAGGTTTGACAACATAAAGTCTGTTAGAAGTCTTCCCAAATACTTCGGAAATAATCCTTTACAATAACAACGACAATCTCGTACTACCTCAAGTAAATTCAGGGTTGCAGCTAGATTTCAAGGTGACCAGAGTAGTTGCAGTTCGCTATTGAACCGCTTAATATTTGCAATCTTATCCATCATTTATCTGAGTTTTCAAATCGCATTTTAGGTGATGTATTTCTATTTACTTATAAATTTTGCAATGTATCTATTATTTATCTGACGGTTGTTGTCTTTATAATCGATAATTCATCCACAACGATCCCAGTTTACACATTTACTTTTATTTATATTTTATTAGGTATAAGTGAACTGTCAAGTGTATAGTTGCTCCATTCGAAAGGAAGAGTGTACGCCCTGTTATAGACATGGAAAAATACCATTTATGGGCAAATTATTAGATCAGAACATTTTTCAATTACTGTCAATTGTCCATATTTCCCGTATCCTACTGGTATTCTCGACAGGCCTACGTGCAAAATTTTCGTAAACATACTGTAGATAATTTTCGTTACTTTGGCAGCAAAATGACTCGTTATCACTGACTTACGGGATATAAATGTAACGTGGCCATGCAAAAAATCTTATGAAGACGAATTTGTTGTCTTAGAAAGCCATAACGACAATTTACAAAACTTTTGCAGTGTAGCCTTGTACGGAAGGGAGACATGGACGAAAGCCGTTGAGAGAACTGAAGTTTTTGAAGTGATGCTACATAAGAATTCTGAAGATTTGGTGGATCGACTGTATGACCACTAAGGAGGTGCTGATCAGAGTTAGGGAGAAAGTAAAATTGTCTCTGAAACTGAATGATAAAAGGGATTTGTTGGTAGGTCAGGTCCTGAAACATAAAGGGAGCTCTAATTTAGAAATGTAAGAAGATTTGCTGGGTGGTAACTGGAGCGGGAGAACAAGAGATCTGTAAGGTAAACATATCCTGTAAGATTTTGGTTATAGTAGTTATTCAGAAATGATGAAACTTTCACATGACTGAGTAATATATGGGGCTACATGAAACCGGTCTGTGGGCAAAAGACAACAGAACAGCAACAAATTTTCAAGAGGGACGAACATTCACGTTTCTTAAAGCGAATCACAGATTATAGAAAAAATACGGTAGAAGTTAGCAGCATTACGTGTATATTTTCTTATGTAATAGAGGACTATTGATTGAGTTGATTGTATTGAACTGTTGAATATCATAAATGGTGTAGGTTTAAAATGGATGGGCAGAACGGCGATATATGCTTAATACAAATCACAAATTGTGTTGATCGAGATTGGCCATGATAAAACAGGGAAGGCATATGTCAGTATAAACGTTCGACAAGAGTTTTATCCGCCAAATTCTGTACATTATTTATGCTGGAAGATAAAGTTTTAGAATCAGTAACTAAAGTACGAGTAAGATAGAAAAGATAAAGCTATGTACAGCTATTGGACAGTTATAGAAAAAAATAATTTAAATTATGGTGTCTATTTTCCTTGATTCGATTAGGATAAAATAATTCCTATATGTTGAGCCAAACTACGCTCAATTTTCTTATTAAAACCCTATGAAAAATCTTCTAGTAGTTTTGGAAATTCGCCTGTTCAAGCAGATTAAGACAGAAACGTCAAATGTAGATGAGAATTTGAATCGGAACAGTTTGTCTGTTTTTGATGCGATTGTGAGTAAATGAAGCTTCTATGTTACCCGAAGGTGCGCTCAAGTTAGATTACAAAACCCCATGAAACATCATGTGGTAGTTTTGTAGATTAACGTGCTTATATCAAAGACAAACACCACTCTTTTTGTGTATTTTTTATTCGTAAAATGACAGTTTATACCACTTGAACTTCTTTTTCGTTTTCAGATTATTGTGTAAGGCAGCCGTAGGCCTAAGATACATTTGTTTAATTGTGGATTTTCCACACAAAGTCTTGAAATTGCTTCAGAGCTAATTGTGTTGCAACAGTCTAATGTTTACAGCCGTTGCATATTCAACTTCAAATTACGGTACCTGAATGTTGCATGATACGATTTTGATGAAATAACGACAGTGTATTGTTACAAACTACACTAAAGTTAGCTAGGAAAATTGCAAAAAAAGTACTTGAGTTTGTTTTGGAGAATAATGTGTTCAAATAAATCAACGAGACAGATTTAGAGATTCCATAACAAGACCGTGCTGGCCAGTCTGACTAGTGAGACGTTTAATAAATAGCATATGTTTTAATTTGGCGAGCATATTTTTCATGACTTTTAACAAATTTTAGTAATCTAAAATTTCCATAAAATATTAATATTTTTTACAAATATTAAATGAATTATAAATTAGTTTAACATTTTATTTACCTTAAAGGACCACAGCAGGTCATTTTGACCGGCGATGTATTTTTTTTACTTCCATGTGCGTAACGGAAAAAAATCCTTCTTACGTCCGCGTTCCAGATGTGAATTCAGTGTTGTGATCTCGTTCCATCTTTTTCTTTCCTTTTTTCATTATTTATTCGTTGAGTAGGCATAATTAATTGCTGTTCTTTGTCTTGTTATGTTCTGGAGACGTTGAGTTCTCTGCGTCGATATTTTCTTTCGAATGGAGAATAACTAAATTATTTGAGTATTTGAGCAGAAGAAGATTCTGAATGAGAAGATTTTTTTTTAATTTTTTTTATTTTAATTTTTTTTTTTTTTATTTATTTTTTTTTTTTTTTTTTAGATACAGTGAGTTGGGTGATAATGAGATGCAGAATATCATCCTGACGATGCACAACAAGACGTGTGCTCGGGGAACATTCAGAACATGCGTAAAATACCAAGTAAACCAACGCTTAGTGGTTCAGTCCCATTGGAATCGCAGATTGCTATTAGTAGCCGAGGAAGGGAACGAAAAGAATGGCATCCAGAAATTGATACTGAAGAGACTGCAGCAGATGTGACCTGGATCTGATATTTTAATTAAATAATATTTCTGTAAAATATTAAAGAATAACACATTGGTAGGGTAAGCGTAATACCCGATTGACATTTAAAATATTGTACTAAATTACAAAAAGTAAAACTGCAAAAATAAAGAAAAATTTCACAGGTCAAAATGACTGGTAGCGGGCCTTTTAGTTAGTTCGCTAGTGCTGGTCGTCCTGGTGTTAACACTTTGAGTGCCAGCCATATATGCGAACCCACTTCCCCCCCAGTGCCAACCCATTTTCTTAGTCTCCTTCCCCCAGTGCCGGCCATTTTTACAGTATTTCGTCCTGTTGGTACAGATTCAGGAATAATTATTAATATATTTTTCTTGATCAAGAATAAACCTTATTATTTCCTCTTCAAATACTTGCCCCGAACATTTCCCTGCTTTGTAAACCTTTATCGCAACAATCTAAACAAGAAACGCTGTTTTAGGGTAGGTAAAAAATTGTTTTTCGTATTACAAACTATTTATTAATAAACATGGCAATGTTTATGTGATTACATGCATATATCATGAATATTAAACATCAGCAAACGGCTTTTAGAGCTAATAGTTCTTTTTTGAGTGGTATAGCTGGAAGCAGGGCTGGACACAAAACCCTACTTTGCATACTGCACACTGGAATGAAGTATCCTTCCTTCTGGCGACTCCTGCTTCTTTCTTGCCACTCTCTGAGCACACTCTACAAGTCTTTTGTGCCTTCTTCTTCCCTGGGGGAATGTGTATTCCTTCCAGTAAATGTGTTCCATCCAGTCGTGAAAACGCCGAACCACTTGTACCAGGCTGAAAATCGGCGGCACATGGTGATGACAATAATAAACTGGCAGGTAGAAATGTTTTTCTTTGTTACCTGAGTGTCTCGGCGTCGCTCAGAGGCCTACTGCTTGACATGTTGCGACTAACGCTCGCCCTGATGTCTCACAGTCAACTGACACAAACCCTTGTTTCGTAAAGTGAACAGTTTTGTGGCGTCTCCTAGTGGCAGAGATGTCTACTACAAGGCTTTGTCTCCCTTCTGATAACTGCTGTACGGATAATGATGCGCGCGAAAGCTAGAATTCGTTTGAGAACAGCCGTCCGTAATATTACGGGCGCGGCAGTTCTCGCAAAGACACAGAGAACGTAATATTACGGGCACGGCACTGTAAGTGTTAAAGAACTAAGATCATGTAGCGCCCATTAAAAGGGGAATAATTATAATTTTAGTATTTTCCGTATGTTTCTTTCTTGTAGAAGACATTTCCTTTTAAATAAAATAGGCATGATTTTCTAGTCTAATTTAACGATGTGCTTTTATCGGCGCAACACTTATCGATCAATACGCTGCATTGTCGCGGTTATTTGACGCGTAGCCTCTCAGCAGAGCATGGGGCTGTATGCCTGCATATTAGTGGGAGGGGAGGGGAGATGGGGATGCGCCGGAGCGCATGGTCAGGCACCCCGACACTGAAATTAATCTGTTTGCGCTGCTGTAAATGTTTATTAGCTGGACAGTGTGGCCACCGGGGGAGGGGTGGGGGAGGCGCTGAGTGGTGGGGGCCTGGATGACGGCAAACGTGTCCATGCTCATAAACATGCCCTCCAGCGTACAGCAGGGCCACGTGCTGCCTGTGTAAGCAGGAAGGATGCGGGAGGGGGGGGGAGAGAGAGAGAGAGAGAGATAGTGAGCAGGTATGAGAAGCGGGAGGTGTTTTGTAACGCCGTTATAATTTGGTACATGGTATACTTCTTCTATCTCTAAAACTACCGCATTCGGTATGACGTTACAATTTCTACACTAGAAATTGCTGCCGCAGGAAATTTTACAGACAGTAAACACACATATAGTGTACAGCACTTAATCTTTATCCTACGGATGATAGGAAAATTATACAACCCATCCCAGTGCTGCATAAATAAAATGGGTTGGAAGCGTTGTCAGGATGGAAGGCGGAGCGGTGAAGGCTTGTGGGCGCCCTAGGAAAGGGTGACTGAATTGCAAATAAAATATAGGCTTCAAGTTAATGTTTGGTATATTCTGAAATACGGGATACATGGCGGCACTCGCCCTGGCGTCGGATGCAATGAATGAATGCCAGTCTAAACGGATTAGAAAACGGAGAAGGTAATGGTTACGGTAATGGTTCACACAGTTGGTGGCTGATACCGAACAGCCGCTAGGCGGGAGCGGAAGGCATGCGGCCGTTCGCCCCGCACAGACGCTGAGCCTCTGAAGTGCGTCTGTTCTGCCCGAGAACTCAAACTGAAGAGAGCGAAGGAACTGATTCTCGCACCTCTGCGTCCTGCAGCAGTAGCACACGTGATCAAACGTGGGAGTCTGCTATTGGCTCCACGGTAGCATGGAAACGTCAGTAGTTTCAGCACGCACGCCCGAAGGATGGCGTGAGTTTAGAATCAGCATTCAATACTGGTTCTGGCCGGCTCTGTCCTGCAAGGTGGACAGCCTTGGTCACGTTGTCAAGGCGTATGCCGCAGTGGAAGAACACTTGTAAAACTTAGGCGAACTTTTGAAATAAAGTTTTGAATTATCTCCCTAACCTATTTTAGACTGGCTTGTCATCCTGTACAAAATCTCAATGCACCTTCGAAATTGTATCACAGTACGACTTGTAGTTCATGAGATATGAGTACATAAACAGTAACGTTCATAGAAAAATGCCCTTTCACGCACCAAGTGTAATCTATTACTTCCTTACTAGTAATTGTATTCGCAACAGATTTTACAGAAATACAGTTAAAAATCTTCAAATGTTTGCTAAGCTTATGGGACTTAACTGCGGGGTCATCAGTCCGTAAACTTACAAACTACTTAAGAACTAACTTATACTAAAGACAGCACAAACATCCATGCCCAAGGGAGGATCGGATCCCCGACGGGGAGCGGTCTCGCGCATCGGATCATACCGCCTCAATGCGCTTGGCAACTCCGCCGCGACAGACATACAGCATTTATACAACTGAATATATAACTGAAAATCTATACAATTGTACAACATATATGTCCGTAAATATGAGATCATGCGAGTTTTATATGCCATTTGTATCTTGATTGCTATCTTCCTTTGTCTGGATACTGCATGTATAATTTTGTTCATTATGCAAGGCAGCCTTATTTCTTACATATTTTCCGATAATTATAACGTTTTTAGATAAAAAGAGATGGACAGAGAAAGAAGGTATAAGAAAAGTTACTACTCATGGCAGGAATAAATAAATAAATAGCCGGGCAGCCACGGGTTTTTAGCTAATAAATAAATAATACATTTCTGACTAGACATATTAAGCTACTAATATAAAACAGCAGTAGAAATAACAGCTAACCACTTACAAATTAACGTTTAATAAACTTTACCGTGGTTTCCATTTATATAAATCAATCTTCTTCAGAAGATACATAACAAAGTTACAATCAAGCTTTGTTCAACCCGTATTAAAAACCATAGAATGTTTACCTAGAAAATTACAAAGAAAACTTAGTGTACAGGAACCAAGTACGTACATTACATTATTACTGTGGAAAGATTACATTCGTCAATCTGTGTACACATAATGTAGTCCTTTTAACCAAAGGCACCTCAAACATGTAAAATGATAAAATGTGATGTGTAACACAGCCGATTACGTGGCATGCTTACCGCCGATTGACAGTCTGAGCAAGACGCGGATGCTAGGTAAACATGACAAGTGGCGCATGCGCCTAGTGACAATAGTTTGATTGTGACTTTGTTATTCACAATAGGTGCATGTATCTCCTGAAGAAGATTGATTTACGAGGTACGTCCAGAAAGTAAGTTTCGTTTGGTTATATAAAACAAACGTGTACAGATACAGAAAAAAAATTATTGTACAAAAATCTACAACTTTTAAACTACTTTTCTACATAGCTGCCGAAATTTTGTAGGCACTTGTCATAGCGTGGCACAAGTTTCTGTAGGCGTTCTTCATAGAAGGTGACTACCTGTGTATTCAGCCATGTGGTAGCATGTACTTTCAACTCGTCATCATCGTTGAATGTTGACCACCAACGACCGATTTTTAGGTGTAAAAAGAGGTGAAAGTGGCTAGGAGCGAGGACCAGGCTTTACGGATGATGAGCAATCACGTCCCAGTGTAATTCCCGTAAGAGTTGTTTGGTCACATTCGCCACATGAGGTCGGGCACTATCGTAGAAACAAACACCACCATTGATGGAAATCCTCTTCTTACAGCTAAAATTTTTCCTGTCAACACTTCAACGATGACTAGCTGAAAGAACATGCTACCACATGCCTGAATACACAGGCGGCAACCTACTATGAAGAAGGCATACAGAAACGTGTGTCACGCTATGACAAGTGCCTACAAAATTTCGGCAGCTATGTAGAAAAGTAGTTTAACAGTTGTAGATTTTTGTACAATACGTATTTTTTCTGTATCTGTACACGTTTGTTTTATATAACCAAACGGGACTTACTTTCTGGACGTACCTCGTATATCAATCGAAACCGCGGTAAAGTTTATTAAACTTTAATATGCAACCGGTTGGCTGTTACTTCTACTGCTGTGAACTACCTACCGTTTCTGCGTGCAGCCATGTTTACGATTTTGGCATGTAAAAATATTTGCGTTCATAGATGTTACAACTTTATTTAATGATAACGGGAAAGGAAATTATTTTGATAAAAAATAGCTAAACTGGGGTGCGCTGCTTCTCATCTGGTGGGATTCTATGGACGGCCCAGCTCAGTTCAGACGGGAGTGTTGGGTGCGGCACGTTCAGCCGAGCGCGCCACGCGCGAGCTGGGAAGAACCCCTGCGCAGGTAGGCAATTTGCCGCGCACGGCCGGAAAACAACATATCGGCGGCGTGATCAATACGGGCGGCAACAGTGCCATCTCGTATCGAGCGCCAGTCAATTGTTTCTGGCAAAGGCCCGGCGCGTTGCCAGGCGACGCCAAACAAGCGGCGCTCGCCTCTGCCTCTGCCTCCAGTCCACGGACCGCGCATAATAATGGCCGCGAGACGGGTGGCCGCTGTCCACCCCCGCGCCGCCCCCGCAGACCCGCTGCCGCCACCCCTCGCCTGTTGACTGATTCGATGGCGTCGCGAGCGCCAACGGAAATGCGCAGCGTGGCGTGAACACGTGCGAATCGGGCCGGCATCTCTTGTTTAAGGTACATAGAATGAAATTTTAACATCAATCTCGGTAACGAAAGGGGGATGGCTGGCAGTAAAAAAAAAAAAATAAATAAATAAATGAATTAAAATACCCACTAGCTGGGTGAGAGAAGCGCAACTCGCACAGCCAACCGCTGGTTGCAAACATTTGTGGCGATACGTAACTGAAAATCGGTTTATGCTGCAGATCTACTTGACGTAAAATCATATATATATATATATATATAAATTGAGGTGTTTGTGTCTATATTTGACTCTTCAGCCGTAACTAGACATCGAAAACGAATAGTGTTTGTATGTTGTAGTTGGTATCAGTCTCCTATTCTGCAGTATGATGGTAGAAGGTTGACGAAGATGAGGGGGTGGAATATATGGGAGTTGAAAGTTACCGACTTCCATATAATTCTATGTGTGGGTGTCAATATTTTGCTCTTCAGCTAAAACTACACAATGGATACGCACGACCTCTCTGTGTTACTGTAGTAAAAAGTCTCCCGTTGTAAACCAAAGCAGATCTGTGTCAATAGCTATTAGTGGGTGGAAGATATAATGGTTGGAAATCGTCAGCTTATATAAAATTCGTACTGAAGACCAGCGATGTCTTTTGACACTATAATATCAAATTGCGTATCTACAGCGAAACGTGACGCAAATCATTCCGTTGTTTTTCTTCAACAAGCTACGAATAAAGACAAATAAGTGCATGTTGCAGTTTGTAAAGTAAAACTTTCAGTTAAGATGCCTAAACGTAAGAACGAAGTTTCGCGTTCTCGATCTGTTTCTAAAAGACAGAAAACGGCGCTGAAAAATGTATCTACAGACGATAGAAACTTGAGATTTGCAGACGTTGTTTTCCTTAAGTTGTAGGCATATTATCATCACTAAGGGGGTGAAATAGGAGATAAACTTATTTTTTTAACTTTTTTCTTTTTTAACTTTCGTTTCTATTCGGGCAAATTTGAAGCAAGAAATACAAATCTTCCGATTTATATTTTTGACTAGAGTTTTAAAGTCATGTGTTCCGATATTTTTGGAACTAAAACCATTAAGCGAGTGAAATGAGGAAAAATCTTTTAACGGTGCTACTAAGACTATTTTGATGCTATAAATGCGAAAATTTGGATTTGTAATCATGGTTACAATATTTTATTTTATATTAATTTTATTTTTATTTTATTTTACTTTTTTAGGGTTTCGGCATATTTTGAATTCAGCCATTAATGGTGCAATAGGGGGTGGCAAAATACTTGATTAGGACAGCATTTTTAAAGCTAAATGTATGAAAGTTTATATTTAGAAGCAGAAAAAACCAATAGAGACCATACAGTCTACGCGTGAGAAGCAGCGGGAATTTAGCTAGTTTATTATAAAATCTTATCAGACGTTAAAAAGTTTGTAAATCTGTTGGACCTAACTGCAGTGGTCGTCAGTCCTTAGACTTACAAACTACTTAAACTAAATTAAGCCAAGGACAAAACACAAACCCATGCCAGGGATGGCTCGAATCTCTCACAGGGTGCAGCCCCGCACTTCGCAGCGAGGCGATTTAGAGCGCATGAGTGTTACCATGCGGCAATATTTCTCAAAAATTGTTCGTATATGGTAACACCTCATTATGTTTAAAGTCGACGTTTTTCGTAAGTTGAAACAAACTTTGGTATTTATAGTCAGTGAGGCTGATTGTTGGAGATCACAATGACTATATCAATATGTTTTATCTTTTGTCAAGCAGTCTTGTGGTCAAGATGTAAGTGACAAGTTTCTTAATTCATAATCAAAATTATTTGATCTAGTTTGATTTATCAAGAGAAAGTTGGTCACGCTGCCTCCAACTGTTACACCAATACGCATACGCTACAAAGCTGGAAAGGCAGACAACTTCATTACTGACTGTGGTGCAGTAAATGTTATTACATTGCATTAAACTTTAATGAAAGTTAAGAATCCTGTCAAAATTAGCCTGGCAAAACATTTTCAAAGATTTGAGATTATTTCAGTCTACACCATCTCAGCGGCCAACGTTTTTTCAATCTTTGGTTGTCAAATGCTTGGCACCACACAGGATGTAGTTTAGGAAACAGTTGTGGAAAGAGTTCGATATTATCAAACGCATTTGCTTCAGTAAAAGAAAATTTTTATTTGAAATACTGTTAATATTTTTCGTTAGCTTCCCTTTGATGTATCTTCAACATTCCATCCTTCAGTTTGTCCATGTATTTCATGTAATATTTAAACTTGAGAACTTAAGTGTAATTGCATTTATTGTTTTATAATACGACGCTTGAGCGGGTTCGTCATTTATCTTTATTTATTTCACACAACATGACCATCTCCTCCACCCTATGACCCACTTACTTTGTGCCCTCTCAAATGGTTTAAGTATCTATTTCAAGATACCCTTACCATGTACCATAACGGTGGTTTGAATACTATACAAGCCATGTGTGCCGACATTCATGGTGGTCGATTAAATGGTATCTTGTATTGCATGGTAACCTTCGCCTGGCTTTCAGTGTGTTGTAATGTACAGATCTCTTCTCCATCAAATCGTCATGGTAATCTGTCAAATATGTCATACTTATCATTCGTTTTGGTCTAGAGTGTACTGAAACATGAAATTTTGCCGGCCGCGGTGGCCGAGCGTTCTGCGGCGCGACGGCCACATTCTGCACGGCCACTATTGTTGGGGGTTCGAATCCCCCATCGGGCATGGATGTTTGTGTCGTCTTTAGTATAAGGAAATTCATAAGTAGTTTGTAAGTTTAGTGACTGATGATCCCGCAGTTAAGTCCCTTAAGCTTAACAAACATTTGAATTTGAACATAAAATTTTAGACTTTATCCAAATTTTTAGTATTTAATTTGAAAATATCTCGACTTTTGTTTTTCCTTATAACTTTTTTAAGACCATAAGAAGAACAAAAGGAAATTATGCCAATCCTTTCTGTGAATCGTGAATTATGATATTTGTTTCATCAAGGTGCTGCCGACTGTTCCTATTATTCAGAAAACTATTCTTATCATTCTATACAAAAGATATACAACCAATTGAGTGAAGCCATTCATCAGTTCATGATCTTTGATAAACGAGGCAATTGATTTTTATTTAGGTACGAAGACAATAGTTCTAATATTCAAATCTTCGCAACATGTAAATTACTCCCTGCTGGCGTATGACCCAGCAGTGAGAAACTAATAAACTAACAGAACATTCTGGGTCGTCGCTTAAATGGAGAACGACATTAATTTTTCATCTCCACGGTGGCCGTGCATCCCCTGCTACAGCCCATCTGAATTCAAACGCTCTGGTCGCTTCGACCGGTCACCCCGGGACCGCATTCGGATATAACGAGTTGCAACAAAAAGCTTCCACGTGCCTCTTATACATATTCAGCGGCGTTTAAATTCCCATACTGGGAAAATTACGAGTGGATAGTTCGTAGTTCATGGAGTGTAAAGCAGCGCCCGCCGGCACGGTGCGAGTCGAAAGGGCGGCACGGCGCGGCTCGGCGACTATCGATTGTCGAACCGCATCTGGTATCGAGTTGCGCGCGGCGCGTGATTGATGGAATGACTGGCAACACATGGAATCATATCGCGCGCCCACGCTCTCCGTGGTCGACGCCCGATGTATCACGCGCGCAAAGAGCCGAGACCGGCGCCGATATATCACCTTACGTCGCGGCGGGCTGTGCGCAACCGTCTGGGGCAACCGCGGGGCTTGTATGCCCACACCGACGCCTAGCAGGGCTGCAGCAGGGTGACTCACGCAGCAGGCACCGACCACAGTCCGACACAGGCAGTAGGGATGGCGGTTATTCTAATAGAGTTCGATCGAAACATTTTGCGGCCGAAACAGAAGCCGTAATCGAATTTCGGTTCTTCTAGTTTCGGCCGAAACCGAAACTTACGAAATTTAGTTAAAATTTTGGTAAATTTACGTTATACAACAAATCACTAGTCTTTCCATATTTTGCAAGATCGCCTCCCAATACTACGGCCATGACCGAGGAAGGAAGGAGGACTCGTACCTCCGATTGGAACAGCTGCGCAGTCCGTAACATGGAGCCTCAGACCGCACGGCTACCTCGCGAGGCACTACATGATCAATGTTATTTAAACCCATATTGGTTATTAAAAAGCCCCTCGCTTTCAAGGAATCACAATAATAAAACGTGTTAGCATAACAATATGATAATACATTAAAAGTTATTTTTCCAGGCTTACGTAATAGGTATATGAACCGAATTTACCTTCTCTTCCAAGAAACATTTTGGATGCTTTCTTCTTAAATGACACAGCATATTTGTAGTACCTCAACCCGTTTTCAGCATTTTGAAGCAAATGGACCATTGTACCTCAATGCTACCGTACTTCGTAAAGTAATAACTTCCAAACTCGGGATTGTGCCATTTGAGACACAACAGATGACCAGACGGAGGCAAGTCTTGTACACTGCCGGTGCACGCGCGTCGTCTAATAGGTAACGCCACACGGCAACAGGTACATCGATGCCTCACCAGCTGCACCAGTCCTTAAGTTCTTTTGCCACGCGTTTGTTGCGCGTTTCTGACTGCCGGGATTGTTCTTAATCACTGATCTCTTTTCTTAGTTTCTGCGATGACCTAATATTTCACAGCAGTGGAAATTTTAGGAGTAGCCCCAAATATTGGAGTCTACTAGTTTTAATTTTTTTTAATTATTTACAAAAACCACATTTCGAATCACTACTACAGGAAGTAGTCGTGCCGGTTTTTTTACCCGGTTCTTGGCAATAACTAAAAAACCGGTTACAACCGACACCAAATAAATATCGAAAAAACCGGTTATTCAAAACTAAAATTCCGGTATCGGTTTTAACTGGTCGGTTTTTCCCATCCCTAACAGTCAGTCGCGAAACTCTATGGAGGGAAAAAGTGCTAGCGCTCCAAGTACAGAGGAATGGAGTGATAGATACTGAGAAATTGGTATTTTTTATGGTGTTACTTTCATATTTCCTAGTCACCAACGTGGTTGTGAATTATGTTCGAAATATATTAAAAATATACCAAAATAATCTAACATCTGAATCAAAAATTACTTTATTCACTGGTAACGGTTTCAGCACCTCATTAGTGCAATATTCAGGCCATCAAGATATCCAGGATGAATATGTTATCTTTATCGCTGAATTAAATTGGATTCACAGCTTCCATGTGGGTACACAACATCTACATACAAGACAACTCACACGAAAGACTAGAAGGGCTGCAGCAAGGTGGCTGTGAATTTTCTAATTCAAATAATTGATGTTATTAACCCTTTAATGCCCAAATATGTTTTTAGGTTTAAAATTTTTTTCTGAATTACAATTATATTTATATTAGGTAAGTGAAAGTATAAATATGTGATAGAAATTTGTTACAGCATTTAGACCCTTTTGTGAAATGTTATATAAAACATTGGGCATTAAAAGAAACCTAACAATATTTTTTATAAAGTAAACTATTTTAAAGAACCAATGCAATGAATAATGTCTGAGATGAAACATGTCACATTGATTTCATGTGTGGAATCTTCTGAAGCAATTCCTGTTCCTGTCTTTGTTAAAGCATGAAAACACCTCACACTTTCTAATGAAAACATCCATCCATTTTTGGAAATTCCTGAATAATTGGCATGTGCCATGTAAACTCCACTGGTATACTTGAAACATCATGTAACAAATGATATGATCGATATCCTAGCACAGAAAACAAACACATTTAGTGTTGAAAAGGCTGAGTTAAAATTTCTATAATTTATTCTGTAATTCAGTGGCACTTACATCCACTTCAGGATTCACAGGGTTTTCACTTACAGTACATCTATGAGTAAATTCCAGCATGTAATTTTCCTCATTTTTTTCGTTATCTTCTAATTCCAATATTTCAGACATGTAATTGTCTAGGTTAAATGGAATATCAATTATATCTTCCTCTGATAACTGGAATTTTGAGAGAAAGAATATAAATAACAACAAATGTATTCATTCATACTACCTAACTTAATCTATTTTCCCCAATATTACAGATGCGTGACATTTATTTATTACTGCTAATAGCAACATACTTGAACACCATTTAGCAGTATAACAAACATAAACACGGACATTAACGTTTAATCTTTCATAAGAGTACATTATGAAAATTCGTGGTTGCTTTACATTTACAAAATCAACATTATTAACATACCTTACGACCCTCAGATTCCATCAAGGAAAATGGTTGAATTCTAAATGATATAATTGCTGATAGAACCAAGTAGCTTCAAAATCGAGCAACAGTATGCGTTGCAAGCGTTGTTACAAGGATGTAACAGTGGGCATTATAGGAAATGCGTTTTTGAGCCAATTGCTGTAAATTTCCAGTGTTACGTATCTGTAACAAGAGTCATTAAAGGGTTAAAGGGTTAAACTAGTAGCACTGCTTCTCTTAATGGGCATCTATAATGACGAAATGTCAGTGCAATGTGGCTGACAATAGCCAAACCGTAATTGAATCGTCTAGAAACGCGTTAGGAGCAGGAACGACTGACAACCTGATGTTATTAAGTTCAAGTTCAAGTTCAAGTTTTAGCGAATTTCGAACATTGTAGTATTTTGAAAACTAGTTATGACTCTTACATTCTCATAGACTAGGTTCTGCATCTGCTGATAAACGCTCTTATCACCTTGTTCTCGGCGCTATGCTTTTATTGCACCAATTTTTTTCTAGCTACTAGGAATGTTTAAAGTGCATATGTTCAAGAATATGACGCACTGATATTAAGAGTTTATACACGGACATGTAATTTATTTGTAGCTACGTTTCCACTTTTTCAGACTCGTAGGTAACCACCAAATAATTCGGCACATAGATCCACAATTTTTATGAACTTGAGTTGCGAAACTAAGCAGGCTTTACCGAAATAGTTGATTAACTGCATTCGAAAGTTTTGGGACATTACTTTTATATTGCAGTAATATTATGAATTCATTGTTAAGCATTTGGGATCCTCATCAATAGCTCAAGTTTCGAAGTGAATGAATTGTTAAAGATTTTTGCACGCCTAAAGCTATAAAGAACCACCGTAAATGAACACTTGTTATTCATAACATTATTCTCTTGTTTCTAAGTATCCTTCACAAAAATGTTCAAATGTTTGTAAATCTATAGGAATTAAATACTGTGTTTATCAGTCTCCAGGCATAAAAACTACATAAATTAAGTTAAACTGGGCTAAGGACAACACGCACACCCATACCGGAGGAAGAACTCGAAACTCCGACGGGTAGGAACCGCGCACTCCACATCAAGGCGCCTAATAGCGCTCGGTATATTCTTTTAAATTGAGACATTTTCGGATTAAATTTTAGATATATGCTACAATTTATAGAAAAACAAAAACTCATAAATACGAGGGTACCACGTCGCTTGTACTCTACATAATCATATGTATCCGGACTGCCATGAGTATTGCGGTACTGAACTTTAGATGCCACGTCAAAACGGCACAATGTAAAAGCAGGCGGGAAGTACTGTGTCGACAGAAGAGAAAGTGTAAATGCGAACTATGAGAGCTCGATCACTTTTAACATTTATCTCACCTGAATCATTTGCATTTGTAAAGTGAGTAATTAGAAGATAAGCTTAGGTAGATGTATCCTGTTCAGTCGAAAAATGCAATTTATCATACACATACTTAAATGTACGTCGTGCAAGGTGAGTACGTTGAAAATATACCGTTTAATTCTCTAGCTCTCACTGAATTTCGTTGGCATTCTCCGTAAATGAGAAGCATATTGAGTTGTTCTTCCAAGTAATAAATCATTCACATTCACTTGCTTTGACGATAATAGTCTTACCGTTGCAATGAGTATTGTATTGCGCAACCATCGAATGGTGTTTACATATAAATGGCACTTTATATGGATACGCTGTATTTAGCGAATACTTACTACTTGCGCGGTACACGAGAGGGAATTGTCAGAACATGTGCTGCGATAAGAGCCGAAGTGATATGGAATACCACTGAATACATGATAAGAAGATTGCAGCACTGCATTGATCCTAATGGCCATAACTTCGAACACCTGTAAATCGGCGTTCATGCCACCTTCATGATCTCCATTGAACTTCAAAAACCTCACTGTTAAACTTCATCGGATTCGTCTCGATATCCGCTATAAGAAAATAAGTACCAAACTATAGCATCGCATGTAAATAAACACAATGTTGATCTTCATATATCTGAAGCGACCCCACCCAGCAACAAAAACCCAACGTCATATTCTGGCTCCCGTTGTCCCATGCAACTAGTTTTTGTCGCACAAACTTTTCAGCTTCTCTCATACTTTCGGAGTTATTTGTGGTGGTAATAGTTAATGACACATCTTATTTGCTTATAATTTGGATCCCTACTACTGGTGAAAGAAAATCGAAGAAAAATAAGGATGCAAGCCATTATCCACCTAGACACATAAGGCGCCTGTCGCAACCGATACTCTCCTCAGTCAAATCTTGGTACTGTTTCTATATTTTACATTTCAGCCTCATCCAATATTTTAACAATTTCAGCGGGCAATCAATTTTAAATTCTTCTGTTTTCTTCTTCTTTATGAGAAGAGCTAGCCACAATTATTTTCGACTCTTAGACATAGGAATCACTTTTGAAGGATAAGCGTCATGAAACATCAACGAGTAACTCAGATGTCTGTAACTGGTAGTCGTAATTTATGGACAAATTCAAACATAGGCCGTTATCCAGCTTCGGACTTAATACTCTGTTTTCACTGTCACTTTACCTACATTTTTAGCTTCTATACAGTCTTTTTGTGGTGTCGCACAAGTACAAAGTGCGCGCCACCTACTTTCGCCGCGCGCCGCCACGCATGCACGGCGCGGCGTTCTTCCGACGACAGCCACGAGCGCCCTCTGCTGGAACCCCGCTCGTGGCCACCACGGAAATATATAGCACTTCGGACTGATAGAGGAACGAGTCGGCACTTCGGACTGAGATAGCAACGAGTTAGGACCTTCGTAATCCGATAGGCACGAGTGAAGACTTTGCTATTGTACAGGCACTAGGCAGGCCTCTAACAACTATGTATCAACATTCTGCCGTACTCTGTAAAAGTTAAGTATTGTTACATTCTGTGCAATATATATCTTTCTAATTTGCTCTAGTGTTTATAGTTTCTGGCTGCTCCCCTCCGTACCTGCACCAGCGTGTCGGTCTCATTCCACTCGGCCACCGACACCTACGACGAGGCTGGGACACAAAAGCGGCGACGAAGTCGGGACACAAAAGTGGCGACGAGGAGTGATAGAACCTTGGACCAGCCCGCTTGCAGCAGCCAGACAGCAGCAGTCGGAGCACGCAGAAATTGCTCCCGCCCACCCACCCTTATTATAAGATTTTTGGGGGAAGATATTTTGTTACGTATTTTGTGGACTTTTTTGTTTCAGAGCGTCCTCTTTCATATTGCATTTGTGTTTTGTTATAAGTTACTTGTATACGCGGCGCCTAATCGGTCAGCATGGCCACTACCCCGAACCCAAACTTAATGGAAATTCTTCAGTTACAGACGGCGCAAATTACCCAGCTTCTCCAGGCCGTGTCGCAGTTGACGACACAGGCTGCTCACCAACAACAACAGTCGTCACATCAGCAGCCCACACCTGCCGCCGCACCGCTTCCGACGTTCCGCCAGTACAACGAACGTGAGGAAGAATGGAGTGGTTATCTGGCACAGTTTCAAGAACTCGTCGCGGCTCATCAAATTACAGGTCAGAGAGTGAAGAACCTTTTCTTATCGATTGTGGGCCCCCAGACTTTCGTACTATTGCAAAAACTTTTCCCTCTCGCATCTCCTCGTGATGTAGACTTTGAACAAATTGTAGATGCACTGAATGCTCATTATGAGAGAAACGTTCTTGTAGCCGCTGCACGATACCGATTTTTCAGACTTAAAAAGTTACCGCAGCAGTCACACCAAGAGTGGATTACGGAATTGAAGGGCTTAACCCGCCAATGTAAATTTACTTGCTCTTGTGGACTTTCGTATAGTGACGTGATGTTGAGGGATGCGATTACGCAGAATATTCAGGACCCCAGAATTAGAGCAGCAATTCTGAAACAGTCTGACCCCTCATTAGACAGTGTACTGCAGCTTATAGAAGCGCATGATACTTTTGACTTAGCTGATGTAGAAATGCAAAGCCACAGTGTTAATTCAGTGCGCCGTAACGGACGCTTTCCTAGCCGTAGTTCTCAGTATAGCACTAGTGATTCTTATTTTTCTACCGGCCGTGCTGAACAGACAGTGAACAGTAGCCAGAGTAAAAGTGCGACGCAAAGGTCGCCCCGTAGTGTTAGACACAGTAATTTGCATAACGGGCGCCAACGCTCATTTCAGAAAAATGTACGTAAATCTTGCCCCCAGTGTGTGTCTCGCCACAAGCGTGCTCATTGCCCTAGTCGCAACGCAACCTGTTATCAATGTGGCACATCGGGGCATGTGCAGTCTGTGTGTATGCAAATTAAAAACTCAAAGAACAGTAACGTTAGAAACAGTGCTTCGCATAGTGCGAGAGCAGTGCATACAGTCAATGTCATAGACGCTGTGGAGTTTAACAGTGCTTTAGTTGGTTCTCCATTGCAAGAAAGTAGTTCTGCGCCGATGGCAAAACTATATAGTGCGCCACGTAGCAAGCGCCGACGAGCGCGTAAAACAGTGCAACGGAAACGGGTTCGGGACACGCAAAATGACTATGAACAGTGCATTCCTGTAGTGAACCTAGTGCCTTCTGCAACTTCTTATTGTAAAAGTGCCCAGTACTGTGTAGATAGTGCCAGTAGACTTGTTGTAGATACTGAAAGTAATTTTAGTGCAGTAGCCTCGCATTGCGCGGACGCCGATCCGGCGGTAGTGTCATCTAGTGACAGTGTTGTTAATCCCCTGCGTGCCGAGTCTGAGCCGCTTCCTTCACTACGCGGCCCGCGCAAGTGCAGCAAACAAACCGTAGCAGACGTTGCCCACATTCGCGCGCCTGTCGAGCGCCGCAAGCAAAAACTGTTTGTGAATCTCTCCATAGACAATAAGACTGTGCAATTTCAGCTTGATACTGGTTCCGCTGTTACATTAATAAATAAAGACACATATGAACTTCTGGGTTCGCCAAAATTGTCGCCGTGTCAACAAGTGTTAACAGCGTACACAGGTCAAAATATTCCCGTGCTAGGAATGTGTAGCCTGCCCGCCTCTTTTCAAGGTGTAACAAAAACAGTTGCTTTTGTTGTTCTTCAGGCCAAATCGACACAGAACATTTTTGGACTAGATGCTTTTGACTTGTTTGGTTTATCAATTCAAAGAGATGTGCTTCAAATTTCGTCAGTAGTGCCTCAGGACAAAATCAATGCTTTATGTGACAAATATAGTGACTTGTTTTCGCCAGAACTAGGTTGTGCAAAAGACTTCGTGGCACATGTAACTTTAAAAGAATCTGCAGTTCCAAAATTTCGTAAAGCTAGACCAGTGCCTATCGCAATGCGTGATACAGTTGCCGAAGAACTTAAACGTTGGCAAGATAGTGGGGTGATTTCTCCTGTTTCTGCGAGTCAGTGGGCCTCGCCTATAGTAATTATACCCAAGCCGTCAGGAAAACTTCGTCTCTGTGCGGACTTCAAATCAACAGTGAACAGTCAAACAATTGTAGACACTTATCCTCTGCCCAGACCTGACGAACTAATGGACAAATTAGGACAGTCTCGTTTCTTTTCTAAGATTGATTTAGCAGAGGCATACTTACAGATTCCACTTGATGACGAGTCAAAAAAGTTTTTCGTCATTAATACTCACATGGGCCTTTTTCAATTTCATCGCCTACCCTTTGGCAGTTCTTCCGCCCCCGCTATTTTTCAGCGTTTTTTGGAACAGCTGACAGTTTCTGTACCTTGTTGCTCGAACTATTTAGATGACATTGTGGTATCCGGACGTACAGTTGAAGAACATTTATCAAACCTGGAGTGCCTTTTCAAAGTGTTGACTGCAGCAGGTCTCCGTTGCAATAAAGCAAAGTGTTCGTTTTTTCAAACTGAAATAGAGTACCTAGGCCATGTGATTAATGCCCAAGGAATTCATCCCTTACAGTCACATCTTCGAGCAATCAAAGACTTGCCTCCTCCTAAGAATGTGCACGAATTGCAAGCAGTAATGGGGAAGCTGAACTATTATTTCAGATTTATTCCCAATGCCTCTCAGATTGCAGCTCCACTGCATCACTTACGTAGGAAGAATGTTCCTTTTGTATGGTCTAAAGATTGTCAGGTTGCCTTTGACAAATTAAAGTCTGCACTACTCAGTGATGCATGTTTGATTCCCTTTGACCCACAGAAGCCTGTAGTGTTAGCAGTTGACGCCTCATCGTACGGCCTAGGCGCTGTAATCTCACATCGTATTGGATGTCACGATCGTCCTATTGCCTTTGCATCCAAGCTACTGACGCCGACGCAACAGAATTACAGTCAGATAGAAAAGGAGGCCTTAGCAATCATTTACGGCGTCGCAAAGTTTCATCATTATCTCTATGGCAGAAAATTCTATTTGTTGACAGACCACAAGCCTCTCACGTCGTTGTTCTCACCCACAAAGCCAATTCCGCCACGTACGGCACAAAAGCTTCAGAGATGGTCCTTGATATTGTCAAATTATCAGTATGAGATTTTGTACCGACCTACCACTAAACATGCCAACGCGGACACACTTTCCCGACTTCCGGTTGGCCAGGATGTATCATTTGATTCTTCAGAAATGGCATGTTGTCAGATAGACTCCAGAGATGCTTCCGCTGTCGCAGACTTTCCTTTGAACTCTCGTCGGGTTGCACAGGAAACAGCTGCGGATGCAGACCTAAGTGTGGTAGCACGTTTTGTTCGCTTTGGTTGGCCTGCCAGAGCCAAAGACATTGATCGGCCTCTGGTTCGACGTTATTTTGCACAACGTCATGCATTATCTTTAAGTCAGGGTGTACTGTTGTTGCATACCGACAACGACCAAGCAAGAGTGATTGTTCCTCGTTCCCTGCAACGAGAAGTGTTACGCCTCCTGCATCAAGGACATTGGGGTATTGTTAGGACAAAGCAACTGGCCAGACGTCATTGTACCTGGGTTGGTATGGACGCTCAGATAGAGAACATGACGTCACAGTGTACTGTTTGTGCGGAGCATCAGGCGGCTCCACCGCAACGTTTCTCAGACTGGCCACGCCCCAAGGGACCATGGCAACGTTTACATATTGACTTTGCCGGACCTTTCTGGAATACGCGCTGGTTAATTGTTGTAGACGCTTTCAGCAAGTTTCCTTTTGTGATTGCCATGAACTCAACGACGGCGTCTAGTACAATCAGTGCCTTAACATCAGTGTTTTGCATCGAAGGTTTGCCTGAAACTATCGTCAGTGACAATGGACCTCAGTTTGTTAGTGCGGAATTTCAACAGTTTTGTCGTGTGAATGGCATTCAGCATATTACCACTGCACCTTTTCACCCTCAGTCCAATGGTGAAGCAGAACGTTTCGTTCGAACATTCAAGTCTCACATGGAGAAGATGAAAGGTCAGCACTCCAGGCAGCAAGCTCTTCAAATTTTCCTGTCTACGTATCGGTGCATGCCACGTGACGGCCCGTCTCCTGCCGAGCTGCTACACGGCCGCCGTCACCGCACTCTCCTTCACCTGCTGCAGCCTCCCACGCACCGAGTCGGTTCGTATGGCGCTACGCGTTTTCAGGTTTCTACGCCGGTGCTGTACAGGGTGTTTGCTGGCAACAAGAAGAAATGGTTACCGGGCACCATTCAGCGCGTGCTCGGGCGCAATATGTTTGTTGTACGTTCTTCCACAGGGTCGGAGCTGCGGCGCCACGCAAACCAATTACGCCTGCACAGGCCGCGCGATCCTGTCTCCGGTTTCTTGATTCCAGACCCAGTTCACCGCCAGGGAGCACAGCCACATCGTTCGTCCCCGGACTACGAGATCGTCCCCATGGAGGTCGACGCACCTCCGATGCAGTCGTCGCCGCCGCTGTCGCCGCCGCAGATGACAGCGTCACCGAGAGGGACTCCGGGACCGTGCGGGCCCTCCCAGCTTGGGCCACGCACCTCAGAAGAAGATGACCTGCTCCCTCTGGGCGGGGGCGGGCGCCCTTCCCCAGGTTTCGGCGGGTTCCCTGGAGGATCGCAAGGCGGATGCCGGGGCGCGGACGGCGTCTCGATCCCGGCCTCAGCTACGACGCCCGTCCCACCAGTAACGCCCCCGCTCAGGCCCTCCTCCCAGTGCCGTCGCCGTGGCCCTCAGCCCTACGCCACGACGGCGCGGCGGTTTGGGGGGGAGGGGTGTGGTGTCGCACAAGTACATAGTGCGCGCCACCTACTTTCGCCGCGCGCCGCCACGCATGCACGGCGCGGCGTTCTTCCGACGACAGCCACGAGCGCCCTCTGCTGGAACCCCGCTCGTGGCCACCACGGAAATATATAGCACTTCGGACTGATAGAGGAACGAGTCGGCACTTCGGACTGAGATAGCAACGAGTTAGGACCTTCGTAATCCGATAGGCACGAGTGAAGACTTTGCTATTGTACAGGCACTAGGCAGGCCTCTAACAACTATGTATCAACATTCTGCCGTACTCTGTAAAAGTTAAGTATTGTTACATTCTGTGCAATATATATCTTTCTAATTTGCTCTAGTGTTTATAGTTTCTGGCTGCTCCCCTCCGTACCTGCACCAGCGTGTCGGTCTCATTCCACTCGGCCACCGACACCTACGACGAGGCTGGGACACAAAAGCGGCGACGAAGTCGGGACACAAAACTTTTACATGAGACTAGTTCTCTTACATTTCTTCTATTTCCCTTTCCATATGAGGGAGTTTAATTATCCTTCAGTTCTTTCATAAATGCACGGCATTTTTTCACTTACAGTGAGTCAACATAACAATATCAGAACCAGAGATGTAGATTCAACAGAGTAGAAATTAGAAATTTACTGATCACAAAATCTGATTTGGAGGATAAACAATGCACGTATAACCCTTTCAACGTAGGTGTACAACATTCCCCGTTTGCGCATTGTTCATTAAGAATTCTAAGAAAGCGTGCAGCGTCTTCGAAGTTTCTAGGGAGTGAAGGAGCGTTTGATGAGATTTAAAATTTAACGTGAGTGGCGGTGTGTTCAGTAAAATCACGTTTTCCTCAGTTACGCTCTAGACGAGCTGGAGAACACAAGCGAGGCGTAACGAAGAAGTTTCTAAGTCAATTATTAGAACCCTACCACTCAGCACCCACTGAAAGACATACCTTTCTGCCTCACTGTTCCTCCAACTAACCGTTAGACAAAGTAAATTCTGGGTTCCAGCAACAAAGATATACAGTGGGCTAGGAACTCTGGCTTAGAATGCATAAATCTGAAATCGCTGGGACCGATCTGATTGGAGAAAGTAATTTGAAAGCGTGCGGCACAGCCACACTAGCTTCATGCAACCGAGAAAAAGACTTTATCGTTTGTTTTTTTTTTTTTTTTTTTTTTTTTTTTAAATATCCGTATGTGTACTACTACCAGACCATCATTTTTTTTTCGTTACTGATGTCTCACGTCATTCGCATACTGTTACATTGAGAGATGAGACACTGTACTGTAAGTAATTTGAAGAGAGACTGACAGATTTTGATTTCCGTCTGAATTTGAAATAATGTTTAACACGATACGAAAAAGCAGAAAACTGAAGTACAGCGAATGACTTCTATCTACATAACTCGTTATTCCGATATCAAACAACATCAAAAAATGCGTGACTGGCGCGTAAACATTTGGCTGCAACAGTTTTCTGTCACTGCAGGCGTTCGCGCAGAAGTTCCCACTGGAATAAAATAAACAAGTGATGGTAGCTAACACTGCGATTCAGCTGCATTTAAAAGAGAGGGCCTGTGTGTTACCAGTTTTCAGATACAATCAACACAACGCCAATGTGGTTTGGATATACGCATGAATAAATGAAACTGTGTGGTACCAGTCGGCAATTTTTAATTATTGCTGCCTATTTTATAGGCTTTTTTTAAAGTAGTCTTGAGTATTTTTGTAAGTTGTATATGTTTGTGTAATTGTATTCAAATGTATGTGTACTGATATTTTCGAATTTCATCATAAAACAAATAAGATTTCAGCTATCTTGGTTGCGAAAATATTAATTTTTACCGGATGCTCTACTGCTGCGTTATCGGAGACATAATAATTTTTGTTTTAAATTTATATACTTAAAGCATTGCTTCAACTTTCGATACTAGTGGTGATACCATGTTTAGCACATTTCACTTATTAATTTTCCCCGTCGCTCCTTTTGGAACTTTTCTTATAACGAAATTGCAAATATCATATTTCTAAATGACAATAAAAATGTTATATATAATCTTGCTAGTTTCCACTTAGGAATTCTCATGAATCAAGTGCTCAATAAACTGTTTTAAGAATATGAAACAATACGTCGTGTAGAATAGGAAAGTGATATTTTCTTTTCGAGTATAACAAAATCTTACAAATATATAAGACCAGGTCATAAATGAGAGTCCAAATTTATCTTGTGTCTGCCTCGTAATTATGTAACTTCTGCATATCTTGAGAGGGACTGCAGAATTTAACTTTGCTTCGACATGTTCGAAAAGTGCTAGTTATCCAACCCATATAACGTTGTACGTATAACGCACTATTCGCACCTTCCTACGCTGCTACCAAGAGTATATATTCTATATACAAACATCTGATTATGTAACTCCACTGAAATTTAAAAAAAATAGGAAAAGAAAAAAAAAAAACATTTTGATATCCTCTGTTATACAGGGTGATGAGTTGTAGCATCTTGTTCATTTGATACTGACGATGCTACCTGGCTTCACACGGTAAACATTAAATTTCGACTGGCAAATTATCTGTTGTTGTTGTCATCAGACCTAAGACTTGTTTGATGCAGTTCTCTACACTAACCTGTCCTGTGCAACACTTTTTACCTCTAGCTAAGAACACTATCTACATAATTAATATCCTTCTTACTGTATCCCTATTTCGGTTACGCTCTCGAACGTTTACTCCACATGCTTTCCTCCAAGGCTAAACTGATAATTCTTTCATATCTCAGAATGTGTTCTGCCAATAGATCCTTTACTTTCGTGAAGATATACCAGAAATTTCTTTTCTTCCTAATGCTGTTCAGTGCCTCATTAGTTTCGTGATGAACGCATTCAATCTTCAGCATACGTCTACATCACCACATTTCAAAGGCTGCTATATGTTTTATGTCTAAAATTTTGATTGTCCACCTTTCGCTTCCGTACAATGCTCTAAAACCAGACAAATGTTTTCAGAATGGAATTCTTAGAATTTAAAGTAATTTTGGATGAAAATTTTCTCTGCATCAGAAATGTTTTCTCCCCGTAGCATTCTGTATTTTATATCTCCGTAACGTCGACCATCAAAAGTATTTTTGCTACCCAATTAACAAGATTCATCTATTACTTTCGTTATCTCATTACCTAATCTAATTTGTTCAACATAGCCTGATTTTCTAGCACTACTTCCAATGCCATTGTTTTACTCTTCTTAACGTTCATCTTATACTTTCCTTTCAAGACACCGTCCATTCCGTTCATTTGCGCTTCCAGCTCGCTTGCTCTCTCGGATAGATTTACTAACAGCAAAGTTTCTATTTCTTCCTTCTGAACATTAATTCCCTCTCCTAATCTCTCCTTCTGATTCCTGCTCAGCTTGCTCAATTAACAGATTGAAAGGCAAACAACCGTGTATTACTTCCTTCCCAACCACTGCGTCCATTTTATGCCCTTCGACCCTAATAACTGTTGTCTGGTTTTTGTACGAGTTGAATGTAAACCTTCGCACCCTTTATTTTACCCCTGATACCTTCAAAATCAGAAAGAGTGTAATCCAATCTACATTCTCACAAGCTTTCTTCCGATCTACAAATACGAAAAATGTAGGTTTGCCTTTCCTTAACCTGTCTATTAAGACAGAAAGGACTTCCGTACACTTAAATTAACATTCGCTATTAACAAATTTCTCATTTTCAAAAACGCTTTTCTTCCCATTGCCATTCTGCATTTTATATTCGCTGTACTGAGACCGTCATATGTTATTTTACTACCCAAGTAACGAAACACCTTCACCACATTTCTTGATTATTCACCTGCTCTTTTGAGACTACATTCCATTGTCCTTGTTTTGTTCTTGTTAATGTTTGCCTTATAGGTTTCTTTCACGACACTTTCCATTACGTCCAATTCCTTTTGCAGGTTATATGCTGTTTCTGCCAAAATTATATCAATCGCAAGCCACGAAGTTTTTATTTCTTCACCATAGGTGAAATGTTTGAAAAGCAATGGAGCCAAAGTCCAATGGTCACCACTCCTTAGACTTAAAAACTACCGAAACTAACTTAATCTAAGTTCAACACACACATCCATGCATGAGGAAGGACTCGAAACTCTGGCGGGGAGCAGCCGCGTACTCCGCAGCAACGCACTTTAGAGCGCACGGCCACTCCTGAGAGCCTTATTTCTTCTCTCTAAACTTTAATTCCTTCTCCCAATTTAATCTGGGTTTCTTCGTAGATTGCTCAGTGTGCATATCGAGTAACACTGTGGAATTGCTACAACCCTTGTTTTACTCCCTTCCAAACCACTGAGTTTAGTGCCCTCCGACTTTTGTAACATTTCTGCTTTTTATACAATTTGAATACAACTTTTCGTTCCATACATGGTACTCCTACTATCTCCATAAATTGAAAGAGTGTATTTCAATCAACATTGACAAGACCCTTCTTCTTATCTACAAGAGATAAGGACATAGATTTGTCTTTCCTTAACCTATCTTCAAATATTCGTAACGTATTTCCCCAAAACATGATTATACATTTCTCCTAAATTCACACTGGCCTTTCCCGAGGTCGAATTCTAAGAGTTTTTACATTAATCTGTAAATTATTCGTGTTAGTATTTGGCAACCATTACTCATTGAAATGATATTTCTGTAATTTTTCACGACATGTCTATCATAGCGTATTTTGTTTGCGGAGCACTAATGAAATTGACGCTTGGGGTTAAAGTTAAAGTTGTCTGTCACAACACCGACAGTGGTTTCTTAGCAAAATGAGTCTTAAAGATAATGACTGGGATGACGTTACACAGAAACAAAAAATAAATAAATAAAAATTATTTGAATTATGATTGTAATACTATTAGACCAAACTGCTAGTCCTCAGTCTCTACGAACTACTTCACCCTCTCATGCGTCGCATCCTCAAATGTAGAAACTTAATTTTTGTCTCATTTCTGTCATGTTTTACATCTGAGGTGACCGTAAAAGCACAGGTACTTTATATAAGGACTAATAATGAATGCTAGTATGTCTCCTACATGGCAGTGTTAGTTGTTGGCCTACATAAAAAAATAGAAAGTAGAGATTACAAGAAGGCCTTCAGATGAAAGCACATCTGTACATCGAAAAAAATAGAAAGCCTGTCATTCTGCACCCAACGAATTACGCTTTGATTGGGTATAATACTGGCCAGCCAAGTCAGGTAATCCCAATGCCAAGAAGTGTCATGTGATCGGGACTGCAGATGGCAAACACGTTACATTTGAGAAAGGTAAAAACTTGCTATGTGCCCTGAGAGCCTGAAATAATTTAGTTGTACGAATAATCTATTTCTATAAATGCGAATGTCTGTTCGGTGTACGTTTATCACGTCTGAACCACACGACATAAATAGCTAAAAATTTGTACAGTTACAAATATCTACCAGGGGAAAGGTTTAGGCACGGTTTTATGGCGATCGGATAGCTATTTATTATACATATTAATGTAAATATCTGTTCGGTGTACGCTTATCAAGTTATCACATCCGAACGACAAGACGCAGAGACTTAAATATTTGTACAGTTACTATTTTTTACCTGAGTAAGGTTTTATCCGCGGTTTTATAGCGGTCTGATAGATATTTAGTAATTTGAAGAATATAAGGAGAAATTCTTCGTGAGTGTGTGTTAATATTTCGCTCTGCAGCGAAAACTATAGAACGCAAACGAATGGTCTTTGTGTAATTGTTGTCAGGAGTCTCCTGCCGTGCACCATAGCAGTTCCATGCCGATCTATAACGGGGTGGAAGATATGGTGGTTGAAAGTCGTCAAATTATTAAAAAAAAACTCGGACTGAAGGCCAGCGATGACGTTTGCGACTCTATAGCAAGGAGGTTACATACAGCGAAACGTGACAGATAGGACCAACAGCAAAGCGGCGATTCACATGGTGTGGTTGGAACATATGACCACGTGACTGTTGGCAAACATTTGCTCGATATAATAAACAACTCCACAGTTTTGAAGAAATGACATAATTTTAAACTAATAATACTTTCACTCGATATTTAATGTTACTGCCTTCCACCAAAAACTCTGTATAATCCTAGGCAAAGTTATATACTAGCACGTGACTGTTGGTAGAACAATGGTTTAGCTGCAGAGATGTTGGTGCCATGAAAACGATGTCATGCCGAGCCTACCAGTACCTATGGTCGAAGGATGCCACAGACCATATCTCTGGTCTATGCGTGCTACAATGTCTTCAGCTCATTCTCTGTAAGGATAAGCATACTGAAACGTAGCTTATCTTTCATAATCAACCAACACGCGAGCGGAGACGCGGGTTTAAGCTAGTATAAAATAGTGTACGCTCTTCAGGTATTATTAATTGATGTTCCATGTAAAATGTAGCAGTTATCGTACTCATTACCCTCATTTGAGGAAACCTCCCTATTGGCCCATTAAACTATTTTTTATATAAATTATGATGAATTATGCACAAGATAGAGTCTAGGTTACCAAATAATGTATTCGAAATTTTGTTCATTGTCGGGATGATAATTCATGCATGAGAGGGTTAATCTAATTTACACTGAGGGCAACACACACAATCATGCTCGAGGGAGGACTCGAACCTCCGGCGTGTATGGCGTCCCACTGCGTAGCATGAAGCCTTAGACCAAACGGCGTTTCCGTGCGGCAAACAATGAATTTAACAGGCTTGGAACAGACTCTTTGGAAGCAGCGGTATTACAGAGCGCCTCGCAAATACTTCCATTACTCCCACTGCTGCAACGCGCACGTCAGAAGTAATTTTCCGGGCAATAGGGATTGGCGCAGTTATCGCTTATAGCGGGGAGAGGGACAAGCAATATGAGGGCCGCGCCGCCACCCCGGCGCGCTGTTTGCGGAGAGCCTCAGCGGCGTCGACTCTCCCTACGCCACCTCCGACCCCCCACGCCCCCTTCACCCCCACGAGCCACCGCCCTACCATTCCGGGCGAGACCGCAGAAACGGCCCTGAGAGAAAGAGACGGCGGCAGGAAGGCGCTGCGGGATGCGTTTGGCACACCACCAAAAAGCCACCCTTGAGTGGCTTAACCCCGCGCTACAGCCCCGGTCCCGCAGCAATATATGGAGGAAACTGTGTTCTCCGGCCGGTGGGAGGGCGGCGCGACGGCTGCTGGCAGTCGCGTACACCCTCGCTTCGCCCTTCCCGCCGAGAAGCGACCGACCGACACACCGACCACCGTCCCTGGCGCTTGTGTCGCCACAGGTAACGAGGTCCAGACTACCGAACTATTTTAACAGCTTGTGCAGCCTCTACAGTCGGGTGAATTTCCGCTTATAATCAGTAACCAGATGTGCATAACACACAGAAAATATTGTATACAAGGCGAACCAAAGGCTATGTTTTATTGGCAGGACACTGAGAAGACGCAACATTTCTGCTAAAGAAACTGCCTACGTAACACTTGTGAGTTTGAGTTTGGACTATTTCTATGCATTGTGGGATCCTCACCAGGTGAGACTGGCGGACAATGTAGAATAAGTTCAAATGTTTTTTAAATCTATCGGACCAAACTGCGTGGTCATCAGTAGGTTGCTTACAAACTACTCAAACAAAGGTAAACGAACCTAAGGACAACGCACCCACCCATGCCCCAGGAAGAACTAGAACCTCCGACGGCAAGCAGCCGCGCGCTCCTCAGCGAGACGCCTTAAACCGCTCGGATACTCCACCGCGGTAGAGAAAGTTCAGAGAAGGGTAGCTCGTTTAATACTATCACGATATAGGGGAGAGAGTGTCAAGGCAATGATGCAGGATTTGGGGAGGAAATCATTTAAAGAAAAGAGTTATTCGTTGTGGCAAAAATTTATTTTCGAAATTTCTTTCACGTACTTTCTCTTCCGAATGCGAATATATTTTGTTAGCACCAAACTACATAGGGAGACACAATTACCATAATAAAATAAAGGAAATTAGATCGAAAACAGAAATATATACGTGTGGCGGTTTCTCGCGAGCTATTAGAGAGTGTAATTGTAAAGAAATGTCATAAAATCGGTTCGATGAACCGTCTGCTGTGCACCTCAATGTAACTAGCAGAAAATCTATGTAGGTGTACACCTGTCGCCTTTGGTTGGGTGTTATAACTTGAATACATATCGTAAAGAATCCACTCCCTTCTTCTTCTTGTCATGGGTACACTGATTCTTCATTACCTTAAGACATAGAAGCCAGCGATTTGTTTGTCACTAGTGATTAATATTTTATTACATTTATAAAAGTACCCTACATATCACATTTCAGTGCATTGCAGAAGGTCCATTGGACCCCTTTTGTAAAATTTCTCTACCGGTCCATTCTCCAATGGTGTGTGGAAAGAAGGAACTTATAAATGTTTCACTCTTCGATCTAATTTCTCTAGTTATTATGATCATGTCTCCCATTGTAGGCTGGTGTTCACATTCGGAGGAGAAGGTTGGTGAACGAAATTTGGCCTGTAGATATCGCTACAATGAATAAAGCCTTTCTTTTAATGATTTTCACCCCAGTTCGTGCATCATTTCCGTGACATTCTCTCCCCTGTATCGCAGTAGTACAAAACGAGTTGCCTTTCTCTAAATTTTTTCTATTTCCTGCGCCAGTCCAATCTTGTGAGGATCCCAGAATGAGCAGCAATACTCGGAAATAGGGCGTGGAAGTGTATCATAGGCTTTTTTCCAGTAGAACTGTTGCAACGTCTGTTTTGCCAGTGAAACGTAGCCTTTGGTTTTCCCTCCCTACAATATTCTCTATGTGTTCTTTCCAATTTGTTATTTCTAGGTATTCAGTTGAATTTACGGCCTGTAGATTTGACTGATTTATGGTTTGCATTTCCTTAATTTATCGGATGACAGATATTTAGACTGTGCCGATTCAATAGACTTAACCAATATGAAGCGATGAGTACGGCATTTTCGAGAGGGTGAATAGGTGTGCATGAGATGATACGGCCAGGTCGACCCTGCACAGATCGCTCGCGATGGAGAACGTCTTTATCAATTTAGCTGTACAGATCTGTGGATAACAACCACATTATTGTATGCAAACCTGGATGTCGGCTTTACTGCCTTGAAACGTCCTGTTTATCGCAAAGTCTGTGTGAGATAAATTGCGCGAATGCATAGAGAAGAACAAATGAATTCATTCAAAAGAAATCTTTCCTACTTTGCTGGACCAATATGAAGTAGAAGGTGACCATTTTCTTAGCATTATCGTAATGGGAGATCTGGTGTGGTGTCACCACTACAGGCCGGAAACCTAAATACAGCCAATGGAATTGCCACATTCGTATTCTCCGTCAAAGCAGATGTCGTCTATAGGTACAGCGATGTGCACAGTCTGATATGATTGCCATTGTGTGGTTCTTTAGGATGCCACGGAGTCTGAAGAAACTATCAATTCTGCATGCTAGTACACGACACTGACTAAGCTGAAACCCCGAGTTTCTAAAAAGAGATAGCTGAAGAAGGAAAAAAATTCTCATCAAATGGAAATTCATCGGGAGTTGTTGGACAAATATGGACCTCAAGGTGACACTTCTCTGGATAGCATCGTCATCGGACATGAAAGATGGTATGACGGCTACGACCTGGAATGCAAAAGACAGTCTACGGAATTGCAACATGTTAATTCTCTGTCAATGAAGAAATTCAACCTATAGATATGAGCAATCTTGTGGAATAGCCATTTTGGGGTTCTTTTGAATGTCCTTTGGAGTTTGGAGTCACTGGCATTTCAGCACGATGCAAGACAACAGTGACAAAGCTAAAAGCCTGAATATCCTGGGTAACACAGAATAGGACCAACTTTCAAGTACAACGTGGTAGTGTCAGGCCCCACAACAGTTTTACGAACAAGATACTTACAGCAAAATTGTACCCTACTATCTGACCACATACATCTGATAGTTCTTATTTAGCAACTTTGTATTTCCATTCTCTGAGTTTCTGAAAGATGGAATACTTGGCGAATATTTCAAGACTCTGATACAGTTATCGAAGCTGAAAATAAATGTTTAGCCTTAGTTCGTTCAAATTAATACAAGCGCAGCATGCAGGCTCCTGTTAAGCGTTGTCAAAAGTGCTTACCGAAAGCCGATGACTATGTAGAAAAATTACAGTGAGTAACTGATATATTGCTCTATATATCTATGGTGTTCTTTTTTATGAATCTCATACAGTTCTCAATAATAGAAATAGGAGGCATTACATTCGCAACGTTTCCGTAATATGCTCACTGGTCAAAACAGTAGTCGCATTGGAGCACTGTGCATGGAGGAGAACTTGACTGGTACCATTTATTTACGTACTGTGCTTGTATTAATCCGAACTAATGAGTCTACATTCAGTAAACATAGATATAACACCTGGTTAATATGGATTCGAGTAATTATATTCATCGTAATGTGAACTCTAGGTTTCACACGTCGTAAAACCACCTCACATCTATTTATCCACTGTTGCAGTCCAGAACAGCGCGTGAGACTACAGATGACCGATATTTTGGAGTATCAACGCTAATTATCAAATGTGTCTAAGCCCCTCGCACCCCTGTGACACGGCGTATCATATAGCACAGTATTAGTAGGCGTTCTGTGTTGTCCAACATAAAAGATGTTGAGTATTTTGACATTATGGTTGACGTAGAGTGCTCCGACTAGTCAATGAAGCCATTCACCCGTTGTGGGTGAAGGTTCTGTTATGTTTTGGGGGCATTTAATCATGCTATGATTTGGAACTCCGAGTTCAAGTGTTCGTTAAAGTTAATATAAACTATAATTTAAAATTTTTCATCACCAAGTTTTACAATTTCGTCCTCAATTTCAAGAGAAGCTTGCGTTCCAAACCCGTCATCCAAAATAGGAATATCGATCACCACGCATGTGTACTTAAATAACACACCATCATCAGATATCAATCAGTAACAAACCATATGAAACGTTTTATAAAAGTGTATGAACCTCAGTAAACTAGAACCTCGCCCTGTGTAATGTAACTATCAGTTACACGCTTCAAACGTTTATGGTATGCATAAAAAATAGAATAAAACAAAAATAAAAAGTGGATTCTTATTATTACCGAATTAACACCAAACGTAAATAATATTACGCTATGTATATCTTATATCAATACAGAACAGAATGTTGCGCTTTATTAGTATTCTCCTATTCATTATTTTCAACTTTCACAATTCCATTTCTACCATTTTCGATGATACTATTATCGTTTTTTTTCTTTGTTTAAAAAAATGCTGGACCGTAGTCTGATGCCTACCGCTTTTCGTATTTCACTCCAGCGGCGGTAGGCTTTACGGAGTTACGAGCCTACGGACTACGGGCGAAAGCGCCAGAAAATAAAAATGTGATCCCCGGGATACTCGTGTAAGGACGTAAAGGAAAGATTAAGACAATAAAAGGGTATTGAACTAGATCATTCCGGAAGACATTTCGCTAAGTGGCAGTCATAAAAAAACCATAAAATCTGCGCGAGCGGATATTGAACCGTCACCGGCGATAAAATTAAGGCCCATTATTGTGAGAGCCTAAATCTCTACATACATTAATCACAAAAATATTGACGTATCCCTTCAACTGCCGGTGGTGCTGCGTCCCTAGGCACACCATAAACTTGCAAACCTTGTTCTCAACATCTTAATTAATCTCTTTATTAACACTTTAGGACACACTACATTTGAAGAAAAACGCCTTTCCAAAGTTTCATTGTTATATACGGGTCAGTCATATGAAGACAAGATAGATTGAAATAGTAATTAAAGTGTTAATTATTTCACTAGTAATTTCCATAGCTGTTATTGTATTTATTAGTGTGTTGGACAATACTGTTAGTATCATCTTGAAAATACATTTCCGATTTCATTTTTCATACTTCTCTGGCGATCTGTTGTCTTCTTGCGTTATCGCATATTTTGCCGAATATCACTGTCGTTTTCGCACGATATTTCCATAACTTGGCTGTTTACCTTCATCGTGAGGCGCCTGATACTGTTTCAGGTAGCACGAATGAAGATAACGAGTTATCAAATGTTCAAATGTTTGTAAAGTCTATGGGACTTAACTGCGGGGTTATTAGTCCCTAAACTTACAAACTACTTATGAACTAACTAAGACTAAGGACGGCACAAATATCCATGCCCGAGTGGGGATTCGAACCTCCGACCGCAGTGGCCGTGCAGACCGTGACTGAAGCGCCTCAGTCCCCTCGGCCACCGCGGCCGGCATAACGAGTTACTTTATGGAAATATCGTGCGAGAACGACGCTGATATCCTGCAGAATACCCGAATACTCAATAATTAACAGTTTCGTTTGCTTTCGGAAGCATGATTACACTAGGTATGTGCATCTGTCCGTCTAATGAAAATCAGCGGCCACCATTGTCTTCACAGTATCTCCTTTTTAGCTTCACGAATAAGGAAATGAAATCAGTCAAATTTAAAGATTCAACTATATACGTTCGAATCACATATACGAACAACTAAACTGGAAAGAACACATAGAAAGTATCTTATGGAAGCAGGCCCAAAGGCTTCGTTTTATTGGAAAACACATATAAGATGCAACAGTTCTACTAAAGAAACTGCTTATAGTGCACTTGTCCGTCCAATATTAGAGTATTGCTACGCGCTGTGGGTTCTCTACCAGGGGAGACTGACGGAGGACGTTATACAAGTTAAGCAAAGAGAAACTTGTTTCATATTATCGTGATTCTCGGAAAAGAATTCGCAGAAGGGACTTTGACAGAAATGATGCATGAATGGGTGGAAAATATGAAAGGAAAAGACTTTACTCCAGGTGGTGATATCTACTTACGAATATACTTTCAACAATTTCCGGCTCCGAATGCGAACATATCATGTTAGCACCCCGTACATAGAGAGCCATGATCATCATAATGAGGAAAGAAAGTATTTTCAGTCGCTTTAGAAAACTGAACGGTAGATGTGTTGTTTGTTAAGCTTAAGGGACTTCTGCGGGGTAATCAGTCCCTAAACTTACAAACTACTTATGAACTAACTTATACGACACAAACATCCATGCCCGAACTCGGATTCGAACCCAGACTGTAGCGGCCCTGAAGACTGTGACTGACGCGCCGCAGACCGCTCGGCCACTGCGGCTGGCCAAACGGTAGATAGATAATATGAAAGCGATTCGATGAAACTTGTGCAAGACATTTAGGTGTGATTTGTCGAGTTAATATACACACTTAGATGTAGATCGTTTTACTTTAGCTAATTTCGTCGTATAAGCATGGTACAGAAATTCGAAATAATCGACCAACGAAATGCTGCAGTCAGCCTAATGGATGCCCATGTGAGTTACAGAGTCATGGACTCATTCGTGACTAATGAACCAATCTGCTACACTGGCGGGGAGAGGGGACATTACTCTGTTAATTATCCGAATATACAAAGCTCATAGTTAATAGCACTAGTGACAAGTTGAAATGGTATGCTATGGAATGAAATCAAAAGGAACTACGTGACATGCAGGCAATGCGTTGATTTTTGAAATCCTTCAGAATAAACCGAAGCCAATAATTAACGATCCCTTGATCTCAAAGTGCCTGTGTTATAAATGCGCTAATCTACATTTCCCCGTATCGTGGCATGTGATGAAATTACCTATGTCATTATGAAGTTCTACACGCACTGCTCGTACTCTGTGGGCAGCCTTTAATCTTTAAATGTGCTCAGTCATTTACGCGATGGCCCACAATTCACTTCTCTTTGTTCGGCCGAAAGAATTCCTATAATGTCAACTGCCATTGCGACGTCTCTATATTACTGTACAGTTATTCCGGAACAATGGTCTGCTCGACACAATACAGGTACTGTAATCAACAACTGTGTTTTATTTAGGCAGTTAAAGCAGCGTCGCTGAGGCGCGCAAATAAATGTAATTTTGGATCCGGTATTTTTAACGAATTCCACAAAACTGTAAACTTAATTTATAATCTATTACGAAACTTTTTTCTCCTATAACTGCCTCCTTGCAAAACAATGAAAGGAACGCAGTATGTGGCATTTCACAGCACATTTCATCAGACTTTAGCATCAGGTGCACCGTTTTGCGAAACAACAACAAGTTTTACTTATACCACAGAATGTACAGTCATGCTCTAAATATCCAAGTGACCTGAATTGTATTTCGCCTTATTCGCATGCAACCCTCATAAGTCAGTTGTCTAGTAGGTCCTCTGATCGCTCCTCGGTACAGTCGTTTCACTATTGAAAATGGTTCCAACATGTCACCGCTAGGAAACACTGCTCTGTATCTCAGTAACTCAAAACGTAAAGTAATACCACAATACTACGAATATCAGGGAACACCTTATCACAGATAAGACTGCCCTTAAGGCTTGTAAGCTCACAATTATTACAATAAATTACATACGTGAAATGTTACCACTCTCATTATTATGTCAGGTAGATAATGCAAGTAGTAAGTTCATCGTATTCATGATTGCTTGTTCAAAGTAACATACCGTACTTCTTACGTAACACAAAATTACATTAAAATTTTAAGTTACTCACGAGCAGCTAGTTGAGAATATGTATGAACTTCAAGTGACACAACGAACCGTCTTTTCTGCATATGGATTCAAACTCAACTTATTCAGACTATGCAAAGATTAACCAATTGACAGAAACTAACAGCCATTCCTTACTAAGCATGCAGAGAGTGATATACCTCGATTTTAAACAGTATCAGTTAGCAAATATCAACTTTAAATTACATAACGTAAACATTTTTAATGGGTGGGAATTCCTACCCAACATCTATTGCCCATGTTAACGAACAACGAGACATGTTAAATATTGCTTCTTCACAAGAAACTTACTTGAACTGCCGTTAGGTAAATTTTTGTGTTGGACAGGGATTCGAACCCAGAAACTAATCGGATTGTTATTGAAGCACAATAAACTGTGACATATCGGATTTTCTCGGCAGTAGCTAAATGTTTTAACTGAAGTGACGAGACGAAACAATTTTTACGTGCCAGGACTCCAACCCGGCACCATCGCTGTTTTATTATAGAGAAAGGGAAGGTTAAATATGGGTTTGTTACACCAGTAGTGACATGTGATCGTATTTGAACTAGAAATAATATGACGAAGTGTTCAGTGCAGACTAGGAATCGAACGCAACACATATCGTTGACCACATACAAGGAGATGTCAGCTACCGAATTTTTCTCCACCAGCAGCTCGAAATAACATCCTTGAACTTACAGTGATCTCGCAAATAGTTCTGTGTCTCACTGAGAGTCAGATATCGTTAGTGTTGCCAACGAATGAAAATACATTGAAAATCAAAATCATTATACACCAGAAGATATGTGATATCATGCTACAGCTTGATAATACACAATGAAAACTTCAGTGCTGGGACAGGATTTGAACCGATTCACGCGTAAAATGAGGAGATGTTGAAGAATTTGCCGTTTTGAACATACAACAAATTGTAGTCGAACTGTATGTCACGAAGGGATCAAATTCCGCGTTAAGGGCGGTCTGAGTGGCATTCCCAGTCCAGAACCAATTTTATCGACATTCAGATGCTCAAATAAAAGATGGAATATGTGTCCTGTGAACCTACATCGCGTTTGTTTCGTCACAAGAAATAAATAACTAGTATAAGAAAAGTTACTGGTGATAGAGTTTCCACATGTCACCACTCCTGACTATATTGTGGGTCAATCTAACCTCTACTTGATAGAGAAGGAATATCAATTTTAATGTGAATTTCAGACCACAAAGCCATTATACCTTCTTCTCTTGGCATAGCCAGAAGTGAATAGAATTTGTCTCTCCCCATCAAAAACTCATCGGCAGAAGTTGGACTAGAACCGAGACCATATCAATCTATCATCAATCCAACAGACCACCAAATCCTCTTCTCTGTGACTCATTTTTCTATCGTAACGCCGTATCGTCACAGTGGATGAGAACTCTGACACACAGGCTCCCTGTAGTGGTTTGCAGCAGGTTCAGTACATTGATTTACTTGGTTGACTGAATCGCCTTGAACGAGCTGCTTCGGCTACCCGGTGCATACATTCGACTCTGTTTTGTAAACACCAAAATAAAATCACATAATTGCCACCTACACAGAACTGCCATAGGAAGTGTTTCTTTCCACTTGAGCTGCTCTATTCCGCTGTTCGTTGAGAACGTCGTGTAGTGCAAAGGAAGAGCTGTAACTGTCTTTCAAAAGCCTAGATCGGGCAATATGCATCATCTGGTAGCACTATGAAATTCGGAATTTCTGGAGGAATTGTTGTCGACTTCTGGAGATGCTGCAACACGTGTACCGTAACGGTTAGCGTAGCGCACCTTAGATAAGACGTCGCGAGTTCAATTACATTCACTCCTACATTTTTAAACGCAATTCTGCTGTCTTCTGACGTTATCAACGTAATTGAACTGTGAAAAAATGTCGAGTTGCACTGGTCAAACACGCACACATCTTACTGTTGATGAGTAAGCAATTGATACTTAAGCCATATTCGTGGATGATAAAGAAGGACGGTAGGTGTGTGGTTCGATTGTCGCTCAGGCACAAAAAATTTTATCCGTATTTTAGATTCAAACAGCTAACAGCTGGTAAGAAAAACCGTTACGTAACATTTGATTTCACTTAGTTAATAATCCGATTTCGTACTGGGTTTATATCTCCGTCACAGAACTTCACATCGTGAATGTCTTCTTTAAATGCGTACACACTTAGTCTTCCTGGAGTCTAATGCAGACAGCAAAGAAATCTTGCTTCAGTAGTTTGAAATATACAAGAACCACAACTTTTTATCAGTAAACAAAGTACTTTGCCGTAAACCTAGTTTCGATATGCGGAAACGTTCAGGGAATAAAAGGGATGCAACGTTAGGGTGTCACACCCTGTATATAACTCATGGGAGGAACTCAAATGTTCAAATGTTTGTTAAGCTTATGGGACTTAACTACGGGGTCATCAGTCCCTAAACTTACAAACTACTTATGAACTACTTACGAACTAGGACGGCACAAATATCCATGCCCGAGGGGGGATTCGAACCCCCGACCGTAGAGGCCGTGCTGACCGTGACTGGAGCGCCTCAGTCATCTCGGCCACCGCTGCCGGCGGGGGAGGGGGGGGGGTGGGAACTGCGCGAGCATAGTATATGCACATATTATTGGAAAAATTTTTCGTCCACTTTTGGAATAACAGCTCTCTTTTATTTAAAATTATATATAAGAAACAGTCTAGAGTAGAATGATTTTTATTTACTTAGTTTCGGTCCTTTTTTTTTTTTTTTTTTTTTTTTTTTTTTTTTTTTTTTTTGGAACCTCTTCAGGATTGCAACACCATTTTTTTTTTTTTTTTTTTTTGGAACCTCTTCAGGATTGCAACACCATTGATGTGATGGAGCTGGGATGGTGCTTGGGAGTCTTCCAGTGCGGCCCTGCAAGGCTTCATGATGGCAACTCCATTGAAGTGGTGGAGCTGGGAAGTGCTTGGGAGTCTTCCAGTGCGTCCCTGCAAGGCCTCAGGATTGCAATTCCATTGATTTGTGGAACTGGACCGGTGCGTGGGAGCGTTCTAGTGCGTCACTGAAACGCTTCAGGATTGCACCTCCATTGATGTCGTGGAGCTGGGCAGGTGCTTGGGAGCCTTCCAGTGCGTTACTAAAAGGATCTCAAGCACCTGCCCAGCTCCATGATATATATAGCGTTGCAATCCTGAAGATGGTCCAAGAAAGAACCGAAACTAGTCTAAATTAATAAAAATCATTGCACCCTAGACTGTTTCTTATTTAATAAGTACATACAGGTCGCATAGTCTTTGGAGAACATAAGGATAATCCTTCGGCCTGTCCTGCGTTGTTAGTGGAGCGCTAAGGCTGCGCACGGCGGTGGCCTACCGGCGGCCGCTCCCGGCTGACCTGCCAGCCGCGCGCCTGCCGCCCTAATTGATGGCCTATATGGAGGCCGGGATTAGGCGTGAGCTGAGTCTGCCGGGCGGCGGCTCCCGCATAAATCTCGCCAGATTACGTCTCCAAATTGAAGGAACACCGCCTGCCCTGAGGCCGCGTCTGCCAGGATGCTAACCACACCGGCGCCGACACCGCCAACTTCACCCAAGTATTTGCCGCGGCACAACGGTTGGACAGCAAATACACCTGTGCGATGATATTATTTTGGTTCCCGGAGTTCCCTCATCCCTGTCGAAAACCGCGTCGCAGAATTCGAGCTATAACTTACAAGGAAAGTACTTAGGCTCGAACAAACAGAAATACACCAAAATCGTATGATAGATAATGTAAAGGTCCCTTATTGCACTAGTGATACTCCCGCATCTTCAAAACTCTGCAGTCGCCAATTACAGGCCTTTGCGCGCGCCATGCGGCGTTGCTCTTTGACCTGCCGGTACGCCAGTAGTAACGGTGCAGTGTGCCTCTGAAATCGCTCTTTGTCACGTTATTTGTATAGTGAAGCGTCAGGTGGGTCGGAGATTGGTAATCAATCCTGCTAATCTATTGCAGTTGGTTGACATGGAATTCCGAAGAGCCCTTCTTGGTGAATACGGTCTTGGTGTAGAAGGAGAATCATTTAAATATTTTCTGGTATCTATTATAGTGCAGGAATATGAGCATAGATTAGAAACACTATAATAAATAATAGGTAACGTGCGCCAATACCATCTACACGAAGAAGGTTTTTTCGTAACTTCACCTCAACCAGTCACACTATATAAGCAGGATTGATTACCAATCGCCGACCCATTCGACACTTCAACACACAAATAACGTCACAAAACGCAACTTCAGAGGCACACTGCACCATCACTACTGGTGTACCGGCAGCTCAAAGTGCCGGTCGCAGTAGCTGATGGGACTGCGGCGCGCCAGTCACGGTCTCCACGGCCACTAGGGTCGGGGATTCGAATCCCCCTTCGGGCATGGATATTTGTGCCGTCCTTAGTGTTAGCTAGTTCATAAGTAGTTTGTACGTTTAACGACTGATGACCTCGTCATACCTATACAAAAATTTGAACATTTGCAGGTCAAAGTGCAATGCGGCATGGCACACGCAGAGGCCTCTAATGGGCGACTGCAGAGTTTTGCAGATACGGAAGTATCACTAGTGCAATAAGAGACCTTTACACTATTTATCATACGATTTTGGTGTATTTCTGTTTGTTACAGCCTAAGTACTTTCCTTGTTAGCCCATGGTGGTGGAGTATATCCATTTAACTCGTAGTATTATACAGAGGTCAAAACAATTATGGGATTAAGAATAATGAATTCGTGTGGACCCGAGCTGGGATCGTGTTCGGCCTGGCTGATGCAAGTCTTTAGGTGACGGAACATGGGCGACTTTTGCGTCGATGATAATGCAATGGTGATGATGACAACAACCGGTTCCCGAGTGAAGAAAATCTCCTACCCGACGGGGATCAAACTCGGGCTCCATGCATGGGAGTTTACCACGCTGTCCACTAGACTACGAAAGCAGACAATTAGGGGAACAATTGAGGCATCTAGTTTCTAAAGTACTGTCATCGGTTGAGTGAACTAAACTGGTTCAACGTCTTTCTGTTGGTGCAATGGAATGGAGACAACAACATTACAGCAACAGAGACAGTGGTAAAAACAGAAATCTGGTGCACAGGGGAGTTGGTGTTGACTTGTCTTAACTAACAAACGTACTACACAAGTAGTTTGGTCCTGTTAGAGTACTGAACAGTTAGAACAATGCAACAACAATGTGACTTGCCGTAAGCTATGGAATGGAAAACCATAGGAAGGTTAGAAGCGGGACAGACAGCTGGCTGCAGCTACTGGAGCGTCCCAAAGTGTAATTTCCATAACCTGAATGCGATTTCAGACAAGAGGAACCATTGAAAGAAGGCAAACCCTAGGTCATCTACGGGTAACATCAGCAAGAGATGACCGTTGTCTCCGGTTAACAGCCCATCAAGACAGGAGACTGAAAGCAACTCAGCTGTAACACACCCTCCATGCAGCAACAGATCGCGCAGTATCAAAACCATCATTGCGAAATCGCCTTCGGAAATGTAGCCTCTACGCACGATGGACTGCAGCGTATCTCCCATTAAAAACACGGCACCGTTTAGCCGGCAGAAATTAGGCAGAGGAACATCGGATTCGAGTCGCACTCGGTTCTGTTCACGTGTTCAGCTGGACAGTAGTAGATCCCTCAATTGGAGATAACGTGGAACTCGGAACAATCTTGCAGGAAACATCACCATATCAAGGTGGTGTACGAATGGTGTGGGCAGGAGTCAGTCCTGGCGGTCGTACGGATCTATATGTTGTTCAGAATGGCGCTTTGACTGCTAAGAGGTAAATAGACGACATCCTCCAGCATTTTGTTGTGCCCGTACGCTGGTTCCAGAGGAGATGGTTTCCTTATGGAGGACGATTGTTATTGAAGTCTGTTTTGCCGTGGTGGAGTGGCCGAGCGTTCCAAGGCGTCTTGCTGCTGAGCGCGCCGCTGCTCGCAGTCGCTGGATATAGTCCTCGCTCGAGCATTGGTGTATTTGTTGTCTTGAGAGTAAGTTAGTTTAAGCAATTTGTAGAGCTGGGGACTGATGACCAGAGTATTTAAGTCCCTTGGATTTACAAACATTTGAATATTTTTAAGTCTGATTTCATTGGTTGCCATTATTTAGTTAAACTTAAAATCTAAGAAGTTTTTCGCAGACATTTTGAAGTTTATGGTTGTTGCAACTGTAAAAGACTGATTGTTGAAAAGCTCTAAAAATGTTCAAATGTTTGAAGAACTTATGGGACTTAACTACGGGGTCATCAGTCCCTAAGCTTACAAACTACTTATGAACTAGCTAAGACTAAGGACGGCACAAATATCCATGCCCGAGGGGGTATTCGAACCCCCAACTGTAGTGGCCGTGCAGACCGTGACTGGAGCGCCTGTCCCCTCGGCCACCGCGGCCGGCTTGAAAAGCTCTAGTACCAACAACTAATAAGATACCGTCAGACAGAATGTCTCCATAGTGATTCGCGGCATAATTTGACAACGTCGAGAGAACCTCGGGGAAACCATGTAAGACGTACAAACTTACGCGCCGGCAAGTTGACAGAGATAAGATTGTGACTGCTATTTTCCTTTTAATGGCTAAACACCTACGCTTCCGGTCTAGATAACTGTGCCCCGCAGTTTTTAGTTCGGCATGTCCCACAAAGTGAAGTGCCTGATTCAGCTAAGTGCAGGCTTCCGACACATTCAAGCGTTCGGCGGGGAGGAGGGGTCGGACACACTTTCGCTCCTCGCTGGCAAATGGGATACCAAACGAGCGTGAAACGCGAGCTGAAAAATAAAATGGCGCGCGTGATATATCTGCCTCCCCCCTGAATTGCACTCTAAATAAGCCTGTCGCGCGGAAGCCCACAGGGCGAGGTTTTCCGTAAGGGAAGCGGGCGTTCGCGTCCCGTGTCTCCCTCAAATATAAAGAGGGAATGTGCACACACTGCCGAAGCAGCGCGAATATCCGGTTACGGAAAGAATGGACCCTTGTGGAGTGGAAAACGTGCAGTAAGACATGCAAAAAGATTTATGAAAGCTGCAACGGCCTATTTAACTTTCCAATGGGTTTTTCTTGTATAATACTAACATTTAAATTATACCTGGAACTACCTCAAGACATGTAGTTAGTTACGTTGTTGCCGCATAACACAAAAATAACTGATCGCGTAAACTGAAGTTTTAAACAGTAAGACTACCAGAATCACTCAAACATACCAGATAATACGAAGCAATAAAGGAGGTAGGTGAGTTTTGTTACTTGGGCAGGAAAGTAACAAATGATGCAAATCACATACAAGTGCCTTTGTCGAAAATAAAAAATATACAATATGGTGGTATGTATGGACGGTGGCGGACTAAGGCTGTCGGAGGCCCGGGGCGGTCGCAAAACAAAATAATGTCCCCCGGCGACTTGAAATTAAATGTATTACTATAAAAAATTGGAAATTTGAAGAATGAATAAAAGTTCAGTGTGAAGAATTAAAACCATTGCGTTTTGCCGACGATACAGCAAAGGACCTGGAAGAGCAGTTGAATGGAATGGACAGTGAACTGAAAGTTGCATATAAGATGATCATTAACAAGAGCAAAACTACGGTAATGGAGTGCAGTCTAAGAAAATCATGTGATGCTGAAGGAATTAGATTAGGTAAAGAAACAATAAAGAAGGTAGATGAGTTTTGTTACTTGGGCAGTAAAATAACAAATGATGGTCGCAGTACAGAGGATCTAAAATGCAGAATGGCAATGGGTAGAAAAGCGTTCTTGAAAATGAGAAATTTGTTAACATCGAATATTGATTTAAGCCTAAGGAAGTCCTTTTGAAGACATTTGTGTGGATTGTTGCCTTTTATGGGAGTGAGACATGGACGATAAACAGTGCGGACAGGAAGAGGATTGAGGCTTTTGAAATGTGGTGCTACAGAAGAATGCTGAAGATTAGGAGGGTGGATCGCGTAACTAATGAGGAGGTACTGAACAGAATTGGGGAGAAAAGAAATTTCTGGCATACCTTGACTAAAAGAAGGGATCGACTGGTAGGACACATTCTTAGACATGAAAGAATTGTGAATTTAGCGTTGGAGGGAAGTGTGTGGAGTAAAAACCGCAGAGGAAGACCAAGAGATGGATACAGTAGGCAGATTCATATATATATATATATATATATATATATATATATATATATATATATATATATATATATGTGTGTGTGTGTGTGTGTGTGTGTGTGTGTGTGTGTTTATTCTCCTCTCCGTGGAGTGGAGCGGACTTTCTGAGATCCGGTCCATAAATAGTGACCGTTCTGTTCAGCCAATTATGAGACTAGGTGATGCTAAGACAACGGAGGCTTATAATTGTGAATAAATGGGAGGGCCTTACCAGTCCCGGCGTACACCTTACAACAACGAAAACCATGGTCAGAACCAAATTAATTTACTTCTGAGAAACTGTCCAAGACCAAAATATAATTGCTTATCAGGAGAGCTAAAAATGTTCAAATGTTTGTAGAGCTTATGGGTCTTAACTACGGGGTCATCAGTCCCTTAACTTACAAACTACTTATGAACTAGCTAATACTAAGAACGACGCAAATATCCATGCCGGAGGGGGCATTCGAGCCCCCGACCGTAGTGGCCGTACAGAAAGAGACTGGCGTGCCGCAGACCACTCAGACATTGCGGCCGGCTATCAGGAGAGCATGAGTGCACTCTCGACAACTAAAAATTTGAAGCCCGAGCTTACTCGTAAAGTCACAGGGATCAACTCGTCCAAATTGCAACGGACAAGCGTCTCCCTAGAGGAGCCGCATTCAGAAGCGCGCTATCGACTGCAAATACAGTAATAAAAATGCATAACTCATTTCATTCTGCACCACGAGGAGTGGAGCGGGCTGTTTGAGATAGGACCCATAATGAATGGCAGTTCTACGAATCGAATTCACCTGTTACCAGGTTCGTGCATATTTTCATTCAACTTTTCATGCCGAATGCACACAGTATTCCTTGTTTTGACAACGAGGTCCTAAAATTTAAAGTAAAGAAACAATAAATAAATAAATGAATAAAAACAATATAAAAATGTAACTAACAATGTGCATAACAAGAATAGAAAAAAACGTGCGTAACTAAAAAAAAGTTTTTTAGCAAATTGTATAGTAATTATAGCTTTTCCTTTAAAGGCAAATGCAAGGATTATAATCTGTGCAGTGAAAATATGCTCTTTTTTTTTTTTTTTTTTTTTTTTTTTTTTTTTATTCGTGCAGGCAGTTCAAATGGTGATTGTGGAATGTGTACACCATTAGAGAAACTTCACTCCCGTACATACTGTTAATGCTTCGTCAACATTCCATCTTTCATACTTCAAAAATATTCACCCAACTCACGATCCTCCGAACACTATGTCTCGATTTTTCTCGGTCGTCGGCATCTAGGAGTTGCCGACTTTTCTCCTTTAATTGGATCAACCCTCGGCTTGATTATCTTTCGTGCAACATCTTTCCTTTGACTAAAATCTTTTCCGAGCTATTATCCTGTCGTCGAACATTGTGGTCGAAGAGTAATAGGATTCACCGGAAACAGATACTGGGTAACTACTGCTCCAACCCGAGTTCGTGAAAAATGTAGGTCTTGGGGGAAACAAAATCCTTGTTGTATTCATATAAATTACTACAAACCAAAGAAGTATTCAGACACTTAAATATAACGCTGCAATTTCAAACTACTAACATATACTCAGTCAAAATAATTCAGATGATTCTAACCAAAAAGTTCAGTAATTCAACATATAGAAGAAAGAAAAGCTTAATATGTAATATCATAGTTTAATAATAGCGTACGGTGAAAGTTATCTATTAATAACAGCACTAAAATAAAAATTGTTATGACTCTACAAAATTAGTCTGAAAAATCAGTGTGAAAATTTAGACAAATAAAATAGGCACATTCCGACGTATATTTCTCATGTGTTCATTTATTTCAGTCTATACATTATACCCACATATTATTTCATCTGCTATTGACAACTGAATCAAGATATATGTATTTTAGTTTTCAGTTTTTTTTCTTTCTTTCTTAGAAAAGCTGGTAGAAGACGCTTCTGGAATTTTCTTCTCTTTCCTTTCGCAATTCTTTTTACAGGACGGCCCATGAGAATAGCCGAAAAGCTCTTTTGGTTTAAAAAACGAATATTGAAAACTATCAGCTCCTATTATACTTATAACTTTACCCATTTCGGTTTTGAAGCATCATCAGGAAAGTAAATGAAATAGACTAATTACGTTGGTACAGTTTCAGCCTCCTTATCCATGTCAATCAATAAAATATTCGTAAAATGTCATTTGACATCATCGAGACCTTATGCCAAGTGACATTTTACGAAACTTCTATTGATTTACATGTATAAGGTGGCATTCAATGTACCAACGTAATCAGACTCTTTATTTTACATTTCTCAAGATGGTTCAAAACCGAAACCGGTAACGTTATAAATACACAGCTGATGGTTGGCAATATGCAATTTTAAATTATATTACGTCTGTTACCACACACCGCAGTAATTTTTTGTCATTTGGTAGTTGCTGTGCCTTCGTTGTTTCTTTCTCCAGCTTCCGTGGAAGATCCGAAGTCTGGGCCGAGCAGACTGGAGCGCCACGTTGCGGAGCGCGAGTTCTCCCGCGTCGGAGGTTCGAATCCTCCCTTGGGAATGGATGTGTGAGCTGTCATTAAGTTAGTTTAACTGAGTTTAAGTAGTTTGTAAGCTAGGGACTAGTAACCAAGCAGTTAAGTCCCATACTAAATATACCCAAACAAAGTAATTCAGATGATTCTACCAAAAAAGATCAGTAATCCAATATATATAAGGAAAACAGACTTAAACAATGGCGTGCAGTGAAAACTGTGTATTAACAATAGCCCTAAAATAAAAATTGTGAGGACTCTAATTTTAACATACGATTTTTAGGTCCGGTGCCTTTCGGAAAAACTACTTCAGGCCTAGAGCGCACATTCTACAAGCCACCAGAAGACAGATGGCACCCAAGATAGTTGTCCTTTCTCGCTGGTTTGCTTTGTGGAGACGCCCAATATGTGAATGTTATTGTCTCATTCTTCTATCGTGTCGGCACTTCGTGCAGTAGGCGTTACAAAACCAGGAGCAAATTCATGGTCGCCAAAAAGTTTTTTCTGTATGTAATATGGCATCTTTCGCATTAACAGACTTAGACTTCGTCTGACCGATGACCTTGAATATTGGTTCACGTAAGTACATTCAGTAGGTTTTTATACTCTGCATGCCACCATACGGTGTATTTAACTTCAAAGCAGTTTCATAGATAACAGCAAAAGCTGGCGTGTGTATGCTATTTTTCATGGAGTAGGTTCTCTTAAACAGTACGGTACACAGCACATTTTCATCTACATCTACTTGGGGTACTCTGCAAATCACATTAAAGTGTCTTTCTCGAAAATCAAAGAATATACAATATGGAGGTAGGTATGGACGGTGGCGGACTAAGGCTGTCGGAGACCCGGGGAGGCAGCGAAACAAAATAAGGCCTCCCCGGCGACTTGATATTAAATGTATTACTATAAAAAATTGAAATTTGAAGACCGAATTAAAGTTCAGGGTGAAGAATTAAGAACATTACGTTTTGCGGACGACATAGTAATTCTGTCAGAAACAGCAAACACCTTGAAGAGCAGTTGAACGGAATGGACAGTTTGCTGAAAGGTGCATACAAGATGAACATTAACAAGAGCAAACTATGATAATGGAGTGCAGTCTAAGAAAATCAGGTGATGCTGAAGGAATTAGATTAGGTAACGAAACAATAAAGACGGTAGATGAGTTTTGTTACTTGGGCAGTAAAATAAAAAATGATGGTCTCAGTACAGAGGATATAAAATGCAGAATGGCAATGGGTAGAAAAGCGTTTTTGGAAAAGAGAATTTTGTTAATATCGAATACTGATTTAAGCCTAAGAAAGTCCTTTCTGAGGGCATTTGTGTGGTGTGTTGCCTTGTATGGGAGTGATACATGGAAGATAAACAGTGCGGACAGGAAGAGGATAGAGGCTTTTGATATGTGGTGCTACAGAAAAATGCTGAAATTTAGGTGGATGGATCGTGTAACTGATATTGAACATAATTGGGGAGAAAAGGAATTTCTGGCATACCTAGACCAAACGAAGAGATCGATTGGTAGGACACATTCTTAGACATCAAGAAATTGTGAATTAGCATTGGAGGGAAGTGTGTGGGGTAAGAACCACAGATGAAGACCAAGAGATGGATATAGTAAGCAGATTCAGACAGGATATCAAGGAATTGTGAAGAAGCGTTGGAGGGAAGTGTGTGGGGTAAGAACCACAGATGAAGACAAAGAGATGGATACAGTAAGCAGATTCAGACAAATGTAGGTTGCCGTTCTTATGTGGAGATGAAGAGGCTTGCTCAGGATAGGGTATTGTGGAGACGTGTATCAAACCAGTCTCCGGACTGACGACCCTAACAACAACTATAAGAAAGTAACTTTTGAGATTTCGAGTCCCCCCAGGACGAGGGAAAAAATGACGAAGAGGCTTGCTTGCGAGCTATCGAGGGGCGGTCCGCCTCCCCCCCCCCCACCCCCACCGCTCGGTATGGAGGGCGGAGCACTACTAGAGGATGTGAAGAAATAAATACACTGACAACTCTGGGTTTTTAGCTATTCCACTAACGATTCAGGTGAATTACATTAACATCGCCATATTTTAACAATCACAACTTCCTTGCGTTTCGTTCGCGAAGAAAGAGTGCCAAGGAGGTGAAGGCCGTTAGCGAGGCTCCACTTTACCTCCCCTCCCCCCCCCCCCCACCGTCCCACCACATAACGACGCCTCACCAACTCCTCGAGCCGAGCAGATCAGAAGAAACGGGCGCAAGGCCGGGAAGGAGGCGGTGCGGAGAGAGCGCTGATGGCGAGAAAATTCTCATCACACTTTGTCAACAGAACGCCGCCTTTAAACAGAAGCCGAGCGGGCTGCGGGCTCGCTGGCACGGTCTGGGGGCGGGCGGCGAGTAATTTGATCCGCCCCCTACCGCCTGCCGCCCCCGCGCCAGGTGGTGCCGCCCCTGGGCGCGGAAGGCACGTCCGTCACGGAGCGACGTGCCTCCCGCCCGACGCCTAATTAAAGTCTCGCCAGGGAAACGGTTAATCACGCGCACCAACGGCCCGCTCGGCCGATGCCTGCTTCCCTCGGATGCACTGCCCCGTATAAGGAGGGCCGCTGCGTTCACACTGCTGGAACTGACGAACGCCGCCAGTGGTCGGCCGATGAAATCGGCCGATACCTCGATCACTGTGCCCGCGATCTCTTTTGATCGAAAAAATTGTTCGGGTTACAGTGTAATCTAGCAATGGCTGCATGTGAACTGCGTACTTTGGGTTCCACCTGAACACATCGACATGTGAACTACGGGCAGAGAAGGCTTAGCAACTAATTCGATAATCATCATCGTCTTTCTTATTGAAACAAATTAATTGGAGATGTTAATAAATTACTTTTACTTTATACTTGCTGAAAAACCGGTCTCCAGGGCATATATTTACTCCATTCTTAAGTTAGTCCATTTCTGCTTCCCCTTTGTCTCTCTGTCCACCTTCTTTTTCCTTTTCTCTCAGCCCATCTGCCCCTCTCCTTCCATCTCTCTCCCTGTTCATCCCCCCATCTCCCCTCTCTCTGTTCATATCCTACTATCCCCTCTCTGCCCATCTCCATCTTCCCCTTTTTTCCATCAATCACCTCCTCTTCTTTGTCGAACTCCTTCTCACTTCCTCAGTCCGTTGCCTCCTCCATCTATTAAAATTGTATGCCTATGCCTTTCAGGTACTGTAGACCTACGCACAGCCGGCCACGGTGGCCGAGCAGGCTGTGGCGCGCCATTCACAGTCTGTACGGCCACTACGGTCGAGGGTCCGAATCCCCCCTCGAGCATGGGCATTTGTGCCGTCGTTAGTATTAGCTAGTTTATAAGTGGTTTGTAAGTTTAGGGACTGATGACCGCATAGTTAAGTCCCATAAGCTATACAAACATTTGAACCTACGCACAATCGCGCGGTTCTGGTTTTGCTAGCTTTATATCTTTGTGATTCATGCTAGGAAGTTCGTGCCTGCATTACACAATTGTGGATGGGTGCCCAGCAGTTGGCCAACTTACGGTACACGTATAATGATGGCAAGAAATAATTGTTGACAAGGTATTGATATCTTTGTTTTGACATGTAAAGTTACCTCATGTGACAGCCAGTTGATTTTATATAATCCTGTAATGTTATTATTTCATTTCTTTCAAATGCATGTTACTGTAAGATGGTACAGATCATAAAAATTTGTGAAGAAGGCCCAAAAGAGACAACTTCGTTCGTACAAATATTTTCAAAATCAATTGATTTTCGTTTTTGTAATGAATTTCTGTATGTATATTGTATCTTAAACGTACCTCTCTATATTAATGTCACACCACCTACAACCTTGGGTCTGAAAGGGATAACGCTGTTAGCTTTTACGGAGATCAGTGAAATGGTTTCTAAGTATATTGCACGGTACCCTCCGCCATGCACCGTATGAAATTTTAAGTAACTGTTTCCGTTCCTCTATTTTGAAGGTGAAGTGTACAAAATTTCCTGTTGATCTGAATAAATCCATAGATATAGCTGAAATTCATAGGTAAAGTCCCCTCTGCTATGCACCATACAAAAGTTTTACTTACGTGATCTTTCCTGTGGTTTTGAAGATTAACTGTCCGAAGTTTAATCGCAATCAGATTAATGGTACGCTAGCGCATAAAATACGAACAAAAATGATGCGATAATTTCTCACGTGCCTCGTTGTTTATGACGTCATAACTCATAAACTACAATTAGTACAATGAAATAACTTTTAGTTACATTCATTGGCATAAAAGGATACTGTCTACAAAATATGTTTCGAATGCATTAAATAACAAAGAATAAACAAATTTAAAAGTCATTCACAAAGTTGCTGTTTTTCGCGTATCTCGTTGCTCATGACATCATTTCTCCTTGACTGAATGTCGTACAGTGACATGGTTATGTCTAAAACTTCACGAAAGTGCAAGCAATATGTTGAGAAAGCTTTGTCGCAATCGGATGTACGGTATAGCCGTCATAAAATACGAACAAAAAGACAAACAATAATTTGTATATATTACATTACATATTGCGCATATTAATCTGTACATCGCAATGTACTGATGCTGTTACCAGCATGTTATGTCTTTAGGTTATATATTTTCCTCATTTTCTTTAGCACGTATATCCTGTGATGATGGTCAGTCAGCGAAACTGGTAGGTACTAAAGGGTTTGCTGAAACAGATGATAGTTCAAAATGCATTTTCTAAAGTAATTACCGGGTGATAATAAAAGCCAGACCAAAGAAATGATAATGCGATAATCGCTTGCCGACTGAATATGTTTTCTAAATGTTAAATATAAATCGGAATTAGATGCACAATTTTTGGTTACATATGATAATTTGTTCAAGACTGGGATTCGAACTCAGATATCCTGCTTTTTGGTCACATAAACCATAACGCTATCCATGCACGCCTAAGTACCTACCCAAACTTATATGTGCAACACGTTGTCTACTACACCTGAATATTTGTACGTTCCAATATGACAATTCTAACACAAAGACAGACGTTTATGATAAATGTCGCATGAGTTGCCTTAGTCTAAACACGATGTCTGAAGGACATTTGCAATGTTTACGTATTTAAACACTGCAATTTGCATAGTCTTTAAGCAAAAACATGCATGTGACATTTATAATAATTGTCGCTACCTTTCCTAGAATCACACACAGTAATGAACGACCACTCATGGGTTGTAGACAATGTGTGGCAAATGAATCTTCAAGTTTGTCCGTATTTCTTGCATGGGTGGTGTAAGAATTAACATAACCGCTCAAGTAAAGTAAGAAATCTGTGTTCAGATCCAGGCCCGGAACCAATTTTTATATGTAAACAATGGATTTTTCAGTAGATGATGATTCATGGTTACTATTACAGAAGCAATTTTCGTATTCTCGACAGCTATAGTCGCCGTTATGTTCGTCCATTCAAACATGTAGAAATCTTTGAAGGAAATTTTCGTATGTTACATCATTAAATAAGGACACTGCAAATTGTATTTACAAACTATCTGGACCGCAGACTCACACACCTGAAACCGTATCATCAACAACTGTGAAGGCTTACATTCTAAACAGAATGGTCCGTTTTGTTCTTCACATCTATCTATCAATCGTCTCGGGTAGTTTTGGCTGCAGATGCAAGCAGAATTAGATTTCGCGTAGCACATCATCATCATGATCATTATACACTGATTATGCCTTTCAGCATTCAGTCTGGAGCATAGAGTTCTTAAGAAAATTCCACTATGATTCCCTATTCACTGCTAACATTGATGCGTCGTCTAATGTTAAGCATGTTACTTCAGAAATATTCTTGACTGAATCCAAGTAGTATCTCCGTGCTCTACGTCGCCTCCTCTTATACTCTAATGCTGAACCCATGAAACCGTTAGGTAAAATTCCTTCTCCCATGCCTATAACGTGACCCCAACATCTCAGCCTTTTCGCTGTAACTACTTCCTCTGTGGTGTTCATTCACAGATTTTTTAAATCTCCTACTTATGGACACCCTCCTGTAATTGTTCCCATCTGTTAGTACCTGCAATCAATTTTCATACTTCATTTCTATAACTTCAACCTATATCCACCCAGCTTTTACTCCCATAAAACAAAGATGGTCGAAAAATACAGCGGTGCACTGAAAATTTAGTCTTGGTGCTGACTACAAATGTTTGTTAAGCTTATGGGAGTTAACGGCGGGGTCATCAGTCCCTAAACTTACAAACTACTTATAAAGTAAGCTATAGTAAAGACAACACAAACATCCATGCCCGAAGGAGGATTCGATCCTCCAACGGGGAACGGCCTCGCAGCGCCTCAAATCCCTCGGCCATTAAGCTCCGGCGGTGCTGGCTTCCTTCTTGCAGAAGAGACCTTAGCTGCGAACTCCCTTTTACCTTCGCTACACCTTGATTCAAGTTCTTTCACTATGTTGCAGTCGTGTGAGAAAAAAGTCATGAGTACTTGAAACTGTCCAGTTGTTTTAAATTTGTTCCTCCCACTTTACACTTAATCTGTTTAAATCAGTTTCCCACAGACATTACTATAGTTATGGAGACGCTCATCTTTTTACCATAACCCCTAGATCTCTGATCTATCTCTGATATAATTGATAGCAATATTTCAATCGAATCTTTCGTCACAAGTAAGTCGTCCGCATATGCGAGACCGCTTCTTTTCTATCCGCCTATTTTAATCTCACCCTGCCAGTCTATTGTTTTCAACATATGATCCATGAATAGTATGAACAACAGTGATGACAGGTTACAGCCTTGTCTCATCACTGAAACTACCGTCGACCATGAAATCAATTTTTACGTCAACTGAAACTGCTGCCTGACATTCTAATTGCCCTCGGAAGTTTGCCTGCTACTCCGTAATTGTGTAGAACTGCCTATCTTCCTCTTAGGAACTCTATCATCACCCCATCAACGTAGATACAGTTCACTGCTCCATTCAAAGCACTAATCCATTACCTGCCATAATGTAAAGACCTGGTCCTAACAGCCTCTAAGAGTCTTAAACCCACACTGATTTTCATCCAATTTGTCTTCAACTATTAAATGCACTCTCCTTTCAACAATATCACGGAGAGTTCAAAGTGAACAAAATGAGAAGAGACGGAGAGAGATAAAAAGGAAATAAATATTTTTATCTGAGTAGTTGGATGACTTGCGGCAAAAAAGGAAAAAAAAAAAAAAAGCCTGCGACCATATCGGTTTTGTTGCATCTTCACGTTTATGCCAGAAGACTGAAGGAAAATAAACCAAACTTCAACACGAAGAACTGAACAGCAACGTCTACGACTTAAACTGACATATATTTGAGGATGAATTTGATGATTCATGTTTTAATTGTAGCTTTATTCAGACGAGTTAGCACAGAAACCAAGCTAAATCCGCATCAGTGCGTGATAATTACATGGTGTACGACAACCGTGTATATACGTTTTCGTTGGCCGTCTTACGGGTAAGATACCTGTTCCTACTTTAATTTTGTCTACAATCCCTTATAAATGTTCCATACTATACCAATATGACCTAAATAGGTTACTTCAAATTGAGGGTCCCCCGTCGCTAGACGTCGCAGGACTCCAGTGTGGGCGAACCAAACGTCTTGGTCGGTGTTTAATCATCTAAACAGTGGTACTGCTTAAGATTAATTATCAGAGACACGGCGCGCCGGTTGCGAGAACTGGCTCGCCCTGCGCCTCGAAACAACGGTGTGACGGGTAATTAATGTCTGAGGAAACAGTTAATCACTGCCTGCAGCCGCCTCGGCGGGCCCTCCCACCACCTCCCCCGCCCCTCACACCCCCGCCCTATCCACCCCTCCTGCTCTCTCTAGAGTCGCGGACGACCCCGTGCGGAGTTCCGCGCCCGAGCAACAAGTAACTGCAGTGCAGTCGGCCGCGGGTACAGGCGAAAGACTGGACTGGCAAACGCACTAATTACGCCAGTTTCGTGTCACCTACTGAAATGGCGTCTCCGTGTACAACATATCCGTTGACAACATAGCTACATAAAGGTGATATTATCTGTTGTCATACGTATGTCATATTTTTTTACCAATCACCGTCCTATCCGACGCTTCACTACACAAATAACGTCACAAAACGCAATTTCAGAGACACATTGCACCGTCACTACTGGTGTTCCGGCAGGTCAATGTGCAGTGCGGCGTGGCACACGCAGAGGCCTATAATGGGCGACTGCAGTGTTTTGCCGATGCGCGAGTACCACTAGTGCAATAAGGGACCGCCGGCCGCGGTGGCCGAGGGGACTGAGACACGTCAGTCACGGTCTGCACGGCCACTACGGTCGGGGTTTCGAATCCCCCCTAGGGCATGGATATTTGTGCCGTCCTTAGTGTTAGCTAGTTCGTCGGTAGTTCGTAAGTTTAGGGACTGATGACCCCCGTAGTTAAGTACCATAAGCTATACAAACATTTGATTTGATTTGAATAAGGAACCTTCACATTATCTCTCACACGATGTTCGTGTATTTATATTAATTCGAGCCCAAATACTTTCCTTGTTAAATAAAAAAATGGTACCTTAACTGTCTTCCCTCAGAAATTTCCCTCGTGGCACGCTAAAACAACATTCGGTGGTTGGACAAGTATGCCGCGTCACTCTCCAGCCACTAGTACCACTAGTACAATAAGGGACCTTCACATTATCTCTCACACGATTTTTGTGTATTTATGTTTATTCGACTCCAAATACTTTCCTTGTTAAATAAAAAAAAGGTTCCCTTAACTGTCTTCCCCCAGAATGTTCCCTCGTGGCACGCTAAAACACATGTCGGTGGGTGGACAAGTATGCCGCGTCACTCTCCAACCACTAGTACCACTAGTGCAATAAGGGACCTTCACATTATCTCTCACACGATTTTCGTGTATTTATATTATTTCCAGCCCAAATACTTACCTTGTCAGACAAAAAAAGAAGGTCCCTTAACTGTCTTACCTCAGAATTTTCCCTCGTGACACGCTAAAACAACAGTCGGTGGGTTGACAAGTATGCCGTGTCACTCTCCAGCCACTAGTACCACTAGTACAATAAGGGACCTTCACATTATCTCTCACACGATTTTCGTGTATTTATATTATTTCCAGCCCAAATACTTTCCTTGTCAGACAAAAAAAGAAGGTCCCTTAACTGTCTTACCTCAGAATTTTCCCTCGTGACACGCTAAAACAACAGTCGGTGGGTTGACAAGTATGCCGTGTCACTCTCCAGCCACTAGTACCACTAGTGCAATAATGGACCTTCACATTATCTCTCACACGATTTTCGTGTATTTATATTTATTCGAGCCCAAATACTTTCCTTGTTAGATAAAAAAAAGGTCCCTTAACTGTCTGCCCCCAGAAATTTCCCTCGTGGCACGCTAAAACAACAGTCGGTTGGTGGACAAGTATGCCGCGTCACTCCCCAGCCAAAAGGGTTGTCCGTGACGGTTGGGTGGCCGCGCCGTCCGGCCGACCCCCAGCCTCTGGGAGACCCTAAATGCCCCAGAGGCCGGCGAGCCGTATAAACACTGGGCGGGGCTTCGGGGGCGAGATTTGCGGGGGAGGCGGGCGCAGAAGACGGCAGCCGGCCGAAGGGTTGACTCGACTGCCGCCGATGAATTATAGACGGCGGCGCCGAGCTGCAGAAACAGCGATGAAAAGGGGCGGCGCCGGGCGCGCGCACAAAGCGCCCGGCTATCCCTCATTAAATTTTGATGCATTATTTAATAATTTATTTAACGGAGGCCGACGCCTCCACTGCTGCCGCGCCGCGCCGCGCTCCCCTAGCAATAGCCTCGCCGCGCCCTGTGGACTCCTTTCTCCTCTCTCCTGCCTCCGCCGCTCTTCTTCCCCCACCCCTTTTTTTCACCCTTTTACCTTTTACTGCCTCTTCCGACCGCGCGGCGGAGTCAGGGGAGCCGTACGGTGGCAAATAAGGCCGCGGCAGGGGCAGCCACTCCCCCCGGTGGCTGGCATTTGAATCCTTGTTTCACTCGCGCCGCCGCGGTTAACTAACGGGCAGCCGCCACACGGCCGTAGATCCCGCTCTCGCCGCGACGGATAAATTCCTACGGCGTAATGTATTTTGCCGCAAGCCTTTGGCCTCGTACGCCAGAGTTTGTTTGCGCTGTTCCGGACGTCCCCAGCCACCCTGACTAGTAGCACTTACAAGGAGACTACATGGGTGTAGGATTTTAGAATTTTTTGATGTTTATGTTTCGTGAAGTTTAGAACTTAACACTAGAACCGCGGATGGAACACTTTTGCCCCGTGCCAATAATTAAATCCCTTCTCTTCGTTTAATTTGTTCATGAGGTTGATGAAGCCGCATGACTTCTCATGTTTCTTACCCTAGTCCATTTGAGTTTGGTTTCCAGAAAGGCTTTTCAACAGAAAATGCAATTCATATTTTCACTAATGAAATATTAAATCCTCTGGATAACCGTAAATCACCCGTTGTGATTTTTTGTGATCTATCAAAGGCCTTTGATTGTGTTAACCATGGATTTCTTCTAGATAAGCCTAAGCATTATGGTATGGGAAAGTGCACAAATGGTTTAAATCGTACCTAACTCGAAGAGTTCAGGAAGTCGATATAAGTAATTCACATAATATACAAAAAACAGCTGAGTCCTCAAACTGGGGAACTATCAAGCATGGGGTGCCACAGGGTTCTGTACTGGGACCTTTGCTGTTCTTAATATATATTAATGATTTGCCTTTCTATATTCATAAAGATGCCAAGCTCGTTCTCTTTGCTGATGATACAAGTATCGCTAACACACCCGAATCACAGGAATTAACTGATGAAATTGTCAATGAAGTATTTCAGAGAATTATTAGGTGTTTCTCTATAAATGAACTCTCTTTAAATTTTGAAAAAACACAGTATATTCAGTTTCACACAATAAATGTCATCACACCATTAATTAATATTGACTTCAACCAGAAATCTATAACTCAGGTAGAATATTCAAAATTTTTAGGTTTATTTTTTGATGAGGGGTTGAATTGGAAGAAACACATTGAAGACCTGCTGAAACGTTTGAGCTCAGCTACTTATGCTATTAGGGTGATTACAAACTTTGGTGATGTACAACTCAGTAAACTAGCATACTATGCCTATTTTCATTCTCTGCTTTCTTATGGCATCATATTCTGGGGTAATTCATCATTTGGTAAGAAAGAATTCATTGCCCAAAAGCGGGTCGTCAGAATAATTGTTGGAGCCCACCCAAGATCATCCTGCAGACATTTATTTAAGGATCTAGGAATCTTCACAGTAGCTTCACAATATATATATATATATATATATATATATATATATATATATATATATATATATATATATATATATATATTCACTTATGAAATTTGTTATTAACAGTCCAACTGAATTCAAATGTAACAGCAGTGTGCATACCTACACAACACTAGGAGAGAGGGTGACACACTGTTGAAGGTTAAATTTAGCTCTGTCACAGAAAGGGGTCACTTATTCTGCCACAAAAGTCTTTGGTCACTTACCAAGTAGTATCAAAATTCTGACAGATAGCCAACTAGCATTTAAAAATAAATTAAGAGAATTTCTGAATGGGAATTCCTTCTACACATTAGATGTGTTAATACTTTAGGAAAAAATAAAAAGAATAAAAAATAAAAAAAATAATATAAAACAAAATAAAATATTCAAAAATTGAATGTCATGTAATATTATGTATTGACACATTCCTTTTAACTGACATGTTCCACATCATTACGAAGTGTCGTATTCATGATGTATGAAACAAGCATTAATCTAATCTAATCTAAATGAAAGTCGTCGCTACGTGTCACGAAGTAATCGAGAAAAAGCAACAAATACCGAAAACCGCCGTTGGCACATTCTTGTCCCATTGTATACAGTAAACTTTGCCGATTGCTACACACTGTTAGAGGCTTTTACTGTTGTCTGCTGCTACAATGCTGATGTGAAGCGCCGGCCGCGGTGGCCGAGGGGACTGAGGCGCTCCAGTCACGGTCTGCACGGCCACTACGTCGGGGGTTCGAATCCCCCCTCGGGCATGGATATTTGTGCCGTCCTTAGTGTAAGCTAGTTCGTGAGTAGTTTGTAAGTTTAGGGACTGATGACCCCGTACTGAAGTCCCATAAACTATACAGACAATTGAACATTTTTTTGATGTGAAGCAAAGTGTTCAGTGCCTTTGGAAGTAAAAATTCATATAAATATAGGGCCTGTGAGGTAGTGCAACATGGCTCTTCGCCGCGGCATCTCAGATGAGCAGCTGTTAGCTTTGCTGAGTAGTATTGAAGTTAAAACCGAAGAGGAATATATATGGTATTTTAACTAATTTCGATTATGACTAAATAAAAAATAGTACGACGGAGAGCTGGAATGAATCAGAGGGCAGTGAAGAACATTGTGATAATTACAATTTCTTCACGTCACTTTCGCTAGCAAGAGAGCTGAAAACAAATCGAACCAGCTTGCTTGGTACCATTAACAAAATTAGACGGAAGTGGCTGAGTACGTGAAGTAGACTCGTTTTAACCTATACAAGACTGTAGTTGTCAAAAACGACGATATGACTCTCACAGTATATCAAGCACAGCCAGGAGAAAAAAAAAAAAAAAAAAAAAAAAAAAACGTAGTAATTCTCAGTTTCTTGCATGCAGATGCACAAATTAGAAATGATATGAAGTGAAAGCCAGACGCTGTGACAAGTTAAAATGAATCCAAGTATGGAGTACATGTTGTTGACCAAATGGCTCGCAAATACTCAATGAAAGCTGGCGGAAGAAGGTGGCCTGTTCATACTTTTTATAATATTCTAGATTTAGCAGGCATCAGAGTAACAAGACGAGATTTCCTTCTGAAGCATGCAGATGAACTTGACAAAGACTATACAGAAACCAGGGTCGGAACTCTACTACTTCACGTTGAAGCATGAGATATAAGTGAGAACTGCTGCCGTTGACAGGTTCGAAAATCCTGAAGAGAAGGAAAAAGCTTATACAAACGTGCATCGTGTGACAAACCAGTTTGAAAGAAAGGTGTTGTCGTTTTTCCCTATGACTATGCAGACTTCGAAGTACAGTTCACAGTCTATGATGACCAGTAGGTGTCTAAAAGGAATTACATAGACTGTAATTTTATCTTTAGAAAATGTATCGAAGTGCAGAATGACATTAGACTACGATAATGTATTGGTGTATTATGTTATTATTAGTTGTAGAAAATATCATTTGAACTGAAAACTTCATGCTAAGGCTGGACTTTTGTTTAAAAGGTTTGATTTCTTTATGACATAATGATCAATTTTCAAGTATTTGCATACTATAGTTCATTTGTCTAAAAACAAAGAAAATATTTTATATTTATGTTACGAGAAACAGTTTTGAATTAAATTATATCTAGCACGTTTGTCCTTAATATTTAAAATAAAAACAACATATAAGACCATCAATGTCAACATTTCTTGCATAAATACCCGTGCATTAAAATTAAAAACTAGGATCAAACAGTAACTCATCGATCTGAAATGGGACACTTTTGTCCCTTAGGCGGTTTTAGGGTGTTAAAACTCCGGCGGTTCTAGTGTTAAATAACAATCAGCCAAAGCCATTCGACGCAACTCTCGAAAATTCTCAAGAAGTTTTGCTGGTGGATATAAGACACGGAGAGCTTACAGTACAGCTGTACAGGAGTTTTCCAGTTCGATCGGCAGACACGACGCGAACCGCGCGCCACCTCGCGCCCACCGCCGGCAGCCGCTGCGGCTGTTCATTAATGAGTCACGTAATGTGCGGCGCGGCCAGCCGCAAACGCATTTCGCAGCGCGTGGCTAGGCCTATCTGCGCATGCGCAGTATGTCCGCGCAGACAACCGGCCAACGCGGCTCTTAACTCAGCCGCCCGGAACCGCCGCGCAGCGCCGCGCCCGCCCCAATGTTTCCTCGGAGCGTTTAGCATAACCCCTGTTACGTAGGCAACACATCCTGCGCAGCTGCTCTGCGGCCGGCATAAACTTTGGTTACATTTGCCCATTCATACGCAATGCCTGGCTGAGCCGCATGCATACTGCACGTCGTCCGTATAGTTAGCGAAGGGAGGGAGAGACAGCACTTATGAAAAATGATCACGCGACGCGTACGAGCGCGAGGGGAATGAAGCGGATACGCCACAGCGCCTACCCGTGGACTCTCGTGGCTGCGAAATGCTGTACCATTGTATGCGAGGGGATCTTAAAGGCTGCAAGCCTTCAACTTCCTTCCTGTTTTTATTGAAATTGAGGGTCATCGTCTTCTTTTTCCTGAGAGTACAGGCAGAAAATTTTAAAAACTAAAGACTCGAATTGGCTTTAAAAACTGAATTTCGATGTTTATTAGACTGCGAGGAGCAGTCGGTTATTTGTGCGGACGACGCTCCGGCGAATCTCAGCCGGAAAATACCTAGAGATGGAACATGGTGTTTCCTCTACGATTCTCAACTGAAATCATAATCATCCACTTTGAATACGGCAGTGTGACGAAAATACAGAGTATGAAACTTCCCCTCTGCAGTGGAGTGTACGCTGATACGAAACTTCCTGTCAGATTAAAATTGAGTACCAAAACCGGGACGCGAATCTGCAACCTTTGCCTTTCACGAGTAAGCGCTCTAGTAACTGAGCTATCTAGGCACGCTTCACGGTCAGTACTCACAATTTTACTTTTGCCAGTACCTCGCCTCATACTTAGCAAACTTCACAGAAGTTCTACTGCGAAACTTGCAGAACTACCACTACTGGAATAAAGGATATGGAGGAGACATGGCTTAGCCACAGCGTAACGTATATTTCCAGAGTGAAACATTCACTCTACAGCGGAGCGTGCGCTAATATGTAACTTCCTAGCAGATGGAAATTATGTGCCAGAACCGGGACTCGAACCTGGAAAGTCTGTGAAGTTTGGAAAGTAGGAGGCGAGATACTGGCAGAAGTATAATGTGAGGACGGACCTTGAAGCGTGCCGGGATAGTGCGAGGGTTCCCCGTAGTCTTTAATAAATTACCCCGTTTTTGTCAAATCTGGAACGTTCGTCGATTCCAGTGTTCTTTTTTCTCATGTGGAGTGTTTTAAGTATCAAATTGGAATACAATGTTCTTGTACGACCTTTTACTGCGCCTTTACAATACATTGGACGATTTTCAAATTCAATCTCATTTATTTTGGTACTTTCTCAAAATCAACAACAACAATAAAACATCAGAATATACGAGGTATGTCGACGAAGTAAGTTACGTTTGGTTATATAAAATAATCGTGTACAGATACAGAAAAACATATTTATTGTACAAAAATATAGAACTAGTAAACAACTCTTCTACATAGCTTCCGAAATTGTGTAGGCATTTGTGATAGCGTGGCAGAAGTCTTTGTATGTCTTCTTCGTAGAAGGTTGCCGCCTGTGTTTTCAACAATGTGGTAACATGTTCTTTCAGCTCGTCATCATCGCTGAAGTGATGACCACCATGGACAGGTTTTAGGTGTAAGAAGATAGTCGCTAGGAGCGAGACTGTACGGAGGATGATCAAACACGTCCCAGTGAAATTTCCGTAATAGATGTTTGGTCACATTCGCTTTGTGAGGTCGGGCGGCAACGTGAAGGGAAGAAGAAGACTCCTTTCATCTCTTCTTACACCTAAAATCTGTCCTCAGTGGTCAACACTTAAACGATGATGAGCTGAAAGAACAAATGTTTGTAATGCTTATGGGACTTAATTAAGGGGTCATCAGTCCCTAGACTTACAAACTACTTATGAACTAGCTAATCCTAAGGACGTCACAAATATCCATGCCCGAGGGGGGATTCGAACCCCCGACCGTAGTGGCCGTGCAGACCGTGACTGGAGCGCCTCAGTCCTCTCGGCCGCCGCGGCCGGCCTGAAAGAACATGGGTGCCACATGGCGGCAACCTTCTATGAAGAAGGCACACAAAAACTTGTCCCACCCTACGATAAGTGCCTACAAAATTTCGGAAGTTTGTAGAAAAGTAGTTGAACAGTTGCAGATTTTTATACAATAAATATTTTTTCTGTATATGTTCACGTTTGGTTTATATAACCAAATGGAACTTACTTTCTGGACATACCTCGTAAATATAACCCCTTGGCCGCAGTATTCCGTGGTCCAATGGATCAATAAAGTATTTGCCGCCTACTTTGCCAATGGAAGAACTATAGAATAGCTACAGTATGTCCACTGTTGTGACGGGCCGCGGTGGCCGAGGGGACTGAGGCGCTCCAGTCACGGTCTGCACGGCCACTACGGTCGGGGGTTCGAATCCCCCTTCGGGGATGGATATTTGTGCCGTCCTAGTTCGTAAGTAGTTCATGAGTATTTTGTAAGTTTAGGGACTGATGACCCCGTAGTTAAGTCCCATAGACTATACAAACATTTGACATTTAACATTTCCACTGTTCTGATTGTTACACAAATGATTACTAGGTCAAGGGCGGCTATCCATATCCTTTTCTCGTATCCCTGTGATGAAGAGAAGCTGAGATATAAGCCCCTGAAAAAGCTCATTTTCGCACGTTATCCATACGATCATATTAATACCCACAGTTAAAGAGAATGAACGTAGACTGTTTGCTCAAAAAGGCACGTTTTCTGCGGCGCCATTGACTCTCCCGGCGGTGCCGCCTTTAATCCGCTGCTGTGTGACGGAAAGCCAAGGAAATTGGCGCCACGTGCTGGAGCCCGTCAAATTCCCCCCAGTTCCATTTCCTGCTAACAAGGGGAGAAAATTAATGCTCTCCGATATGCAGTGACCGCCGCTGTCCTATTGATCGCCACTGCAGCGCGGGCCAGTGAATGACGCGTTGGTTACACTTTGCGCATTGACAGCGTAACGTATTAATGCGTTCATTACGAGCCGGCGGCGGGCTGCGGGCTCGCGGAGGGGGAGGGGCTTTAATTGGCAGGCGGTGTCGGCGCGGTCGCAGTTTGGGGGCGGGGAGGCGCGTCGTGAGTTATGAAATGCGATAGATTACTGATAGCGGCCGCCGCGGCGAGGCGAGAAGCGCCCAACGTTCGCACCTGGGCGCCACTACGTCAAAAAGTCACCTGCCAGCCGGCACAGCGCGTCAGCCGCCCCCTGGTCCCGGTTCCGCTACTGTAGCCCTGGTTCACCTCTGTGGTCTGCTTGGAGTGGTGCCTTCGGTTGTAATAGCAAGTCATTGGTGAAATAACTAACCACCTTGGGTACAAAAATACAGGGTCTAAATGTTCAAATGTTTGTAGAGCTTATGGGACTTAACTACCTGGTCATCAGTCCATAAACTTACAAACTACTTATGAACTACCTGATACTAAGGACTGCACAAATATCCATGACCGAGGTGGGATTCGACCCCTCGACCGTAGTGGCCGTGCAGACCACGACTGGCGTGCCGCAGACCGCTCGACCACTGCGGCCGGCAATACAGGGTCTAGAGTCCGCGCAGGATGAGGTGGCCGATGCGCAGAAACGTGTTTTCTTCTGAAGCGCCGGCCGAGTTCATTTGTTCGTTTGGAAGGGGAGGCCCCATCAGTCCACTTCCGCCTACCTGCTACTGAGCTGGGCACTTCCCCTCAAGCGCTCGCTCACTGCTCCGGCCGCTACCTCCACCTCTACCAGCTCTCCCCATGCTCAGCCGTATGCGTATCTACCGGCCAATTTATCCTGTATGCACTCTACGATAAACGTAGCTACTATTGATAAACATTTGTGTTTTGTGGGTGTCCAGACACTTGTGGCCTCGGACGTATGCGGTTTTCCAGCTCATATGGATTGCACAACCTTGTTTCCTTTCCACACTTCCCCCGCCCCACTCCAACCAACACGCGCAATTCCCCTAAGAACAATACACACACTCATGCCCAAAGGAGGACTCGAACTTCGGACAGGTAGCAGCAGATTACAAATTCTACATCTACAAAAATACTAAGACACGTTGAAGTACACATCGAACCACTTTTATGATGTTTCTCTACTGTTCCATTCTCCAATAGCTCGCGGAAAAAAGGAACACCTAAATCTTTCCGTTTTCGATCTGATTTCTCATATTTAATTTCGATGATCATGTCTTCCTATGTAGGTGGCTGCTAACAAAATCTGTTCGCATATGAAAACGAAAGGTAGTGAAAGCAATTTCGCAAATAGATCTCGTCGCAACGAGTAACGCCTTTCTTTTAATGATTTCCACCTCAACTCGTTCATCATTTCTTTGACACTTTCTCCCCTATATCGCGATAATACAAAACGAACTGCCTTCTCTGTACTTTCTCTAAATCGTTTGTCAATCCCACCTGGTGGGGGTCGCACATTGGGCAACAATTCTCCCAAATAGGAGGCACAGGTATAGGAATCGATTGGTAGTACGCATGTTATTTAGCGAATGGCTGATACAGACAATACAAATATAACCATATATACAGAAAGGAAACAATGAACTTTGCAATTTAACGTAAGTTTTATAACTCGATGTTATGTCCTTGAATCCAGCGCACAGCTTCTGGGGTTGCCAGGAGGAAATCTTCTCTTCCACCATATACTCGAATCATAGTCTCTGACAATGTGATGTGTTACCTGGCGTGGAGCTCCGCAGTCACAATCTGGATTAGACAGCTTGTTCCATTTTTGAAGTGGATCGTTACACCTGTCATGGCCGTTCTATGTCAATTCAGTGCTGTACAGGTCTTGCATGTTAGTTTGTATCGAGATGGTAATTTATCTCCTGAGAAGATGTTATGCAGGTGCTCATCTGATGCCGCTTGCCATCGACTCTTTCATTCATTAAAGTCTCTAGTAACCACGTCAGCAGCACCACGCACAGTTGGATGACGTGCGCGTAGTCTGTTAACATTTAGAACTGGTAGGTCCCTATGTGCAGGTAAATAAGATTTCTTGGAGATTCTTTGGAACTCCCTCATAAGAGCCACAGATCTGCGCAAATCAGGTGGCATTATACCTGTTAGCAGCGGAAGCCAGTAAACCAAAGTAGATCCGATTGCGCTAGATATCATGCGCATGGTAGCATTCAGTTAGGTCAAAATTACTAAAAATTTCCGGGCTATTACGCCATGGTCTTATGGATTTATTATGGAAACCAAACTTTTGTTCCCGACTGCGGAGGACATTTCCAAGGGGAATCGTGGCACCTTTGCATGTCCGATGCACACCCTTGCTCGATGCTGACTGAAAACAAATTCCGTTTCCGAGGGCTCACAGGCAGAGATGTGACGTCAGATTTTTTTATATGCGCGCGCAGAGGGTGTGCCAGGTTGTGCATCGGACATTCGAAAGTGCCACGGTCCCCCTTGAATATGTCATCCGCAGTCGGGGACGAAACGTTGGGTTTCCATAATAAATCCAAAAGACCGCGGCATAATAGTCCGGAAATTTTTAGTAATTTTGAACATTCCAGCCGTGAAAGTTTACATTTTACTTTCAGTTTGGTGTCAACAATCTTTGTATGGTGGTGGAAGTACACATAATTTGACATAAAGGAATCGTGCATGTAGCACTGTAAAGAAGTGTGTCGGGTTAAAAATCGCAGAGGGAGGCGAAGAGACAAATAAAGTAATCAGATTGAAACTTATGATATTGCCGCTATTATTTAGAGATGAAAAGGTGTGTTTCGGATAGAGTAGGGTGAGAGCTGCATCAAATAAGTCTCCGGACTAAGGACCATGTTTCACTAAGTGTGTTTGCCTCTGTAACTTATCAAATAAAAGTTGTCGGGAAATTTTAATGCGGTAGGTCAACAGAAGAAATGTTACACTTTCTGCGGAGCGGCTATCCCCTGGGGCACGGCCCACTGTTTCATGACCACCAGCCAGTCACCTACGCTGGCGTAGCCTCCGCCCGCTAAACTTTGAAGGGTTGTAGCTCCCAAAATAGCAGTGATTGGAATGTTGTTTGAATAGATTTGGACGCAGCTGGTTTCAACGAATCCAATGCAAGATAGAAAAAACAACTGTTCCATTAAAAAATTATATCTTTGTGCTGTTACTGTTTGAAAAATGATACAATAAATTATGTTCATAGGTCCGCAGAATGTGTAACATTTATTGTGATGACCTACCGCATTAAAATTTCCCGTCATAAGTTACAGAGGCAAACACAGTTAGTGAAACACCCTGTATATATATATAATTGTCACAGGTTATGCACTTCGTCCGTTCCCCCCCGCGAAAGCAACGCCTTATATGAGAGTGGCGGGCACGAGGAACAAACGGCTGCCACCCATCGCAGCGCAGCGCAGCCGGGGCCGGGCCTGACCATATTTTATGCAGCGAGCGTCATTTTTCCGGCACACATCCCCGGGCTGGGGGCTGCGAGGGCTCGTTAGGACAGGCGGCGCCCAGCCCAGTCCCCCGGAAGCGGCGCCTCTTCATTACGACCCCCGCTGCTCGCGCCCAGCTGGGTCGTTTGAGCGCTGCCGGGGCGAGGGGCCGGTCTTCCGCCCTCTGCGGGGCTTCAAAGACGGCCACCGCTGCCCGCGCCGGCTCGCTCTGCGCCGCGCTGCTGCGAAACTGCCAATTTGGGCACTTCACGTACGTGCCGTTTCCCGTCGCATGTCGTGACGTGATGTGAGAAATGATTGAGGATCGGAAAGAAGAACAAAATAATATTTTCTTCCGCCGTGGTATTGCAGTCGGAGTGGTGAAATTTGACGACGATATACTTACATATTATGGTTTAAGAAAAATGCAACCAGTCACTTTCACTTGAAATGATGCTGTGTATTAAGGGCTCGATATCCATTTCGAAGCCTTCCACCTTGGTACACTCTCCCCAACAACTTTTACTTTACCTACCCTTTCCTATCTTCTTTTATTTATCCTTCTTAATAATAATGATTTTTGAGTTGCCCTTCCTTTTCCTTATAATTTGTTGTATCCATTATTCATAGATAGTAATCTAATTAAATTAAAAATTGTATAAATAACTAAATATGTAACACCATGAATTTCACCATTAACTTATTTAATTGTTACTATCACTATATATTTAAACTTAACGCTTTTAAAATGTAAAAGACAACACAAACCATACTTGGTCTAATTACCACCATCTATATACCCAAAGGCAGCTGGTCTGTATCAAGGACATTTATGGACACTAAGTGTTTTTGGCCAATCTAAACTTTAAATGTGTATGATAAATGTATTCAGAAGAAATTTACCAATAAAAAAATAAATAATTTGTATTCCATTAACCTCTTTTTGACCCTTTTCAGGTCCATCTTCAAATGGTGCATGTTACATAATCATTGTACGCGTGATGTTGGGTGGTGGCTCTGTGGTGGCAAGACAAAAACATACTTGTCCGGAGACTTGTTTGATGAAGCTCTCACCCTCTCTATCCGAAACAAGCCTTTCCATCTTTAACAATAGCGGCAATAACATAAGTTTCAATCTGCTTACTATATTTGTCTCTTCGCCATCCTCTGCGATTTTTACCCCACATAGTTCACTTCAGTGCTAACATTCACAATTCCTTGATGTCAAATTAAGCGTACGAAGTTTTTTGACACCCAACTGAATGCTACCATGCGCGTAATATCTGGCTCAATCGTATCTACCCCGGTTTACTGGGTTCCGCTGCTAACAGGTATAGTGCCACCTGATTTGCGCATATCTGTGGCTCTTATGAGGGAGTTCCAAACAATCTCCAAGCAATCATATTTACCTGTACATAGGGACCTACCAAATCTAAATGTTAACAGACTACGCTCACGTCATCCAAATCTGCGTAGTGCTGCTGACGTGGTTACTAGAGACTTTAAGCCTCTCGAAGAATGGAAGTGTCAAGCGGCAACTGATGGGCACCTGCATAACACCTTCTCAGACGCTAAACAAAAATCTGGATACTAACTAACACGCAATACCTGGACAACACTGAATTGACTTATAACGGGCTATGGCAGGTGTAACGATGAAAATTACTAAAAATTTCCGGGCTATTATGCAGTGGTCTTGTGGCACTCGACTGGCACTTTGTTTAGCTCGTGTTTTGTATTTGGAAATATACGCGAAATGTATTGATTTACTTACTGCGACTCTATAGCCGACATTTTATGGTTAATTTCCATTTACCGGGTATCCTTTTCTTAAAATAACAATCCCACATCACTTTGTTTCACTATTTGAGCTATTGTGCACTGTAAACACCACCTCACCAGTGTCCAACATGTGCTTTTACAAGTGATGTTCTTTACAAACGTCTTCATTGGAAGATATAACACTTTGTAGCGGCAGAACCTGTTTTTATTGCCGAAGACGACGGCTCGCCATTCCATCTTAGAAGTTATCCTCTGGTGGCACTAAACGAGCCATGCCCATCGATGCTGTGGCATGGGTGGAAGACGGGCTAGAGTAGCGCCTGTTCGTATTCCAACTGGTAAGAACCGGTCAGTTCGTGTTGGCACTTATGGACCCACGAACTCTCCTATATGTGCAGTGGTAGCTGTAAGATCTGTCACAGCAGCTGGTACATCACGAACATCTTGGCGGACGTCTATGCGGCGTACATGACCACGAACCTAGCCAAGAATGTGAGAATGATCACGTGAGCTTTGATACTAGTATATGTGACGTAGCACCTCAAACTTGCGTGGCAGTTTTCCGGAAGAGTCATCCCCTCACTCGGAAGACTAGAATCGATCGCTTTCATACTCGTTTAGTTGGCTGTAAGAAGCAGGAGTGCGACTCTATGGCATGGAGCCTATTTGCATCACAGAGAGAGTTACAGCTGTCACCATTCAGTGAACATCGGACATGCAGATGGCCTCCTGGCGGCATTGCCACTACGCCATCTTTTGACGGTCGACGTTGAAACCCATACCGGTTTATGTACTATCCCCAGGACATATCTGTCGTCAATCTGATCGAAACCGACGACGTATTTCCAGATAGACATATATCTTTTTCGGCGGTTTAGTTTGAAGTTGGCGCCATAGAAATTATTTTGCCTTCATCTACACCTCTGGTGAGAGTAGCTCGAATTACGCAACAAAATTGGCCTGCTTGTCAGTACAGTCTGTTTGAGCAAGGAAATTTAGTTCTATATTTGTGGGTCCAAGAGTAAAAACCGAGAGATTTCAACAGAGACTGAGAAACCTGTATGAGGATAACTGAATGGAGAGTAAGAATGTCTCCAGGTGATGTGCTTTCTTCCAGGAGGATCGTGTGAACCTAGGTAAAGCTCTGTGTAGAAGAAATATTGTCAGCCTGCCTGCGACGGCCATAGTCGGCCTATCCCGTTGCTGCTTATAAATTCACCGCTATACCATTGCGGTCGCTACTGAATACTTATCAACCGAGATTGAGTAAAATAAACACTGAAAAAATTTCAGTTTTGCTCATTGTACCTTGTGATACATTCGCTCGGTAAAGGAATGACTTTTTTTTTAGCATTTTTCATACGTATTTTGCTGCATCAAATTAAGTACTACGCATCGGAAACTATTAAAGAAGTGATCTCGTGTATCTCACTCTATTTCTCGAATTTTAAGCACACTAAATCAATAAAAATAAATTAAAAAATTAAAAAGAAGCATTTGACAATAGCATGTTTTGCAATACAAAACGTATTTCGTTAAACGTACAATATATCAGATTCTTTTTTTTTTTTTTTTCGCTGCATGTGTCAATTAAAAATAAGGCCTACAAAGTTCCATCAATTATTAGCTAAAATTATAGTGGACAGTGCTGCACTGTGACATTACGAAACTTTTCAATGCTCCTTTCTTCTCAATATTTCGACCATCTCGCAACGTTTTACTCTGCCTTACGCTGTTTCATGTTGAACTCATTCTATGTTCTTCTCTTCATTTCCCGTCTGTCTTGCTTACATTGTTAAGTACAACGGAAGCAGTACCTTTACTTTTCCTAAAGTCAAAATAATACACTCCTCTGTCGGGTATGGGTGTGCGTCGTGTCCTTATCATAGGTTAGTTGAATTAGTTTGTAAATCTACGTAGCAGTTTGGTCGAAAAAATACTTTTACCTTCTGCTGTATATGATTTTCGTCAGTTCATAAGCTGTTGTATTAATTGTGTGGTAGCTCTCACACTTATCTGCCCTTATTATCTTCAGAATTCTCGAAATAATATTTTTCTAAAAGTTTGGTCGTTAATCGTCAGTCTCATGCCATAACAAATAGTCGTTCCCCCAAATTATTTTAGTTATTCCGATGGAATGTTATCTATCCCTTCAAGCTTACTTAATATGTACCTGAAATATGTTCATGATAGTATTGTACTTCCTTACAGTACCGGGCGCTGAAGACCTAGACGTCGAGCACCCAAAACCCCTATTATCACACATCCTTACACTACGGTTCTGTCAGAGAATTATCTTAAACTTCAGTAAGTCCTTGATCATTACTAAATTGTGATCTAAGTCTCTGCGTTCTCCTGAATATACTTTAGAATTCTACATCTTTCTCCGGAAATTCTGACCATTAAATAATGTAAGCCAAACGGAATGTTCCCGTGCTCCTCTCTTTGCAAAATATACATTTTCTTTTTGTGATGTTTACTTTGTGTATCCGTAAATCATTCTTTGTGATCTAACGCAAAAATAATCATTAGACGTATAAGTAATTAAAGAAAAAGGAATGTGGAAGGGTGTAGTGTCGCGTTTCTGATCTTCAGTAAACAAGCGAGTTGACACATCAGAACAAAATGATTTGTGTTTCGCATTTCTGACACGTTATTCTAGGCATGCAGATTTTCCTGGCTACCTGTTACTGTAGAGCCGTGGTTCTCAACCTGGTCAAGACATGGTCCGTAAGATTTAAAATATGGTCGTTAAGAGATATTAAGTTTAAAACAATTTTTCAATTTAATTATAATTCCTTCCTATGAGGTCAGTCAATTATATACGTTTCTACTAAAAGTTTGTATAATAACTGTACTGATAATACATATTGCTTCTCTGGTTAACAAGTATTTTAAAACTTTTGCTTCAGAACAATAAACCCACTGCCAATCAGTTGAGAGTAATAATAATTTTATTGGTCTTAACCAAGGTTTCGATACCACTTAGGGTGTTTTCTTCAGCTTGAAATGAATTTTTATCCAGAAAATTTCTAACAAATAAATAATAATAAAAATAACTTAACGTAGCTCCTAAATAGTGGTTCAGTTTCTCAAAAAATTAAAATAATACATAAATGTTTATTTACCTACAAAATTGTATAAAACGTGAAATAATAAATCTTAATATATAAGCTTTTGCGCGTGTGCCGCAATAACAGCAAAGTAAAGACATTATGTGAGTGCTTCTTGCTGTCGCAAATTTTGTTCTGCCAGTGAACACGGCTGTTTCCTTTTCTGAGTTCAGAAAATTGCGTCAGATTTATTTAAAGGGTATAAGACAAGTGGCTCGTAACTGATCATTGCACGGTTTGTAAAATTGACATGGTATTCGCAAGGGATTGCCTACAGTTTGCAGGAAATAAAAACCATTAAATAAGCTGAAACATGGTACTGGGACCTCCCTACGCCATATTGGAGAATTGTGCTGCCATATGTTAGTTCATTGGGGAACTACCTCACAATAGCGTTTATGTGTACTTTGGGGCTATTTGAATAACCAACAGCGGGACTTTATAAATGGTGGTGGAAAACTGATTGACTATGCGGTAAAGTTCATTTGAAAATTTTTCGTTTCGTAATGCTATTATATTCGATTACTCCTTACTTTTTTCAGATGATGAGGACCATAAACGGAAAGGAGGCAGAATGGAATGGGACTAGAAGCCAGTTGAAGTAGTGTTGAAAGGAATATCACTATTAGAAGCCAGTAAATCTTCCGGAGCTTTATATGTAAGTTTGTACCGATGTTATCAAGAATAATAATATAAAGTTATGGGTAACAATAACCTCTTACTAAAACGTGTCGACGATGATGTAACGCCGGCCACGGTGGGCGAGGGGACTGCGGCGCGCCAGTCACGGTCTGCACGGCCACTACTGCCGGGGGTTCGAAACCCCCTCCCCCCCCCCCCTCGAGCATGGATATTTGTGCCGTCCTTAGTATTAGATAGTTCATAAGTAGTTTGTAAGTTTAGTGACTGATGACCCCGTAGTTAAGTCCCACAAGCTGTATAAACATTTGAACATTTGATGATGTAACTTCTAAATGATTCTGAAGAATAGGCGGTGGAATGGAAATGTGGATTCTGCCAGGTGAAATGGTCAGCGTTGCAGATGAAGATAAACGTGAATGGATACAATGCCAAAAGTGTCGGTGCGAAAAGTAGTAAGCAATTTGTCTGTGGACGCTGCAGGTGATGTACGAGAAAAGGAATATTTCATAAAGGTTACATTCCGTTCATGAGAAATTACTGTTGTAATTATTATTGCAATTAGAAGTAATGAGCATTAAATAGAAATTGGTGTACTCTCAGATAGCCTTCCACGTAATTTAGTTGCGTATATGCTCATAATTTACCTTATTCAGATAACCCAGGCCACTATACGAATAGCCCCACTGAAATGTCCTTTTGTGCAATCGGGAGAGTTAAATTGATTGACAACATAACATAAACGTTTGACACCGGTGTATAGCCACATTTCATCATTTGGTAAAATGATGTTCAAATATTTGTTAAACTTAAGGGACTTAACTGCGGGTTCATCAGTCCCTAAACTTACACACTACTTATGAACTAACTTATACTAAAGACAACACAAACATCCTTGCCCGAGGGAAGATTCGAACCCCCGACGGGGAACAGCCTCGTGAATCTGAGCTAAACGCCTCAATGCGCTCACCTATCAATAGGTTAAGTACACCCATAGAAGTCTTAGTGAATCCTTAAAACACAATTTAGGTTAATAACTTTCCGGAAACCTTTTATGTATATGGAAATTGTTGTGCCCCTCTGTACCTTATATTGTTGTTCAAACGTTTGCTCAGCTGTGAGTTAAGAGCCGTAATATACTTTAAAAATGCAGAGTCAACCATCAGCTGTTTATTGTATTTAAAACCTTACCGGTTTGGGATATTATCCATCTTCAGATGAGTAAAATTAAACATGCTGATTGATAACTACATAGTTCATCTGATAAACTTAGCAGAGTTCGAAGTATTCATGGTGTGAAAATAGTATATGTTTCAAGATAGTTTTAAATATAATAAACAGCTGATGGTTGACTATCCGTTTTTTAAACTATATTGTTGTGGTTCGATGTGAATTTACATCGAAATTATCATTCCATAAATGTCGCACTTTTTGTGAATTTTATCGATGGTGGATAAAGCCGAACTCCTTGACTGTTCGTATTATAGAGTTGAGAATAAAAACCGCCGCCGGTCACAATTAAAGATTGTATTTGTAACACGACCGGTTTCGAGCAGGTGCTTATACATTCGTGAATGCCAAAGTCTTCCCATTCCATTTTAGCTACACAACAATGCTGAAATCGGTAATAAGAAATTGTAATAATGTACGCACACTAGGATATAGTAGGTAATTTTAATCTAAACACCCTCTATCACAGAGTAGGTAAAACATTATTACAATTCGTTATTACCGATTTCAGCATTATTTTGTAGCTAAAAAATTTACAAATTTTTGAAATAGGATCATGCAAATCTTGTAAGTTCTTGGTCATTTTTCTTCTTTGTCAGATACTTTAAGGTGCCCTAACCGGGCGAAGCAAAAAAAAAAAAAAAAAAAAAAAAAAAAAAAAAAAAAAAAAAAAAAAATAAAATAAAACAATCAATAAATAAAATAAAAATTTATGCAACCAATACATTCGTTTATTCAAGATTTGTATACAAACAACAGTCTAGAGTGCAATTGTTTTATATTTTTCGACTAGTTTCGGTTTTATTTAAACCACCTTCAGGAAATTAAGCTCCACAACATCAATGGAGCTTAATTTCCTGTAGATGGTTTAAATAAAACCGAAAAACTGAGCAGTTATGCACTAGAAGGCTCCAACTCTTTTGATAGCTCCACAACATCAATGGAGCTTAATTTGCTGAAGATGGTTTAAATAAACCGAAACACTGAGCAGTGACGCACTAGAAGGCTCCAAGTCTCGTGCTAGCTCCACAACATGAATGGAGCTTAATTTCCGGAAGATGGTTTAAATAAAACCGAAACTAGTCGACAAAAATTTAAAAAAATGCACTCTAGTCTGTTGTTGATACACAAATTTAAATTAAGAGTGCTGTTTCCTATAAGTGGAACAAAACTGTTTCCAAAAATGTTTTATTCAAAAATTCGTGAATGTCTGTAAAAATGTGCGAGATCTATCTGTGGCAGCACAGGTATGTAGAAAATGGTAGTTCACTCTTAGCCCTGATTTTTAGGATTATTGAAAAGAGTGTTTACCTCGTCAGTGATTATTCTCACCTGGCTGAGCTGCAGTGGGGGGCAGAGACGAGCGAGGCCCGCGCGGCCGCAGCCCCCGCGGCGCCACCGCCGGCTCCTCCGTGCGGCCGGCGACCGAATTCCGGCACGAGCCATTAGCGCTAATAGATAATAGCCCGGCGCGTAACCGGGTTTTTCGCGGGCTCCTGAACACCGGACGAGGTTATTCTCGCACGCTGGCGGTAAATTGCATATCCTACGCCCCACGGCCCCCGATGCGGGGAGGGTGGGTGGGGATGGTAGGAGGTTCTGGTGGAGATCGGTTGGGAGGAGGGGTGGCGGTGTTTGCGCGGTTGCGGCCCTGATTGTTTAACTATCAATCAATGTCGGGGCAGGGCGGAGGGGGGGGGGAGTACCTTGCAGCGGGTGGAATGCGACAAATGAAGCGGCGCGGCTGCGAGTCGCTTTTAATTGGATCTCGGCTGCAGCCGCACTCGCGGCCAAATTGCGACCTCAACAGCCCTCCAGCGGCGGCGGCAGCGGCGTCCGGTTGCAGCGGCCACTCGACGCCCCGCTTTGGCGGCAGCACCGCGCACAGTGGCCGCGCGCCGAGAGAGAGGATGCCCGCGTTTGCGGTCCGATACCGTCAGTCAATTACCCGGCCGGCACAAAGGACCGCCCCGCCCGCAGGCCTCATATGCGGGCGCCGGCCGCTACCTGGAGTGCCTAATCGCGGCCTTATAATGTCGCTCGCGCGCGGCAGGTGTCGAAAACGCTGCTGCCTTTATGTCGGTCTCAGTTGCGTGCGGGCCGGATGACAGCTCTGAATACTATCGGCGCGTCCTCTGTGAACTCGGTGCCGTTTGTTAAACGCGCCTACTACTCACCCAGCGACGCTCACTTGGCTCTCAATTAAAGAGCTCTCTCGCTGACCGTAAAGCGATCTGCTGACCCCGGCGGCTAGTGCCCGCCTGTTTTGAGCGCCGCCTCTCGATTGTCTACGCCGTTTTGCTGTCGAGTGTACCCTCGCGCATGACTGATCAGAACTGCGTCGAACGTTTACGAACTGGATAGTTCAAATACCGATCAGAATTATACGCCTTACCGACTCACAGCGACGTGAAATCTCTCTCACTCTGTGTGTGTGTTGTTTCAAGCCTCGAAAACACGCTGCTATATTTGTTTGCGATATTACCACCATTACATCGTATTACGATCCAATAATTCTGTGCCACAATAATTTTCTATTCGTGGCAATTCAATTAAGTTTGGCTGCTAACATTTAATGATCACATTCGAGCTTCAGACAGGCACACAGTCAAAGCTATCTGCTTCTATCTGCATCAGGGGCAGTTATGAGGGGGGTGGGGCAAGAAACCTGCTCCCTCTCCTCCGACATAATGTTTTTTTTTTTTTTTTAAAAAAAAAAAAAAAAAATACTGGCCATTGTCCCAGTTTTTGACGCAAATATTTTATTTAATTCTACATACGCAATGTAATTTTTAGCTTCGATTGTGGTACATGAAGGATTAATCTACCTGTATAATACTCGTAAGTAAAAAATTAATAATTTTTCTTTATTTATTTAGGTTTACGAAAGGAATTTATTTGCCTGTTTTCTGTACCTTATCTTAGCTGCACTGTTTTACTGCTGGTCACAGCTGTACGTCAATAAATAGTTATTTAGTTGTTTGGGTGTGTTTATGAGTACCTATATGAACATCCATATAAAGTTCAATATTTCACAGGTATGCTGAAGTAAATGCATTGTCAATTTATTTTGTTTGTCCCAATAATGGAACAATAGCGTTTTATTATGAGTGTTTTGTTGAAGTGCCTTATTGTTATTGGGGTATAAACATCTTATATACAAAAATTACTGTCATTATTGAGATCTGATTTGTTTATATTGTATGAGATTTTCACTCATCGACATTTAACGATCCCAAGAGAATGAAAACACACCGTATGGACTTACATTTGATGTAATTCTAGCGGAACTGCATAAGGAGGAAGTGAGTAAATATGAAGTTAATGACTGAAAACTAGTGTTTATTCCTTACAATACCGATAAAATATTAGAGGAAGCAGATATTCACGAAAATGTCTCAAAAATTTGAGTCTCCAAATTTTTTACAGTATACCGAAATTTATTCAAGCAAATTTCTTTCATTTACCACCCAAAGTATAATATTACTGTAAAAGAATGTAGCAAAAAATAACTAAACAAGTTTTGGCAGGTAATGGGTTAATGAAAGATGCATAAAGGCATCGTCATGGTAGACTGTCATACATTCCTGTGTTCGTGAAGGTAGTGGGCCAGCACTTGCTCTCATTATAAACTAAAATGGGCATTAGTGCAAATTACCCTCTGAATATGAACAGAAAAACTGATACCAAATATCACGTGCCGTCTACGTAAAGTTATTAAATTTAGAGTCACATTAGTCTTCGCACCTCCCCAAAAAAATAAACTACATTCGCTACTGATATGTAAATACATAAATTGATAGCTGTGCGTTAGTCCCGCTATTACTTAGAAATGGCTTGGCCAATCTGAATCATTTTTGTTTTTTGTTCTTTACTTTAATACAGGGGTGGTTTACAAACAAAAAGAGTAGCAAAAACTCAAAGAAATAGCTGAAAAATCGAGAGAAGTCTAAAATCCGGCGCCTAGTTCAACCTCGATGAGCAAACCGATATACATTACTATTTTGGAGCTGTTGCTGTAAGAGAAAAAGGGGTATGGCGCACTAAAACTCGTTTAGCTGAAAACGAATACTGAAATAACGATTTTTAATTTATAACTATATATCAAGAAAGGTGTCCCTTCGGTGAAAGTTTGTTTGTGTGCAATTCATACAAATCTACAGTTTTACTGCGATCATCATGAAATTGTACGCACCAATTGTTGTCTTCTGTGACTTCTGAAATAATACGTCGTCTTCGGTTCAAAACATGCAAATGTTCGTAAACCTAAGGTACCAAATTGGTGAGGTAATGTGTTCGTAGACTTACAAAATACGTAAAATAGCTAATACTAAGGACAGCATACAGGTACCAATGTCTGAGGCAGGACTCGAACCTCCGACGGAAGCGTCCACGCAGTCCATGAGATAGCGCCTCAGAACGCGAGGCCATTCCCACCACGGCCTTCCGTTCAGTGTCATATATCATTCTCCATACTGATTCGCCTTGACCCCATAAGATATTTATCTGTTTTCAAAACGTAAAAACATCTTCGAGGACGTAACTTTGATAGTGATCAAGTGTTGTAATCGGAGGTATAATTTTCGTTCCGTCAACAAAGTATATATCATTCCGCTCAGAGTGTAATAGCAAACAGGCCATCGTTTCGAGAAAGTATTGGTCGCGAGGCTGACTATGGTTAGACACACAGAAGAAACACGTTGATTGTTAGTAAAGTTTTCAGAATATAAATGTAGTATGTTAAATGAAGTTTAATTTAAGAAAGCTTTCAGAATTTTCAGATATGAAACTTGCAGCCATTACTTCCCAGAACGCCTTCTTACTGAATAATTTCAATTGAGGAAGTATTTGTTTGGATTCCTTCCGGAAGCCATACTACAAAAATAAGAAAGTTGGGTGCATATTTTTTTTCAAATTTTTAGTCGTATTAGTCTCAAGTAGCATCTTTTGAAATTCAGGATGTCCAGGAATTCCTGTAGCAAACGTGAAAACGTGTGGAGAGAAGCGAATACAAATATTCTAATAAGAAATCCCCGACTGAAAGTGTCGTCAAATGACGCCATGGGCTCTGCTTTGTCCCTGACACTAAGCAAGAAATCTATTCTAGTACAATGACTTTGCTTAAATGAAATATTCAGATGTTTCTAAACCTATTGCACCAAAAGGTTATGGTCATCAGATCCTGAACATACAAAGCACTTAAACAAACTTCCACTAAGGACAGCACTCACACATCCATGCCTGAGGGAGGACTGTAATCACTGGAGGAAATGACCGCCCAGTCTGTAGCATAACACCAGTGCGGCAAATCTCTTTGCTTTCCATATTTCTGGAAGCAGGTCGTATGGAGCAAAACAACGACATAATGCCTGAATGCAAAGGCACGAAATGACAACATCGCTAGTTATGTTTTTTTGAGAAACGGTTTTGTAAACCGAGACAGGTGAGTGCAGTGGTAACTCATTGGACTTGCATTCCGGAGGACGGTTGCTCAAAGCCATCTACGGCTATCCAGATTTAGGTTTTCCGTGGTTTCCCTAAATGACTCCAGACCAATATGCAGGGATAGGTCCTTTGAAAGAGTGCGCGTGACTTCATTCCCTATCAAAAAAATCCGAGCTTGAGCTCCGTCTCTATGAACTTGTTGTCGACGGGACATTAAACCCTTAAGTTTCTATATTCTGTCTTCAGTTTTGGTAAAATTACACTGGCAAAATCTGGCCTCATGTCTAAACATCATTACATAAAAAACATAAATAAATTATCTGTAAGACTTAGATGTATTCGAGTAAGACCAGATGATGACAAACGTAGTAAGTAATAATGTTCAAATGTTTGTAAATCTAAGGAACTTAACTTCTTGGGTTATCAGTCTCTGGCTTACAAACGAATTGAAATAAATAAAATTAACTTACTCTATGGAAAACATAAACACGTCCACGCAAGTGGGAGGACTCAAACCTTCAACGGCGAGCATCCGCGCGCTCCGCAGCAATGCGCTTTATAGCCCTCAGCTAGGGACTGATGACCCCGTAGTTAAGTCCCATAAGCTTTACAAACATTTTTTTAACATTTGAAAGCCCTCAGCCACTCCATCGCGACAGTAAGTAATAAATCGCTGTCATGGCGTTATGAAGTATATTGAGCATTCATATTATATTAGATCGCCAGAAAAAACATGAAAAAGTCGAGAATATAATTATGAGCAAAGTGTCCAATAAACGTGGACTTGAAAATGCATACATTCAGAGCTCAATTGCTCATAGGTTTTAAGGTATCCATCTTAGAGTTAGTGTTTACTTGAGAAAATTTGTGTTTTGGTCTATAGTAACTTCTTAAAATGCGAAGAGCAAAACGATTTCACTCGTTGACATTTGGCTCATAGCGTCAAAGATAAGAAGTACTAATGGTGTCAATGGATGACGTTTAGGACATATTGTAATGAAAGTTCCGGATTGTTGCTGATATTTTATTCATTAGTGCTACTTTTGACACTTTGTCATTCTCAAGTGCCTGCGTATATAAGAATTACATTAATTACAAATTAAACAATACGAAAATATACATAAAATTTTTGTTATAAATTTTCTTTATAACTTACGTCTACGATGTTTGGACGTTATATGCTGACATTTGGCGTAACTGTTGCATAAACTGTATGGAAATATTCACGTATTTAGTAGTTGTGTACGGTTTTTAGCTGTCAGGTTTTATGCAGCTTTTTACGCTAAAACGTTAAATTAAAGAAAACTTTTATATTTTACGTAATTAACAACATCTCCGCCAAATATGTTTACATATATAGTAATCGACTATCAAAGACTGTTTTATTCCCTTTGGTATTTTATGCAATATCATAAGTGCGGTTTCGTTTCTGAGATGTAGATAGAAACTAGATTGGACGTAATTTCCTCACAAGATATCGTGAACACCTAAGAGTAAGTGAAAACAACCAATCTAGTTTCTATTTACATCTCAGAAACGAAAACCATTCAGCACTTAAAATCGAAAACGCACTTACGATATTGCATAAAATACCGAAGGGAATAGAAATTAATCTTTTGGAGGAATTTGAAATATATATTCACACTAAAAATTACCCGAACGAAATACTTAAAGAACACACTGATTTCAAACATAAAAATTATCTGGTTACTTTTATTGACTTTATCGATAAAAAGGCTGAGTAGCAAAGATATGCTAAATGAGCAGAGGAAAAAACGAAATAAACCTCTGTAACCAATGTTAACGTCAAAAAAGTCTCTGATAACTTAGTTGATTACTATATATGTAAACATCTTTGGCAGAGCTGTTGTTAATTACGTTAAATATAAAAGATTTCTTTAATTTAACGTTTTAGCCTAAAAAGCTGCATAAAACCTCACAGCTAAAAACCATATACAACTACTAAATACGTGAATATTTCCATACAGTTTATGCAATAGTTACGCCAGATGTCAGCATATTAACGTCCAAACATCGTAGACGTAAGTTATAAGGAAAATTTATAACAAAAAAAATTATGTATATTTTCCTATTATTTAATTTGTAATTAATGTAATTCTTATATATGCAGGCTCTTGAGAATGACAAAGTGTTCAAACAGCTGTAGCTCTATTGAATAAAATATAAGCAGCAATCCGAAACATTCATTACAATGTCATTCTACGACATTTATGATGCTGCAGGCCCAACAATCAGGGGGAAAAAAAGTTTAGGACATAGTACACACCCACTCCTTGAAATTTGTAACGGGAATTTCTGAACACCTTGTATTTACCGTTACTGTTGAAATATGCAGCTGACGTAGATGCGAATGTGGACGGAAATGTCGGAATTATACAAGCGACTTGTTAACACGCCAACATGTACGAATGGAAGTAATCAAGGGTGAGAACACCGCAATGACTTGTACATTACGATACTTCTGTTAAATGTTCGACATTGCTGTTCTGCTTCTCTATCCCTAACCCCGACTCTCCAACCCCCCCTCCCCCTACTCCTCATCAGCTCATTCACCCACCACTGAAATGCAAATCTGGGACACACTCCCGCGCCGAGATCGCAAGCGACCGGGAACAGCGGGAGAGCTCCCTGTAATTTTCACGGGAATATTCAATTTGATATCGCTGAAAACGCGGGAAAATTTAGCGGGAAGGCCAACGTAATTATGCGGTCCGGCGGACAAGTGCGGGGCTGCGGATATAAGCGCTGCGCACGCACGTGGTCGGGCACGCTAAAGCAAACGCAAACGCACCTGTGCGACCTCACACACTGTGTGGGCGTGGGTACGTGTGTGTGCACGTACATAAACGGGCAAACGAGACAACGGCGCGACGGAAAAGTGCCGAACCTGCAAAAGCGGCGTCCGCGACACAAAAGCCCGTAATGGAGCGAGACCGATATACACGGGGAGCACGCCGTTTGTACTGGGCGCGGTCGCGCGCATTTATTAAACTGCATATTAACTTCCAGATAGCGGCGCCGGCGCCTCGTCCTCCCGCACACGACCGCCGTTTCGATCACCCACCCACCACTATTCCTCCCCTGTTTCCACCCGACACCATTCCCCCAGTTTCTGCATTTTTTTTTTCGACCTTCTTTTTTTTTCCACCCTTGCCGCCAGCTGTTTTTGTCCCTGACTGGACAAACCGAATGGTAGTTCAATAAAGCATTAATACAGCTCATAATCAGAAACAGCAGAGAGCGGCGCATGCGCAGCACGGCGGCGTCGGTGGTGGTGGTGGTGGTGGGGGTGTGTACGGGCCGGGCTGGCAGTTGGCGCTCATGAATATTCACGCGCACGAACTTTCACCCCCGGGCGGCGGCGCGCCCGCAGCGCTCGGCCAGCTCGCTACACATAACCTCCGCCAACTACAACTCGGCCGCTCTTCCACTCGTCGCACAGTGCCGGCCACCGAAAACCGCCCCCCTCCCCCCACGCTCCCCGCGCTAGTTGTCGTGTCACCACCTCGCGCGCGGCCAGCCAGCGCTGTTAACAAGTTTGGATACGGGAGCGGCGGGCACGCGCACCCGCGCACCTACGGGCAAACAGCGAGGCATGCGGCGCTGCGTGCGCGCGCACACGTGTCTAATTGAAATCGACGGCGCGGGCCGGCGCTGAGGACGGCACGTGCTGACCTGCGGTTACACTCCGAACAAGCCCGCGGACACTAACGGCTACGAGAGGCCCCTACAAGTACAACAGTAGAAGGGAGTCAATGATGGAGGATAGGTAACAACTCACCGTAAAGAGGCTCGCTGAGCTGCTGACAGGATCGAAAAAAGACAATCAGATACACAAAATTTAAATTTTCGATGTCAGTAAAAGAAACACACACAATCTCGCAGTCACTCATATAACTATCTAGATCTAAATTGGATGCTTTGCAAATCATCTTTTCTGCGTGTCATCCTTGCGCAGGGGCCATGCTAATCTTCTCTGTATCGTTCCAATTTTAGTATATGTACTGCCGAAGCAAGTACAAGATTACGAGAGTAACTCGGGCGTCCGATTCTTGATTGTCGTGAGTGCCCTCGTGTTCTCTCGATAATCCATTTTTAGTCCGGGGCAAGTCCCGGAGATAAATTAATTTGGTCCCAATCCCCCGGTTCCGACCAAGGTTTTCGGGAGGTTTTCCTTGGTTGTAAGGCGTATGCCGGAACTGGTAAGCCCCTTCCGACCAAGGTTTTCGGGAGGTTTTCCTTGGTTGTAAGGCGTATGCCGGAACTGGTAAGCCCCTCCCACTTATTCCCAATTGGGATTCCCCCTTTGCCCCACTATCAGCTTGTCTGATAATTGGCTGAATAGAACCGCGACTCTTTATGGGCCGGATCTCAAACAGCCCGCTCCACTCCTCAGAGTGGAGAATGAAAAGAATAAGTTTTTTTTTTTTTTTTTTTTTTTTTTTTTTTTTTTTTTTTTTTTTAATCATCTTTTCTGACGCAGAGGATACCATGCTCACGGGTGCGACTCCTTTCGGAGATGCTTGTCTACTGTTCGTCGAGCTGCTCGGACGTCCGATCCTTGATTGCATTCGTGCTCATCCGATAATCCATATGTAGTCTGGGGCAACGTCTCAAAGGTATATGAAATTGGTTCCAATCCCCCGGTTCCGATCAAGGTTTTCGGGAGGCTTTCCTTGGTTGTAAGGCGTATGCCGGGACCGGTAAGGCACTCCCACTTATTCCCAATCGGGATCCCCTCTTTTCCCCACTGTCAGCTTGTTTGATAGTTGGCTGCATAGAACCGCGACTCTTTAAGGGTCAGATCTCAAACAGCCAGAATGAAAAGAATAAGTCTTTTTAAATCACTTTTAAGTTGGACGCAGACGATACCTTGCTCACGGGTGCGGCCCCTTTAGGGGGATGCTTGTCCACTGTCGGTAGAGCTGATCCCTACGAATTTACGAGAGTAACTCGGACGTCTGATGTTTGATTGTCGTGAGTGCACTCGTGCTCTCCCGAAAATCCATTTGTAGTCTGGGGCAATGTCCCAGATATAAATTCAATTAGTCCCAATCCCCCGGATCCGACCAAGGTTTTCGGGAGGTTTCCCTTGGTTGTAAGGCGTATGCCGGAACTGGTAAGCCACTCCTACTTATTCCCAATTGGGATCCCTCTTTGCCCCACTATCAGCATGTCTGATAATTGGCTGAATAGAACCGCGACTCTTTATGGGCCGGATCTCAAATAGCCCGCACCACTCCTCGGAGTGGAGAATGAAAAGAATGAGTTTGTTTGTTTTTTGAATCAGTTCTAAGTGGGACGCATCGGATATTGTGGTCACGGGTGCGGCTCCCACGAGTTTACAAGAGTACCTCGGACGTCCGACGCTTGATTGTCGTGAGTGCACTCGTCCTCTCCTGATAATCCATTTGTAGTCTGGGGCAAAGTCACCAAGGTTTTCGGGGGACTTTCCTTGATGGTAAGGCGTATGCCGGAACTGGTAACCCCGTCCCACTTATTCCCAATTGGGATACCCCCTTTGCCCCACTATCAGCTTGTCTGATAATGGGCTAAATAGAACCGCCACTCTTTATGGGCCGGTTCTCAAACAGTCCGCTCACTCCTCGGAGAGGAGAATGAAAAGAAAGTTCTTTTAAGTGCCTCGCTGAGGGTTCATCGCCGCGTCGGAGTGGCCGAGCGGATTGAGGTGCTATGCTCCCATGCACGAGGCCGTTCCCTGTCGGGGGCTAGAATCCCCCCTCGGGCACTGATGCCTTTGTTGTCTTTAGTAAAAGGTAGTTCATAAGAAGTTTTTAAGTTTATGGGCTGATGACCACGCAGTTAAGGCCCTTAGGCTTAACATTTTTAATAAGGATTCAACGAACCACCTTTATACAATTTCTCTCTCTTTCAATGATCGAATAGCTCTTGGGAAGAAAGAAGACCAGAATCTCTCCGTTAAAGCTCCGATTTGTCGTATTTTATTCTGATGATCATTTTTAGCTATGCAATTAGGAGTCAACGACATAGCTTTACATTCGGAGGAGAATGTTGGCGATTGGAGTTTCGTAAGTAAAAATGTTCAAATTTTTGTAAATTATCGGACTCAACTGCGTGGTCATTAGTCCGTAGCTTACAAACTACTTAAACTAAGGTAAACTAACCTAAGGACAATACAAACACCCATGCCCTAGGAGGGACTCGAACTTCCAACGGCGATCGGCCGCGCGTACAGCAACACGGCGCCCCAGTGCGCACGCTAATCCGTCGTGGCATTTCGTAAGTAGACGACGCCGCAGCGATAAACGCCATTGTTGTAGTGATTACCGTCCCAGATGCTGTATCATTTCCGTGACACCGTCTCCCCTGTACTGTGACAATACAAAACGAGTGGCACTTCTATGCACTGTTTCGATGTCCTCCGTCATAACCACCTGATAAGGACCACACACTGGGCAGCAATACTCCAAAAAAAGGACGGAGAAGCGTATGTAACATATGCTTCGCAAGACACGTACTGTGTCATCACGTAATCTAGTAAAATTTTCAGTTATTCTAGCTATTGATTTTTATCAAATAACATTTACGTAATTCAGTCTGCAGGGAAAAGTGCGCTGATGTGAAACTTCCTAGCCGAGTAAAATTGTGTGCCGGTTATCGGGATTCGAACCTGGAACCTTAACCTTTCGCGGGCAAGCGCACTACTCTCTGAGCTATCCCGGCACGCTTCATGGTGCGTCATCACAACTTTACTGCTGCCAATACCTCCCATCCTACTTTCTGCCCTTCACAGAAGTTCTCCTGCGAACCTTGCAGGAATAGCACTTCTGGAAGAAATGATAGGGTGGAACACGGCTTAGCCAGCCACAACCTAAGGGATGTTTCCAGAATGAAACTTTCACTCTGCAGCGGAGTGTGTACATATATGAAACTTCCTGGTAGATTAAAATTGTGTGCTGGTATAGGGATTCGAAACTGGGAACTTTGCCTTTCGCGGGCAAGCGCTCTATGTTCAAACGTTTGTTAAGCTTATGGGACTTAATTGCGTGGTTATCAGTCCCTAAACTTACAAACTACTTATGAAATAACTTACACTAAAGACGGCACAAACATCCAATCCCGAGGGGAAACGATCTCGCGCATCATAGCACAGCGCCTCAATGCGGTCGGCCGTTCCGCCGCGTCGCAAGCGCCCTACCGACTGAGCATTCCCGTCACGTTCCAAGGTTCGTCCTCACAAGTTTAATATTTACGTAATGACAAAACTGTATTGTTTAGTTGAAAAAAGTTCACTGACACATTAAAACATGTTAGGACCCATATGAAAGTAAAAATACAAACAGGTTAACTATGTTTCTTCAACATAGCTACCAGATACTATAAAAAGAGGTTAAACAGATATACAAGCGATATGGATCCCAGTCTCGTCACTAATGTCTTTTTCCCCAAGTTTTTTTTTTTTTTTTTTTTTTTTTTTTTTTTTTTTTTTTTTTTTTTTTTTTGCTCGTTGTACATTCCAGACTCGTACGCGATGACGTCGTTATAAAACTTTTCTCTTTACGTCCGTTCGTTAAGAACAACGTACACAGTTATATCTGCTAGTAAGTCCTAAAGCATAATACAAAGTCTGGCAGGAATTTCATATGCTCTTATTTTGTTGAAAGCCGCGGTGGAGTAGCCGAGCTGTTTAAGGCGCCTCGCTGCGGAGCGCGAGGTTGCTCGCCGTCAGAGGTTGGAGTCCTCCCTAGGGCATGGGTGTGTGTGTGTGTGTCGTCCTTACGTTAGTTTACCTTAGCTTATGTAGTTTGTAAGCTACGGACTGATGACCTCGAAGTTTGGTCCGATAGTTTTACAAACATTTGAACATTTTTTGTTGAAAATGTGACAATACGGAAGCTGTCTGCAAGTTTCATACCTCTTTGTAAGAGCGCTGTAACAAAACAGCCGTTTTACCACGAGCTCTCTCTAATCGTAACGAGCGAAGTCATTCCTAGCGGTTTATACCAAGTACTGTATCGGCCCTAATTGCATTACTATTTATCACTTTTCACGTGAACACAATTCCTTTTATGTGCCAGAACGATTCTGCATAGCTGCTACACGCAGGAACAGTACTGCTACAAGCACGACTGCCGACAACGAAGCGTGGAATTTAACCGAAGAACGCAGATAAACTAATTACCACTACGTAAATGCCTTTATAGCTGTTGAACACCGATATTAAAGGTCCACGATATTCTACTTGATTTGCGTGCAACACAGCATTGCTAAAGGATTTTAATTCGCCAGTAACAGTAAACTCAGTTTCTCCGACCATTACTATCGGAATTCGTCTAGAAGTACGATAGAAATAGCTTTCCGAAAAGGGAAACGAAACAAAGATATAACTGGCAATTAAAATTTTATGAAGCTTTGTTAAGGAACAGCTGGTTCAATACATATTCACTAGAACGGAGTCCTCGCAACTGAATATGTTGCTGCAAATGCTTTTTGCAGATTTTTTCGCATACAAGCATCTTTGGCTGGCGGATGAGACATGTCTAAGGATTAAATACTCTCTTATCAATACATCTGAGTCAAAATATCCGAACTAAAAATATACATTACAACGATTGAAACATTTATTGAGGTAATATATCTATGTAACTTTAGAAAACATGATTTTCATTGGCAAATCAAATTCTACTGAAGGCCGCTAAAGTAATTTCATGCAAGTTTCTAGTACCATACATTCTGGAATAATACAGCAGTTTTCTAAGCGTGTGTTTAAATGTAGTTCTTACAATTAGTTCTGACACAATTATTTCGTGCTTTACAGACATTACTTAAACGACAATCACAAATTCTGTTGGTTGTAATTCGTTACTTTCTCGCATGTTTTCACGGAAAGGATGGAAATTTGAGGGTTAGAGACCGACTACCTGGCTATCCACATAGATTCTTCTAAATTTATCGACTGGCAATCACTTCATTACGGTCACGTAACGCTTCCACTATTTCCGCTTTTCCTTTGACGCTCTGCAAAAATCATATTTAGCGAATGAACGTATTGTATTCGTGAGTAGAAAAGAAGGAGAAATTTCAGGTATAACAAACTACAGGGCGTTGGAATACATCAATAATGAAGGTTGATATTTTGTGCTCAAACCGGTACGAGACCAGTGCCTTTTATTTTGTCTGCTTTCCATCAGACCCCAATTCCAAACGGCTACACACTTATAAATATAGATCCTCAATCCATAACACACTTGCTCGCAGCTTATACCTGTATTGAACTAAGGGTTCAGAGGTTCTTTGTGCACCTGCACTGATATTGGCGACTGCTAATCAGATATATACATTAATACAAATTTTGTGTTTAAAATATCTTGTAGTCTTTGTATAAAAAAATAAAAAAAAATTTCAAACGAAATATAACAACGTGCACACTATAAATATTTACATATTCTACATTTCTATTGGACATATTCTGCTTATCGTTTTCCAGTAGGTGAGAAAAAGATAATGATCGTACATATTATGAAAGAGAAAATCTACAAAATAAATATGACAATTGTAAAAATTTTGACAGCATATTATAGCGCTGACCACTACACGCCCCATATATAATTATATAAAATGTGTTAGAACACATGAATATAATAGAACATGTGTGAAAATTACATGTAACCTTAAAAATAAAATATAAGTAAATATCGTTCACTGTAACACAAGAAATTCAACAAAATACGTTCGTAACATACAAATTAAACCAAATATTCCACATTGTTTATATATTCTCTCCATCCTCGTGGAATGGCCGCGTGGTGTAAGGCGTCATCTTACAGACTGGACGGCCGTTCCCCCCGGATGTTCGAGTCCTCCCTCTGGGAAGGGCGTGTGTTAGTGTTTTCCTTAGTGTAAGTTACTTTAAGTCGTTAGTAAGTCTAGGCACTGATGACCTAGCAGTTTAGTCCAAAAGAGTTACAAAAATTTGAACACTGAACATTTGTATCCTATACTGAACCGCTGACGATGGACGTGTATTCTACATCAGTATTTTGAATTAATGTAGAAAAAGGCAAGCACTTCTATTATTATATTGCCATTTACTAACTGACGGTGTGGATATCTTCTTTCGTCCGAATGAAAAGACAGCACTGAATAGATTGTTAATGCCTGAAAAGATTTCTTTAGAAAACTCTGCACTATTTTTTAGTTTCCCATTCCTGGTACAACTTGTTACTAACGTTGCACACGAATGGACAGTTCTGGTAGTATTGAAATTTATAATTATTTTTCTTGGTATCAACAACGTGTACTACTTAGGATCCTTTTCTTGAATTCCGCATAAGATTTTGTATGTATAATTTTTATAGTCAAAGTACGGTAGTGAATACAATTTAATACGCAGCAATTCTTTTAGAAAATGGTGGCTTAAGCCGACTGACAGTTCAACTTGCCGCGGTGGAGTGGCCAAGCGCATTGAGGCACTATGCTGCGATCGTGGGTTCGAATACCCCCTCGGGCGAGGATGTTTGTGTCGTCTTTAGTTTAAGGTAGTTAATAAGTAGTTTCTATGTTTAGGGACTGATGACACCGCAGTTATGTCCCTTAAGCTTAACAAACATTTGAACATTTGACGGTTCAGCTTACATGCTGTCAAACAAACTGAACAATGTTTTTCTGACACTGCATAGGGAATTTACGCTCCAAAAGTCGATTGCGATTAACGTTTAAATTAAATATATATTAATTTCAAACTGAGCGTTTTCCTGCGTCATAAATATTTCCTGGCGGTGCGTGCGCACGTAGTCTCGAAGAAAAGCGAATTAGAAGATCGATTTAATTAAGAATCGACCGGGTAGGTCTCCGTGGGTAGAGAAGGCGAAAGGGAGGCGGCAGCCGAAACCTCCCCTTCTCCGTCAGATAAGGTAAATTGCTTTTGTCCTTTTTTCTTCCTCTTCTCGTTAAGCTTAAGCGTACAGATTATAAACAGGAGATCGTTTTAGGCGCAGAGTGAGTGTTCTCCGTTTGAAATTCAATTATAGAATTCAAAATACGTTTCGAGATATAATGTGTTTAAATTACGACGGAATGAATAGGAGGAGGAGACGCGGAGAGACTGGGAGAGGCCGGAATACGGTAATAGGGGTGAGAGGGGGAGGGGGCAAAGTAAGGGATTCGACGAGAGGCGAGAGGGGGGTGGAGAAGAACGAAGCGAGGGAGGAAACAGGAGGGTGGCGTGGGTGGTGTGGAGTAAACTGTTTAATAGTAATTAAAATACCAGATCACGACGTTGTAATTAAATTGGTAATTAGTTTGCAGTGGAAATGAGGAAAATTCTTTCGCCCGGCCGCACGATTTGGGATGTATTCATAGGATCCGGGCCTGCGGTTTGCGAGACGGGAGATCGGACGCAAAGGCGCCATCGGCCGGTAATGTGCGAATCGACGACGTGTAGGGATAAGGGGAGGGGCAGGAGAGTGAATTTTACGAGATGAGCGCAAAGGGGTGAGTGGCGATGGCTGTGGCGGGGGTCGATGGATCGGGTTTTTGCGCGCCGTGGGTAGGGCGGCCGCGGATTGGATTTCATGTCAGCGCGAGCGGAAGACAAGTGGGCCGCATTTATCGCCCTGTCGGCGGGGCTGTCCGCGCGGGCCAGCAGACGCCTACCTACCTGGGCTAAGCGCCAGCCTCTTCGTCTGAGGCGCACAACAAACACCAAAATGTTCAAATCTTTGTTAAGCTTAAGGGACTTTCAGCGGGGTCACCAGTCCCTAAACTTACAAACTACTTATGAACTATCTAACGCTAAAGACGTCACAAACATTCATGCCCGAGGAGGGGGGGGGGGCTTGAACCCCCAATGGGGAACGGCCTCGCGAACAAACAGCAACGGCGATCGTCTCTCCACCATAGTTACTATACGCCGTTCACCGAAACGAGAGACTGTAAACACGACGAGGAGCGGGACTAGGCGTGAACAAAATTGGGTCGCTCGCTCAGTGTCGCCTCATCTGTTTCAAGTGTAAGGTAGCTGTGTGCGGTGTTACATAGCAGTGATATTAGAAGCCGAAGTTGTTTAAAATTATTTTTTAAATAATCAATAAAATATGAGCTTCTGAAAATTGCCCAAATCTCCATATTCGTTTACGACATCAAGCACTTCGTGAATTATTGGCCATTCGACGTATATATATAGAGAGAGAGACGTCGACACATATCTACATTTCTAGTCCTGTCTTTACGAAATGTGGAACACTATACCCTCAAAATAAGATATTACTGTATCTATTAATAACTTCACATCGTTTTACTAGTTATTTGAATATGGATGTTTTAATGGTGAAGGATTTTGTGAGCAAGAAGTCAGCGTATTGTGCATACAAAATCGTTGCTTGCTATAAATATGGACAGTGTTTCACTGATCGTCATGGTAGATGACAGATATATGTGTCAGATTTCATAGATATGGAGAGGAGGAGATGAACTGAAGACGCGGAGTGAATAGAGAGAGGTTGTGCAGTTGGATGGGGGGGGGGGGGATGAAATTGGTTGAGAGAGGGGAAGTAGGTGATGGGCAGAGAGGGGGGAGGCGGAAAGGTGGACAGACAGAGTGAGAGAGGCTTGGAAGGAAGATGACTGCGAGAAACTGGAATAAATAATAAATAAATACAATGGTAAGCCGGGTTTTCAGATACTTTCATTAATATTATATACTATGTATATTACATATGTACATAGTCCATATTCGCCAAAATGTCTATTAAAACGAAATGTAAAAATCTGTAGTAAATCGATTGAGAAATTTTCATAAGGAAGTGACTGTGGTTTCGTTCAGACTTACCAGCCAACTGCACCGTACCGATGGTCTACATCCCCGCTGCAGTTACCTTTCTAGATTTCACTTTTGGTGATGATAATTCATCCGCTCTTTCCATTGTTGAGACGTTACACACCACCTTCTAGCGTCTTCCAACCCGTTGAGCATCGATTTAAGATGGTAGAGGTTAGAAAATGAAAGACATCCTAGCCCTTCAAACCTAATAGCATCAGCGTCGAAACAGAACAAGAGGTGGTCAATGGTAGCCAGATGGGAAAGATGAAAAGAGAGGGGGGATGTTCGAATCCCCCCTCGGGCATGAATATTTGTGCCGTCCTTAGTATAAGGTAGTTCGTAAGTAGTTTGTTAGTTTAGGGACTGATGACCCCGTAGTTAAGTCCCATATGCTTAACAAACATTTGAACATTTTTGAAAAGAGAGGAACCTGGCATTAGGAAGTGGGAGCAATGCCAGGACTCAGCAGAGGGTCTCGTTGTCGCCAGCCACGTACTCACTCGGTGTGAGTCCCGGGGAACAGAACGAGGACTGGTGTCATGGAGACGAAGATTCTTACGAGGAAAGTACATGTGCTCGAACAAACATATCTGTATGAACGATTGCTTACAGGATCTCTACGTACACCTCAATGTGCTGGTGGGTGTCGTTTTTATACAAAACTCTGCAATCAGGCTCCAAATAGCACTGTAGATGTAACTGTAGTCGCCATACGTAATGCAGATATCTTAACTATAACTTATGTAATAATCATCGTACATGTCCTCTAGCGTGTTGTCATCAAAAGCCGTGATGATAGTTGCAAGTTTAACCTTCTTCTCGGAAGACTGTTGGTATTCACTGCCACTGCTTCCATCGCTTCTTCCCACACTTACCGTAGCACTACCACTTACAATGACTTCTTCGTCATTATCATCCATATTATCATCATTATGTGTTAGGTTTACAACAGTATCTAACTTATGCTCATATTTCTGTACCATAACAGATACGAGAAAGCATGCGAATGAATCATCTTCCAAAATACCATCTTTACCAAGAAGGGTTCTTCGTAACTTCATCTCAATCAATCGCAATTCATTATTCATTGATTACCAATCGCCACCCCATCTGACGCTACACCACACAAATAACGTCACAAAATGCAACTTCGGAGGCACACTGCACCGTCGCTACTGGAGAAACAACAGGTCAAAGTGCATTGTGGCATGGAACACGGAGAGGCCTCTAACGGACGATTGCAGAGTTTTGCAGATGCGGCAGTATCACTAGTGTATAAGGGACCTTTACATTTTCTCTCATACGATTTTGGTGTATATGTTTTTGTTCGAGCCCAATTACTTTCCTTGTTAGATGGCATCACTGGACTGGATCACGTTTCAAATGATGCCACGAGGAAACGTTTTGCAGTTGCGCCCATCCAAGAGAAAATGCGGGAAACTCGTCTGTGATGGTTTTGACATGGACTTCGTACAGATGTCAAGTCAATATCAAAGGCAGCTTACTCAATAAAAGTCTTAGGAAAGAGGCCCAAGGGACGACCCAAAGCAGCGTTGGGCCGGTACCCTGCATACTGACCTGAAAGCTGTAATCCTACACCCGGACATGCCCGAAGACCGAACGAAGTAGAGACAGCGAATCCACTCAGCTGACCCTGCCAGCAGGCGGGACAAACTCCAAAGAAAAAAGGAGAAAATCGATCGAGAAGTTTTCGATACATCTTAGTAACAATGATGTTGTTGTTATTGTGGTCTTCAGTCCGGAGACTGGTTTGATGCAGCTCTCCACAATACTCTATCCTGAGCAAGCCTCTTCATCTCCACATAAGAACGGCAACCTACATCTCTCTGAATCTGCTTACTGTATTCCTTTCTTAGTCTTCCTCTGTGGTTTTTACCTCACACACTTCCCTCCAACGGTAAATTCACAATTCCTTGATGTCTAAGAATGTGTCCTACCAATCTATCCCTTCTTTTAGTTAAGGTACGCCAGAAATTCCTTTTGTCGCCAATTCTGTCCAGAACCTCCTCATTAGTTACATGATCTACCCACCTAATCTTCAGCATTCTTCTGGAGCACCACATTTCAAAAGCCTCAATCCTCTTCCTGTCCGCAATGTTCATCGTCCATGTTTCACTCCCATACAAGGCAACACTCCATACAAATGCCTTCAGAAAGGACTTCCGTAGGCTTAAATCTATACTCGATGTTAACATATTTCTCTTTTTCAAGAACGCTTTTCTACCCATTGCCATTCTGCTTTTTATATCCTCTGTACTGCGACCATCATTTGTTATTTTACTGCCCAAGTAACAAAACTCATCTTCCTCCTTTATTGCTTCGTTACCTAATCTAATTCCTTCAGCATCACCTGATGTTTTTAGACTGCACTCCATTGCCCTAGTTTTGCGTTTGTTAATCTTCATCTTATATGCATCTTTCAGGACACTGTCCATTCCGTTCAATTGCTCTTCCAGGTCCTTTGCTGTATCTGACAGAATTACTATGTCGTCGGCAAAGCGCAATGTTTTTATTTCTTCCCCCTGAACTTTAATTCCTTCTCCAAATTTCTCCTAGCTTTCCTTTATACCTTGCTCAATGTACAAATTTAATAACATTGGAGAAAGGCTACAACCCTGTCTTACTTCCTTTCCAACCACTGCATCCCTTTCCTGCCCTTCAACTCTGACAACTGCTGACTGATTTTTGTACAAAAGTTGTAAATAATCCTACGCTTCCTATATTTAACTCCTGCCTGCTTCAGAACTTGAAAGAGTTTATTCCAATCAACATTGTCAAAAGCCTTCTCGAAATCTACAAAAGCTAGAAATGTAGGTTTGCCTTTTCTTAATCTATCTTCTAGGATAAGCCGTAAAGTGAGTATTGCCTCCCGTGTTCCTAAATTTCTCCTGAACCCAAACTGATCTTCTCCGAGATCGGCTTCTACCAGCTTTTCCATCCTTCTGTAAATAATGCGTGTTAATATTTTGCAACCACGACTTATTAAACTGATGGTTCTGTAGTTTTCACACCTGTCAGCACCTGCTTTCTTTGGAATGGGGATAATAACATTTTTCTTAAAGTCTGAGGGCACTTCATCTGTCTCATACATCTTACACACCAAGTGAAACAATTTTTTCATGGCTGGTTTTCCTAGAGACTTCAGTATCTCTGAGGGAATATCATCTACTCCAGGGGCCTTGTTTCGACTTAGGTCTTTCAGTGCTCTGTCACATTCATCTCTCAGTATAGCATCTCCTATTTCATCCTCATCTACTTCTTCTAACACAACTAATTGTGTTTATAAAGTAGTATAGACCTACTAGCTTTGTATGAGAAATAAATGAGGTGACACTGCTAAATAATCTGAGCTCCGGCACCTAGCTCTTGGAGACGGCTACAGAGAAATAAGTGCGTGTGCGCATTGTAGTTCGCACCGACCGCCAGCGCCACGGCGACTCGCCGGCTGCGTCAGGAAGCTGACGGCAACGCCATCGGCAGCAATTACTCCGGCGACTGGGCCATCAGCGCCGATAGCAAGCACTTGCCAAATAGGCCGGCGGCGATTTTTTCGCGTTCTGCCGGAGTGAAGAGACGTAAATGTTTCAGACGAATAATGGCGCCACCCGCCATTTCACTGCGAGTCAGCGCCGTTTCGCGTCATTAGCGGGCAGGCGGGCAGGCTGCTCGTGCCCAAAACACACACACACACACGCACACACACACACACACACAAACATACATACATACACGCAAACAGACATACACACAAACATACACATACACACCGCGTAGCGTCGTCACTATGGTGCGATATTGCAGCACCGTGCAATTTATCAAGTAGCTGTCACTTTGACAGCCTACGTATTCACATACGGACTGCAAGTACAGTGACTTGAAGGTCGTACACTGCTTTCTCAGGGAAGTCAAACGGTAATAGACTAGACACTCTTCGTCAAATTTTATTTAGGAACTTTGTAGATCGTGTAGCATTATTGGCCGAAAGTCCCCATTTTTGTTTGTTGTGACATCTAGTGCAAGTCTTTTTATGTGATCCATCGTTGGGAACTTGCGTGTCCGATGTTGACTGGTACGACACACAACAACCAGTTCCTTACCGGAAAACGATCCCGGGCCCCCTAAACGGTAGTCAGCAACACTACCTTCCGAGCTAAGGTGGCCAACCGCGTGACTGTTTTACCACCACAATCTTAAGCCTCGCATAGTGACCTTAACCGCCAGCCGCGGTGGCCCAGGGGACTGAGGCGCTCCAGTCACGGTCTGCACGGCCACTGCGGTCGGGAGTTCGAATCGCCCTCGGGCATGTATGTTTGTGCCGTCCTTAGTCGTAGCTAGTTCATAAGTAGTTTGTAAGCTTAGGGACTGATAACTCCGTAGTTAAGCCCCATAAGTTCTACAAACATTTGAACATTTTTTGAACCTTAACCCTTTATAGGGCAGTACCATGAAAGTCCAAATTTAAAATTGAAATGCCTTTATTATATATCCATGACAAGAGGTTAGTAGTATAACATGTTTATTTTCTTGATTTCCTGAATGCATGGTTTCCTATGAGGTGATAACCATAATTATCAGACAACATTTGTGATACTGGATTTTATATAATGATCACTGGTCAGATATGATGAGGCTTAAACAAAGAGAACTGTTACTAAGACATAAAACCACCAATAAACACTAGTAATACAAGTAATATCAGATGGTTTTTCAACTTGTAAATTTTTGTAAAACTTTCACATTCGCCATTGAAATCGTTTGTAATCTTACTCTGGGTAACCTGTAAATGTCTAACACTGTTACACCTTAGCCGTTACTCATTAGAAAGCCAGAGAAATGAACAACTTTCTCGTATTTCTTCCGTCTTGGTCAAATCATGAACAAATTTTCGTAATAAATAGTTCAGCATACAACGAAAGTAAATGATTTTACGCAAAAATGCACTAATCTCAAGCATTTCTGACTTGCACAACAAGTTATTGTTGACTGTGTATTATTCAAAACAATACCACATCCAGAGACGCTCAGCGGTAAGAATGCTTACCACTCTCCCACCTTCAACATTTATAGAAGGCAGCGAGGCGGGAAATCAAAAAGTGGTAACTATTTGTGCCAAAAACCGTTAATGGAAGTGATTTCTTATAGTGAAGGTGTGCGTAAACAGATTTTTCTGTGTGAAGAACCAGATGGTAAGTACACTTACCAGTACCATGAACGTGATAGGGAAACGTACCTTGAGTGTCGACCCACCCTCGCTCAGTGCGCCAATCGAATACCAAAGCAAATCGATATTAAGAGTGCGATTCACACTCCGTCATTTACTACGCAATATCTTTCGGCAGATAGATATGAACAGTGATGTTATTACGAATTTCCAAAAAGGTTTCAAATGTTTGTATAGTCTATGGGACTTAACTACGGGGTCATCAGTCCCTAAACTTACAAACTACATATGAACTAGCTAACACTAAGGTCGGCACAAAAATCCATGGATTTCCATACATCCATTGAACCCCCGACAGTAGTGGCCGTGCAGACCGTGACTGGCGCGCCTCAGACCCCTCGGCCACCGCGTCCGGCTTACGAACTTCCAGCGATGTTGTAGGACAGATTAGATTTAATTGGATTAATACTTGTTCCATTTATAATAAATACGTAATTTGGCAAACTTCACAGAAGCTCTCCTGCGAACCAAGCAAGACTAGCACTCCTGGAAGAAAGTATATGGTGGAGACATGGCTTAGCCAAAGCCTAAGGGATGTTTCCAGAATGAAACATCCCTTAGGCTGTGGCTAAGCCATGTCTCCACCATATCCTTTCTTCCAGGAGTGCCAGTCTTGCACGGTTCGCTGGAGAGCTTCTGTGAAGTTTGGAAAGTAGGAGGCGAGGTACTGGCGGAAGTAGAGTTGTGAGGCGGCATCGTGAGTCGTGTCAGGATAGCACAGTCGGTAATGCGCTTGCCCGCGAAAGGCAAAGGTCCCAGGTTCGAATCCCGGTTCCGGCACACAATTTTAATCTGCCAGGAAGTTTCATATCAGCGCACAATCCGCTGCAGAGTGAAAGTTTCATTCTGACACAATATAGTTTGGGGAAAACTCTCAAGTACTAAAATGTTCATCACTTAGTAAATTCTTCAATTAAGAAACGGTGCTATTTCAGTCTCAGTGGCCGTCCAGTATCGACTCGTCTGTATACGAGTAATTCGGAGCTAAGCGGGCAGTCGTCGGCCGTTGCTTATTGGTTTGCGTGCTAGCCTCTCCCGAGCGCGTACCGGTCACTGTGCGGTGTTCGCAGTTTCCGGTAGGCATTCGATATCGATTATGCGATTACGCCCACAACTGACAAGTCATTACGAACAGTGGAGCTAATTGATTAAATCAGAGTTAGGTACATTGAATGATTACGCGGCGGAACTTTAATCATCGCATTTCACGAATGCATTGATGTGCATTTTGCTTTAACCGATTTATCGGCAAAATATTTAGCTCGACGTGGTCATCCAGATTTTAGACCTAAATGTTCTTTGTTCGGCTATAATAAAATTATACGCCGCACGTATTTTCTGACATTTGACGCGCGTTTTACATTTTTCATTGCTGTACTCCTGTTTTCCAACGTTTCGGTATCTACAAGAGTCAACAGTCAGTATACTAAATTTGGATTTCGTTTCAGGATTAACTCTTAATGGAAGAAGTCGAAACAAAGATAGCATGTGCAGAGTGTTACATGTAACGGCTCAAAAAAATCCACTACGTCGCTGGCATACATTAGCTGCAACGGTTAAAAACATGAAATAAAAGAAGCTGGAAATACCGAATTATCAAAAAGTCATTATAAATTTGAAACCTTAATAAATCATGGAATAATGTAGATAGAGAGGTAAAAATTGACACACATGCTTGGAATGACATGGGGTTTTATTATATATAAAATTAAATTAATTTACATTAAAATTTAAAAAGTTCATAATATATCCGACAAATGGCGCGTGATTCTGGTTTCGTAACTGCTACGGTGACTGGTGAGAGGTACTCCGATATGTTACAGAATCGCATCATCCCCAGACTGGCTGATAAACACCTGCTGGAACGTTCGACTTTTATGCAGGATGGCGCTCCACCCCATATTGCTAGACACTTGAAAGGTCTCTTGCGCGCGTCGTCTGGTGATGATCGCGTGCTCAGCTGCCACTTTTGTCATGCTTGGCCTCCCAGGTCCCCTGACCACAGTCCGTGCGATTATTGGCTTTGGGGCTAAGTCGCAAGTGTATTGTGATCGACCGACATCTCTAGGGATGCTGAAAGACAACATCCGACGCCAATTCCACAGCATAACTCCGGATATGCTCTACAGTGCTGTTCACAACACTATTCCCCGACTACAGTTATTGTTGAGAAATGGTGTACCTATGAGCAGTACCTGTAAGGAACATCATCTTTGCTTTGTGTCAATTTGTTATGCTAATAACAATCAGCCCCATCTGTCGGACCTATTTGAACCTTTTTATGTTCTAATAAAACCCCATGTCATTTCAAGCATGTGTGTTAATTTTTACCTCACTATCTACATTATTCCGTGGTTTATTAAGTTTTCAAATGTATACTGACTTTTTGATCACCTGGTGTAAATAAAGAAAAGAAATACTGGACACTTGCCTTCCATTGCTAAAGTAACTCCTAGAGTCCGATGTCTATGTGCTGGTTCATTTCCCAGTTTATTGTACAGGGTGTTCCACTTAAGCCTTTCATCCCAGATATCTCTGGAACAACAATAGAGTTAGAAGTACCACTTTCAATTGTGTGAACTTACTTCGGGGACTCACGAAAGTAAATACTCTGACATATTCTGAAACGTAAATAAGTATTAATCTCAGCGCAACCTTATGTTCCTTAAATGGTTACTACGTTTTATTTCAAACAAAATACAATCAACAGCATGAAAACTCTCCAAACGAATTGTGTTAGTTACATAGCAACAGGTCCATTACGTCCCGAGAAATTGACAAGCAAATTTGGAGCCTGAAATGAAAAACGCGCATCTAGCGCACATCCCGTGAATCAAACGTGCACCTCATGCTGTAGAAATCGTGCGCGAGCACTTAGATTCATTTATTTCAAGCTTTAGCTTCTCATCTCAGTATCTCGGGATGGAAATGAACGTATTGCGGTGTAACAAACGCCATTCGTTTAGCTATTTTTAGTGCTGTTGGTTGCATATAAGAATCCATTTAAAGAGCGTAAGGTTGTGTTGAAAATAATATTTATGTACGTTTTAGAATGTCTCGTCGTATTTACTTTCATAAGTTCCCGCCATAATCTCATGCCTATGAAAGTGGTATATCGAATTACACTGTTATTCCAGAAATATCTTGGAGTGAAACGTTAAAGCGAGACGCCCTGTGTGTGTCACATTCCGAAGCCAAATGATGAAAGTGAGTTATATGGATTACGGAATCATTGAACTAAAATACAGAGCTTTGCCAGACAACATTCCCTCATCCACACCACAACAACAGCGTCCTCTCTTTTTCCTTTTGCTGTGATATAATCTGTGCTTATCAGCTTAAGTTGAACTGTATATCATTTTGTTACCTAAGTATTACGTCTATTTAGGATCGGTGAAAGATACGATCATACCACGTTCAATTTGACCCTGAGGAAATATACCTAATTTGTATGTACAATGCGGACAGAATTTAAATATTACTTTTTGGGAAAATGTAATTTTGGCTTATCTTATGCATTAAAAGAATCTACGAAAACTAAAGTCAGTCGGCCAGACCAAAATACCATGGACGATTTCTTTTATTTTTGTTTTAAACGAAAGGTATTCATCCACAGATTTGTCATAAAGAATCAGAATTAACTCTCGCCTTCTTTTTTCTATAATCAAAGGCGATTTCCTTCTGTATATTTCTTATGGGGATGTCCTTGTTGTAAAGTACAGTCAGTCACCCAGGCCGTTCTATCCCACCGACTTCCTTCAAAAAATGTGCAAATGTCATCAGTCCCTAAACTTACAAACTACTTACGAACTACCTTACACTAAAGACGACACAAACATCCATCCGAGGGGGGATTCGAACCTCAGGCGGTTACGGCCGTGCAGACTGTGACTGGCGCGCCGCAGACCGCTCGGCCACTGCGGTCGGCCGATTTCCTTCATTTTTGCTCTAACTAAATATATTCATTCGCAGATTTGTCATCAAGTATCAGAATTAACTTAAGTCTCTCCATCCTTCATTTTTATTCAAACACGGTATGATTCTGTCCTTGCATTGAATATTTCAATCGTTTTGTTTGAAGATATCTTAGGTTTTAATTAATGTACGCAGTTAATTTTGACCTGACAACACTCAGCGGATCAAGATCCTTCGTTTGTCGTTTTAAACATTTGCATTGTTTGATTCTGAAGAAAGCCGTGCGTGAACATTCAACTTCACTTCCATTTTTCCCCCAACATTTTTGTCGTTCCAGTAACAGTGCAAAGTATTCGCGTGGGTCATCTAATTATAAGTTTAAAACTTTTCACAAAGGTGACGGAAGCTTCCTTTTTAGAGGCGAAAGAGTACGCCGCCGTCTGATATCATTCTCGGAATCGGCAATATTTCAAACATCAAGCTGTAAACAAGTTCGAAAAAAGGCGGAGTTCAAATATTAATTTGATATTTAAGGTGGGTTACTGATAGCGCATTGACACAAAATAACTGTTCATAATTGTGATACAGAGCAGGAGGACCTTCTTGGTAACGCCAGTGAACGTGATCTAACCCGTTTTGAATATACTGAAACCGCCATTATTACTCTGATGGCACCAATAGAGATCGGAATTGTAACATGGTCAAAAGTAACAAAGGATATATCTCACTTTCCTCGCGTTAGCAAGACATGTCGCAGCCATCTGGTTGTAAAAGGGCAAATGTACCCTCGAGATTGCCGTACGAAATGTGCGAACTCTCTACCTCTGGTAACTGTTTCTGAAGCCATTAACTGTGCGTTGAAGAAATGTACCCGAATCGCTGCAGTGGAGGAATTGATCACTGGTTCATACGAAGTGGTGGACAAGGCTGTGATAACTTGGGTCCCCTCATCCATTTACCTTGACACAGAGAGCACACCTTTTACAGATTTGTATTTGATGCCATTTGAATACACTTACAATCTGCACTGTTACACATTTCCATACAGAGAAAGTTATTCAATGGTAGCGCTTATATCCGGGATCGCTCTAGACACCGGCCAAATCCTTTTCGGAGTTTCAACAGTCGTTCCACTTAGTTGTGTCAATAGCAACGAGGGATCTCATAACGCGAATTTCTAAATTGTGGTGCCGCGGTGGAGTAGTCAAGCGGTCTAAAGCATATCGCTGCGGAGCGCGCGGTTGCTCGCCGTGGAGGTTCGAGTCCTCCCTGGGGCATGGGTGTGTGTGTTTGTCCTTAGGTTAGTTTACCTAGGCTTAAGTAGTTTGTAAGCTACGGACTGATGACCGCGCAGTTTGGTCCGATATATTTACAAACATTTGAACATTTTCTAAACTGTGGTGCTTGCCTCTAAATCCTTCATCCAATTAGAGGACAGGATTTTCTGGTGTCCTTATTTAGAAAACTGTCCAGAAGGCTAGCGTTTCTCTCGGCCAATAATGGTCCTACATCTGACTCATTCTCTTATACGGCGGTTTTGCCTCCAGCCAATAGCTTGCGTCTGTCACGCCATTGTACCACATTACGAATTCTTTCTTATTATTCTATTACTCAAGTACTACACATTCAGGTATCACAATTATTTGTGCTTCTCCACCCGTCCTGTACTAAGCCTTGATATGGTGAGATCACAGTGGTCTGCAAGACTACCACAAGAACGAATAAAACAATAACGGGTTGCTCTAAGACGTCCCAGTTCGTCCACCCCCTCTGTTCTACCTGTACACCTTTGTTGGGAATTATCTTTTGAAAAAATTAAGGTGAGCAATTATCAATTTGTAGGCAAGCGAACGTCAGCTGCGTGGAAGGAGTAGCAAATGTTCAAATGTTTGTAAAGTTTCAGGGACTTAATTGCGGTATCATTAGTTCCTGAACTTACAAATTACTTACGGACTTCCTTAAACTAAAGACAACACAAACATCCATGCCCGAGGGGGAATTCGAACCCCCGACGGGGAACGACCTCGCGCATCATAGCATAGCACCTCAATGCGCTCGGTCGCTCCGCCGCGGCGGAAGGAGTAGCCTGCCTTCAATATTTCGGTCGTTTTTATAATCTTTGTAGTGAGAAGCTCGATTTTTAATGCATTTCAAAGCAGATGACGGTATCTATTGTTCTGACACTTCGATCCTGACTAAAGAAACGTCAGGAAACTCTTCTAGTCATGGTGAAGAACCACTGGGAAAATAAGCAAAAATCAGTGGTAACAACACCGTTCTCGGCTTGCAAAAAGCCACGAGGAAAAAAATTCAGTTCCACATGTCTCATCCTCATATTTTGACAGTCTTTCCATTAGTTGCCCTACATGGTAGTGATAAAAATGATGTAAAAGTGCCATCTTGCAAGTCGACAAAAGGCATGTTAATAGGATGCAGTTTTAGCTCGTTGCTTTTAAGTAATCTAAAGCACCTTATGAGACCTGTTGAAGTCCGCTTTTACAGAAAATTTCTGCCACAGAAACAGTGGACGATACAAAACAAACAGTATTCTCGTAATTTAATAGCAATATGTGTTATTTCTATGGATGTCACATTTGGAGGAACTTGTGGGTTTTATTCTCCTCCGAAATGAACCGAAGCAATGTTATAAGGTGCCAGAGTATGTTTTCTGCTGGTGACTAATCATATGTATACTGTTCTTAAAACTGACCATGATACTTGCTTAAATGTCGCGTAAGACAGAAGCGTTATTTTGAGTTGTCAGACACCGCAGCTAAAGCCACTTTTCTATGTCAGATATGATTTTATCCTTCTGAAAGTGCATTGCGTACGGAATGGTTTGTGTATTACAGCATACGTGCAACATAGTATCCCAATCAGTCCTACTAAATCTGTGACGGGGGGGGGGGGAGAGAAGGTTTCTTCCAAATCCGTATACTTTCAAAGGACAGTGTTCCTTAAATGGAGTTCAAAGTACTTCAAACTGACTGCAACACCAGGTCCTTGGAGGTGCGATGTCATGCTGTGAATATGATAGGATGTGCACAAGACGGATGACAAAAGTGCACTTACTCTAACCGCCCCTCCCCATTCTTTCAAACAAACGAATAAACTCAGCCAACGCTTCAGACGAAAATTCGACCCTACGCATCGGAGACGCTGTACTGGCTGAATTCTGTTAAAATGTTCAAATTTTTGTAAATCTATGGGACTTAACTGATTGGTTATTAGTCTCTACCTTACAAACTACTTTAACTAAGATAAACTAACCTAAGAACAGCACATACACCCATGCCCGAGGGTGGACTCGAACTTCCGACGGAGAATTACCGCACGCACCGCAGCACGGCGCCACAGTGCGCAAGGCTATTCCGGCGCGTCCGGACTCTGTCGTTAAGGCCGCTACATAGGAACCATGAAGAAATAACTTTTCTATTCGTTGTAAATATTAACAATAATAATCTCACGAAATTTACACAAATATTTTGCGCTGAAGTAACGAAATCTCTGCAGACTTGTATGTGCAGCGATGTTTGGGTAGTGACCCCCACTTGTTATTCACTCTGCTGCAAGCTGTTCGGCAGGGAATTAATTAAATACGGTCCATTAATAATCGCAAACATAAAACAAGGCAGTGCTTTTGTTTGCATTCGATTCCGGAGCTAATGAACTTGAGAATTATTTACTGTACAGCTTACTTGGTATTAAGGATGTTATACTTTGTTACCTATAGTTAGTCTCGCTGACTTCTTGTTCTTTCAAAGAGCGGTAATTACAGTAGTTAGACTAAGACAGAGGAAAGAAAATACTTCTCTGGCACTAAAGGGATTCTTCTTTGACGAGCCAGGGAAATCATTTTATGAGAGACGAAATTCCCTCCTCCTCCTCTCCTTCAGTTAATACCAACACTCAATTGTGACGGTAATAATATTTATTCTTGTGGTGGTAGCAGTCTACAAAGGTGTGTATTATGAACTCCTTTGAAGAAAGTTGAGAGATTACAAGTCACTTGGCTTGTAACTTTCCATTAATTTGTCTACCTTGACAGCTTCTTCTCAGGATTGGGGTTATGTGGGAGGCTTGAATTCAATTACTTTATTTGATACAGATTTTCTTTTGATCGTGTTTACTTCAGGAGTAGAACATTAAATGGTTGTTCTGTCCAGATGTGACCTGCTTCGATTTATGGAGAATTCCCTCAGGCTGAAAGGAGCGGGTTTGCAAGACTACAAGGTCCCTAGAGGTTATGGACCCGGCCACCGGAATTCACTCACGTAATACCACTAAAATGAAACGTGGTATGAAAGCCGACCGCAGTGGCCAAGCGGTCTGCGGCGCGCCAGTCACAGTCCGCACTGCCGCTAAGGTCGGGGGTTCGAATCCCCCCTCGGGCATGGATGTTTGTGTCGTCTTTAGTACAAGCTAGTTCATAAGTTGTTTGCAAGTTTAGGGACTGATGACCCCGCAGTTAAGTCCCTTAAGCTTAACAAAGATTTGAACGTTTTCGTGGTACGAAAGCATTAATGTTCCTTCATGCGCACACGACGACTGGGGAAAACAGTGTTTGTTAAACGATGATCCGAAACATCTGTCGCCTTCTGACATCTTACGGGACTTTCTGCAACAAAGTTTGAGAGTAGACATCAAAGTGAATGGATTTAGTTAAAAAAATGTTCAAATGTTTGTAAAACTTATGGTACTTAACTGCGGGGCCATCAGTCCATAAACTTACCAACTACTTATGAACTCACTTATACTAAAGACAACACAAACTTCCATGCCCGAGGGAGGATTCGAACCTTCGACGGGAGAGGCCGCCCGATCCGCATCGTGGCGCACCGTATCTGTTTCCCATTGGACAATGTCTACTATCTTTTTCATGATTTACGTGCTTGGCCATTATTGATGGAGAAAAGAGGACGTAAATTTCGAGTAAGCGGAGTATAGTTTCGGTAACCATCGCGGAGGTCTCGTGTATCTGTAGTCTGTGGGGTGATGACATTTGGCTGCAATTGCCGAGGGTGGGATAATTTCTGTAGATCTTCTGTAAGTCGTCCTGGTGAGACTTTGGGCGGTTTCATAACAACTTTTCTATCTCACATTATCGTATCTATCATGACGTCGGTATTTGTTGGTGTTCATTTTACAGCACCGGCTTGTTAAGAGAGGATTGTCGTTTATTCCAACGAATTCTCAGTGTTTCAGGAAAGCACTCACCGCATAGTCTGACTGCATTTCTAGAGGTTTCTTCGCACCGTCGAAGCAATGCGCAGAACAGCTTCATTTTTCCTTCGGTAGCTTTACTTAAGTTAATTAGATGAATGATTTACAGCGTCAGGTAATTTGAAATGTTTCTTGTTTTACATGATTTTGGTTTAAGTTAATGTAATAAAACACACATTCCATTGATCTCAAACACATTTGAAGAAATCATTACACCTATTTCAACGAATTCAGATCGAACTTTGTCTTGTTTTGTGTATTAACGATTTCTGGAACTTCTCACGTAACTAATGAGGAGGTGTTCAACAGAAATGGTGAAAAAGTAGTTTCTGGCATATACTGGCTAAGAGAAGGGATACGTTGTTGGGACACATTCTGAGACAGCAAGGAATCGTCAACATAGCATTAGAAGGAAATGTGTGGGGTGAAAATCTTAGAGGAGGACTGAGGGACGAATACAGTAAGCAGATTAGAAGGGATGTAGATTGCCGTTCAAACGAAGAGACTTGGAAAGGACAAGGTAGCGTAGAGAGCAACAGCAAACTAGTCTGCGGACTGAAGACCACGACAACAATTAGCGTTACAATCTTATATCACGTCCTCTCTTTCTTCCACATCTTTCGATAGCTTTCTGCCTTCATTCTGACCATTTAACTTTCGTTTGCATGCAGCTCAAGCTATGGGAGAAATCTTTATTTGCGTAATAGTACACAAATATAACAAAATATACTAGTGGCCATTAAAATTGCTACATCAAGAAGAAATGCAGATGTTAAACGCGTATGCATTGGACAAATATATTATAATACAACTGACATGTGATTACATTTGCACGCAGATCCTGAGAAATCAGTACCCAGAACAACCACCTAGGGCCGTAATAACGGCCTTGATACGCCTGTGAATTGAATCAAACAGAGCTTAGATGGCGTTTACTGGTACAGATGCCCATGCAGCTTCAACACAATATCACATTTCATCAAGATTAGTGACTGGCGTATTGTGACGAGCCAGTTTCTTGGCCACCATTGACCAGACGTTTTCAGTTGGTGAGAGATCTGTAGAATGTGCTGGTCGGAGCAGCAGTCGAACATTTTCCGTATTCAGAAAGGCCCGTACAGGACCTGCAACATGCGGTCGTGCATTATCATACTGAAATGTGTAACCATTGACACCCCATACTATCACACCGGATGATACGTCAATATGGCGATGACGAATACATACTTACAATGTGCGTTCACCGCGCTATCGCCAAACACGGATGCGACCGTCATGATACTGTAAACAGAACCTGGATTCATGCGAAAAAATGACGTTTCGCCACTCGTCGTTGCGTACACCATCGCAGGCGTTGCTGTCTGTGATGCAGCATCAATGGTAACCGCAGCCATGGTCTCCGAGCTGATAGTCCATGCTGTTGCAAACGTCGTCGAACTGTTCGTGCAGATAGTTGTTGTCATGCAAACGACCCCACCTCTTTACTCAGGGATCGTGACGTGGGTGCACGACTCGTTACAGCCATGCGGATAAGATGCCTGTCATTTCGACTGCTACTGATACGAGGCCGTTGGGATCCAGCACGGCGTTCCGTATTGCCCTCTTGAACCCACCGATTCCATATTCTGCTAACAGTCATTTTATCGCGACCAACGCGAGCAGCAATGTCGCGATACGATAAACCGCAATCGCGATAGGCTACAATCCGACATTTATCAAAGTCGGAAACGTGATGGTACGAATTTCTCCTCCTTACATGAGGAATCACAATAACGTTTCACCAGGAAACGGTGGTAAACTGCTGTTTGTGTGTGAGAAATCGGTCGGAAACCTTCCTCATGTTAGCACTTTGTAGGTGTCGCCACCGGCGCCAATCTTGTGTGAATGCTCTGAAAAGCTAATGATTTGCATATCACAGCATCTCCTTCCTGTCGGTTAAATTTCGCATCTGTAGCACGTTATATTCGTGGTGTAGCAATTTTAATGGCCAGGAGTTTTATTAACGTTAATTCGGTAAATCGTAACTGGTCGCCGGCCGCGGTGGCCGAGGGGACTGAGGCGCTCCAGTCACGGTCTGCATGGCCTATATGGTCGGGGGTTCGAATCCCCTCTCAGGCATGGATATTTGTGCCATCCTTAGTTGTAGCTTGTTCGTAAGTACTTTGTAAGTTTAGGGACTGATGACCCCGTAGTTAAGTCCCATAAGCTATACAAACATTTGAACATTTTTCGTAACTGGTCACGTGAGTGAGGGTGCCCTGTTTTACCGTGTACCGTGTGGTGAAAATGTACGAGCCATAGGTCACACTGCCCGTAGTCTAGAATACAGACATACAGCCTTTTAAAAGCTAAATGGACCGTTATACAATATTGAGAACTATGTGTTTTAAAATTAATTGATTTTTCCGTCGGTAATTGACAGAACATGATAATAATATCAAATATGAACAACTTCCTGATGTTCTGCAAAACTTTTTTATTGGTCACAAAACCGGCTTTCGGCTTTTTAGGCCATCATGAGGTGACAACTGAATGTAGTACACATGTTTTCAAAGATGTTAAGATTTACATCTTTGTAACAACTTCCTGGTGTTCTGCAAAACTTTTTTATTGGTCACAAACGGGCTTTCGGCTTCTTAGGCCATGATGAGGTGACAACTGAATGTAGTACACATGTTTTCAAAGATGTTAAGATTTACATCTTTGTAACATCTTTGTAAATCTTAACATCTTTGAAAACATTTGTACTACATTCAGTTGTCACCTGATGATGGTCTAAGAAGCCGAAAGCCGGTTTGTGACCAATAAAAAAGGTTTTTTTTTTTTTTTTTTTTTCTAATTTTGACTTCCGATTCATAATAAGGGACCCCGAAAACCATACAATCCAGACTTTCACTCGAATATATCTGGAAAAATTCGCCCGGTGTTATCCATTTTGTTTTTTCTAATTTTGACCATGTTTTCGTAATCATAGACCCTATATACCCCAAGACCAAACTTTCGGTCGAATTTATAAAATGTTCGACCCTTGGCCACCTTTGTGGGGTTTCAGAGAACTGTGTGCCGGTCGGTTTGTTTCAGAAGACATAACATAGAATTCTTCTTTGCTGCTTCTCTTTTTGTGTTTGCCCTAAGGCTTTGTATCAGTCGTCTGCGTCATAGATGGTTTCCCACCACTACAAACACCCGTGGAGCCACGGCACGACCGGCGTGACAGATGTTGCGGGCTGCGGGATTCAGCGATGACAGCACTTCATCTAGGAGGCCGTATGGCCTTCCACCGCGACCGGGCATTAAGAATTGAGCGCCCAGCAGGCCGGCTGTCCGCCGAGGCGTCAGTCAGGCGCAAGTGGCGGCCCCGGCGCGGCGGGCTTGCGGCGGACGTCCGCGTGTATTTCACGGCGGGCTGGCCGTTAAACGGCCGCTGACAGCGCGCCCATCACTATTTCAGGCCAGGGCCGGCTAATACATGCGCGGGGCCCGCTAAATCACCCCCGCCCTCATGACGTATGCAGCAGCGCTCCCTAACCGCGACCCCTCTGTCCTCGCAAGCGCAACTGTGTCTATGTTTATGTGCTTGTGTGTATGACGCCCATGTTGGTCTTGCCGGAGCGGTAGCTACACTCCACCTTACAGGGCGCTCGTCGCTTTGAAACAAGCACGCCTGAGCGGCGGGGTCAAATAATGCAGACCTACGAGTCCGGTTTCATTATGGGTAGGTACCAGGCATGATTGTACTACAGGTGTCGGAATGTGTTTTCTAAATTACTTCTCTCATATTAGAAAGTCCCCATTGCAAACCCCCTTCTTCCGCCACAAACCCACTCATTTAATGCTAAGACAAAATGGATGTTCAAATATTTCTAAATCTGTGGGACTTAACAACTGTGGACATCAGTCTCTAAGTAAACAGACTAATTAACTAAAATTAAACTAACCTAAGGACCGCACATCCACTCATGCCCGACGGGCGACTTGAAGCTCCGACGGTGGCCAACCGCGCGCTACGCAGCAAACCGCCTTCAGCCATCGCACACTGAGCGTGTGTCTGAGCGTGTATGGTCAACATGCCGAGTCTACATCTACATAGATACTATGCAAATCACATTTAAGTGCCTGGCAGAGGGTTCATTAACCACTTTCATAACTTTTCTCTACCGTTCCATTCTCTAATAGCGCGCGGGAAGAAATAACACCTAAATCGTCCAGGTTTTGATCGGATTTCTCTTCTTTTATTAGGATGGTCATGTCTCCCTAAGTAGGTGGGTGCTAGCAAAATATTTTCACATTCAAAAGTAAATGTCGGTGATTGAAACTTCGCAATGAATAACGTCTTTCTTTTAATGATTTCCACCCCAATTCGTGCAACATTTCCGTGACGCTTCCCCCCCCCCCCCCCGTAACGTGATAAAACAAAACGAGCTGACTTTTTCTGAACCTTCTCAATGTCTTCCGTCAGTCCCACCTGGTGAGGGTCCCACAAGGGGCAACAGTACTCCAGGAGAGGACGCACAAGTGTGATGTAGGCAGTCTCTTTGGTGGAGCTGTGCACCTTCGAAGCGTTCTGCCAATGAAACGTAACCTATGGTTCGCTTTCCCCACAATATTTTCTATGTGTTCTCTTCAGTTTATGTTGTTCGTAATTGTAACTCGTAAGTATTTTGTAGTATTTACGACCTTAAGGCTTGACTAATTTATCACGTAATTGAAGTTCAGCGGATTTCTTTTAGTGGCCATGTGTATTACTTCACACATTTCTTTATTTAGTGTCAATTGACAACTGTCGCACCATGTAGAAATTTTGTCTAAATCGCTTTGCAGTTCCTTTGATCATCTGTTGACTTCACTAACCGATAAACAACAGCATCATCCGCGAACAGTCTAAGGGAGCTATTCAGATAATCTCCTAAATCGTTTATAAACACAAGGAACAGTAGGGGACCTATAACATTTCCCTGTGGAATGCCAGATATTACTTCTGTTTTACGCGATGACTTACCGTCAATTACAACGAACTGAGTCCTTTCTGATAGGAAATTGTGAATCCAATCGGACAATTGGGGAGAAATTCCATAAGAATGCAATTTCATTGTGGGGTACAGTGTCAAAAGCCGTCCGGAAATCCAGAAATATGGAATCGATTTGAGATCCCTTGTCGATGGCACTTAACACTTCATGTGAAGAGTCCAATGTAAGGCTGAAAGCTCGAAGAAGGAGAGACTTGTGCGTACGGGACGCTTACCTCAACGAGCTACAAGCGATCGCAGCGCGCTGCAGGGACAGAATCACACTGTTTACGAAACCAAGAGAAATGAATTCCTGCTTACCTGACAGTAGCGAGCATAAACATCGAGGGTATCACCACAGCTAAAGAAGAAATCTTATCAGAATTCTGTAAGACCTCGAAGTGCGATGTATTGTGCATTCAAGAGACTCACAGAGACCTAACTGCCAGAAGACCGAACATTACAGGTATCAAATTAACGGCAGAAATACCACACAACAAGCATGGGAGCGCTGTGTTCGTGAAAACTCAAACTGTGGTCCCCTCTGTGGGAACAACTAACCTAAATGGTATAGAAATTATTACCATTGAAATTGGAAAATGCACCATAACCTCGGTATATAAACCCCCAAACCAACCCTTTACCTTTCCGCCTCCACCTAACTTCCAGTCACAACCCAACCAGCTCATTATGGGAGATTTCAACAGGCACAGCATACTATGGGGTTATGCAGAATCGGATGCAAATGGTGATGCCGTAGAGACCTGGGCAGAAACGAGTGGTCTTGCACTAATTCATGACCCAAAACTCCCATCATCCTTCCAAAGTAATGTCTGGAAAAAGGGATACAACCCGGATATATGTTTTTCAAATATCGATCTTGAGGACCGATGTACCAAAGTGGTATATGGCCCCATACCAAAGACACAGCATAGACCAGTTGGTATTAACATCTATCCAGCAATCAGACCACAGACCATCCCATTCAGGAGGAGATTTAACTTTAAGAAGGCAAACTGGGAAAGCTATGCATCTATGATAGATTCTGAGATACAACATGTTGAACCAAGACCAGAAAATTATGAACAACTTATTGAAATAATAAAGAATACGTCTAGGAAAGTTATTCCCAGGGGGTGCAGACAACAGTATGTCGCTGGAATGTCCAGTGAATCCAAAGAACTTCTCAAAAAATACGAAACACTCTATACTGCTGATCCTTTCAGCGAAGAAACAGTTGACTGTGGAACAGTCTTACTCCAAAAATTAAGCCAAGGAAGGAAGGAGAAAAGGACCGAAACATTGGAAAAAATGGACATGACACACAGTAGCAAAATAGCGTGGAACTTGATTAAGAAACTGAGCGGCGACCCTAAGGAACAAATATTACCATGCAAGGTTACAGCAAACCAAGTAGCCACCCAAATACTGTTGAACGGGAAAATCAAGAAACAACAAAAGTACCGAAAAATTACCAGAAATATCAGTCAGGAGACCAACCACTTGGGGACACCTTTCACTATGAAAGAACTTCAAGATGGCATGAACATGTTAAAAATCGGGAAAGCTGCTGGTGTGGATGACATATGCACTGAACAAATCAAGAATTTAGGGAAAAGGGCCAAGAGTTGGATTTTACAATTGTTCAATACGTGCTGCAAAACTTGCAAAATCCCAAAACCCTGGAGAAAATCTAAAGTAATAGCGTTACTTAAACCAGAGAAGGATCCAGAGAATCCTAGTAGCTCCCGACCCATCTCCTTGCTCTGTCACCTTTTTAAACTGTATGAGAGACTTATCCTGTCCAGAATAGGAAAATATGTTGACAAACACCTCATTCCACAACAAGGAGGATTTAGACCTGGCAAGTCCTGTACCGGCCAAGTCCTTGCACTGACAGAACATATTGAAGAAGGGTATGAAGGGAAGCTCATAACAGGGGTAGCCGTCGTAGATCTGACAGCAGCCTACGATACCGTCAGGCACAACATATTACTCCATAAAATCTATGAGACACTCGGTGATTACCATCTAGTTAGGGTCGTACATTCATTGTTACAGAACAGAAGGTTCTTCGTATTGTTGGAGGGCAAAATGAGTAGATGGAGGGACCAAAAGAACGGCCTCCCTCAGGGAAGCGTCTTAGCTCCAATCCTCTTCAACATATACACAAATGACCAACCTACACCGGCCCACACTAAGCAGTTCATCTACGCCGATGACCTTGCAATATGCGTTCAAGGAAAAAGATTTGAAGAAGTAGAGGAAAAACTTGAAAATGCCTTAAAATAAATGACTGCGTACTATAATCAAAATTTCTTAAGACCCAACCCTTCCAAAACTCAAGTCTGTGCTTTCCACCTTCGCACGAAAGAAGCCAAACGGAAACTCCAAATTACGTAGAACGGGAACACCTTAGAACACACAGACCACCCTAAATATCTTGGCGTGATTCTGGATCGGTCTCTAACTTATAAACAGCACTGCATCAAAACGAGACAGAAAATAACGACGAGAAATAATATACTTAGAAAGCTAACGGGTAGCAAATGGGGTGCATGTCCTGGTGTGCTACGAAAAACGGCACAGGCGCTCTGTTTCTCAACGGCTGAGTACGCATGCCCTGTATGGAATAGATGCGCTCACACGAAACAAGTAGATGTGGCCCTCAATGAGACCTGCAGGATAGTGACAGGGTGTATGAAACCAACGCCGGTCAGACTCTTGTACAAGGCAGCTGGTTTTGCAGATCCCACAGCTCGCAGAAACGCTTTAGAACATGTAGAGAAAATAAAACAACTCGCAGATGAGCGGCATGTCCTCTACAGAGCTCGACCACCAGAGACACGACTGAAGTCTAGGAGAAGTTTCCTTGTAACCGTCCAGGACGAACCGCCTGAAAATTTCCCTCTCCCCCAAGTTCAGTGGACCGGTCAAAACCTAAATTTTAAAACCTGGAGGACCTTGAATAGGCTCAGAACGGGGGTCGCCCCAGTAAAAGTAAATATGCTTAAATGGGGTATAATCGACCAAACCGATGTAAACTGTGACTGTGGAGAAAGTGAAAATATGGAACACCTTCTTACATGTGAAAAATGTCCACACCGGCGTACCCTCGAAGATTTGTGGCTCGCGAATACTAATGGAATAGACGTAGCCCAGTACTGGGCCGATATCCCTTAAATAGTCCGGACACGATAAAGTAAAGTACCTGTATTAAATCACTTGTTTCCGCGCTTGTGCATATGTTCGTTATGTTCTGTGATATAGGCCTACATAAGCAATAACAAAATATCTATGAACATAAGACTCTTATAAAAGTTGCATTTTACGTCAACAACTGGAGCGAATTATAAATTTTTTATGACAAACTGTAAGATATAAAATTAGAAAAGGCCTTCACATTATTCAACAGTCTCGCTTTTTAATGAAAATTAAAGATCATTTTCGACGTTCAATGTTACTCTTCAGTAAGAATGTTAATAACGTGTAAAATGCAAAACATGAAGCAATAAAGTGCGTATTTAACTCTAAGTAAGGTGCAAACTGTCCTGTTCATAAAACGAATCCCACAAACTCACTCCTCGAGTTTGCGCACTTATGTTTACATAGCATCGAATATTACGCAGTATAATTGTATGAAGTTTATAGGAAACTATTTGAGTCTATCAGAAAACTCGAATATAAGAAGAAAAGTATTTGCTTCCGAGGAGCGCCATGGGACAGCCTTCATTTCAGAGTCCACGGCATTGCTGCCTACGCAAGCTACTGACGCGTCCGAGTATCATCGGCGAAGGTATTAGACATTTTGTATAAACTACTGGTAGGTATGTCGGTTGCTGACCTTTAATTACTACAAATGATGTAAAGAACAATTCGTGTTGATATATCTTCAGTCTGCCTTGCCTTGAAATGGCAGATTTCTGTAACAGGGAAAGGGAAATTTTTTAACAACATATAAGACGTTTCCAGGCATTTATTCCAACAAATAGTAACTCTAATGACCGATATATATATATTTCGTGCGTTACACACACTATATATATATAGTGAGGACAGTTTACAACTCACCGCAAAGACGTGGCGACGAGCTGCGACAGGCACATACAAAAGACACACACATACAACACATTCAGCTATCGGCCATGGCCTTCTTCAGAAAATAGAGCACTCACGCAATCATACAGGCACACAACACAGTCATACAACCATCACCTCCGACTGCCACACTTCGAATCGGCAGTCGGAGGTGATGGTTGTATGACTGTGTTGTGTGCCTGTGTGATTGCGTGAGTGCTCTATTTTCTGAAGAAGGCCATGGCCGATAGCTGAATGTGTTGTATGTGTGTGTCTTTTGTATGTGCCTGTCGCAGCTCGTCGCCACGTCTTTGCGGTGAGTTGTAAACTGTCCTCACTATATTATTTATTCCAACCTGGACTTTCCTTATTATATATATATATATATATATATATATATATATATATATATATATATATATATATATATATATATATATATTGTGTGTGTAACGCAAGAAATACGACAGCTAATATGGCGTCTTCATCTCCCTAGCGAAAAGAGCTGCCTCCCCCCCCTCCCCGGATAGCCACTTGGTGTGAAGTCAGTGGCGTTCTCCCACTTTATGGGTGGTCATTCAGACGCACATTGAAAATATCTGGCATGCTTGATGCTGACAGAAACTGGGAAAACCTCGACAATGTGCGGTTCTCACGTTGTGACGTCAGAAACTCGCCACGTTGGCCACACTCGTTCAGATACACGCTCCGTGCGGCGACGGCTTTAGAATGCTCGGCCAATGAAGCGCGGCTGAAAGTGTTTCAGTAAATAAAGTTCGTGGATTACGAAACCGAAAAATCATAGACAGGTTATTATTAGTGAAATGACGATTGTTTTAATGGTGGCCGAGTTTAAGTTGTTTGTCGTAGGTAGCACTGTAAATAGTGAGTTACCCACTCAACAAAACTTAAGCTTATTGTCACAAAATGAAAAGTTTACTATTAAATTTCTACTAACTGACATAGGCTGAAAGGGTTAAGAAGAGGCACCCGATTATCGTAGCGTATGAAAATAAAAAGGATATAATTGAGCACAGTGTTTCATGCCAAACAGATGATATCCAACGGAAAAAGATGTTCTGATAAAGTGAGATTATCTGAACGAAATGGTGGAATCACATATATCTGACTGACTGGTGCTGCTTATGAGCGAAAGGAATGTACCGTATCACCAGAAAAACCGATGCAAAACTTCTATTCTTATTGTGAAAGCATAGCTGGTTTTTCTGTTTAAAAACTGAGTTGAATTTGTGCAGTCCGATCTCGTTTCACTGGACTTATTCTACTTCATGTCGTTCTTTTACAACTGAGTTTTTAATGCTCTTCAGTAAACCTCTTTCAGTAAAATACACGTGAAATACACCATGTGTTATTAGACTTTGATTCCACAAAATACCGATGAATATCTTTCACTGTTGCCGTCGAAGTAATTACAAGAAATAGAAATGTAGAAAGAAATTACTATTCATTTTCCCTGAGAAACGAACATGGAAACTCTGAAAACAGTCACTGTTCCGGAGCGAAAACCACAGTCACCTGTTTCCTTTAGTTGCGCGGACACACCATTTGGTGACGAGGTCATAGAATTACTCCATTCGCTGCAGAGAAGCCTTTGAAATCATAAATGTCGATACGTTTCACGGGCAATGTTTATGGAGGCGCCGTTCTAATGGTTCCGGCTGTCGCAGCGCACGGCGAACGACACACAAAACTCGTATCCACTACCACAACTGTAAAAACAAGGCCGGACAAACACGGGTAGTTGTTTTGCACACGGGACGTCAAAACATTCGGCTGACACGGAGCCGCCTACCCGCGGGCGACATAAACACCGTGCCCAGCTCCGGCAGACGAGCGAAAATAAAACAGCGCTAGATTGTCGACCCACCGGCCGCCGCTATTTACTTGTGTCCTGTCAGCGGAGGCAGCGGGAAAAGAGACCGAAATCTGGAGCTGCGTCGCCACTCGGCATTCATTTTGCAAGCGAACATTTGCCCCGTGGCGTGGCGTTGCTCGAAAACATGTCAACCGTGTCATTCGGACGGGTTGACTGTTGCAACATCCGGTCGATACCTGCATCGTGCGAACATGATTTTTCTCTTGTTATTTTGAGGAACGGTGGGGGGGGGGGGGGATGTGACAGAAACGTCGACCTGAAGAAAACTAGAGTCTCTGAATTTCACTTATCTCGAACGGCTAGCTTTACACTTACATTTCAAGGTATGAGCGTTAAAAATTGTAGCGTGTCAATAACGAGATATTCAACTTATAATGTTTTAGCACACGGCCGCGGTGGAGTAGCCGAGCGGTCTAAAGCGTCTCGCTGCGGAGCGCGCGGTTGCTCGCCCTGGAGGTTCGAGTCCTCCCTGGGGCATGGGTGTGTGTGTTGTCCTTAGGTTAGTTTATCTAGGTTTAAGTAGTTTGTAAGCTACGGACTGATGACCACGCAGTTTTGTCCGATAGATTTACAAACATTTGAACATTTGATAGCACACGTTATTGACATACCTACCTTACCTCCGAGCGAATAGACTCGCCCGTCCCACGTCAAGGGAGTGCATACAAGAGAACCATAATCATTTCTGAGCGAGCGGTTTAACGTAACAAGGTCACTATGTTTTCGAAATAGAAACAACGGAGTTGGTCAAGATGGAATGTGCCAGAGGTCATACAGCATGACAGTGTCATGAAGGTCTTCAAGAGGCGTGCGGGGAATCGGCACTGTCGTACAGAACAGTGGCACGTCAGCTAAGAGCCTTCAAAGAAAGTCGGCAAACTGTGGCAGACACGCATCGGGCAGGTCGTCAAAACGTCTCTGAAGACGAAGTGCATAGTGTTGCCGCGTTAGTGGTCAGTTATCGGTGCCAGACGATTCGTGAATTCGCCCACTAAACCGAATTAGCGCGTATGACTGTGCTTCACAACCTGAAGGAACGCATGGGCATACGAAAAATTGCATCATAATTGGTTGACGGAAATGTAGAAATGGATGAGTTACGACGTTGCTCAGACGCACTTGGAGCAATATAAGCGCGAAGGAGAGGTTTTCTTATAGTGTATAGCAACACTTGATGAGATATGGGTCACATCGTACGACCCAAAACTGAAACGCCAATCCAGCGAATGGCATCTTTATGGTTCGCAGCGAAACTCTAAAGAGGTCACCCGCGACCAGCTTTACAAAAGAAGCGGCAACACTGTCGGCGCAACCCTCCCATCATTTTGCACGACAATGCGCGGGCGCATACAGCGCAAACTGCGGCTTCTCTTTTCGGTCTGGGAAGCACTGTACCATCAACCATACCGGATTTAAGTACTCGTGACTTTGATTTGTTTCATTTGATTCCGAAGATAAAGAAACCACGAAGTATTCCAGAGATTCGACAGGCTGTCGTCCGCTCTATTCGCACCGTCAACAGAACAGGTTCTGCGAACGGTATACTTCACCTTCCACATCGCTGGCAACGGGTCCTACACAACGATGGTGACTACAATAAAGGACAGTAAAAAGTGAAATTATGTAGCGCATTTGTATCTGTTGTGAGTAAATAGTTGCTACTATTTACGTTCCAAACTCTTATATTAACGACTGTACATGTAATTCACAATAAAATTGTTGTCTGTATATGTTCCACAACCCTGCTGCAAATAGTCGTCAGTGATATAAATCCGTAATTACTCCTATGGCTTTTTCTGAATATCGGTCATGACAGCGTAGAGGTACCGGTTTCGCATCCCGGTCATACATAATGGTTTCATGTGTCAGGAAGTTTCTAGGCAGGAAAGAGAGTGGGACTGCGAGAGGCTAAGAACGAAATAGGCATGTTAATGTGGCCCGCAGGCCATAACGCATGGGCCGCGGTGTGTCGGGCGATAGCGTGGCGTCGCGAGTAGCCCACGGGCGCTCTTATCGGCGGAACTGCACCGCGGGGACTCCATCGCAGCCCCCTCCCCCACCCTCTCTGCCAGGGCCGCAGGTGCCAGATAACCGGCCGCGGGACACGGACAAGTCCTGCGGGCTTTCCTAACACGGGCAGCACAACCACCGCCCACCAGACAGCCGCTACTGACCGTACCGTTGGTGCAGTGGTTCTTAATCTGAGGCCCGCGCACCACACTATGATACAGTATGCGCAAGTTACTTCAGGTTTACACTGCTTTTACACGCAACACATCTTCCGGAAGACGAAAACCGAATTTCGTAAACTGTTTTTCGCTGTCGTGTTTATATGTTAATAGCCTGTAGTAAATCAAACATCTTCCTGAATAACCCCCACTATGCAGTAAAGTAAATTAAAAATAGAATGAAAAATTGTGAAACTGGGTTGCTATGGAAATTGGTTTCAAGGGATTAATTTGACAACATAACAGTTTACACGGGATTACCAAATGTTCAAATGTTTGTAAATCTTATGGGACTTAATTACGGGGTCATCAGTCCCTAAACTTACAAACTACTTATGAACTACTTACGAACTAGGACGGCACAAATATCCATGCCCGAGGGGGGATTCGAACCCCCGACCGTAGTGGCCGTGCAGGCCGTGACTGAAGCGCCTCAGTCCCTCGGCCACCGCGGCCGGCCGGGATTACCACATGTAATTCAGTTATATTTATTTAAATATTTGAAAAACAATAATCTCTTAATTTGACTGGGCGTAGACACAACTTAGATATGAACAAGGAAAGGGCAGGTAATTTCCTATCTCACCAATATTAACCTGACGTGGGTTTCAGGCGTTGGATAGGCGCCTTGCGGTGGTGTCGGTCGCGGCAGCATTGCTCACGCCTGCGTTGGACTCCCTGGTTCCGCAGCTGTATGACATACCGCGACCCCCAAGCGAAGGTGTCAAAGTGCTGCATCTGCCAAAGCGGAAGCTGCCGTCGTGTCTTCTCACTTCTCACTCCGTTCCCCCTCCAGCTAGCTGCCGGCAGCGATGGCCGAGGGGACTGAGGCGCTCCAGTCAGGTCTGCACGGCTACTACGGTCGGTTGTTCGAATCCCCCCTCGGGCATGGATATTTGTGCCGTCCTTAGTTGTAAGTGGTTCATAAGTAGTTTGTAAGTTTAGGGACTGATGACCCCGTAGTTAAGTCCCATAGACTCAACAAACATTTGAACATTTTCAGCTAGCTGCAGCTTATCCTGGAATTTTGCGTCTCTGGCTCTGTGATTGTTGGGTCGGTTTTACAATTTCATCCAATAACTGATTGCCGTTTTCACGACCATGCCTCTCAGTTCCCGGTGGAAATTTTCTGTGGGCTGAGATGAGATTTGAAAACTGGTGTCTTTTCCACGTTTCCTGCACCTTGTTTTTATTTTCTGTATTCCTTCTTGGTTCGAAGAAAGAGTTCCTTGTGGCAGCTGTTAGGACTTTCTCGTATACCATTTATCAGGACCTCTGTCCTTGGCCAAAAACATTTTTTTTTTTTTTTGTTGTTGTTGTTGTTGTGAAGCCACTCTATCTATACTGCAAGCCAGGCTCACACTTACGCACATGTGCATTGTAGGAGTTTTGTTGTCTTCTTCCCGTCTTCAGAGTTCCACGGTTTATTTGCGATTCCGTTGCTTTTTAGGAAACGACTCCTGTGGTATCTGCAGACATAGGGCTTTCTCTGCACATACGCTATTGTGTCCATTTCATTGTAATGGCCTCTCTACCCTGCGTCCGCACACAGCTCAAAATCAGTCTGGTTTCTTTGGGTACATTCTTACTAGAAAGTCACGGAAATTTGCCACTCTGACCCCTGGAGCGGGAAAATGGGGTGCGGCGGTCAGTGGCGAAGATGAAAGTTCGGTCTGCCTCTAGCTGACTTCGCCTCGTCCCCCAGGCCGGCTGGACCCTGGCTTGTGCGAATTCTTCCTTCAGCAAACTCGCTGAATAAAAGAATCCTTGGCCGAAATATTACAAGCCTGAAGCTAATTTCTTAGCCCACTCCAAATGGATGCTTAAAAACAGCTGATTATGTTCCTGATTTAAGTCACCACAATCGCTATTTTGCTTTATTTAAATATACACGTTCATTGATCATTCTAATATACCGGGTGATCAAAAACTCAGTATAAATTTGAAAACTTAATAAACCACGGAATAATGTAGATATAGAGGTAAAAATTGGCACACATGCTTGGAATAACATGGGGTTTTATTATCAATAAAAATATGTTAAAAAAGTCTGACAGATGGCGCTTCATCCGATCAGAAAAGCAATAATTAGCATAACAAATTAAGACAAGGCAAGGATGATGTTCTTTACAGGAATTGCTAAATATGTTCATTATCGTTCCTCAACAATAGCTGTAGTCGAGGAATAATGTTGTGAACAGCACTGTAGAGCATGTCCGGAGGTATGGTGAAGCATTGGCGTCCGATGTTGTCTTTCAGTATCCCTAGATGTGTCGGTCGATCACGATACACTTGTGATGTCAGGTAACCCCAAAGCCAATAACCGCACGGACTGAGGTCTGGTGACCTGGGAGGCCAAGCATGACGTAAGTAGCGGCTGAGCACACGATCATCACCAAACGACGCGCGCAAGAGATCTTTCTTTTCTTTTTTTTTTTTAACTTTCCAAGCATGTGTGTAAATTCAATGTTTACCTCTCTGATTTATTAAGTTTTCAAATTTATAATGATATTTTTAACCACGCGGTATATAATTCTGTTTCACTGCATTAAATGTCACTTTGTACATAGGTGCCGCAAATTCTTAAGGAGAAAACGCAATCTGACAAGCCAAGAACGTTTCCTACACGGTTGCGTTTACATGGGCACGAAAATCTGTAGTAGAACTGGAAAACTGGTTTACAGAAGTCGATCTCCAGTATCGATTTTGGAGTGTGTACTTGGCCAACCAAAAGAGGGTTTGGAACTTCAGTTTACGAAATCCGGTTTTGGGAATCCATGTAAACGGGGTGTTGCCGTTTACTTAGGCACCATAGGCACCATTGAAGAGTAATACTAGCAATACTAGTGAAACAGCTTCTGCTGCTGCTTATGTAATAATGGAAATTATAACTCTCATCCTGTCATCAAGTCTTACGAACTGTCGTGATTAAACTGACCAAACCGCGGTTTTCAGTTCGTGAATGGTCCAGTCTTCATGGCCAGCAGCTAAAGACATGTGGGCGATGTCGTGCTGCCAGCGAAGGCAGACGTGTCGTGCCTCTGCTGACATAAAACGCGTACACCCGTCGTACTTCTCACAGTGATTTTTGCAGCTATTCAAGGCAGTGTAGTCTGCCTGTTAGCAGTGACAACACTACGCTGACGCCGATGCTGTCGGTCATTACTTGTTCAGACCGTTGATCACTATGTTATCTACACTGAGGAGAAGCACATGAAACTTGGTTTCTCGGCACTCTCAAGTCTGTTTCTAACCATTTCTGAAGTGTAATGTACGATTCGCCTAGCTCCGACTACCATTCCGATTTCTAAGTCCTTTTCTGTCAGCAGTGAGGCCATAATCACGACGGAAACCCTTCTCCTATCAATTACCGGCAAACAAAGTACACTTCTGGCAATGAATCGTCTTTTATACCTTCTGTACGCAATACTAACGCCATCTGTATCTGTATGTATAGCGACCACATGTCTTCACTGAGACATTCTTGTCTATCCTACTACAAAGTTTTGCTATGGATTCTACACTGTGGGAAACAAAAATTTCCTTTAAAAATTGCATACTGCCAACCATCAACTGTTATTTACAACTTTACGGTTTCCGATATGAACCGTCATCAGAAAAATCTGTTGAATAACGATGACAATCATAAATTACACAGAAGTTAAAATAAATGACATAACTTAGTAGTTTCAATCAGAAAATACTTAAAAATTAAACAGGCTGATTACGTTGGTATTATCCTTGTTGTTGTGGTCTTCAGTCCGCAGACAGGTTTGATGCAGCTCTCCTCACTACCCTATCCTGTGCAAGTCTCTTCTTCTGAAAATACGTTCGGCAACCTACAACCTTTTGGATCTGCTTTCTGTTAATGCCAGAAGCTCCTTTCCATCCAAATTCGGTTAAGAACCTCTTCATCTACCCATATAATTTTCATCATTCGTCTGTAGCACGACTTTTCAAAAGCTTCTATCATATTTTTATCTGAACTCCCATACAGTGTTACACTCCAGACTAATGCTATCTGAAAGGACTTCGATACATTTAAATAAGTATTGAATGTTAACAAGTTTCGCTTCTTTAGAAACGCTTTTCTTTCCATAGCCATTCTGCATCTTATATCTTCTCTACTTCGTCCACCAGAAGTTATTTTATTACCCAAATAAAAAACTCATCTACTACTTATATTGTCTCATTACCTAATCTAATTCCTTCATCATCACCTGATTTCCTGACATTATATTCCATTGCCCTCGTTTTATTCGTGTTAATGTTCATGTTACATCTTCCTTTCAAGTCACAGTCCATTCCATTCAATTTCTCTTCCCGATCCTTTGCAGTCTTTGACAAAATTACTATGTCATCGGCAAACAGCAAAGTTTTTATTTTTTCTTCCTGAACCTTAAGTCCCTTTCCAAAATTCTCCTTACATTCCTTCACTGCTTGCTCAATGTACAGATTGAACAATACTGGGGAAAGGCTACAACCCTGTCTTACTCTCTTCCCAACCTCTGCGTCCCTTTCTTGCCCTACGACTCTCGTTTTGGTATAGGTTGAATATAACTCCTCTACCCCTCTATTTTACTCCTGCTACCTTCAAAATTTGAAAGCGTGTATTCCAGTCGACATAGTCAAAAGATTTCTCCGAATCTACAAACGCTAAAAACGTAGGTTTGCCATTCCTTAGCCTATCTTCTAAGATAAGTCGTAATGTGAGTATTGCCTCGCGTGTTCCTACATTTCTCCTAAATCCAAACTAATCTTCCCCGAGGTTGGATTCCAGAAGTTTTTTCCATTCGTCTGTAAATAATTCGTGTTAGTATTTGGCAATCATGATTTCTTAAACTGATAGTTCTGAAATTTTCACATTTGTCTGCACTTGCTTTCTTTGGAATAGGAGTTACGATATTCTTCTTGAAGTTGGAAGGTATTTCTCCTTTCTCATGCATATTGCATACCACATGGAATAACTTTTTCATGCCTAGCTCTCCTGACAATATCAGCAGTTCAGACGGAATATCATCTACTCCAGGGGCCTTGTTTCGACTCAAATCCTTCAGCGATCTGTCATATTCTTCTCGCAGTATCATAACACCTATCTCATCTTCCTCCACCTTATCCTTATAAGGTTGTAAAATCAAATGTTAGTAAATCTGTGGGAATTAACTACTTTCTTTGTGTGTGAGGAATGTTTCCTGAAAGTTTTGTAACACCCTATATTCCGGAGGGAGGACTCGAACCTCCGACGGGGAGAAACCACGCGCTCCGCAGCAAAGCGGCTTAGAGCGCTCGGCCATTACACTGCGGCTATAATGTTGTAAACAGTGAATATGGCAGATCCCATTCCCATTATCCCTGTAGTTGACATGCGTCCTCTGGCCAGTGACCTCGGTCGTCTAGACGGTTTCCGTGACACACGGGGGACAGAAAGGGAGAGAGAGATAGAGAGAAGGGGGGAAGAGGGAGGGAGGGAGGGAGTGAGAGAGAGAGAGAGGCCGTGTCCCAGTTGCGGCGGCCCTAGTCCCTTATTACCATACATATTGTTAGTGGTGGCGGCGCCCAGGCCGGCACTAAACATGGATCAGCAGTATCGCGTCGACGCTAATTAAAACCCCAGCGTGTAATTATCAGGGCACGGCCACCAGATACGGCGACCGCGCCTGCTTTACGGGCGACACACTGCCACCTGCCGCCAGACACCTTGCACCCCACACCTGGAACAAGTAGCCGGCTCTTTTATACGTCGCGAACACGTCATTTCTAATTCGAGGGATGTTCCCTTAAAAGTTAATACGAGGTAGTATGTAATACGTTCCATTCAATGCAGAGAACCTGTAGAATCAAATGTATCTCTACATACATACTCGGGAATGAAAAAGAATGAAATTAACACGACACCTGGAGTATAACGGGGAAAGATAGATACCGCCTACAGGAAAATAAAAGGGGTCCTTTATTTGTTTGTATAGCTTATGGGACTTAACTACGGGGTCATCAGTCCCTAAACTTACAAATACTTATCAACTAGCTAACACTAAGGACGGCACAAATATTCATGCCCGAGGGGGGATTCGAACCCCAGACCGTAGTGGCCGTGCAGACCGTGACTGGACCGCCTCAGTCGCCTCGGCCACCGCGGCCGGCCTGAAAGGAATGTATAGAAGGCCTGTACAAAGGAAATGAATTGAATGAAGTATTCTAAAAGGTTAAAACGAAGTTGAGGTAGATGAGATAGGAGATACGATTCTACGAGAGGAATTTGATAGAGCACTGAAACATTTGAGTCGAAAGAAGGCCCCTGGAGAAGAATATATTCCGTCTCTAGTGCTGATATCGTTAGCAGAGCCAGTCTTGAAGAAATTGTTCCTCTTGGTATGCAAGATGTATGAGACAGAGAAAATACCCTCACACTTCAAGAAGAATACAGTGGTTCCAATTCCAAAGAAAGCAAGTGCAGGCAAATGTGAAACTTATATAACTATCAGTTTAATAAGTCATGCATGTAAAATACTAACACGAATTATTTACAGACGAATGGAAAAACTGGTGGAAGACGTCCTTGGGGAAGATCAATTTGCATTTAAGAGAAATGTGGGAACTTGCGACGCAAAAAAATTGCGACTCTTATTGGTCGACAGTTTAAGGAAAGGGAAAGCAACATTTTTCGTATTTTTAGATGTAGAAAAACTTTTGACAAAGTCGACCGGAATACGGTGCACTCTTTCAAATTGTGAAGATAGAATGGGTAAAATACAGGGAGCGAAGAGTTACATTCATCTTGTACAGAAACCAGACAGCAGTTATTCCAGTCGAAGGGCATGAAACGGAAGTAGTGGTTGGGAAGGGAGTCAAACAGGGTTGTAGTCTTTCCCTAATGTCGTTCTATCTGTACATTGAGCAAGCTGTCAAGGAATGCAAGTAAGAATTTGGAGAGGGAAATAAACTGCAAGAGGAAGAAATAAACACTCTGCGGTTTGCTGTTGAGGTAGTAATTTTATCAGATACTGCAAATGACCAGGAAGAGCAATTCAACGGAATGGTCGGTATTTTGAAAGGGCGGTATAAGAAGGATATTAAGAAGAGACAATGAATGGTAATGTAATGTAGTGTCAGAAAATTAGGCGATGATGAAGGAATTAGAGTAAGTAATGAGAGAGTGGATGAGGTAGAATTCTGTTATTTGGATTGCAAAATAACTTCTGGTGGTCGATGTAAAGAACATATAAAGCTCTGAATGGATATAGGAAGAAAAATGTTTCTGAAAATCAAAATTTGTTGATATCCAATATTAGTTTAAATGTGAGGAAATCCTTTCTGAAGGCGTCTGTGTTGTAGCACTGTGTGGAACTGAAACGTGTACATTAAGGAGTTCAGAGAAAGATGATAGAAGTTTCTGGAATGTGGTGCTACTGACTAATTATGAATGTAAGATGAGTGCATCACATAACTAATGAGGTGGTGCTCAGCAGAATTGGGGAGAAAACAGTTTCTGCATATCCTGACCAACAGAAGGGATAGGTTAGTGGGACACATTTTGAGGCATCAAGAAATCGTCAACATAGCATCGAAAGGAAGTGTGCGGGGTAACAATTGTAGTACAGTAATCAGATACAATAGAATGTAGGCTTCCCTTGTTACTCTAAGATGAAGAGGTTAACACAGGGTAGGATAGCGTGGAGAGCTGCATCAAACCGAACTGCGGACTGAAGACCACAACAGTAGTTAAAATAAAATAAAAAAATATATTTTGCCAAGATCGCAACAGTGTTTTTATTTTTTACTGACGACCCGTTTCTGTACACGAAGGTACCAACTTTGGACTCTGACAAGATGGTACACTTATGTGGAGACGTATCGACGATGTAGAATTGAAATGCATAAATTAATTTGGAAATGCATCAAGTACAAGGTCGAGCAGTTTAGTAATTATATAAATGTAACATCAGATAGGAGACCAGAAAACAGTAACTTTATATGATGAAAGTGGTAATCAGTGAAAATGAAAATACTATTGCAAACTTGAACAAATATTATTTAATTCCAACTAAAGTTAGATCGTCTTCACTGTTATCAGCAACTTACGTGAATACTTCTTGTATCTAACCGTTAAAATAAATAGGATATGTCTAAAATATCAAAACTAACACATTCTATTAAATATAATGATATTCAGCCAGAAAAATTTAAGTACGAAATCAATATCCCGAAAACTCACTTTTATAACTTACTCCTGGCGTTCAAACAAAGCCAGATTTGCTTATTTTCATTTAGGAGATAAAAGAGAAACGTTTGAGAATGGAATGGAAAGACTTTAGTTTCTCTAGGGCATTAAAAGTTCCTCTGAGAAAGGACACAGTACGTTGTAATTGACGGTAAGTCATGGAGTGGAACAGAAGTGATATCTGGCGTTCCCCAGAGAAGTATTATAAGGCCTCTACTGTTCCTTATTTTTATAAACGATTTAGAAGACAGTCTGAGTAGTTCTCTTAGACTGATCGCGGATGATACTGTCGTTTATAGGTTAGTAAAGTACCAAACCTGAAAAATGATTTATATATCTGCATGGATAAAAAATTGGCATTGACCCGTAATAACGACAAGTGTGAAGTCATCCATACTACAATAAAATAAATCTGTTAAAATTCAGTTAAATAATAAATCAGTCAAATCTACAGGCCATTAATTCAACTAAATACCTAGGAATAACAAATACGAACAACTTAAGTTGGTAAGAACATATAAAAATGTAGTGCGGAAGGAGAACCAAAAGCTACGTTTCATTGGCAGAACATTTAGAAGATGCAACAGCTCTACTAAAAAAAACCGCCTACACTACACTACTGCATCCTATTTCGGATTATTGCTGAGCATTATGGGATCCCCACAACGTGCGACTGATGGACGATTTAGGGATAGGTCAGAGAATGGCAGCTCGTTTTGTATTATCGCGATATATGGGATGGAGTGACATGGAAATGATGCAGGAGTTGAAGTAGAAATCATTAAAAGAGAGGCGTTATTCGTTGCAGCGAGATCTATTTGCGAAATTTCTTTTCCAACTTTCACTTCCGAGTGCGAACATGTTTTGTTAGCACCAACCTACATAGGAAGAAATGATCATCATAAAATAAGAGAAGTCAGATTGAAACCAGAAAGATTTAGGTGTTCCTATTTCCCGCGATCTATTACAGAATGGAACTGATGAGAAATAACTCCCTGTATACCCGCACATGAGTCGCATTGTGTTGCATTTACGGAAAACCATAGACGTGTAATGCATCTGACTCTAAACAAGCGAAGCATGTGTGCAAACACAATCAGCAACGAAAATTCCTATTGCCCAACTGCTTGCTAAATATTTTATATTTATGGTAATATAATAATTGCAGAAGTAATGATAGCAATATAGTTATTTTATTTTATCACGATGTCCTTCGCGAGGATGATCTTTATTGATTTGAAATCGGTCATCTTAATAAAGTAAAACAAATACATTGCGATCCAGACTGCTGAAATTACTATATTATTCAGAATTTTTTGATCGCTGTTTATTTTCCATGGGGACAATGCTCCAAACAATATTAAAAGTTACTGTTACGGAAGATATCCTGAATTTCAGTTTGTTTCCTGTATGGATGAACACTGTCGGAAAACAGTGTCCCTTATAAATTTTCGCGAGTTTTTCCCAGAGAAGTGGAGTTTCTTGATAAAAATGTTTATATTGGCAGATTGATGTTATTGGGTAAATACTGAGAGCAGATACTCTCAGAATGGGAGGAATCCCAAATATTATTGTTGATGTGACATCTCAGTTACTTCCTGGTAGCTGTTTATGTTCCCGCTCAACATGGCTGGATATTTGCTTTCATTAGAGTGTGTAGCTACAAAGAATTCTTTCGCTGTCTTCTGAACTGAGCTCATCCTTCGATATTTCATCCGCTTCACGAACTTCTGTAAATATTAGTCTCCCTGGTTAGAATTTGTATGTCCTGAAATTCCATAATCAGATCGTATTTTTCCTGGTGCTCTGATACTGCACATTTCACGTTTTATTTGGAACATGTGAGATGCTCTTGCTCATTAATGAACCTAAATACACGGTCTCCATGTACCCTTACTGGGAAGAGGCGCTCAGTTCGGAAGAAGTCTTTTATCTTGGGTTAACTAAAAAAATATTGTGATGAAGTTGTACTTCCGCAATATTCCTCTTTTGAGATCCCTTACTCTGTACCGACCGTCCACCTCATACAATTGAACTTGCTGTTTGCAACAGAGATAAAAAGCTTTACGCTCACCGAATATTACGAAGAACATAATAGTTCCACGTTCTGCCACCAGCCAAAAATATGTCTCCTATAAGAGGTCAGAATGTGAAATGTTTCCGGGTTTAACATAAGAAAGCTACTGCTAATTTGGCGACGCTTCCTGAAGTCATTTATGAAATGACTAAAGGATTAAGAAATTTGATGTTTGCCTTACGAACATGTATAATAAGAAAAGAAAAAGAAAAAGAGAGAGAATTAATTAATTAATGTTTGTAAATCTTAAGTGACTTAACTAAGGGGTCATCAGTCCCTAAACTTACAAACTACTTATGAAGTACTTACGAACTAGAAAAACACAAATATCCATACCCGAGGGTGGATTCAAACCCCCGACCGTAGTGGCCGTGCAGACGGTGACTGAAGCGCCTCAGTCCCCTCGGCCACCGCGGCCGCCAGAGAGAGAGAGAGAAAACGAAATTACAGACCCATATCACTAACATCAGTTTGCTGTAGACAAATATCATTAACTTCAATTTGTTGCAGTATTTTTAGTTCTAATATACTAAAAATTTCCTGGAGACGTAAACGCTTGTGTCCATGCATCAGCGCGGCTACAAGAAGCATCGATCGTGCGATACCCAGCTTTCTGTTTTCTCTCATGACATCTTGCATGCTGTGGATGAAGGGCAACAAGTAGAATGCACACTTCTCGATTTTCGACAGGCGTTTGACATGGTGCCACACTACAGACTGCTAACGAAGGTACGAGCTTATGGAATGTGTTCACAAATATGTGAGTGGCTCCAAGAATACGTAATTAATATTGTTGTTGTTGTTGTTTGTTAAGCTGATGGGACTTAACTACGGGGTCATCAGTCCCCGTAATTAATAGAACCCTTTACTTTGTCCTCGATGGCGACTGTTCAACAGAGACTGGGGTATAGTAAGGGGTGTCTTAGGGAAGTGTGAAACGACCGCTATTATTTTATATTTTTATAAATGATCTGACGAACAGAGTGAGTTGCAATCCTCGGCTGTTTTATACTGATGTGGTGTACAGGGAGGTGTTGTCATTAAATGATTGTAGGAGGATGCAGGATAACTTGGATCAAAGTGTTCAAATGTTTGTAGAGGTTATGGGACTTAACTACGGGGTCATCAGTCCCTATAATTACAAACTACTTATGAACTAGCTTATACTAAACACGGCACTAACATCCACGCCCGAGGGGGATTCGAGGCCCCGACCGTAGCAGCCGTGCAGACCGTGACTGGCACGCCGCAGACCGCTCGGCCACAGCGGCCAGCACTTGGATCAAATTTATAGGTGGTGAAAGGAATGGCAACTACATCTAACCGTCGAAATATGTAAGGTGAGGAGATAAGTAGGAGAAACAGTGCCGTAATGTTCGATTACAGCATTAGTAGTCAGCTGTTTGACAGAATCGCGTCAATTATGTACCTAGGCATAACGCTGCACAGCGGTATGACATGAAACGCGCATATCAGGACAATCGTGGGGAATGCGAATGGTCGACTTCGGTTTATTGGGAGAATTTTGGGAAGGTGTCATTCACCTGCAAAGGAGACCGCATATAAAACTCTTATACAGCCCCGTCTTGCGAATTGATGAAGTGTTTCGGATCTCCATCAGATCATTTTAAAGGAAGACAGAAGCAGTTCAGACGCCGGTGGGTACATTTGTAACTGGTCGATTCGATCAATGCGCGTGTGTTAGTGAAATGCTTCGGAAAATCTACTGGGAGTCGCTAGAAGTAAGGCGACGTTCTTTTCGAGAAGCCGTGTTGAAGAAATTTAGAGGGCTGGAATTTGAAGCAGACTGCAGAAATATTCTACTGTCGCCAACCTGCATTTAGCAAAAAGACCACAAGAAAAACATCAGAGAGATTACACCACGTACAGATGCATACAAGTATTTGTTTTTCCTTGTTCTATATGGAAGTGGAACAGGAGAGCAAATAAGAAGTAGTGGTACTCAGTACTCTCCGCCACTCACCTTTGGTTGGACCACGCAGTACGTTTATAGATGTAAAACAGCATTGGCTGTTGGAAAGGAAGACCGTGCACTGCTGCTAAAGTTGTTTTATCAGTACGGCAGCAACAGCAGCGCTGCATTGCGAGAATATCGCCGACAGAAACAGCTGAGATGAGACCACGTGTTTATAAATGGGATAGAGAATAAGATCAAGAAATGTGAAGAAACAGGTGAATTAGATGGTGCAACAAGGAGAGGTAAGCGACAGATAATATGGCTGTTGTTCGCGAAGCTGTAGTAACCGAACTTATAGCACAAGCAACAAATTCTGCAGCCAGTGCTCGAGCTGTGGACTGGAATTGTCTCTCCCCAGATCAAAAGTGCAAAAGATTTTGGGGAGCAATTTATACTGGTATCCCTAAACGAGTCATAATGTGCATCAAATATAGCCTCAGTCATTGTTATCTGAATCTGTTCTGTTCGTCCGTGTTTGTGTTACAAATGAGAGTTTGTAGGATCCTTGAAGTAAAATTTTTTTTTTCTTTTTTTTACATACTCGTACTATTTTCGGCGTAAATCGCGCCATCATCAGTGGGTTTTGTATTTATTCTAAAAGAATACAGAAATAACATGGTTACATAGCTGTGCAACATACTGCACTATAAGGTATACAGTGATGGGGTGATAAGTCGGCAGCAGTGGTCGAGCGATCTGCGGCGCGCCAGTCACAGCCTCCACGGTCGCTGAGGTCGGGGGTTCGAATCCCCCCTAGGGCATGGATGTTTGTATCGTCTTCAGTATAAGGTAGTTCATAAGTAGTTTGTAAGTTTAGGGACTGATGACCCCGCAATTAAATCCGTTAAGCTTAACAAACATTTGATGTCCAAATGTTCAAATGTTTGTAGAGCTTATGGGACTTAATTACGGGGTCATCATTCCCTAAACTTACAAACTACATATGAACTAGCTAATCCTAAGGACGGCACAAATATCCATGCCCGAGCGGGGATTCGAACCCCCGACCGTAGTGGCCGTGCAGACCGTGACTGGAGCGCCTCAGTCCCCTTGGTCACCGCGGCCGGCCAAACATTTGAATATTTTGATAGGGTGAAAAAAGTCTTTACGGTATACTGCAATATGTTTCACAGCTTTGAAACCATGTTATTTCTGCATTCTTTTAGAATAAATATAAAACTGACTGCTGATGGCGGGATTTCCTCCGAAACTAGTATGGGTTTGTGAAATTAATGTTTTGCGTCAAGGCGGATCCACAAACCCACATTAGTACTGTCAGGATAGGCCACAATGTCGTGATTTTTCCCTTAACCTTGGGCACGCGTGGAAATGGATGACACGTGGCTATGGAATATTCTTCGGACGGAAAAGGCACATTTTATTCTGCAAGGTGTCGTGAATGTACAAAACTGTCCTATATGGCATTCTGCCCCTCCCCTCTCCACTCTACTCACATCATTCACTTTGTGGTGTTTTTTCAGTAGCTCCTTCATTCTCGGTCCGTTGTTCTGCTAGGAAATGACACCATGTAGTCATCTTAGATCTACTACGTGCCACAGTCAATAACTTCTGAGACTTGACTCGCCGGCTGCGGTGGCCGAGGGGACTGAGGCACTTCAGTCACGGTCTGCAGGGCCACTACGGTCGGGGGTTCGAATCCCCCCTCGGGCATGGATATTTGTGCACTCCGTAGTATTAGCTAGTTCGTAGGTAGTTTGTACGTTTAGGGACTGATGACCCCGTAGTTAAGTCCCATAAGCTATACAAACATTTGAACATTTGAATGTAGATTTGACGACTGCAGGATAGGTATCCACACGGCTTTGTATGTTGCACACGCTGCCACGTTATACGGCGTACCCTGACACATACCCACACGCACCCTCTAAATAGTCGCCATTGGCCGTTATGGACGTTTGCCAATGACGGTATGGCCACTGGAAGCATCGCTTGAAAGAAGTTTGAATATCTTCATGTGATTCATATTCCCGCTGTAGAGGACAAGGCTGCAAGGCTCAGAGCATAAGCACTCAATTACCAAACGAGGGGTCTGCATTCGTTTCGCAGCACGAATGAAGGTTATATCCTTTTTACTTTCTATTATCCTCTGACGGTATATCATATATTCTTCCACCGTTCTGTGAATATTCTGTTGGTTGGAGCCCCTATTCACACTCCTAAACTGATGGGTATTTGTTTCGGATATTAGCGTTTTCAACAATTTTTACTCATTTTCATTTTTTCCGATTACAGTGTCATCTATCATGAAACGAAAAGCATGTTTCTTTCAAAAGTCACCAACTTTCTCATGGGGAATCCAAATCTGCAATAAAAATAGAGGTTGGTATTTAACATTTCAAAGTTGCTATTTAACATTTGACTTGGGTCAAGCTTTATGTTACTCGATGTACCTCACAGACGTGAAAAACTTTTATTGCACACGATATTTAGTGCGATTTCTAAGGATGTTTATAAATGACTATCGCGTTTTTAACGCATTATAATATTTAATATATTCAACTTGCAATTATGAATGATACGTCAAATGAACGAGAAACTCAGTTTTACCAAGAAACAGAGTAGGTTCACCAAAACTAAAAGGCCCATTAACTTTGCGCCGGAATAGGGCAAAAAAAGTCACTTTGGGGGATTTCGTTGTATGTCTACCATCTCGTGTAAACTTTCTCATCCCCAGATGTGTACATTATGAGTGTTCACATGTTTACGAAGGTGAGAGTTCGATTCATTACCGAAACCAACATCATCCAGAAAATCGTTATCGTTATGTAACACTATTTCTTTTGCGAAGTTGGCACGTAATCCGTGGTCTGTCGGCTTTAGAGTCTGTAAGAACTGTATACGCTATGGTCGTACTTGTACGCGTTTTCTTAAAACTTTCTAAACATTCAGTTTTGTAATGCGCCACAGTAACAGACGAAGAACTGCAAGAAGTGAGGAGACGGAGGTGTTTGTTTTAGCTGCACTACACCACGATCCTCATGTCAGCTTACGAGCCGCTGCTGCAGACGCAGGTGTCAGTCTCACATCTGTGGGGCGTATAGTACACGGCCACAAGTTTCACCCGTACCGCCTGTCACTGACCCAGGAGCTGCATGGGAACGATTTCCGTGCAAGAGACATTCTGTGAGTGGGCCATGCGTAATTTCACGCTGGAGTCTTTACAAAGTGTTATGTTCTCTGATGAGTGCGCGTTCACAAATTATGGTGCAGTGAATCGCCATAACATGCTCTACTGGGCCGCAGACAATCCTCAGTGGGTACGATCTGTCGACCGTCAACGTAGGTGGTCTATTAAGGTGTGGTGTGGAATCCTTGGGGATGAAATCATCGCTCCACACTACTTCCCAGGTACACTGACGAGTGAGTTATATCGCGCTATTATAGCCGACAGTTTGAGTGGTCTCCTTGAACATGTGTGTCTACACACGAGAGTCTATATGTGGATGCAGCACGATGGTCACTCAGCCCATTCTGCGCGTGCTGTTGTGAAAGAACTAAACAACAGGTTTGCAGGAAGATGATTGGGGCGCCATGGTCCTCATTCATGGCCCGCAATGTCGCCCGATTTAACACCAGTAGATTTCGTTTTGTGGGGATATCTAAAGGATCGTGTTTATGTCACTGAGCGCACATCCCCAGATGATCTAAAACGGCGCATCGAGGGCGCATGTCGCTCCGTCACAACGGGGATGTTACATCTCGTCCGCAGATCCTTTCGACGGCGCATTGCATTATGCATTGAGGAACATGTACACACATTTGAACATCTCATATAAATCAACTTCCCACCGCCATAACATCCATCACCCAGCACACAGCCATGTATTATATACAGCGTGTTGTATCTACCCCTGAAACTTTGAAGGGTTGTAGCTCCCAAACTAACAGCGATAGGAATGTAGTTTAAATTGATTTGGACGCAGCTGGTTTCAACGATTCCAATGCAAGATAGAAAAAAACTATTGTTCCATTTAAAAATGATATCTTTGTGCTGTAACTCTGTGGAAAATGATACAATAAACTATGTTCATAGCTCCGCAGAAAGTGAACATTTCTTGTGTTGACCTACTGCATTAAAATTTCCCGTCACCTATTATTTTATAAGTTACAGAGGCAAACACACTTATTGAAACACCATATATATATATATATATATATATATATATATATATATATATATATATATATATGTGTGTGTGTGTGTGTGTGTGTGTGTGTGAGTGTGTGTGTGTGTGTGTGTGTGTGTGTGTACTTCAAAGCAGGTGCAGTAATAGCGTTCGACCTCCTACGGAAATCACAAATGGCGAGTAAAAAAGGACATGAACGATGGAGGTGCTACGACCGTAGTATGCGACTTGAAGGAATTTTAGACGGGCGAGAGGCGAGCGCGCATAGCTAAGTGGTTAAGGCAACCTCTGGTCCGAATCAGGAGACCCGGATACGATTTCCGATCCGGCTCACAGTTTACATTTGTCGCCATTGAGTAAATTCAGTACTGCAGTGCAGCAGAAAATCATTCTATTCCTTCCTCATCCTACTTCCTTCCTCTCTTTATTAAAAGTTTGCAAAGTTTTCAGATTTCTCCATATAATGTCCTACTGTGTCGCGTTTGAATCGCAGGTACACCAGCTTGGCAGGGTTATTATTGAAAGTGCCAAGGACATTTGGAAATGGGTAGGACCCTCCCCAATACACCTCTTGAAATAATATGCGCGCCAAGGAGTCTACACGTACTATCAGCCATATGATACTAAAATGTCAAATGTTTGTTAAGCTTATGGGACTTAACTACGGGGTTATCAGTCCCTATACTTAGAAACTTATCAACTAGCTTATCCTAAGGTCGGCACAAATATCCATGCCCGAGGGGGGATTCGAACCCCCGACCGTAGTGGCCGTGCAGACCGTGACTGAAGCGCCTCAGTCCCCTCGGCCACCGCGGCCGGCTATGATACTAAGCTGAGTCTATCCAAATGATTACAGATCGTGCCACTAAGGCGTGACTTATTTACAATCCTAGTAGTTAACGAGCCGGATGTTGAACACCGTCAAAAACCCATATCACACCTGGCCGGGAGACCGGTCATTGTCCTTATTCCGCTTAGCGGATTCGATCCAATGCCAGTGCAGCTGTCCGAATCCCGAAAGCGGCTCACTAGCTCGGGAGACTCCCGGCACTGTTCCTTTCCACTGCGGCAGTGTCAGGTAACAATATTTTAAAGGATCCTTATTGTTCAGATTACTTCTCTCCTTCTGGTGTCGTAGAAGCGATAATAAAGGCCGGGGAGAACGCACAGCAGTGGCGCTGTTACAGGAGAACAGGCCGCGGCCGGTGGCGCGGCTGTGGCGCGGCGCGTTTCCACGCTGCCAGACGTAACGCGCCAGTAATTAAAAGTGCGCCGCGCCGGGTTATTATTACGGCGGTGGCGGGGCGCGCGGGCCGCCACTAACAGAAATATTGCCGCCACTAACGACCGCGATAAAAACCCGCCCGCCTGCCAGATAAAACACTCCTTTATTGAGCTCGCCCGCCTTATACCGCGCTGCCTCCTCAGGTCGAGCAACCGTGGGCGAGCGAGTGGCCAGAGCTGCTTCCAAATGAAATTTTCCGTCCGTCTAATATTTCTCCTGCATGCTGGTACTGGCTAAACGTTTGAAAAGTTACGTACCTCATTCGTTGGAATATTTGGTCTATGCTGGGTTGTCCTACGCTACACTGATCAAAACAATTTGACAATTTGCGGATCAAGCGAGATATCTTATCACAAATACAGATCGTAACGTAATTTATTCAGATATTAGTTAGAGCTGTAATCTGCGGGTGATACTGCACCATGTTCTGCTGTCTGAACACTTTATTTGGTTTCGATAGCGTTTGCTTAAGCGAGGCACGATGGGGCTACCATAATTGTGAAAAGGTCTATCTCGTAGCCATCTAATACGAAGTGTGATCACCTTGAACGTCCAGTACAGTTTCATACTTGCCTACCATGGACAGTATGAGATTATGAATTAGCCCTTGACGTGTTGGTCTGGCTGCAATGCGTCTGCCAAAAACACCCCAGACATGCTCAAACGGATTTAAGTGCGGTGAAAAAGCTGGGCACTCCATTCGTCCAGTTCCAGAGCTTCAAGCATGTTGTCCACGACTGCAGCTCAGTAAGAACAAGCGTTATCGTTCACCAGAAGAAACCCATCTCCTGTGGCATCAACGTAGGGCACAACACAAGGTCTAATAATCTTGACTCTCTACTTCAATATAGTCAAAGCACCATTCTCAAGGACATAGAGGTGGGTACGTCCGCACCATTCATCCACAACCAAGATAGGTTGATGTTCCCTGTACATAAGCTGGATTGTTCCGAGTTCTCTCCAGATGAGCGAACAACGATTGTCCAACTGAACACAAATTCTCGACTCATCTGCGAGTAGAACACTCTGTATAGAAGAAAATTGCGTTTTATTATTGATATAGGAAGGTGAGAGTTAAGTGAATTGTGATCCATGATGACAAATCAGTGGATGAATACCTTTCGTTTAAAAAATAATTAAGGATGGCGGACGGACAGAAGTGACTTCAATTCACAACAAGGACATTCTCATAAGAAATGCACAGGAGGAAATAGTGTTTGAGCGTAAATAGAGGAAAGTGAGAGATAAATGGCTTTTGATACTTGATGATAAATATGAAAAGCGAACGAAATTGGTCGAATGACTTCAGAAGTCATACTTCTTTTAAATATATAAGACTAGCTTAATTCGCGCTGCTTCGCACCCGTAGACTGGATGGACTTCATTGGTTGTTTCTACTTGTGAATATAAATTTTCATAGATTTACCTTCAAAAATGCTTCCTTAACCAAGTATTTCGATAGAACTTACCACTCCCATTGCACCACTGACGGCAAAATTCGAAACATCGCAAACCACATTCTTTAAAGATTCTGACCATGGTTCCAAACCCACTTTTGCATTACTAGCATCAACATAGTCTTAGTAACATCCCTTAAATATTTTTCCTGATTTAACTCGCTTAGTGGTTGAATTTCCAAAAATATCGAAACACGGATTTTTAAATTCCAATCAAAAATTTAAATCTGAAGTTTTGTATTTCTTTCTTCAAAGTTGCGTTAATAGCAACGTATTATCATCCCCTATTTCACCACCATTGGGATGGGAATATCGAAAAATCGCTGATGCCTACAGTGTCTGATAAACAACGTCTACAAATATGAAGCGTCTGTCGTCTGAAGATTCACTTTTCAGCGCCATTCTCTGTCTTTTAGAAACGGATCGAGAACTTGAAATTTCTTTCTTACGCTTTAGCATCTGTCTTGGTAGTTTTACTTTGCAAACTGCAATATACCCTTATTTTTCTTTATTCGTATGTTTGTTGCATAGAAACAGTTGTAGAATGTGTATCACTTTTCGCTATATATAACCACTTACTCTTTGCTATTGTAAGTCCGACCGGTCTGAAGCACCTCATTGCGGAGCGCGCGGTTGCTCGCCGTGGAGGTTCGAGTCCTCCCTGGGGCATGGGTGTGTGTGTTTGTCCGTAGGTTAGTTTACCTAGGTTTAAGTAGTTTGTAAGCTACGGACTGATGACCACGCAGTTTGGTCCGATAGATTTACAGACATTTGAACATTTGATTTGAACAAAATATTGACAGCCACACGTAGAATTTTATGTAAGTCGTTATGTTTCAAATGGAATATCTTCCACCCCTTTATCGTGATCAACCCTCTACCACCACAGTTCACAATGGGAGACTGATACCTACTACCACATACAAAGACTATTCCTTTCCGGTGTGTATTTTTGGCTGCAGAGTGAAATATAGGCACAAACACCTCAATTTTTATATACAGTAGAGTCTCGATTATCCGTTTTTCGGTTATCCAATCTTCCGTGTTATCCGAACCTTTTACCGCACTGGGATTGTACGCAGTAGTACTGAGCCAACCTACAGGTCAGTGACTCTGTGTGTTGTTTGTTTTGATGCGCGTCATTATCACTCAATCTGCTAGTCTTCACTCCTCATTGCTAACCTACATCTGTAGCGGAGTGGACATATTGAGCTTTGTTTATAGAAAATTGTGGTGATGGCTTCAAAACGGAATAAAGTGGTCTTTTCAGTGGAAGAAAAACTTAAAGCTTTAAAAAGAACAGACAGTGGTGAAACTTTATTAAAAGTGGAGGAAGATTATAACTTCGGGAAAACAACAGAGCTTCTGCGGCGTGCCAGTCACGGTCTGCACGGACACTACGGTCGGGGGTTCGAATCCCCCTTCGGGCATGGATGTTTGTGCTGTCTTTGGTATAAGTTAGTTCAAAAGTAGTTTTTAAGTATAGGAACTGATGACCCCATAGTTAAGTCCCTTAAGCTTAACGAACATTTGATCATGAAGATGAGAAACAAGTGACTACGTATTTTACCGACATAACACGGCAAACAAACAGCTGGCAAACAAAAGACACTAACTTATTTACATAGGTTTAAATATGTTTTTGTAGTTCAATGAAGTTTATCACGAACACAACAGACGTAAGTAAATATCTACTCACTCTCTTTTGCTTTTTGTATAGTATCAAATTTTTAATTATTTTCATTACTTAAATTTTTGTATAACGTAATTCGTTATCACTTTTCTTTGAGTACCGTATAATTTATTTGGACGTTACACTGAGTTGCTGTTTAGGTATTTAATAAGGTTTCTGTGTTAAAATAAATTTTTCACACTTTTTATTTTATTTATTTAGTTTTGTATAATTTTTCCGACCTTCCTGGTTATACGACCTTGCTGCTGCCTGTTTACGTCGGATAATAGAGACTCTGCTGCACCGGTTTATTAATATGTCATAATTTACTGTTTTTGTTCTCTGACCTCCATCCGAAAAAAGGAAAAAAACAAGTCATCCTTGCACTGCAACGTTGCTAGTTTCGTCGCACAGGAGAAGCTGGGCAGTGAGATAGTTGGAGTGCGGCGACGCGAGCGCCCGCGGTGGCAGAACGCGAAACTACCGTCGAGCAGACGGGCTGCCGCGGCTGGCAGTGTGTCGCACCTGGCGCTGAATAATTGAAAGTTTTCTGCGCCGCCTGCGCAGCGCCGCGGTTTAGTGGTGGCGCTACCGCCTGCGCTGCGTTGCGTTTGCCGGCTTTCCTTATACGGCTGCGTTAACCGCCGGCGTCAGGGACTCCGGAGGGACATTCAACACCTGCCGGAATTCTTCCTCCTTCTGCTCACTTTTTACGCGCGAGTGACAACGGAATGTCTGAATGTACCTATTCACACAGGAAAGTATTTGAAGGTTATCTGCGTTAACTGCTGTTGTTCAGTCACACAAGATCTAAAATAATGTTTGTGATAAAGAAAATCGCAGTGTGACACAACCTCCAATGAAATTAAATAATTGTATGCCACCGCGGCGGAGCCGCGGAGTGCATTGAGGCGCTATGCTACGATGTGCGAGGCCGTCCCCCGTCGAGGGTTCGAATTTCCCCTCGGGCATTGATGTTTATGCCGTCTTTAGTATAAGCTTTTCCATATGTAGTTTGTAAGTTTAGGGACTGATGACCCCGCAGTTAAGTCCCAGAAGTCTTACAAACATCTGAACATTTGAACTGTATGCCAATATTCGCTGGGAGATCCGGCGTGGGATGGTTCGCCCACATAGCGCAGGTCTTTTCACTTGATACCACTTCGGCGACATTGTAACGAAACATGTTGGGATTTATTCCCATCTGCTCGCATTACTGTACACGCAGATACCTCGGTTGAATAATAATGGGTGCGAATGTTATTAGTGTAAGACCATTTTGTTTTCCAAAAATTTTGTGATTCTGGATTCTAACGTGACTAGCTGAAGTTATTTTCTATTATTTGGCGTTGCAGAGATTTGTTTAATTGTTGTTGTTGTTGTGATCTTCAGTCCGGAGACTGGTTTGATGCAGCTCTCCACAACACTCCATACTGAGCAAGCCTCTTCTACTCCACGTAAGAACGGCAACCTACATTTGTCTGAATCTGCTTACTGTATCCATCTCTTTGTCTTCATCTGTGGTTCTTACCCCGCACTCTCCCCTCCAACGCTAATTCACAATTCCTTGATATCCTGTCTGAATCTGCTTACTGTATCCATCTCTTGCTCTTCATCTGTGGTTCGTACCCCATACACTTCCCTCCAAAGCTAATTCACAATTCCTTGATGTATAAGAATGTGTTTAGCAATAGATCCCTTCTTTTAGTCAAGGTATGCCAGAAATTCCTTTTCTCTCCAATTCTGTGCGGTCCATGCTCATTAGTTACACGATCCACCCACCTAAACTTCATCATTCTTCTATAGCACCACATTTCGGAAGCTTCTATCATCTTTTTGTCTTAACTCCCGATTGTCCACGTTTCAGTCCCATACAATGCTACACTCCAGCCAAATGCTTTCAGAAAGGACTTCCTAACGTTTAAACTGATATTGGATGTCAACAAATTTCGCGTCAACAACGAATAACGCTACAAATTTTTAATATAAATAATTTTTAATATTATTAGGCCTATGATTTGTATCTCGAAACCCTAAATTTCAAACAAGCACTTTATCATTTTTTTAGGGCGACCCCCTGACAACACTTCGCGACCCACAGGTTGAAAAACACTGCTCCAGATCATCAGATCTTCTGCCAACACCATTTCTTTCATCTTTTCTTCCCCATCTTTCCCTGCTAACATTGTCAGCATTTCACGGTACGGCGGCATCAAGAACCACTTTAAAAGCGACCCTCTGTCACACAATTTTCTTTCACCCTTGCTCACGCATAGCGGCCCAGAATATACCCGGTTGTTGCACCAGTGTCGCCTGGCTAGCGCGGCTGGCCATTTCGGTACCAGAAGGCTGTTGTGCGCAGGTCGTTTGCCCGGAGCAAAAGTTTGCAGAGCGCGTGTGTGGAGCAGCGGTGCCTGCGCCCCCACGGCCGCGGACGGACGGCTTGCGGGTCGCGGCGGGCTTTGTTCGGGCGCCCGCGCCGGCCCGCGGGTGCGGAGGCCTCCGGCCGCTGGCGTAGGGGCGCCCGGGACAATGCCGACTCGATTTATGGCGCACAAAAGCGCCGGCCGGCCGCTAACCGCCCGCCCGCATTGTTTTATCGACGCCGGACGGCTTTGTCCGCGCACACGAGCCGGCCAGCACGCGACAAATTAAATTATTGTCGTGAATTACTTGTTGCTAAAGCGAGGAGCGGCCCGCACCGCCTTGGCCTCCTCGTGCGGCCGCCTTTCACAGCCCGCCAGAGCTCGCTGTCTCCACAGCAGGTCCGTGCACAAAGCAACCGCTAACGCACTCCGCCTCGTTTGTCGCTACGTTTGAAGTACGTGACTCGCACACCACACCATACCACACCTTTGCTTGGCGTCTGGAAACCTGACAGATCCTTGCGATGTCTGCCACTTTCCTTTCCGCTTGTTAAATTCAACATTGGTAAGAATTTATTAATTTTGACAACATTGTCATAGGAGACGAAAAACAGCGATCTATTTGATATGAACAATATAGAGAAAACAGTCTTGATCGCAGAGATTGACAATTTTAATTAACCGGTTTCAACCTGATGTAGGTCATCTTCATAATTATAAACAGCCCATGTGGCCAGTGCTGTGCTCGGCTGGGCTGGGCTGTCCTGGGCTGTTCTGCTGCCAGTAGGTCACTAGTGACCTAGTGACCTCGTGACGTACTGGCAGTAGAACAGCCCAGGACAGCCCAGCCCAGCCGAGCACAGCACTGGCCATATGGGCTGTTTATAATTCTGAATATGACCTACAACATGTTGAAACCGGTTAATTAATACTGTCAATCTCTGCGATCAAGACTGTTTTCTGTATATTGGTGAGAATATTTACGATAGAAAATAGCAACCAAAATCAAAATCGAAATTGTACTACAATTAATAATTCTGGCGTCTGTTGCAGTCGACACAGCTGAAAGAACAGACGTCCATTATGACGCTAAAGAGATGGCCGCGGTGGCCGAGGGGACTGCGGCGCGTCAGTCACGGTCTGCACGGCCACTACGGTCGGGGGCTCAAATCCCCCCTTGGACATGGATATTTGTGCCGTCCTTAATATTAGCCAGTTCATGAGTAGTTTGTAAGTTTAGGGAGTGATGACCCCGTAGTCAAGTCCCATAAGCTGCTACAAACATTAGAACATTTAGATGCTAAAGAAGCTGTTATTGAGTCCATATGCAAAATAGGAGCAGATTCCGCACGAATAAGGGGCAAGTTGCGGACTATGGACTTCAATAGGTCGGATGGGGTAGGAGCTTGCGAAAGCCGCGCAAGGGTGCTAAATTCGTTTGTCTGAGGTTGTGCAACTGTTTAGTGCAATTGCCTAATCAGGAGGTCCTAGTACAAATTTTCATGAGTATGTGTTACAACACCTACCAGCAGCTGAGGCAGAAAACACCATTAAAATTTAGAGAACTGTATAAATTACACTTTTATTTTTACACAAATATTCCATTGCAGTACACATGAAGGAGTTTTATGGAAGGAATAGGACATCCATTGTCAGGGCCAAACTTTAAAAGTGCTCAGGAAGGCTAGAAATCAAATAAGGCAGGAGCAACGACCTTAATTTCCATAGAGCTATTTGTGACAACCTATGTAAATTCGGTCACCATATTGACTATGGTCATTAACCTGGGAGAAGTCTATTGTATGTTGTTGATGAATGAGAGGTGCTGTATTTAGTGTATATTGTGTTTATTGTATATTTAATGTACACTTTTTGCTTCTTAAATGTACATAAAATGTGTTTAGCATTTAAATGAACAAATCGAAATGTTCAAATGTTTTTGGGACCTAAGAGCACTGGTCATCGTTCTCTAACCTTACAAACTACTTTAACTAACTTATCCTACGAAAAATACCCACAAATGCCAGAGGGAGGATTTGAGCCTGCGACGGCAAACAGCCGCGCCCACCGCAGCACGGCGCCTCAGTGCGCACGGCTATACCGCCGCGGGCAATCGAAAAGATAACAAGACAAATATTTCATGCAAGAAAACCAAATGTTTTGTCTTTTTATCTCAATCTGTCTGTACACAAACATAATTTCTGGCCAATGGTACTTACCTGCCCCGAGACTGATGCTTTATATGACCTATAATGCAATTCTCTTCATGTACACACCAGAAAAAAGTCAGTTTTCTACCTAACGTCTGTGTGTTTTGAGATGTATCTGCTTCTGTTGCTGCTATGGTTGATGAAAGAGCATCTCATCGCTTGAATAATAAAATAACATAAAGTATTTTTGAATGCCTACACCTTTTTCTAAAGATACTTTCATTTGTTGTTGACAATAATTGATCGAGCCTCGTTGACATGTAATCGGCGCAAAGTGTGGAAGCAATTATAACAGCCAGAAGTTTTCACTTGTTATATATATAACAAATGTTTACTTATTTCACCGTGCGCACAATACGTTATTTCGGAATGAAATACTTTTGTGGCAGCTTAACCAGGCACTTTTGCAATTGTACTATTCTGGTGGGTTGGTTGGTATTTGGGAGACCAAACGGCATAGGTTATCAATAACCAAGTGCGGAGACGAAGGAGTGAGAATGGAAAAGAGGAGAATGGAAGGGAAATGCAGTCCAGGGAGGAAAGAAAGAATAAAGATTGCAGTAGCTCGGAGCACCGTGCTCGCCACGCACGCTCTCGAAAGAACCATGAGCGCTCTGGGAGACTGCAATATTCTGTTGTACCTTGCGTCTTTTTACTCAACATTCGGCGTGGAATGGATTTGTAGCAACTGAGTCAGGCGCATTTTTAACTGCAGTACTTTGTTGTCACTTTCGTCTTTGACCTCAAATTTCATCCACCAAACATCACAACAAAACCCTCTGACAGCAGTTTTGTGAGAATGTGTTTATAATAAGTCGAATAAACATCAGATAAATGTGTATTAGCCCCTATGAAAATAGTTCATCTGCACATTAAAAACAAATGTACATCCATGATCAAGACTGTTAGTCTTTTTCATTATGTTCACTGTATAAGTTTCGCAGTGATTTTATACCATTTACTTGCGTTATAATCAACAAAAATACTGCACATTCCTTCCTCCTTCCTTCCTCTTTCTTTCCATCTCCTCCTCAATCTCCCACTACCTCATCCTCATGCGTCTCCACCCGCTACCCATATTTCTTGTCTCTATCCAACTCTTCCCTAACTCCCACTAACATAAACGATGCTACATGTAATCCATGGTAACAATTCTTATATTGTACACTTATTCCAATCCTTCTTTTCTCCCTCTTCTCCTTTCTCCCCGTCCCCATTTCCTCCTCGTTCTCTGTCAGTTCATTTCACATGAGAAGGTGGTAGAGATTAGCTGAGGGGGGGGGGGGGGGTATAAGAGAGGATGCGGAGGAGGTGAACAGAGAGAGGAAAGAAAGGAGATGGACTAAGAGCGGAGGAAAGACGAGAGAAACTCACAAAGGAATAAAGGGAGAAGACGAGTAGGATTAGGCTATAATCTCTTGTCTACAATGCCGCCACAATGCCGCTCCGCCGCGGCCGTACATAATCCGAAATGTTTCAAATGTTTGTATAGCTTATGGGACTTAACCAGGGGGTCAGCAGTCCCTAAACTTACAAACTATTTATGAACTAACTAACACTAAGGACGGCACAAATATCCAAGCCCGAGGGGGGATTAGAACCCCCGACCGTAGTGGCCGTGCAGACCATGACTAGCGCGCCTCAGTCCCCTCGGCCACCGCGGCCGGCTACATAATCCGAAAGGTAGTTTGTCATAGTTATTGCGAATAAAAAAATAATATGTGTGCATCTAGCCGTTAAGAGTGGTAAAAATAAAAAGGAATTATCCATAAGTTTTGCTACTATATTATAACCCGTTGTAGGTGGCATATTGGTACAGGTAAAATTAACAGAGTCACTAAGCGCTTAGAGTGCCAATCATCAGGACCTGGCTTCGATTCTCACTGCCCCATTTCTTTAATTTTTCGTAATGTTCAATTCTTAACTTTTAAATATAGCTTTTCAATTTAATTAAACAATTCAGTTTATGAACGAAGTATTTTAGTAAGTCTCAAGAGCCAAAATTTGAAAAAGTTGGGATTCTATTATAAAACCAGTTTTCACACATGGTTAGCTATATGTTGCAGTTTGATTGATCCTTTAATGGTTTGAAATTTTATGTCTGTGAGCATAGAGAAGGACATTTAGTGAATGATGAAAGGATTTCTACGAAAAATGTTGTTTTCACTGAAGTTTTGTGATGCTAATTTGTGAAATAAAACAATTCATCAGAAATCAAATGTTCAAATGTTTGTAAATCTATTTGACTCAACGGCGTGGTTATTAGTCCGTAGCTTACAAACTACTTAAACTAAGGTGAAATAACCTAAGGACAACTCAAACAGCCATGCCCGAGGTGGCACTGGAACTCCAGACGGCGAAAGGCCGCCCGCGTGCACCGCAGCACGGCGCCCCAGTACGCACGGCTAATCCACCGCGGCACATAAAGCAATTAATTCCCTCATTTCTCTCTTTCATTCTTTAATATTTCCTTTCTTTTACCTGTTCTCACAGCATTCACAGAAGTCCTATAAATTTGCAGTGCTCTATAAATTCCAAATAAACTTTATTTTTTTATTTTATTATTATTATTATTATTATTATTATTATTATTATTATTATTTATTTTTTATTTCATTTTTTAATTTTATTTTTTTGTTTTTTACATTTTCGTGGCATTGGAAATAAAACTGTTCGAATTTCGACCATAGGCAACATGTACTTCTACATGGGATACTCTGCAAATCACATTTAAATGCCTGGCAGAGGGTTCATCGAACCACCTTAATACTATTTATCTACAATTTCAGTCTCGAATAGCGTGCGGGAAGAAAAAACACCTGAATCTCTTCGTTCGAGCTATGATTTCTCGAATTTTATTCTGATGATTCTTTCTACCTTTTAGGCTAAGTGGTAGTCAACAATATATTTTCGCACTCGGAGGGGAATGTTGGCGAATGTTGTTTCGTAAGTAGCCCACGCCGCATCGATAAGCGTCGTTGTTGTAATGATTACCATCCCAGATTCTGTATCATTTCCGTAACGCTCTCTCTCCTGTATCGTGAAAATACAACATGAGCTGCCCTTCTTTGGAATATTTCGATGTCCTCCGTCAAACCCACCTGATAAGGATCCCACACTCGGCAGAAATACTCCAAAAATGGACGCACAAGTGTAGTGTATGCGGTATCTTTAGTAGTTCTGTTGCATGTTTTAAGGGTTCTGTCAATATAACGTAGTCTCTGGTTCGCTTTTACCTCGATATTAACTACGAGTTTTTGTGGAGTTATCGGACATCATTTTTGACTGGCTTATCTTGTAAGCAAAGTTAAACACATTTCTTTTTGTATTGCAAACTTCTCATTATTTAGAGTCAATTGCCAGTTTTTACGCTATAGTGATATCTTATTTAGATCGCTGGTGTTGATCTTCAGATGATTTTACTAGACGATAAATAACGGCGTCATCTGCAAACAACGTAAGAGAGCTGCTTAGGTTTTCTCCCAAACCGTTTATGTAAATAAGGACCAGCAGAGGACCAGTAACACTACCCTATGGAACGCGCGATATCATCTCTGTTTATGTGGGTGCCTCACCATCGATTATTACAAACTGTGTCCTCTCTGATAGGAAATCCCCTATCCAGTGGCAAATTTGGGTACGATATACCATAATCACGCAATTTGATTAAAAACCGTGTGTGAGGTACGGTGTCAAAAGCCAAATGGAAATCAAGAAATACGGAATAAATTTGAGAACCCTTGTAGACAGCACTCATCACTTCGTGAGAGTAAAGAGCTAGTTGTGTTTCGCATGAACGATATGTTCTAAATCCGTGTTGACCTTTGGTGAATAGATCATTCTGTTGGAGGTAGTTCATAATATTTGAATACAGGAAATGTTCCAAAACCCTTCTTCAAATTGACGTCAATGAAATAGACCTATAGTTTAGTGGGTTACTTCTACTGCCTTCCTTGAATATAGGCGTGACCTGTGCGACTTTCAATCTTTTGGTACAGATACTTCCTTGAGAGAGCGGTTGTGTGTGGCTGTCAAGTAATAATCTATCGCTTCAGCATGTTGTTGTTATGGTCTTCAGTCTGTAGACTGATTCAATGCAGCTCTCTACACTACTCTATCCTGAGCAAGCCTCTCCATCTCCTCATAAGAGCGGTAACCCATATCTATTTGAATCTGCTTACTATATGCGTCTCTTGGTCTCCCTCTGCGATTTGTACCCACACACTCCCCTCCAATGCTAAATTCACGATTCCTCGATGTCTAAGAATGTGTCCTACCAAGCGAGCTCTTCTTTTAGTTAAGGAATGCAAAATATTCCTTTTCTCCCCGATTCTGTTCAGTACCTCTTCATTAGTTATTCGATCTACCCACCTAATCTTCAGCATTCTTCTCTACCACCACATTTCAAAAGCCTCTATTCTCTTCCTGTCTGCACTGTTTATCGTCCATGTTTCACTCCCGTACAAGGCTACACTCCAAACAAATGCCTTCAGAAAAGACTTCCTTACATTTAATTAATATTTGATGTTAGAAAATTTATCTCTATTACAAAAATGATTTTCTTCCCATTGCCATGCTGCATTTTATATCCTCTGTACTACGACCGTCATATCTTAGTTTACTACTCAAGTAACAAAACTCGTCTACCACCTTCATTGTTTCGTTACCTAATCTAATTCCTTCAGCATCACCTGGTTTTCTAAGACTGCACTCCATTATCTTTGTTTTGGTCTTGTTTATTTTCATTTTACATGCTCTCTTCAGCACACTCTCCATTCCAGTCAACTGCTCTTCCAGGTCCTTTGCTGTCTCTGACAGAATTACAACGTCATCAGCAATACGAAATGTGGCGTCGCACAAGTACAAAGTGCGCGCCACCTACTTTCGCCGCGCGCCGCCATGCACGCACGGCGCGGCGTTCTTACGACGACAGCCACGAGCGCCCTCTGCTGCAACTCCGCTCGTGGCCACCACTGAACGACATCGTTCACTTGGGACTGAGATAGCAACCATTTAGGACCTTCGTAATCAGATAGGCACCAGTGAAGACTTGGCTATCGTACAGGCACTAGGCAGGCCTCTATTTCAACTATGTATCAGCATGCTGCCGTACTGAACTATGTCAAAGTTAAGTATTGTATAAATTCTGTGCAATATAAATCTCGTTCTAACTTACTCTAGTGTTTCTAGTTTCTGGCTGCTCCCCTCCATACCTGCACCAGCGTGCTATCTTTATTTCTGTGTCGGTCTCATTCCACTCGGCCACCGACACCTACAACAGAACGAGACACAAAAGCGGCGACGAGGCTGGGACACTGGGACACAAAAATGGCGACGAGGATGGGATACAAAAGTGGCGACGAGGAGTGATAGACGAACCTTGGACCAGCCCGCTTGCAGCAGCCAGACAGCAGCAGTCGGAGCACGCAGAAATTTTTCCCGCCCACCCACCCTTATAATAAGAATTTTGGGGGAAGACATTTTGTTACGTGTTTTGTGGACTTTTTTGTTGCAGAGCGTCCTCTTTCATATTGCATTTGTGTTTTGTTATAATTTACTTGTATGCGCGGCGCCTAATCGGTCAGCATAGCCACTACCCCGAACCCAAACTTAATGGAAATTATTCAGTTACAGACGGCGCAAATAACACAACTCCTGCAGGCTGTGGCCCAGCTCACAGCGCAAGCAGCTAACCAACAACAACAGCCGCCGCTTCAGCAGCCCACACCTGCCGCCGCAACGCTTCCTACGTTTCGCCAGTACAACGAACGTGAGGAAGAATGGAGCGACTACTTCGCACAGTTTCAAGAACTCGTCGCGGCTCATCAAATTACAGGTCAGAAAGTGAAGCATCTGCTATTATCTGTGGTGGGCACCAACACCTTCGTGTTACTGAAAAAACTTTTCCCCGACGTACTCCTCGTGATGTAGACTTTGAACAAATAGTAGAGGCACTAAATGCTCATTATGAGAGAAAAGTTCTCGTAGCTGCGGCACGGTACCGATTTTTCAGACATGAAAAATCACCCGAACAGTCACACCAAGAGTGGATCACCGAGTTGAAGGGCTTAACCCGCCAATGTAAATTTACTTGTTCTTGTGGACTTTCGTATAGTGACGTGATGTTGAGAGACGCTATCACTCAGAACATTCAGGACCCCAGAATTAGGGCAGCAGTTCTAAAACAATCTGACCCTTCATTAGACAGTGTACTGCAGCTTATTCAAGCGCATGATACTTTTGACTTAGCTGATGTAGAAATGCAAAGCCACAGTGTAAATTCAGTGTGCCGTAACGGACGCTTTCCTAGCCGTCGTTCTCAGTGTAGCACTAGTGATTCTTTAAATTCTACCGGCCGTTCTGACCAGACAGTGAACAGTAGCCAGTGTAAAAGTGCGACACAAAGGTCGCCCCATCGTGTTAGTAACAGTAATTTGAATAACGGGCGCCAACGCCCATTTCAGGAAAATGTTCGTAAGTCTTGCCCCCAGTGTGTATCTCGCCACAAACGTGCACAGTGCCCAAGTCGCAACGCAACCTGTTATCAATGTGGCAAATCGGGACATGTACAGAATGTGTGTATGCAAATTAAAAACTCAAAGAACGGTACCGTTAGAAACAGTGCTTCGCAGAGTGCGAGAACAGTTCATTCGGTAAATGTTATACGGGCTGTGGAATTGAACAGTGCTTTCCTTGGATCTCAATTGCAAGAAAGTAGATCTGCGCCTATGGCAAAACTATATAGTGCACCACGTAGCAAGCGCCGACGAGCGCGTAAAACAGTGCAACGGAAAAGTGTTCGGGACAAGCAAAATGACTATGAACAGTGCATTCCTGTAGTGAAAATAGTGCCTTCTGCAACTGCTCCTTGTAATAGTGCCCAGTACTGTGTAGCTAGTGACAGTAGACATCAAGTAGCTACTCAAAAGTGTAGTGCAGTAGTTAGTACATCTGGAGTAGCTTCGCATGCTTGCGCGGACGCCGATCCGGCGGTAGTGCCATCTAGTGACAGTGTTGTTAATCCGTTGCGTGCCGAGTCTGCGCCGCTTACTTCACTACGCGGCCCGCGCAAGCGCAGTAAACAAACCGTAGCAGACGTTGCCCACATTCGCGCACCTGTCGAGCGCCGCAAGCAAAAACTGTTTGTGACTCTCTTCATAGAATATAAGACGGTGCAATTTCAGCTTGATACTGGTTCCGCTGTCACATTAATAAATAAAGATACTTATGAACTTCTGGGTTCGCCAAAATTGTCGCCGTCACAGCAAGTGTTAACAGCTTATACAGGTCAAAATATTTCCGTGCTAGGAACGTGTAGCCTGCCCGCCTCTTTTCAAGGTGTAACAAAAACAGTTGCTTTTGTAGTTCTTCAGGCCAAATCGACACAGAACATTTTTGGACTAGATGCTTTTGACTTGTTTGGTTTATCAATTCAAAGAGATGTGCTTTAAATTTCGTCAATAGTGCCTCAGGATAAAATCAATGCATTGTGTGACAAATATAGTGACTTGTTTTCGCCGGAACTAGGTTGTGCAAAAGACTTCGTGGTACATGTAACTTTAAAAGAATCTGCAGTTCCAAAATTTCGTAAAGCTAGACCAGTGCGTATCGCCTTGCGTGATACAGTTGCCGAAGAACTTAAACGTTGGCAAGATAGTGGGGTGATTTCTCCAGTTTCTGCGAGTCATTGGGCCTCGCCTATAGTAATTATACCCAAGCCGTCAGGAAAACTTCGTCTCTGTGCGGACTTCAGATCAACAGTGAACAGTCAAACAATTGTAGACACTTATCCCCTGCCCAGACCTGACGAACTAATGGACAAATTAGGACAGTCTCGTTTCTTTTCTAAGATTGATTTAGCAGAGGCATACTTACAGATTCCACTTGATGACGAGTCAAAAAAGTTTTTCGTCATTAATACTCACATGGGCCTTTTTCAATTTCAACGCCTACCCTTTGGCAGTTCTTCAGCCCCCGCTATTTTCCAGCGCTTTTTGGAACAGCTGACACTTTCTGTACCGTGTTGCTCGAACTACTTAGATGATATTATGGTATCTGGACGTACAGTTGAAGACCATTTTGCAAACCTGGAGTGCCTTTTCAAAGTTTTGACTGCAGCAGGTCTTCGTTGCAATAAAGCAAAGTGTTCGTTTTTTCAGACTGAAATAGAGTACCTAGGCCATGTGATTAATGCCCAAGGAATTCATCCGTTACAGTCACATCTTAGAGCAATCAAAGACTTGCCTCCTCCTAAGAATGTGCACGAATTGCAAGCAGTAATGGGAAAACTTCACTATTATTTCAGGTTTATTCCCAATGCCTCTCAGATTGCAGCTCCACTGCATCACTTACGTAGGAAAAATGTTCCTTTTGTATGGTCTAAAGATTGTCAGGTTGCCTTTGACAAACTAAAGTCTGCACTACTCAGTGATGCATGTTTGATTCCGTTTGACCCACAGAAGCCTGTAGTGTTAGCAGTTGATGCCTCATCGTACGGTCTGGGTGCAGTTTTATCACATCGTATTGGATGTCACGATCGCCCTATTGCCTTTGCATCCAAGCTACTGACGCCAACGCAACAGAATTACAGTCAGATAGACTCCAGAGATGCTTCCGCTGTCGCAGACTTTTCTTTGAACTCTCGTCGGGTTGCACAGGAAACAGCTGCGGATGCAGACCTAAGTGTATTAGCACGTTTTGTTCGCTCAGGGTGGCCTGCCAGAGCCAAAGACATTGATCGGCCTCTGGTTCGACGTTATTTTGCACAACGTCATGCATTATCTTTAAGTCAGTGTGTACTGTTGTTGCATACCGACAACGACCAAGCAAGAGTGATTGTTCCTCGTTCCCTGCAACGAGAAGTGTTACGCCTCCTGCATCAAGGACATTGGGGTATTGTTAGGACAAAGCAATTAGCCAGACGTCATTGTACCTGGGTTGGTATGGACGCTCAGATAGAGCGCATGACGTCACAGTGTTCAGTTTGTGCGGAGCATCAGGCGGCTCCTCCGCAACGTTTCTCAGACTGGCCACGCCCCAAAGGACCATGGCAACGTTTACACATTGACTTTGCCGGACCTTTCTGGAATACGCGCTGGTCAATCGTTGTAGACGCTTTCAGAAGGTTCCCTTTTGTGATTGCCATGAACTCAACGACGGCGTCTAGTACAATTAGTGCCTTAACATCAGTGTTTTGCATCGAAGGTTTGCCTGAAACTATCGTCAGTGACAATGGACCTCAGTTTGTTAGTGCAGAATTTCAACAGTTTTGTCTTGTGAATGGCATTCAGCATATCACCACTGCACCTTTTCACCCCCAGTCCAATGGTGAAGCAGAACGTTTCGTTCGAACATTCAAGTCTCACATGGAAAAGATGAAAGGTCAGCACTCCAGGCAGCAAGCTCTTCAAATTTTCCTGTCTACGTATCGGTGCATGCCACGTGACGGCCCGTCTCCAGCCGAGCTGCTACACGGCCGCCGTCACCGCACTCTCCTTCACCTGCTGCAGCCGCCCACGCACCGAGTCGGTTCGTATGGCGCTTCGCGTTTTCAGGTTTCGACGCCGGTGCTGTACAGGGTGTTTGCTGGCAACAAGACAAGATGGACGCCGGGCACCATTCAGCGCGTGCTCGGTGCAATATGTATGTTGTACGTTCTTCCACAGGGTCGGAGCTGCGGCACCACGCAAACCAATTGCGCTTGCACAGGCCGCGCGATCCTGTCTCCGGTTTCTTGATTCCAGACCCAGTTAACCGCCAGGGAGCACAGCCACATCGCTCGCCGCCGGGCCCAGCTTCCCCGGGCTACGAGCTCCCGATGGATGTCGACGCGCCTCCTACGCAGTCGGCCCCTCCGCCTCCGTCGCCGCCGCAGATGACAGCGTCACCGAGAGGGACTCCGGGACCGTGCGGGCCCCCCCAGCTTGGGCCACGCACCTCAGAAGATGACCTGATCCCTCTGGGCGGGGGTGTGCGCGCTTCCTCGGGTTTCGCCGCGTTTCCTGGAGGATCGCAAGGCGGATGCCGGGGCGCGGACGGCGTCTCGATCCCAGCCTCAGCTACGACGCCCGTCCCACCAGTAACGTTCCCGCCCAGGCCCTCCTCCCAGTGCCGTCGCCGTGCCCTCAGCCCTACACCACGACGGCGCGGCGGTTTGGGGGGGGGGGGGGGGTGAGGGGTGTGGTGTCGTACAAGTACAAAGTGCGCGCCACCTACTTTCGCCGCGCGCCGCCATGCACGCACGGCGCGGCGTTGTTCTTACGACGACAGCCACGAGCGCCCTCTGCTGCAACTCCGCTCGTGGCCACCACTGAACGACATCGTTCACTTGGGACTGAGATAGCAACTAGTTAGGACCCTCGTAATCAGATAGGCACCAGTGAAGACTTGGCTATCGTACAGGCACTAGGCAGGCCTCTATTTCAACTATGTATCAGCATGCTGCCGTACTGAACTATGTCAAAGTTAAGTATTGTATAAATTCTGAGCAATATAAATCTCGTTCTAACTTACTCTAGTGTTTCTAGTTTCTGGCTGCTCCCCTCCGTACCGGCACCAGCGTGCTATCTTTATTTCTGTGTCGGTCTCATTCCACTCGGCCACAGACACCTACAACGGAACGAGACACAAAAGCGGCGACGAGGCTGGGACACAAAACGAAATGTTTTTATTTCTTCACCCTGAACTTTAATACCTATTCCAAATTTTTCCTTACTTTCCTATACCGCCTGCTCGATGTACAAATTGAATAACATGCTTCCCTTTCATTGCTCTTCAAGTCTAATAACTGCGGTCTGGCTTCTGTACAAGTTGTAAATAACTCCCCTTTCACTGTATTTTACCCCTGTTGACTGCAGAATTTGAAAGAGTGTATCGCAGTAAAAATTTTCAAAATCTTTCTCCAAATCTACAAAAGCTAAAAATGTAGGTTTCCCTTTCCTTAATATATCTTCTAAGATAACTCGTGAAGTGAGTATTGCCTCCCGGGTTCCTACGTTCCTCCTGAATCCAAACTAATCTTTCCCGAGGTCAGTTTCCACCAGCTTTCCCATTGTCCTGTAGATAATTCGTGTTAAAATTTTGCAAGCATGACTTATCAAACGGATTGTTCTGTAATTTTCACACCTGTCTGCGCCTGATTTCTTTGGAATGGGGATTATTACATTTTTCTTAAAGTCTGAGAGTATTTCGCCTGTCTCGTACATCTTACACACCAGGTGAAAGAGTTTTGTCATCAGAATGAATCTTTCACTCTGCAGCGGAGTGTGCGCTGATATGAAACTTCCTGGCAGATTAAAATTGTGTGCCGGAACCGGGACTCGAACCTGGGACATTTGCCTTTCGCGGGCAAGCGCACTACCGACTGTGCTATCCCGACACGGCGTACGATGCCGCCTCACAACTTCACTTCCTCCAGTACCTCGCCTCCTTCTGTCCAAACTTCACAGAAGCTCTCCTGCGAACCATGCAAGACTAACACTCCTGGGAGAAAGGATATGGTGGAGACATGGCTTAGCCACAGCGTAAGGGATGTTTCCGGAATGAATCTTTCTCCGCTGCAGAGTGAAAGATTCATTCTGGAAACAACCCTTAGGCTGTGGCTAAGCCATGTCTCCACCATATCCTTTCTTCCATGAGTGCTAGTCTTGCATGGTTCGAGGAGAGCTTCTGTGAAGTTTGGAAAGTAGGAGGCGATTTACTGGCGGAAGTAAAGTTGTGAGGCGGCATCGTGAGTCGTGTCGGGATAGCACAGTCGGTAGTGCGCTTGCCCGCGAAAGGCATTGGTCCCAAGTTCGAATCCCGGTTCCGGCACACAATTTTAATCTGCCAGGAAGTTTCAGTTTGGTCATGTCTGTCTCTCCCGTGTTCCGACGTAGGTCTTTCAGGGCTCTGTCAAATTCAACTCTCATTTCAGTATCTCCAATTTCATCTTGACCTATTTCCTCTCTCCTTCCTACAACATTGTCTCTAAGTTCATTTCCTTTGTACTCTTTCCACCTTTCAGCTTTCCCTTCAGCTTAATAAGGTAGAAATTTAATGGGTATACAGTACGGACCAGAAGACTTGGATACGTAATAACGTTAAAAACAATGCTTGGCCTTTGCCTCGCTGTTATCATTACATCTTTCTGTATGGACTGTACTTGTTTGCTGTAACGCGCTACCTCTTTGCTAAAGAGAACTTCCAACTGACGTGTCACATTCGTCGACAGAGGTGTCTGCGGTCTATTTCGCGCCGTGACTGCGAGGCACGTCCGTATTGACACTGCAGCGTGCCATGGCGGGCTTCATTAGCCGAGTCAGGCTCCCTGTGGGGACAGAGGCTGCAGGTGGACGCGACAGCCGAGGCGGGCGGCGTGGCGTCGGGCCGGGCCGGGTCGTGTCGGGCGGTGACAAGTGCTGGCTGGCTGTCGCCGTCGGTGGCCGCAGCCGCAGCGGCGTCTGCCGCAGACAGCGCTAATGCGCGCTGCCGCCGCCACGCCAATCACGTTTCTTGACCGCCTCTGGCTTTGGCGGCGGCCGGCAGTCGACGTACGTCCCACCTGCCAGTCTCTGTGAGCTCGGCCCCTGCAGCGCGTTAACATATGCAACCGCGGATCACACGGCCCACGTCCCCTTGAGCTGCCTGCAGCGGACGGACTGAAAGCGGCAGACACCAGCTAGAGGGTACGAACTCTCGCCTTGTTTGCTGGAAATTAACTGCCAACATTTCGGGCTCCTGTACACCGCTAAATACTACTCAGCAAGTAAGATACCTGTCAGTACTATGCGTCACATAGGTACATATGTGAACCATGTATCGATAAAAAAATTGTCACGTTGTATATTAACTCTTTCAGACCCTCTGGCTACAATTTTGTACATAACTTTTACAATGTCTAAGATAGATCAGAAACATTTTCTCTCAATTGAAACAACGTGTATATGACTATGAGTGTTCAACCTTTTCATCGTGCACATTTACTGTAAAGAGCGGAAGATCACTTTAAAAATACCAAGTAATCAGTATTACACTACGCCACCAGATTGTGAACGCCAAGGAATACGCAGGTTGTGGGTTACTTGTATTCCACTGTACAACTGGAAAGTAGTAGTATATATTTGGCATGGAAACTATAGAATGATCACTTTATTTGGTACAAAAGTTAGTTCTACAAAATTAATTATTTTAGTCCATAAAAAAAGAAGCCTTGCTTTTCAGCATAGGCAGTTTTGTAGTATGTAAATGGATGCATACAACAGCGTAAATCTTGTATCTAAAATCATTAAAAATCTAAATTAAGAGTAATACAGCGAAAAGAATAATTTCCTTCCTCCATAAAAAAAATCAGGTCTGCAGTATTCAATATGCATGAGAACTATGACAATTAATCATAAATTTATTGTAAAGTATTTTTCAGAACATATAAAATCTTTGTGTAATTACTAGTGGTTGCTCTTTGCTGGTGGAGGTTAGAGTATTCTTGATAGGGGGATTATAAATGGATTCTATATGGAATGTTAACGGATGTAGCACGAACGCCAATTAAGTTTTTAAGTTGTCAATTGTAATAACACAATGTCAAAGATGTTTTACTATGTATGTCAGTCTAAGTGTGAACGTTCGATATCTCTTTCAATACAGCATTAAAACATTGTAACCTCTTTGACACAGCAGTCAAAACTCTGAAACTGACCTTATAAGCCGATAACCGGTTATGTAACCAAACATAAACTCGTAGAACACACACAAAATTGTGTTTTTCTCAATTATAATCACAAATATTTATTTATTTATCGAAATTTGCATGTATTCCAATACAGAATGTAAGTTTAACACACAAAAAATTAAATTTATTTTACTCAGCCGAACAGCGAAGTAAAATGAAACATAGATGTTAAGAGTAGCTCATTGTTTTATAACTAAGAGAAACAGATGTCTGCATTGTGTACAGCTGCGTTGTAAAAGATTAAAAGCATATAATGAATGTCCCAAAATGAAGTGACACAATTTTTCACAAATATTCAATTTGCATATAACACCTCCTCTTTTTGCAAAGAAGGAAGGAGGAACCTTGGAGTTTACTGTCCCGTCGTCAGCGTGGTCATTAGAGACGGAGCTTACGCTCGGAGATTTTGGGAAAGGATTTGGAAGGTAATTGAGCGTGCCCTTTCAAAGGAGACATACCGCATTTGCCTGGAGTGATTTAGGAAAATTACGGAAAATCTAAATCTGGATGGCCGGAGGTGGATTTGAATCACGATCCTTCCGAATGCGAATCCAGTGTGTTACCACTGCGCCACCTCGCTCGTTTCTCTTTCCGCAGTCTTGCGGTAGGTTCGCTTGGCAATCTCTAAGACAACAGCACGGTTTGAAACTGGTTTTCCCCCTTCTCGCTGACACGAATCCAATGTATGTATTTGTGGTTTTGGGGGAGAATTCTTCAGAACTAGTGAGATTGCTATTCTTTTAGTAGCCGGAGATACAAAAAAGTGAGCCCGAAGCCTAAGAATCATTCATAACAAATTAAAACACTAAGGAGCTGTAAAATAATGTTAAATTTTTAATTAAACGTTGACCTTATGGTGTCGTGGGTTCAATACTGGCACCATGCAAATCTTTCAACACTGTACAAATAAAACAGCTTACTACGCTCACAGTTTGTATACTCGTCGGGTGTTCGAGATCCCTTGGGCATGGGTGTGTATGTGTTTGTGTTTGTCCTTGCGTAAGTTAAAGTTAGTTTAAGTAGTTCGTTAGCGTATGCACCATAGTTGTTAAATCCTTCAGATTTAGAAAAAAAATTTCACAGCTGCCAAGATATGTGGATCCACCACCAACAGCATGATTAACAACGGAAATTACAGGGCTGCACAGTTTCACTGGAATCGAAAAGGAACCCTCAACACCTTTCGAGGGTTATGAATTTTTTGACACACTGTTGCTCGGGATTCACAATTTTGAAATCATTATTCAAGCTGTTAATGGTGTTGTGTAAGTTGCAATAATTTTATATTTATTCTGGTGACCGGTTTCGATCGCGGAACGATCATCATCAGACAATTTATATGTCAACCAGTGAAGGCTATTGGAGAAATTGGCAATGAGCAGGCCATTATAGCTCAAGTTTGAGCACTGCAGTGTTCAGCACAACAGCCGGTTCTTCGCAATTATCTCCTGCGGTCTCCATATACAGACTTATTATAGGACGAACACAGATCTATAAACCACTGGTCTAACAGTTGTAAATTGTCGTAGCTGTGTGGCGAAAGTATCAGAGCTCGAAGCACTATCAGAAAGTACCCTAACACAAATCGTTATATGTACCGAAAGCTGCCTAAAGCTGGAGATAATTTCAGCTGAAGTTTTTATGAAATAGCAAATGGTCTTCTGAAAAGACAGATTGAATAAAATAGGTTGTTTCGTATTTATTGATGTTACTGGCGGTTTTTCCCGTAGATTACTCTTGTGAATTGGTATGGGTAGAGGTTATACCTGACAACCAAAATAAATTAATACTCTCTGTTTACCGAGTCCCTGAATCAGACGATTCGATTTCAGAAAAGTTCAAAGAAAGCTTGGATCAAATTTCAAAAACGTACCCAAAGCATACAAATTTAATTTGTGGCTACTTTAATTTACCCTCGATATGTTGGCAAAAATACATGTTCAAAATCGGAGGGAAGTGGAAAACATCGTCCGAAATAGTACTAAACGCATTCTCCGAAAATTATCTCGAGCAATTACTTCATAAACCCTCTGGATACTAAATGGTCGTGAGAACATACTTGACCTGCTAGCAACAAATAATCCGGAGTTAATAAAGAACATCAAAACAGAAACAGGAATCAGTGAACACAGAGTTGTTGTAACGATAATGAATGTCTGATTATGTGAGGTGTATTTTAAGTCGGGTGATCTTTGTGTCACCGTGGATACACCGGATCCAGCTGTTGGCAATCGGGGCGCACTCAGCTCTTGTGAGACCAACTGAGGAGCTACTTGATCGAGAAATAGCGGCTCCGGTCTTGGAATCCGACACAATGGTCGGGAGTGTGAGAGGCTGAAGACGTCCCCTTCCATACCACATCCGATGACGACTTCGGTTGGAGGATCCGTTAGGCCCTCGAGGCCTGAGTCGGAAGAAGATTAGTTTACTTTGATCTTTATATAAGATATTGTCTCCCAGATAAATCTGTATGTGTTATATCCAGTTCTTTTGGGTGATGCATTTTCGATGAGCAGCAGCGTATAAATTACACTTGTCCGACTGTCATAAACGTGTGTGAACTCTTAAATTGTTTAACCTTTTATTTGGTAATGTTGCACTCAAGCAACATCGAAAATGCGCGTAGTTTTCTGAAAAATGTTCCAAGTTTCATCTTTGGGTGGGTAACAGTGCTTAAGACTAACGTTTAAGCTTTCGAATAAAGTGTTGTTTCGTTGCATTTTGCGAAAAGTTTATAAATAAACTGAATCTTTAGCGGACACTCCAAGCAGAAGTTACCGAGGTATATGTTTGTTTCAATTTTGCGACAATATCTTTCGTGATACATAGAAAACTGCTTATAAAGGCAGAAGAGGAAGCCTTGAAATTGATTTATTATGGAAAATTGTTGACGAGTTCTTATGTGGGAGACTAAAATGGATATATTTTATTGGGAAGAGGAGGTCTGGTAGACCACTACAAAATGGACAATAAGTACAGGAGAAGAACGTATCAGCATCTCTTGTACCAGTCAGTGATGTACGGTATGACAGATATGACAATAAGTTGTCACTTGACAGATTACGGGTCAAAAGGAATTTTCAAGTTTTGTTTTCAGCGGTATTTGACTGTAAAATGTGGAAATCATGGGATTGTTCTGATCTTTGCACCAAAAACGACTTGTTTTCAACGTTTCGGAAGAAATAGTCCAAAATACAGTCTACAGTCATAAGATCAACATTGTAGTATTCATACTGTTTCACCATGCGAAATTGTTAGGCAATTTACTTCCAAACTAGAAAATATATATTAATAAAAATAATCGTATAAATCTGTTCACATGGACCTACATATTTAATTTAAGTAACATAATACTTTTTCGTGATTTCTGTGTGTGCGAAATAAATGGTTAAAACTATATGATTAAGTGGAGGGCAGGGTTAAACCGAGCAAATCACAGTGGATAGCAGAGTACGAATGTAGCTGGAGATCGCCGAACGAGTAGCGGCATTACCAAACTTCGCAAATCATCCACGTGGCTTGTAATACGCTACGGCTGGCCTTTAGCAGGAGGATAGGATCCTACTTCCCCTCGCTGGGGAGCATCAGTCGCAGCGCGGCTGTAATTAGCTTCGGAATCACCGAGGTTTCCCGCGAACGGTGGCCCACCGGTTTATTCCTGCCGTCGCCATTAATTGTATCAGACTCCAGCCGAGGATCTGAAACGCTTGATGTGGTCCTAATTATCTGCAAGTTGATGAACTGCAAGCGCAGCCGAAGGCACACTCAAAGCTCCGCCACATCGCTGGTTCAACAGCGCTATCCAGTTCGTTCTCGCGTAAATGAGCGGCTTCAAGTTGCCAGCGAGCTATTCGCTTATTACCCAGGGAGGGAGAAAAAGAATAAATTCGTGGTTAAAGCTGTAAGGAAAACACATTATGTACGTATGACAGCAACTGGACCTCTGTCCAATTAATGGTACTGTTATATGTCTCCTTATATTGGAGGTACAGTATTGTTTTAGGAAAGGCAAATCAAGTTCTGATTGACTGTTTTACTTTGCCACAAGTAACCGAAAAATAAGGGAATTCTGACTTCAACTTATTACGTTTTTATTATTTATGAAATGTTGTTCAGCGAGATGAAACGGAAAATGTTACGGGAATCAACGAAATGGGAGTTCTAGCAAACCTGATTACGGGTATTCAGTTATTTTACAAAAACCAATAAATAAGGTCCCGTACCGCTATCAAAAATTACTGAGTTAGACGAGGTTGTCCATTCTTTCCCAACTTTTTCAATATTAATTTTGACAATGTCATTCGTAAATGGTTGATTTCATTAAATGACATAATAAATGTGATACTTTTTATTTGATAACGGAGCTATTTTTTGATGATCTGATTATAAGAGTAGAATCAGAAGAGAATATGCAAATTGTAGTACGTAAGTTGAGTCAAATATGAGGATATCGACAGGGAAGAGCAAATTAATGGCATTACAACGATTGAAACCCAGAAGCCCGAAAATTGTAACATATGCTCAAATCATGAAAATAGTAAGAGATTCAAAATATTTTGATTAAAAAAAGGGGGACCATCAGGATGTAACGTCGTGTCAGCACCGTGGTCATTAGAGTAAGGAGGACAGGATGGAGCTGATTTTTGCTAGTGATGTGGAAGGATCTCCTCCAAGTTAGTTTGAAAGGAACCATAACTGGGTTTGCCTGGAGTTATTTAGAGAAAGAACTCAAAATCCGGTGGAGGGTCTGAACGCCACCATGTTGTGGCTGAGCGATCTAAGGCGCATTGCTGGGGGTACGGAGGTACTCGCTGTCGGAGGTTCGAGTCCTCCTCCTATCATGGGTGTGTATGTTGTCCGTAGCATAAGTTAGTTTTAGTAGTTTGTAAGCCTAGGGACTGATAACCTCAGAAGTCAGGTGCCTTAGATTTACAAGCATGAGAACAATTTGAGGGTCTGAACAGCCGTCCTCCCAAATGTGTTATCACTGCACCTCCACGCTCGGTTTTAAGATGCAGTTTTAAAGAAAATTAATTAAACTGGACATAGCAATAGCTTTTCTTTTCCTCTACTATGATTGGGAATGGACTTGAACGTCTGAACACTTCCGACAAATCGAAACATGAGACGTGAAGTTCCTCCGATTTGTAGCGAGCTATTCGTTGTCCGCCCATAAAAGAAATACGTACCAGAACTAAAGAAACTTAAAAATTAACTTGAAAAATTATGTCAAGATGAGAGGAGACCTATATATGCCATACAGTGTATGCCAACGCGCAGGAGAAACGTCGGGCGTTCCTTTAAGAGATGGCGTGAACAATTCTGAAGCCGAACAGGTCACAAATAGTAACCATTGAAGACAACGATAATGAATGTTCCCGATGACAACAGTTAGGCTGCAGCTTAAGGTAAATAATTTTTCACTTCTTATGAAAGCGTATGATTATTATTAATGGGGAACCTTTCCGACACTGGGAATCAAATAGTACAGATATTGAGTAACACCGAACACCTTTGCGTCACTGCTCGTTAAAGTCAACACTCAGGCCTCAAAATGTGTTGTTAGAAGTTAAAACTGTGTTGTTAGTAACATACTCAACCCTTTACATATTTTATGTATCTCCTTTGACGTCACATGACTTTAACGTCAAACAATTTATAAACTAAATTTTTATTTTATGTGCATATAAGACAACAACTAACATTTCAGTGTTCAGATTATTACGATTACGGCACTTCGCGAAAGTGTTTGATTAAATTCATTAATTTCACATACCATGTATTGAAGCAGATAGTTGTAGCACAGTCATGCATGTTTTATTCTGTTGCACAAAGATAAGATGAAACTGTAGGATGGTGTTTTCCTTTGCCACCGTTAATTCCACGGCTTGTAATCTCATGATAGGTATCCCCATGCTTAACTGTAACCGCTTCACATGTCAGTATTTACTTTGGTTGAAAACATGTTACTTATATCGCGATGGACTCCTATCGTCCCCCATGAGATACACTCTAAATACATGTTCAGTGGAATACACAACATTCATACCCCCTGACAACTACTTTCCTGGAGTGTGCTTCTTACACATCATAAGTTACGCAAGTTACTGGACATTGTCCTCTGAATTTTATTCCTGAGCCACAACCTGGTCTTTGTATCTTACATAATTACTGATAGCTACAGCTATACAAAGCCAACCGAAGTCGCAGTAAAACTGAAATAGATTTATTGGTGTGTAGTGTTTGTTTCAGGTTTGTGTTAAACACAATGTATACTGCCGTACATCTCTCGTGTAACAGATCATGAAACATGTCACTATATCCATCTGTTGTAAGAATTACACCAAGCCTATCGTATGCAAAAGAATGAAAACGACAAATAGGGTGTCCGTACTTAGCAGGATGACATCTTTAGCTTTTTTGGAGATAGTTTATTATTGTTATCATTATTTACATGTACCTTTACTTATACGCTGTGTGTTCATGACTGAAAAGCGCGTCGTTATGGGCTAGACGGGCATAGGCTACGCCTTTACGCATAGTGTAAGCTGTTTGTTAACTGTAGGTTATAATTTCTACTGTATGTGCGAGATTTTCGACTGCGACAGTACTCAGTGTGCTAACTCCCCACTTGATACAATATTTTGAATTAATTCCTTAATTGCAGATATCAAACGAATATTTTTTTTATAATTAATTTTCGGCCGACACCATGTTTATAAAAAACTTGATTTATTTTTTTATTTTTTTATTATTGTTATTTTTTTATTTACCTCAGATCCTAGATGGGGTATGATATGGCCACACACATTTATTTTATAAATTCCTAATGAATATCATAGTGAGACGCACCATCCATGAAGACCTAATTTACTGGTACACCCTTCCTATTAACTAACATCTGTGTATGAAAGATAGGGAAGTTGAAATAAGATATACTTTTATTAAATTTTTTTATTACCATAAACATTTCACTCTATCACATGACAAAGATAACGTAACATTGCACAAGCTATGAAATAAAATCAGATCCTGTTCGCAAAAGTTAAAGAAAATTGACAATTAACCACTTGACGTTACGTTAGCTAAATTTTAACATCAACAAATGACTGGCTGAGTCAAGGAAGAAGGAAACGTATTCAGGAAGAATAATTATTCCAACTACTAGCGCAGACAAATGTTCAAATGTTTGTTAAGCTTATGGGACTTAACTACGGGGTCATCAGTCCTTAAACTTACAAACTACTTATGAACTACTTACGAACTAGGACGGCACAAATATCCATGCCCGGGGGGGGATTCGAACCCCCGACCGTAGTGGCCGAGCAGACCGTGACTGGAGCGCCTCAGTCACCTCGGCCACCGCGGCCGGCTAGCGCAGACACACAAATTCAATTTCCCAATTTGAAATACGTTTATCAGATTTTAACTGTGGTTTAAATTTTGCGACTGATAGGACTATGAAAAAATAGTATGGAAAAATATTTCGCATGGACATAAATATAAAAGCTTCATTAATAAGTGAGAGTATTTGTTTATGTACAAACACAGTAATATTCGATGAATTGAACGACATGTGCAGTGAAACTCTGCGGAAGGAGAGCAACAATATTCACAAGACCACCCATTCATTTCGTCTGTCAATTGTTCGTTAGTACAGAAAAGAGTAGATACAAATACAAGCGAAAATAAAAATATGTAAACTTTCGTTTAATTCACGGTGGCGGTTTACAGTGTTTTTACGGTAAACACACGCTGCAAACGAGATTTGCCGGGACGCTAGCGGCGTGCCTCATTAACAAATTACAAGTGTTCGCGTGACACCAGTTTCGTTCGCCACCGCAATTTATTTCCGCACATCAAGTTCAGCCGACGCGTCAGCGCGGCTGTAAATGATGGAATTCATGCGTGATTGCGAACACGAGGCCAATGCATGGCAAATAAGCCCCTGCTTGGATGACACTGTCAGTGATGCGCACAACATTCAGGCCGTGCTTCTGGTTCCAACACCTGTTCTCTAGCCATTCGTAAAGTTAATGAATAGGAATCGGAGGAGTATATCTCTAAATTGAGGCAATACGTAAATAGGATAGAGAAACGAGATCCTCAAACGCAGTAGTCAGCTACGTACTCCTTTTTTTTCGTGCTGTTTGTTAACAACTGCGATTTCCTGTTTATTTTGGTTACGAATACAGCAGTCTCTGGAAGTGTCTGGATAAGGAAGCTGATGATGATGTGCTTCGCAAGCTAATAAATTGTTCCAGTCAGCATTAAGGGATATTTCCCGAACTTTATTTTACAACACAAAGCACCCTATGCGGAGAAACATTAATTGTGGAACTGGAAGCAAAGCAACTCTACTTTTGCAATACACAGTGCTGTTAAACTGCGAGTAATTTTTCAATGCTACAAAACAGTCATAGAATGTGAAATTTAGCTGTTGAGGGGAAGTGGCCACACTCGAAAATAATAGCGAGCATATATATATATATATATATATATATATATATATATATATATATATATATATATATATATTTGCTTTATAGGTTTGGTCCGCCTTGAGCAAACACAAAAGTTTTTTCACTTCTCCCATACATGTTTCGCTGGCGTTGCAGCATCATCAGTGGGATGTTTATTGTCTGTCAAATTAACAGTGGAATGATTATTACTTTTTACATTAACAGTGAAAACTACAGATAATTGTGAGACTACTATACATAGTTTCTTATTTTTATAGGTATGCTAGGCCTACCTTAATACCACATGTTGTTATGTTTGTGGTTTTTTCACTCACAAAACGTCATTGATAGTTTTTGACAGTTTGTCATCTGCAAACCAAAACGTGTGTATTTAATGTGGTGAATAGTTCACTTGTAAATATCGGGATTTTTATGAAAATACAGAACGTAGTTTTTGTATTTTGGTTTGATTTTATTGTAGCTACTGCTTCTATAACAATATGTCTAAGTGTTTATAATAAGTTTTTATCACTTACTTTGGTGGATATGCGCTGTTTTTCGTGTTGTGGACAGGCACTGTGTCACTTTCACTCAATGTTTATGTTATGAAAACAAGATGGTGGGCAGTTGAATTCTGGGAGTAGTGTTAGGAACAGCTGACTGTGGTGGGGGCGGGAGTTTTGAATCATGTTGTTTTTGTTTTAGTGTGTGTGTGTGTGTGTGTGTGTGTGTGTGTGTGTGTGTGTGTTTATAGGTTTTCTGTAAGTTCTTTGAGGGCAGAAAATATGGTTCCGTTGCAGAGGGCTGTGTATTCGTTTATTATTTCTTTTCTTTCTATTATGGCTTTCTGTATATGGTAGTTCTCTTCGATTGTTAATTTTTGTGGGAGGCTTTTGCTGTGTTTCAGAATCTTTAGATCAGTATTTATGTCAGTTGGTTTGTGGTTCATGTTTATGAGGTGTTCTGCAAATATGGAATGACTATTGCTTTTTTTGAAGAGCATTTAAACCCCAAGATATATATATGCAGGAGGATATACAGTGATTTAACGTTTGGCGGGGCGCTTTTACACAAATATACAGGTTGTTCCAAACTTCCTCTAACGAACTCCACTGAGTTGGAGAGGGGAGGAGGTATACAGTATTTTAATAAGGAACCCATATTATGAAAATCATATAGCAACGTTATCAGCACATCGGTATTGTGACACAAACCCACTGCACGCTGATTTCCATATTATGAGGTAATGTACTAGTGATCAATGCAAGAAAAAAGTTACTAGTAAACATGCTATGAGCATATCGTCAAACTAGAAAGACGTGTTTATCGATCAAGGTATGCACTGTAAAGCCGACGTCTTTTTTAAAACATTTGCTTGATACTTTGGTGCATACTACCTACGGAAATGGAAGTGCATGCAGAAGAAGACAATTCAAAGATAAAGAAGTCCTCATACTGTCACATTTACGAACAAGTGTTTCTTGTCAAACTATTATGTGCTTACTCCTCTACGTAATTTCCGAACATTCTGAAGTAATATAAAGTAAATGTAGATGCATTGATGTTGTTTTAAAACTACGATGCGCCAGTCCGGGAACGGAAAGCACCCTCATTGTTGTATATAAAGGAGAGGTTCTGCCTCATAGCCAGCGCGATGACCGAATTTTTTTCCCTCTGCGGTTACGCTAAGTCATTGTTGTATGAAAGATCCGTAGAAAGGGCTAAAGACTAGCTAGCTAAGGTTGGAGCGCCTTGTCTTTTGGTACTACAAGGCTCTTTGCGAGATACAGGCAAGCTTCTATGGGCCGTTGACTTGCATTATTGAGATTGGAAGTAGTCACAAGTAACAGTTAAGCCTCATATGAGCAATGTTGTTGTCATGCGTTATGCGCTGCAAATGATAAATTTGCGTTTCCAACCATTGGCGGCTTCACTTTCTTAGGAAGGAAGCTTAGGGTTTAATGTCCCATTGACAGCGTGGTAATTAGAGACGGAGCTCGCGCTTGGATTTTTGGGTAAGGATGGGGAAGGAAATCAGCAGTGTCCTTTCAAATGATCCATCATGGAAGGTGCCTGGAATGATTTACGGAGCTTACGAAACACCTGAATCTGGATGGTTGGAGGTAGATTTGAACCACCGACCTCTCAAATGCGAGTCCAGTGTGTGTCCAGTGTGTTACCACCTCACTCGGTCCCTTGTATTCATGTCACCGGCTGTGGACCTACTTTCAATTCGACTCAAAAGGTTTGATCCTCAAAATTACAGATCCATACTAATGACGCCGATTTGCAGCAAGATTTAGAACATATATTTTATCGGTTAGTAAAGTCACCAAAATATTAAAATCAACTGAAAAACGATTTAGATAAGATATCTGCATGTTGCGAAAATAGGTGATTGATCCTGAATAATGAAAAGTGCGAACTCATCCACCTCAGCAGTAAAAGAAAATCCGTTAAACCTCATGTACACAATACATCAGTCAAATTTACAGGTCATAAATTCAAGTAAAGACGTAGGAATTACAACTGCGAAGAACTTAAATTGGAAAGAACCCATAGAAAATCCTGTAGGGAAGGTAACCCAATGGTACGTTTCACTGGCAGAACACTTAAAAAATTGACCAGCACTACTAAAAAAAGCGCCCAAACTACACTAGTGCTTCCAATTTTGAAATACTGCTGGGGATCCTCAGTAAGTGGGGCTGTTAGGGGACACAGAAAAAGTTCAGAGAAGGTAAACTCGTTTTGTATTATCACAACCTAGGGAATTGAGTGTCATGAAAATGAGGCAGGAGTTGGGCTGGGAATAATTAAAAGAAATGCGTTATTCGTTGCGTACAGATCTATTTGAGAAATTTCTCTCACCAACACGTTTTCTTCCGTTTTCAAACATAGTTTGTTAGCGCCCAAATTCTTAGGGAGACAAGATCGCCGGCCGCAGTGGCCAAGCGGTTTGCGGCGCGCCAGTCACAGTCTGCACGACCGCTACGATCGGGTGTTCGTATCCCACCTCGGGTATGGATGTTTGTGTCGCGTTTAGTATAAGGTAGTTTGTTAGTTTAGGGACTGATCACCCCGCAGTTAAGTACTTTAAGCTTAACACGCATTTGAGACATTATCATTATAATAAAATTAGGCAAATCAGACGTTCGTTTTCCTTGCGTGCACTTAGAGAATGGTACGGTACTTAAATATTATGAAAACAGTTCGATGAACCGTCTGCCAGACATTTACATTTAATTGGCAAAGTAAATCCACTAAAATAGTTAAAGTATCAAGATTCTTAAGTATTGTTTCAAAATGTTCAATTGTTTGTAAAGGTTATGGGACTTAATTGCGGGGTCATCAGCCCCTAAACTTACAAACTACGTACGAACTAACTTATACTAAAGACGTCACGAATATCTATGCTCGAGGGGGGATTAGAACCCCCGACTGGGAACGGCCTTGCGCATCGCAGCATAGCACCTCAGTGCGCTCGGCCGCTCCGTCGCGGCTCTGAAGGATTTTCATCGGTCGAATGAACTGAAATGTTGCGACGTCTTACTGTCGAGTCTTCGGAGTGGAAACAGCATCACGGCAATCGAGATAGTAGTAATGAGAGGCATTTTCAAAAGAGGGGATTGATTTTAACTGTGTTTAATATACCAATCTAATTACACAAGCAGTTATGTTCAGATAGTTTAGTGAGCAGGTAGTGCAATGCAACAATAACCCTACGTACCCGAGGCTTTGGTATCAGGATGCGTAGGAAAGTTGGAAGCGGGATAAACACAGACGAATATGGCTGCTGCTATAAGAGTGCCCGAAAGTGTAATTTCCAGGACCTGGATGTGATTTCAGACGACAGAAACCGTTTAAAGAAGGCCATGCCAAGGTCGTCCGTGGTAACATCAGCAGGACATAACAGTCCTTGGAGACAGAATGCTGAATGTAGCCTACTTCAGCTCCAACGTGTTTTCCAACACAATATCAACACTAACAGTAGTAATAATTTCATTACTATACGTGTTGCGTAGTTGTGATCCATCTTTATCGTAAAATTTGGCAAGAGTGTAATGCAGGAATTTGAACATCCCTCTTGAAAGCCAAGAAATTAAGGATGGTTTTGTTTTACAATTATGGTTTTATGAAAAGATATATTGAACAGACCTGTAAGAAATTAATTGACAAAATTGTAAGATATCGTCTAAGTTATGTTTGCCTTACGTGATAATGGATTTCAGTTAGGTGAAGGATTATACTTGAAACTATCTTCATATTTGTGTCGACTTTGTCATTCAACAGAAAAAATAAATAATAAAATAAAATAAATAAATAAAATAAAAAAGTAAAATAAAAAAATACCCTATTTTCTTAGAAGACAAAGAACATGGATTATATTTGTGTGGTAGTTAGTGAATTCGCGCAGTCACAGTCAGCACGGCCACTACGGTCGGGGGTTCGAATCCCCCCTCGGGCATGGATATTTGTGCCGTCTTTAGTCTTAGGTAGTTCATAAGTAGTTTGTAAGCTTAGGGACTGATGACCCCGTAGTTAAGTCCCATAAGTTGTACAAACATTTGAACATTTGAACTGAATTCGCATGTCACTTCCGCGAATTCCGTAGTTAGTATTATCTTGCAGTAATTTGTACAGCAGATGCACACCTAGGCAATAAAAAAGGACAGTGTTAACAGTTGAGAGAAATATTTTAGGAATTATTGTCGCACCTACATATTCCTGTCAGTTAGTCATTTCTCAACATATCTTTTATCATATTGTTCAAGCCACGTTTAACATTTATTACTAAAGGTCAAGATGCATATTTTAAGAACACAGTTACAGGATCTGAAATGGCTTTATTACACACTGATTTTTTTTGTTTGCTTTTCAAAGTATCTTGATCAACTTCATAACAGTCAGATTAACATGTTGTAGATGAAGTGTAGAATTAGTCTCAGACTTAAATAGGCACAACAAACAATCATATTACACCGCGTACGTGGAAACTTGTTTGACAAGTTACCAAAGCCGAGTCAGACAAAATATTATTAATCAGTTGCAAATGCAGAACTAATCATCTGATAATTAATTTTTAACACTTTTCATTATTGTTTAACAAGTTCCCAGAACAACGGCAGAGCTTTTTTAGATTATTCAACTGGCGGCTCTCATTTAACAAATGCAATACGATGACAATTATTACCATCATCTACACATTTTATTATCAACTTTGGCTCAGCAGAAGCATAATAATTATTATCATTACTATCATTAGTGACTTTGTATTAGCAACTTTAACTTGGAACTTGGAACAACCATGTTTATGTACAAGAAAGATCACCGTCTCATGGTAACGGATGAATGGTATGGCCAGGAGTCAGTATTGGCGGAAGTATGGACCCCATTGTCTTTCAGAATGAAGCTTTGACTGCTCAGAGATATAGAGGCCAGATCCTTCGACGTTTTGTCGTGCCCTAAGCTAGTGCCATAGAAGATGGGTTCCTTCTGGTGGACGATAACGTTTGTACTCACACAGCTACACTGGTGGAAAACATGCTTCAAGCTGAGGGAATTGCACTAGTGGAGAAATATCTAATTATTCCTCAGGAATTTATTTATATCCTCAAATCAAATGTTCAAATGTTTGTTAAGCTTATGGGACTTAACTACGGGGTCATCAGTCCTTAAACTCACAAACTACTTACGAACTAGGACGGCACAAATATCCATGCCCGAGGGGGGATTCGAAACCCCGACCGTAGTGGCCGTGCTGACCGTGACTGGAGCGCCTCAGTCACCTCGGCCACCGCGGCCGGCTATTTATATCCTCATCCTGTCCATGCCACGCAGTTGTGCAACTATACTTTCCGTCCGAGGTGATCCCAAACCGTACTAGAGGGCGGCGAGAATCACCATTTCACTATTGTGGTAGCCCTATGGTGCCTCGCAAACCTCAAGAGTAGAGACCTTAGAATATCGTACTGTATCACACTCAAATTATAACTGTAACAAATATAATATATATATATATATATATATATATATATATATATATATATATGGTCTATGTATTCGTAAACCATTCATTTGATTGCTTTATTGCAGTGAAACTTTGGTGAACTGTTCACCGAACGCTTACGAAGATTTCTGACATAGCTCAGGAGATATGACGTCATAAATAATGAGAGGCCACCGCGTGAGAATACCCAGATTTATACGTCGATTATTGGAAAATGGGAGTTGTAAGCGACCTGCAACAAAGCTTGTACGTAATTTTGGACGTTTATGAAGCGTTTTGTAACTGATCTCCCCCCCCCCCCCCACCCTGCTGCACAAAATGATGAAACGAAAAGAAGTCTCCCTCTCACAACAATTTCGCTGTAGATGCCGTAAAACTGTCGCATCAAGTATGACCTTGTGATGTTTTACTTGGTTATTACTGACTGTCTTCGCAACATATTTTGCATATAATATCGATACGTATCACTAAATGTGCCATCAAATTTATATCGGTATTTCATGCACGGCCATGCCGTACATTCGATTGCGATAAAACTTTAGTAAACCATTGCTTACCCTCGCATGAAGGTTATACGGATACTAAAATTTAATTCGTATGATGCATGGCTGAGGGTGCTTTACAGTTAGGTGATTGGTTTCTTAAGCCTTCACGCTGAAATGGGTGGACGGATATGAATGAAATTTGGAAGAGAGGTAGCTCATAACCTGATTAATACGTGGGCGGCCCTTATAAGCCACCGGCTGGGTAGGATTGAATGAAATGTGGCATGTAGATAGCTTATACCCCTAATTAATACATGGGGTACCTCTTGTAAGCCTACGTAGGTGCATGGCGGAGAGTACGTTACAAAATCACAAATTGTTTGACTTGTCATGAAAGTCAGCACATAAATCTATGTTTTCATAAAGGATATTTTTATAATCTACAGGACAGTGAATTTAGAATGGCGGAGGGTACCTTGTAACTTTGACACCACTTGACCTATCACCATGAAACTTGGCGCATATGTATGATTCCATATATAGGAGGGAAAGGAGTAGGTGGAAGAGGAGACGTAGAGAAAGGGGAGTGAGGAGATGGAGAGGAGGAGAATGAGAGAGGCGAGAGGAGAAGAATGAGAGAGGGGGTGGAGGAGAATGAAAGAGGGGAGAGGAGGAGAATGAAAGAGGGAAGATGTCGGCAGACAAGTGAAAGGAGATGAATAGAGGGGCGGCGGAGGAACTGGACAGAGAAAAGGACTGGAGGAGACGAGGGGAGGGTGTCCCAGCTATCTTGTCCACCCAAAATATCTCTGGAACAATAATAGCTATTGGAAAACGACTTTCACCAGTATCAATGTACGGCTGAGGCCCATGAATGTACATATTTGGAAACATTCTAAAACGAAAGCAAATGTTTTTTAAACAAATTTATGTTTTTTTTTTTTTTTTTTTTTTTTTTTTTTTTTTTTTTTTTTTTTTTTTTAAATGGACACTCTATACTTTCTCATCAGCAATCCATAGCATGACAAATCACATAAACAATTGCCTTGATTGCATCGCAATATTCCAATTACATCCCGAGATATTGCGACGCGAAGTTGACGCTTGAAATACGCGAGGCGCGGCTAGAGCACGTCCTGAGACATAGTCGAGAACCCCATGCTGCTCAGGACACGCGCTAGCCGCGCGTCTCGCGTATTTCAAGCGTCAAATTCGCGTCGCAATATCTCGGGATGTAATTGGAATATTGCGATGCAATCAACGCCATTTTTTTTGTGATTTGTCATGCTATGGATTGCTGAAGAAAAAATATAGGATGTCCATTTAAAGAAAAAAAACATAAATTTGTGTTAAAAAACACATTTGCTTTCGTTTTAGAATGTTTCCAAATATGTACATTCATGGGCCCCAGCCGTACATTGATACCGGTGAAAGTCGTTTTCCAATAGCTGTTATTGTTCCAGAGATATTCTGGGTGCACAAAGCTGGGATACCCTGTGTATAATTAAATAAGCTAACACTTTCAAATTACAAACGTCATTTGCACAATCATTTCTTCTGCGGCAGCAACGAGCTTGGGATCAGCTAGTATCTGAATAAAATACTTTACCATATGTATATAGTGTATGGAATCTCAGGTGATTCCCTAACTGTTTTGGCTCTGTGTGCAGGTGTAGAAAGTTTGGAATAACCTGGTAGGAATTGCCCCTCACATAGTCCCACATACTAGCACAATCGCAGAGAATGAAGCAACTGCTAATCCGATGCCCGGCAAGCAGGAAGCGTGGCAGTCGCAGAAAGCAGGCCGGGCAGCCGTCGCCTGCGGCGTAGCTCTGCTGTTTACCAGCGAAGGTGACCGATTGGTGGTGCGAGGCGCGTGGCAGGCGGCACCACCGGTCGCCTCCCCTGCCAATCGGCGGCGGGGAGCGCGCGGCCGCCTTGGCGCCTGATGAACGCTCGCGGATTACTGAGTCATCGCGCGCCCATTGTCTTCCGGCCCCCGCGCGCGCGGACCGCAGACGCGCGGGCACAAAGCGCCTCGCCGCCGGCCATTGTTTCTGCCGCCTGAGGACGACGCGCCGCGGCCCGGCCGAAACGCCGTGACCCCCTGCGGCGCCAGGCGCCACACAACCCGCGCCTCTCACGTTATTGCTCTCCTGTCTAATGCCTCCGTAATGGATCAGCGCTAATCTGCCGCATCGCTTAAGTGATAAGGGGGGGGGGGGAGGGGAGGGGAAAAAAGGAGACGGAGCGCGGTTTGTGCGCGGCTGCCAGCAGTAGGCGGTCTGCGAAATCCTCGCATTGTTCCGGCGCACGTCACACTGTCACCGCCGGCGCCGTATGAATTTTGCAGCGCGCCAGTAACGAGCTCTAATGGCGATTACTAATCCACTGTTTGCGGGGCAGCTGACGGCACATCCATCATGGAGCAACGAGGCCTCGGGGCATGCGCGCGCGAGGAATTATATCACGCTACTTGAGAAGGATAAAGCTGTCTAATTCATTGTAAGAAACCAGAAAAATTACCATATTCTGGTTCTTGCACATTTTCATGAAATAGAACACATTCACTTTGTTATCATAAGTAGGTGGACATTCGGCAAAAAAACTACTAATTCGTGGTGCCCTAAGTCGGTAATGCTGGAATTCCTAATGGTATTAACAAACTCTTAGCTAACATATCTTAGGATCACGGTGAACAGGACATTTTCCTGTAAGGAGCACTTAACACGAACATCTGCTATACCTAGAAGCAGAAACAATCTATCTCTTCGACCCTTTTCCTGCACATGAAGAGTCGGCACTGTGTTAAATGCAGTTTCGGCATGGATTAATATTAATAGGGTAGCCGGATGCCCTTCCTGCCCCCACCCCATGCCCCCCAGGAGGAAATATGTACCACAAATGTCTGCGTATAGTGTTATAAATGCACGAAAGTGTAAAGTGTCAAGTAATGTATGCGAACCGTGTATCTGAGGCGGGACTTGGGGACCAACCCGGCATTCACCTCGGTGGATGTGGAAAACCGCGTAAAAACCACATCTAGGCTGGTCGGCACTCCGATCCCTTTCGTTAATCCGCCGAGTGAATTCGTACCGTGGCCGGTAAGCCTCCCCGTCTCGGAAAGCGGTGCGTTACACCACACGGCTACCCGAGCGGGTAAGAAGCAAAATCAAAACCCACCATAAACTCTGCGATACTAGTTGGGAATTACCTGCAGATACACTCCGATTATAAGCTCTCGGACTGATGTACTAAACAGCCGGGTACTACGCGCATGTACGGCTTAATAGCTCACATCTAATAAAGATAGACCCCCAAATAAACGAAGCCACGCACGATGTCAGTGGTACAATAAGGTCTACACCCACATACAGGTGACTCATCTTAAGCCAAATTCAAACTCCTGTTACTTCGTCAAGATTACTGACAGTCCCGACCTCCCAGTACTTAATGACATCCCCCAACCCTTGATTAAGCCAGAACTCTAGCGCAAAATGTACTCAAACCCATCGATGATTGGCAAAACAACTGGCTAAGTAATTGCTCTCGAGAGTGCACGAAACTACTCTGTATCCAGAAGAAACCTCCACGATTTGATCAACCACGGGCAATTTGACCCATCCTGAACCATATCCCAAATGGGCACGGAAGATGTACAGACGCTCTCTACAAGTGGGGCAAATGTTCAACGCCATCGATTGACTGTTGTGCGGAAAGACAGACAGTTGTGGATGTGGTATGAACATGGTCCGCACTGCGTACAACGGTCCTTTGAAGAATTACCAACAGCGACGAATGATGCAATTTATTATATAAAAATATTCATATTCAGCTATAGCTGTGTAGTATATAATACTGGAGAGCTGTGCTGAAATGTCGGCATGTTGTCCTTAAATAATTTTTCTTTGTAAATTTGAATATGTATTCAAGTAAGTAATTATGTTTGCTATAGAATAAGTAAATAAATAAATACGCTGTGGATCTCGGAGAATTGAATTCATTAACGATTTCCGAAACCAAATGTTCCATGCTTCGAGCAAAACTAACATTCCGTGTTCAAGGTATGTTAATTCACTGCGTACGGCCACAATCCCGTCGGGACGTTTTTCACATGTAACGCAACTTCTCCAATGTACCGGTGTTTTATACCTTGTGAGCGTGATATAACCGTTGTCTCTGAAGATGGCTGTCACTTAACATTGATCATCTCCATGTACTCCTCAGGAGAGAGGTCTGATTCCTGTAGGTCGGAGTCAACGGTACAGCCGATCTTACCGCCGGCCAGACACGGAATAGCTGGGTTCGAGTCCCAGTCCGGAACAAGGTATCAAAAAAAAAAAATGTTTGTATAGCTTATGGGACTTAACTACGGGGTCATCAGTTCCTAAACTTACAAACTACTTATGAACTAGCTTACACTAAGGACGGCACAAATATCCATGCCCGAGGAGGGATTCGAACCCCCGACCGTAGTGGCCGTGCAGACCGTGACTGAAGCGCCTCAGTTCCTTCGGCCACCGCGGCCGGCACAAGTTTTCAACTTGGCCGATGAATTAATTCTGCGCCCTAAAACAGCAAATAATTTGAAATAATTGTAACTCGTACATTTACCGTTGTTAATGTCAACTACCGGACATCTACATAAGAAAAGACACCACAGTTGTAATCATAAACATGTACTCCAGCTTTGCTTACATCCACAACTGTCATTTCGACGATCATTGTATGTCTGGACTATTTTATGTAGTGAGAATCATGGCAAGTCGGGCAATTTTTGTGTCATTCTTCGTTAAGTTATCGACATTATCACTCAATTGTTCGACAGATATTTCGATTCATTTGAAAACCATAAGTAAGACGAAAGCATCGTATGAATATTCATCCGATAGAAACATGGAATTTTGCTTTCGAAATCATTCTGATGTACGAGACAAAACAGCCAACGTCGATTTGTAACCTCCACCAATGGCTGTAAACTTGATTTTATTACTTTTTTCCCCCGAGAGCGTGACGTGGGGACATTGCTCACAGCAATATGTTAGTTTCCATTCGCTTGCAGCGCTGTGTGGTTCGTTTTGAAGAAGGGCGTAATTCGCGGAGAATATTATTGCGTTGCGGCCCCAACAGTCGAGCACACAACGTCATGTATGACGCTATTCAGCTCACTGACATCATGGAAGCAATTTAACAAATATTGCAAAAAAATAAAACACACATGCCTGTTCCCACAAAATACGAATCTCTGTGAACGTAACATCGTATTAAGCGTTAATCTCTCTGTTTCAACACGGAATAATAAATTTCTAAATTCCAGTGAAATTGCACCGACAGAGCAATTCATAACTGGAAATTCTCTCTCTGAATAATATGCCTTCACTGTCGATAGTAATTTAGCATTGGATGCACCCGATGACAAGGGTCCGTCGCGTTTCAAGTAAGCTCTCAAAATCTGTACAATGTTGGAGGTTTAAATGAATTGCATAATAAATTTTAACACTACACGTGTAATAAAAATAAAGTAAGTAACGAAAGGTCTGTCAAATCTCTTTCACAGTAGTCATATTTCATCTTCTTCCACCCCGCTGTTACGTTGTGACCGTTTATACATCTGCATCACATGACTCACTCACTCTCTTTCGTTCGTAAGTAAAATACAGTTTCAATTACCACTGCGTATGTTATTTATCGAATTCACTGTTAAAATTTAATCAAAGGATTTTAATACTTATTTATGATAGTTGCTTTTGGATAAGGGTCTGCCTTAAGCAAAACCCCTTTTTCTTATGCCCATACATGTTTCACTACAGCGGTAACATCTTCAGTGGGTCCCTTTTATTGTTTGTTTTTCGTGTTGGATTGGTTGGTTTTCCTACATAATCCTTGTGGCTCTTTGCTTACAGTCTGTCATATTTGTTGGTGTCTTCACCAGTGGAGTAGAGAAGCAGGATAGAATAACTTTAGTGTTCAATGTATTTGTTTGTGAATTGTTAAAAACAAATGGCGGATGGAGATTTTAATACTTTCCGCATAGAACCAACACCTCAGGAAAAGGTCAGAAATTAAATTGCTCTTACCGATATCGCTAACCGACACGGGAAGACTTATTAATATTTAAGGCAACTTATAAACTGATTTTGTTCTATTGATTTTTCTTTATTTGTAACTACTCAGATTATTGAGCCATCTTCAGGATATAGCTTACTAGCTGTGGTGTAACGTAATACACATTAAAACACAGACTTTGATTATATCATTCATTGATAATTTTTCAAAGTCATTTCACGTCACATAAACTGTGCAATAGACTTCTTTCTTAACATTTTTAACGTCTAATTTCTAGAATGACAAAACGATATATTAAAAATACGAAGACGCAAGTGTATTGATAGCAGATGTGGTAGAGACAAATTTGAAAACTTCGTAATTAATGTCATAATCAAAGACTGTGTTAATGTGGAGTATCTTATTTTATAATGTTTGATAACATAAAAACTATGATGTTTCTTGACGATGCAAGTTGCCTGTTTCATGCAGTTGGCCTAATAATCTAAAAACTATTACCAAATAAATAAAAAGTAGTTGAATACGAAGAGTTTATTTGTTTGCAATCTTAAATATGGAATTGTTCTGCAAAGAAGTCAAGGAAAAATGCACAGATATTCTTATTTATATTATAAATGCGGAAGTTCGTATACGTTTCTTGATGCTTCACGCTTAAACGCCTGGACAGATTTGGAATTTGAAGTTAAGACAGTCTGCACTGTGGATTAATATGTAGGCTGCCTTTCGTAAGCGACTGTACGAAACATGTCGGAGGGTATCTTAAAACTGACTTCGACATTCTTTTACCGATCATTATGAAAAGTGTCAAATTTATGTACGAATTTTATTTTATGACCAGTGAATCAGCTATGTGAGATTAATTCGATATAATAATATTTTGACATTGTTTCGAGTAACGACATAAGATGGCTGACATAACGATAACATATTTCAAAGTGGGAATGACAGCGAGAGTGATATGGATGACTATGTGATATGGAAATTACGATCACCTGAAGATGACATTGAAAACGAAATAAGCTGATATCGAAATAAGTGTACATTTCTGTATCACTTCATTGCAAATACGATGCACAGGGCGCACATAAGCACAAATTACTGATACAAAAGCATATAAGTTTCCATGATGAAGGTTCTATATTCCCTCAGATGATGCGCCACGCAAGGTACATTACCAAAGACAAGACTGCGTGACCGACCATCGTGGAAGTTTCCGTAAAGAAGATTTTAAGGCTCCGCAAGCCATGGGCAGGAGGAAGGGTACCTTACTACAAAGTTCGACTACATTTGAATCATCATGACTGTTGGCAGATATACGTCACTTTTCATAAATCTGGGGGGAAGAGGAGCAGATCATAGAGAGGGAAAAGGATGAAATTGACAAATAGATGGCGTGGAAGTGATGGACCATTGAGAGAAGCGAATGAACACAGAGAGAGGCGGAGGAGACGGATAGAGATGTGGCACACAGGAATATTTGAAATATATATTCATATACCCGAAATGTATGGCATTAACTGAGAAAGGGTAAAGTTTCAAATGTGTACACAGCCGGGACTCGCATCCTGGTCTCCTGCTTTCTGGGCAGTTGCGCTGACCTCTACACCACTAGGGACATAGCGATCACCACCTCTGCACGGAATTACTGAAGTACGCCCTCCGGCAGATACACATTGTCAATTTTGTGACTTCTAAAATTTTACCGGCGTATTTCTTCTTCCACTGGAAGACACATTGTCAACTTTACCCTGCCCACAAGAACTCAAGCTCGTAGTTATTGTAAATCAATTCCCGTAAGAGTAAGAGCTTAGGAGTGCCTCCGCAGTGAAGAATGGAGTGTACGGATGTCTGTTAAGCTTATGGGACTTAACTTCAGGGTCATCAGTCCCTAAACATACAAACTATTTATAAACTAACTTATACTAAAGATAGCACAAACATCCATGACCGAGTGAGGATTCGAACCTCCGACGGGGAACGGCCTCGCGCATCGGAGCATAGCACCTCAATGTTGTCGGCCACTACGCTGAGCAAGAAAGTATCATTGCCCGTCATCGGAATTTTATACAAGTTATATATATGTCCTCCCGTCAGATACAAATAATCAAATTTATCCTGCCCACTAAAACTCAAACTCGTAGTTATTGTAAACTAATTGCCGTATGAGTAATTCCATGCAGGTGTGCTGATCGCTGTGTCCCCAGTTGTATAGAGCTCAGCACAACTGCCTAGAGAGCAGGAAATCCGAGTTCGAGTCCCGACTGGGTACACATTTTCAACTTTGCCCATTCGCAGTTAATGACATACTTTCGGTGAATATAAATAGATAATAACTGTAGGATCAAAAGTGACGTCTGTTCTTTCGGACAAGTCCGAATATATATGACATATATATGATGCAGGACACGTTAATGTGAATTAGCGCATCATTTCTTGCATAAGAACGCGAGGAGGAATACATTGACAGTAAAATTTGGTTTTAATAGAGGGACGTGGAAAATATGGAGATGGAAAAGGCTTATAGATGGTGAGGCGCAGATTTACAGAAAGGGTGGGGAAGACAGTGGGGCAAATAGACAAGATGGCGCAGACGGATTATTTGTTGAAATAAATAACGGGAAAACTCCGGTGTTTTTGTTGGCGTAAAATATTTGTTTTCCAACGCGGTTGGTAGTACAGTAACAGAGATTGAACAAAAGCAACTTCTCTGCTAACACCATACGATGGACCATATAATCCGAAAACGTGAAGTGTATATGATACAAATACAGGTTTTTTTTTTTTCTGGAAACATCCCTTAGGCTGTGGTTAAACCATGTCTCCACCATATCCTGTCTTCCAGGAGTGCTAGTCTTGCAATGTTCGCAGGAGAGATTCTGTGAAGTTTAGAAAGTAGGAGGCGAGTTACTGGCGGAAGTAAAGTTATGAGGCGGCATCGTGAGTCGTGTCGGGATAGCTCAGTCGTTAGAGCGCTTGCCCGCGAAAGGCAGAGGTCCAAGGTTCGAGTCCCGGTTCCACCACACAATTTTAATCTGCCACGAATCGGTTTCATAAATCAAGATATATCGTCACAGCTGATCTCTGAATTCGTTATACGGCATTTTTCCATAGGCTCGTGCAAGCGTTTAAAGCTACATAGAGGATACGCCATTGAAATATTTGAGTTAGGGAACTTGGAAGTTGCAGCTTAAGAACACAATAACGTGGTTTATTTACATTGTTTAATTTACAATTAACTACAAATACCATATTGACACAATGAACGTACCATTTGCGTTGTAGCGTGCAAATGATGCTAAGCTGACAGCCAACAACCTCAATTCAAGCATATCATAAAGGGACTGGATTCTGACGCGCCCTGACAAATGTCTGCAAAGTGTATCGAATCACATCAAAAACAGCTACAATTCTGGCAACTTATTCCCTGTCCATATCCATTAGGGTCTGATGTACAAGTGACCTTATATACCTCCACAGGAAATAATCAGAGATTCACGTCTGGTGACCTCGGAGGTCATGGAATAGTAGACACTTGTTGGAGAAGTACGCAAACCCTGCAGCACAACTTCCCAGCAATGAGGCATATTCTCATTACTGGAAACAAGGAATGGGCAAGTAAATAAGTATCACAGTATGTATAATCCTATATGTATGTTAGATGTAAATAAGCTGGAAAAGGTTTTTCTTGCTTTCATATTATTACATAGTTGTTTCAAAAGCTTTATTCTGCACCTGATTGAAGTAATTAACGATAGAAATGTAACAAAGCAAATAAATGCATTATTTAACTTTACACAAGTTAAAGTCATATAAAATGTCTGGATAATTTAACTGTGATTATTGTATGTTAACTCTTTTCAAATATATTATACCTGCAATAAATCGGTCTCACAAATATAATAAAGGGATACTTCAGTCAGTTATCTCTTGATGACATGTAACACACGTACTCTCTGTAAACAGATGTGCTTGACCTGGTAAATCTATTGCGCTTCGCCGGCCGCGGTGGCCGAGGGGATTGAGGCGCTCCAGTCACGGTCCGCACGGCCACTACGGTCGGGGGTTCGAATCCCCCCTCGGGCATGGATATTTGTGCCGTCCTTAGTTGTAAGTAGTTCATAAGTAGTTTGTAAGTTTAGGGACTGATGATCCCGTAGTTAAGTCCCATAGATTCTACAAACATTTGAACATTTATCTATTGCGCTTCACACGAACATTCGACGTGCAGTTATCTTTTTTTCCTGCCGCATACGTGGCAACGGCCTTTCTTTCTTATATCTGAGGTCGTGCTGTGTTAATGAAGGGCACTCCCTCTTCAGAATTTCGAAATGTCGGTCGGCAATCACATGATTCTCGATCTCCTTTCCAAGTGTTCGTTCTTTAATGCATACGCTGAAATCTTCGATGCTTCTAATAAAGGTTGTCATGGAATGATTCTAACATTAACCCAGCGTGAGTGAGGTCGGGTATGTGATACCCGAGGTGATTCAAACAGATGATTAGTGGACGTCATTGTTACCACACAGATCTTACTGTCACAGTAGCTAGAGGTAAGGGAGAGGATGGCAAGATGAGATTATTTTTCTGCCAGTGTCAGAGGGAGATACACGTGTACAAATGTGGATGGGGTACTTCATATCCGACCTCGTAGTTGGTGTCACATTTTTGAGCTGTCAGCAATTTTACGAGATACATACTTATTTATAGTATTCCTTGAATTATTTTTAGAATTTAGAATTCTCAAGATGTCTTACGAAGAACATGAACGTCGGCCACAAGAAATACTAGAAAAAGTTTGAGAAAAATGTTCAAACGGTAGTTCCTGTGACTCCGAGAGTGAAAAAGAAATTGACAACGTTTCTCAAAGAAGTGAAGAAAGTGAGTCGGAACAGGAGTGTGTTTTGGATCATTTGGAAGAGCCAAAATCTTTGTTAGCGGCTCTTAGTCAGTCATATGAGGCACGTGAGCCTTTTTATACTTCAAAAGATGGTACAAAATGGATAAAGGATTGTCCTAGACAAAGTGTTCATATTCGTTCAGAGAATATTATTATCAATTCTCCAGGCGTAAAAGATGCTGCAAACAAAGCCAAAACACAGACTGAATGTTGGAGTCTTTTTATAACAAACATTATATTGAATACTATACTTACATATACAAATAATCAAATAAGGAATATAAGGGGGAAATATCCAGAAAACAAAGAGCAGTATCGCAAACACGGTATTTTACTTATTCATCTTCTTTAATAGACTGCATTATTAATATCCCAAGAAGAAAAAATTTTCAATACGCGATTGTAGTATCAAAAATTCGTCATCAGAATTTCGGGTATCTCATACCCACCTCATAGTCGGTGTAACAATTTCTCACCTCATTTACGCCGAGTTAAGCGAAAACGGCGTACACTTTCAAAATTGTCAGAAGGAAACTAGTATAAAACAAGCAGGTACGTAACTTTCTTGAGAAGCAATGCAATACCTAGGATTCTTAATCGCGGGATAAAGAGGTGGGGGTGGGAGCTAAGAGAGACAGGTAAACAAATACGTAGAGTTGCAAAACTGCACGACTCTGCACTATGGTGCAGCACTACGAAATTCTCGGATGGGGTAGTGAATACTCCAGGGCGCCTGCTCGAAGGTAAAGTGGACTCCATCGATCGAAGATTCACTAGCTCAGATAGTTCAGTGCAGCATTCTATGTGTCCTCTTAAACTTTGCGCGCTTTTACGCAAAAATCCTGTGTGATACTCGACCTTTTTTTGCGCAATTAGCTGCTTGTTCTGGACTCTTGCTTTTAACTGCCCCCTGTCTCTCGTCCTGGGGGCCTGGGTGGCCTCAAAATCTCAAATGTATACGTGTATTTCCAAGTGGGCGAGGAGGGGGGATCCGTCATTTTGTTTTACCGCCGCCCCAGGCTTTCAACTGCCTTTGTCCGCCACTGTTCTCGACTGTAATGATTGGAATAAATTTCACAAACATTTTGCAGAAGGGGTGTACTGTGATTTTTAATACTTTTTCCGTTTGAAGCATCTATCATATATTTTCATCTGCTCGTTTTATCTTATCACGTTACGGGGGGTGGGGGCGAGTGTCACGGAAATGTTGCACGAATTGGGGTGGAAACCATTAAAAGAAAGACGTTATTCATTGCGGCGCGATCTGTTTGCGAAGTTTCAATCGCCGACTTTTACTTCTGAATGTGAAAATATTTTGCTAGCACCCACCTACTTAGGGAGTCTGACCATCCCAATAAAATAAGAGAAATCAAATCGAAAACGGAACGATTTAGGTGTTCTTTCTTCCCGCGCACTATTAGAGAATGGAACGGTAGAGGAAAGTTATGAAAGTGGTTAATGAACCCTCTGCCAGGCACTTAAATGTGATTTGCGGAGTATCTATGTAGATGTAGATGATGAGCTAACACAGGCGCGAGTTCAGTTCTTTCTAAAGCGACACCGACAATAATGTCCATATCATTCACATTTGTAGCGATGTGAGAATTAAATCCGAGCAATTCTCACGGCTTATCCTTTCTAAAGTAACATTTGAAAAAGTATTTCAGCGTTTCCGCTTTTGGTGTATTTCCGATCGACGATCACAACCCCCTCCCCGGAACACACACACACACACACACACACACATACGAAGAGGGCTGAAAAATAATAACGAAAATATATGGAAGAGCAATTAAAATTCCTTCAAAGGAGGTGGTCGAGGGAGCGGAAAGTAAACGCCATCGACCGATAATGGACTGCGGAGCAATTTGCGCGGCGGAACGGGCGCAGCAGGGGGCGGTATGGGGTTGAGATGGGGTGGGATGGGGCGGCGCGGCATGGGGCTGACCACGTCTGCTGGCAGCAGAGCTCGCACGCCGTCTTTGTTCCCGGCCCGCAATTTTCCGCGCCCCCTGTCTAAATTGCTGCGCTCTAACCTCATTACGCTCCCCACACGTGTGATGAGACATGCTAATCCGGTAAGAAAGTGATTTAGAGGAGCGCCGTACAGCTTCCGATATGGAGCTGGGGGGATGGCACAGTGCCATGTCCCCCTGTAAGGTCTTAGCTGTCGTGTGTGTACGTGTGTACGTGTGTGTGTGTGTGTGTGTGTGTGTGTGTGTGTGTGTGTGTCTGTGTGTGGAGGTCTGGACGTAAAGCCAGAAGCGCAATAAAAGCCCGTTTGAGTGACTGCAGGATGGGTCGTTACAGGCGGAGCTGAGGCCAATTAGACCAGCTGCGCGCGAGGCATTTGTCACTGACTTCAGTGAGCCACCATTACTTTATTAAACTCCGGCTGGATCAAGGGAGGCTACGCTAAGAACGTAATACGGCTTTCGTAAAGGCAGGATGTGGCATTCAATACGTGGTCCACTGTTCTCTATGTAATGAATCATTTAGAACCGATCACTTGTTGCAATTTCGAAGAGATATATCAACTAGACAAGGTCAATATTCTGCCCACGATATTTTACTCCTACTATACCATATTTCACACCATTAGGAAACCACATAATCGTTACTCTCCCAAAATAAACAATATCAACCATATTACTTAAGTTCATTACCATTGTTTGCTGTTTCTAACCTCTAGCCGCGGTTGCATGGAACAACACCGTCTCCATCGACATCTACAGTCTCACCACATTTCTGTCTTTCCTGCGTATGATTCTCCCTCGTTTTTTTTGTACCTCTTCCTTCACCCTGACAATCCACCTATCTCTTTCCTTTCTACTAGGTGTTATGCCCTACATTTCTACCTCAAATATCTTCCTTGCTGCCCTCCCGTCGTCCAGTCTTTCGACATACCCACACAACCCCGGTATTGACTCCTCTGTCTCCTAAAGGAGGTCTGGGTTGGGTTGTTTACGGGGGACAAAACTACAATGGTCATCAGTCTAAAGGAGGTCTCTCTTCCATAATTTCTCCCAGTTTCTAATTACTACCTCTGTTCCTTTTCGTCAATGGTAATTCTCTTCACTGTAATTTTATCCAATACGTTTGTACCCAGCTCGTCTGCCTATTCATATATATATATATATATATATATATATATATATATATATATATATATATATATATTTTTTTTTTTTTTTTTTTTTTTTTTCAAGTCTGCTGGTAGGTGTTGTCATTGTTGAACATGGACTTATCAGAATTTGTGCTGGGGCTGGATGCAAATCTGGGTCTCATGGTCTTTGTCACACAGGCACACTGACTTCATACACCTTTATGGAATACTCAAACTCCTACCCCGTTTCACCCACATTCTAATATGCCCTCCTACTTTGACCATTGTACTCCATTGCTCGCAGCTATAGTAGGCGTCACCTACGAGGGCGGTAAAGTTTTCAGCCGTTCTGTGCATCCCCCTCCATTGCCGCAATGACAGCCATAATGTTCATTCTATCAGCTCGTGACTGGCGCTGAGTTCGTAATGTTCCTCCTGCAGGCGAAACTTTTGGCGCTCGGCCGTGACACCTGGATTACAATTAGGAATTTGCAGCAACTGTTCTTTCGCACATGTCTGAAAGAACAGATACTGTAGTTCCTAATCTTCTTCATAACACACCTTGACGACGCATCTGAGTATCGAAACAGTGCACAAATAGTTTAATTAATACTTAACTGGAAGAGTGTAGAAAGTTGAAATAAGCAGTTCACATTATATAAAAGAAACAAGTAATTCCTGTAACTCGGGAGTTATCAAAGATGGGGTCCAACATGGTTCGCTCTTGGGTCCTTTTCTGTTCTTAATATACATTAAAGAGTTGCCATTCTATATTCACGAAGATGCTAAGCTTGTTCTTTTTGCTGACGAAAGAAGTATAGTTATCAAGCCTGACAAACAGGAATTAACTGATGAAATTGTAATTGTAAATGATGTCTTGCAGAAAATTATTAAGTGGTTCTCTACAAATGGACTCTCATGAAACTTTGATAAGACCCAGTATATACAGTATCATAGAGTCGGAACAGAAATATGTAGCTAAGGTAGAATATTGAAAATTTTTTAGGTGTTTGCATTGACGAGGGACTGAATTGGAAGAAACACATTGAAGATCTGCTGAAACTTTTGAATTCAGCTACTTATGCTATAAGGGTCATTGCAAAATTTGGTGAAATACATTTCGGTTAACTAGCTGAACTATGCCTGTATTCATTCACTGCTTTCATATGGGATCATCTTCTGGGGCAATTCAACGTTGAGGAAAGCAGTTTCATTTCACAAGGCAGCACGTTCTATTTGTCACCACCGGTGCGAGGTCCAACGTATAACCGCATCTGCGGTGAAGTAAGGGAAGCTAACACTATCTTCGCGTGTAAATCTTATTATATACAAAAATTGTGGTGTTTGTGCCTATATCTCACTTTGCAGCCAAAACTACACATTGAAAACGAATAGTGTTTGTATATGGTAGTACGTATCAGTCTCCCACTGCGCACAACGGTGATAAAGGGTTGATAACTATAAGGGGGTGGAAGATATGGGAGTTGAAAATTACAGAATTATATAAAATTCTATGCGTGAGTGTCAATTTTTTGTTCCTTAGAAAAAACTACACATAGCAGACGAACTATCTCTCGATGTTTTTGTAGTACAGTCTCCTGTTGTGCACCATAACAGTTCCGTGTTGATAGCTATAAGAGGGTGGAAGGTATAGTGATTGAAAGTCGTCAGTGAAACGTGATGCACATTCTGCAATTGTTTTTCTGCAACAAGCGTATGAATGAAGAAAAATAAGTGCATATTGCATTTTGAAAAGTAAAACTACCAAGAAACATGCCAAAGTATAATTTTTTTTTTTTTTTTTTTTTTTTTTTTTTTTTTTTTTTTTTTTTGCGTTCTCGATCCGTTTCTAAAAGACAGAAAACGGTGCTGAACAGTGAATCTATAGTCGATAGAAACTTGAAATTTCTAGACGTTGTTTATCTTACACTGAAGACATCAGCGATTTTTCGATATTCCCGTCCCTAAGGGGGTGAAATTGGGGGTGAACGATTTTTCGAAAATACGTTGTTATTCAGGCAATTTTGAAGCAAGAAATACAAAACTTCGGATTTAAATTTTTGATTGCTATTTTAAAAACACGTCACACATTATTTTAGGAAATTCAACCTATAAGCGGGTGAAATAAGAGAAAATCTTGTAAGGGTGTTACTCAGACTATTTTAATGCAAGAAATGCGAAAATATGGATTTGGAACCAAGGTTAGAATTAAAAAAGAAAATGTATTTCGGGATGTTTTGTTTTGTGCCATCAATGGTGCAGTAGGTGGTGGCACTTAATATCAAAATACTTGAATAGGAAATTATTTTTAAAACTAATTGTATGAAAAATTGTATTTAGAAGTAGAAACAACCAATGCAGACCATCTAGTCCACGCATGCGAAGTGGCGTATTTGCGAAAGAACAAACACCACATCAATACAATAAGCAATTATTTCAATTGCGGTGATGCACTAACTTTTCAGACATTTACCTCTACAGTACGATTACAGAAACGGTGATTATGTCTGAGAGTTCTAGTTCCGATAAGAGGGGGAGCACACGAGTTTCTTGCTCTCGACCTGAGCACTGAGCACTAGAAAAAGACGCAGTGTTGCCAACGTGTCCTCCACAGCAAACCGCCGCCGTGGCTTGCGCTTCCAGGGCCTCTATGCGGTCGCCGCCGCCTCCCGCAAGTCGCAAAAACTCCCATTTACTTCCATCTCGCACTCGTCTCCCTGCCCGCCGTGGATCTGCTAAATTAATTAAATATTTCTCATTTTGGCGCCGCGGTACGCCACTGCCACCAGAGAACCTGACTCACACACACACACACACACACACACACACACACATTCACTCAGTCTCACTCTCGCTTTAAACCACACACATCACACACACACACACACACACACACACACACACACACACATCTACAAATACGCGCATGCTACGCGCGAGTGATTTACCGGCCAGCTAAATACGTCGCGACCACCGACAATTTTTCACGCTACACTTTTTTTTCGCCTGTCGCCTCCTGGATGCTTTTTGTTCCCCCAAAAAAGAAGATTTTTATTGGAATGGCCATCCCTCTCGGTCGCGCTCCGGTCGGCGTCCACTTCTGGTGCGCCCTTTTTTTTTTTTTTTTTTTTTTTTTTTTTTTTTTTTTTTTTTTTTTTTTTTCGCGCTGCGTCCACTCGTGCCGTTTCACTGTTGATGCCATTGATTAAATAAAATTTGTCACGCATCCGCTGCGGCGTCCCTTATGGAGCACCGCGACCGTTCTCGAGCATAATTAAACAAACGCGCCACTCAAATTGAGCGCGCAACCCTCTCCCCACTTCCCTCCCTGCAGGCGAAACACCTACGCAGTTTGCGCACTGGCTACTCGGCTGCAGATCCATCGATAATACCACCAACTGCCAAACAGCCGTAGCACCTCGAACTTAAGACTGCAGAGTACGACGACAAGGAGGTAAGCAAATCGGCCGGCCGCGGTGGCCGAGGGGACTGCGGCGCTTCAGTCACGGTCTGCACGGCCACTACGGTCGGGGGTTCGAATCCCCCCTCGGGCATGGATATTTGTGCCGTCCTTAGTTGTTAGTTGTAGCTACTTCATAAGTAGTTGGTACGTCTAGGGACTGATGACCCCGTAGTTAAGTCCCATAAGCTCTACAAACATTTGAACATTTTGTAAGGAAATATAAAGCCCGATTACAATTACTTGCAAGGTGGCGTTTGTCACGTGGAGTTAAAGTATTGCCACATTTGAAGTCAGCAACCGCTCGGATCTAGGCGTCGCACAAACACTGCCGGCCAGTTCAGAAATGCTGTTTATATCAGAGCCTTGGGTTGCGCTGGGCCTTGTACGAAGCTTTCTCTCGGGGCTTTCCTGCAGCCTTTGTCATTGACATACTAGCAATATATCAAAAAAGGTACTTGTGATCTTACACCTACGTGAATGTTGCATGATTATTCATCGAACATTATTTTCAGTCGTTGTGTATGAGACAACAAAATCACGACGCATCGTTACAATAGTTCGTAACACTCATAATATTTTTATTATTATGCCAGTTAAGGTATAGTACAGCTTGCAACTTTACAATATAGGTGCTCATTACTCCTGGTATCTACATCTACATACATTCTCCTCAATCCACCCAAAGTTGCGTGGCAGAGAGTATCTAGTACCACTATGTTACTAGCTTTTTACACCGTAATGAAACGAGGAAAGAACGTATACTTATATGCATCTGTAGGAGCCCTATCTCTCTGATCGCCGTCGGAGGTTCGAGTCCTCCCTTGGGCATGGCTGTGTGTGTCGTCCTTAGGTTAGTTTACCTTAGTTTAAGCTTAGTGTAAGCTACGGACTGATGACCATGCAGTTTGGCCCGATAGATTTACAAACATTTGCACATTTTTTATCTTTGTGGTTTTCACGTGAAATGTATGTTGCCGCCAGTGGAAACTTACTGCAGTCCGCTTCAAATTCCGGCCCTCGTAATTTCTTCAATGGTGTTTCTCGGAAAAAATACCACCTTTCCTGCACCGACTCACATTTGAGATCCCGAAGCATCTCAGTAATACTCGCACATTCATCGAACCTAACAGTATCAACCTTAGCGGCCCTCCTCTGAAATGCTTCTATACCTTCCTTTAAACCGCTCAGTTGAGGATTCCAAACACTAGAGCAATAAGCAATACGCGAGCGTTTTATATGTGGTCTTCTTTACAGACAGTATTTAGTCATCATCCTCACATCACTTGTGGATCTCTCAAGTAGTAAACGAGAAGGTCATCACAATACCACAAATCGAAGGAAACTCCGACCTTAAGTCATAAGAAAGCCTCCTTAATACGAAGGTGTTTATACATATTAGAGAAAATAGAAAGTTTCGCTTAAAGGACTTAACTGCGGGGTCATCCGGCCCTAAACTTAAAAACTATTTATGAACTACCTTATACTAAAGAAGGCACAAAAAACCATGCCCGAGGAGGGATTCGAACCCCCGGCGGGTAACGGCCTCGCGTATCGCAACGTAGCGCCTCAATGCACTTTTTTTTCTATTTTTTTCTTTTTTTTACTCTCTTCTTCTTTTTTTTTTTTTTTTTTTCTTTTTTTTTTTAAAGGGAGTGGGGTGTGGGTTTTGGGATGTATGCATTCTTTATTTTATTTTATTATTTCAACTTCATCAAAATAAAAAAGCCTTTTCCTGGCAGACATAGAAAATTTGAATAAGGAAATAAAAGCTTGTGTATTATTTTCCACGCGCCTGTCACCCCCTTTAGGCTATTCTCTCTCTTGTTTATATATATATATATATATATATTATTATTATTATTTGCGCTCTATACTAACGGATTTAGCGTGTCCGTGCACAACTAAAAACGAAAAACAGTAAAGTAAAGAAAACTCTTTGTGGGGAGTGAGTTTCCGGGCGGTCGACTCCAATGCTTCTGCCACCAGGCACGTCTTCTCGTTTTGTTGTAAGAGGTAACCGTTTCATCATGTTCATCATATGCCTCTTCATCGTTATCTTATCAGCTTCTCATACCCGGAACATTCCAGCTCCTTGGAGGATCTCGTAACGCACTCCCCAGAAAATTAGAAAAATATTGTTGATACTTCGGGTTCCGTATCAGCGCCATATGTTGTTCTTGTAAATGGTTCCAGAAGTCCGGCACATGCTTCGCGCCGTCGCGATGCAAATAATACACCGCCTGGGCTCGAATCCACGTCACCGCGTTCGTTTTGGTTCGCGGGTAATACGTTCTGTCTGGAAAAAGGACAATCTTTGGGTCGATATTTTGCTGTCCGACGCGCAGTAGAAAGCCAATCATCTGCGTCACCAGCCGCCATTCTTCCGCAGAGGGCCCGCACATGAGACGATGAGCATCGTCGTCTAGAACCTGGCATACTTGGCATAACGGAGTGTTCACCATATTGATGGCGTGCAGGCGGGATCCAGTAACTTTTTTACCGTTAACCAACATGTACCATGTCGTTCTTGTTTCCGTGTCAAGTGTGGCATGATGAACTGTCCGCCATACCACCGGCCAGTGGATCGTGGGGTGCCGTGCTTCCACAGGGTTGGCGGGGCGCCTGCTCGTAAGTATCCGGTAGATGTCGCGCGCTGTCGGAGATCTATTTATTGGGAGTTCTGTCATAATATAGCTATATTCAAGGAAAAACTCTCTGATATGTTGAAACGGTGAAGAAATGTTCTGCACCATCACCGGCGCTTGCCGAGAAGCTGGCGCCAGTTCGTCTACCAAGATTCCTGACAGACTCTTGTGCTGTCTTCTCCATGTTTTCAATGTCGCGCTAATATATAGCGCCACCGATCGATCGTGAACGTGAACAAGCCCGAGGCCACCTCTACGAGTTGGTAATGTCAGAGCCTCATACCGGATCTTGAATAGGGCTCCCGTGCTGACAAAGTATCCAAACGCTGCCAGTATGCTTCGGGGGATCATCTTTGGCATCGGTAGAATCTGTGCATAATGTGGAATGCGCGACGCCAAGTATGTATTTATATAAATGACGCGTTGAATCATATTTAATGTCCGCAGTGCGTTCGCTTTGACACCATTTCGTATGGTTATGAGCAGCCTCTTGAAGTTGAGCGCGACCGATCGTCGTACATCATTCGTGAAGACGATTCCCAAATACTTGATCCTGTCCCGTAACGGGAATGGGGCTACGCAGTCGGCAGGTAGTCCTGTACCTATATTCAAGGCGACGGATTTGGCCACATTCATACGGCTACCTGTAGCGGCACCGTATCGATCGATCCAGTCCAAAGCCGCGTTAACGTCGTTGCCGTTTCTCACCACCAATATAAGGTCGTCGGCATATGCTTTGCAACGAAATGTGTAGCCACGCATCGTAATTCCTGTTAGGCGCTGGCGGAGGCCGCTGAGAAATGGTTCAAGAGCCATGGCATATATGATCGTGGACAAAGGACATCCTTGTCGAATCGATCGCTGGATAGTTAGGGGCCCAACCAATCGTCCGTTGACAAGCACTTTAGAAGGTGCCCCATGTAGTAGTCGCATCACTATAGTTATGAAGGGCGGCGGGAAATTCATTTGCGTCATCAGTTCCTTAATGTAGGTGTGGCTGACTCTGTCGAAAGCACGATCGAAGTCTATAGAAATCAGAGCTCCACGTAGACGACATGCTTTCGCCAGTGCGATCGAATCGCGGTATTCACTAAGCGCCGTCTGGATGTTGTTGTCACTGCCGAGGGACGTCTGGTCTGATGACACCACGCGATGCAGAACTTTTTTAATTCGTGTCGCGATCAGTCGAGTGAAAATCTTGAAATCACAGTTAAGTAGTGTTAGGGGGCGATATTCTCCGATTCTTGTGCTGGGTGATGTTTTAGGTATTGGGACGATGACGCCCTCTACAAATGCTGGCGGAAGTGGCTCTTCAGGAGACATGAGTTCACGACAAATTTCCGTCCAATAGGGAGCAATCAAGTGTTGGAAAGCCCGATAAAATTCCAAAGGTATTCCGTCAGGCCCTGGCGACTTATTGAGTGCGCCCTTGCCTATGGCATCGATCACTTCGTCCTCAGTAATGTCCTCTAGCAGTATCGCTTGCGCCTCTTGATCTAGAGTCCCGAATAGCGTGTTAGTGACTTCATGGAGGGCCTCCCGCTCTAGTTCTTCTGCGGTGTATAATCGGGTATAATAATCAGCGAAGGCACGTGCTATGTCATTTTGTGACGTGAGATGGGAGCCATCATCAGTGTCAACGGTATGTATTAGGCCCCTGCGACGTCGCTTACGTTCCTGAATAATATGGTGCATCGATGGATGTTCACCCGCAACACGATCCATTGTCCTCGCTCGGACCGTTGCACCTTCCAGATGAGAGCGCATAAGAGCGACGATTTTAGCCTTAGCTCGTTGAACCATCATTTGTCGTTCCGGTGAAGGGGCCTGATATGTGCATTCTCTTAGTATAGTGAAATAAAAGTTTAAAGTTTGCCATTTCCACCGTGATTGTTCGCGCCCCAACGCAATGAATGCACGCCGTATCGCCGGTTTTGTGCATTCTAACCACCATCTTAATGTCGTAGGGTAAGTCCGTCGTCGCCTTACGCAATTATTCCAAACTTCTTCAATAACTTGATGACACTCCGGAGCTGTAAGATGGTCCACGTTCATCTTCCATATGCCATGGCCTCGCCACACTTGTTGTCTTTGGAGGCCGATCGTGCAGATATAAACCGAGTGGTCAGTGAAGGCCGCTGGCCATAGCTCTGCATCATGGATGTCACGTTGGAGGCAGCGCGTAACGTAGACGCGATCTATGCGGCTGCCGGAATGGCTGGTTACGTAAGTGTACCCGGTTCGATCTCCATGTACATATTCCCACGTATCTACCATCCGAAGTTCCTGTGTTAAAGTTCTCAATTCTGGACATGGATTATAGTGTGGGAACTGGTCCTTCGGCGACAGCACACAGTTGAAATCGCCGCCAAGGATGCATTCAGCGTGTCGCCCTAGAAAGAGCGGAGCTATTTCTTCGGCAAAGAAGTGGGATCGTTCTCTTCGTTTTTCCGTGCCGGACGGTGCGTAGATGTTGATAAAGAGCACTCCAAGTACCGTTATAGCCATTCCTCGTGCCGATGGTAAGTATATGACATCCTCCGCTACAAGACCTTCCTTTAGGAGCATCGCTACGCCGCTACCAGTGTCTGAAGCTGGTGACATGAAGATGTTGTAGCCATAGAAAGACGGGAAGTCGCCGACGTATACTTCTTGTAATAGAGCGATGTCTATGTCTGCTGCGCGCAGCATATCCTTTAGGAGGGTAGTCTTGATTTGCGACCTTATATTATTGGTGTTGATGGATGCTATGCGGTAGGCTTGTTGCTGTCCTACTCGTTGTTGGGCGTGCATAGTAAGCGTGCATTGTTATTGCTGGCGCGTTCTCCTTCGGTGGTGCCAGTGAAGCGGCAAACTTTAGTTATGACGGGACTCCGTGGGCGGTGTCATCGCAACCGCGGTGCTCGCGGTTAGCGGAGCCTGGATTTCATCGATGTCGTCGAGTTCACTTATCCAAGAGGGGCCCTGTGTCCGGAACTTTGCAGCCACAGCCGCTGGCACCGTATTTTCGTTTATCGTGCGAAGTTGTTGGACTTCTTGCGGGACGTCAGAGATGGTCTCACTGGTGTGTCCTGGGTCCTCAAGTTCAGCGTTGTGATGTTGTTCGTCGTCAGAGGCTCCGGTACTCTCCATCGTGGCGTCCTCATCATCTGCCCGATCTGTACGTAGGAAACTATCATCTGATGGTGTGCGACGCCGTTTCCTCCGTCGTTTGGGGGATCTCTGCTTGCGTTGTCGTACATCCGCATCCGCATCCTGTGCAGAGGCTTGGTCGTCCGGTGCGTTGGGCACAAAAGCGGCCGTGGGTGGCACCAGCCGATCGACGTCCATAGACGCCTCCGTTGTAGCCACATTAGTCTGTTGTGGTTGGTCCGAAGCGGGTTCCACGACTGTCATCTTGGCAGCGTTGTCATCATCTTGTGTCACCTCTACTGTGGAATCATCCACCACTTGATACTCAGTATCGTGCGACGGAACATCTTGTCGAGTAACGGCAGAGTAGGTAAGAGGCATAGAAACGGTCGTGGGTGGTGGTGCAGTTTCGCCCGCCGGAACTTGTGTGATCCTCCTTTGGATGCATTGCGAACGTAGATGGCCTTCCTTGCCGCAGCCAGAACAGGTCTTGGGCTGACCGTCGTATATAATTATGGCTCTGCAACCTCCGATAGTGAGGTAAGACGGAACGTGCCTTGTAAGGTCAATCCGTACTTGTCGCACCCCATTCAGCACGGGGTATTTCGTAAATGTGGTCCATTTTTCGTGAACATGGCTGATAACACGTCCATACGGTTGTAAGGCATTGACCACTACATGTTCCGGAACCTCGAAGGGCAGCTCAAAGACTCTTATAGTGCGGATTCCTGCGTGGTCGATCGAAACTGCTCCAACATTGCCATCGGCATGTTTAAATTTTAGTCCATCCGCATGGTCACGTACAAGTTTGTCACATACTGTGTCGTTGCTCAATTTCAGATATACCACACTGCTCGTGATAGAGAAATGAATTCCAATCACATTCTCGGGATCGATTTTTAGCTCTTCCTCTATGAAACGTTCGATTTCAAATGCTTTGGGTCGTGCGTATCCAGGCGTGAAAGAGATCTTGATAGTTGCTTTCCTGTACGAGTGTTCCATTGCGTGTCAATAAGTAGTCACTCGCGAGAAACACAAACGGTAAACAGCCGCGCGCGCGCCCGAGACTCCGCGGCGGGACGTAAACACGTCCACCTCACCGCACCGCTGCCTAAAGCAGACTGTGCACTTGGCCACTCCGCCGCGGCTGTGTTTCCTCCTTAAAGAGGAGTTTCATTGTACACTACTCGTAAACCATAAAAGTAGCAAAAATGGTAATTTTTAAAAAAATAAAAAAATAAAACTAAGAAAAATTTGACCCCACTTTATTGGGAACTTACAATCAAAATAGCAAATAGTGGTTGCTACGTTTTCATTCCCCGTTTGTATACGTTTTATATCCCTATAAGAGACTCTCAAATCTTAACACAATCTTCTATTTGTCTCAATATGAATAACCGTGAACGTCTCTAGAACTGCCTTTATTTGTAACGTCGCTATGACATCTGTCATCGTCGGATGAAAAAACCTCTTAAGTCTCAAATAAAAATTGAGTGTCAGCGATAAGCTCAGTACCTGGTAGGGCCGTCAACTGATTTTATCCCTGCGTTGGTCTTTGTTTTATTAGTTCAGAGTTATTAGATATATTATTGGCAGATGCCGAATCGGCGTTATAAATGAAGAGAGTTTTAGCGATCGAGGCGGTTTTGTTCGTTTTGATGAAAATGTAGATATAAATGAAAATTCCTCAACATAAGAAACATTTTTCTTTCTGAGTCTGCGAAAAAGAAACATGTCTTTAATTTAACCAAGAGATGCCCACGTTAATAACTAAGATCGATGAATGCTCTAAATAGTGCACAAACGTCTAGCGATATCGGCGGCAGTCTGTCATTCGTTATACTGTGGACAGGCGCTTTGTCTGAACGCCACTTTGCTGTTTCTTGGTCACAACTTCGAAGCGTTTTCTCGTGACTTCTGCTTACGTGACCTGGCTCCAAGCGACTTTGGCTTTTTCTAAAGATGGAAGGTACTCTATATGGTCTCACATGTATTAGTTATTTTCCTCAGCGAGTTCCCAGAAGTCAAAACAAAGTCCTAAAGAAGTGAGCAACGGCGTTAGTCTTGTAAATGCCTCGTGAATGTTAACGGTATGTGTTACAACTCCGTATCCGGACATGATACGATCTATGTAGACGTACGTAATTCACTGATTATTACCACCTATATCTGATATAAATTGTAAACTATGGCTTTCCAACTATCACTCTTTTAACTTGTATTGCAGCGGCTGTGGAATAATGACATCGACATAGTGAAAGCTATGTATGTCGTGGAGAACATCTGTTCCATAGTAATCGTGTGAATGTTTTGTGAAAAAAAAATCGATGGTGTTTCTAACTTTCAATTTACTTCGTCAATCGTGTTATTGACCATTAAAATGGCTACACCACGAAGATGACGTGCTACAGACGCGATATGTAACCGTTAGGAAGAAGATGCACTGATATGTAAATGATAAGCTTTTCAGAGGATTCACAAAAGGTTGGCGCCGGTGACGATACCTACAACGTGCTGACATAAGGAAAGTTTCCAACCAATTTCTCATACACAAACAGCAGTTGACAGGCATTTCCTGGTGAAACGATGTTGTGATTCCTCGTGTAAGGAGGAGAAATGCGTACCATCGCGTTTCCGACTTTGAAAAATGTCTGATTGTAGCCTATCGCGATTGCGGTTTATCGTATCGCGACATTGCTGCTCGCGTTGGTCGCGATACGATACCTGTTAGCAGAATATGGAATCGGTTAGTTCAGAAGGGCAATACGGAACGCCAATATGGAGTCAATATGGAGATTGATCAACTGCTTAGGGCGGACACTCTGTCGGACATCGGTTTGGTTCCTGTGGATGCTATTGATAGGTGGGATTTCACTAGACATGGCCTACATCTCAATAGGAAAGGGAAGGGGAAACTAGCTGGGTTGATAGCAAAGTCCTTAAGGGGGGACACTGCAATTCATGAAGGTACTTCTTTTTTAGGCTAAGATCAGTGTCCAGTGAGCTCAGGCAGGCAGGTGCTAAAAATGTTGAAAAATCAAATATTTCTCAGAGAAGTAAAGTAAAAAATAATGTTAGCATTTTTCACCAGAATATTGGGGGACTAAAGAATAAAATAGATGAGCTTTTAGTTTGTTTAGATGCTATAGAAACTGATAATGTAATAGATATACTATGCCTGTCTGAGCATCACATTGTCACCGGTATGGAAAATGTGAATGTCAGTGGATATAAATTAGTCTCAAATGTAAGTAGAGATAATAAGATAAGAGGAGGAGTTGCCATATATGCCAAAAGCTATCACAGTGTAAAAAATTTAGAAACAAAAAAGTTTTGTGTAGAGCAGCATATTGAAGCATGTGCCTGCCAGCTTAAACTTAATGATGATTATCTTATAATTGTAACAGTATATAGGTCCCCTTCAGGGAACTTTCAGTTATTTCTGGAAAACTTGGATGCCTTGTTGTGCTATCTGTCAGATAGGGGGAAGCAAATTATTATTTGTGGTGATTTCAATGTAGATTCACTGAAAGAGTGTAATAGGAAGAAAGACCTGGAAGTCTTACTTGGCTCATTCAATCTGACATCCGTTATTGATTGTCCTACTCGGGTAGTAAAGGACAGCAGTACATTGATAGATAACTTTTTTATAGACCAAGATAAGTTTAACAACATAAATGCTTGTCCCATTGAGAATGGTCTTTCGGATCATGGTGCACAGCTAGTAACAGTATATGAAATAGCTCCGTTCAGTAATTCGAAACTGTCCACCAGAATAGTGCGCTCGATTAATGACTTAACAACTAAAAATTTCAAAGAAAGTCTACAGCAGTTAGACTGGGATGAGGTTTACAAGGAACCTGATGTTAATTTAAAATATAATTTATTTCACGATACATTTGTAAGGGTATTTGATAACTGTTTCCCCAAGAAATTAGTAAAATTTAATTCTAAGAAACCATGCAAAAAACCATGGCTTACTAAAGGTATAAAAATATCGTGTAACCGAAAAAGGGAACTATATCTGTCCGCAAGAAAGAGTAATAACCCAGAAACAATAAAATATTATAAAAGCTACTGTGCTACATTAAGAAATGTTATTAAAAAATCAAGAAGCATGTGCATCATGTCTGAGATTAGCTCCTCTGATAATAAAATTAAAACAATTTGGAATATTATTAAAAGGGAGACAGGGCAACCAAGAGCAGAGGAAGAGGGTATTACCATCAAAACAAATGAAAACTTTATCAACAAAAAGTCAGAAGTTGAAAACATTTTTAATGATTACTTTTTAAATGTTGTGGAGAAAATAGGATCTAAATGTTCATTAGAAGGAGCAAGGCAATTAATGGAAGAGGCCATACCCACACAATTTGATACAATTGAAATTCCACCCACCTCACCTTCAGAAATTAGGAAAATAATAAACTCTCTCAAGAGTAAACGGTCATATGGAATTGATGGCATTTCCAGCAGGGTATTAAAAACTTGTTCCCAGGAGATAAGTAGGATTCTCAGTCATATTTGTAATAGCTCATTAAAGCAGGGTATTTTCCCAGATAGACTGAAATATGCTATCGTTAAACCTTTGCATAAAAAAGGGGATACATACGATGTCAACAACTACCGGCCCATCTCACTTCTGACAGCTTTATCAAAGATTTTTGAAAAAGTTATGTATTCTCGAATTGCTTCACATATTAGTATAAATAAAGTTCTAACAAAATGTCAGTTTGGTTTTCAAAAAAGCTTTTCAACTGAAAATGCTATATACACCTTCACTGATGAAATATTAAATGCTTTGAATAACCGGACATCACCAGTAGGGATTTTTTGTGATCTTTCAAAGGCGTTTGATTGTGTAAATCATGGGATTCTTCTACATAAGCTTAAGTATTGTGGTATGAGTGGGACAGTGCACAAATGGTTTAAATCATTCTTAACTGGAAGAGTGCAGAAAGTTGAAATAAGCAGTTCACATGATGTAGATGACACAATTAATTCTTCTAACTGGGGAGTTATTAAAAATGGGGTCCCACAAGGTTCGGTCTTGGGTCCTTTGCTGTTCTTAATATATATTAATGACTTGCCATTCTACATACATGAAGATGCTAAGCTAGTACTTTTTGCTGATGATACAAGTATAGCTATCACACCTGACAAACAGGAATTAACTGATGAAATTGTAAATGATATCTTCCAGAAAGTCATTAAGTGGTTCTCTACAAATGGACTCTCATTAAACTTTGATAAAACCCAGTATATACAGTTTCATACAGTAAATGGCATGACACCATTAATAAATTTAGACTTTGAACATAAATCTGTAGCTAAGGTAGAATATTCAAAATTTTTAGGTGTTTGCATTGACGAGGGACTGAATTGGAAGAAACATATTGAAGATCTCCTGAAACGTCTGAGTTCAGCTACTTATGCTATCAGAGTCATTGCAAAATTTGGTGATATAAATCTCAGTAAACTAGCTTACTACGCCTATTTTCATTCACTGCTTTCATATGGGATCATATTCTGGGGCAATTCAACATTGAGTAAAAAAGTATTCATTGCACAAAAGCGTGTAATCAGAATAATTGCTGGAGCCCACCCAAGAGCATCCTGCAGACATTTATTTAGGGATCTAGGGATACTCACTGTAGCTACACAATATATATATTCACTCATGAAATTTGTTATTAACAATCCGACTCAATTCAAAAGTAATAGCAGTGTGCATAGCTACGACACTAGGAGAAAGGATGATATTCACTATTCAAGGTTAAATCTAACTTTGGCTCAAAAAGGGGTGAATTATGCTGCCACAAAAGTCTTTGGTCACTTACCAAGTAGCATCAAAAGTCTGACAGATAGCCAACTAGTATTTAAAAAGAAATTAAAGGAATTTCTGAATGGCAACTCCTTCTACAATGTAGATGAATTTTTAGATAAAACATAAAAAAATATATAAAAAAAAAAAAATTAAAAAAAAAAATTTACAAAAAAAATTCTTAAAATATAGATTGTCAAGTATAGACATAATTTACTAAACTGACACGTTCCACATCATTACGAAATGTCGTATACATGATCTAAGGAACAAGTATTAATCTAATCTAATCTAATCTAATCTAATCTAATCCATGCTGGATCCTAACGGCCTCGTATCACTAGCAGTCGAGATGGCAGGTATCTTATTCGCAAGGCTGCAACGGTTCGTGCAGCCACGTGTCGATCCCTCAGTCAACAGATGGGGCCGTTTGCAAGACAACAACCATTTGCACGAAGAGTTCGACGACGTTTGCAGCTGCATAAACTATCACCTCAGAGAGCTTGGCTGCGGTTACCCTTGACGCCGCATCACAGACATGAGCACGTGCGACAGAGTTCGCAACGACGAGCCTGCGTGCACGAATGGCAAAACGTCAGTTTTTCGGATGAATCCAGGTTCTGTTTACAGAATAATGATGTCCGCAGCCGTGTTTGGAGACATTGCTGTGTACGCACATTGGAAGCGTGTATTCGTCATCGCCATACTGGCGTATCAACCAGCGTGATGATACGGGGTGCCATTGGTAACACGTCTCGGTCACTTCTTGTTCGCATCGACGGTACTGTGAACAGTGGCCGTTACATTTCAGATGAGTTACGACCCGTGGCTCTACCCTTCATTCGATCCCTGCGAAACCCTACATTTCAGCTGTTTAATGCACTACCGCATGTTGCAGGTTCTGTACGGGCCTTTGAGGATACAGGAAAAGTTCGACTGCTGCCCTGGCCAGCACATTCTCATCATATCTCAGCAATTGAAAACGTCTGGTCAATAGTGGCCGAGCAACTTGTTCGTCACAATACTCCAGTCACTACTCTTGAAGTGTGATGTCATGTTGAAGCTGCATGGGCATCTGTACCTGTACACGTCATCCACGCTCAATGCCCAAGCGTATCAAGGCCGTTATTACGGCCAGAGGTGGTTCTTCTGGGTACTGATTTCTCAGGATCTATGCACCCAAATTGCGTGAAACATTAATCACCTGTCAGTTGTAGTATAATATTTCTCTCCAATGAATACCCGTTTATCATCTGAATTTCTTCTTGATGTAGCAATTTTAATGGCCAGTAGTGCAGTTACGTTAACATCTCTGTGTTACACGCTACAATTCGGAGAGGATAGAATTTGGGGTTTGCAGCTTGCGTCAGCGTAGTGGGAAGGTTAACAGGGTAATATGAACATCATATAATTTGTAGACCGATATTCACCAAAGAATAAAAATATAATGCCCTACTTTTTAGCAGCCGCTCGGTCGTTCCTGTAACTTTTCACTTTCGTTCCATAATTCTCATATACGAATGTAAACTAATTTTTTTTCCTCTTCTTCGCTGTATCGATCATTAAATGATTGTAGTAATGTGGCCAACTTCTTCTTGTTTTCTATTTTATGATATCCATATTTTCTTGCTATATTTTCTTAGTTTAATTGCATGGTAGCTTCACTGAGCGTCAAAAACTACATCTCCTTTACTTTGAAAAAAGTACTTTACCTACCATGGTATTTCAATACGTTGTAGTTTTATTTGGTAGTGTTGGTTTAGTTTTTCTGTGACTTGGTCCACGAAGCAGAACTTATGGTTCACATGGTAACTCGCATCTTGAAAAAATAAATTTAAAATGAGACCCTTCACAATTACTGTTTGTTTTCACTAATTAAATGATCTCACCGGCGTGAAAAATGATTCATTCATGTATGTAACGCTTATTCAAATTAATAACTGTATCTCAACTTTTAAATTAAATTTTAATTTCGAAACAACAAATGTCACAGTTACATGAACCTATCGTAGTGAATTTGGTAGGATTGAAACAAAGTGCTTCGTGTTTAGCACTACCCACGACAATCAGAACGACGTATTATAGCGAAGCCATTGCACAAAGAGCAACCGCAGAAAACATAATGAGGTATTTTTTCTAAAGGATAATGTACGCTTGGACACGTATGCGGTAAGGATATTGAGAAGTTGTAATGAAATAGTAGAAGAAAAAAACTGTAAAACGGTGACAACTGTGTTACAATATTTTGAAACAAACGCAAGTTCTCGATTACCATCACGAACTAAATTCATAAAGCACCTTTAAGATGTATCTCTGCAGATAATTATGTACCACACAAGTGAGTTTGTGAAGAAGTTTAAATAAACAGCCAAAGAGTTGCACGTAAAAGGTTTATTGGGAAACTTTATCGAGGTTTCGATGATATGAATATAAAATCATTCAGAATGTGTTATGCTGGTCCTGAGGGCAATAATATTAACATTATCCAAAACTAGGTAAAGGCTTGCAATCAACCTGCACATGCAACCTTTTGTCTGATTATTTAAACCTCCTATAATAATAATAATAACAATTTCGTATGTTTCATTGGCCTGGTGCAAGTCTTTCATTGGACGCCACTTCGGCGACTTGCGTGTCCCTAGCCTACTCAAATTATCCAACTGGGAAAAGGGAACCTACAGCTCAACGTGGAATCCGACCCACGTGTCGTTTTGGCGAATCCTCACATCGTTGAGAGGTGAAGGTTAGGTTAAAGCACAGACTGAAAAAATCCGAGGTCCGTCCGTGTTTCGAACCCGCGAGCCTTCTGTTTCCAGTCCAACGCTTTACCCAAAGACCACCGGACCCGACTCAAGCATCCTAAAGTATACTGTCTAACAGTTATTCCATTGCAGAAATGTTTAAAATTTTATAATTATGTTTTAATAATAAAAAAGAAGCTTGGAGTGATTCTTGAATAACTCGCGTTATACAAACTGGAAGACAACCCTTCAGTAACAGAAAAGCTGACATGTAGATATTGAGAAAGGCGAGTCATGGTACACACAATTAATACAATTAGCATAGTGCAACAGAAGGTTAATGTAAGTATCTCTTTAATGCAATTCAGATATGATGAATCTGTTCATTTAAATATGACGTATTTGAAAGTGAAGTAATATAATTTTTGAATAAACAATCAGGTAAATAATTAGTTTTCACGTTAATATCGCAAAGATTTACGGTTGTTGTTGTCTGCAAACTGGTTTGATCCATCTGTACAGGCTACCCTGCACTGTGCAAACCTCTTCAAGCCGCGCGGGCGTAGCCGAGCGGTTTGAAGCGCCACGTTACGGATCGTGCGACCTCCCGCGTCGGAGGTTCGAATCCTCCGTCGGGCATGGATGTGTGTGTTGTCCTTAGGTTAGTTTAACTTAGTTGAAGTAGTTTGTAAGACTAGGGACTGATGACCAAAGTAGTTTGGTCTCATAGGATTACAAACATTTGAACATTTTTGAAACCTCTTCAACTCCGAATAGGAACGGCAAACTACGCTGGTAAAAACATTTAAGGGATGAATTGAGATATTTTAGTTCTCAATTACTGTCATCTACACAATGAACTAAAATCGTTCGACCTCTATCTGTCGATTTTAAGATTGTAGACAAGAACTTTACGGCGTAATAATAGAAAGTTGTCGCAGAGGGTACTGGTGCTGACTTATGTTTACCAAACGAATTACACTAGCAGATGGATTCAGCTTGTGTAGTGAGCTTGTAGTGTAATTCAAAATCAACGTGACTTACTCGTATCCATGGCCACAGAGAGCCATAGGAAGCTTGGAAGCAGGACAGACGTAGAGCGAGGTGACTGCAGCTATTGCGGTGTCCCAAAGTGTAAATTCCAGAACTTGGACGTGATTTCAGACAACAGGAACCATTAAACTAAGGCTGGGTCAAGGTCGCCCACGGGTAATATCAACAAGAAACAGAAGACTGAAGCAATTCAGATCCAACACACCCTTTAGGCAGCTACAGGACGCGCACTATCTTCACAAACAGTTCGAAATCATCTTCGGGAGTGTGGTCTCTACGCAGAGAGGCCTATGGTGTGTCCCTCTCTCAACCCGCGACACCGTTTAGCTCGCGGAAACTGGGCAGGGGAACATCAGGATAGGAGTCGTAAAGTATGGCCCGGGTTCTGTTCATAGATGAGTCAAGATTTTGTGTTCATCCGGACAATCGTCGTTCCTACATTTGGAGTGAACGTGGAACAATCCTGCTTATGTGGAGTAGAGATCACCATATCACTGTGATGGACGAATAGTGTGGGTAGGAGTCATTCTGAATGACGTTTTGACTGCTCAGTGGTATAGTGACGAGATCCTTCACTTCTTGTTCTGCCAAACACTGGTGCGATAGGAGATGGGTTCCTTCTGGTAAGCGACAACACTCGCCCTCACAGAGCTGCACTGGTGGACCACATGCTTGCAGACGAGGGAATTCTCGAATGGAATGGCCAGTTTGTTCAGCGGACATAAATCCGTTTGAGCATATCTGGTATGCACTTGGCAAATGCTTTGTAGCCCGATCAGCACTTCTCCACAACTGTTGCACTCATGGAAGATTGGTCAAATATGCTTCAACAGCTGATTTATAACCTCATCCTGCCCACGCCACGCAGGTGTGCAACTGTACAGGCAGCCCAAGGTGATCGAACACCATATTAGTGGGCAACGAGAATGACACCTTGACTATTATGGTAGTCCTATGGCACATCGCTCTAAGCAAATCCGATGTAAACCTCAAGTAATGAGTTGAAACAGCAAAATATCGTACTGTATCATACACAAATTATAATTGTAACCAATATTTGAATAAAATACTTTACCCAATGTATATTGTGATATCTCAACTGTTTCCCTAGTAGTCTTAACAACGTACATCATTTTGAATCTGATTACTGTATTCGTCTGTCAAACTCCCTCAACGATTTTTGTTCCACATACTATCTTTTACTGCTAAACTGACGATTCCTTGATGTCTGTGTGTCACACCAACCTATCTCTTCTCTCGTCTTTTCTCCCCAATTCTGTTAAACGCCTCCTCGTTACTTGGGTGAGTTCCCCATGTAATTGTTCATCATTTGTCGGTAGAGACATTTCAAAGCATTCTACCATATTTCCTTCTGAACTTCTTATTGTTCTCGTTTCCCTCGAGTACAATGCTACACTACAGACAAAAACTTTCACAAAGTATTTCATAACATTTAAATTAATATTCGATATCCATTAATTTAGCTTCTTCAGAATATTTTTTTTTTCATAGTCATTCTGAATTTTACATCTTCTTTACTTCGGTCATGCTACCCAAATAATAAACCCTATCAACTACTTTTATCGTCCCATTACCTAATCTAATTACTTAGGAGTTTAGGTATTACTGCCAGTAACTGACTGTTATACCATTCGAAAATAATTCATGGTATACTCTACCTTCCACCTTATCCATCTCATCACCTACATGATGACGTCAGCTCTGGAGAGATTTACTGCGTAAATGAAGGCATACAGAAGTACGTAACCTAGAAACGTAAGCAGTATGCTATATAAAGGGTACATAAAAGCACTCGCCCAAAATATTAATGCACGGTAAGTTAGTCGACTTGAGTTACAGTATCATTGGCAACGGCCAATCAGTTAAGCCATATTGCCTCTCTTAGGCTGTATGAAGTATTTCGAATAAGTTTTGCCGGCCGCGGTGGCCGAGGGGACTGAGGCGCTCCATTCACGGTCTGCACGGCCACTACGGTCGGGGGTTCGAATCCTCCATCGGGCATGGATATTTGTGCCGTCCTTAGGATAAGCTAGTTGATAAGTAGTTTGTAACTTTAGGGACTGATGACCCCGTAAGTAAGTCCCAAAAACTATACAAACATTTGAATATTTTTTGAATAAGTTTTATTTTGCTCAGGCTGCAGTTGTTAATGAATGCGAAAAAAGATTACCATCGACGGAAGAGACGATCTCACGGAGTCGGAGATAGCGTTGTTGCAACACGCACTCATATACATGTAATTATTGTATTACCATTACGAGCACTTAAATATCTGGTGTGATCGCGCACTAGAATCAGGCCTACTGGCCAAGTTACGCTTCTCCCGGAAGCAGGGAACTCACTCCTTCCACTGTGCTGCGGTACTCACCACTCGCCGGCCTGGATATGCATCCAAAGTTATGCACAACACTCACCTGGAACAAAAAGAAAAGCGAAACGTGACTCACTGGTTACGTTACTAGCCGTATATTCCCTCACCAAATCTCTCAACATTCTCTGTATCTTATGGAACCGGTGGGGGAATCTAGTGTAGTATTGCAGGAATAGGAGAACAATTACAAATAACATATGGGAACAGTTAAAGAAGCAGCACAGGAAAATGGCAGAGTATTTAGAGTTCTGTCTCACAAGGAGACCAAATGGGTATCGGATTTTAGAATTCCTTTAATTTTATGTTTCGTGTAGTTTATAACTTAAATGACAATCCGCAAAATCCATTCGATGCAACTCTATAAAAAATTTTGGAGGTAAACGACTTTGAAGTTTTACAAGTACATTTAAGTAACAATAATCAAAATATTTGCGGTATCTTTCCGTGTAGCTCAGGTGGTAGCGTTCTGGTTTCGCAAAAGTGGATCGAATACCGCTGTGATTTTTTTTCGTTGTTTTCGAATTCAGTTATATAAAGCATTTTGGAATCTCTACTTCCATGTGGTGTCATTTTTTCTTTATGTGTGTGAAGACGAGCTGAACACCTTGTCACATAAAAGATGGTTATCTGCTTGGGAAGCTATTAGTAGCTATGGAGACGACATTCCAATACCGTCATAGCTCTTCACGAAGTGAACAATCAAAGACTATCAACGTCAACTAACAGTGAATCCAAAACTGTAGAAAAAGTAACTTTTTTTCTTATTTGAACACAACGAAGGAAAAGAAATAACTGTCACGGGAGGATTCGAACTGCCGCAGCAACCTTTCTTTATTTTTTACAGAATATATGACATCAACTGCGATTAGGCAAAGCTGAAAATGTGTACCCAGCCGTGATTCGAACCCGGGTCTCCTGCTTTCTAGGCAGTTGCGCTGACCCCTACACCACTGGGGACACAGTGATCATCGCACCTGCAAGGACTACCTAAGCACGCCTCCCGTTAGATACAAATTCCCAGCTTCGCCCTGCCCACAGTACTCAAACTCGTAGTTATGAAACTAATTCCCGTAAGAGTAAGGGCTTCAAACTTGCCTACTCCTCCCCACTAACGATAGGATCATTGCCCGTCACCGGCATATTATATATATACATGTGGCGTCTGTTCCGAGAGAACAGACGTCACTTCTGAACCTGCAGTTGTTATTATTTAATATTCACAGAATATATGACATCAACTGCGATTGGGCAAAGTTGAAAATGTGTACCCAGCCGGGATTCGAACCCGGGAAGGGTCAGGAACAGAAGTGACGTCTATTCTTTCGGAACAGACGCCACATGTGCTTCTGTAGGGGGAGGTCGCTGGTTCGATCTCCGCCAAGTTCTGGGATTTTTATCTGTCACCTTCCACTTCTTTCACCACTGGCAGTATTGCTCATGTGAAAAATACAGAGTAGCACCGTGGTTTGGAACCATCTTTAAACTGTAGGTACCCCTATAATTGGCTGGTTAAGAAGTTAGAAGGTCGGAGGAAGGCAACGGCATACCACCTCCAAACAAGACCATGCATAGTAAAGCACTGTGGTGTTCAAACCAATCCTCGGATTGTTGTCTGCTTTACCATTTAGGGGTATTTCCGTTTCTTGCGGTCGCTCATCGAGTTTCTTCGTTGTTCCACTGGTTCCTGGCTCAGCATTTTTATTACAGAGGGCATCGAGCCGTGTTCCAGCGCGCTGAGCCACGGCGCCCGGGGAAAAAAAAACCTCTAGTAACTACGCTCCGCCACCTGAGCTACTCTGACAGACGCTGCACTTGTTTTAGTTATTGGTACCTACGTGTACTTCGCAAAACCTCAAAGTCGAGTTCGTCGAAATATTTTCAGAGCTGCGTCGAATGGCTTTGGCTGATTGTTATTTATGTTCTAAACTTTACGTGCCATAAATATAAAAAAGATCTATAATCCGATACCCAAGTGGTCTCCTTGTCAGAAGGGACATAAGACACAAAGTATTATTTCAATACTGAATGCATGATGGTAGAAGGCCACGAAAGATATAGATAAATACAGTGGAGAAAGTAATTTGAAACTCGAGAGTTGCGGCTGAAAACACCCTAATCTCGAATGTAAATGGAACAAACGACAAAATAAATAAATAAAACAGTTTGGAAAAACACTTATAATCCCTTCCAAAATCGTGGCTTTATAGCTGAGGAGGAGATGCTCAGTGAAACCGCATACAATTGCCTCGTCATCCTCTGGGATAAATGGTTTAACACATGTGGTGACTTCTTTTTAACTGTACTGTTCCATGGTCCTCTTGGACGGATGTTCGGTTTGTAAGCTCCCTCGTGCAGAGACAGGTCGCCCTGCGATCGTTAACAGATAATGAAAGACTAAGAAAACGAAAGCGAAAACTGGAGACAATGCCGTCTTGAAAGCGGTGCATGATCAAAAACCGGTATCATCAAGCTAAATAAAACTGTACCAGTGGTATACGTTGTTTCTCTGGAAACATTATATGACCTCTCTTGTTTCACAGTCGACATTTTAACGTGTCAACAAACACGCATCTTGTAAACAGTAACGTATTGAATTATACGGAATGGCAGGAGAAAATCGCTGTGCTAATGACACAGCCGTGGTTGGGATACTTCGAATAACATTTAAGTAACTTAGGACGGAGAGAGGTTAATTGCCTGCTGTTCACTTCATCCCACCGTGTGCAGTAAAATTTTCATCATACTTATAAACTTATCTACTACATTACTCGGTCCGTACATAGTAAATTATTCGCTACTGGACTAAATTGATGGCCTATGACGAACCAGCCTTTGAAGACTGATGTTATTTTAGTCACGGCAGAATGTTGTTACACGTAAATGGGCAGCTAAAATTGTCAGAGGAGGGATGGAAAGCGGACGATTGCCTTAGGTGGTAATGTACTCCCATGGGGCTACTCGAGCTTGTAGCACTGGCTGACTCCAAATAAGTCTCGGAACACAGGCTGAGTGTGTTACATGTTAATGAAGATAATTACCGGTCGTTAAAAATATGATCAATAAGGGTTACTCCCTCTCTCTGAATTATTTTTTTTAAACAAAAGAACGCCCTCTATTTCAGTATTGCCAATTTGTTAACTGACACACAGGCCGCTAATTTCTTTTCACGGAGCATCGTAAGAGAGCATTAGATATTAAGAGTTTAATACATCATATGGATTTACTATTATAATCTAACTTGCAATCATCTAATATATAAAGCAGAGTGTCCATATGTTTGTACGTGTTGCATACAAATCTACAGTTTTGTTCCAATCTTTATAAATTTTTTGTACACGTAAGCTTCAATCCACAAGGACGGTCGCCGAAAGTGTAAGAATCACGATATATAGTTCACGAGATATGACGTCATCAACAATGAGATGCGCGAAAACTGCTGCATTTTGCGACAATGCTGCTCATTCTTTCCTAAACCATTTCAACCAAATTTAGTACACACATTCCTTACCGTGAAGTAACAATTGCTGCATGGTTAAGAATCATATACGGCACATGGTTCAAGATATATTAGGTCATAACCAATAGAAATCGACAAACATGCCATGTAATGCAGAGAGACTTTCGAAATACACTGTATGAGAATGATAGTACTTAGCGACTTGCAACAAACTTTAAATATAATTTCAAACATTTATTAAAATAGGACTTATACGACTTAACTAGGTGGTCATCAGTCCCTAAACTTGCCGGCCGAGGTGGCGGAGGGGACTGAGGCGCTCCAGTCACGGTCTGCACGGCCACTACGGTCGGGGGCTCGAATCCCCCCTCGGGCATGGATATTTGTGCCGTCCTTAGGATAAGCTAGTTGATATGTAGTTTGTAAGTTTAGGGACTAATGACCCCGCAGTTAAGTCCCAAAAGCTTAAAAAAAAATAAAAAAAATTCCTAAACTTAGAAACTACTTAAAACTACTTATGAACTAGCTTTTACTAAAGAAGGCTCAACCATCCATGCCCGAGGGGGGGATTCGAACCCCCGACCACAGCGACCATGCAGACCGTGACTTGCACACCGCAGACCACTCGGCCACCGGGGCCGGCTCGTTTGTTAGATTCTTAAGGCATTTAATGTACAAGAAATGTCCTCTTTTTATGCGAATAAAAAATTCTGCCTTCTACAATCGGACTGCTGGTCATGTGGGAATGGATACACGCATACCTTGCGCTGGCGGGAGCGGTGACGTCAACGCAGCAAGGTAGTGAAAGGAGTACGAGGTGGCCGGGAACGGCGCACTCGGCTGCAAAATATGCGCCGACCGGTGGGGAAGCAGATGCGTGTAGTCGGCCGGCCGGCGCAGGAGAACGCACGGCTCCCGGGCAGCAGGTGCGTCATTCCTCACGGCGCAAAGTGCTCGCGATACATCGCCGCCGCCGCCGCCCGCCACTTGGAAATGTGTTTCCGCGCGCAAAGCCGCGGGCCGCGCATCAGGATGGATAGCGCTCGTTTGTTTGGAGATTAAAAACAATGTTTCAGAGTAGTTCGCTCGCAAATGGCAGTCATTCATTTCTTGGCCGCGGCTCCGCAGACGGCCTCCCGCCGGCGCCGTATGCGAGTAGCAGGTAGCCGGGTCAGCGCTGTCCGTTGTTTAGCGCAACAAGTAATAACCCGCATTTGTTTGACTATTAACGCGCGCGCTAGGCCGCCGCCGCCTCGCTTTCACGTGAACAGCTTTTTCCTCGTTCCGAGAATGTCGCCCGCCGGAAAAAAAAAAAAAAAAAAAATAAAAATAAAAATAAAATAAAGAACTGCGGGCGAAATCACGAAATGTCCGCATATGCAGACTGAATTATTTATGAAAGTGGAAAAACAAAACAAAATATTCTGTTGTCCTTTTGAATTTTCAACGCCCTGCCCAAACCTTCTCCCTCCCAACCCCATCCCCCTTTACGCACCACCCAAATACACGCTGCAAAAACTTGTTCCTCTCTCTCTCTCTCTCTGACGAGTGTGTGTCTGCGTTTTTGTGGTTTAGCCTACGGTTAAAGCGTTGCAATTTACACAATATACAGCCCCCACCGCTCATATTCAGACGTATTTTCTTTTCATTTTTTTCTTTTCTGAGAACAAAAGACAATCTCTTTAGTTTAGTTCATAAAACGATTTATTCCAACTAGTATTGCCCGTGATGGAAATTTGACCATCTTTGTTTGCAAAGTCACGAAAAAAAGTAATTTTAATTTATTGAACACGGCAAATTTATAGATTTTATGTGAATGAAGGAGGTAGATGAGTTTCGTCACTTGGGCAGTAAAATAACAAATGATGGTCGCAGTACAGAGGATATAAAATGCAGATTGGCAATGGGTAGAAAAGCATTCTTGAAAAAGAGAAATTTGTTAACATCGAATATTGATTTAAGCCTAAGGAAGTCATTTCTGAAGGCATTTGTGTGGAGTGTTGCCTTGTATGGGAGTGAAACATGGACGATAAACAGTGCTGACAGGAAGAGGATAGAAGCTTTTCAAATGTGGTGCTACAGAAGAATGCTGAAGATAAGGTGGGTGGATCACGTAACTAATGAGGAGGTACTGAACAGAATTGGGGAGAAAAGGAATTTTTGGCATACCTTGACTGAAAGAAGGGATCGATTGGTAGGACACATTCTTAGACATCAAGGAATTGTGAATTTAGCGTTGGAGGGAAGTGTGTGGGATATGGGATAAAAACCGCAGAGGAAGACCAACAGATGGATACAGTAAGCAGATTCAAACAGATGTAGGTTGTCCTTCTTATGTGGAGTTGAAGAGGCTTTCTCAGGTTAGGGTATAGTGGAGAGCTGCATCAAACCAGTCACCAGGACTGAAGACCACAACAACATGCGAATGCTATGAGAACAGGTGAAAGAAAGAGCAAAGAGGAAATATGAGAGAATGAAAGACACAAATGAGGGAATTAATTGCTCTATTTCACAATTTAGAATTACAAATCTTCATTAAAAACAACATTTTTCGTAAATATCCTTTCATCATAAACTGCCTCATACAGACTTTTCGTCAGATTTGGTGTACTGTATTAAATCGTCATGACTGACCATGAAATTTTCATTCATAATTTTAATAACCTGCTCTACAATAGTTTCACACATAGCTACTGGTACTGGGGAAATTGACGCAGGATTATAGCTGATCATTTCTTTGTCTGTATAAACTGAAGAAGCATAATGCAGAGCACTGATTGTGTCTTTTAATGATTGAGCGGGCGCATCGATTGTTTAATTTTTTTTTTCCTTTCACGACGAGGCGCGTGGGGTATTCAATACATCACCTTCTATCATAAATTAAAATTCTCTTACGAACAAGATAAATATTTCTTTTTTGAGTAATATTGCTATTGTGCAGCACTACGAAATTCCCCTATGGCCTATGGGGCCATCATCACCCCAGCACGCCCGCTCGAGAATTAAGCCTCCTTTCAAATTTGTACTGGCGATGTTTCCAACACTCACTTCACTATTAGAAAATCATTGTTGGGTTCCCATTTTCCCGTAAAACTGTGTTCTTATGGAAAATCAACGGAGACACTTGAAATGTATTATTTAAAACAAGTGCTCTTTAAACACATTAATTGAAATTTTTGAAATGAATCTGAATACATTAATACTGCGTTCATATACTGAATTGTTTAATTATATTTAAAAACCATATTAAAAAGTTAAGAAATGAACATCACGATGAATTAAAAGAAAGGAGGGACAATGGGAATCGAACACGAACCTTAAGTTGGAACTCCCAGTGCTAACTGACTTGGATAATTTCATCTGTACCAATATGCCCCCTACAACGGGTTATAATGTATTGGCAAAACTTATAGAGAATTTGGAGTATCAACCTAAAATTTCTTTTTCTTTTTCCCACTCTTAACGGCTACATGCACACAAACTTTTTATATTCGCAGCATCTATGACAAACCATCTTTCGAATAATGTACGTTTCATTGGCCTTCTTGCATGATTAATACTGAAAATATATACCCTCAGTTTCGTATTATCGTATTTATATAATGATGTTGTTCGTTACAGTTTTTCGGTTTAACGGAACTTCGTGCTAATGTTTTGGTTTAATGACAACAAATGGCAGAAAAAAAAGAGGAAAGCGATGTGCATTAAAACACTCCATAGAATAAATCACTGCTTTTTGGTGGCTAATAACAGCAGCCCAACAGTTGTCAAAGTTTTTTTTAATCCTATTTCATTTTTATTATGTATAGCTTTAGTCTTCACGCATAGCCCACCATTACAAAATCAAATGAAAAACACGCACTGTCGTATCAAGTGGCTTTCTCTCATCACAGTTCAGGAACAGTTTGAAGAGATATTTTGCATTAATATGTTAACCCTTTCCAACCCAAGTTACATTAATTTGAGACCGAAATATTTTTTTGCCTGTTTCTATACATAATGATTGGACTAATTCATATTTGTTAGAATTTTTGATTGTATTATTTTTTCGAGGGAAGTTTGGGGGAACTCCATATGGCATCACTGGGAAGGATCTGTATTCTTTACCGGAACTAACGTCGTTTTCAAATTGTTTACCTCTTACAATAATTTATTAATTAAATTTTCAAGTTGCTTGTTTCCTTTAAGGTGCTATTAGAAGACACGTGGGAATACTTCGCACCGTTAGTGGATTGAGAATAAAGTTGGGAAAAATGGAAGTAAAGTTGAATGTTCACACATAGCTTTCTTTAGAATTAATCAATGCAACTGTTTAAAACTGCAAATCAAAGAGCTTGATCCAATGAGTGTTGTTAGGTCAAAAAGAACTGTGTACCTTAATTAGAAACAAAATATCGTAAAACAAATCGATTAAAATATTCAATGCGAGGACAGAAAGATACAGCGTTTGAATAAAAATAAAGGATGGAAAGACTTAAGTTAATTCTGATGCATTATGACAAATCTGCGAATGAATACCTCTCGTTTATAGAAGAAAAGAAGGAAATCGGTCGGATAGAATGGCCTGACCGACAGACTTCAGTTTACAGCAAGGACATCCCCATAAGAAATATTCAGAAGGAAATCGCGTTTGAGTATAGAAAAAGGAGAGCGAGAATTGTGTAAATTCTGATACTTGATGACAAATCTGTGGATGAAAAGCATTTGTTTAAAACAAAAATTATGGAAGTCGCCCGGGTAGTTTGGTCCGGCCAACTGACTTTAATTTTCGTAGATTCTTTAAATACATAATATAACAATTCGAAAGACTTTCTCCTTGTTTTATAACTTAGATATCAAGAAACAATACATATTTTATTACTGTATTGTAACCAATGCTCTGTGTTTCCTCAAAGTAATGCTAGAGAAGCAAACCACAATGAATTTCGAAAAGTCGTGCTGTGTTGTTAATATTCTTTGTACAAGTGGTTGACGCGACGGAATAGCCGTGCGCACTAAGGCGCCTTACTGCGTTGGGCGCGGCCGTCCGCCGTCAGAGATTCGAGTCGTCCTTCGGGAATGTGTGTTTGTGTTGTTCTTAGGATAAGCTAGTTTAAGTAATTTGTAAGTTTAGGGACCGATGGCCATTGCATTTTGGTACCATAACTTTTCAAACACTTGCACATTACAAATGGTTGGACCTAGAGGAACAGATAAAGATGACGATCCGATATGGCGCCATTAGGCTCGAAACGGTTAAAATATTTCAATTGATGTTCCGATGGAAGGCACAGCTGAAATAAATCATTAAAACAAATGCTTTCAGTAATACTTTCTGTTGTTAACAACGGTCGGTAAACGGTGAAGAGGGTATTTTCGGTATTCATATTACAGGCGAATTCCTCGTGCGAGGATTTGTCTCCCAAAGTAAACTGAATGCAAAAATTAAACAGTATAAAAGTTACTTAGGAAGTAGCGTTACAGCAATAACTCTTTTGTTCGCACAATTACAACTTCTCGTAATGAATGCAAGGCAAACATCGCGTTTTAATACGAGTCGTAACAGTCTCATTGCGCCATTCAGATTTCAGCACTTCACAAACACAGTTACAGACATGTTCATCTCGTTGCAAACGAGAAAAGCAGTTACAAAAGTTAAGTTTGACATACAAGGTGCGTCTGAAAAGTTCAGTGATTGGTACATATTTTACACACCACGCTTGCGAGGACGAGGTGCTAGAGCATACAAATTGAGGGACATGGCCACAAGCGCCCCCTATAGTGAAAAGCACTGCAGTGAAACTCTGACCCAGCTAACAGGCTCAGTGTGGAACTAGTGTCATTGCAACATGGAGCGCAAAGTGAACCAACGCGTTAACATCGAGTTTTGTTTCAAATCAGACGACGACGCAAATCCATGGGATGTTAGTGCAAGTTCATGGGTGAAGTCAAGTTTACGATACAGCCCGTGGGCTTTGACCAATGACGTCATTAGTCAGATGCTTACGTATATATACGAAAATAAGATAAACTTTTGTATCAAAGATATGGAATTATTTACATATGGTCGTTGATGTAATTAAATAAAGACAATTGGTATCTTTATTCGGTCGTGGTTAAACGGATTGGACGAGTTTGTCATAATTACATTTCATACACAATGTATTAGATAGCTTAAAATCTACTGATGACTTTTCAGTTGGCACCTGTATTGGATTCTGTACTCAGCCGCCCCCGATCAAGTAAAGCAAGGTACCTCATGAAATAGCGACATTTGGTTTCTTTTAAAAATTGTATCGTGAACTAAACTTGACCTCCCACTGCTCAACTGAAGAAGACGATATATATATCTCTTGAAACAGCGACATATGAACAGAAACATTTATATTATTACGCTATACTTTTACGCGAACGTTATGTTACATGTAGCTTTTAACGAAATCGTATACATTTATTGTAGTATTTGTTAATATAATAAAGTATATTTCTTGTACGTAATGTCGTAACTTCTTTGAGACGCCAGACTTGCAAGTGTATCATTTAAAAAAAAATGTATACTCTTCATTAATTAAAACTATTGAAATTATTACAACATAGTTCACTTTTTTTATTTTTCAATAATTAAAAATAAAATAATGTAATATAATGTAATATGATGTGTTTTATTTAGTACGCATATTTCTTAAACTATCTAATAATTATATATCTGTAAAGTCGTTTATAGTATTATCTTTGGTATATTAATAATCGATATATTTCTTGAAAGACGTCAGTTCTTCAAATATTATTACTTCCATATCTTTGCTTCGTATAAGACGTCACTGGTCAAAGCCGACGTGTTGTATAGTATTCTTGAATAATCCCAAGTTCATGGTGTTAAAACATTGAGTGAAAAGTAAATATATATAATTTTGTGTCTCGATGCCGCCTGTTGTCCTAGGTGTCGGTGGCCGAGTGGAAGAGAGACCGACACAGAGAAGTAGGTTGTTGTTGTTTGGATGTTTTTTGGGGACAAAACTACGGAGGTCATCAGTCCCCCAGAGAAGTAGGATGCACGCGCGTGCGGGTTCAGAGACTGAGGTGACCAGCCACTGGGACAGCAGAAACTAGAAACACTAAGCTAGATTAGTGGCCGACGTCGTAAGAACGCAGCGCCGTGCTTGCATGGCGGCGCGTTGCGAAAGTACGTGGCGCGCACTTCAGACTTGTGTGACACCATTGTGTGTATGTGTTTGTTTGCGTAGGTCGGAAAACAGGTGACGTCATTGCTTAGAGCTATTTCACAAGAAGCGTTTGCTGAGAGTTTCTAACGGCTGTACAACCCATGTCTGTAGTGTTTCATTATTCTCAAGCTGAGAATACATCTTTTTATTTGAAGCTGGGTAGTTCCCGCTGTCGCTTCTATAATTCTGCACGGCTGAAATTTAAACGAAAGGAGGTATTCTTACGGTGAATCGTGAGAAGGGACAGCGGCGAACAATGGAGACTTCACGTAAGTGTACTTATCTGTCTACGGAAGACACCTTCATAATGTGCTTAGCGTTGTCCGTGGCTACACCTCGGAAGAGTTGGAACGTACTGCCATCCCATGCCTTAAGAGCCTGCCGATGGTTTAAGACTTCTTCGTCGTCCATTGCCTCCGTGTTCTCCCGATCTCACGCATACCAGTATCGAAAACATCTGGTGGATTATTGATTAACAACTGGCCCGGGATTCAGCACCCACTGCTTTACCAGATAAACTACCGCAAATTTCAGGCAGCAGAATGGCCTGCTAAATCCCAACAACACATAAAAAACTTCTCTGGAGCAATGCTGAGGCGGGAACCACCGGTTAACATCCTCAATTGATGAAAATACGCTGTTCACATGGTCTACCTCACTTCAGATGGAAAAATATTTTCAATTACGTAATCAAGGTAGAACCTCTTATCGCCCAAAAGTATTTGGCTATGATAACTCTGTTTATTCTTAGTGTTGTTTTTGGATGGCAAACAGTGAACGAGTATTATGAATTGCTGTTTGTCACACATGTATCCTTGCTTCATCACAATCGCACTGGGATTGCTCATTTGTATGAGTGGTAGGAATAGAAAAATTAGAGGTGGTTATGTTCGTGAGGGAAAGAATTAGGACGTTCGTCTTACAATTTGTTCCATTCCATGATGATAGGTGCAGCAGCAGTGGAGAAATAATTCGAATAGAACTGCTTTCTATATTGAAAAATGCCACGTTCAATGTGTGATAAGATGGTCCTAGATAAATAAAGCAAGAAAAGCGAGTAAGTACTTAGCAGGATAGACAAAATCTTGGGTTTTCAGATCAGAAATAAATGGTCTTGGCAATGTTAGATGGCCGCGGGGGAATGGCAGCGCGCTTTAAGGCGCATTGCTGCCCAGTACGCGGCTGTTCACCATCGGAGGTTCGAGTCCTCCCTCGAGCATACGTTTACGTGTGTGTTCTTCTTAGCATAAGTTAGTTTAAATAGTTTATCAGCCTAGGGATTAATGACCACTTCAGTTTGTCCCGTAACGTTACAAACATTTAAACTGGGTGTTTTGTACACATTAGTGATTTTCTTGGATAGTGTTATTTTCTCTAGCTAGAATTGAGTGCGAAATGGTTGCCTGTTACTTGTTGTTATAAATTAGTGTACAAGTTCCAATAGTCTTAAAGGAAAATTCTGCTCAAATAATAAATAGTCGCCCATTCTAAGCACTAGAGACCTCTACTAAGCCCTATTAGACGAATTTTAAAAAAAAGTGTGAAGTTGAACGAACAACAAAATCATCGAATTTAGAGGAAGAACCCGCTTCTGAGATGTTATTCTGATAAGACCTGCAGATTCTACAAAAGCAGCTCATACCTGCAAGGGTATGTATTCGAGTAATCGGTACAAACAACTACTCGACTTCCGTATTTACGTTTACAGTCACTTAGCCAAATCACTTCTTATGATTGTAGGGTGGCTACGCAAACAAACAAACCCATATTTCAACATCGGAGCCAGTCTTCCGCTACTTATTCCATCGACGTGGAAAGACTCTTCGAGAATTTTCTTTCTGTTTTATATGAAGCTGTTTCTTCCACTGTCCGGGGATTTACATAGGTCTTCATATTATCGAAAATTGTGGAGCTTCCGTTATATTTTCACAAGTATTTACTGCATCTTCTGTCAGTTTCTTTGATCAGAAAATAATAAAAGGACAGTTTAGTTCCTTTAAAGACACACAGAAAGTCTAAGTGATAATATGCGATCTATTTGACGACATACTTTCCTGTAATTATTATTTTTTTTTTAATTCCGTCTTATGTAAGTAATGGAGTAGATTTCATGGCGCATTTCGAGGGTAAGTCAATTATTATCCGCAATTTAGTTATATTTTTGTTTATGTTGGTAGTACTGTCGTTTTACGTTGGTGACGCATGGTTTGTTTATTTGTTGTTATATCTTTGCAATTTTCAAGCTGCTACGTTAGTTTCGTTGTCACTGCCGTGCTGTTAATCATAGCTGCTCCGCTGTCTATTTGCACCAAAGAAGAGCAACGTTCAGTGATACGTTTTTTTGTGGGCGGAAGGTGTGTCAGGGGCCGAAATTCATAGAAGACTTTCAGTACAGTACGGGAGCAGTGTTTTGCCACGACGAAGTGTGTAGGAGTGGATTGAAAAATTCCGAAACGGTCGCACGAGTGTTCAGCCCGATGAAGGAGCCGGACGACCGTTTACCGCCACAAATGATGCTTGCGGTTTTTGGGATGCACGAGGTCCTGTACTGGAACATTACGGTGAAAGGGGCCCAACAATAAACAGTGTACGTTACAGTGAGATGCTTACTGACAGGCTAAAGCCTGCAATTCGAAGCAAACACCGAGGATTGATGTCAGAAGGTGTTGTGTTGTTGCACGACAATGCCCGTCCTCGTACTGCTGTCCACACTGCTGAAACGCTCCAGAAACTCAAATTCGAATTACTGGATCATCCTCCATATAATCCCGATTTTGTCCCTTCTGACTATCATTTGTTTGGTCCACTCAAACAGGCATTATGGGGCAGTCGATTTGACTCGGACGAATCAGTGAAGGAAGCTCGCGGCTCAACCGAAAACCTTCTTTTATGAGGGCATAAGGAAGCTTGTAGAGCGATGGACGAAGTGCATTGAAAGGCAAGGAGACTATGTTGAAAAATGATGTTCTTGTAAGTTTCGTATTTTATTAGAATAAAATTTTATAACTATTTTGCGGATAATAATTGACTTATTCTAGATTTGGAGAAGACTTTTGACAATGCTGATTGGAATAAACTCTTTCAAGTTCTGAATCAAACAGGAGTAAAATATAGGGAGCGTAAGGTTATTTACAACTTGTACAAAAACCAGACAGCGGTTGTCAGAGTTGAAGGGCATGAAAGGGATGCAGTGGTTGCAAAGGGAGTAAGACAGGGTTGTAGTCTTTCTCCAATGTTATTCAATTTGTACATTGAGCAAGCTATAAAGGAAAGCAAGGAGAACTTTGGAGAAGGAATTAAAGTTCAGGGTGAAGAATTAAAAACATTGCGTTTTACCGACGACATAGTAATTCTGTCAGTTACAGCAAAGGACCTGGAAGAGCAATTGAACGGAATGGACAGTGTGCTGAAAGGTGCATATAAGATGAACATTAACAAGAGCAAAACTAGGATAATGGAGTGCAGTGTAAGAAAATCGGGTGATGCTGAAGGAATTAGATTGGGAAACGAAGTAATAAAGGAGGTAGATGAGTTTTGTTACTTGGGCAGTAAAATAACAAATGATGGTCGCAGTACGGAGGATATAAAATGCATAATGGCAGTGGGTAGAAAAGAGTTATTGAAAAAGAGAAATTTGTTAACATCGAATATTGATTTAAGCCTGAGGAAGTCCTTTCTGAAGGCATTTGTATGGAGTGTTGCCTTGTATGGGAGTGAGACATGGACGATAAACAGTGCGGACAGGAAGAGGATTGAGGCTTTTGAAATATGGTGCTATAGAAGAATGCTGAAGTTTAGGTGGGTGGATCGCGTAACTAATGAGGATGTACTGAACAGAATTGGGGAGAAAAGAAATTTCTGGCATACCTTGACTAAAAGAAGGGATAGATTGGTAGGACACATTCTTAGACATCAAGGAATTGTGAATTTAGCATTGGAGGGAAGTGTGTGGGGTAAAAACCGCAGAGGAAGACCAAGAGTGGATACAGTAAGCAGATTCAGACAGATGTAGGTTGCCCTTCTTATGTGGAGATGAAGAGGCTTGCTCAGGATAGGATATTGTGGAGAGCTGCAACAAAGCAGTCTCCGGACTGAAGACCACAACAGAAAACTCTGGTATATACCACGGGAAATAGTACAATTTATGAGATATTCTCTTTTGAAAAAATCACCCAGAAACTGTCATTATGGAGCATCAGTCGATTTAAAGAAGGTTACATATGTTAAGACGGAGTAACATTAAAACTGAAAACTCTGCGTTTGTTCCTTACCTCACAGTGGTAACAAAAGGAAACGAAAGGAATGAAATGAAGGAGGTCGGGGCGGAAACAACAAACAGACGAAAAGCACCCGCTAATGGGCTTATTCAATTTACATCTCAGAGGCTGCGGCGCCTGCACAAAGGGAGCGGGCCTGTCTCCGGCCATGAGCGAGCACTCCTTGAGCCCGCGACGCCGTCCCGGGGCTCTCCGCAGCCTCCTTTTGCCTCCCCGGCAGTCACAAAGCAATTAATCGAATTAAAATTACATCCGGCGCGCACTATGGTGTTGCTTGTGTTTTTCTTGCGACCGCCCGCCGCGCCGATGGGAGGGGACTGCGGTAAGGTAAACACGGGGCCCCGCGCCCCCGGTCGATAGCCTGATTCCGCGGCCGGCCGCCGCGCGGCGCTGCTGCTCGCCGCCGAGCTTCGATCTGGCTGCCTGCCGGCGATGTGCGCGACATCCATTGGCCGTTGCGAAAACCGCTGTCGGACGGGACCACCGACTAATGCGTCGCCTTCGCGTCGTGGCGCTGCGCGACGGGCGAACTCCATTCAAGTCTTTATGCTCAGTGGCCGCGCTAAGGCGTCGGCGATGTCGGCAACCGCCGACGGCCTCGCGCCTGTGGGGGCCTCGCAAAACATTGTTGAAATTTCAGATTTTTTATTTCTTTTTTCATATATTTGATGTTTAACGGCGCTTTTCAACTGCTAGGTTATGTAGAGACGACTTGCATCTAACTTACACTAGCTTAACGAAAGGACGAACACATCTGTAACCAAGGATAGGATTCGACCCCCGACGAGAGCGATTTCGCTCACCGTGGTATAACGCCTCAGTGCGCTCAGCCATTTCCGACCAGCAGCTATTTAGTTCTCAAATGTTCAAATGTTTGTAAAGTCTATGGGACTTAACTACGGGGTCATCAGTCCCTAAACTTACAAATTACTTATGAACTACTTACTAACTAGGACGGCACAAATATCCATGCCCGAGAGGGGATTCGAACCCCCGACCGTAGTGGCCGTGCAGACCGTGACTGGAGCGCCTTAGTCTCCTCAGCCACCGCGGCCGGCTATTTAGTTCTCCGTATTTATTTCCGTATGAGTGCAGCAATGAAGTAATTTTTAGTTAAAGACTTGCAAAATTAAAAAAAAAAAAAAAAAATTGGAAGAAGTATATCCAAATGTTTATATAACAATCAGAATCACGCACACAGTTCCAATCAGTACAGGAGCTTCAAAAACTTAAAATTGATTAAGATTTACTTGAGAAGCACCGTGAGGCAAGAAACGCGATCTGCGTTGTCAGTAGTATCAACTGAAGCCAAAATAGTGGCTAGTAATAATTAAGATGTGATCTTAAAAAAATTCAGTGAGACGAAAGCCGAAAAGTTTCTCTGTTTTAATTTGTGTATGATTGTTGTAATTTTTGCCATTGCAATAATACTTGCATATTATACTCATAAAATTTTAATATAATGATTATTGATGTATAATTAAGCACACTTTATTTAACATTTTCTTCCTTACTGGAAAAATGAAAGGGGCCTCGCAAAGACGAGTTCGCCGACGCCCAGTTTTCGTCTAGCGCCGCCACTGTTGATGCTCATTTGTAAAACGGTTCTAACGTTCCACGAAGGAAAAGATGTGACAATATAGAACGAGCGCCTTTAGCGAACACTGATAATTATGTCTCACGTGAAAGTAGGAGAGGGGGGCAAGGATAACTATGTTTAACATCGAGTGACAACGGAAGGGCGGTCGTAAGATTATTAACTTCACATCTAATTATCGAAATAATATAATTTCAAATTCCAAGTCAAACGAAAATATATATTTCTATTTGTCTATTTGTATCATTTTTTGGCATTTGGCAACAGGTCAATGGGACTGTTTCTCACGCTCGCTCACCTACAGTGTTTTGCGTCGACCACCTTTGACCAGGGTTGCCAGACGAACTTTCCTAAATTTCCCCAGATCAAAAAAAAAAAAAAAAAATTCCCAAAAATAACATAATTTTGACAACTTTTCTCCAAATATCTGAAATCTGACAATTCATTCAAAATAGAATTTATCATCAGTGATGACAGCTTGCTGAGATGGAATTACATAATCAGGTTCACAGAAATACGATAATATCAAAAATTCTAGCACATGATTTAAAATTTTATTTTGTAAATAAACTTACAGCATTCCCAGAATAAAAACGACATGTGCACAATTAAGGCAGCAGTATTAGAAGACACAACAAATTAGCTTTCGATAACAGTGTAAGAGACAATTGCCTAGCAGTATAGTAAAGTTAGAACATATCAAGTCAACATGTCACTCTTCTATTGATATCTTGCAGCCACAGATATGGCGACCACAAAAGGAAAGATGTATCAGTTGATTTGAAGACAGACAGCAGAATCCAGATTATTGAAATATGTGCTGTTAGAGCTGAAACACCAGGGCATTAGTAGTAACACTAGACAGATAAAATATTTCCCGTTTCCACAGTAGCGAAATTCATACGCACGGAATTTTTTCAAGGCTACTGTTTCCCCAAATGTCCCCTTCACCCCCCCCCCCCCCCCACCAAAAAATATATACAGATTTCCCCAAGTTTGCGAAAAAATCACCCGATCTGGCATTACTACCTTTGACATACGCAGAATAGCCAACACCGCATTTGAGACTATGAAAAACGTGCGGTCGTCTGATTTTCGTCTTTGTTGAACTGCTTATAATATATGTCGACACCGCACTTCCACGGGGTGATGTGTGCCTTTTCCTTAATTCTGTAATTTTGTGACTTTGAGAGTATCTAAAGGGATTAAAATGAGTGAAAAAAAGTGAATTAGGAATTTTTTACTGCAAAGTATATCGATAACGTTGAGACTGCTACGCCAGTTAAAAGTACTGTTGTAAGGAATGTTTCTAACAAAATATACTTATCCTGCAACACGAAATTAAGCAACCACCGAACAAAGGGCCAGACCATATCCTCTGTAGGCAGAATACACAGTTAAGCTAACATGAACTGGAGATCTCGAAAGACTAGAGAAGGTCGAAAGAAGAATTCTGAGTGAAATACTGTGAACTAAAAGGAACAATAATGCAGAATACAGTTTAATAACGAAGACAGAGTTATACTCAAAAAGTGGATGAATTAACTGTTGTAATCAGGAAGAGAAGATTAGTTTCTTAGACATATCTACAGAATGGTTACCAGCAGGCTAACCACGCAGATCTTAAAATTACTCAACAGCTACAAATCTAAGCCCACGTCCTTAGTCGTAATTGGGAAAAGAATGGAAAGCACTGAAGTTACAGAAAAGACAGTAGAAAACAGATTACAATTTAGATAAGTAATGGAAAATGCAACATTTCAGTAGAGAAAGGAAACAAGTAAGGGGAAGTGGACTCAAGTAAACAGTGAACGACACTCTCGGACAACGAAGGAAAAGGGCAATAAAGAAAATTTAATGCAATGAAGAGTATCCGAAGTTGATTTATCGTACCCTCCAAATGGTTCATAAGAAAGAAGAAGCAGAATAAAGAATGGGTGCCGCGGTGGAGTAGCCGAGCGGTCTAAAGCGTCTCGCTGCGGAGCGCGCGGTTGCTCGCCGTGGAGGTTCGAGTCCTCCCTTGGGCATGGGTGTGTATGTTGCCCTTAGGTTAGTTTACCTAGGTTTAAGTATTTTGTAAGTTACGGACTGATGACCACGCAGTTTGGTCCGATAGATATACAAACATTTGAACATTTGTAAGAATGGGTTCAAAGACGATGGACTCAGGTTAATCAATTTTTCTATCTTTTTAAGAATTTGTTACGCGAATGATATTCATTTATTATGTAATTATGTTGCATGTTTAGTGGCCATGCAGACCGTGACTGGAGCGCCTCAGTCTCCTCGGCCATCGCGGCCGGCGCATGATTTCAATACACTGATTCAAAGCTGAATTAACGGGTGTTAATGAATGAGAATCCTTTGTTGACAATATTGTATCAGAGTGAAGTGCATGGTCTAGAAGTAGGGTATATTAATGGCTCAGGGGAATAATGTGGGCAGGGACACGGTCAGTTCCAACTAAAAATCCACCCACAATCATCTAACGATCGTTATCAAAGTGATATTTCATAACTAAAGCAGTCAACAATCCGAAGATTGGTATGTATACCACAGTGCTTTACTATGCATGGTCCTGTTTGGAGGTGGTATGCCGTTGCCTTCCTCCCACCTTCGAACTGACTAACCCAGCCAGTTATAGGGGGACCTACAGTTTAACGTGGGTTCCGAACCACGATGCTACTCGGTATTTTTCACATGGGCAATACTGCCAGAGGTGAAAGAAGTGGAAAGTGACACATAAAAATCCTAGGACCTTGCGGAGATCGAACCAGCGACCTTCGGATTTGTAGTCTGGCACTCTACCACCGTGCAACCGTGCACATTGCAACTGGATATTCTGTGTGTCGATGAAGACGTAATGGGACCGTCATATCGAGATGCTGGTAAAAGACACATTTCGGTTCACGTAGAGCGAGCGAAAACGGTGAACACGAAATGCTAAGGAACACGGCGTTCGGTGTCGGGCGCTGCGAATCGCAGACACGTAGGCGCTGACGTCGGAATGTATAAAGAAGCGAAATTGGAAGCGGCGGAGACGCGCGTGGGCTGGCCGACGAATTTTACAGCCGGGAGACCATCTGCGATCCCGCAAATGTCAAATCGATAGCGGCGCGTCGGCCGAGCCGTTACCGCCGGACGGACGGACGGTCAGCGGTCCGCCGAGGCACGGCCGCCGCACACTGTGCGGGGCAGCGCCGCTGCCGACTGCTGTGGACGCTCGCTGAATAAATAACAAAGCAGATAACGGTTTCGGTGCAACATAAAACGCAAATGCTTTAAATTGTTCAGTCCACCGGCTCAGTGGTTGTGGCGAGTTCGTCTTAACATATCTACATCTACTTCCATACTACGCAAGCCACCCGATGGTGTGTGTCGGAGGGTACCTTGAGTACCACTATCTATTCTCCCTCCTATTCCGGTCAAGTATTGTTCGCGGAAAGAAAGGCTGTCGGTACTGCCTATGTGTGGGCTCTAATCTCTCTGATTTTATCTTCATGATCTCTTCGGGAGATATTCGAAGGAGGGAGCAATATACTGCTACACTCCTCGGTAAAGGTATGTGTGGTGTCGCACAAGTCTAAAGTGCGCGCCATCTACTTTCGCCGCGCGCCGCCATGCACGCACGGCGCGGCGTTCTTACGTCAGCCACGAGCGCCCTCTGCTACAACTCCGCTCGTGGCCACCACTGAACGACATCGTTCACTTGGGACTGAGATAGGAACCAGTTAACACTACGGAATCAGATAGGCACCGCTGAAGACCTGGATATCGGATAGGCACTAGGCAGGCCTCTAGCTCAACTATGTATCAGAATTCTGCAGTACTGAGCTACGTAAAATTTAAGTATTACTAAGACTCTAAGGAATATATATCTCGTTCTAATTTACTCTAGTGTTTCTAGTTTCTGCTGTCCCACTGGCTGCTCACCTTCGTACCTGCACAAGCGTGCATCCTTTATTACTGTGTCAGTCTCATTCTACTCGGCTACCGACACCTTCGACGGAAACGAGACACAAAGCGGCGACGAGGTTGGGACACAAAAGTATGTTCTCGAAACTTCGACAAAAGCCCGTACCGAGCGACAGAGCGTCCCTCCTGCAGTCTTCCACTGAAGTTTATCGATCTTCTCCGTAACGCTTTCACGATTACCAAATGATCCTGTAACGAAGCGCGCTGCTCTCCTTTGGATCTTCTCTACCTCCTCTATCAACCCCACCAGGTACGCATCCCACACCGGTGATCAGTATTCAAGCAGTGGGCTAACAAGTATACTGTAACATACTTCCTTTGTTTTCGGAGCGCTTTTCCTTAGGATTATTCCAATGAATCTAACTCTGGCATCTGCTTTACCGACGATTGATTTTATATGGTCGTTCCATTTTAAATCACTCCGAATGCCTACTCCCAGATAATTTATGGAATTAACTGCGTCCAGTTGCTGACCTGCTATAGTGTAGCTAAATGATACAGAAGCTTTCTTTCCATGTATTCGCAGCACATTACACTTGTATACATTGAGATTCAATTGCCATTCCCTGCACCATGCGTCAATTCGATGTAGATCCTCCTGCATTTCAATACAATTTTCCATTGTTACAACCTCTCTATATACTACAGCAAATCCGCAGAAAGTCTCAGTGAACACCCGATGTTATCCGCAAGGTCATTTATATATATCGTGAACAGCATCGGATCCACGACACTCCCCTGACATCACCCTTACTTCGGAAGACTTGTCTCCATTGAGAATGACATGTTGCATTCTGTTATCTAGGAATTGCTCAATCCAATCACACAATTGGTCTGATAGACCATATGCTGTTACTTTGGTCATTAAACGTCTGTGGGGAACTGTATCAAACGGAAATCAAGAAACACAGAATCTACCGGAGAACCCGTGTCTATGGCCCTCTGAGTGTCGTGGACGAATAGCGCGAGATGGGTTTCACACGATCGCCTTTATCGAAACCCATGCTGATTCCTACACAGCAGATTTCTCGTCTCCAGAAATGTCATTATAGTCGAACGTAATTCATGTTCCAAAATTCTACAACTGACCGACGTTAGAGATATCTCCACAGTCCACATAATCAAAGTTGAGAACAGAGCTACCTTAGTATCTACAGTATATAGAAACGTCTTACAAAACTGCATCTGCATTATCAGCTTACAGGATTTTCTAAGAATTCATTCAGAATACTTGAAACTGGAGTAACGTTCTGAATTTTATGTGTGCGTCAAAATTAAAGGAAGAGCTCGGTGTAAACACGATGCATGTGAATACAACTGTTTAATTCAACATAATTTTTACGTTTCAATGCATCACAACAATAAATTCATCGGTGGCCGAGGGGACTGAGGCGCTCCAGTCACGGTCTGCACGGCCACTACGGTCGTGGGTTCGAATCCCCCCTCGGGCATGAATATTTGTGCCGTCCTTAATATTAGCTAGTTCATAAGTAGTTTGTAAGCTTAGGGACTGATGACCCCGTAGTTAAGTCCCATAAGCTATACAAAAAAATAAAAAAAAATCATCGGTGCCCTATCTGGCGTAGTGACGGCTTCAGAAGCTATTACAAGACCGGCGATCTGGAACTTTTGTGGGGTCTTCTATTACACTTTTGTGAACTATGCCATGCATTGTTGCAACAATTAAATATAGGAAAAAACAATCAATTTTTCAATGTTATGACAAGATAATAAGACTCCTAAATCTCAGAATTAAGGTACTAACTGATTTGCATGAATTCACGATAATACCGATTTCGTAAAAGTGATTACAGATCTGAAATATGCTTAAAGATAAAATACAACAATACGTTGGTCATTTACACTATATATTTAACTACTGTGCATCTTAGTATTGCAGGAGTCGCGGAAGTTAACGACTCGCATTGGCTAGCAGTCAAGATGATCGTAAAATACTGCTACCTCACTCAATATACGGCTGCCTTAATCGATGTGGTTTCACATTTGCGCAGTCGTAATCAGGTTATTAATCACAGGAACGACTTTCCAATACCCGCAGTGTGGACGTTAGATCGATAGCCAGTTTACTGACGCAAGAACGTACTCTTAGGAAGAAAATTCTTATGCTTAGTTATTAATGTCACTTGTATGGTTTTCCATTTTATTCTAGGTATTTCTTTATTAATTTTTATAATACTCACGTCGGCCCTGGCGATCCTTGGAAGAAGCCCTGTCATATCTCATTGTCTGTGAAATCATCGACCATGAGGTTGGATACAGTGGAAACCGCCGTACTCCACATCTGTATTTGCTGTCCCGCTCATTACCGAGCTGCACGCGCGTTACTAAATCTACACGCGCCTTACATATCACCTACGAACACGCAAGTCATAAATGCAGTTCCACCTAGAGACCACGCCCTATGTATGGCTCAAAGTATCCTCCTGATTCCTCTCTAATATACCCGTAAAGCTGCTCAATGCTTATAACATAACATAAATCTCCTGTAAAAGAACGGATTAGTTCGTATACTTTCGTATAGTTTGAAATTAAATCATACTGGCGGGTTTTACGTGTAGTTTCATGACTTTTTGCAAATATTTCTCACAAAAATAAGAAAAATATAGACAATACAAAGGCATGACGATATGATTACGACTCTAATACTGTGATAGTATCTATGTACTTAACACGTAATATTCTCTCTGAACGTATTCAAACAAACATACAAAATTTTTCGATATCTGCGTTTAGCTTGGACAAACATACACCTTTTTAGAACTTTTACCTCTTTTAACTGTTATTTTAATACCTTTCCCATACTTTCATTATCTTTTTCCATTTAAATATTATCACTTGCTTTTGCCAAGGTAGTTAGTCCTCTTCTTCAAGTTTATTTTCTTTGGTTTACATAAAATTAAGTGACAGTGGTAAATCGCCGTTTTTTTCCGCAAATATCTCTGAAACGGTTGCTAGTTATGGAAATAACATAACAGAAAAAAGTTGTTGATAGAGTTTTCGTCTGAAAAAACGTTTATTTAATTTTCGTCTCAGATCAACGGATAAGGCGTTATTTGCAATTACATTTCCTGCTGTCAAAAGGCCAACACACACAGTCTATTTTTAGTGTTACTAATCTATTTTAGTCCTATATTTTCAAGAAGGGAGGTTATAATCGTCGTGGCCAACAACTACGCCTGTCAAATTTTGTGTCGAACGCTTGAAAGGCGTGACTTAAAAAGTGGGAACACATTAGAAAGAGACCGACAGACGGTGTCAAATCGCCGTTATTTTTGCAAATATCTCTCAAATGATGCGTGAAAAAAAAAAAAAAAAAAAAAAAAAAAAAAAAAAAAAAAAAAAAAAAGGTCAAAGTTGTAGAGTATTTTCTCTTCTACAAATTCGTTTGTTCAGTTATCGTGTTAGATGAATGGTTAAGCCGTTATTTTCATTTAAATTTCGAGCTATCAAAAGTCAATTGGGAAGGCCCACTTTTAGTGTTACTATCATAAACTCAGGAGGATCAAAATTACCACCAAAACTCCGACTAGCTTCAAAGTGTCCAACATCGTATTCACAAAAACTGTTTCCGCTTAGTGGTGGGTAGAAACGGACGAACTACCGTGACAAAGGCCCTTTAACAGCAACCGCTCCCCTATTCATCTTTAACAATTAGGACACGTGCTCTGCTTTTCATTGACGAACTATGAAGTTGGCAACATCTGCTCATGCATTTTCTATTAGAGCATTTTCGTCTGATCTGACGACTCACCAACGCACGACACCAACCATCACTCAAACCATACCACAATGATTTATTCAATTAGTTAATGAGGTCAGTTTAGGAAAATTCTTTGATAATTACTACCATAGCTATGTCGATTACTTTTTCATACCTCAATGACAAAAAAGTTCCGACAGAACAAATATGTTATATACATATGTAGAAATAATGAATCACAAGTTGATCCTAGAAATGTTCAAATTTTTGTCAGTCAACGAAGCCAAACTTAAGTCGTCATTAGTCCCTAGACTTACAAACTACTTAAGCTAACATATCCTTAGGACAACACACACACACACACACACACACACACACACACACACACACACACACACACACACACACACATACACACACCTTTGCCCGAGGAAGGACTCGAACCTCCGACGGAGGAACCGCGCACTCCGCAACAACGTGCTTAAGAACACACGGCTACTCCCGCGTGGCTAGTTAATCCAAGGATGATAAAAGTGAAAGATGAGTAGTAGTATTTATCTATAAAAACAGCCTGTACTGCAAAGATTTTTATTTGAACCAACTAGTTTTGTTACTTTTTGGGCCATCTTCCGAAATGCAGCTATGGAATGTATCATAGTTACGTTTAGAGGAACTTCAAGCAACTTACATTAGTGCTAACATTAACCTAAGTGAATTAAGAGAAATAAAACCATGTTATACCCATTGATGTCGTAGAGCTGGGCAGGTGCTTGGAAGTCTTCCAGAACGAAGCGAAATTCTAGTACTCGAGCGATAACACAATGTCTCTCACAACATTTCGTCCTACGCGTATTTCCAGCTGTAAATGGACGTCGAGGACTGAGGTGGTTGTGTGTTCCACACAGTGTGTTTCAGAATTACACAATTACACCTACATCATTATTGGGGATCTAGAAGAAGTCCCGAGAAACCAAATGAGCATAGAAACCCGTAGAGGTCATCCAACGACGCAACAGAGCGTCAAATTTGCTGTACGGGATGTCTAGCGTCAGGCGCTGGTGCCTGTAACTTGGAATCTCCGTAGCTTCGTTGAATGGCGTTTCCGAGCAAGGGTTTCTATCCTCATTTCGTGCCTCAAGATGCTTTCTACTTCTCCTAGAAGTTGTTGGTGTAATTGTGAAATTCTGGAACAAACTGACATTTGGAATTCACAACAAACTCAGCCATCGACGACCGATTAATGCCGGAAATATCTACAAGACGAAATTTTGATTTTATTGGTGACATTTGAGGAATCGCGCTGCGAAGCCCAAATGCGTGAATTTCGCTTCATCATATATACCTGAACTTATCTGTGCCAATAAATCCGCATGCGAAAACGTTCAGTCTGGGATTAAAATGAAAATTATATTTCCTTCGTCCATTAACAAACGTGTGCCGCGCGCGAGTAGCCGCGTGGTCTAAGCCATCGTGCTATGCACTGGGTGACCACTCCCACCGGCATGGGTGTGTGTGTTGTCCTTGAAATAAGTTACATTAAGTAATTTGTGAGTCCAGGGAGTGATGACCATAGCAATTTGGTACAAAACGATTACAATTTTTTAAATGTTTAATTTAATCATTACGTTCCGATTAAATATGATATTGTTGTACCACAAAGAATACACGGAAACGTACAGTTATTTGGTAACGTTGCGAGTGTGCATGTACAATAGTTGCTGTTACAATCAAGCTAATACAAAAGTGGCCGGTGACATACTATTAAAAAATACGGATATCCGTCACATGACAGGTATACTATTAGACCACATTACAAGGCCTATCAAAAATTCAAAGACTGTGTAACTAAGGGACCGCACTGCTGGCGTCATCCGCCTCTATATTTGCACACTACTTAAAGAAACTTACGTTAAGGACAACACAGAAACCGATGCCCGAAGGAGGACTCGAATATCAGCCCTCAATGAATGACAAAGGGCCTTCGATCGTTAATGGAAAAATGTCATCAGTAAGAGAAGAAGCAAATTTGAAGGTATTCAGTATTATTAACGCAGAGTTTCAAGGTTTAACAAGAGTTTAAAATTCTTCCTTAATTTATTTCATTTACTTACGATATGTTTAAAATGAAATATAATATAAATACACCTACCTTTAAGCTTTAATTTCATGTTATATTTATGTTAGTTTCTCTTCAATTTCAAAACTGCTCACTGATAGAAAAAGAAAATAATAAATTCATAGCTTTCAATTTATTGTAAAATATCATAATTTCATGAACAGAAAATAATACTGCATAACAATAATAACACAGAACAATATTTAAATGAGTACCAGTAACAACAAAGAAAGGAGTTTACTCAGATATCTGTTATATAATAACGAAAAACTATTTTATTTATTGTTTATTTATTTTTTAATTTCAGAAAAGATGATGTTAATTTTCAGAACGGAGTTAACACATGTGACATTATTTTCTGTTATGAAAAACAGTCCGCATAAAATCATGCTGACGTTTCAAGAAAAGGTAACTTAAAATAATACACACCCACACGCATATATATATATATATATATAGACAGAGAGAGAGAGAGAGAGAGATGGTTCGTCGTGAAACGTTTACCAGCTTTTAAAGCTTTCTTCTTCGTACAGTGTTTCAAGTTTCATTTGGAATCCATCACAATGACAACTAGCGGAAAATGAAAGTGTGGGAGTGCTGTGTGTTAACCATCGTGCAGCTCGCTTCTTAAACTAGTAGAAGACGGTATACAGGGCGAGGCACTTAATACAGATTATCAGAATATTTTCAATAATACAAATCGGAATAATAAGTTGTAAAAGAAGGTGTTCGCTTCCAAATCGGACATCCCTTAACATGCCCTGCATCACCCACACGAACGGGAGTGGTGTGACTTTGAGGTTTTAAATAGGAACCCCTACTTTTTATTGCAGATTTCGATTCTCCAGTGGAAAAAATGTAGCTTTTGTATGAAACTTTTCTTTTGCTTTCTTGACACATCTACATACATACTCCACAATCCACCCAACGTGCGAGGCGGAGGATATTCAATACTATTACTAGTTACTTGCTTTCCTGTTCCACTCCCATACTGAACGAGGGAAAAACGAATACTTGTGTGCATCTGTACTAGCCCTAATCTCTCAGATCTTATCCTTGTGGTCTTTACGAGGTTGGCGGCAATGGAATCGGTCTGCAGTTCGCCTCAAATTCGAGCCCTCTGAATTTCTTCAACGGTGTTTCTCGAAAACGACGTCGCCTTCCCTCCAGTTCCTCCGACATCACTTCCCGAAGCATTTCCGGAACACTTGCGCATTGATCTAATCTGCCAGTTACAAACCTCGCCGCCCGCCTCTGAACTACCTCTATGTCCTCCTGAGAACCGATCTGGCGGGGATCCCTAACACTTGAGCAATACTTAAGTCGGGCCGTACGAGCGTTTTGCATGCGGACTCCTATACTGAAGGATCACAGCTTCCCAAATATCTCCCAATAAACCGAAGTCGACCATCCGCCTTACCCACGACTGTGCTTATATGCTCGTTCCATTTCACATCGCTGTGCAGCGCTACGACTAGGTATTTAATTGAAGCGACTTTTTCAAACAGCACACTACTAATGCTGTATTCGAATTGTTTCTCCTATTCATATGCATCACTTTAAACTTATTTTTTATTATTATTATTTAAATTTAGCGCTAGTTGCCATTCGTCACACCAACTAGAATTTGGTCCAAGTCATCCTACATCCTACTTGAGTCAATGACACCCTCTTGTATACCACTGCATCATCATCAAGCAATCGGGTATTGCAACTCAGTCTATCCATGGTATCGTAATCAGTAAAAGTTAAAATGAGTTGAAAATTGTTGAAACACGTAATACCTCAAACAAATACACATCGGATTAGGAAAATCATTGTACAGATTTGATAATTCTAAGTGACACATGATGTGACATATCTCACAAACAACGAACTATATGCCGTGTATATGCTCTCAGTCCGTGGTCGGACTGGTCATTGTGCTTCTGTGATTCTGGGTGTACACATTTCTACGCAATTATTCTAAGATATTAACGATAGTGGAGAGAGAGTAGATCTCATTCCGTCGTACTTTGTGGATCATCGAAATGTCGAAGAAACTCGTCAAAGTTATGCAAATTATTTCCCTGATAAGTATGATTTTTCTGCAGCGAATTTTCGCAGCATTGCTGCAACTGGAAGAATTAAACGGAGAGAGAGGGCCTGGTGTCTTTTTTTTTTTTTTTTTTTTTTTTTTTGATATTACCGTTCGAACGACTTCAAATTTAATTTTATTTTTGCCGATTACAGCGCCATCTATCAATAATCGCAAAAAAATGTTTTATAAAAAAAAGGTGAATTTATTTTTGTACGGAGAATCGAAATCTACAATAACAATAAGAGTCTGTGTATAATACTCCAAAGCCACCGTCTTTCCCGCACTCGGGGGTGTTCAGCGGTCGATATTTTTGTAAAGGTATGTCCCTCTTCGAGGTGAACAATTTTTTCTAAAACTTTTATTAATCAGACTAGCTGCTACCCACCACTTCGTTCACGGGACGAAACTGAAAACAGTCCATTCCATTATTTAACAAACAATTTATTTACATACTAAATCAAACACGCTTTATGTTTGACTTTTGTTAACAAAATCAATGATATACTCAAATGAATCATCCATAATTTTGAATTTTTTTACAATCAAATTACGGCTTTCTAAGAAGAAACATTGCCCTGAGCACCATCATCGCCATCATGAAGACATCGGCGGTATTTTTACACACGTTTCGGTTGAATCTACAGCGAAATTCTCCCTGTAGCTTCATTTCCAAACAGCTCAGATGTTTTGACGTCGTATCTGCTAATCAATGTATCGTTCAGTGATATAATATTGTAGCTCCTTTCAGTGGTATATTTGGATATTGTTTGCGGATTGTGCTGCGAACAGAGTAATATAGACTTAACAAAATATAAAATTTAATGCAGTATGTATCTATTTACGGATGCTACGATTATGACGTAATATCTCTGAATTATGTGTCCTACGAAAACATTTCTTACCAGGTTCGTAGAGTGGAATATTATGAAATTGCTTGCGAAATGTGTTGCAAATAGAGTTGTCAGTAAAGACGTAGTAAATTACGTCATGCTTATTAGGACGAATTTTCATATATTTCAATTTCTTTGACATCATAGTATCTCAACTGTATGTCGTAATACTATATTATTTCGAAGGTACATTCAGTGGTGTATATGTAAAACGTCTGCAAATTGCGTCGCGAATAGAGTTAGTTGGAAAGACGTAATAAATCAAAGCGTCATGCTTGATGAGGCGGTTTTTCATGAACCTAATACTTTATAACTCCATATCTCATGAACTCTGTGTCGTACTATGATGAAATTTCGAACGTACGGTCAGTGGTATGTATAGTTACTGTCTGTAACATTTCTCACGAATAATATTAATACAGAACGAGTAATAAATTGTTACGTCATGGCAAATGTAATTTTACTGCATGAACGCCGAAAAAGTAGGAAGCGTAAAACATTTTTCCTAGCTGGCCGTGGTGGCCGAGGGGACTGAGGCGTTCCAGTCACGGTCTGCACGGCGACTACAGTCGGGGGTTCGAATACCGCTCGGGCATGGGTATTTGTGTCGTCCTTAGTATTAGCTAGTTCGTAAGTAGTTTGTAAGTTTATGATCTGATGACCCCGTAGTTAAGTCCCTACAAAGATTTGAACATTTTTCCTTTCATAATTTTTCCTTGGTTGTCAGCGAGAAGAATTTCCCTAAACGTTTGAAATTATTTTTAAAGTTTGTTGCAAGTAGGTAGGTGCTCTCCTTCTCATATAGTGGACTGATAAAATCACACAATCATGTGTCCCAAGTCTCGGATGTTTTCATTGTTTCTGACATCATATCTCCTGAACTACGGACCCTATCATAAAATCCCCTCTGATGTCTGTTTCCCATACAATAGACGAAATTCCTGTCAAATTTCAGCTTCATAGGTGAAGTAGTTTTGAAGTTTTCGTGTTTAGTATGTGAGTGAGGGAGTGAATAAGTGTCCTTCTGTTTTTATATAGATAGAGATCTGATTTTTCCAAATATCCTGAAAATCAGTTTTAAATGGCTCACGCTGTCTATCATCTGGTATGCAGAATCTTATTCTGTACAACAACACTGGAATCTACGAAGACAGAATGCGAGGACTCGCGGCATGACAATCGCCCTTCGGTCCAAGACGAAACTTCGTAGATTCGAGCCCTCTCTCGTGTACATGTTTGTGCGTGTTGTCGTTAAAATAAGTTCGTTTAAGTAGTTTAAGCAATGATGACCTTAGCAGTTTGGTCTAACAGGTGTGTAAACTGTCTTTTTGTCCCTTTTCGTGAGGCACAAGGGCAGACCAATCCTAATGAAGTGGTTTAAAAGTTTGAAGGGCAGCCAGCGTCTCTACGCTCCAGTCGCATGGCACCGGGCCACCCACAGGTCACGCCATCTGACTGCTTTTTATCGTGAGTTGGGTCAAGGCTCGCGTGTACACACCATCAGTCAATAAGATTGCTGCCATTCGTGTATGAACTGTTGTTAAGCAGCTAATGATGCGGTGCTAACCCGCAGGGCTTACATCGGCGGAACTTGGATATCGCCAGCAAGTCTGGGGTGCGACGAGTAGCGTTCCCGCCGGCCGCGGTGGCCGAGCGCTCTGCGGCGCGCCAGTCACAGTCTGCACGGCCACTATGGTCGCGGGTTCGAATCCCCCCTCGGGCATGAATATTTGTGTCGTCCTTAGTATTAGCTAGTTCATAAGTACTTTGTAACTTTAGGGACTGATGACCCCGTAGTTAAGTCCCATAAGCTCTACAAACATTTAGTAGCGTTCCCGACAATGTCACGGAAACTTCGGCGAACCGACTTTTAAACTCTGTTACATATCGGCAAGGGAAAAATATATTTATGAGGTGCATCCTTTCTTCATTACATAGTACTACGTTCGGTATGTTAAAGGGACACTGGTCTTCTAGTTACATGATACTTCTTTTTCTGAGTATATTTCAGATTATGATAAGGATTTTGCTAAACATAACACGTCAGTTTCAATGAAACAATTCACTGCAAAGGAATAAAAATTATTTTAGAGATATACACTTCTTATACAACGTGACAAAAAGTTAAATGAATATTCTGAAAACATTGAGACACTGTTGTCCGAGTATGGTTGATAGTAAAAACGGTTACAATAGCACCACCGAAGAGTATATTGCATATTCAAGCATTCAGGGTAGTCCTACTGCGTAATTATTATTGTGCCAGGCGTCAGGCAGTAGGCAATACTAATCAGAATACTGACTCCTAAACTATGTAGTGAACTTCAAACTACACTTCAAATATTACTTGCATTATTAACTAAACAGAATTTTATTTTACATCAACATTCAATAGTATTAGACATTATCGTAAGGTCTGAAGAAGACAGACACAGTAGAATAAATATAAAAAATAAGAGTAATGCAACACGCGATCTTGAAAGCAAAGTGTGATTATCGATGGAATTTATTGTTTCAACAGCAATATTTCAATAACAGAGTTCATTAGATCAATTAAATTTAATTACTTGATTTGTTTGAAATGAAAAATGTGAGAAAACTGCCAGATTTCTGTTCTCGTCTGACATGGATATTTTCCGGTTTTGTATTTCTTCAGTCTTTCAGAATCAGCCCAAAACTGACTGAGTTGGGAAGCACGCGAACAGATGATGAGGATAAAATGAGTGAGATTAGAGGCCTCACAGAGCCATACCGACAATCTTTCTTTCCTCGAACAATAAGAAACTGGAATAGAAGGGAGAACCGATAGTGGTACTCAAGGTACCCTCCGCCACACACCGTCAGGTGGCTTGCGTAGTATGGATGTGGATGTAGATGTAGAATCTGGAGAATACCAGTTTTCCTCTGATCTTGTGACGGGGGTGAAACATGGGTATATGCTTATGATCAGGGAACAAACAATTATTCTAAGCAGTGGAACCTAATAAAGTGGCAACAAATTAGCGGGAAATGAAGGAAGAAAATACGGAACGAAGAGCAGTGTTAAACAAGCTGTTGACTACGTGGTGATTAGAAGCTAAGATCTTAATATTGTTTTTATGGATGTGAAATAAATTTGACGTGCTCTTTGAGAGGAATCATTCCGGCATTTGCTTGGAACGATTTACGGAAATCACGGAAAACCTGAAATATTCAAAAGCCATAAATCAGCAAAGAACTCATGGCGACATTGATCACGTTGATATTCTGCAACGTGGTTGTCCCGTGAAAACAACAGCTACGTTACAACACTCTGGAAACTTCTAGAAGACGTAAGGAAGAAAGGCCATACGGAGATTTGAAATCAATCCAGTTTATCACGACATTGCGAAACCCCATACTTATTTGGCTACAAGTCAGGAGATTGAAAAACTGGGTTATTCAATGGTCCATCACCCAGCCGTACAGTTCAGATTTAGCACCTTCTGACTTTTGCTTGTTTGGCCCAGAAGGACAGTCTTCGAGGAAGACACTTTCAGGTCACAGATGAGGTGAAACTTGCAGTGTAGCAGTGGGTTCGACAGTGAAAATGTGACTTTTTTCCAAAGAGGGTTCGAGTGTTGGATTCAACGTTGGCGGAAATGTATCGCGTGTAATGGAGACTATGTTGATTGTGCTATGGTGTAGAGAGAGAGTTACTCTAATGAAGTGTATCACCTAAAAGGCCCCCGATTTGTTTTCATTGTTTTACGCCCGCCGTACCATTACCTTCGGAACGATCCTCATATTTTCGAGTACAGCGGGGTACGCTAGTAAATCTACCCAGGGGTTGAAAAAATGTTTGTAAACCTATTGAACGTAACTGCTGTTGGCATCAGACTATAGACTTGTAGACTGCTTAAACTACTTAATACTGAGGACAATACACACAACCATGCCCGAGGGAGAACTCGAAGCTTCGCCGGGAATGACCACCCAGTTCGCAGCATGACCACGTGGCCATTCTGCAGTGCCAATGCGTTCACTAACTTTTTATTTGGCTTTTAGTAAGTTGTAAAGTAGAGAAAATAAGAGACATTTATTTTCGTGTGTGCCCATACGGCTGTTAGGGGGGGTCTAGTGTCCCCTGAAAAATATCGTGTTTATCCAACTGAATACCGTTCAAACGATAACAGGTACGAGGTATGTCCACAAAGTAAGTTCCGTTTAGTTATATGAACAAAACGTGAACAGATACATAAAAAATGTTTATTGTATAAAAATCTGCAACCGTTCAATTACTTTTGTACATAACTTCCGAAATTTTTTAGGCACTTGTCATTGCGTGGGCACAAGTTTTTGTGTGCTTTCTTCATAGAAGGTTGCCGTCTGTGTATTCAACTATGTGGTAACATGTTCTTTCAGCTCATCATCGTTGAAGTGTTGACCACCAAGAACAGATTTTAGGTGTAAGAAGAGATGAAAGGAGGGATTTTTTTCCCTTTACGTTAACGCCCGATCTCACTAGGCGAATGTGACCAAACAACTCTTACGGGAATTTCACTAGGACGTGTTTGATCATCCTCCGTACAGTCTCACACCTAACGACTTTCTTCTTAAACCTGACCGTGGTGGTCAAAACTTCAACGATGATGACGAGCTGAAAGAATAACTTACAACATGGTTGAATACGCAGGCGGCAACCTTCTGCGAAGAAGGCATACAGAAACTTGTGCCACGCTATGACAAGGGCCTATAAAATTTCGGAAACTATGTAGAAAAGTAGCTTAATATTTGTATATTTTTGTACAATAGATATTTTTTCTGTATCTGTTGACGTTTGTTTTATATAAGCAAACGGAACTTTCTTTGTGGATATACCTCGTATAAATGTACTTAAAAAAAGTAATGTGGTTTTAAATTACGGTATACTGTGCAACTTTATGTACTAACAGAGTCTTTTTCGAAATTTCTTCTCGCTTTGTGTTTTGCTTCCCATTTTAACATCTGACTAAACAAGAACTTTTCAAAACCATTAGTAGCAAATTCTATCATTCATGGTGACCTGGTATACAGAATAGGTATTTGCCAGAAATCAGCAACAAAGTCAGACATATCATATCTATGAAAACATTTTTGTTTCCTTTGGAATACAGTGCGGTTAAGATAAATTTGTTTCTGAAGCAGACTACAGACCAAACTTGTCGTTTTGGATTTAGGAGACAATCCTAGTAGCTATCTCAGGCTGTTCCCGGATGTTGCTGTCACTTACCAGTTAGTAAGGTCACCAGAAGATCAAAACCAGCTGCAAATGATTCCGATAAGATATCTGTATCATGTATAAATTGGCAACTGTCACTAAACAATGAAAAGTGGAAGTCATCGATATGAGCACTAAAAGAAACCCGTTAAACTTTATTTGCACCAAAAATCAGTCAAATCTACAGGCCGTCAATTCAACTAAATACCGAGGAGTAACAGCTGTGAACAACTTGAATTGGAAAGAACACACGTAAAATATTGTACGAAAGGCTAACCAAAAGCTACATTTAATTGGCTGAAAACTTAGAAGATGCAACAGTTCTATTAAAGAAACTTGCCTGCGAAACACTTTTGCCTTCTATTTTGGAATATTGCTGCGCATTGTAGGATCCACACCAGAGAAAGTTCAAAGAAGGGCAGCTCGTTTTATATTATTACGATATAGGGGAGAGAATGTTACAGAAATGATGCACGACTTGCGGTGGAAATCATTAAACGAAAGACGTTATTCGTTTCGTCGAGATCTATTTGCGAAATTTCTTTCACCAGATTTACCTTCCAAATGCGAAATATATATTCTTAGCACCCCTCACCTACATAGGGGAGACATGATCATCGTAAAGAAAATAAGAGAACTCTGATCGAAAACGGAAAGATTTAGGTCTTTCTTTTTCCCGCTAGCTATTAGAGAAGGGAACTGTAGAGAAATATAAAAGCGGTTCAATGAACTCTATACCACGCACTTCAGTGTGACTTGCAGAATATTGATGTAGATGTAGATTTTTAACTAGTTTCGATTCAATCAGGTGGCAACTCCAGAATATTACTCCTAGATGTTGCGAAGCGGACCAAGGACTGTGAGTTTCTGTCACTGCCCGTGCACTTGCAGGAATTCACAACTGCTGCTTCGCTCCGCACCAGTTGGGAGCAGTATCTTGAAGTTGGTCCGCCATTGAGTCGAAAATAGTTGAAAACAAACAACAAATTTGCACTCTAGACTTTCTTATTACTACTAAAAAGCTAGTCATATCCTTATCTTATTTTATGCCTGATGATATGTACCCCGTTCATTGTTACCTGTGATTCACACGTATGTCAACCTTATTTCTGACAAATGCATATCTGAACAAAATGTTCAAATGTTTGTAGAGCTTACGGGACTTAACTATGGGGTCATCAGTACCTAAACTTACAAACTACTTACGAACTATCTAATACTAAGTACGGTACAAATGTCCATGCCCGAGGGGGGATTTGAACCCCCGACCATAGTGACCGTGCAGAGCCGGCCGCGGTGGCCGAGGGGACTGACGCGCTCCGGTCACGGTCTGCACGGCCACTACGGTCGGGGGTTCGAATTCCCCCTCGCGCATGGATATTTGTGCCGTCCTAGTTCGTAAGTAGTTCATAAGTAGTTTGTAAGTTTAGGGACTGATGACCCCGTAGTTAAGTCCCATAAACTGTACAAACATTTGAACATTTTGGCCCTGCAGAACGTAACTGTCCCACCGCAATCCACTCGGCCACCGCGGCCGGCTGCATATTTGAAATACCACATCACCGTACATGATCGAATTTCGTATAGCGATGTGAATCGTTCGCGACATATCAGAGTGCACCGTTCGAGTGTACTTTAATAGCATTTTCAAGTTTTTGTTTGTTGCCGTTTCAGCGGTACTCATTGAAAATTACGAAACAAGTTTATTTTTTTTTTTTATTTTTTTTTTTTTTTTTTTTTTTTTTTTTTTTTTTTTTTTTTGCAATGGAGTGTTCGACCCCTTCTATCCGTATGGCAAACAAGGAGCCAAATGGGTATCGGATCTTAGAATTTCTTTATATTTATGATACATGAAGTTCAAATACTTAAAAATAACTATCAGCCAAAGCCATTCGACGCAACTCAAAAATTCTCTAGAAAATCGACTTTGAAGTAATACAAAGTACACGTAAGTACCAATAATTAAAACAGTTGTTGCGTCTGGCAGTGTAGGTGCCACAACCATAGAGTCGATGGTTCGAGTCCCACTATGACAGTTTCTTTCCGTTTTCGAATTCAGTTATATAAAACATTCTGGGATCTCTAATGCCAAGTATTGTGACAGTCTTTTTATTATTATTATTATTATTATTATTATTATTATTATTATGTAGACGAGCTGGAAACCTGATCCAGTTTGGTCCGATAGATTAAAAAATAAATAAAAATAAACCTGATCGTTACGTCAAACGATGGTCGAGTAGGTTAGCTGCTTGGAAAGCCATTAGTAGTTATGTAGATGACTATCTAAAAAACGGTGTCGTAGCTCTTCACAAACTGGACAATCAGAGACTACCGTAGACAACCTGTAGTGGAGCCAATATTGTAAAAAATGCAACTTATGTTTTTTTTCTTTTTAATTTAAACTATCATTATTAACAACCTTGTACATTATACAGAAAATTACGAATAATAAAATACACGTGCACCATTCGTAATTACCATTAGAAATTAAAATGAAGAAAAATGAAAAACCTGTTATGACAGGTGTCGAACCAACTACCGAAAGATTGTACGGCTAAGACGGTGCCATCCGAGCTACACCTACAGATGCTGTATCTCATTTAATGAATGGTGCGTACACTTACTTGCAAAACTTCAAAGCCGATTTTCTCGAGAATTTTTGAGATTTGTATCGAATGGCTTTCGATGATTATTTATTTGAATTGTGAACTTCACGAACCAAAAATTTCAAAAGATTCTAAAATCCAGTACCCATGTCGTCTCCTCATAAGTATATAAGAGCCGGCCGCTGTGGCCGAGTAGACTAAGACGCTACAGTCACGGTCTGCACGGCCACTACGGTCGGGGGTTCGAATCCCCCTCGGGCATGGATATTTGTGCCGTCCTAGTTCGTAAGTAGTTCATAAGTGGTTTGTAAGTTTAGGGACTGATGACCCCGTAGTTAAGTCCCATAGACTATATAAACATTTGAACATTTGAAGTATATAAGAAAAACAATCACCACTACTAGATATTAAAAGCTGAACCATATCAAAATTTATTCTTTTGGTATGTTTACTTTGCAGTCTCTCTGTTATCAGTACTTTCAAAAGTTCAAATGTTTTTAAGATTAAGGGACTTAACTGCGGGTCATCAGTCCCTAAAGTTACAAACTACTTATGAAATACCTTATAATAAAGACGACACAAACATCCATGCCCGTGGGGGGATTCGAACCCCCGACGGGGAACGGCCTCGTGCATCGTAGCATAGCGCCTCAATGTGCTCGGCCACTCCGCCGCAGGTTCCAAAAGTTAACAGTTTTCACTACTTAAGTACAACAGCATAAAGATTCCACAGATTTCGTCCAGTATAGAAACTCCTGTGTAAAATACGTTTCTGCAAACTCGTTGAGAGGGAGTATTTTCAGAGGATTCCGTGGTGTTCCCAAGCACGGAGGCGCAAAGGAGAAAAAAGGAGGGCAGAGCTCGAGTCCATGAAGGCAGGAGAGGAGGGAAAAAATCCCATCAAAGTTGCGCGTCAGTTGGACAGGGGCGCCTACCTGCGTCCGATGCTCATCATTGCATTATTGATGCGCGGGGGATGTCGGCGACCGCCGCGCCGTGCCGGCAGGTGAGCGAGAATAGAACGGCGGAGGAAAGAGGCGGCCGGAGAGCAAGACAGGGAGGGGCGGGGGAGGCAGCTGCATAATGCAGCCGCCGCAGCCAGCGCCGCCTTGCGCCACTCGCGCGCTCTTTTGCCCACTCGCTGTTGTTCGCAGAATGCCGAGTTGTTGCGGTAACCACAAATGTGGCGCCGCCACCATACGATCCGAGTACGCAGCTTCCTGCAACAACTCGTGGACCTGTCATACCCGCCTTCTTTCTATGAACGGAGTACCATCCTATAACCGATATCTAAACGCAACTGATGTTTCTCAGTGACTTAACACTATCTTTTAAGGGGGAAAGAACAAGTCAAATAATGTCTGAATATACAGGGTTTTACAAAAAGGTACGGCCAAACTTTCAGGAAACATTCCTCACACACAAAGAAAGAAAATATGTTACGTAGACATGTGTCCGGAAACGCTTAATTTACATGCTATAGCTCATTTGATTACTTCCCTTCAAATCACATTAATCATGGACTGGAAAAACACAGTAACAGAACGTACCAGCGTGACGTCAAACACTTTGTTACCGGAAATGTTCAAAATGTCCTCCGTTATCGACGATGCATCCACCCTCCGCCGCATGGAATCCCTGATGCGCTGATGCAGCCCTGGAGAATAGTGCATTGTATCACAGCCGTCCACAATACGAGCACGAAGAGACTCTACATTTGGTACCGGGGTTGCGTAGACAAGAGCTTTCAAATGCCCCCATAAATGAAAGTCAAGAGGGTTGAGGTCAGAGCGTGGAGGCCATGGATTTAGTCCGTCTCTATCAGTCTGTTGTTGAGAAGCGTAAGAACATGTCCATACATCAAATGGGCATCTGCCAACCCCGCATTTGTAAAAATTGCATTGACTGCAAAACAACGTTCGTGATGAACACTAACCACTTGATGCTACGTACAGATTTGCTTCATGCTAGTACTGTAGAGTAATGAGTCGCATGTCAACACAAGCACTGAAGTCAACATTACCTTTCTTCAATTGGGCCAACTGGCGTAGTACAGTACATACTAACGAAACAATTGGGTATTTTGACAATTGTCTGCACGAATTATTTCAATTTACATTTACAGAGAAATACGAAAATGAGCTCTAATATGGAAATTAAGCGTTTCCGGACACATCCCCACATAATATGTGTGTGTGAGGAATTTCCTGGAAGTCTGGCCGTAGCTTTTTGTAACACCCTGTTTATCACTAACCGGTGCGTTGCTGCCGCAGAAGAACTAATTCAAAATTGAAAGTGTTAGCATCTAAATGCTAACATTCAAACATCTCACTACTTGAATGGCCCTGCTATAATACGCCGGTACGACACGCCAGCCACCTACTGTAAGTTAACTGTACTATGTCCATAGCGTTCGCGTAAGAGCAAGAAGTAGCTAAGTTGAAGTTTTATCGCAATCAGAGAAACGTTATGGCGGCGCATAAAATACGAATAAACGAATAAATATATATTGTTTCAGTCTCCCATTAGTTCATTTTCTTCTTTCCTTCTCTCTGTTCACCTGCTCCTTCCCCGCCTCTTCCTGTCCCTTTATCTGACCATTTCCTCCCCCCCTCTCCCTCCCTCTGTTCACCTCCTTTCATCTGTCTGTCACCATGTCCCCTCTCTCATTCTCCTCCTGTACCCTCTCTCTGTCCGTCTCCTCCCTCCCCTTTCTGGTCGTCTCCTCCTCCAACTAGTCCCCTCCTTCCTACATTGCGCCATGTTTCATGTTGTCTGGTCAGTTGGTGTCAAAGTGGCTTTCAGATAATAAAAATCTCCTTCATGAAAACATACATTTATGTGCTGACTTTCACGATTACCATTAAAACAATTTGGATGCTTCTTTTAACGTACCCTTCCGCCTTGCACCGTCCTGTGGCTTCCCAAAGGTAGCTCATGCGTTATTAATAACTAATATCTGAAGTTCTTCTATATGATTTGCAAACAAAACAATATCATGTGCGGACTTCAAGTTGTTCAGTCTTCTTCCGAAAACTGAATTCTCTTTTCTTCCCAATTCAGTTTAGACATAGATTTTTCTATGACTGCTGAAAATAGTTTTGGAAATATAGAGTCACCTTGCTTTGCACACTTTTCAACGCGAATTTCATCAGTTTCCTCGACAGCCCTGTTCTATTCATTGTTCTTTTAGAACCGCAAACATAGTTGGGTGAATGATCGAATCAAAGGCCTTTTCAAAATGTATAAAAGTAAGACAAACAGGTAGATGGTACTCATTTGTTCTACTAAATATATTCAGTAGGGTGAAGATACGGTCAACTGTGCTAAATCCTGTTCGGAAACCCGCTTGCTCAATGGGTTGCGCTCGGTCGGTGTACTGCTCAATCTTGTAGTCAAAATTCTAGTGAATACTTTATATATTATGGAGAGTAATCTGATAGGGCGATAGATCTTTACGTCTTTGGTAATACCTTTCTTGTGTATCAGAACTAGTTTGGTGTTATTTCAGTCTCTTAGTAACGTTCGACTATGCAAAAAACCTGAAAAATCTTAGCTAAATGCTTGATCGATTCCTCATTCATCACCTTTAAAACATCTATTGAGCAGTCCTACCTGGAGCAGTCCCTTTTTTCATATTATCTGATGCATGTTTCACTTCTGATGGAAGTATATCTGGCACTTGGGAGATAGAAGTATCCAGTTCTTCTAGAATTAAGGTATCATCATTGATTGCACCCCTTAGTTTACTATAGAAATTTCTAATATATTGGAAGTATTCATTTCTTATCTGTAATTTTGCCATGATCTGTGTCTAGTGCTACTAGCTGAACTTCATTGTTTCGTTCCTCATCTAATTTATTGAGCGTCGCTTGATTTTCTTAGACTACATTCCATTAACCTTGATATGCAAAACAATGCCTAATCCGTGCAACTGGTTTCCAGGTCGTTTTGTGTCTCTCAGATAATTACAACGTCATCAGTAAACCGCACGTTTGTATTGCTTCTCCCTTGCTATCCAAAACAATGCTTATCCCGTGCAACTGGTTTTCCAGGTCATTTTGTGTCTCTCATAAAATTACGATGTCATCAGTAAACCGTATGTTAGTATTGCTTCTCCCTGAACTGTAACCCCCATTGCAAATATATCCTTTCTTTCCTTCATAGCTTCCTCATGGTAAAGATTGAACAACAATGGACAAAGGCTATATCTCTGTTAATCCTTTCCCAACCACAGAATCCTTTCATGCTCTTCGACTGTTACACCTGTTCTCTGCTTTTTGTTTTGCCTTATTTATTTACTGGTAAAAACTGTTTGTAAACTTTCGTTTTCTACATTTCACCTCTGCCATCTGAATAAATGTTCAAATGTTTGTTAAACTTATGGGACTTAACTGCGGGGTCATCAGTCCATAAACTTACAAACTACTTATGAACTAACTTATATTAAAGACGGCACAAACATCAATGCCCGAGGGGGGATTCGAACCCTCCGACGGCGAACGGTCTCGCACATCGTAGCATAGCGTCTCAATGCGCTCGGCCGCTCCGCCGCGGCCCATCTGAATAATTTTGACTACCGTACTGCAGTCGAAATTGTCAATGAATTGGCTTGAAACCATTTATTAATGTGCTCAAAATGGTAATTGCAGACATATCTAGAACTATGTCGAAATGCTGTTTATTGCAGTACTTGTGTTATCCACTAATAATACGACCTTTGCTTCTGGCAGTATAACTAATGAGAGGTCATTAAAGTATACACGAAAAAGCAATGGCCCTAAGATAGATCCTTGTCGGACATCACAGGTAATTTTATCCAATATGATGATGACTGATAGCTTAATTCATGACATCCTTCGTTTCATGTTAGGGACTTATGAACCATTTTACAGTATTGCCCTACTATTCCGATACATTTGTCATCGCAGTAAGACAAAATGGAGTTTACAGCTCTAGTTCTCTGAAATTGTTCTAATCCGCTAGGCGACCAAGATAAAAAAAAATGTTCAAATGTTTGTTAAGCTTATGGGACTTAACTACGGGGTCATCAGTCCCTAAACTTACAAACTACTTAACTACCCTATAATAAGGACGGCACAAATATCCATGCCCGAGGGGGGATTCGAACCCCCGACCGTAGAGGCCGTGCAGACCGTGACTGGAGCGCCTCAGTCTCCTCGGCCACCGCGGCCGGCACGCGACCAAGATAATAGGCGTCGAATAGTGCAAGAGTAAATTTGAGTGAGAGAGAGAGAGAGAGAGAGAGAGAGAGAGAGAGAGAGAGAGAGAGAAGTGGAACAGAGCGGCTGGGGAAGAAAAGAGAATGTCATCCAACCAATAGCCATCGTTGTGGAAGGCCAATGGAGAAAGCGAATTCCTTCTGGTGCCGCAGTCGCCACCGCAGGGTATGAATGCGAGCCGTCTGGTCGCAGCGCCAGTGTTTCGTTGGCGCCTGCTGGCCCCAATGGCGGCCGCAGTTCCGCTTATTGCCGCTGGCGGCGCCACTTGCGCACCATCAGAGCAGAGTGGTTCGCAGAGGCGTCCGCAATATGAAGCGTATACATCACAGGCCCCCTGTCTGCCGTGAAGTACAGGAAAGTGAACTGAGTTTTTGGGACTGGTAGTGGATGCACCAGTTAGAGGTTCGGCTCCCGTTTAACGTAACTGCGGCTCTTGATCTATAAATTAAACTTTTTATTTAGAATTTTGAAACTGTACTAGTTTCGACTTGCTAAACGTGCTACTAACCGAATAAAATATAGTTTTAAGCTTTTCTCGTGGTGTAACAGGAAGAAACAACACGACATTAATATTATAAGCCTTGCTTCTTCTATTTTACTTCACTCCCCACTAATGGTTGCGAATTTTTCTTGCAATCGTCAGTTACGTGTGCAAAATTTATTTGCTTACAGTTTGAAAATTTATGTTTGTTGGGCTATTTCTAATGCCTTACGCCGGTTTTCTTCCTATCTTTGAAATATAACATTCATTCTTATCAGTAGCTTCTCAGTAATTTCAAAGTAACTGCAATGCTTCCGTTTTCACAACGAATATGGTTTCAAAACCTAATAAGTGACGAGAGTTAATTCAAATGCTTTCTCTAACAAAATTGATTTTTTACGTATTACTCCCATTTTGAAAGGTGATACTTGTGATATACGTGTGATAAATTGGCTATACTTGTTATAAATTCACTTCGAATAGAAATACTTACAGGACTTCATATTTTAGAAACTAGATCCTCTAATTTGTCTTCACTCTCCACCAAAATTATATTAGTCACTTTTTCTATTGGATCCCATTTCAAAGGAGTAAGTCATATAAACAGTCATAGTAATGTATTACTTGGAACTTCCATTTTTCTTCCAAATAAGAACTTTCTTTGATCTTATGGGACTCATACTTCTTGGCCGTACTTCTCTTCTAAGAACCTGTTCAGTCTTTTACCTCTTCTCTTTATCTCCATGGATATGGCATATGTGGACCTCCGGTTAGTTGTATCTCTTCAAATAACTTAATGCTATTAATGTTATGAATTCTTCTTCGCTTCATGGGTATCTTTTTCGACTTATCCTAGACATGTACCGCTAGATTTAAGTAACATGATAAATGATCATTTTGTTAAACGTTTTCGTCCATTCTAAATAGGTGTTCATTAAATTCCTATCATATTTTCCGCATTGCTAAGGTCTACAGCTATACTGGAAATGTTCCAGTATACCTGTAGAGCTTAGTTTTCCATCTCCCAGCAGCAATCTTTTGGGATAGAATAGTTTCCCTGAGAAGCTTTCTTTCATTTTACTGTACAAATAAAATGACTTCCAGAATGAGGTCTTTTTGTTTGTCATTGATTATACAATAAATGCCGGCCGCGGTGGCCGAGGGGACTGCGGCGCACCCTGCACGGCCACTACGGTCGGGGGTTCGAATCCCCCCCTCGGGCATGGATATTTGTGCCGTCCTTAGTGTTATCTAGTTCCTAAGTAGTTTGTAAGTTTAGGGACTGATGACCCCGTAGTTAAGTCCTATAAGCTATATAAACATTTGAACACATTTTGAACACAATAAACGCAGATATGTCGTATAACACCGTGATTACAATATTTGTCTTGCTGCAGTGGTATTTAGTTTGCGCTTCTCCGCTTATCTCACAGAAGCTCTCGTATTGTCTGTATACAAATATTACAAAACACATCAGATGTCTACCAACTCTCCCAGTGATACATACTGCTGACAACTCCAAATATTTAATCAGTTCTTGTGTGTTTATCGTAGGCACAAAGCAAATATATCCTGACCATGGACATAGATGTCAAATCATTTACAAACTACTGGATAACAATGGCTCATTAATGAAACAAAAAAGATGTAAAACATGACAACTAGATTCTCGACTCAACTGGCAGCTTCCAAAAACTTTTAAATAAATAATAAATAAATAAAAAAAAACCTTGACACACTCTTACATATGAAATCTAACGCGATACATGAAATCAGGACGCGTAACATAACACATGTCATCCAGCATCAATTTCTCATGTCATGGAATATGACGCTACATGCCAATGAAGTCGGGAATATTTGCAACTATAGATGTACCGTCGCAAGAGCTCACTGATTTGGGAAATTGCATTTAACTCCTAAGGGCGAATATGTAAATATCTTCTGATGCAAAAGTTTTTGAACTTAACAGACATCTGCCATAGTTGTTTTAACTTATAGGGGTAGGGAATTACTATATCCTTAAAATATACCAATGAAAGAAGAAAGATGTCCTTTAAGGATTGTATTACGGTGATTACTTAAAACGTATGGCAATGAACGTTTAACAACGAAATTACAACCAACTGACAAAATACTATACAACAAACTATTGTATGGACTTCATACACACCTCAGGATGTGACTATTTTAGCTCGTCTTTAAACCGTGACATCTTATAAATAGATAATAATTATTCTATAAAAAAATTCTGTTGGAATTTATCCATTTATCTAGTTTGAAAGAAAGTTTGAAAAGACTGGTACAAATCTACAGCTGACACACTTCTAAAGAACCCCAGAGAAACAAATTGTTTCGCGTAAAACTCGAATAGGACCCGATCAATGTACGTAACAATGGTGCCGCTGGGAGCATTAGTTTCAGCCCAAATGACACCTTTTCCAAGAAGAGTTAATCGCATTCACATAATTTTCTTCGCTTCCAGTTGCTGTTCCTCATCCATTTTACCGATATATCGTAACATATATACTACAAAACATGTTTTTCGTCATACAAATAAGTGCCGGTCTGAGCTAAAAAAAAAAAAAAAAAAAAAAAAAAAAAAAAAAAAAAAAAAAAAAATACATTTAACAACGTGATCCTGGTTTAAGTAGAAACAGAAAACGAAGATCCCCAAAGTCTCGATTCTGCACTAGGATTTTGTAAGTATGTTTATTTCAACGACACCGCTGTATAGTGATACTTATGGTGTCAGTTCTTTCACACATGGATAGCTGAACGAATAGACAGTATACAAATAACATTATGGCAGTGTTCGTGTGTGTAAGGGCTTCATCTATTTTAAAATAGGATGGACGAGTGGCTGACGGCAGGGGAAAGAGAGTAAAGAGATGTTGAATATAGGGGTGAGAAAAAGGGGGAGGTGGATTGTGTATGAGAGAGAGAGAGAGATCACGGGATGACAGTAGGGATGTTACGTCCAGGGGGACACTAGGGATTGTGTTAGGATTACCGCAAGGCCCGGTTACTTGCGGAACGGTGAGCAGCGTACGCTATCAAACGGAATATTTTAACATAGGAGCGTTGCTGCGGAGGGGAGACCCCGTGTTTTCCCCTCGTCCGCACAGTGGTCACACTCGTCACAGGTAGGACGAATAAAATACCGAGAGGGAATGCAGAGTAAGACTGGGTTCCGGTTACGTCCATTGCGCAACAAACAGCGTAAGTTGGCACAGTACCTTAAGCCACGCCATCCCACAGCGAACGCACCACCGTTGTAGTGGGGGAGGGGAGGGGTAAGGGTTGGGGAGAGGGGAAAGGACGTGTTCCCGTAATTGTAATTAGTGCACAATTCGAAGCGACGCGCAACAGATCGAAGCGCGCAGGGTGGTTGGTAGCCCTGTAGCGACGGCGCTGGTGTGCGACCGTCCGCGCCGGCAGGAAATCCGAGCGGTAATTCTGTTGGCGCCCCTGCTTCCACCCTCGCAAATCAGGCTACATTAGCCGGCGCGCAGAGAGGCCTTAGAAACCCGAGTTGGGGGATGCCTGCAGAGAGAAAAACGGACCTCTAAATAATACCTGCCCGTAATTGGCAAAGTTGTAGCGGAAAGCCGGCGGACGACTGCGCGGCGAGGTTTCGCGAAACCCGACGATGGCAGCCGGTGCCGCGCCGCACCGCTGCGTACACTTTGACGCCCCCGCCAACGCTGCAGTACGTCAGACGGCCAACCGCTGTTAACGTGCTAACTGGCACAACAACTCTCTTGTTGGCCCCGGTTTCTCCCTCCTTCCTCTGTACCTAACGAGCATTGCTGTCGTACACATACAAAAACAGCGGAAACAGCTGTTATGGGAATGCATCGTAAAATTATAGCTTGGGATTCGCAGCTGGAATACGTTTGAATTTCTTTAGCTGCTTCTTTACGAGGATTTGCCTTGTTTTTAAATACTCATACACGTTTCGCTACTGTTGTAGAATCTTGAGTGGGTCTTTTTATTGCATTTAAATTAAACAACAGAAATATTTTATTTTCCACGGGTTAATAAAAGTTCTTATTGTTAATTAGAAATTTATACAAGAATTTTATATATGTAAATATACCTCTTTTCTATTGAATTAGTTACACTTTTCTTACTTTATCTGTGTAGGTCAGTGCTTTCCAAAATTTCCCTCATGGCGACACCCTTTTATAGCTTACAGTTTACTTCGACACCCTTTCACTAATATAAATACATATGGTAGAATTTAGATGGTTCTAGTGGGAGGGTGGGGGAGGGGGACGGAAATTAAGTAGCCCTTAAATGTTGTTTGTAAATGAAACTGAAATCCTCGTACGCATTGACATGTTTAATGTTGATCCTGAATGCAAGAAAAGGAAACATTAGGAACTACGGAGATGTACAACAGAGTAACACCGCAGACAACAATGCCTAACTCACACAGTAATACTTGCTTTTTCTACATGCGACCCAACTTCCGAAACACGAAAACTGAATTTCGGAAACCGTTTTACGCTGTCGTGTGTACATGTCAGGGCCACATACGGTTTTGCTGAATCGATTGAAAACGGCATCTGGAAATTAGCTACTCGGATATCTGATTTAGACAGCACAGTGGCTGTTCCCTTTCAGTTTAATATTATCACATTATTTTCGAAAATAAAGAGGATGTATTTATGGCAAGTGATGAATTATTATTTATGTTCTATTGTTAGGTTCTTGCTTCACCACGACCTTGGAAGTCCCGATATATTCGGAAAAAATGATTCAATATTAGGGACAAGTAAGAATATGAATGTCATTTCTGATCCCAGAATCTGTTAAGTTACAGGAAACTGAGAGAAAAAGATATTAACGCATACCAGGGTTCGAATCAACGATCACTGCATTTGAAATACCATTCTCCGGTAATCACCCGGCCATACTCTACTGAATAGCTATAGTCAGTGGACTGCATTTACAATCTGTGACAGTTTTTCCAGCCACTGTGTAATTGACTGACATTTAATTGTAAGAAACGCTGGCGAGTGTGACGTGGCTTTGATAAATCCATTAAAAAGCGCTCAGGTGCAGCTTTTTTAAAAGGAAAGTAGACTACAGTGAAGGTTCATTCAAGCAGCTGCCAGTTCCAGCAAACTGGGCATTGGGAAGAGTTGTTATCGAGTATCAGCAGCAACTCCGTGCAAGTGCAGTTTGCTGGAATCTGGCATATGGCAGCTGCTTGAACAAACCCTCAGTGTCTACTGCTGCTGAAGCAAAGCTGCCGCCTAGCGACTGAGCACGCATTAATGTGCACCGATCATTCCTTTAATACGTGATCTGTGGTGCACTGAATGAAGAGAAGGATGATTAGCTGTTGGCGAGTCTTTAGGGTAAGTATGAAGAGAAGGATTTTTGTGTTATTTTATGACAAGTTTTTCTGTTTAGAGTCTAAATTTTTAGTCTTGCGACACCCAGTTTGGAAAGCTCTGTAGTGTAGGTCTTCATTACAAATTTGCCATCTTTAACTGTATGCAACTTACATACATAACTGTTTATGTGGAAATATTTTATCTGTTTTTTATTTCATTTTTATGTTCACGTCTAGTACTGCAATATTTATCGCGAATGGTATCCCTCTCTCTCTCTCTCTCTCTCTCTCTCTCTCTCTCTCTCTCTCTCTCTCTCTCTCTCTCTCTCTCTCACACACACACACACACACAGATATATATGTTATTTTTTATGCGTTTGCTCTTGAAGTATCTTCATCTTACGTGTGTTTGTGCCTACATTGGCGGAATAGTGAAGTAAAATACCAATACTTCAGTATTTACTCACACTGTATGTGAACTAAGAAAACAAGCTGGCGGATGGAATAGACAGCTTACTGTGTTGTGAGTAGGAATTTTAATCTTGGAAAGATAGAGGGTTGAGTTAACAATAGGCTGTGTTGTAGTGAAAAGTTCGAATTTTGACCCTATATATATGTGTGTGTGTGTGTGCGTGAGAGAGAGAGAGAGAGAGAGAGAGAGAGAGAGAGAGAGAGAGAGAAAGCGAGTACATATAGTACACTTCTTATTATTAATAGTTCATTTATATTTTAATATATACATTGTCGTTCTTATTTTGATTTGTAATGCTCTTAATTGTGTTTATATACGTAGGTGTGGTAGGCATCTTTGTATTATTTATTTATAATGTCCTTATTTTGTGTATGTGTGTGTGTGCGTGTGTGTTCGTGCGCGCGAGTGAGTGTGTTTACAGATTTGTGGTGTTTGCCGGTTCTTTGAGGACAGAGAATATAGTTCCATTGCAGAGACGTGTTTATTCATGCATGAGAAAAAAAGAAAACAGTGTTTTTCTCAAAGCAGATCATCATAGAGATGCAGATAAATATTTTGAAAGCAAACACAGATCAAAAGGGTTGCAACATTAAGATAATTGTTCGAATTAAATTATCTTTCTTGCAGTTTTCCGACACAGTTGCACTTTTTGTTGTTTGTTTGTATGATTATTCCACTTTCAAACGTCTGGCCGGTGTTTTAACAATCAAATGCTAATATGCCGTCATACACACATGTGGCAACAGAATGTATCGGATGCATGCACATGCAGCAACAACTTTGTCAGCCTTTATTGCTTATGGTGTAATGTTCATATATGATGGTTAAAGTACAGGCAAGAGGTTCGAAAATAAAATTGTTACAGAACGATGTTAGTCACAAAAACCTACAACTAATTGCACAACTGTGGCGGCAAAAAATAAAAAATTTACATAAAAAATACGTAATCCATGAATGTATATGAAGACGATTTGTGATTATTCCTTACCGAAACAATTAGTCGCTGTAGTGTGCATAATAACGGCAGGACTGATGGCCTATCCTTCCTAGAAGTATGGCGGACAAAATAACTGGTCTGCCAGATCACTGACCTAACCCCATTAGACTTTTGTTTATGGCGTTGGTTAAAAGAGGATATGTACACTGTGAAGATGGATACATGAGAAAAAGTTGTCACTCGCATTACCGATATTGCTGAGCGCAATAACGCCAGCAGAGATGATGATTATTCATAGATTCGAGTAGTCTTCAACCCACACAAGTTCATCTACATGGATACTTTGCAAGTCACATTTAAGTGTATGGCAGAGGGTTCATCGAACTGTTTTTATAATATTTCTCTACAGTTCCATTCTCTAATAGCTCTCGGGAAAAGGGAACGCCTAAACTTTTTTTTTTTTACTTCTCTTATTTTATTATGATGATCTTCTCTCCCAATGTAGGTGGGTGCTAACAAAATATGTTCGCAATTGGAAGAGAAATTGATGAGAGAAATTTCGCTGATAGATCTCGCCGCAAAATATAACGCCTGTCTTTTAATGATTTCTACCCCAACTCTTGGATTATTCCGGTAACACTCTCTTTGCTATATCCCGATAATCAAGCTGCCCTTTTCTGAACTGTCTCTAAATCGTCGGTCAGCGCAGTAATAATCCAAAATAGGACGCACAATGTTTCATGTGTAACGACGGTGCTGCAGCAATACGCAGTGACAGTTCTCCGCCGACGTCAGCGAGAGAAACCTGGTCGCTATCGTTGATTAGCCGGAGGTCCGCGCTCAACTAGAAGACATTGCCTGCTGTTGCGGACTGTGATAGACTATTTTTAAATATTAACAATGAATATAAAGAAAAATGTAAATGACAAAGAGTTATTCCTGACTTGTATTTCGTATTGAGAGGAATTCTCTTTGTAATCTTAATCTATATGTACTGAATAGTGTGTGATTAATTACTTCAAATATATATTTCAAATAAAAGTTTTAAAGGAAGTTACTGATGAGAGTCTACGATTTCTAAAAAATTGAGTTAAGATGTGTAAATGCTTGTTTCTGAAGTGAAGTTTGAATGCGATCTGAAAGACTTATACAAGAATGACGTGTCACTAAAGTTGCACGAAAGTTGACATGGTTTTAGCGATCGCTGATATACGAGGCTCGTCCAGAAAGTAAGTTCCGTTTCAATTTATCTCCGCTGCAGCGCTGCGATTGCAGTTCCGCACATGCGCTATAGACGATGTGTATCAAGGAGAAGAACGTGCGCCATTTGGAAATCGCTGTCAGTTACGTACGCTTTGTTGTGCTTCTTTGAAATGTCGGCGTTGATTGAAAATTCCGCCGCGTGTGAAATCAGGTCGGTGATTCGGTTTCTGAATGCAAGGAAAGTGAAACCAAGTGAAATTTATCGGCAAATTTGCGATGTTTACGGACCAAATGCGATAAGTGATTCGATGGTGAGAAGATGGGCCCAACAGTTCAATGGCGGGCGTAGTGATGTGCACGATGAAAAAAGAAGTGGGCGTCCACCTTTGGTTATAGAAGAACTGGTTCACGCGATTGATGACAAGATCCAGGAAAACCGTAGGTTTACAATTAGTGCTCTCGCTATGGACTTCCCTCAAATTTCACTGTTTCCAACTGGTTGAAGACGCAGGCGGCAGATTTCTGTGAAGAAGGAATACTAAAACTGGTGCCATGCTATGACAAATGCCTGGAAAATTTCGGCAGTTATGTGGAAAAGTAGTTTAAGAGATGTGGAATTTTGTGCAATAAAAATTTCTTCTGTATCGGTGTAAAATTTCATTTTATTACCAAATGGAACTTACTTTCTGGAAGCGCCTCGTATATGAGTGCTGTGAAACAATAAACTCTCGGGGAGTCCTCAACTACAATTTTACTCAGGGGTTTACGAATTTAAAGAATCTAATGGTAGAAAGCAACCCTGAAATATTTTAAATATTCAACACAACAAATTTATTACGAATAATTTGGAAGCTAAAACTATCGTTAGGTATAATTATTGTGAATTAATACTAGTTAACTTCGGGTACGAAGTCACGGTCGTTGAAAGAGTTGTTTGTTGATGAAATCAGAGTTCATTAAAAACTGTTACCATCACACCGGGAGACTTACTTTTGTTAAGTGATTTAAGTTGTTTTTAAGTTAGATAACTAACGAAATCGGACAGAGGTTCCAACAAATTTTTTGGTACTTTTCACGTGCTGCATCACCTCACAAATTATGAGACACTTTTCTGTGAATCAACCTATATAGGGGAGGGGTTGCCACGTTTGAAGACCTTACTCTTTCGGGAATTAGTTTCATAACTACGAGTTTGAGTACTGTGGGCAGGGCGAAGCTGGGAATTTGTATCTGACGGGAGGCGTGCTTAGGTAGCCCTTGCAGGTGCGGTGATCACTGTGTCCCCAGTGGTGTAGGGGTCAGCGCAACTGCCTAGAAAGCAGGAGACCCGTGTTCGAATCCCGGCTGGGTACTCATTTTCAGCTTTGCCCAAACGCAGTTGATGTCATATATTCTGTGAATATGAAATAATGACAACTGCAGGATCAGAAGTGACGTCTGTTCTTTCGGAACAGACGCCACATGTATATGTGTTGTTGTTGTGGTCTTCAGTCCGGAGACTGGTTTGATGCAGCTCTCCACAATACCCTATCTTGAGCAAGCCTCTTCATGTCCACATAAGAGCGACAAACTACATCTGTCTGAATCTGCTTACTGTATCCATCTCTTGGACTTCCCCTGCGATTTTTTCCCCATAAACTCCCCTCCAACGCTAAATTCACAATTCCTTGATGTCTAAGAACGTGTCCTACCAATCTATCCCTTCTTTTAGTTAAGGTATGCCAGAAATTCCTTTTCACCCCAATTCTGTTCAGTACCTCCTCATTAGTTACGCGATCCACCCACCTAATCTTCAGCATTCTTCTGTAGCACCATATTTCAAAAGCCTCAATCCTCTTCCTGTCCGCACTGTTTATCGTCCATGTCTCACTCCCATACAAGGCAACACTCCATACAAATGCCTTCAGAAAGGACTTCCTTAGGTTTAAATCAATATTCGATGTTAACAAATTTCTCTTTTTCAAGAACGCTTTTCTACCCATTGCCATTCTGCATTTTATATCCTCTGTACTGCGACCATCATTTGTTATTTTACTGCCCAAGTAACAAAACTCATCTACCTCCTTTATTGCTTCGTTTCCCAATCTAATTCCTTCAGCATCACCTAATTTTCTAAGACCGCATTCCATTACCCTAGTTTTGCTCTTGCTAATGTTCATCTTATATGCACCTTTCAGCACACTGTCCATTCCGTTCAGTTGCTCTTCCAGGTCCTTTGCTTTATCTGACAGAATTACTATGTCATCGGCAAAACGCAATGTTTTTAATTCTTCCCCCTGAACTTTAATTCCTTCACCAAATTTCTCCTTGCTTTCCTTTATAGCCTGCTCAATGTACAAATTGAACAACATTGGAGAAAGGCTACAACCTTGTCTTACTCCCTTTCCAACCACTGCATCCCTTACATGTATATATACAACCTATATATGTGTACGTGTGTGAGAGACACGCAAAGAGAGGGGGGTGGGTGTTGGGGGACGGTGGGAGGAGGGGCTCGGCTTGCATAATAGATTAAATGTTGCACGACTGCGCCCTGGGGCGCGATATGAAGTGGCCTGGAAAACCAATAACACGCGCGGCATCCGCTGGAGCGCGGCCGTGGGCGGCGATGCCTGCGGGTCGCGGTGACAACGCTGCCGGCTGCAGGTGCCCCCTTTGTGACGCACTGGCCATGTTACGTCATCCTTAAAAGTGAAGAAGGCGATACTACCGTATTCATCACTACCCAATAAACATCTGACGATACAGCAACGCCCGACTCTAATTCGGAGGGCAGTTGATATGTTGTAGTCGAAGCTGAGCAACGACTCCTTTTTCTGGATGGGAAGATACTAGTGAATCCAAAGAATGACGACTACGCTACTGCCAGCTCCCCAACACCTGTATTTTGTTGTAACTTGGGTAACGATAATTATCGTCCTCCACCTAAGACAGCTACACTCGCGGTATCCGTCAAAGATGATTTGCTGCTCCGAAGATCGGGAATTTACAAAATTACATGTGAATGTGGCCTTTCTTACACTGGACAAACAACTCGTATTCTCCACGAATGATGTACAGAACACCGAAGGTACACGCGAATTGTACAACGTAACAAGAAGGCAGTGGCAGAACACTGCATTGACGGTGATCACAGTATGTTCTATACAGGATGACAAGCCAGTCTAAAATAGGTTATGGAAATAATTGTAAAATTTTATTTCAAAACTTCGCCTAAGTGTTACAAGTTTTATTTCACTGTGACATACGCCCTGACAACGTGACCAAGGCTGTCCAAATTGCAGGACAGAGCCGGCCAGAACCAGTATTGAATGCTGATTCTAAAATCACGCCACCCTTCTGGCGTCCGTGCTGAAACTACTGACGTTTCCATGCTGCCCTGGAGCCAATAGCAGACACCCACGTTTGATCACGTGTGCTACTGCTGGAGGACTCGGAGGTGCGAGAATCAGTTCCTTGGCTCTCTTCAGTTTTAGTTCTCGTACAGAACAGACGCACTCCAGAGGTCCAGCCTCGGTGCGGGGCGAACGGCCGCATGCCGTCCGCTTCCGCCTACTGGCTGTTCGGTATCAGCCACCAACTGTGTGAACCGTAACCATTACCTTTTCCATTTCCTAATCCGCAACTTAGACTGGCACTCATTCATTGCATTCGATCATAGGGCGACTCCTGATATGTCACCCGTATTTCAGAATATACCAAATATTAACTTGATCATATCTTTTATTTGCCATTCAGCCACCCTTTCCTAGGGCGCCCACAAGCCTTAACCGCTTGGCCTTCCATCCTGACAACGCATCCAACCCATATTATTTGCACAGCAGTAGGATGAGTTGTACAATTTTAGTATAATCCCTGAGATAATGATTAAGTGCTGTACAGTTGTATGACAACTAAACAATCTTTTTGGGACTCACTTGCGAAGGACGTAATTGAAATTCGGTTGAAGTAGAATTTAGTGGTTTCAATCTAGATAAGTCGTGTAGTCCGGCACTTTCAGTAATAAACTCACAAATATGTCGTCACAGTGCAGCCCACAGGGATATAACAATATACCAACGCAGATCGATTTCGGAGTCATAGATTAAACTCGTGCATTGAGCACGTCTTTGACGCCGGCCATCGTCTCTGGCGCATATGTATCCAAGGCCGCATGTGCAGTTGCGCAAGTATAAAGAGCCGAAGCGAACACTGGAGCGTCAGTCTTACGGCTCACTATTTCTTCTCTCTGTACTTAATTATCTTCTCCAAATATCTCATTGCTTTCCCTCACAGATTCAACAATATACAGGTTAAATAACACTGAGGAAAGGTTACAATCGGGTCTTACTCACTTCACAACCAATGCTTCCCTTTCATGCTCTTAGACTCTAATAAGTGTTGTCTAGTTGTTTTACAAGTTGAAAATAACCTTCTGTTCCCTTATTGATTGTTGTTGTTGTTCACCTACATCTACATGGGACACTCTGCAAATCACATTTAATTGCTTGGCAAAGGGTTCATCGAACCACCATTATACTATTCATCTCCCATTCCATTCTCGAATAGCGTGCGGGTAGAAAGAATATCTGAATCTCTCCGTAAGAGAACTGATTTCAAGTATTTTATTCTGATGATCATTTCTACCTATGTAGGTTGGAGTCAAGAATATACTTTTGCATTCGGAGGAGAATGTTGGTATTTGGAGTTTCGTAAGTAACCCACTCCGCAGCGATAACCACCGTTGATTCCAATCCCATATCCTGTATCATTTCCGTGACGCTGTCTCCCCTGTATCATGACAATAAAAAACGACCTGCCCTTCTTTGGACTCTTCCGATGTCATCCATAATACCCACCTTATAAGGATCCCACACTGGGCAGTAATATTGCGAATGAGGACGGACAAGCGTAGTGTATGCAGTCTCTTTAGTAGTTCTGTTATATCTTTTAAGGGTTCTACCAATGAAACGCGGTCTCTGGTTCGCCTTTCCCACGACATTATCTACGTGTTCTTTTCAGTTTTAAGTATGATGTAGTAGTAGTTCCTAGGTATTTACTGGAGTTTAGGGCCTTCACATTCGACTGATTTATCTTGTGAAAAAAGCTTAACGGATTTCTTTTCGTACTCATGTTGTCGACTTCACACTTCTCATTATTTAGAGTCAACTGCCAATTGTATACCATAGTAATATCTTATTTAAATCGTTCTGTATTTGGTATTGATCTTCTGATGACTTTACTAGACGATAAATGACGGCGTCGTCTTAAAATAACCTAAGAGAGCTGATTTTCTCCCAAATCGTTTATGTAGATAACGAGCAGCAGAGGACCAATAAAACTACCCTTTTGGACGCCGGATATCACCTCTGTTTTAATCGACGTCTTACCATCGATTACCACAAACTGTGTCCTCTCTGACAGGAAATTCCCTATCCAGTCACAAATCTGGGGTGATATTCCATAACCCCGCAATTTGATTGAAAGCCGTTTGTGAGATACGGTGTCAAAATCTTTTCGGAAATCTACAAATCATGCATGTTGTTGTTGTAGTTGTTGTTGTGCTCTTCAGTCCGGAGACTGGTTTGTTGCAGCTCTCCACTCTACTCTATCCTGAGCAAGCCTGTTCATCTCCTCATACGAAGGGCAGCCCACACCTATTTCAACCTGCTTACTGTATTCGTCTCTTGGCCTCCTTCTGCGATTTTTACCTCATACACTTTCCTCCTATGCTAAATTCACTATTCGTTGATGTCTAAGAAAGTGTTCTATGAATCATCCTTTTTTAAAGAAATTCCTTTTCTCCGCAATGCTATTCAGTACTTCCTCATTAGTTACGGGATCTACCCAACAAATTTTCAGGATTAGTTTGTAGCACTACATTTCAAAAGCTGTTATCCTCTTCCTATATAGGCTACTTGCCATGATTCACCATCGTACAAGGTAACACTCCATACATAAGCCTCCAAGAAAGGCTTCGTAACATTTAAATTAATATTAAATGTTAACAAATCTCCCTTTTCCATAAACTTTTTTCTACCCATTAATATTCTGCATTTTATATCCTCTCTACTGAGACCGTCTTGTGTGTTTTTAATGCCCTAGTAGAAAAACTCATTTACCAACTTTATTATTTCGTTACCTAATATAATTCCTTCAGCATTGCCGTTTTTTTCTTAGACTATATTCCATTACACCTGTCTTTTTCTTGTTATTCACTGTTTTCAAGACACTCTGCATTCAATTGCTCTTCCAGGACCTTTCCTGTCTTTGACAGAATTACAGTGTCATCGGGAAACACCACTGTTTTTACTTCTTCACGCTTGTGCTACTTTTGTAATGCTAATCTTAAAACCTCCTTTCAAGACAATGCCCATTCCTTTTGATTACACTCCCAGATCCTCCACTTTCTCTGTCAGAATGCCAATGTCATTGGAAAACTACAAAGTTTTAATTTCTTCGTCCTGAAATTTAATCTTTCTCCAAAATTCTCCTTGCTTTTTGTTTCACAGATTGAGCAATCTCGGGTAAAGGCTGCAACCATGAATGAAAGTTTTACTAGGCTGCGAAGGGTGCGCTGATACAAAACTTTCTGGCAGATTAAAATTGTGTGTCGGAACAGGGATTCAAACCTCAGACCTTTACCTTTCGCGGGCAAGCGCTCTACCCACTGTAGCTCAGTAAGTAGAGGTACAATCCTGTCTTACATCTTTCACCACAAACTGCTCCGCTTTTAAGCCCTTAGACTCTAATAACTGCTGTTTGGCTACTATACAAGTTGTCAATAATTTGTCCTTCCCTATATTTTACTTCTGCTAATTTCAGAATTTAAAACAGTGCAATTCAGTTGACACTGAGAAAAAGTTTCTACAAAAGCTAGAATAGTACGTTGCCTTAATTATGTTTTAAAGAAGATATTTGGTACTCGAGTTGTTGGTAAAAGCAGTTTCAAAGCAGGAGCCGCGCGACGGTGGAGGGTTTCAGACGCGGAATTCCTCTGTGCGGTGACCATCGGGCCACACTCGAGAGCCGGCGCGCCCCCTCCAAGGAGGGGAACAGGCCAAAGCTATTTGGTGGAACTGTTTTCTGCTCCCCTGATTGACCATTTCAATTAACGTCAGCCCACATCCCAGGGGAGGGTCGGCGCACGTAGCTGTGGTCGCCCAAAGGGCTGCAGCCGGCCGTGGCCGCAGGCAGAGGGTTTGAGGGTTGAGGGAGGGGAGGTAATTTCCATCCGCGCCCGCGCGCGCTCCAGCCACTTGCCGCCACTCGTGTGGACGCCGTCACCGCCGGGTGGGCCCGGCCGAAAGGGAGACCGGAAGGCGAGGCATCTAGCGGAGCACACGAAATTTAGAAACTACTTCCAAAATTTGGTGTGAAAAGTAAGTCACACATACACACGTTGAAAACCTTCGGGTCTTCCTCTTGTCATAATGTATTTGGTACCACGAAATTTAATTGTTACTACCTGAAAACCGGGCGTTGCCCGGGTATTGATTTATTTATTCCTGCCATTTTTCAGGTATATTTTTATTTCTATAAAGGCTGTATGTCTGTAAAATCTCATGGGAATACAATTAGTAGTAAAGAAAAAATAAATTAAAACTTGGTGCGTGATGGGGCAGTTTTCCACGAATGTTACTGTTAATGTGCTCATATCTCATAAACCACCTGTCGTACTGTGATACAACTTAGCCGGCCGCGGTGGCCGAGGGGACTGAGGCGCTCCAATCACGGGCTGCACGGCCACTACGGTCGGGGGTTCGAATCCCCCCTCGGGTATGGATATTTGTGCCGTCCTTAGTATTAGCTAGTTCATAAGTAGTTTGTAAGTTTAGGGACTGATGACCCCGTAGTTAAGTCCCATAAGCTTTACAAACATTTGAATATTTTTTTATACAACTTAGAAGGTACACTCAACTATATGCGTGTATACATTCTGTAAAATTTCCTGTGGCTACAATTTGTAGTGTACAAATTATAAATTGTAACGTCATACCGAATCCCGTAGTTTTACTCAATAAACAGCATAAAAGTAGTAAGCGAGAAACTCTTTTCCTTTCCTCATTTTGGTTGTCAGCGAGAGAAAGTTTAATAAAATTTGAAGTTATGTATAAAGTTTGTTGCAAGTCGCTAAGTACTCTCGTAAAGCGTATTTATGAAGTCTCGCCGCATTATGTGGCAGTTTCTTGCAAATCCTATTGTTTATGACGCCATATCTTCTGAATCATGTGTCGTATATAATTTTTAACCCTGCAGTAATTGTACCTCGCGGTAAGGAATGTATGTACCAAATTTGGTTGAAATCGGTCCAGTGGTTTGGGAGAAAATGAGCAGAATTGTCGCTGAATGCAGCAGTTTTCTGCGCATCTCATTGCTTATGACATCATATCTCGTGAACTATGTATCGTATGTAATTCTTACACTTACGGCGTCCGTTCACATGGATTGAAGCGTACGTGTACAAAATTTCATAAAGATTGGAACAAAACTGCAGATTTGTATGCAACACGTACAAATATACGGACACTCTGCCTTATATATTAGATTAGGTTACCCTGACAAATTTGTGGAAGAGGAGGTGGAATCAAGGAATAGATTTTTCCAGACAATAACTTAAGATCACTAAAATAGCAATTTATCTTAACCCAGATAGCGCGGAATTATTTATGGTTCTAATTTTATTTCAACAGCTATAAATACCCTTATATGACTGCACACAAAAAATTTTCAGTGATTTTTTTCTCAAACACACCGTTATATATATATATATATATATATATATATATATATATATATATATATATATATATATAAAGGCTGTCTTACATAAGATAGTGCCCGTCTTTCTGGAAGGATGTCAAAAAGAATGTTTTAGGATTTTTTCTCATGAATTTTTATTATTAATACGCAGTTTAAAATGAAATGTATAGATATAAATGTCGAGAAAGTTAAAGAATTGTAAAAAAAAATGCCAACCTAACTATGAGGAAATCTTCAATATATATTTCATGAACGTCAACTTTGCAGTCATGTCCTAAACGACTGTCCTACGCTCTCTTCGTAGTTCCCTAAGATGCTAGCGGAAGTCAGGCGGTTCCCCGGCTTAGTACCAGTAGACCACACTAGAGGCACTTCTGAGGGTGCCTCTCGCACATTGTAGAGCAGCGTGGAGGGGAGGCTCAGGGAAGAGCCCCTGCCGGCTGCCACTAGGCCACGGCTGTGTCCGTTGTGCAGGCGTTTGAGGGGAAGTGGTAGTGGGGACAGCCGCTACCTGCCGGCTGCTCTGCCCGTCGGCTGCCAGTTTTAGAGGGCTGTTTCTGCCTTATGGGTCATCACGGGACATCTTACGAATGTAGGATTTTGCACTATAATGGTGAACGATCATTTTTACGACGCGATTCCACCCGTCTGGAAACGTACGTTCAGTTTTCTCAAATTCTTTTTTCCGGTAGATTTTCCAGTTCCTCCCTGGCTTCAAGCAATGCCTGTTCTCAGACTAGTTAACGCCATCTCCCTATATTCTAACCTCCTTGGCGAATTTGTTCGTTCCGTTACAGGGAATTTGGTCGCTAGGCGGGTAGCGAATGAATAAGCTGATTGTTGGAGAATCTAGAAATTGATCCGAACTGGAAGCGTAATTCTGATATTTTCCAGTAGATTTGCAATGGCTCTCTGGCCTTAAACAGTGCCTGTTCTCAGCATATATATCGCCATCTCCCTTTATTCTAACGTCCTTGGCGTATTTGTGCGCTCCGTTTCAGTGTATTTGCGAGTGTCGAATGAATAAGCTGATTGTTGGAGAATCAAGAAACTCATCCGAACTGGAAGCGTACTTTCAAACGTTCAAACGTTTGTAAATCATGTGGGACTTAACGTTGGTGGTTATTAGTCCTTAAGCTTACAAACTACTTAAACTAACTAAAACCTAAAGAGAACACAGACACCCATGTCCGAGGGAGGCCTCGAACCCCGACGGCGAGCAACAGCGCGCTCCGCAGAATGGCGTTTTAGACCGCTCGGCCACTCCACTGTCGCCCGTACTTTCAGTTTTTCTCAAATTCTGATATCTTCCGCTAGATTTTCTAAGAACTTTCTTTCGTATAAACCTTTTCCTGAGAATTACGTACCGAACAATGAAAAGATTAGCCAAATCGGAGAAAGTCATTCTCAAGTGATGCACTTTCATACATTCAGCAATTCATTATTATTAATACAGATTGATTGACTTGACTTATTTCCTGTATCTCCTAAGAGGAGCATAGGGCGTCAACGAACTTCCGCCACCGGACTCTGTTCTGCGCCACTGTCTTGATTTCAGTCCAGGTATTCCATCCTTTCTCGGTCCCTTCTGTTACTACACTCCGTCTGCATGTGTTCCTCGGTCTGCCTCTTCTCCTGCTGCCTTGTGGATTCCATTCTAGGTCTTGTCTTGCCACATTGTCTTTGCGACGCCTTAATATATGCCCAAACTATTTCCATTTCCTACGGCGTATCACAATATCAACGGGTGTTTGATGACTTCTTCTCCATAGTTCTTCGTTGGAGATTACTTGTGGCCACCATATCCTCAAGATATTCCTCAAGCTTCTATTCACAAATATTTGGAGTTTGCTAATCAGCTGTTTGTTGAAACTTCCTGGCAGATTAAAATTGTGTGGCGGAACCGGGACTCAAACCTGGGACCTTTGCCTTTCGCGGGCAAGCGCACTACTGACTGTGCTATCCCACCACGACTCACGATGCCGCCCCACAACTTTACTTCCGCCAGTACCTCGTCTCCTACTTTCCAAACTTCACAGAAGCTCTGCTGCAAACACGCAAGACTAGCACTCCTGGAAGAAAGGATATGGTGGAGACATGGCTTAGCCACAGCCTAAGGGATGTTTCCAGAATGAAACTTCACTCTGCAGCGGAATGTGCGCTGATATGAAACTTCCTGGCAGATTAAAATTGTGTGCCGGAACCGGGACTCGAACTTGGGACCTTTGCCTTTCGCGGGCAAGCGCACTACCGACTGTGCTATCCCCACACGACTCACGATGCCGCCCCACAACTTTACTTCCGCCAGTACCTCGTCTCCTACTTTCCAAACATCACAGAAGCTCTCCTGCAAACACGCAAGTCTAGCACTCCTGGAAAGTAGGAGACGAAGTACTGGCGGAAGTAAAGTTGTGGGGCAGTATCGTGAGTTGTGTCGGGATAGCACAGTCGGTAGTGCGCTTGCCCGCGAAAGGCAAAGGTCCCAGGTTCGAGTCCCGGTTCCGGCACACAATTTTAATCTGCCAGGAAGATTCATATCAGCGCACACTCCGCTGCAGAGTGAAGTTTCATTCTAGCTGTTTGTTGGTTTTCCATGATTAATATAGATTGGTTTAGTTAAATTTTTTTAGGTCGTCCGCCAGTTATTGAATCTCCTTGTGGATGAGCAACAAACAGCCGAGTTGTGGACTCGTCGACTCGTGGACGCTTGGCGAGAATGGTGTGCAGGCGATGGCGAGGTGTCGGGCCGTTGTCCACTGCGGCTGCGGCCGGTTTTAGGCGGCTTGCCCTCTCTGACCAGTGGGCTGTGGCCCCTATTCCTGGACACTTCAAATGGCGGCGGCGCGGCGTCAAAGAGGCGGCAGCCGGCGGTATCGCCGTCTTATCCCAGCCAAGGATCAGCGCGCTCCGCTTTGAGGGACCACTCGCAAAACACTACGGCGCCGTATAAAAACGAAGCTTCGTCTGCCTCTTTCTCTTGGTGTGGTGCTCCAGTGACATTTCCCGTTTATTACTCTATGTCTTTATCTCTTAGCGAGGGGCTTAAATCTAAATAAAAGATTTGGGAGAAAAATCTGAGCAGCTCTCTTAAGTTGTTTGCAGATGACGCCGTCCTTTATCGTCTAGTAAAGTCATCTGAAGATCAAAACCAACTGCAGAACGATCTAAATAAAATACCACTTTGGTGTAAAAATTGGCAGATGAATGTTCAAATGTTTGTTAAGCTTAAGGGACTTAACTGCGGGGTCATCAGTAACTAAACTTACAAACTACTTATGAACTAGCTAACACTAAGGACGGCACAAATATCCATGCCCGAGGGGGGATTCGAACTCACGACCGTAGTGGCAGCGCAGACCGTGACCAATACTTTTATTAATAGACCACTACCTCCCTAGTTTAAGAATTACAGCAATTAAAAGTAATATAAAAATTACATGTTTCATGAAAACTAATTTCAATGTTTTGCTAAGTAAGATTTTAAAAAATGACGAAACGAACATTATTACAAAAACGAAATAAAATTTAATGATATGCATTGGAGCTTGTTTCCGTTAAATCGTTTTCGACGCAAAGTGCAGGGTAAATTAAACTTACCAACAATTATAACAGCCTGTTCGGATACGTGTTTGTAATTTGATTCAAAGTTTGCCATAAGAAATCAGCAATTGTACCGTCTGAGTCAGGAGGTCGGTAAAAAGAAACAATCATTGTTCGTCTTGACAGGTGTGGCATCTACCCTTTTAATGGAAATTGTTATCGGAAATTTATAATATTGTTGCAAAAGAGCATGTATGAGATAACTGTTTATCTGATAAAAGAATATTCAACGATTTTCATTATCAATTAATCAAGTAATAATTACTGGATATGCAATACACTTGTAAAATGTGCGTCATCCAAAAACATGAATCGTACTTTAATTAATAATTAACGGAAATACGTTTTGGGTAGCTCATAATTAACTACTGTATCGCATATCCATAAGTATGAAGAAATTCAGAAAAGTCGTAGTGTATGGTCTGAGATCACCTGGAGACAAGAAGAAAACAGTCTTCAGAAATTTGGTGCTGCAGAATAATGCTGTATATTAGATTGATAGATCATACAAGCAGTGTGGAAGTGATGAGGAAACAAAGCTGTGTCATAACTTGACTGTAGCGGTTCATAAAGAGGCTGGTCTTTTATATAATAGTATCGACAGAAGCATGAAATAAGTTTCTGGACTGAATACCACCACAACAGCAGATCCACTGATGTCATATGAGCAAGACCCTTGTTAACAGAATTACAGACTAACTGAACTGAGCTGTTCTCCGCATACCGGTATGATATTGCCGATAAAAGTTCCACTGAATGAAATTTCTCTGATGGGTTTGGCATTCGAACAGATACTGATCTTAGACATTTTTGAGTAAATTTGTATGATCTCAAGTAATGAAAACATTTTGACTTCATTTCTAGTCTACAGAATTTTATAAAAAATTTTATGTAACAGAACAAACTACTTTTTTTTACTCGTCAATGGATTCGCGTTAAACAAACACGCTAAAGTTATAAATGTTTGGTTGTCAAAACTGCATGTGAGACTTTTCAAATCGAGTGCTGTAACAAGGAAGTTGTAAGAACTCGTGAGAATTGCAGTGATAAAATCAAATTAGCTACAATTCACACGGAAACATTCATTCTCCAAGTGCGCCGTACGGGAATAGAGAACAAGGAAGTCCTAATAACTGGCAGGCTTCAATGAAATATATTCTCATCCATGCCATTTAGTGTTATTTAAAGGGTACGGATATTTTTGAAGATGTAAGAGAATTGGCAGGGGCAAAAAACCATCGATTCGCTTATACAGAATGCTGGTTTCCGTTCCACAAGAAAGAGCCTGGCCTAGATACACGTTCACGACGAACGATCGACTTGAAAAGGTCGTAACACCAGAGGCCAGTGGAAGCAATCGATACCGACAGCGTTGCTACGTGCTACGCAGTTGAACATACCGTACCTCGCTGCAGGGTTTGCTATTTTTCTAGCTGCCTCTGCAGCTTTATCCGGATTAAATGAGATTGGACTTGTTTTACTACAATTTAGTATATTAAAATGGACTGTGGAATTATGTTTATTTCGATTGATTACCTTTGAGCTATTTTGTGCTCTTAATGTGTTTAATTACCTGAGTGTCGTATAAAAATTAGTTGATATCTGATGTGAATTATAGTACCCTCATTTCTGCCTCAGACTTCATTTAGCTTTGAAGTACATTCTGGCCATCTACAGTTCAATATAAAAACGGACAAGAGATAACACAACCAATTTTACTTCAGAGATAATACGTTGTATAAACATCACATGATTAAAAATCAGAGTGTGAGAATTGGGAAAGATGGCGAAATCAGTACTGAGTGGTTCTGCCTTTGCTGGCTATATCTGCTTCTACACGCATCAGTATTGAATAAAAAAACCTGCGGAGGTGACAGCGAGCAGATTGCCCAGTTTCAACTTGTAACATGCACTGGAGGGCCTTTCTATTTATATGTTTATGGATTTGAATGTTTAAATGTTTTATGACCTGCTTGGTTAGCCATGTGATGTAACGCACAACTTTCCGAGACGGGGAGGCGTACCGGCCACGGTTCGAATACAAACTGCGGATTAACGAGGGGGTCGGACTACCAACCAGCCTGAATGAGGTTTTAGGCGTTTTTCCACATCCCCTAGGTGAATACCGGGCTGAAGCCCGAGTGCCTCAGTTACTCGATTCGCAAACATTTCTTAATTAACACTTTACACTTTCACACATATAGTACTATACGCAGACGTTTGGTGTACATATTTCCTCCCGGGGGGCATGGGGTGGCGAAAGGAAGGGCATCCGGCCAATCCGTAAATATTAACACTTTGTTATCACAGTAAAAACTGTTTGGCTGAGATAAAACACTACCTGGACATGTTAGCAGTATAGCACATGGTCTTGAACAACATGACCCAAAGAATATTCGATTGATGATGTGCATACCATTTATAATATGCCACTATGACGTCGGTTCATCTGAAGTCCATTTCTTACCATGCCTGGACAATTAAGATTTGATAATGACTCTTTAACGCGAGTCTATACTAGTCATCATTTAACTTCCATAAGCGATCTATGTCAATAAAGTTCTCATAAAGCGATTCATAACCAATCTTAGACTGATTAATGAATTTATAAAATGAACATTAACAAGAGTAAAATAAAAATAATGGAATGCAGTCTTAGAAAATCAGGCGATGCTGAAGGAATTAGATTAGGTAATGAACCAATGAAGGTGGTAGATGAGTTTTGTTACTTGGGTAGTAAAATAGCATATGACGATCGCACTAGAGAGGATATAAAATGCAGAATGAAAATGGGAAGAAAAGCATCTTTGAAAAAGAGAAATTTGCTAACATCGAATAATAATTTAAGTGTAAGGAAGTATTTTCTGAAGGCATTTGTGCGGAGTGTTGCTTTGTACGGGAGTGAAACGTGGACGGTAAACAGTGTGGACAGGAAGAGAATAGAGGCGTTTGAAATGTAGTGCTACATAAGAATTCTGAGGAATAGGTGGGTAGATCGCGTAACTAATGAAGAGGTGCTGAACAGAATTGGTGAGAAACGGAATTTTTGGCATACCTTGACTAAAAGAAGGAATCGCTTGGTAGGACACATTCTTAGACATCGAGGAATCTTAAATGTAGCATTGGAGGGAAGTGTGTGGGGTAAAACTCGCAGAGGGAGACCAAGAGACGCATATAGTAAGCAGATTCAAACGGATGTGGATTAACGGTCGTATGAGGAGATTAAAAGTCTTGCTCAGAATACAGTAGGCTGGAGAGCTGCATCAAACCAGTCTTCAGAAGTCGGCCGTGGTGGCCGAGCGCACTGCGGCGCGCCAGTCACAGTCCATACGGCCACTACGGTCGAGGATTCAAATCCCACCTCGGGCATGGATACTTGTGCCGTCCTTAGTATTAGCTAGTACATAAGTAGTTTGGAAGTTTAGGGACTGATGACCCCGAAGTTAAGTCCCATATCCTATAAGCTCTACAAAGATATATAAGTCTCCGGAATGAAGGCCATAACAACATAACAGATCGCTGACCTCCCACAACAAAGTTTTCTAAAATTATTAAACAAAACCGCTCGTTAACTTGCCCCGCTCTATCGTACCACACGCATTGTCGTGACCCATTTTTGTTCGGTAAGCTTCTTAGTCTTCACTGCGCGGGCGGGAACTGCCTATCAGGTGGCAGGTAATGGAGTAGGTACTGGCAGAGACACGCGAGCGGGGGTCTTTGCGAGACGACTGCGCCGCCAGGAGCGCCTCCTCCGCCAGAAAGAGATCCGCGCCGCGGCGCCGGGCGTCGCTTATTTCCCAGGTGGCGCCGGGCGTCCGCCAGCCTCCGAGAGGGCGACGCCGACTCCGACGCCAGCGGAGAGGACGCCTCTGGTACTCCGACGGCTCTGAATTTTTAACCAGCCGCCGCCGGCAATTTTACTTTGCGCTCTTGGTCAGCGGCAACTGCGCCGTAAATCCCACTGAGGACTTAGCATCCCGCACGCTTCATCATTTTCGCATATCGCGCATACTGTACGTTGCATTTTCGTGTGGGTGACCGCAATACCACAGTCCGTAATTCTGCTCCGTGCTCCCTGGAGCAATACGGTGAGATGGAACGAGGTTCAGTTTATAAAGGTAATCTTGACAACTACATTTTAACATATGAGCCGGGACAAAGTAGGTCGTTAAAACGGACAAGGAAAGTACTCTGGCTCGAACAAACACAAATGTACCAAAATCTTGTGACAGATAATGTAGAGGTCCTTTATTGCACTAGCGATGCTCTCGCATCTGCAAAACTTTGCAGTTGCTCATTAGAGGCCTCTGCGTGTGCCATGCCGCATTGCACATTGAGCTGCCGGCCGCAGTGGCCGCGGGGACTGAGGCGCTCCAGTCACGGCTAATACGGTCGGGGGTTCGAATCCCCCCTCGGGCATGGATATTTGTGCCGTCCTTAGTATAAGGTAGTTCGTAAGTAGTTTGTAAGTTTAGGGACTGATAACCCCGTAGTTAAGTCCCATAAGCTTAACAAACATTTGAACATTTGAACACATTGAGCTGCCGATACGCCAGTCGGGACCAGTAGGGACAGTGCGGTGTGCCTCTGGAGTTGCATTTTGTGACGTCATTTGTGTAATTACACGTCAGATGTGTCAGCTATTGGTAATTAATCCTGCTGATGCATTGCGATTGATTGAAATGAAATTCCAAAGAGACCTGCCTCGTGAAAATGGTCTTAGTGTAGAAAATGAATCATTCTGCTTTCTGGTATCTATTATAGTGCAGAAAGTTGAGCATACATTAGAAACACTATAATAGATACCACGTAACATGCGAATGATTCATCTTCTACACCAATACCATCTTCACGAAGATTTCTTCGTAACTTCATCTCAACCAGTCACACTATATTAGCAGGATTTTTTTACCAATCGCCGACCTATCCGACGCTTCATTACACAAATAACGTCACAAAACGCAACTTCCGAGGCACACTGCACCGTCACTACTGGTGTACCGGCAGGTCAGAATGTGCAATACGGCGTGGCAGAGGCCTCTAATGGCCGACTATATAGTTTTGCAGATGCGCGAGTACCACTAGTGCAATAAGGGATCTTTACATTATCTCTCATACGATTTTCGTGTATTTATATTTGTTCCAGCCCAAGTACTTTCCTTGTGAGTTAGGAAAGTACTGTACCTCTGCGGCACTACTGCAGGATAATTATTGAGTACAGAAATAATTGTAACGACTAAAATTAACTCGACCAGGTAGCCGCGTGCTTTAAAGGCCGTATCACGATCCAAGCGTGATTATCTGGAACTACGCACTGCTTCACATAGACTTATTAACACGATGCACGGCAGATATTCCATGGCGTCAATCCGCGCATGCACAACAGACATCAATAACGCGCACGTTATGCGATGAAAACGGAGTTGTTGTAATAGGTTATTCATACCGCTCAAGAACCCGATGGAAACTGATTTCTTGGAACGTCCTTCAAATTATTTCTGTGAGCTCAAGGTCCCTATTTAATGAGAAGTTTTAATATTTTTTAAAAGTAATTATTTTTCTCTTGCGTAGTAAGCACAGAACTGAATCATTACTTTTTTGACTAACACACTCAACAATTTCGTTTTAAGGTTTAAAATTTGTGTAACTAAGTGTAAAACTACTTGGGTCATAAAATACTAAACTTATGCCGAAGGAAAACGTGCACACAAATGCCCGAGAGAGGTCTCCAACTTTCGGCGGGAGACATTCAGTTCGTGACATGCAGCCCCAGATCACGCGGTCGTTATATATAACGTCACTTCGTCACACAGTATATGTATATATAAATTTACATATATGCAGCATTTTGCACACAGACGACTTATTTTTTGGAGTGGTGACGTAGGCCTTCAGATTAGAGCACAACGACTAAAAGCCAGACATAGGGTTCGACTATGGCCGGAAAGAAGGAAGGCAGGGCAATATACTCACAGCTCATAAAAGAAATGACTACCGTAGCTCCGCAAGAATTTCGGATCTTCGTTAAGAAGGAAGTGATATATTTTGAAGAGCTTCTATCTGTAAAGCTTCATCCATATTACTGAGGAACAAACGATTCCTGACATAACTTATTATGATGCAGGGGGTCATGTGGGTTACATTAACACCTGTCCTCCCTGTACGCCTGAATTAAGAATCAACGGCAGTCTGTTCCGTTTCATTTCTAAAGTACGAAGCAACCAACATAAAAACTCCTTTTCATTCATATCTAGTACTAAAGTCTGCTGGTAAACAAATATTTTATTTTATTTTTAATTACTGCATTCATGAAAGGAAACTAACTGAAAAAATCCGCAAAATCCCTAACATGTAAGTCTAAAATTACACAAATAACAAGCAAAAAGCCTTCTGCAGTACCCGCTTTCGCGCATGCGCTCGTTATCGGTACCTAATGCGCATGCGTGAGTTCACGGGCATTTTGAACTAGCTTCTATTCCGGCGGGCGGATAAAGCGTCTAGTAATAATCATAGTTTCGAGGTTGTTCCACTTGATTAGACGCTAGTTGGCTCTCGCGCTAGGCCTTTCCCTGTAGCGACGCAAGAGGTGATCAAATTATATCGTTACGTATGTAATAAGACAATCCAGGAATAATAAGAACACAAAATTAAAATGTAACGTGATGCTCAGTAAGCACGACAATACTATGCAGTACCGAATGAATGTACTAATGTACACAATGAGTGCCGTTTATCAATGAAATATGTATTCGTGAAATATGACAAGTCACACAACTGTAATGAGCCCCATGCGCATAGTCAGATATCAAGTGGTCACCTTACACAGAGAGCAATTCTACAGATGCGGAAAACATCAACCATAGTAAGATTATTTATGTCTTGTGTATTACATTCCGTATGACTGAATAACTGAGAAGAAAGTCTAATTGGTCATGGACGGTGTGAGTAGATGAAATTTTAAGAAAAGACTAACAATAGATAAAAACATATAGGAATCCTGCGCAAACAGAAATCCTTAATTTTCAGAACACACAGTTACCGGCGCATACCTCCATAACACTACAATGGCGTTGCAGTACACATTAAGGCGGGCTCTAGTAGTCTTTAAAACAATAAAACTATTTCACTTTGCACCTAAGCTGTTTTGCGACTGAATAGTTTTCCAGTGATACAGTAAATAATATTTTTAATAGCATTCTGTAACAGTGTGTGAGATATTGAGTGTTTTAAATATATTCTTATGATTATTTGATTTTTTCACATTTGACACCACGATGGCGCGGCCGAAAAGTCTATGGCGGCTTGCTGCGGAGCGCGCAGTTGGTTACCGTTGGAGTTTCGAGTCCTTCCGGGATCGTAGGCGCACGCGCGCGCACGCGCGCGCGCGCGCGCGCGCGCGTGTGTGTGTGTGTATGTGTGTGTGTGTGTGTGTGTGTGGGTTAAAATGTTCAAATGTTTGTGAAGTTTATTGGTCTTAGTTGCGGATTCATCAGTCCCTAAACTTACAAACTTGTTATTAAATACCTTATAGTAAAGGCAGTGCAAACATCCCTGCCCGAGGAGGGATTCGAGCGTCTGACGGGGAATGCCCTAGCGCATCGCTATGTAGGGCCTCAATGCGCTCCGCCGCTCCTCCGCTCCTCCAACTGTTCAACTGTTTGTATAGTCTATGGGATTTAACTACGGGGTCATCAGTCCCTAAACTTACAAAGTACTTATGAACTACTTACGAACTAGGACGGCACAAATATCGTTGCCCGAGGGGGTATTCGAACCCCCGACCGTAGTGGCAGTGCAGACCGTGACTGGAACACCTCAGTCCCCTCGGCCACCGCGGCCGGCTCCTCTCCTCCGCGGCGTGTGTGTGTGGTCCTTAAATTAGTTAGTTTAAGTCGTTTGTAGGCTTAGGGACTGATGACCAAAGAACTTAAGTCCCATATATTTACGAACTTTTGAACAAAAAAATGTGATGCTTGCGAGTGACATACATTGACACTTGATAGTGTGGAGCAGTATCAGCCACGGTGGAGTAGCCGAGCGGTCTAAAGCACCTTGCTGCGGAGCGCGCGGTTGCTTGCCGTGGAGGTTCGAGTCCTCCATGGGGCATGGGTGAGTGTGTTTGTCCGTAGGTTAATTTGCCTAGGTTTAAGTAGTTTGTAAGCTACGGACTGATGACCACGCAGTTTGGTCCGATAGATTTACAGACATTTGAACATTTGAATTTGAGCAGTATCAAACTCACTGACAGAATTACACAGGAGTAAAGAGGTCTGAACAGTAAGAAGGAAATATGTTGACGCTTCATCAATACCGAAAACTATAATTTCCAGGTCATGATTTCACTGAAGATTCCCTAAAATAATGGGCGTAACGCGTATGGTGAAAATAAAAACATTGTATCATTTCCGAAATGAAATCAGTGTATTTCGTAACCACTTGAAACGAGAGCTCACTCTGAGACCTGTAACGGAGATGGTGCAAAGGGGTCGCTTTAGTATGAAATTACTGGGCCGGCCGCGGTGGTCGAGGGGACTGAGGCGCTTCAGTCACGGTCTGCACGGCCACTACGGTCTGGGGTTCGAATCCCCCCTCGGGCATGGATATTTGTGCCGTCCTTAGTTGTAGGTAGTTGATAAGTAGTTTGTAAGTTTAGGGACTGATGACCCCGTAGTTAAGTCCCTTAAGCTTAACAAACATTTGAATATTTTTTTTGAAATTACTGGTATAAACTGTGGGTAAGCGACTCGCAGAGTCATAAACTCTGCCGCATGCTTTATCAACAATTTCAGTGTGAAATAAACCAGCAAAATGGAAAACGTTTCTACTACATGAATGAATGTGGGATTTTTGAACGAGAGTACTAAATACAAATGTTAAATGGGATATGAATTCGTAGAAAAAGTCCAATAATATAGCATTCCTTTTAACTCGACCCCTATCATTTGCATCTCTGGGTACTCTGACATTTAAACAGCTTTGTGGTAGGTCACATGCATTGCCAACGAGAATCCTCTACAGACAAATGGGTCCCATACAGGTTATTACATCCGAGAGCAGTTACATGGAGATGCCCGAGTGTTTTATGCTTTCGCACTGAAGGCTGCCGGACGTTCACGAATCTATGGCAATCACGTTACCGCTTGTAGATGTGGCAAATGGCACGATTATCACTGGACAGGGGCGCACATCTTCACGTGTTATTTCTAATTCCAAATTTGTAAGACTTTTCTTGCGCTTTTGAACTACTCCACTTTTTCTCACATGTAGTATATGCGACCTAATATCCGTAAGGACACAGGAAAACGGTCACAACCGATCCATTAAATGTATGGGGCTTGGCACGGGCCGGCCGCGGTGGCCGAGAGGACTGAGGCGCTTCAGTCATGGTCTGCACGGTCACTACGGTCGGGGGTTCGAATCCCCCCTCGGGCATGGATATTGTGCCGTCCTTAGTCTTAGTTAGTTCATAAGTAGTTTGTAAGTTTATGGACTGATGACCCCGTATTTAAGTCCCATATACTATACAAACATTTGAACAGTTTTTTGCTTGGCACGGAAAGGTAGTGATCGGTTATCGGCGAAGAATAATCCTAATGCGTTTGTTGATCTGAATACTCGGTTACCGAAGTACCAAAACATTCTCCTGTAAATGGTAACTAGACTTTGCAGTATGAATTTTGTAAACTTTACTGCCGGACGGTCGTCGATCGGTCTGCGGCACGCCTGTCACGTTCTGCACGGCCACTACGGTCGGGGGTTCGAATCCCCCCTCGGGCATAGATATTTGTACCGTATTTAGTCTTAGCTAGTTCGTAAGTAGTTTGTAGGTTTAGGGACTGATGACCCCGTAGTTAAGTCCCATAAGCTCTACAAACATTTCAACATTTGTAAATTTTACTAAAAAGAATGCAGTATTACGGACAGTGGTTTAACGTCCCATTGAAAGAAAATATCGGAGAAGGACGGTGCAATACATTGTTCGCAGATATGTCAAAAGAGTTATTCTGATATTTGTTTGGAATATTTCACGGGAACTACAGGAAAATGTGGGGATCTGGAATCCACCCCTTCAGAATATCACTTTTGTTGACAACTGTAAAAAATGATTCATTGTTAATGTGTAGAATTATGCAATGCTCTTGTACCTTAAATCAGTTGAAATAATGTCCTTATAATTCTCAAAAAGCCAGAATATAGTCTAATACATTTGTAGAAACTACCTTCAATCAAATAATCGTATTCAATAACCGGAGATTTACTTTAATATCGAATTCCGTCGATTGAAGATCAACGTATGACTGAAGCTACTTTCTTCAAACGTCAGGTTTTGGAGAAATACAATCGCAGTGTTCTATCTTCTGCCTCATATTCATCCACTTGCTCTTTCGTTTCTGTAACAATGTCTTTAATTTAACATAGCTAATTTAAATAGTAACAGCACTTTGCGGCACCATAAATATTTGCTGGGTCAAGTCAGTTCAAATCAGTACTCTTTCTCAAACACGTTGCTGATTCGACTGGTCGTTAAACCCTACTCTTCCTTTATGATTGATAATTTTATGTTCGTACCCGTTCAAAAGTCTGCAAATCTTCGGTTAACAGTTCCCAAGCTTCTAACTACATAATGTAAGAAGAGCAATAATGAATTTTTCGAAGATGGAAAAGGTTAGGCTCAATATCATAAAAGCCAAAATGCATAGATAACGCAAGCTAACAATTAATTGAACGTGAATATATATATATATATATATATATAAAGCAACAAAAAACACTAACACCTATAAATTCTTATCGAATTAATTACTTCCAAAGATTATAGAAACTCTAATATCGTAACTAAGACGTTTACATGCTTTGTAAACATTCAACATCGTGGCTGTAACTGGCAAAATACAGAATCAGTATTAAAAGTACCATCCGAATTTGACAGTCTGTATACAGACGCCTAGATGTCTCATGCACGGCAGGCTATCTAGACATAACCGTAAGTGAGTGTAAGGCTCTGTATTGTAATATAATAGTATAACGTAATATTTTATTCACATTAAATAGGACCCAATTTATACCGCAGGTCACTTGAAAATGGCAATGGCGGCCGAAACGGGAGCGTCGTGTTCAAATAAATATTATTAAATAGCAGCGTTTCGGTTAATTATTATTATTTAAAGCAACATATGCTGACAATAACACAAATACCCATGCCGTAGGGAGGACTCATCAGCGAGGCGCCTTAGAGCTTATTGCCATTCCCGCATGGCGTAGCTCCGGAACAGTAGGTTTCCGGCATACGTTAATTAGGAAAAGTTCGCTCGAATCTATGTCTGCCCTACTTATACACGCTATTTTTGTCGTCCCTGAACCTGAAAAATATAAATTAAATTCTAATATGCAGAAAACATACTTGTATCTATAAGGGCAGTGTGAAGGTAGAATATTGCGCCCGACCTGTGTGAGGGAACGTTTGCATTATGAAGTCGGAACTGACGAATAACCCATCATTGCTCGGGGAAACTATTCCTAGTAAAACAGGTGTGGCGGTTAAACTTTCAGCTGGGGCCACATTCCGCTGCAGGAAGAGGTCGCCCCCATTCATCACAAGGAATAATTATCGTAGCCCTTCCGATGCATAAGTCAGTGGCACCGTTAAGTTTGAATGCCGGGTATGACGCACTTGGCCTCAGCTCTGAAATCGTTAGCCGAACCCGCTACTGCCGGTGAACTGCTATGTGGCAAGTGCTCCCGCCATATTTCACCATTCAATTTGTAATTATTGCTCATTGCGAAAGAACGGTCGGTGCGGGCTGATGATACAACGGGCAGCAAAGTATTGTGCGGCAAGCACTTATTTCCTGCTGCGACGCCGTAACAAGTGTCGGTTCCTGCAAACATAATGCGATCAGTTGGCGCGCCACAAATGACGCCCATATTTTATTGACGGGAAACGACAGACCAGAGAAGACTGTAATAGCGGCGCCGTCCGCTGCGTTGAATATTCGAGCGACGCCGCTACCCAAGACAGAGAGACTATTAGAAGCGACTTCGACTCTCCCAGGAAGCGAGAACGCCGTTCCGATAAGTAGGGCAGTTCGTTGATTATTTTACAGAGGAGAAGCTGTAATTCTCGAGATAATCACTAATGGTAAATCGAGCTCTTCAGTACTCAAAAGTGTTCTTCATACATGTTTTCTGCCTTGCTTTACTTTTTCAACGCGCGCCGACCGTTTTTCCTGTTTGCTGAGATTTAACGAGGCGATTGTTCTGCTGAAATGTGCATGAAACTTTATCGCCCCGATCAGCACCGGCTCTGAGGATGGGCATACCGTTTCACCGCCGTGGGAGGTAGGATTATCGGGAGCGGCGATATTTCAATATGGTTGTAAAAAAGAACATACAAGACAGCGAAAATCTTTCAGAAATGAAGCAGCGCAAAAATAAGTTGGAAATACAAATCATTCATAAAATCTCGTGGAATACTGGAAATGTTCATTATGTGTCACAACTAATATATAGCGTGTTCCAGCTATCTTGTCCACCCAAAATATCTCTGGAACAATAACAGCAATTGGAAAACGAGTTTCACCGGTATCAATGTACGGCTGGGGCCCATGAATGCACATATTTGGAAACATTCTAAAAAAAAAAAAAAAAAGCAAATGCGTTTTTTAACACAAAGTTATGTTTTTTTTTTAATGTAGACCTTATATGTTTTCTTCAGCAATCCATAGCATGACAAATCACATAAACAATGGCGTTGATTGCATCGAAATATTGCAATTACATCTCGAGATATTGCGACGCGAAGTTGACGCTTGAAATACGCGAAACGCGCAGCTAGCCCACGTCCTGAGGCTCAGGCGTGAACCCCATGCTGCCTGTAATCGTGATGTGGTGGCAGCAGACCGTATTATTCGTTTCGGACCTCTTGATAAGTATGGAAGTGCGATTACGCATCTCAATCACATCGCGATTACGGGCAGCATGGGGTTCACGCCTGAGCCTCAGGCTTTTTTTTTTTTTTTTAGAATATTTCCAAATACGTGCATTCATGGGCCCCAGCCGTACATTGATACCGGTGAAGGTCGTTTCCCAATTGCTGTTATTGTTCCAGAGATATTTTGGGTGGACAAGATAGCTGGGATGCATTACTACAAGGAGTGCATTTCCACAGACGCAAAGTTAAGGCACTATGGAATTTCTATTCTTACGGAAGAAATCTATGCAGCTGAAACAATGGTGACTGATGGTTATTCAGAAATTAGGGAAATAGAAATGCAGGAAAGATATATTCTTAGGAATAATTACGATGCAATCAACAAAAACGGCATTTGGATGAAGAGATCATAAAACGAACTCTATTTCAAGATCAACAAAATAACAATGAAATCAGAGCCAAATTTTATACACACATCTACAGGGTGGAAGACTCGAGAGCAGCAAAGAAACTATTCAATATTCTAAGAAAGAGTAAATGACTCACAGAATGGCTGAAAGAATTCCAAAGGGCTCTACAGCAGATTAACTTAAAAAATATCTTGAAGATCGCACTGAGTGCCGGAATAAAATCACAAGTGTAAAATTTCAGGGAAGAACGTCGCGCCAGCCTGATAAAAAATGAACATAGCAATGGAAGAAGGGGCATATAATGATCGCTATAACAAAGGGGTGTTATTGAAAACCGGATAATAAAGAAAACCTTGAGGAACAGGTAAAATTAAAACGAAAAAATTCGACGATTAATGTCCCCTCAAAAGGCAACTCCAGAACACAACTGTTATACAGTTGCAGTCGTGGGAAGAAAATGGTATGGTCCATACTGCTGCACCGTAGTATTAACCTTGGAGATGGCACCTGCCTTTATTTTTATTTTTATTTTATTTATTTATTTTTTTTTTTTTTTTTTTTACTACGAGAAGGTACTCCACCCCTAACGTAAGTTATAATTTCTTTAGCAATCAGGTAAATTTGTATATAAACAACAGTCTAGAGTGCAAAATGTTTTATATTTTTTCCGACTAGTTTCGGTTTTATTTAAATGATCTTCAGGAAATTAAGCTCCATTGATGTTGTGGAGCTGGCAGGAGACTTAAAGCCTTCTAGTGCGTCAGGAAAAAAATATTCATATTCTACAGTAATATTATCACATAGTTGTTTCAAAAGCTTTATTCAGCATCTATGTGAAGAAATTCGTAATACAATTATAACAAATTAAAGAAATATATTATTTAACTTGAAATTCGTATAAAACGACTAGAAAGTTTAAGTTTAAATGTTTTATGTCGAATGTTTTGAAATACATTGTAACCACAATATTTCAGTCGCGCAAATATATTAAGGATGCTCCTGTCAGTCTCCCACGCCGGCCGCGGTGGCCAAGCGGTTTGCGGCGCTCCAGTCACGTTCTGCACGGCCACTACGGCTGGGGGTTCGAATCCTCCCTCGGGCATGGATATTTGTGCCGTCTTAAGTATAAGGTAGTTCGTAAGTAGTTTGTACGTTTAGAGACTGATGACCCCGTAGTTAAGTCCCATAAGCTCTACAAACATTTGAACATCAGTCTCCCCTTGATGTCATTTAATACACACAGGCTCTGTAATCAGGTGTGATTCACCTGTAAACATTGTACGCCACACGAACTTTCAGCGTGCACTTATCTTCAAATGTTTGTTTGTAAATCTATCGGACCAAAGTGCGTGGTAATCACTCCGTAGCTTACAAACTACTTAAACTAAGTTAAACTAACCTAAGGACAAACACACACACACAAACACACTCATGCCTCAAGGAGGACTCGAACCACCGACAGCGAGCAACCGCGCGCACCGCAGCGAGGCGCCTTAGACCGCTCGGCTTCTCCACCGCGGTGTGCACTTATCTAGTTTTCCTTCCACACAAGTCGCAATGGCCTTTTTTCTCCTCTTCTCTGACGGTCGTTCTGTATCAAAGATACAAACTCCCACTTCAGAAACTCTGAAACGTGTATCCGCAGAGATATGATTGTTGATCCCCATTTGAAGTGCTTGTATATCAATGCGCGCTGAATTCTTTGATCCTACTAATAAATGCAATCATGAAAAGATTCTTTTGCAAGCTTACAGTATGCGAAAATGGCACATACCTTCAACATTGTCAGAAAGAAACTAGTATACCATCAGGTACGGGGTACGGAATACCCCGCTGTCGTCTTCCTTAAGAAGCAACGCAATACTGTAGGCTCTGAGTTAGGGCGAGAGGGGGAAAGGAGAATGGGGGGAGGGGTAAGGAGAGATATATTAACAAATACTTAAAGGTGCAAAGCCGCAAGTCTCTGCACTATGGTGCAGCAATGCCGAATTCTGCAATGGGGTATTAAATAACCCAACGCGCCCTCTCGAAGATTAATATGTGAACACGTAAAATCATTTGAGGCAGAACATTATTTACTCTTACGATTCAGTTACAAGATAATTGTCTCGTTATCAAAACAATCACTGTGGATTAAGTAAATGATTAAAAAATGGCTGTCTGAGGGAGACCTACAGGCTCTGCAAAAATAAAATTTAAAAAAAAAAAAAAAAAAAAAAAAAAAAAAAAAAAAAAAAACCTTCCTTTCGTCTTTTTCCAAAACGTCAATCGTCTTCCTGTAAAATATCTCCATAAAAATTATATCAATTTGACATCAATTACTTTCATCAAAATACGAATAAATTATCCTCTAAATATTTGGTGTCCCCAGTTAATACAACCCTTGCCATCAATTCAAACACACTACTCGCGACCGCATTATCGATTTGACTGTCTCGCATAGCTGAGACGCGCCTTCGATGCTCGATAAAACCAAAGACTTTCTCAAACAGACATTCTATTACTATCGTAACCAGAGTTTATTTATAATGCTCCAAGAAGATTCTTATCAGCGTGAGTGCCTCGGTGTAGTGGCCGGGCGGTCTAAGCCACCTTGCTGTGGGGCGCGCGGTTGCTCGCCGTTGGAGTTTCGAATCCTTTCTCGGGCACGGGTGTGTGTGTTTGTGTGTGTTTGTGTGTGTGTGTGTGTGTATTTGTCCATAAGATACGGTAAGCAAATTGTAAGCCTAGGGACCATTAACCAGTGTCGTTATGTCCGTTAGACTTACAAATATCTGAATTTGAATTTTATTTTAAGTTTTCCCTTGTTCCCTTTTATTTACAGGTCTTAGAGGACAAAATACTTTCATATCAAAATCATGCAGAAAAACCTGTCATACTTCATTTTTTGACTAAAGTACGTGACCAGCCGTACGATTAAGATTGATATGTGAAAATAATAACTATGTAGATATATGAAATAGTGGAAAAACTGAACTATTCTTGAGAATGCATGAACGACGCTTGAAAATTTTGCAAGGGGCGTAAATATCCCTGCAGACAGCTCTGGTCCCAGATGACAATAGTACCGTTCGACAAAAGGCAACTAAAAAGTTGTGTAACTCCACATACAACTGATTGATAAAATTAACCTTCGTTCCTTCTTACAACACTTGCTACCATCTCTACTGAAGGTAAATTTTGAGCCACTCAGGATGAGTGGCTATAAAGCCCAAAAAAATACACGGCATTTGTCCGAACTGAGTAATATTCACAAAAGCGGTGTTCTCTGGTAACGAACGGGTTAAAAGGGACGCCGCGTTTGTCCAGATAGCCGGCTGTGTCAATATTTGCCACTGCTGCAGAAAAACTCATCGCAATTTCCGAGTAATGTAATTCGAAAATAATCAGCTTTGCAATATGAGCAAACTGCACGAGTTGGCTAGTAAGATTATCGGTAATACCTTTTATGAAACTGATTATTTTAAAACGCTTACAGCCAGCTGCGAGTTGGCCATTTGTAAATTACTGGAACAGCTGAATTTTACCATTTTTGTTGTTAGTGAGATTGTTTTTTAATTGTCTCGTAAACCATCTGCTTCATTTGAGCTTTCCGAAAACAATTTTCTGTACGTTTAATCAGCTTTGTGGTGTTTGCAGTTATCGCTGGTTCAGTGTGTGTTCGGTGTTCGGCGGTTTTTGCTGTATTTCATAGGAATCTGATTATGACGGATGTCGGGAGTCTTATCTTCTAATGCGTTTCAACATATTTGTTCCAATGAGAGAGATAACAGTGGTGAAAGGCGCCATAATCACCAGCATCTACATGCATGCTCTACAAGCCCCTGTGAAGAGTTTGGCAGATGGTACTTTTAACACTGCTGAATATTAGGGTTTTTTTCCGTTCTAGTCACGAATGGGGAGTAGGTAGATGACTGTTTAAATGGCTGTGTACGTAACGTCATTACCCTAATCTGACTTTCACTGTAGGGCTACCAGAGAGAATGGTGGGCAAGGGGCTGAAGAATACATCTAGATTTATCAGGTAATTTTTGTTTCTTCAAATAAATATAAGTGCGCATTCAAGGAGCAATTTTCATCTACCTTCATCAATACGTCAATTCTGATTACGCAAAATTTTCTTGATGTACTCTGTCATAAAAGGAAGCCAATGAAGCTTACTATTACCTAATAGCAAGTATCTTCTCCTCCGGCGCGGATAAAAGCGTCGACGCATCTTGACAGTAAGCAGTAAGGCCTTGTTAAGAGCGGAAAACTAAAAACCATATTAGTAGGTTGTTTATCACTGGTTTTGTGAGATTTATTTTGGCTGGGAAGAAGTAATGACAATTTACTCTACTTCTGACATCATTTCATTCATAATTCTAGCTGTTTGTGTGAATTTATGTGAAAAATTTAAGCTACATATAACAACGTTACGCTGTCATGGCAGCCGAAGGTTGTGATCATAGGTCTCTGGTTGCGTGCAGTGTAGCTATTCCCAACTCCTTATGAAATGAAAAAGGTTTTGGGTTTACATAATGAATTTTGTAAGATTATGAACCTCAGCTGGCCGCGGTGGCCGAGCGGTCTGCGGCGCGCCAGTCTTAGTCTGCACGGCCGCTACGGTCGGGGGTTCGAATCCCCCTTCGGGCATGGATATTTGTGTCGTATTTAATCTAAGGTAGTTCATAAGTAGTTCGTAAGTTTAAGGACTGGTGACGCCGCAGTTAAGTCCCTTAAGCTTAACAAACATTTGAACATTTGTACGAACCTCAATGCAACTGACAATAATGACAAGTACAAATGTTGCAGGCGTTGGAAAAATTTACTTCGATATTCACGAATGTGAATTATGCAACGAATAAGACCCTTAAAATCACTATATGATCTCACCAGTTGGTTCATATAACTCGTACTTGTATAGAGAATCACTCTGTCAATTGTCATAATAATCGGTTCTATAATTTTCCGGTTAGACTGCACGCAAATGTGTGAAACGTCATTTCGAGATAAACGCGTTTGAACATTAAAAGTAATGTACCAAGCTTACCGATTAAACTGCGATTCCCGCACCATATAGTAATACTTCGTCTTCCTCATCGGCTTCGTTTTGTGCATGCAGCAGTGCTTTCCGAGTTTGCCGACCCTCCTTCGACGCCAATGAACTACTTTGAATCTGGTGTCTCACACACTGCTTATCCATTTGTTAGGGATAACTGAAGCTTTGCGTGCCTACTACAGTTCCTGAGGCAGGATCAAAAAGAGATGAATTACCTTCATTGAATAAATACGTTCCCAAATACGATGTGAATTCAACGACTTTCAGTCATGAGTGCGAGTGCTTAGGAACTAAACGTCAATTATTGAAATTGAAACATTCATACGCATTTTGTGTGGCCATCTACATATAACTCCCCTTGATAAATCTTCGTAGATGGGAAAATTTTCCTTCTGTACGTCGGGGTACAATGGGGTATGGTGCGGTTCGTTCTCCATTACAAGGGCTGTTCGTTTCTGCCACTCGAGCCAGCTGTCATCTCCCTCTGGGCAATACTCGTGCTGAGGATTTTCATCCTTGGAAATCATATGATAGTGTGTCACAACAGTACAAAGCTACAGTGAGGTTGAACTGGTCGAGACAACCTGAGGTAGTCCTATCTGCGCTGATGCCTGTATTCGATGTGCACTCGGTTCTATGCTCGTAATATCTAAACGGGTACGAATTTCGCTTTGAAACTTTACAGCGTATTCTTGGATAGTTAAACTACCGACTTATGCAATAAAAATGGAAATATTTGATCTTTCTAATGTGGTTTCCCCCTTAAGTCGGTGAAGGGGCCCGGCACAACTTCTGCCGATGAGCTCTAAGGCCACATTTAATCCATCGCAGATTTCTTAGATCGGATTCACATCTGCTGCGTTGGAGGGGCCAGTACATCAATTGAAACTCCTCACTGTGATACACGAACCACTAAATAGCGAATTTTTATTTTCGTTTTTAATATAAGTCTGGAAAAGTGCAAATATACTTAAGCAATACAGGGTTTGTAAAAACTTTCATTTCCTATAGCTAATATTTCGGCTGTATATCGTTTAGCCATCATCAGACCGATTTTGAAGACTAGTAGACTGTCGGAGAACTGTTCCCGTCCATCTCCTACACTGTGTAGGCGTAGCAAACCAACAGCAGAAGGCAGACGGCTGTAGTGCAATCCATGGATATTATACCCAATCATAATCTGTGATTAACTTTGACAGCAGTGAAGTTCAAAGCCGTAATGCCATCTATGTAATGACACTCTTGTTTGACAGTGCCGCTGTCTTTGATTGCGTACAATTTTGAGTATCAGAATTCAAATTTCATCAGGAATACGACTATCATCACGATTAATTAAATCACTCACCAGCCGTATTTCAACGGCTTCTCTAAAAATCGAATCCCAGAAGGCTGATACTAATGTCCACATTCGAAGACATCGACACTATCAAGTAAGTTTTTGATTACAAGTACTTTCCGTAGATGGAATAACGGTTTTGTACTTCTCTGCCGTCAAAGTTAACCACAGATTACGATTATATACAATCTTCATGGAGGTCACTACAGCACAGTCTGACATATACAGTCGCGACACTCACTGCTGTGAAAGTTATTACCAACTGACAGTTGGAACGATCTGGCGCTCCTAGCGGTGGTCAAGGCGCCGAAGGAGTAATTATTTTTGTACTTATGTAACGAAAATGTTACTGTACACTTCCGTTACAAACATTAGTCAAATATCAAGACACATATACAACTGGAAATTAATGTAAAAACTGCTGAATTTCACTGATGAAGTGGTATAAAGAACTATTCCGTTATGAACAAGTGCTTACGAATGTGTGTGTATAATTGTAACGTATTCCGATAAAAGTTAGTAAAATATAAAGGTAATAGACAGATAATATTCTATTATGATCTCTTCTTACTATAACAGGCAGTTTCATTGACGTGTATCAATTCGGTATTGAGTGTAATGATTCGCATATTTTTGTACTTCATTCGTCTTTCTTAAGCGTGCATATGCTTTTGAGTGTAATTATTTTAGCATCAACACCCAATATTTTGAAGAATCTTCACCTTATTGGTTCAGCTGTAGCAACATTTGTGAAACTCGTTTCCCCTTTGTTGGGAAACAACTTGATTGCTTTTGTCGTTTTATTGCCACGTCTGTGGCGTTTTTCCTTCAGCTACAGCTGTAGTAGCTGATTTCGTACGTCAAATACTGCAGCTATTGTATTCCATATACGCTTCCTGTGTTCCACTATCACCGGTTTTACTGTAATTGTAAATTTCTACCTGATGATGGCGTAAAAGCCGAAAACTAGTTTGTATAAATCAATAATTATTGTACAATATTACACCTGTGTCTTGTGTGTTTTAGTGCTAATGTACGAAATATTCTACCAAGCACCAAAGGAACGTTAAATGAAATATTGCCGGCCGCGGTGTCCGAGGGGACTAAGGCGCTCCAGTCACGGTCTGCACGGCCACTACGGTTGGGGTTTCGAATCCTCCCTCGGGCATGAATATTTGTGCCGTCCTAGTTCGTAAGTAGTTCCTAAGTAGGTTGTAAGTTTAGGGACTGATGACCCCGTAATTAAGTCCCATAGACTATACAAACATTAAAAAAAAAAAGAAGAACATTAATGAAATATTTTTACTTAGCTTTCCTACGGTGAATGTGTGTTAAAACCATTATAGACGGTGCCCTTCGCACTCATACAATGTCGTATTTAGACATGTCGCTTGCCGACTGCTTGGAGAGCTACTGTCGCTGTCTATAAGAAAAAACAGTGGGAGTGTCTTGACTGTATACGTTAGCCTGTGACTACAGTCTTATACATCTTTGTCGTCTATTTGCTACTCTTCCACAGTGTAGAAGTGAAAAGGAACACTCTGCCGACCATCGTCTTCAGAATCGTTCCTGAGATGGCTGAACGATATGGAGTCGAAATATTAACAATAGGAAATAAATGGTTACGGGTGAATAATTTTATTTGTAAACTAGCTTAATTCCCGCTGCTTCGCACGCGTAGACTGAATGGGCTGCATTGGTTCTTTCTATTTCTAAATATAAATTTTCATAGATCTTGCTTTAAAAATGCTTTCGTAATCAAGTATTTCGATGCAACTTGCCACCCCCTATTGATGGCAGAATTTAAAACATCCCGAAACACATTTTCTTAAATTCTAACCATGGTTCCACATCCAAATATTCGTATTTCTGGCATCAAAATGGTCTTAGTAGCACCTTTAAAAATTTTTCCTTATTTCACCCGCTTGAAATCCCAAAAATATCAAAATACCTGTTTTTAAAATTACAATCAAAAATCGAAATTCCAAGTTTTGTGTTTCTTGCTTCAAAGTTGCCTGAATAACAATGTATTTTCAAAAAAAATTTCATCCCCTATTTAACCCCCTTAGGGATGAGAATATCGAAAAGTCGCTGATGCCTAAAGCGCAAGATAAACAACGTCTACAAATTTCAAGTTTCTGTCGTCTGTAGATTCACTTTTCAGCGTCGTTTTCTGTCTTTTAGAAAAGTATCGAGAACGCGAAATTTCTTTCTTACGCTTTGGCATCTTTCTCGGTAGCTTTACGTTTCAAACTTCAGTAAGCACTTATTTTTCTTTATTCGTACGCTTGTTGCAGAAAAAACAACTGAGGAACGTTCATCAGGTTTCGCTGTATATACCCTCTTTGCTATTGTAGTGTCAAAAGTCATCGCTGTTTCTCAGTCCAAATTTTATTCATAAGGGGCTTAAGCGTATGACATTGTCGCCGATATGCCTGTTTTGAATTCCATAAGAAGTTATGTGCATACACAGATTGTCAGCTTTCGTGTCAGTTTGTCGGCGATAGGTATTATAAACGTTTTTCCGTGAAGTAACTAGGAGAGAATACTCCTCTGTGCTAGAGATGATCGACATTAAACGCTGTTAGATAGACATTGGTGTTAGAACCAATTTTTAAAAATATTCTTAGACTGATGCTGTTACCATGAGTGGCGGAAATATGTTACAACTGGACAGAGTACCATATAGAAAACAGATTTATATATACCTATGTCTTTGTGGCTTGGTATCCTGGACCATATCAAAATATCATTAGAGTATCTAGTTGAATCTTCAGAATGCAGATACCGAAGGTCCTATTTGTATTCATACCACCGATGTGTTGATGTTTTAGAGATCGTAACACCGATAGTGCAGTAAGCGAAGGGGCGGTCCTCGCCCTGGGTAATTCAATTTTAAGTAGCAGTTTTATATAAGCTGACGACTTTCAACTACTATATCTTCCACCCTCTTGTAGCTATCGTCACGGAACTGCTTGGTGTACAACTAGCAAACGTAACGTAGTGACGACCACGGCGGACAGAGCCCACACAACGACGTCATCTCAGACGCCGTCGCAATCGGTTCCACTGCGCGACCGCGGCGCGGGGCGCGGACCACGGAGGGGTCGCTTCGCGGGCAGAGGGTATTGAAATCGCCCGCTACCGGGCTAGAACCCAGTTCCCTGCTAGCCGCCGTAGCGTGCGGATCTCCGTGCCGGCGCGTTTTCGGAAGCTCAATTCGTCAGTTCACCTGATGATAGCGCCATGTATGATCGCCGAAATATTGTGCCCGTTGGACACTATAGACCGGCAGTACACCCGTGGATATTTTTATTAAATTGAAAAGTGATTATGAGGACAGAGATTAGAATACGGGCTGCAACTTTTGGTGTGAATGTCATTCATGGCCGCCATCTTGAAATCCGCCATTTTAGATTTTATTTTTAATGGAAGGGGGTGTATAACACATCAAATAACACTAGCTTGAGCTCAGAAATTTAGTGGTGTAATTTGTTTTTGTCTATCTTGTACAGTGTAGAAGTTATTAATGTTCAAAGTTGGAAAACATTGCACGAGATGGACAACACTTATAACACGTACAACATGTCTTGTAGGAGTCGTAATAAGGTTATTTCCCAACTTTGAACATTAATAACTACTAAACTGTGCAAGGTAGACAAAACAAATCAAACCACCAATTTCCTGGCCCCACATCAAACCTCTGTTCTCATCATCACTTTCCAATTTTCCCTTCACTCTTCCAACTTATGAAGGTGTCCAAGGACTTTTAACTCGCCCTGTATAGGCACAAACACCTAAATTTTATACATATTAAGATATCCTTTGAAGCTAGCGCGGTTCAAAGCGCTGGCAGTACCACCAGTAGAGAGCGAGGCGGAGGCGCACTGTGAGCTTCCCGGAGTACGTTCTCGACCCGCTTCGCAGCAGCGCCTGTGCCCGGGGCACGGCGCTCGCGGCCCGTCGCCGGAATAAACGCGTCCGGCTAATGCCCTAATGGAAACTAGCGGAGAAACAGCGCCACCTAGTGGATTACCGCCGCGCTGTCCGGCTTAAGAGCATTAGACGCCGGCCGCCAGCTCCCTGTGGACGCCAGAACGGCTGCCACTAACGCACGCCGCCGCCGCCGCCGCCGCACGGCGCCACTGTCGGCAATCCCATCGTCAACTCGCAGGGTGCGGCCGTTACAGCTGAAAGCAATGCGCGACCCTTCACCTACGACTGAAACCCACATCAGCACCTATTCCACCAAAGACACCTCACGGTGTGTGGCGAAGGGTAATATGTGCATCTATCCTTTTCCGACTACGTATGGTTGTTCGCTGGATAAATGTCCGTCGGTAAATCCCAGTGTGCACACAGTGCATATAGTGTACCTGCAAAGGAACCGAAGTCGAGAACACGACAGAGACAACAACACGGGCCCCAATACAGACAACAACCCGGACACGGAGGCGGAAAGTGTTCATTACTTAATAGACAGCAGTTAGTGTAAATATAGTAGTAAGAAAAGATATGAAAGTACAAGAAATGTATTCGCAATTGCGAATATTAATCAGCAACAGCTGTAGGGTGTAATGGTGACATATGAAAATTTGTTCCGGGCCGGGACTCGAACCCGGATTTCCCGCTTATCGCGAGCGGTCGCGTTTCCATTACGCCGCGCACGTTTCTCGGAACGACCCAAACCTTCATATGCCACACATTGTCTACTGACCTTGAGTTCTCGTACATTCTATGATGTAATTCCCGCACAGGGTGACATTTTTTAGTATATTTGTCGCAAGCCTTGCTATGACTGATTTTAAATACGATGTGCAGTGTCCGTGTTTATTGATAGAACTAAGAAAATGTCCTTCAGACATGCATACATGTCTGAAGGACATTTGCTTAGTTCTATCAATAAACACTGAGACTGCACATCGTAGATATGAAAGTGTCAGCGAATTGTCGCTTTTTGTCAGCGGCAAAACGACACTATAAATCTGTTAATAGATCATAACAAAACAGAAGACCACAGTAATCTGAATCAGTAGTTAGTGTAACATACAGCTAATACTAACGATGGTTGAGGGTCGACGACTGGATAGGAATGCCAAGTCCTCGACCCTCAAGTATCACAACGTGTCGGACTGCATCTTCTCATAATTTCTCTCTCCGATCATCTTCTTCTATTAAATATAAACTAATGTTGTTCTTTCACTATCTTTTTCGACATAAAAGTCTGTACTTGTCCTTATTTATTACCTCTTTTTCTTAAATGGATCTTAATTATTTAATTAATTTTTCTAATTGTTATTTATACTTTTATTTCGTAAGTTAGTTAAGAGGTACATTCTTAAATTTAACTAGGTGTAAGACGATATTATTCAGTGTAAGAAACCAATTAACTGTGCAAAATACGATCTGTTTTAGCATCCAGACGACAGGTCATTGGAATCGTCAGAAAAATAAGTAAATAAAAAATAAATACAAATGTGTGTCACTGGACACTGACCCCTCGTAGTCTTTTCATGACATAAACGTAGCAGAGAGAAATATATCAAATGACACTTATAGAAAATACGTTAGTTGCCACCAATTACCGGCCAGTCAATTTACCCAGTGAACTGAGCAAGACCTTTGAGAGAGTCATTTTAAGCCGTATCCTGAAACCAATGGCAGCGGACGGACCAAATCATAACGGTAAATATCTAGTATAGTTAGTTGAAAGAAAAGGTATTAATCATATAGAACCAGCAAACATAATGAAAGATACAAAATTTAAAGAAATTAAACTATAAGAATAACTGAAATCGGAAATAATATAACCAAAATATGATCCCAAAATAATAGTAAATAAAGACAAAGCAATTAAATAATATACAGCAAAAATTAATCAAGACAGAAATTTACCACCAAAATAATATCCATCACAAAAAGAATAAACAGAATGATAATTATTATCACCAGATATTGAATAATAAAATAAACGAAAAGATTAAGAGACTGTGGGACCCCTTACCAGGTGGGACTGACGGAAGGGACTGAAAACTTTCAAAGAAGGCAGCTTGTTTTGTTTTACTACGTTACAAAGGGGGGGGGGGGCGCGTAAGGGAAATGGTGCGCGATTTGAGGTGGAAATAATTAAATAACGACGTTATTCGTTGTGGCGAGATTTATGTGTGAATTTCAATCACCGACTTTTACTTCTGAATGTGAAAATATTTTGCTAGCACCCACATACATTGGAAGACTTTACAATCCCAATAAAATAAGACAAATCAGATCGAAAAAGGAATGATTTAGGTATTATTTCTTCCCGCGCGCTATTAGATAATGGAACGGTAGAGAAAGGATATGAAAGTGGTTAATGAACCTTCTGCCAGGCACTTAAATTTGATTTGTAGAGTATGTATATTGATGTAGATGCGTACCGAACAATTCGGATTCCAACGATAGCCAGACTACTCTCCAGTCTATTGACCACCAAAAGTATGGCGGTGAGTTTACGCAGGTTGCCGCAAAGAGCGCTGTAGCTCGTGTGTAAAGGCTAATTTACTCGACGACACTACGTTTCATGAACCTGCGCTACTGGCTATTGCGCATGCGCGCCAGGCGTTCGCGCAACTCGTTGGCGAAAGTAAAGTTTCGGCTCCTTCCAACTTTGACGAAAATGACTTCGCGTGTTTTTCGGTTTGGTGATAACCAATACAGAACAAAACACAAAATAAAGGGGAGAAAGGAAGAAATAATTCGGTTTTTGAACATATATGCGATGCATAGATGTTCGTGCCATTTTAACGAGCCGCGGTGGAGTAGCCGAGCGGTCTAAAGCACCTCGCTGCGGAGCGCGCGGTTGCTCGCCGTGGAGGTTCGAGTCCTCCCTGGGGCATGGGTGTGTGTGATGTCCGTAGGTTAGTTTACCTAGGTTTAAGTAGTTTGTAAGCTATGGACTGATGACACGTAGTTTGGTTCGATAGATTTACAGTCATTTAAACATTTTAACGATGAAAATTTCAGGAATAAGCATCGACGTGTTAGTGCTCTTGTAGCAATTATTCGTGAATTAAATATTGATGGGTTGACGATTAGTGAATTCAATATGGCAAATCTGGATTTGGGAACACGGTACAGGTACTGTAGAGACGAATATCTATTTGACAAGAAAATTAATGCAATTTGTAATTTCAGTCCTGGTAACAATGCTTCACGCATTCTTTATTCCATTACTAACTCTGTATAAAAGGAACGTAAGCTGCTCTGGTAACATTCTGAGTTGTTTAAAATAACTTATAGGGTCTTCTATCACAATTTCTTTCAACAAGGTCGCTGAGCAACCGAGCTGACGTTTTTTTTTAATCCAGTCACAAACCCAAACACGTTCCTTATTCTTTTTATATTTAGTCTTATGCAACGACTTCACACAGAGAAGCAATAGCTCCAGCACAACTTTTTCAGCTACCAAAACTTTCATTCTACGACGACTACGGCACTTACAAAACAACGAAACTGAAGTGGATAGTATTGGCGCCGTGTCTACAGACATACACGAAACTAGTTGCGCGCAACTCATTTCATGAAACGAGTGTCGCAACCTAGTGTCGTCGTGTACGCTAGCCATTAGTCACTGTATGAAATTTGAACTCGTTGGCACACCGAGTAGTGTATTCGCGGAGCCAAAGATATCAGTTACAGACAATCAACATCGCAGACCTCAGTTGTGACTAACTTCAACTACGTTTCGAAGTAAACAAAGGGTCGAAATCTTTAAGCGTACAAACGTTTTCGCGCTCGGGCTGTAGCGACGTAGGCTAGGGGCGTCACTATATGCGCTAAACGGTCCAATAAACGGCCGTACTGGCGCGAGCAGCGGAGCGGACTCGAGCTAGGCGGGTCGGGTGTTGCGCCGCGGCCGCTACCAGCAGGTAATGCGCGAAATTACCGCCGCCGAAATCAGTTTAATTGCGGCTGTTTGGGGGTGCTTAGGCGCGCGCAACCGGACACGCGCCGGCCGCCGTGGCGCGCTGCTCAGAACTACGGCCGCCTGCCGAGAGAGAGGAACGCGGGGCGCGGCGCAGCTAATAACCGTAGAATTAGCGGCGGTCAGGAGCGGCCATCTTCCGCCGCGCCGGCAAATGGTGCGAGATAATCATGCAAATGCGCGGGCCTACGCGGGCCTACGTCTGTGTGCCGCGCCGCGGCTGTTATCTGACGCGCAACCGCTCCGCAGCTGCCGCCGTCCGCGAAATTACGCGGCAAACATTACCGCAGGAGTCAATGCGCGTGCTGTCGATCAGAGCCCCGAATAGGAATTCTCATTCTCGATTGGCTCGCAAGCAGGCTGACCGAAAACGCGTCAGTCTGAATCTAGCGAGCCGGCCGCGGTGGCCGAGGGGACTGAGGCGCCCCAGTCATGGTGTGCACGGCCACTATGGTCGGGGGTTCGAATCCCTCTTCGGGCATGGATATTTGTGCCGTCCTTAGTATTAGTTATTTCATAAGTAGTTTGTAAGTTTAGGGACTGATGACCCCGTAGTTAAGTCCCATAAGCTATACAAACATTTGAATCTAACGAGGTCCCCGATTTCATACAGGAAGGAATTGAGGAATCTCCCCATTCCATTTTTACAAGGTGTGGTACAGCAACCGTGTTCAGTTGAATTCTTGAATATTAGAGCCCCGTGTTGTGGACACTTAGCTTTATTGCTGGTTACTCGCAGCACAAATGTGATCGCTGCCTCAGGCAGTACTTGTACGTCTACCGACGCAAGACGTATTAATATGTTCACGACCTAAGGTGCAGGGACATCATACAACGTAAATTTTGCATTATGCATTCAGTTAAACAATGTATCAATCTGTTTCCAACGGTCAATGTTACCGGATATTAATGGTAAACGTATTATTGTCTCTGTAAGAGACCCAATGACCACATTTTAATCTAAACACCCTCCACCACTGAGTATATAAAACATTAGTACCGTACATCATCACAATTTTTTAAAATAGTTTCAGATTAGTTTGTAGCTAAAAATTTTCAAAATAATGTAAGTTCTGTATCTGTATAATGTCAATGTGGCTGTCAATGTGGCCCATGGCATCTTTGTGCAGTTCTGAGAAAAGTCTTATCTCAACATGTTCATATTGGCGATTGGGTCTTACATTTCTGACGACGTATTCAAAATACATTAAAAATGACAATTCCCTTTGTATTTTACTTAGTTTCATCGGATTAATATTCAGAAAATTGATAAAATTAATCGCCAATTACATCTCTATCTACATATAAGAGAAAGGACACTCATTCACTCACTCACTGACTAAACACGAAATCTCGAAAACTACTTTACCTATAAAGCTGCCATTTGACAGGAATGTATTTTATGGGTAGAAGACCTCAGCTAAGAAAGGACTTTGCGATATGCCGATAGTTGAGGAGTTATGACGTAATAAACAGTGAAATCTTCCTCGTCTTGCGGCACGTGAAAGTGTGACTTTATCAGTTGTTTACTTGAGAAGGAAAGCACTTCCAACAAACTTTAAACATAATTTCAAACCTTTAGGAAACTCTGTCATATATCTGAATGTACCTTCGAAATTGAATCACAGTACGACACGTAGTTTGTGAGATAAGTGCACATAAAAAGAAATGTTCTTGGAAAATCGCCCTATCACGTACCAAGTTTTAATCTATTACTCCTTTGCTACTAATTGTATTCGAAACAGATTTTACAGACATAGAGCTCTTATACAGATAAATATATACCTGAAAAATTATACAAAAATTGTACAACATATAAGCAATAAATAAGAGATCGTACGAATTTAATATATCATTTGAATTTTAATTATTAAGTTCCTTTGTTTCGATACTGCACATATAATTTTGTACATTACACAAGACTGCTTCATTTCTTATATATTCTCCGATAAATATAACATGTTTTTTAGAAAAAAAGGAGATGGACAGAGAGAGAAGGGATAGGAGAATTATTAACTCAAGGCAGGAATAAATAAATAAATACCAAGGCAACGCCGAGTTTTCAACTAGTTGTCAAAATTAATACGTTAAGACATTCCTCAGAATAGCACAAATGTGTCATGAACCACATATTATAAAATAGGCTGTATGTGTGTATGTATGTATATATGTTCCACATCTCTTCCTAAATATCTGGATCGGTTTCAACCAAACTTCGCACACATTATGGTTAATATCAGACAACAATTGATGTCGGTGAAAGAAACATCTACGGCACACATGTAAGGAGATATGATGTCAAAAACAATGGGATGCGCGAAAAACTGCTGCGTCAAACGACAATGTCGCATATTTCCTCTTAAACCAATCGACTGATTTCAACCAGATTTGGTACACATATATTTTACCGTGAGGTAACAATTGCTGTAGGGGTAAGAACCACATACGACAAATGGTTCATGAGATATAACGTCATGAACAATAGAAATCGCTAAAAACTGCTACATAATGTGATGAGACTTTATAAATACACTATATGAGAATGACAGGAATTGGCGACTTGCAACAAACATTACACATAATTTCAAACCTCTATTAAACCTTTTCCCGCAAACAACCACATCAAAATAATTAAAGAAAAAAGTTTTTCGTTTACTACTTTTCCGCTGTTCATGGTGCAAAACTATGGGATTCGTTATACCGTTACAATTTATAATTTCTATACTACCAATAGTACTCGCAAGAAATTTTGCAGACGGAATACAGACTCAAATCTGAATGTACGTTCGAAATTGTATCACACTACGACACGTAGTTCATCAGATATGAGGACGTAAAAAGTAACGTTCACGATAAACCGCCCCATCACGAATTACATTTTAATCTATTACTTCATTACTACTAACCTTATTCGCAACAGATTTTACAGACATAGAGCACTTATACAAATCAATATATTCCTGCAAAATTTTACAATTGTACAACATATCTATACTAATAATAAATCTGTAAATATAGGCCTGTCGCTGTTCTCTGCGATCATCAAAACTACTGGACGAATATTCTTGCGGTTTTTCACAGGAAATATGAGCGAAGATTGGTTCAGGATCGAGGCATCATTTAATCAAAATAGAATCACGAAGTGTTTTCATAAACCGCCGCGTCTGTTCATCTATTAGAAATCACTTTTCCAAAACTACTGCACGAATTCGCATGCCTTCGACAATAGCTTTCCCTACTTTGCTCTAAACTCTAACCGATCAAAATCAATCGGTACACCTTGTGCATGTATACGAGGCGCGTTTGAAAAGTCCGTGCAAAGTCGGAGAGATGGCACCACTGTCGAGTATCGATGTCGTGTTTAGTAGTATATTTGGAAAGGACGCACACCAAGTTTGAGCCATATTGTTTGCCTTTCGGCTACCGACTTTCGACATCTCTCCACTTTTAAAATAGTCACAATGCCACATAATACTTGAGATAAAATGTAGCAGAAAGTTGGTATCCGAAAGTCGCTGCACTTTTCTTACCTACAGGGTGTCCAGAAAAGCACTCTCTGATTTCAAAATTAAATATCTCGAAAACAAAGATGCAAGGAATGCAGTAAACGGTATGTTTGTTGTGAAAGCTGTAAGAAGTTTATACAGCAGAGTGAAATAATAGTTACAAATCTGCTAACAAATGGCGCTGTAATCGCCATAGGGAGTAATGCCTAGTATAAATAGTGATCCGAAGCCCAGAGCGATCAGTTTCACTAGTGTAACATGAAAGGAGGTTAGCGTACCGAAGGAAGAGATTAAAACCATGTACCCCATTGAAAACGCGTTTTTCTGGTGCTAGAGTACCACAGGTTAGAAGAGAGTCCTACTGCAACAAGGTGAAGTTTTCAAACACGATTTAATGTTCCAAAAGGACCCGATGCGAAAACCATTCCTATGCTCTTCGCAAAATTCCAACTAACAGGCAGCGTAACTGATGATTTAGTGGGGCATGTTGGCCGCAAGCAAACCGCAGTTACGCCTGAAAACATCACCACAGTTTCTGGAATTATTCAGCGAAATCAAATGTCATCCGTCCGTAGAACTGCATCTGACACTGGTTTGAAGCGTTCCAGCACGCAGAAAATACTGAGAAGGAGCCTACACATGTTTCCATTCAAAATTCAAACTCACCAGGCCATACCCGTACGAGCTGTGCAACAAAGGGTTTGCTAATCAGATGCTCATAATGAGTGATAGAGAAGGGTTTGATGTTGGCTGCATCTGGTTTACAGATGAAGCACACTTCCACCTGAATGGATACGTGAATAAGGAGACCTATCGATTTTGGGGTTCCGAAAAGCCATGTTGGTGTGAAGCGAAACCCCTTTATTTTCGTAAAGTTACTGTGTGGGCTGCAGTATGCAGCAGAGACATTATTGGCCATTTTTTCATTGGAGAAACGGTCACTGGTGCACGTTAAGTCGCAATTTCGGAACAATTTGTCGCCACACAGCAAGCGTCAGAGGATCGACCAGGTACTGAATGGTTTATGCAAGATGGAGCCCGACCACATCGGACCCAACAAGTGTTTCGCATTCTTGAGGAAAACTTCGGGAATCGAGTGATTGATTTTGAATATCCCAAATTTACTGGTGCAGGAATGGATTGGCCTCCATATTCGCCGGATTTGCCAATGGTGAACATTTTGAAAACATTGTGTTGTGATTGTTTGCAAAGAGTGTTTTCATACGATTATTTCACATATATGCTGGCCGCGGTGGCCGATGGGACTGAGGCGCTCCAGTCACGGTCTGCACGGCGACTACGGTCGGGGGTTCGAATCCGCCCTCGGGCATGGATATTTGTGCCGTCCTTAGTTGTAGGTAGTTCATAAGTAGTTTGTAAGTTTAGGGACTAATGCCCCGTAGTTAAGTCCCTTAAGCTTAACAAACATTAGAACATTTGAACATTTCACTTATGTATGCGGATATGAGCTGTACAGCGAACAGCGCCATCTGTTAGCAGCTTTTGTAACTGTTATTTCAAACTGCTGTATAAACTTATTAAAGCTTTTACAATAAACACACCGTTTACTGCATTCCCCTATCGATCTTTGTTTTCGAGATATTTAATTTTGAAGTCAGGAAGTCCTTTTCTGGACACCCTGTATATGACAATCACTCTAAAACCTCGAGTCAAACGAATGCCAAACACACAAAAAATAGACCAATATGGCTGAAACTTGCTGTACATTCTTTCCAAAGATGCTACAACATCTACATCTTCATCTACATGGGATACTCTGCAAATCACATTTATGTGCCTGGCAGAGGGTTCATTGAATCACGTTTATGTTATTTATCTGTCTTTCCACTCTCCAATAGCGCGCGGGAAGAAAGAACATCTGAATCTCTCCATTGGAGCTCTGATTTTTCGTATTTTATTCTGATGATCATTTATGCCTTTGTAGCCGGGAGTCAATATATTTTCGCATTCGGAGGAGAATTTGGCTATAGGGGCTTCGTAAGTAGACCACGCCGCAGCGATAAGCGCCGTTGTTGTAATGATTCCCATCCGAGATCCTGTATCATTTTCTTAACGCTGTCTTCCCTGTATCGTGACATAACAAAACGAGCTGCCCTCCTTTGGACTCTTTCGATGTTCTCCCTCAAACCCACCTGATAAAGATCCCACACTGGACAGCAATACTCCAATACTAACTAAACATGACCTCGATACGCGCCGTTGGTGTCATCTCTCCGACTTTGCATGGAATTTTCAAACGCCCCTCCTACGTGTAAGTCCTGAAAGCGGGCGTTCCTAAACCATAAAAAAATATTTAAAAATTTAAAGACGCCTGATAACACAGGAGCTTGCTATCCTGTCACCAGCGAGGCTTTGACGCCGATGGGGAAAGTTTGTCGAGACCGGACAGAGGATAAGCACGGTGGGCACGGACGCGGTTCGGGGTGGGGGGTGGTAGGGGGGTGGTAGGAGCACCTTGATGCGTTAATGGCGGCTGGCCGGGCCGGTGGGCTGACGGATTAGCGGGCCGGTGGAGGCTGTCATGCGGCGTGACGCGACGCACTGACAGGCCTGACCTCCTCCCGCGGCCGAAAGCCGCTGTCTGTCAAAGCTGGCCGCGTCACTTGCACGCCGGCTTTAACTGACGGCCGCCAAACTTGGGCCGTGTGTGGGCAGCCGAAAGCCCGCCGGCGCGCCGACAAAGCGGCCAGGTGGAAATCCGAAACCGAGCGGCGCGACGCGGGGATGATGAATATACCGGCTTTTTGGCGGACGCGAGAAGTCCGGCCACGGGGAAGAGATCCCGACGCCAAACCGGCGGTGCTCTCTGTATACACCTGTTTCTCTGAAATGACGTATCCGCAATCACTTGTTGTTCGACGTTTCCATCCGCTGTAATGACGTGTGCGGAATGGAATGAAATGGTCAGTGTACACTGATTCGACTATCGCTCGATGTGAATACGTGAGCTGTCACAGCTGACAAGGATTTGTCAGGTATCAGGACATAGCAATCGTGAATTCAATACGTGACATGGGTATGTACGAAACAAATATATAAGCACATTGGACTGGCATTTGGGAGGATGGTGGTTCAAATCCACCTCCCGTTATCTCAATTTAGGTTTGCTGTGATTTCCAAAATCACTTCAAGAAAATGCAGGGATAATTCCTTTGAAGAGGCAAGGTCGAATTCCTTCCCCACCCTTAGCGAAAAATCCGAGCGTTACCTCCGACTCTAATGACCACGCTGTCGTCGTCACGTTAAAATATATAATCTTCCTTCCATCCTTCTTACGAAACAAATACCTTAAATGTGTTTATTTCCGTCAACAGTTGCAATATAATTGGTTAATAACATGTTTCGATCACTTGGATCATCTTCAGATCTTATAGTTGCGATCACAACTCGTCTGGCTGAGTACTAATTGGTACTCAGCCAGACGAGTTGTGATCGCAACTATAAGATCTGAAGATGATCCAAGTGATCGAAACATGTTATTAAACAATTATATTGCAACTGTTGACGGAAATAAACACATTTAAAATAACATAGTGCAGTTGCCGACACTCTCTAATCGATCATGTCGACTATAATAAGAAACAAATATCATTGAACTTACTATATTTTGGGCCCACAGTGTTAGAAATTTTATCATCATCATCATCTTGTACAGTTTCCAGCCACAGGCTGGGTCTGTTTGGAACACGAACCTCGCCACTTCGTTCTGTCTTCCCACCATCACTCTGTTTTCACTCTGCCCAAGTCCTCTCCTCAGTTCGTGACACAATCCTCTACTCCTTTTGGCCATCTATTTCTTGTCTTCCTCTTGGTCATTTCTTCTGTATCTGTATTTCGTGTATCCTCCTTGGGATCTTCTTCTCCTCCATTCTCCTTAAACTACTTATGAACTACCTTATACTTCACTTTTAAGTTTTGGTGGTCAGTACTGAGAATGTTAAGCACCAGTTATGATCTATTTATCACCTCATTGCCGAGGACTGTGTTATCCAACGATCAGGTACTGTGAAAGAAGGGAACAGCCAACACATGTAAGTACTGCACATACTGAGAACCATTTAAATACTGATACATTCTTGTAGCATTACTAGCATTACATACAATAATGATTATATGCCATTAGCAAAAATATAATAGAAAACACACAATCTAAAACATAAAACTCTTCGATAAACATGTTTGATCCATAATACTCTCACAACGATCAGTTGTCACATTGTCTACTGTGTGGTCCAAATTTGGATGGTCTCCACCGCAAAGATTTCAGTTTCATGTTGCAAAAAGGCGACTTTCCGCTTCATGTCTTTGGGTTCCGTTGTGAAATAGATCTCTCCGAGGTCTATATCCTAACCCTGCGAAAACATGGGTGCAAATCACAAAAAATAGACTTTGAAACTAGCTTAAAGGCGAATGGAATTACAGCTTGGTAGTCAAAGAAAATTTAAACCTCAGATCACGCTTCCTTCAGGTTTCTGTCTTTATGTATTAAATCTTCTTAGAAAGGGCCGCGAGAAATCGAGAGCGATTACCTTGTACGGACATTCAAGTTAACTGCAGTAACGTTGACGTCTCCCTCGCACCGCCCTACGGAATTACGACTCAAAAATGTGCTAATGTTTGTTTAGCTTAAGGGACTTAACTGCGGGGTCATCAGTCCCTGAACTTACAAACTACCTAAGAACTACCTTATTCTAAAGACGTCACAAACATCCGTGCCCGAGGGGGGGATTCGAACCCCCGAACGTAGCAGCCGGACAGACTGTGACTGGCGCGCCGCAGACCGCTCGGCCACTGCGGCGGTCGAATTATGACTCCCTCGTTTACACTAGTAACCGTCTACACATTTTCAAGAACTAGAAACGGTAAGTGAACTCACAAACAATGTCCTATACCTCTTATTTTATGCATTATAGTAATCATCGTTCACGTCACATTGCGGATCGTGCGGCCTTCCGCATCGGAGATTCGAATCCTCCCTCGGGCATGGATGTTTGTGTTGTCTTTAGTACAAGTTAGTTTATTAGTAGTTTGTACGTTTATGGACTGATGACCCCATAGTTAAGTCCCAAGAGCTTTACAAACATCTGAACATTTGAAAATCCTTCAGCAATAACGATATTAACAGGACGGAGTGCAACCTGTATCAAATATTGATTTGATACAGAAATATGAAATTTCTAATTTCTGATTTCCAAACAGTAGTAGGTATAAAAAGCACGACGACGATATATAAATGTTTCACGAGCAGGCAGAGAAGGTACTTCGTTTCCAATAACTGGCAATAAGTTGATGAAGCGTAAGTTAAAAATTTTCTTTGTATTTTATTGGGTGTCCAAATCGAATACAAAGCTTCCTTTTTCGTATCTCTTGTCCTAACAATTCTTGTATTTTTCTCGAGTGGTTTCTTGTAATAGAAAATAGATGGATTATTACGATAACGTTTACGATATCATTGAAAAAAAAATTTAAATTAATTTAAAAAAAAATTTAAAAAAAATTGTCAGAGCTTAAAACAAGAATTACTAACTTCTCAACTGTTTTACGTAGTATTTGTTATCTTACATTTTCATTGCAGGTCCTTCGAAACATTAAGTGACACGACGACAGTTTCATGGAAATCCCTAACGCCCAACGTATGGTGCAAAAGAAGTCTTCAAGAAATAACACTTGTAAAAATGCATTCACTGCTCTAAAAGATTAAATTAAATGAAAAAATGCCAATCCGTCTCACTCTAAAGAAGGAAAAGTACAACCTCTATGTAGGCCTATACTACAAGTTATTTTCTATATTAATGACTTCTGAGGAATCACAGCTGACTTCGAAACATGTCGGTCTTCTTAGTCATGCTCCATAACCTTGCCGTCCTCAGCTTTACAACTTTTACATGCAACTCATCTGCCGGAAGACGAAAACCAAATATCATAAAGCGTTTTCCGCTGTCGTGTTTTCCTAGCCAATTCAATATGGCGACAGAAAAACAGTTGATTCAATCCCAGATTCAATCAGCACTATCGCTATGTTTCTTTACTTCAATACACAGATTCCTGCTCAAACTAATATTTATACTTCTCTTTCAGTGCAGCAAATTTCACTCTCTCTATAACAGCGGAAAACTCTAAACAAGAAAACATAGTCTGACAACCCAGGAACGTTTACAGAACGGTTTCGTATGCATGGGCACGAGAATGACTACGGAGTAAGAAAAGCACTTTACTGAAGTAGATTTCCAGAATCGATTTTGGAGTGTTTACATGACCAATAAAAAGCGGAATTGGGAAATCGATTTAGAAAATCCGTTTTGGGAGCCCATGTATACAGGGTGTGTATGTTCTCTCTGCCTGTTATGGTTGGTCTACCGCTCATGCTGCTTGTACTGTAATTATACTATTAAATGCTGAACTCCATAAAAACTCATTATGTGCTGCATTATTTATATACACATGACGTATCATAAATATTCATCGTGTTTCGTAAGAGTACATACTCTACGTGTATACATAAATTTGAATAGGATGTAACTTATGCAATGAAACTAAAAGTTGGTTTGAGAGAAACATGTCTAACTAAATGAAAGTTAATGTGGCTCGTGGCTGCTCTACAATTTAAATTTCCAAGGGTCACAGCTCCCCTGCAGGCAATACCTGCGCCAGCTAAAAGTTTGCTTTGGCGCCCGTTGTGGCTTTCTGTCTCAGGTGGTTGCCGGTAGAGATCTCGTAGCTCACCTGCTTGTTCGCGCAATCAGACACGATGTGTGGCGAAAGGAGATGGTTGTGATCGCGGCCGATTAGCCGTACTCACTGGGGCGCCGTGTCGCCGTCGGGGTTTCGAGTCCCCCCTCAGGTATGGGTGCTTGTGTTGTCCTTCGGTTACTCTACCGTAATTTAAGTAGTTTGTAAGCTATGGACTAATAACCCAGCTGTTGCGTCCGGTATTTTTAAAGGGGTTCTGCGTTCTACTTTTAAATATGTGCAATACCCTTACGATTGTGCGACTTGTATAGCGCAAGGTTCAAATTTTCAAATGTTTGTAGAACTTATGGGACTTAACTACGGGGTCATCAGTCCCTAAGCTTACAAACTACTTATGAACTAGCTAAGACTAAAGAAGGCACAAATATCCATGCCCGAGGGGGGATTCGAACCCCCGACCATAGTGGCCGTGCAGACCGTGACTGGAGCGCTTCAGTCCCTTCGGCCACCGCGGCCGGCCTATAGCGCAAGGGCAGTACCAGTTTTTCATTATGATATTGGCCTCTATGGGCGTCTGATATCAAGATGTGTGACTTTACAGTACTCTGATAGCCGGCCGCGGTGGCCGAGGGGACTGAGGCGCTCCAGCCACGGTCTGCACGGGCACTACGGTCGGGGGTTCGAATCCCTCCTCGGGCATGGATATTTGTGCCGTCCTTAGTATAAGGTAGTTGATAAGTAGTTTGTAAGTTTAGGGACTGATGACCCCGTAGTTAAGTCCCATAAGCTTAACAAACATTTGAACATTTGAGTACTCTGATACGCTTTAGAAAGTATAATTTTTCATTACAGACACGTTGTGTTTCGGAATCAATTCGTAGTAAGGCACACTTTAAGCCATTCAATACGGGGAGATCGCTGGCATGCTCTTCCCGATTTTTACCAGCAACGGATGGCGAACCAGCTAGCTGCCCCACACTCCTTCAAAATTGTTCAAATGTTTGTAAAGCTCTGGAACCTAACTGCATTTGGAATCGCTCCCTAAACTTACAAACAACTTACACTAACTTATCCTAAAAAAAACTACACCTTTGCTCGAACCTCCGATGGTGAACGGCCGTGCTTACCGCAGCAAGGCGCCTTTAGCGCCCACGACTATTTCGCCACGGCCCACACTCCTTCGCAGTGACACATAGCTTGCTGGTTCGTTCGCGTCCTTTTCACTTTTACGTTTATCTCACTTCAAGCCGGTCCTCTGCTACAATCCGTGTGATTTGTGATTCTGAGAGGCTTAGGGAAGCACGAGGACATCGCCTATTTCAAATATCCGTTGCAGTTCGCCAGCTGTAATTCTGCAATCCCACACTGTGTATGCATATTAATTCGATTGTTATCATTCGTATTTTGGTATCCTCTCAAGGTACATCATATTAACATAGTAGGTTATTGGAAAAATAGCTTTTATTTGCGTATATATTATTCCGAGAGTTTGAACAATTGACAGTAATATTTTCGGTAAATGATTTTCCATCCTGAAGAAATGTTCCCAGCAGAGATGGTAAAATATCTTCCAGCGATGCTGAAGCCATTTCACCAGCTTCCTCAAATCACATGTCTTCGACTTCACCATCAATGCCGCACACTTCTGCTGAACTCTCTGCATCAACAATATTTGTGAATGTCCATTGTTCAAAGATTATTCTTATCATTCTGCATTCCGAGGAATGGAGCGGGCTATTTGAGTTCTGACCCACACAAAGTCCCCGTTCTACTCAGCCAAGTCGACGATGGGCCAAAGCGGAATCAATTTGCGATTAAGTGGGAGGGGCTCTTTATTTTCTTCTTATATATATATATATATATATATATATATATATATATATATATATATATATATATATATAATCTCATCCAAGTGCTTGTCCAACGTAGAAACAAAAATGATAATAAATCTAAGACATTTGAGATATGTCTCAAAGTTATAATGTATTCAATAAAGAAAAATAAAATTTATGAGGAGGAAAATTATCCAAATCGGCAAAGGACTGGGCAAGCAATATATTTATAAAGAACACTAAAAACAAAGAACCGCTCCTGGGAGGGTAAAATAGGAACAACGAATGTGACTCATACACATCATGAAGCACACAGAAGATCTCACGGAAACGAGAGCACCAGTCCCTGGCTTGAAAAAGTCAACAGATACGATACAGGTTTTCATCCAAAAGTACAACCACATTAGAAAAGAGCAATTTCAATATTTCATGGCGCTTCTAAGTGCCAATAGCACCGTGAACAAGTGCCGCTGACAAAGAATTTGCTAAGTGTTCCTGGTACCTTTGCTGCTACCTCAATTTCTGATGGGCATTCCACAGGCAGTCCATAAACTCTACACGGACAGCTGAAACCGAAGAATGGTATTGGACGTGTGGCCCGATAACCAGGTGGTAGAGTAGTATTTTGTGTGCGGAGAACGTTTCATGGCAGGGGTGGTGAACCACTCCAAAGCCACATTCCTGGAAGTAGTCCCGTTGATGATGGCCAGCATTCCTCGGGCGAGTTCTCACACGGAAGAAACCCAGCGGCATTCAAAACGGTGTTTCCTGATGTACGGAATTTGACAATGGGCACATCTTTTGGAGGCAACGAGATGTTTATCTACCATTATTTGGTTCGGCGGCAACAGGTTGTAAACCAGTCCATACCAAAGGCTGCGGACTTCGAACGGCAGGAAAGGGTGGATTATGTTGGTCCACACCTGTCGCCAGTTATCTCCGGAACCCGAGCCTGCAGTTTATGAACAGGCGGACGTCTGTTTAACGCACGTACGTTGTAAGAACCATGTGGTGCGGAGACGTGACAGACCTCAGCACATAACTGCGATTAAAACAAAAGTTACTAATGCGCGACGTCTTGTAAGAAATGCCCACTTTCGACATGGGACAGAGTTGTTGTCTGATCCTGCATATGCATTACAAAAAAGGAGAGCATTCCGATCCCGAAAAATTACGATGAATAGAAGAGCACGTATGCAATATAAACAATTAAAAATTCGACGCCAATTTACTCTCAACAACCCGCTGAGATTAACTAGCCCAATTTTAAAGGATAACCATTAAGTAAGAAAATGCCATGTACCGTATGAAATTTTAGGCGGACGGCGACCTTCATCTTGTTTTGAAGGCCAAGCGTACAACGTTTCATGAACACTAGAATGAAATTGTAGATTTCGTCAGTCTGTAAGGAAAGTATCATCCGCCATGCACCTGAATTCAACTCTATCGTCTTCTACCTATAAACTATATACCTTAGAAATTTCAGCTTTATAGGTACAGCAGTTTTCGAGATTTCGTGTTTAGTGAGTGAGTAACCTTCCGCTTTTATATGTATAGATTCGTTCCAGAAAATTTCCTTTTCATTTTATATTGCATTCTAATGCAATACGGGCATTTATTTTGATAGCCAAACAGTAACGTGATTTTCCAAAATAAGTCATTCTGTTCCTGGGCAAACAAATATTTCATCCTGAACATTGTAGTCGCCTCATTCACTGCAAAATAATTCAGGCACTTCCAGTATCTGACATGTTTAGCAAAATTAGTTGCATTTGCAAGTCACAAACTTTTCTTTTCTCAATGTTAGTAAGTCCCGTTTTGTTGTTTCTAGTGCGTCATGTGTTTTATTATATGAAATAGATCATCGGTCTGTAAACTCAATTATCAGACGATACAATGACTGCTATAAACCTTAGGTCAGTTTTACAATTACAGCTGCCAATCATTTCCAATATTCCTTCACAATGTATATTCTGTCACCCTCTTTGCCCTTTTTTACTACGATAATGAAAAGTTCCTGTCGCACGGAACAACGAATGCCTTCTGATGAGGAAATATCTGAAGATATTCTCAAAGCGACCAGTTTATTACGAAGACAAGTTCTTATATTGGCACATTTTACACGTTCCAGAGAAGGTGTCACATCATTATAACAAATAGAATATATGGGTACCGGGACATTTTTTTTAATTCAATAAACAACATTAAGAACATCATAAACTGTTAGAAGCTCATATTTTGTGAAATGGTGGACTTAGGCTCTTTTGCAATTTCCTGATTCTATTGGGTAAATTATACATTACAAATAATCGTTAATTAGTTTTCAATTATACTTTGTTATTGATATATTCAGTAAAATTTCGTTTAAGTACTGCAAATGTAATAACTGCTTTTGTGTAAAAAATTGAGAACAATTAAATATTTGTGCCTGATCAAAAGCCAATTCCGATTTCGATGTTTAACGAATAGTACATATAGACTTTAGAATGAAAATTTACCAACTGCCGTTAAAGCCGTCATTTTGTACATCGACCAGATAATCAACTGTAGTGTACTGTACACACACAATGACCGACAAGTGGCACCGTAATTTGCGGTTGACATGGCACAGATTCTTTCTGAATGTGTTGTCCCATTCTGCTAAATTACACGTGGATTCATGTGCACTCGGAAATGTGCCGTTATATAAACGCGGATGAAGTTCAATCACTGCTACTTTGCACAACACCTACTCCGCGTTACGCCAGGCATCACATGTTATAATGAAGCAACAACTGATGGGTCGTCACATGGAAGGAGTGATCCGTGTAGGAAACAGACGTTACCAACATCTGTGACCACATTATTAATTTCAATGTATAAGAGACGTTCAAAATGTTCAAATGTTTGGTAAGGTTAAGGGACTTAAGTACGGGGCCATCAGTCACTAAACGTACAAACTACTTATGAACTACCCTATAATAAAGACGACATTAACACCGATACCCACGGGAGGATTCGAACCCCCGACTGTAGCGGCCGTGCAGACTGTGAATGACGCGCCGCAGACCGCTGGGCCACTGCGGCCGGTAAAATAGACTTGAAGAGAGAGATAGTAACTATCACACATCAAGTAAAGAACTTTGTGTAATATCAATGTTATATAAGGAACTCATAGTTAAGTGGGGCGATCTACAATTGTTTAATAATGATTATGCAGCCAAGATTGCATTATTCATTTATTATGTGACCGGTTTCGGCGTATATATATATATATATATATATATATATATATATATTTACTTGTGACTACTAATTTTATGTTTAACGATACCTCAACCTGGACAGGTCTGAAGATGGCGTTGAGTAAGCCGAAACCGGTCACATAATAAATGAAAAATGCGATCTTGGCTGAATAATCATTATAAATGTCAATGTGTCATCAAAGGTATTTTTTCTTCTGTTTTACGCCGTCACCCTTAATGTTTGATATTTACAACTGTTGTATGAAATACTGATTTATTTGCAAGGATGACTGTAGAGGTTACGATGAAAACCGTATGGGGCCAAGTCGGGTCTGTAGGTATGTCGATCAATGAAAGTATCCCCACAGCGGCGGATCGGTTTCCATATCGAAGCAGTCGTAGATGATCCATCATTGTCATGCTGAAGGGAAGGGTGCTCCATACGTGGGCGATGACTTAGAATTCGTGGCTTCTGTTTCTCACACACGGACGCACTTAAGATACACGCCGTCGCAATACACGCTACAATGCCGCGCGGGAGTAGCCGAGCGGTTTGGAACGCTACGTTGCAGATCGCGCGTCCTCCCTCGTCGGGGGTTCGAATCCTCCCTCGGGCATGGATCTGTGTGCTGTCCTTAGGTTAGTTTAAGTAGTTTGTAAGCTACGGACTAATAACCACGTAGCTGAGTCCGATAGACATTTGAATTTGAACACGCTACAATTTCGAGCCTTCTTGGCCGTCGTGTTACAACTTGCGTTATCGGAAGTCAAATGAGGCTTTTTGCTAATGGTGCTGTATTTTACCGAGAGGTCGCAACACTGGAAAAAGGTAGCGAAATGCAAGAAGATCTGGACCGTATCGATGCACGGAACACGAAATGCAATTGTGCCTCAACATAGAAAAAAAAATGGATTGTACTGCGTTTACAAAGAAAGAAAGTTCCTTTATTATGTAACTACGTAAGATCAGGAAAAAGTTGGAAGCAATACCTTCCGTAAAATATCTCGGAGTAGACGTAAGGAGCGATTTGAAATGGAACAACCAAAGAAAACTAGTCATGAGTCAGGAAGGAAGGAAGGAAGCTTGATATTTTACGTCCCGTCGACAACGTGGTCATTAGAGACGTAGCTAACGCTCGAAGTTTTGGGTAAGGATGGAGAAGGAAATCGGCCGTGCCCTTTCATAGGAACCATCACGGCATTTGCCTGCAGCGATTTAGGAAAATCATGGAAAACCTAAATCTGAATGACGCGAAGTGGATTTGAACCACCGTCCTCCCGAGTGCGAGTACAGTGTGTTACCACTGCGCCACATCGCACGGTATCAAGAGTAAGGCAGATACCAGATTGACGCAAGAGTCATTGCAGGAATCCTCATGAAGTATAGTCTGTCATCAGAGGAAGCAGTTTATTTAACTCTTGTTCGGCCAGCGGTTGAGTATGGCTTATTAGTTTGGGATGTGTAATAGATGGGATTAGTATAAGGCATACATAATATCGAAGGCAGAACAGCACCTTTAGTTACAGGCTCATTTAGTAAGCGAGAAAGCGTCACGGAGATGATTAGGAAACGCCATTGGTAGTCGCTGCAAGAGATAGTTCTGCATAACGGTACGGACTTCTTTCAAAGTTCCCAGAGTATAGTTATTTCGAGAAGTCAAGCTATATATTGCTTCCTACTACATATATCTAGAGAGATTTAATTTAATTAGAGAGATTATAGCCCGCGCTGAGGCTTATCGGAAATCATTTTTTTTTTTTTTTTTTTTTTTTTTTTTTTGTCCGCGTAACATACGCGACTGGAATAGGTGGACCAAGTGACAATGGCACATATAGAGCCCTACACCACTCACCGTGATGTAGCTTGCTAATTATTTTTTAATTTTGTTATTTCACCTCTCATGCTACGTATGGGCTGGCAGTAGGTTGTCAGCGGAACAGTATTGAGTTATTCAGCCATGCGTATATAACGTAAGAGTGAAAAATAATGATGAATAATTTACGTTATGGTTAAAAAATAGACAAGATTAGATAAGAGTTACATAAGGCAGAATTTAACATCACAAATACGATATTAAAACAGTTATTGCAAAAGAGAGGAGAAATATATATAATGCAATGCAAGAAACATATCGGTAAACGGCGAGTAAACAAAAATCCTACGGTTTGGCACTGTCACAATTGATGGACCTACATTTAGAGAAAGGACTTGGGGAAAGCAAATATGTTAAATAACACTGAGAGATGTAGCCGGAAGATACTGTATGCGTTTGTTGATTAGGGATTATGAAGATGAAGGTAAATGTTACGGGTGTACTGGGAGCAGAAATATGACGAGGTAGGGAGGGTCTGATAACTTGACCCTGGGAGCGAGAGAAGGTATGAGTGGTGACGGGACAGACGATAGGGGATGGGAGTCCAAATGTATGGTGAGGTCAGTGAAGGAAGAACACATTCGGTAGGATGGATAAAGCTGGAAGGTCGATAGAGTAGTACGCATCACACGTCATCCTCAACCGATCGTCAGAGCAGAATAAAAAAAGTTCAGAAGCTAACTTTTCAGTACCCAGTCGTAATTTTTCGATAAATTGGATTGAAAGATTTCAGGCACCAGTATACACAGAGGCGGCGCGTCCTACGCGTTCACTTGCTCAGTGAAACCCCTGAAAATAACTCATGGCGCAAAAAGAAATGTTTGTTAAGCTTATGTGACTTCACTACGGGGTCATCAGTCCCTAAACTTACGAAGTACATATAAACCAACTTATGCTAAAGACAGCACAAACATTCATGGCCGAGGGAGGGGGGGGGGGATTAGAAAACCCGACGGTGGACGGCCTCGCGCATCGGAGCATAGCGCCTCAATGCGCTCGGCCAATCCGACGAGGCGATCGCGCAAACAGAAAGAGTTGAATATTGTATTCACTAACTGTTACGTCGGTTCTTGACAGAAAATTTTGTACACTGCGAATGAAACACAAAATGTCACTGTGAGATATTCCGCAAATTTATTGATTTACGGACCGGTTTCTGTTGTTATGCCATCATCAGATAAACATTATAAGTTTAAGTTTCAAATACCATAAATTGGTAGATATGTATCTCCCAAGGGAGACTAGTGCTTTGGCTTAAAACTAACCTGAGGGAAATTATTACAATTCAAGTTGTGGTGTAAATTCCTGACATTGATAAAATATGTGACAATATAATAAATTGCGACATTGTCCTAAGAAATAAAAAAAACTGAAACAAGAGAAATTGGCTGAAAAAAATTGACAAAAAATATCTCAAACAAGTCCAATGTCTGGAACATAGAAGCATGTGACCAAGTTGAATGAAACATCTGTGAGTGTACGTTATATTTTTTGACTGGTTAAACTGGGTAAGATAATTTATTGTCAAGTTTAATTCTGCAACCCTCCGTTTGGGTGCGCTGCCGTCGCGTCTGTGGGGCTGCGGCGTTCCTCCATTACGGTCTGTCGCGCGTGACACAGAACCGCGGCCGGGGATTTTTTTTCATTCTGGCCTTCCTCCCCGTCTCCGGTGGCACCCCATCGATTCCGCCACAGTTTCGACATCGGAGACAGTGCGGCGTCGATGTCAGTGTCGTCACAGTCCCCGAAAGGCCAACGACGTTGAGTCTCCGGGACAGCTGACATTGCTCAATAAACAAGCCGATCCTGAGTAGCGTTCCACGTACCGCCCACGCGTGAGATCGAGTGGACTTTCTCTCCAGGGTTCTCAGATACTGTGTGCTGCCACCTCTTGTGGCGGACAGAACGAACAAATGACCTGTTTTCTATAATTCTGGAAAAAAGTGTAGTTTATGACTAACAACCATCGTCAGCTGCTTAGCAGTAGTGTCATAAATTTATTAGTGCCGTATTCATATTTGAATTCCAGTTAGGAACTGTGTGCTAGAATTAACACATTTATACGAGCACGTATGTTTCGGTTATACCATGCTCTTAGGAAAGGTAGATAGTGTTGATGTAGAAATTTCACTTTTTTCTTTGTTGGATCTTGCAGAATGAATTTAGTCGAAATACCTTTTTTGTTAGCTGCAGTATAAACATTTTTTGCTTGTATTAAACGGTTTTTTCACAAGTTTGCCTTGCAAGTGTCTTTCAGATATTCATCTACGTGGAACTGTTGGAGACGTTGATACGTATTTATATGGGGGGAAATGGGGCACAATTGGAATTTGTGATGTTTCAAATGTTTGTATACTCTATGGGACTTAACTACGGGGTCATCAAAATGTTCAAATGTTTGTAGAGTCTGTGGGACTTAACTACGGGGTCATCAGTCCTTAAACTTACAAACTACTTATGAACTAGCTAATACTAAGGACGGCACAAATATCCATGCCCGAGGGGGGATTCGAACCCCCGACCGTAGTGGCCGTGCAGACCGTGACTGGAAAGCCTTTGTCCACCGCGGCCGGCGGATTTGTGTTGTGGAGGGAGATGTTTTTTAAGTGAGATCGTCGTATCCATTAGGTCGCGATGGCTAAGTGGTTTTAGCACTTGCCTAGTAAGCATGAGCTTCCAGGTTCGAGTCCAGGCCGCACCGTAAATTTTAATTCAATATCTCTCCTTTAGTTCAGTATCTTTGAAAAAGTGTTGTAAAAGGAGAAGTGGAAAAATCGGTGATAATTACTCAAGGAAGACCGTGTTCCAGAAAGTTTTCCGATGATGCCAGTGAGCAAACAACTGGCTTTCCGTAATTGCGAAGTTATATCATATGTTGGTCATAATATTATGTAAGGACAAGCGACACTTTTGTCCACGAACGCTCGGTATCGGACGAAATCATGCTTAGAATAACAATCAATGATAAACAAAACAGTGGTGTGCGTTGTTTCCATGCACAACGACGCACTTGTCTGCAAGCGACACTGGATGGAGGCAGAGTGTAGCTGACCAGAGCTCAAGATGGATGAGTATTATAGCCGCAGTACGTGATTGTCCCTTGGAGTGTTCGCAAGTGGACAGTACAGTGGTATCATGAGGATAATTATTAATCCCTCTCATGTGGTCAAAATATTGAGGACCAAGTTTCGACCTGTTGAATATGAAACTGACATCGGGACCAAGGATATGAAGTTCGGAATATGTTATACAACATAATTGAGAAATATAATGGCGACAACACAGAAATACTCGACGTTACGGTGGAGAGATATACGAAATTTGAAGGACAGGAGGAACCTGAACCAGAAGGTGACTCTTGAACATCATCAATTTGAAAAGTAATTATTGTGGCCTTTGATATTGGACAGCGTGAATGCGAAAGTGATTTGGAATGTGATAAAGTGTCTTTAGTGGCGTGCGCACATTGACTTCTTCCACTTCAGCGAACTCCTTCATCTTGTAAGGTGACAAGCCTTGTGGCGCTTTTGCCAACGGGGTTCCGCGTCTGGGGCCCGCGCAGTCGGCCTGTGTTACGACAGTTTGCGAAACAAGGTAGCCATGTGTCAGTCTCACAGATGAGTCGATAGAGTTCACGAGCTGGACGACAGATGTCGGCACCTCTGATGAGTATCGCTTAGGCGTAACGATCAAGTGACTGGAAATACCGGCGCTTAGAAGTGTGTCTCGTATAGTAAGCAGATTCAAGTGGATGTGGGTTGTCGTTCTTATGAAGAGATGAAAAGGCTTGCTCAGGATAGAGTAGGGTGGAGAGCTGCATCAAACCAGTCTCTGGACTGAAGACCACAACAACAAGAAGTGTGTCAATGGCGGCTGCTGGAGATAACCCCTGTACGGGCGAAACAGTATCTTGCAAACTATTTGAAAATTAATGACAGCTGACTCCGATGTGGTACGAAGGAGTTTGTAGGCTTATTTTGAATCTGAGGAATAGCTCGTTGTGCTCATATAAACGTGCCTCCATTATAGTTTCTGACATGTAGTAAATTGAGTATTGTCAATAAATAATAATTCTGTGAAATGTGTAATTTGGAAACGCCCTGAGAAAATTGCACAAACAAGGGCTCAATCGAAAGACCTCAGGCCTAGTTAATTTGAATAATTGGCGACATATGATTTTCGAGCATTACGAAAACTTCGTATTTATCAAATCATTTCAAAACCGAATCATCTATATAAATTCTGATAACATTTCCGAATTAAGAAGATAATTTCTACTTTATTCATATATAACATATATTTTATCTGTGATATTTGGTGTAAAAAAAAGTATTTCGTATTGAATAGACCGTGTTTCGACTCTAGAGAATCGTTACGAGGGTATTAAGGGGGCGGCCATTTTGGTTTTGGGGGAGAGTATGTTCGTGTCGTTCAAAGCGTGACGACTTCTTACATCAAGAAATATAAAAGAAAGAGACCAAAAAAGCATTTATAAAACGCTATGTATGGAGTGTGGCATTTTTTGGCTCCGAAACTTGGACACTTGGCGTTTTCGGCAAGATAACACTAGAAGAATTTAAATTGTGGTGTTGGAGGACGGCCAAGATGGCAAACGAAGTAGTTCTTAGAAGAATCGGCGGAAAAAGAGCACTTGAAAACGATAATGAAGAGAAGAGAGAAGTCAATAGGTCATCTGAATAGGCACAATGAGTTTATAATAACTGTTATGGGAGGAGTGGTAGAAGAAAAAAGAGGCAGAGGAAGACCAAAGAATGTTCAAATGATTGCCGCGATGGAGTAGTCGAGCGGTCTGGAGTGCCCCGTTACGGATCGGGCGCCCTTCCGCGTCGGGGGTTCGAATCTTCCCTCAGGCATGGATGTGTGTGTTGTCCTTAGGTTAGTTTAACTCAGTATAAGTAGTTTGTAAGTCTAGGGACTGATGACCGACGTAGTTTGTTCCCGTAGAGTTACAAACATTTGGATTTGGCTTTTTAAAATGTTTTTTAAGCTTAAGGGACTTAACTGCGGGGTAATCAATCCCTAAACTTACAAACTACTTATGAAGTACCTTATACTGAAGACGGCACAAACATCTATGTCTGAGGGGGATCCGAACCCCCGACCGTAGTGGCCGTGCAGACCGTGACTGGTGCGTCTCAGTCCCCTCGGCCAACGCGGCGGGCAAAACGAGAAAAGTAGAAGAATTTCCTTTCTGGGGTATTGGTACCTTGTTATTTTGTTTCTCTCTGTTAAACTGTAACTTGAGGTACAATGGGACGTTCTGCATGGAAATGACGCACACCACTATCCTGATTGTATGTTTTTCCAGGCATGGCTTGGATCGGTTTCGAGCGTTCGAGTTCAAAGGTGTCCCTTGTGAGTGATATAGGTGCATGGAACAACTGAGCAATTTAGTGTTCAGTTCGTCATGAACGGTCTACTTCTCTTGAACGCTTCGCGGTAAGGATTGTTGACGAGTGCAGCAGTTACCACGCATGACCTGGTTGGGCCCGTCGCCAGAAGAGCCCGCATGAGTGCCCCGGGCAGGCCCCGGCGGGTCAGCTAATACACTGGCGCTGTCGGCCGGCGGTTGACAAGTGCGCCGGGCGGCGGGCGCCGGGCGGCGGGCAGGTGGCGCCAGCAGAATTGGCGCCAGTGACGCGTGGAGACGAACGAAGCCCTGGCGGGCCAATTACTGGCGACAATGGGCGTTATCGGGCGCGCGGCTATCGGCGGCCGGTAGACGCCCACGCCCGCAAAGTGTCCGCCGCGTCAAAACCGGCGCAACAAAGGCCGCCAGAAAGGACGAGGGCGCAGTCCCGCAGGGCGCGCAGGCCGGCGGTGTCGCCAGTTAATTAGCCCGCCGCCCATTGTCCCACGCTGGGCGGCGTTTTGCGCGCGGCTTTGGCCCGCTACATGGCGCTGTTGTGGCGCGTACGCGGTTAACGAATATCGGCCCCGTCTCTAACAGGCGACGGGGGCCAGTTCTTTCAACAGAACTTGGGAGTGAAGAAGGCAGCGACGTACCTTAGTCCCTTTGGTATGATCTTTATACACCCAAAACTGCGTGGTTAAGGGTACCAAGTACTACCACTAGTTACTAAAATCCATAATTTTTTCGATTTGTAGCTCTTATTCTTTCCGTGTCCGCAGTGGAAATATCTGGGTATGAGATCTGCCTGATGTGAAAAACACTATTTTATTTTACACCCAAACTAGTTTCGGCACCTCTGCGTCATCATCAGTGGTTTTTCCATTCATCCACAAATAAAATTATATGCAGGAGTAATATATATATATATATATATATATATATATATATATATATATATATATATATATATATATATCGCCTTCTACAAATGTCTACCTTATTGTGTTAGCGTGTGTATGTGTGAGTGTGTGTGTGTGCGCGCTTGTTTGCCTTTCCTTTTATCCCCTTGAGGTAATTCCTTCCATTCCGGGGTTGGAAAGATTCCTTTTCCACTTCCTTAAAACCCGTATCCTTCCCTTTCTCCCCACCTTACTTCCTGAATGAAGCTACCAGCGGTGGCAAAAGCTTGTATGTTTTTTTTTTTTTTTTTTTTTTTTTTTTTTTTTTTTTTTTTTTTTGTCTATCGACGGGCCTGTGCTTTGGGTAAGTTATCCGTTTTCTGTTTTATATATATATAAGGCTTCTTGCGACACTTCTGAAGCCAGACGGGGGTAGCACAATGGTGACGTCGCCAAAGACCCAGGAGCACCATACATTATCTGCCGTATCCAACCACTTCGTAGGCCAAATACGATACCCGTATCGCCTCCTAAGCTAATTGCTCCAATGACTGGCAAAGATTATAGAGACTCACTAGTTGAAAAAATTGTGATGCGAAAAATCATAGTGAATCTACTTTAGCATTTCTGAAGGACGAGGGGAACTATTTGCCACGCATTGGTGCAGTCAGCTTAGAAGGCCTTATTAGTATCGTATTTGGCCTTTGAGGTGGTTGGATACGGAGGATAACGTATGTTGCTGCTGGCTCTTTGGCTATGTCACCATTTTGCTACCCTCGACAGGCTTCAGAGGTGTCACAGGAAGCCTTAAACTACGCAAAAAATAATTTAAAAAATGTTGCTCTTATATATAATTTTATTTGTCGAGCAATAAATAAATGGAAAACCACTGACGCTGGCAACAGAGGTGCCGAAACTAGTTTGGGTGTAAAATAAAATAGTGTTGTGCACATCAGGCTAACCTCATACCCAGATACTGGTTACTAACTTTCCTGTTCCAATGCCACATAGTCGACGGAAGAATGAATACTCGTATCTATCTGTATGAGCACTAACCTCTTTGATATTATCTTTGTGGTATACACGCGAAATGTAAGTTGGCGGCAGTAGAATCGTTCTGCAGTCTACTGCAAGTTCCGGACCTCTAAATTTCTTCAAAAGTTTTTCTCGAAGAGAACGTCGTCTTCCCTCCAGCGACTCTCAGTTGAATTTCCAAAGCATCTTACAGTAAGACCACATGGGTATAGAATTTTAGAATTTCTGTATATTTATGTTACGTCAAGTACAGAACTTAAATAACAATCAGCTTAGCCATTTGAAGCAACTATAAAAAATTCTCGAGGAAATCGACTTTGAAGTTTACATTAATTGAGCCCTATATGTTTACACAGAGCATTGCACAGTGAACAGTAAGTGCAGTTACTATGCTAGAACTCATAAACTAAGTTGTTAATCTGAGCATCTTTCGATAAACCATATAGTGGACGCACAGAGAAGTGGGGGAATAAAGTTATAAGATGTGAGAGTCATATAATACAGTATTCGCGAGGGAAAACGGAATTTTGAGAATGCAAAACCAGCATACTAACTGCCCAATGGCATCATAATCCGTAGTATACGACTCTGCTAGTATTTGTAGTGTATTTAGTATGTAGTAAATGACTCTGCTAGGTGTTTAGTAGACCGGTTTATGACGCTATTGGGCAGTTAGTATACTGGTTTTGCATACTCAGAATTCCGTTTTCTGTCACAAATACTGTATTATATGACCTTTACATCTTATAATGTTACTCCCCCTTGTTCTCCTTACGTCCACTACATGGTTTATTCAAAGATGCCCAGATTAACAACTTAGTTTACGATTTCCAGCATAATCTTTGCACTTGATTTTCAGTGTTATTACACAATCCTCTGTGTAAACTTATAGGACACAATTAACGTAAGTAACTAAAAATTGTTTTCGGTTATATGAACTTAATGCTTTGTACAGTTCCTTATTTTATCAATATGCAGGAGAATAGCGCATTAAAATTTCACATTTTGTCAGTTTCCGAGAAAGTTTTATATACAGTGTACTTCTTACCCCTTTAATCCTGTGATTCTCCCGCGAATTTTATGTAATATTTGTATTTGTATATTATTCTTAATTCTTTTCTCCACAGATACACGAAGAAGGGCTATAACTGTTAGAAACCGGTTTGCCGGCCGCGGTGGCCGAGGAGACTAAGGCGCTCCAGTCACGGTCTGCACGGCCACTACGGTCGGGGGTTCGAATCCCCCCTCGGGCCTGGATATTTGTGCCGTCCTTAGTGTTAGCTAGTTGATAAGTATTTGTAAGTTTAGGGACTGATGACCCCGTAGTTAAGTCCCATAGACTATACAAACATTTGAACATTTTTGAAACCGGTTGTGAGTCAATCTGGAATCTTGCAACTCGTGGCTGTTTTCTTTTCTAACCTCTAAAACACAGTTTCTGCAATGGATAAATCATTTGACCCTATAATTCATAGTGTAGCTGATCAGCTAAGTATCTTATCTCTTCCATCATCCATCAAACTAATCAACATTTTCCCACAAATTCATTTGTAGCTGCTTCTATACACAGTGTTTCCTATGCAAGTAACTCGTTCTAGAAATTATAAATCGCAGAGCGCTACTGAAACATTTCCACAGTTAGCTGCATTGAGTTACTGTAATATTCCTCCTTTGCCATGTAAATGTTGTCAATCACACAATAATAGTGACATTTACTGCATCGGGTACATCATGGAAGTACTATACAGTAGAATCCCTCTAATCTGACCTCGGATGGTCCGTTACACCGGTTAGTCCGACCATGCTCAGGCTAGCGAACCTGTGCCGACTTTTCACCGAGTGGATGCCTGTCGAGCCATTGTTGCTGTGTCTATCGCTGTGCATATTGTTATACTGTACGTTATTCTGCAGTTTTATTCTACGTTTGGATTAAAAAACGTCGTTGTTTCCTTCATTCCATGTTCTCTACAGTACTGATTATATTAATTGCGTACAGTTGTGTGGTTTTCAACATGTCTGGCTTCAAACGTAAACGCGTAACTCTTTCACTAAATGAGTAGTACAAGAAAGTACAAGAAAGACTGGACAAAGGAGAATCGCTCCAAAAACTGCAAAGGAACTGAATTTAGGTGTTACAACAATTAAGGATTGGAGGAAGAAACCTATACAGTAACACTCTGATGAATCGCAAAACATTAAAAAAGCTTAAACTTGAACTGCTTGATGACGCATTGTGGATGTCACGATATAAGGAAAGGAAATCTAATATCCGGGACATTTCTCAAAGAAAAATCGAAAGTCTTACACAAAAAACTGTAACCCGAAAGTAAATTTGCTGCCAGTGAAGGCTGGACTGATCGTAGGAAAATTCGTCATGGTGAAAGATTTTATTCTATTTCCGGTGAAAAACTATTGGCCAATGCCGCAGCTGCTAAGGAATTTTTTGTTAAGTTTCAAGAATTTGTAGGAGAAAATGAACTGTTACTCTGCCAAGTGTATAACATCGTTTTTCCTTTTAGAACTAATACACATTATAGTGTATGTAGACTTTTTTTTAGACAATATACTGTTTAATACTGCGTAAAAAACATCTTTTATATTACTATAGACGTCTTTTAGTTCTCAAATAATTTAATTTTTTGTGCTAAATGTCATTTTTTTAATATTTTTTTGCAATAAATGTTAGATTCTTGGGATAATCATCCGAACTTTTTTTCGTTCCGACCGGAAGGTGACGGATTAGAGCAGTTCTAATATATAGCTTAACAGCTATGAATTTTTTGTCGCTACTAGTGCATAATAATTTTAAGGATTTTTTTCAATTTTTTTATCGTATATATATACTATACATTAATGGTGGTAGTTTTTATGGCTTCAAATAACACTTCATGCATTAACGGGTTAATTCCTGTAGGTGTTAGGAATTAGCTGCTATGCTGTTGGTCGCGTTTGGTAGTGATTTCAGAAAGCGGTTATTTTGCTGACGGCGGCGCCCCTTACCTTGCGAGAGGAAGACGCAGGAGGCGGGCGGCAGGCCCTGCTGCTGCTGCAGCTGCTGCTGTTGAGTGTTGGGCTCCCCGTGGCCCATGCCCACGCCGCCCACGCCGCCCACGGCGGCCACGGCTGCTCGCGCCCGCAGCGACGCGTGGTGCAGGGAGGGCCCGCGGGGCGGCACCTCTGGCGGCGCCGGTTCGGGCGGGGATTCCCCGGATATGCCTGCGCCACCAAACACTTGCTGTCTCACGTCGCACGCCCGAGCGAGGCGTGGCGCAAACATTGGCCCGCCGAGGTAGGCAACCCAACTCGCTAATTTTGACAACATTTTGTCAGAGGATGAAAACAGCGATCTATTTGGTATGATCAATATACAAAGAAACAGTCTTGATCGCAGAAATTAACAGTTTCAATTAACTGGTTTCGACCTGATGTAGGTCATCTTCGGAATTACAAATAGCCCATGTGGCCAGTGCTTCACTCGGATGGGCTGTCCTGGGCTGTTCTGCTGCCAGTAGGTAACCGTTGTAACAGTTATAGGTAACAGTTACCTACTGGCAGCAGAACAGCCCAGCCCATCCGAGTGCAGTACTAGCCACTTGGGCTATTTGTAATTCCGAAGATGACCTACATCAGGTCGAAACCAAACCGGTTAATTGAAACTGTTAATTTCTGCGATTTTGTATATTGAACCTAACTTGCGTCTGCCACTTTTAGGGCGCATTGTACGTTTGGTTGCCTACCTACCGGTGCACGAAACATTTCTCGGGCCAATATTATTTTGCCTTCCCCTCCATATAAACATCACAACAGAAGGTATTTGTGTCAAAACTACGTATATCTATATCTATAATTGTGAATTTCTGTTCGTTGTACGTTTATCACGTCTGAACCACAAGACATAAAGAACTAAAAATTTGTACAGTCAGTAATTCTACCCGGGGAAGGCTTTAGGCACGTTTTTATGGCGATCGGATAGGTATTTATCTCTATATGTCAATGTGAATGTCTGTTCGGTGTACGTTTATCACGTCTGAAAAACAAGACAGAAAGAGTTATAAATTGGTACAGTTAGTAATGTCTACCCTGGGAAGGCTTTAGGCGTGGTTTGATGGCGATCGGATAGCTATTTATCTATATATGTCAATGTGAATGTCTATTCAGTGTACGTTTATCATGTCTGAACCAAAAGACAAAAGAGCTAAAAATTTGTACAGTTACTGATGTCTACCCGGTAAAGGCTTCAGGCACGGTTTTATGGCGATCGGATACCTATTTGTCTATATATATTAATGTGAGCTGCGGTGGAGTAGCCGAGCGGTCTAAAGCGTCTCGCTGCGGAGCGCGCGGTTGCTCTCCGTGGAGGTTCGAGTCCTCCCTGGGGCATGGGTTTGTGTGTTGTGCTTAGGTTAGTTTACCTAGGTTTAAGTAATCAAAATATCCACGGGTGTACTGCCGGTCTATAGTGTCCAACGGGCCCGTTGTACTCTATAGACCGGCATTACACCCGAGGATATTTTGATTATCAAATACGCCGGGAGAAACTTAGGTTTAAGTAGTTTGTAAGCTACGGACTAATGACCACGCAGTTTGGTCCAACAGATTTACAAACATTTGAACATTTTGAATATTAATGTGAATGTCTGTTCGGTGTACGCTTATCACGTCTGAACCACTAGACATAAAGAGCTAAAAATTTGTACTGTTACTAATGTGTACCAAGTTAAGGCTTTAGGCACGGTTTTATGGCGATCGGATAGTTATTTATCTATACATATTAATGTGAATGTCTGTTCGGTGTATGCGTACCAAGTCCGAACGACAAGACGCAGAGACTTCAATATTTTTACAGTTACTAATTTACACCCGTGGAAGGTTTTAGGCATGGTTTTATAGCGATCGGATACATATTTAGTAATTTGAAGAATATAACGCGAAATGCAGAACAATAATTACTCTTTGAAAATTATATTTACTCTTTGAAAATGGTTTTATTGGTTGCATTGTTGCTTGAGGGTTGACAATGATAAAAGGGTGGAGTATATTGGGATGCAAAGTTATCGGTGTATATAAAATTCAACGTGTGTATGGGTGTGTTAATATTTCGATCTGCAACGAAAAGTACAGAACGCAAATGAATGGTCTATGTGTAATTGTTGTCCGAAGTCTCCTCTTGTACATCGTAGCAGTTCTATGCCGATAGCTATAAGGGGATGGAAGATATGGAAGCTGAAATTCGTCAAATCATAAGAAAATTCGGATTGAAGGCCAGCGATGACGTTTGCGACTCTATAGCAAGGAGGTTACATACAGCGACATGTGATGCCACAGACCATATGTTTGGTCCATGCATGCTACAATAAAAAAAAATGTTTGTAGAACTTAAAGGACTTAACTACGGGGTCATCAGTCCCTAAGCTTACAAACTACTTATGAACTAACTAATTCTAAGGACGGGGGGATTCGAACCCCCGACCGTAGTGGCCGTGCAGACCGTGACTGGAGCGCCTCAGTCCCCTCAGTCCCGGCCGTGCTACAATGTCTTCCACTCTTTCTCTGTAAGGTAATATAAGAATAAATAAATAAAGCGGTAAAAAACCAATTTTTAATACATCTCTATAAAAAATTGATTTGATGTTTCGCGCATTACGTCAAGTGATTGATCTGTGATATTATTACAATCATTATTGTTGAATTTCCTTTAATCCCTTCAGATATGCCATTTCAGTTCAAAAGACTTTAGTTTCCAGTTCGTCTAGCTTTTGCCATGACAATTAATAAAGCTCAAGGACAATAATTAAACATCGCAGGAATCCATTTACAATCCTCATGTCTTACACATGGTCAATTATACGTCGCTTTCTCAATGGTGGGCAACCGAAAAAGTCTCTACATTTACTCTCCAAATAATACTACAAATAACGTAGTTTACTAGAATGTCCTAAAATGAAATTAAAATGAATTTGTACACTACTCTCACCATACGTGTCGAGATATTACAACACAGGCTATAAGGAATAATGTATGTATTATTTATTGTAAATCATTAAGCACTCGCCATAATTTTATTTTATTATTCGAATGTAGATTAAAAATGTTTGTTTCTGAAAAAGGTATATTATCTCATTTCATCCTTTCATAGCACACTATTGAAAGATAGCTTATCTATCATAATCAACCAACACGCGAGCGGAGCCGCGGCCTTAAGCTTGTCAGTTATAAATAATAACTATAATGATATTTCAGCATACACACTAAGCAGAAAAATTATCAACTCCCATTTGAGAATACCCGCAACTGTATCCCACTGAATACAGAGATCTTAAGTAAAGCGAAGCTGCAAAAGCGTTCGACCATGTGACGCCACCCTTGGGATATGACACACTTCAACCTATGGGATATTGATGCTTTATTATCTTATATGAACGTGGTTCTTTTGGAGTCTAGCAGTCCTCTTAAAAGTGCAAGACTTTCCTAACACAGCATAACTCTTTCTCTCCATCACTCAGAAATTTTCTCAAAGTCCTTTTCATTAATAGGAACCAGACTCTCCAAATAACCTACATCACTATAACCGAGAACTGAATTACAGTACCAGATTAAAATGACAGTTAATGGAACATCTACTAAAGCCATAAAAACGCTTTCCCTCTTCCCCTAAACTCTTGTTACGACGTCATATACACAACTTCTCCCAGATATTCTATAATTCCCATTGCTCTCGAGAGGTACAGCTTTTCTAACTTCTTTCAATTACAATCCACGAAGTCATTACCATATTCTGTATATTCAAAAGTACATTTTATATCCGCGAATAACAATGTTGTTATTTCCACTATTACATCGGCAGAAGGAGAAACTGTTTCTGTAGTATAACTGGTATTAATATTATTAGACTTTAGTCAATACTATTTATTTACATCCTCTCTATATGTATTGAATCCGTTTAAATTATGTTATTAACACCCTATTAATCGTTTATCTATTGAAATCAGTGTTAAATTATAGATAACTCAGATGTAAAAAGGACTGTATGTGTAAAACCCTGGTCCGATGGTCTTAATCTGATCAGTCCAAATAAATACATAAATACAATAAAACAAATAAATTAATTTCAATGGTTTTCAGTTATTTAGTATACTAGGAGGACAGTCTGAACACGGCTACTTTGATAACTCGTTAATTGATGATAACCACGACGACACGATACATTTTTAATCCAGGCTGAAAAGCTCCTCACAGTTGAAGAAAAGATTAAGACCAGTCTTCACAAAAGGTAAAAATGTCCTTGAAGTTATAAAGCCGGAAACAAGCAATTTGAGAGTGCTTTTAAATACCAGACATAGATTACAGAAGAAGAAGAGTTTGTCTTCAACTAAAAGACATTTATTCACCGACTGAATTTAGAACATTGTAATCATTATTGTATGTCTCATGAAGTTTGCTACATTTCTAGTATTACGTTTATTATTATGTTTTCATTTTTGTGCTCACATAAGCTTCAGGAAAAAAGTGCAGAGCTTAGAAAGTCATGTGAATTTTAAGTACTTTTCTTATATCAAGTTTAATCACAACTCTGTCGTTGATTTTTATCACGGTTGTGTCGTCGTCCCTTCTCTGAACGACTCTGGGATGTAGGTCATATTTACGACAACCAGCGTGGAAACCACTGCTGTTCGTAACCGGTGGCTAAGAAAAAACATTTCAAACATTCCAGAGCTCGTAGGACGATATAAATGTTTTCAATGAAACAACCTTCCCTGGACCGTGGAAAGCGTCATAGTGCTTGGGAACAAATCATTAGAAAGACCAGGGAAGCTAAAGCTAAAAGCATGTACTAAAAATGTGGAGAAATCGAAAGGAAATGGGAGATTTAGTTTATAAGAAAATCAAAATATCTTTCGGTGAAACTGAAAGAAAGGACGACAACATAAAAAGTGGTGTAAAAATTCTAGTCCTCAAAGCAATGAAGGAAATGGTCATGTTCAAAATGTTTAAATGTTTGTATAGCTTATGGGACTTAACTACGGGGCCATCAGTCACTAAACTTACAAACTGCTTATGAACTAGCTGACACTAAGGACGGCACAAATATCCATGGCCCAGGGGGGATTCGAACCCCCGACCGTAGTGGCCGTGCAGACCGTGACTGGAGCGCCTCAGTCCCCTCGGCCACCATGGCCGGTGAAATGGTCATGTGCAAAACAGTACATTCATGGCCATTACGACGACGAAAAACTCGTCTGCTAACCGAAAAGAAGAAGTGGGAGTTGATTTGGATGATGAAATGAATCCAGTTGAGAGCGAGTGCGAAAGAGCTACGGCAGACGAGATAGCACGCTAGGCAGAAGACGTAAATAACGGTTGCGAATACTTCAAAACCATTAAAGGTACTGGTAATTCAATAGCTACCTCATTTAGCGAGAGAATATTCTGAACTGCCTCTATAATTTACCATCTACTAAATGCATAGTTTTCTTGAATTCCCGGGCAAACGTATATTTTATGGTCTATGTAGATCTTCCCAGAACTAACGCAATACGGTTTTGATGAGAAATACCGTCACGCATCCATTTTCGACGCGTTTCATTAATGGTCAAATTTCAGTTGCCTGAAACTGCGCGAGTGCTGATACCAACCGCCGGGTGCATAAATTAAAAAGAGGGTGGGTATGGAAGGTACGGAGGGGGTGGGGAAGGGAGAAAAAGGACGTAAAGCAAGATGGTGCCTCACTACATAATGTACCCCCGGCTGTAAAATCGAATAGCAGATTTTTTTATGAGTGGGACCGGCCGGTGGGACGGCACAGTGGATATTGCGTGGGCGAGGGGTTGCGAGGGATGGGGGTGGGGGTGGATCGTGTCGGCGGCAGGGCTGTTAGCGGTCTCGGCCAATGGGGCGCGTCGGCTCAAATTACGGCCAGAGGTGGAGGATCCGCGCAGTTTTACGGCCGCGGCGGAGCGCCCAAATTTAATATTGCACTTTTCATTAAACGGCGTCGACCGCACACGGGACACCGGCCAGCTGCCTCGTGCCTTCTCGCCCTCGCAGAGAACTCTGCCGGTCAGTAGGCTCTCTGCTCTCGCTCTCCTACTGTACTTCCTGAGGTCTGCAGCACGACAATTCCGAACTCGAGGGGTGGAAATAATAAACTCTCAACTATAGCTAGCCTTCAAGGTCCCTCGAAGATTTTGGGTGAAACTTAAACAGGTGATTTTATGCCTAAGGATTGGAGAAAAAAAAAACGCAAGTCATTGTCGTTTTCAGCCAGCCACCAAACGCCTGAAATATAGACGGAGCTTCTTCAGAGTAACGGAGGACTTTGGTGACCAACCTGGGTCTAAGGTGGAGAGTTGGACGTGGTCGAGAGAAAGGCACGGGATGGAACCAAAGGAGGAATTGGCACAAGGATTCAATGGGTACTGGACGGTTTGGAGGTCACTAAACAGGTTACGCACCAACACAGCACAGTCAAAAGATATTATTCTGAAGTGGAGTTATTCTACTACATCTAACCCCTGTGAATGTGGTGAAGTGCAGACGACTCAAAATATGTAAAAGTGCCCTAGTGTCCTTAACAGTGCACTTTAAAGGACCGGATGTTAGGAACTCCAAATGCTGTCGACGTAGCCCGCATAGGGCCAAATGTATGTAATGTGTTTTTTTTTTAATAGTTTCGTATTTTGTGTATATAATTAATGTCTGTTATACCTTGTTACTCATGTATACACGACTCTTCTGACACGAATAAAAAATTGTCCTTGTCAAGGAGGCTCGTCGAACGGATACGCCGAACTAAAGCACTATATCTCTGACGACGGTCAATTGTAGAAGTCTGGGGCACCTTTTGTTTGAGTATTATGATATTTCTGGAGACCCAAAATCTCCTCTGTAAGAACCAATATGGGTCCCGAAAGCTGAAAAATTATGAAACCTAGCCCGTGCTATTTATATACGAGGTCCAGAGGGCAGTACATCCAGTTTCCCGGACCATACTGTATACCAATAAGGTTCGTTTCAGAGTATGCTGATGCGATAATCCCACACCTGGCTATCATATTCAACCGCTCGCTTAGCGAACGTTCGTATCCAAAGACTGGAAAGATGAATAAGTCACTCGAATATTCAAGAAAGGTAATAGGAGTGATCCGCAAAATTACAGGCCTTATACATTGAGGTCGGTTTGCAGCAGAATTTTAGAACATATACTTTCCTCTAATATAATGAACTACCTCGAAGAGAACGACCTATTGTTCCATAGTCAACACGGATTACTGAAGTAGTGTTCCCGTAAAGTGATGAGTACTATCGACAAGGGATGTCAAATAGATTCCGTATTTCTAGATTCCCGGAAGGCTTTTGACACTGTAACTCACAAGAGTGTCCTAATCAAATTGCGTAATTATGAAATATCACCACAGTTGTGCGATTGTATTTCTTATTTCCTGTCAGAAAGGACACAGTACGTTGTTATTGACGTAAAGTGATAGGGTAGAACAGACATGATATCTGGCGTTCTCCAGGGAAGTGTTATAGGATTCCTGCTTTTCCTTATTTTTATAAACGATTTAGGAGACAATCTGAGTAGCTCTCTTACGTTGTTCGCGGAATGTGCTATCACTTTCTTGTAAAGTCACCAGGAGATCAAAAGCAAATGCAAAATGATTTAGATAAGATATCTGCACGGTGCAAAAATTGGCAATTGGTCCTTAAAAATAAAAAGTGTGAAGTCATTCATATGAGCACTAAAAGAAATCCATTAAACTTCAGTTACAAGATAAATCGATCAAACCTACAGGCCGTCAAATCTACTAAATACCTTGAAGTAACAATTACGAACAACTTAATCTGGAAAGAACGCAGAAAATATTGCAGGGAAGGCGAACCAAAGAATATGTTTCACCGGCAGAACACTTATAAGCTGCAGCAATTGTTCTAAAGAAACTGCCTACACTACACTCGTGCTTCCTATTTTGGAGTATTGCTGTGCATTGTGGGATCCACACCAGGTGGTACTGATGGACGATCTAGAGAAAACTTCAGGAAAGAGCAGCTCCTTTTGTATTATCGCGATATACTAGAGAGAGTGTCACAGAAATGATGCTCGAGTTGGAGTGGAAATCATTAAAAGAAAGGCGTTATTTGTTGCGGCGTGATCTATTCGCGAAATTTCTTTCATCAACTTTCTCTTCAGAATGCAAACATGTGTTGTTAGCACTTACCTACATAGGGATACATGATCGTCTAATAAGAGAAATCAGATCGAAAATTCAAAGATTTCTTTATCCCACGAGCTACTAGAGAATGAAACTATAGAGAAATATCATACAAGTGCTTCGATGAACCCTCTACCATGCAGTACAATGTGAACTGCAGAGTATCCATGATTATGTAGATGTATGCTTCTAGGAGGGAGTAGAGTTTCTTAACTTACGCAAGGCTTTCTCTTCGGTTCCGAACTGTCGTCTGATGACCGAAATGCTAGGATATGCATTATCAGGCCTACAGCTTGTTCAAAGATTTCTTCATCCCACGAGCTACTAGAGAATGAAACTTTAGAGAAATATCATACAAGTGCTTCGATGAACCCTCTACCATGCAGTACAATGTGAACTGCAGAGTATACATGATTATGTAGATGTGTGCTTCTAGGAGGGAGCAGAGTTTCTTAACTTACGCAAAGCTTTCTGTACGGTTCCGAACTGTCGTCTGATGACCGAAATGCTAGGATATGCATTATCAGGCCTACAGCTTGATTGGAGTGAAGAGTTTGCGGCTAACAGAACGCAGCGTAACATTTTTAGCGGAGAGGGGTTTTCTGAGCTGAAGATGATTTCGTGACTTCTGTTGTGCCCAACTGGAGTGTTATAGGACCGTTGCTTTTCATAATAAATTTAAATGGCCTCGTAAATAACATCGGAAGTTCAATCAGGATTTCTTCGGAATATATGTCGGAAAGAAGCAATACAGGGTAAGTATAGCGAAACTCAGGATCCGCAACGTACCGACGCATGGTGCAGGGGATGACAATTGACGCTTAAAATTAAAAAAAAAATGTAATGTGCGGCATTTACGCAGAGAGAAAACTCCTTTATTATATAATTTCATAGTAGCAGCACAAACACTGAATGCAGTTCCTTCCGTAAAATATCTGCTAGTAGGCATAAGGAGCGATTTTAAATGGAACGACGATGTAAAATTAGTCGTTGGTAATGTTGATTTATTGGAAGAAAGTGCAGTACGTCATAAAAGGGAGTAGGTTAAAAACATTCGTTCAGACGACGCTTGAGTGTAGCTGATATGCGCGTCGGTACCAGTGAGGGATGGAAGAGGACACAGAAAAGATGCAACGGAGCGCAACACCCTTCGTTTCGGGCCCATTTAGTAAGCGCGATAGCGACACAAAGATGATTGGGAAATTCCAGTGGTAGAAGCTGCAAAGGAGACGTTCTATATCGCGGTATGGCCTTCTGTCCACGTCAAGTGCGCGTACGTTTCTCGAGGAGTCTTACGTGGATCTCGCGAAAAGACCTCAAAGACAAAATCAGCGAGATTTAGGTCCACCAGGAAGATTACTTGCAATCATTTTCCCGCGAGCTATACGCAAATGGAACTTTGAAAGGAGTAAGTTAAAGGGGCGCTCATGACACATACACCGTGAGGAGGCTTACGGAGTATGGATGTAGATGTAGATAAACTTAGCTCATAGAAACTGTTCAAAACGACGACTCTGTAACTGAATCTATGTATTGTATGTCTGGAGTAACAACAATCGCCGAGATGGAATGGCCGATCGCTCTAACCCGACTTGCTACGGAACGCGCCGTTGATCGCCGTCGGAGATTCGAGTCCTTCCTCGGGAATGTGTGAGTGTGAGTGTGTGTGTGTGTGTGTGTTTATGTTTGTGTGTTTTGTAGTTAGTGTAAGTAAAAGTAGTTTCTAAGCCTCGTGACTGATGACCAAAGTACGTAATTCCCTTAGCTTTACAAACATTTGAAGATTTATCAACACTCCCTAACTACTCACGTCGAACGCAACTAGCAGCAAATCTCTGTTAATATACGGGCGGACATATTCCAGCATCCCATACTAGGATCAATTTGTTAACCTCTCCGTGTTGATCGTCCACCATAGCTGATGTTTTTGCGAAACGATCGTATTTTGTTCAGATTTATTTCCGTTTGGTACTCTTTCGAATTTATTTATGCGATGTGTGAATGTCTATGAGTGCTAATTTTGTCCAGTCACTTGTGAGAATGCTATATCCTGTAGTTCTCTCTGACTTGGAGCAGCTTCAGCAAAACTCTTGTAAAATTTGCTGCCATAATTCCTCTGCAATCTGTATTTATCAGACTTTGATACATCACACATACTGGTCACTTAATTTTGACAGACCTCTTACCACTCGAATGATTCATTTTCAATTCTCCATGTGTTATTGCTCAAGCTTTCATTCATACTTATGTTGCGTTCCACTACATTTCTCTTACTGAAGATGGTCTGTGTTCATGTGCTACCTGTATCACATGTTCACATTATAATTTATGATTTTCTGCAATTTACTCTAAAAATGGTATACGAATACTCATCTGAGCGTCATAACCTACGGCGTAATCTATCTTCCCCATGGGTCCTCCAAGTCACTTCACGATTGCGCCAGACATTTTTCTTTGTCATTATGTAAATTAGTCCAGGCACATTCTTTGAACTTACACAATTCCAGTTTTCTTTAAAATTAATATGTAGATGAATGGGATTAAACCAACTCTTTTAATGGCCTTCAGTGGTATTTCCGCTGATGTTTTAAGCATTTGAATTATCTTTAAAAGTGCCAAAATTTCACAAGAACTGTTGAATGAGGTGCACATTGACACCAGTTCATAATATCTTTCGAAAATATACCAAGGACAGACTATAGTATTGAGTAATTTGGTATGATCTGTCGTCCACTGGGTACTGCAGAATTAATTTTGCTTAAGGTGCTCCAAGATATAGAGAACTACAGGATATAGCATTCTCACAAGTTACTGGACAAAATTAGCACTAGTGGTCATATACATTCACACATCGCATAAATAAAATCGAAAGAGTACCAAATCTGTACAAATCTGTACAAAAGAGGCTCATTGTTCGTATTATGCACTTTATTTTGCGGGTCAATCCCCGCAGAACCAAACTGACAAGCAAATCTCCATGGTCAAGTGACATATCATTACATACAACAAACATAATTAAAGGTGATGACAAATAAAATAAATTTACGCAACTCTTATTCAAAGACAAGATCCTAATGTATATACTAGAATAAATAATAAAAATTTTGGAAATCTGTTGATTCGTTTGTTTTTTCTCTTTTTTTCAACAACAGCTTGGACACAAAAGAGAGCGAATCACTCCTCCTATTCTTAATTCTTAACGTCGGTTATTAAAATTATAAAAAATTAAGAGAGAAAACTAGAGCATGCATTTTTGTAAAATTCGGATGGAGCTTGGTTTCTGACTACTATTACTGAAACGTGCTAATTATTGGCAATAAAGTCACATTGTATACAAAAAGGGCACTGAAGATAACCTATGTGGTGAGACTGATTTCAAAATTAAAAAAAAAAAAAAAAATACAGATTGATTGGGGATCTCGAATATAGGTCAATTGTTGCTCGAATTGTGCCTTTCTGAGCCTGAAACACCCTAGTGACTGATAACAATATTACTCAAGTGTAAAATGCTGAATGTCACAAGCAAATAAAAATAAGTAAAGTGTATCACTTTGTGTTGATCTTTCCAATGGTAAATACAGCAGCATTCAGTTTTTGATCAAGATTTTAATATTCTATTGCTATCCTCTGTCTTAAGCCCTATGGTTCAAGTTTTGTTCTACAAAACTCCTAGCAGCGGAAAGCAGTTTCTACGCATCTATCTCACTATGAGGAAATGCAGATAATGTTCTCTGGTTTTATGTCGTTATGCACGTTCCATTACTCTCATTAATGTAGCTTTAGACAGAGCATTTACTTAAATTCATCGCGAGACGGTCCGGTTTTATCACTGTAGTGACCATCGTTGAATATGTTTGAGTGAACCACATTGTACATTAGAATAATATTTGGTTTTTCCCTTATATCCTGAAAGAGAAATATTTGTAATGTCCTTTAAAGAGACGAAAATAGAATGACAGTAAAAATACATTAATACAGTTATGCTATTTTCACTGTTATGTTAACTCTCAAACTCTATTGTGCGAAAATTATTTAATTTCCTAATTTTCTAAACAAAATATTTACTAGATATTTAAAGTTACTCTAAGAGTAACATAGTATAGAATTTTGAGAATCCCCTTTAGCCATCGACCGCATGCAGACCCTGGGCTGTAAAATATCTTGTGACATTCAAGGGAAGACATTCCATAGGCGCCTCTAAACGCCTTCTAACAGTTGCGGCTACACACTATGTAAAAATTGTTTTCAGAAGACATGTGCAAGGGCATCTGACATGGCAGCCATGCATAGCTTCTGCAGCTTCTAGGTGCCCCTATGGTAGCCCTAACGGCTCTGCACCAAGCAGTTCCCAGATGTACTTACCAGACCAGAAATTAGACCACGAGAGACCTGTCAGAATGTTAACAACTTGTTACTACTTGTGAAACGTGATTCGACTGCGTTTTTTACATCATTATAGCGATATAATTAGAAAGAAAGCGGTTACATTGATTTAGAATTGTACATAATTGAGCGAACGCACAAGCAGATAATGCATAATTTCAATCCAATCTCCAGCGACCCTTATCAATGCAGGGTGTTGGGCAATTCACGTTTCAAACAGCGAGGACTTGTTTATGGTAACGAGTGCATGATATATTGATAGGAAACACATTGCCGCAAATGTCATCCACTGACACTATGAACACTTCTTATATTTTGCACTGAAATAAATATCTTGTACGACAAGATCTTTGCTTTCCATAATTTGGGAGAAAGTAGTATGAACCAAAACAAGAAACACAATGTCTAGTAAACATGGAGTCTTATAATCATACCTTATTAATTATGAGCACTTACCAGTAGCGTTTTAGAATCATTTATGAGACTGTACAGAGCCAAACTCTGCTTTGACTTCTTACAGATTAAATAGAAAAGAAAGAAAATAAAAAACGCACATCTCTAATACGTGTAAATTCATAATGCTTTGTGAATGAAAATTTGCGTACACATATCTACATCCCTTGTTTCTTTTATCTCTCACTCTCTTTCTCTCTCTCAGCCACATTCTTCATTTTCCACTCTTTGTCCATTTTCTCCTCTTTTCTCTCCCTGTGAAACTCTTCCTCCTCCTTCTCTTTGTCAGTTTGCTCCTTCCCTCTCCTCATCTCCTGCACCCTCTCTTTGTCCATCCCCATCTCCAACTCCCACTTTCTTCGGGTCTTGATCTCTATCTGCAATCAGCATGAAGCTCACCCTCCTTATCTCCTTCGCTCTGAGTCAATTCTCTCCATCTCCTTTATCCCCTATCTTCTTCAAAAACTCGTTCAAATCTACTGCCTTACTTGTAATAAAGTTAGTCACATGAAGCTTTAAATTGCTGACAACTGTGTGTAGTTATACGCATGTGTTTGTATGCAACTTTTTTTAAAATATCAGTGATACGGGAATGTATATAAATTTTACAACAGCGAAACATTGTTGTTTAGAATTTTAAAGAGCCACATACATATGGGTTATATATCATACGTTAAATAAATTGGTATATAAAAGACTTGCTGAATTATAAGGCAACATTGTATCAACATTTCAAAGCATTCGATCAAGAACATTTGCAAATTAATGCTTTTACAAATACGAACATTTACATTTTATTAATATATATTTTGTCGTTGTTTTGGTCTATACCGTTTCCTTCCAATTTTCTCACAGAGTTCGTTATCAATGCATTAAATACTCACTCCATTCTCAACACCTACAAGCATGTAACGATAAGTTCATCTTATATACAATAAATGTTAAAACTGTCTCAAGAATTGGCTTTAAAATATTGAGATACATAGTTGTTATTGTATTTGTTTGGAGTTTCCTGTCTGCAGTCCTGTTCGATATTTCAATATCAACACAACAGTAATCTAGCACTTTAATGGATGAACCAAACCATATCTACTGCATTAATGGAATACTCTATTACGATGTGGACCATCTAGCGGTAGTGTTTTGCATGGATTACACGTGTACTTCAACACAACTAATTAGAAACGTAACTTCGTGTTTTCAGATGCTTTAAAATTTTATGAATAGCTTTGGTAAACATTTTGTCGTCAAAAGGTGCAACATGAATCAATAAGCTTGGCAAGCTGAGTGTTCTCATATAAAAGAAAAGCAACTGCAACTTTTACTGGAGTTTATTTTCGCCACGATGGCATTGTTAGATTCATCCTAACTGCCAGGCCAAACTATTGTTCGTCTATTTCAAAGTTTGTATTGAGTTGTGTGTTAATTTAGTCTTTCTAATCTATTAATGAAAAGAGTTACAGTTTATCTTGCATTGCGAGTTCATCAAATTTCGATTTCGATTTCGGAATTACTTTCGCGAGATCGTTTTAAATATTTCACTTCCAGCCCTACATGGTTTTACAAGGAGAAAAATGATATATACTAACTTATTACTGGGCGAAATAGCTCTGAGTAAGTAATACCTCCGCTGTTTAATTGTTATTTGTTGAAATACCACTCCGATGAGGAGGTTATAAATTCATGTACTATAATGTGTTTTATGAAACTGATGAATGAGTATAGGTAATGAAACAATTTAAGTTCCACATTTTTATTTACAATCAAAATGTTTTAGATTACTATGAAGACAATGAATCTTTTTATTGGCTCTATGCGAGTGTAAAAGTTCAGTCTCAGTTTAAACTGTTTCGGAATTTACAGCTTAGCCAATACACACACACACACACACACACACACACACACACACACACACATATATATATATATATATACACAAATGAAAAGTACACAAAATAAAAGTTGTTTACAATATGTAAGGTAAATGAGGTTTAAGCAGGAACAAAGCTTCTCTCTCATATACAAATGTCATCGTAATAAACACTTACTTACGTTGAAGTGCATTAGTAACAATGAAGTAACAATGAGAAAGGCTGTTGCATAATGCTCACACGTTCGCTCATTGCGTAAGTAGGCAGAACACGAACATAATTTGAAAAACAGGTTACGGTTAATAACTGCTACATGAACCTCATACCACCTCCAATGAGATGATGATTAGGAAAGACACTCAAATAAACTGTTAGACTGAAAAAAATTCGTAAATTTGGCATACGTTATAATAAATAAAAATTTTCAACTAGGCTATTAGACGTCGTTTATTAAAAGCTGTTATAATGTTTCAAGCTGGCCATCGGTGGTAAATAAAGTACTTAAATTAACCTGACAGCCCAGTGGAAATGATGTATTCCCAGAAATTTGTTGATGCTGTTGGACTAACTCAGCAGGTAACCATGGAGAAGTCTTTGAATGATACTAAAATCTCACACACAGCACATCTTCTCAATAATTTCCACTTACAAGTACGGTGAAAAGCACAGTTTCAACTACTTCAAAGCTTCATACAAGATGAACAACATGGCCATTAAATAAAGTACATCCAAGAGAAATACAAATGGACACCTTTTAACTGAACGACTTATTTACAATTACAGTTGTTTATTGCTTAGCGGATGTGGTGTGTGATACTGTTGAAGTCGTTTCTTAAATAAGATTTGTAAATGATAGACACTAGTATATGCGTGGTAATTGAGTTGTCACAAAAAGAAGCCAGAAAGTCTTTAGGTAAACTTCTTAGAAAGGAAAGATGACGGTGCTGTTGACAAGTTTTAAGCAACGTTGAATTGTGAAGTGCACGGGGCTGCAGGCGAAAGCAATAAAATTCTATACAGCTACAAGGAAAGCAGGAGAATAAAACAGTGATCATCCAACGAGTACCCACTATTTCCGACAGATCTACATTTTAGCTTCAAGAGACTACAGCTCCCTGAGAGACTTGCATTTTATATTACGGTTAATAAATAACAGGGGAATCTATTAAATACTGCGGAGTGAATTTGACGTTACCATGTTTCTCACACGGAAAACTGTATGTAGCTTGATCAGGGGTGGGCTCACCAATGAATTTATTCATATCAGATTCTGGAAAAGTAACAACAAGTAATGTATATAATCAAGTTAGGAATTACATGAATGTATGAATGATTGATATCACTTGTATTTCCATTGCTACGTGCTTGACGCGGCGGAATTGCTCTGATGGCGAGGCCGTTCCACGTCGGGGGTTCGAATCTCCCCTTGGGCATGGATGTTTGTGTTGTATTTAGTACAAGGTAGTTTATACGTAGTTTGTAAGTTTATGGACTCATGACCCCGCAGTTAAGCAACATATGCATAACAAACACTTGAACATTTTACTACCTGTTTTTTGGGTAATGGACTCACAAATTTGTTCATTATGATTATAGCCAATTTTTTATCACATTCATAGAATATATGACATTAACTGCGAATGGGCAAGGCTGGAAAAGTGTACCCAGCCGGGATTCTAACCAGGGTCTCCTGCTTTCTAGGCACTTACACTGACCACCCGCATCTGCAAGGAGCACCTAGGCACCCCTCCCGTCTGATACAAATTCTCAGCCCTACCCTGCCTACAGTACTCAAACTCGTAGTTTTGAAACTAAATCCCGTAAGAGTAAGGGCCCCAAATTTGTCCACTGTCGGCGGGTAGCGCTGGGAATTTTTATCTCACGGAAGGCGTGCTTAAGTATTCATTGCAGGTGCGGTGATCACTGTGTCCCCAGTGGTGAGGTGGTCAGCGCAACTGCCTAGAAAGCAGGAGACCCGGACTCCAATACCGTATGGGTACACTTTTTCAGCATTGCCCAGTCGCAGTTGATGTCAGATATTCTGTGAATGTGAAAGAATAACAACTGCAGGATCAGAAGTAACGTCTGTTCTTTCGAAACAGACGCCTGATGTGTGTAATTTTTTTATGTTCTGTCTTTGGAAAAGAGGAGATGGACGTAGAGAGAAGGGATAGGAGAAGCACTAGGTCAGGGATGGAATAAATAAATACCCGGCAACGCAGGTTTTCATCTGATAGAAAGATAACTGTCATTCTGTAAGAAAGATAAACGGAGGAGATAGAACATCATCCGTTGTCTGAGACACCTGAATTTTTCGGCTTGATAAAGTTACAGCAACAGGCAACATCTGCAACCTCCACCGGCGAGTGTGCGCTGCGGAATATTTGCAAACCCACTCCTCTGCGTGATGCGTACCTGGCAGGACTGTTCCCATCCCGCGTAAAGAAAGATCAGATCCTTCGCAGTTCCTCCACTGCACGACTCCATCCGAGGATCCGCGCCGGCGCCGAGTATTTGCAAGCTATTAAATTAACGAGAACGCAGACGAAATTGTCAACAAGGCGGACGTATTCGGCGGAACTGTGGCGGGCAATAAGAGGCCTGGCAGGCAGGTAAGCGTCGCCTGCGCAAACACCGCCGTATTATTGCAGGGCGTCCAACTTAGAGTCAACAGGCCGCGCGCCGGATAATGGAAAGAGGATTACAATCAACAAGTACCCTCTCAGGGGGGCGGCAGGCTCGCGTCTCCCGGCCGCCAGGGAACAGGGGTAGGTTTCCGGTATCGTTAGCTCGTATGAATTTCTCGGCAGTTTCCTCTAACTGGTGGAGTACCGCTTAAAATAGCAGGGCGGGCGTCCTTGAAATTTAACGAGATTAATCCGCTTCCTTAATAACTCTTGTAACGTTATACTTTGAACAGGTGGTGCTGCAAAGTTTCCTGGTAGCCAGAAAAGAAAAAGGAAGACAATATCGCCGATGAACTGAAGTACCGTTAAAACGTATGGATTGTCTCAGTGGTACCGTCTAGATCAGGGGTTCCCAAACTTTTTTGTCTATAGACCCTTTTCCACCATTTTCAGACCTGTGTTGACCCCCTACCTTTTGTGCAATTAATTTTTTTCGAAGTCATAACTTCAAATGTGTTTGCACGCCTGATATGTTGCTACTAACTTTGATAACTTTAACTGTAAAAGGTGGAGTGGAAAATAAGAAAAGAGGAAGAGAAAGACGTTATTTATTATACATTTATTGATTTAAATGACACAAATGTATATTTAACAAAGCCGATGCATTTAATGGTAGGGATGTGGTTGACTCTTTTTTAGTAAGTTATCAATATTTAGAAAAATTCTTCAGGATTCGCAACTGTGAAAATTGTGAAATTATTTATTTTTTCTATTTTTCGTCGCAGTTGCACAATTTTGAGTTCTGTGACTAGTTTCGGACGAGCCCGTCAATTTTCAAGCCAGTATCCTTGGTTTTAAACCGTAATAAATGCAGATAGATGTTAAAAATGGCTGCTAACATTACTGTACATTACAATACTCTGTAGTTATATAATTACGTTTACAATTTAAAACGGCAGTACCCACTGGAGGCCCGTGGAAGTAACAACAGTTTTAACTGCCGTTTTAAATTTTCAATGTAAACTAGTTATATATCTACTGAGTTTTATAATGTACCTACAAAAATTTTAGCAAAAATTTTTAACATTCATCTTGATTTATTATTGTCTAAGACCAAAGCCAATGGTTTGAAAATGGACGATCTCGTTCGAAACTAGTCAGAGAATTCAAAATTGTGCAACTGAGCCGAGAAAATAAAAAAAAATAAAAAAAATAAAAAATAATAATTAAAACAAATCAATATTTGGTTTCTGTTCTGTTAGGTTTAACATTAAATCTCCTCTTTCAGTGATTTCCAGACTGTTTTTAAGACTGCCAACAGAGCTGCAACCACTTTCCACCAGGTGTGAGGTTGAGAAAGTTATCAAAAACTTTCTTCCGATAGTCCATAACAAAAGGTAAGTAACAGGTGTATCTATCTGGAGTAACTATTGCTGATACTCATTTCTAAACTTTTTTGTTTTTCTTTTGTGCTTATTCCTATGACTTCTTCTTGAAGTGCGTATTCTTCATCACAATATGGATTGATAAGCTACTGAAGTATTTCCATACTCAAAGCATCCTCAAACCCCTTCTCAAAGTCCATGCGAATGACATTTCAATGTTGAACATAGGTTGAAACATTATCCTCACAGTCTGTCTGTGACAAATTGGGAAACTGCGAAAATTCGCGCCGCCCACTGTTTTGCTTCATAAGCTTTATTCTGCGAAGAAAAGCTGGAATAATGAACTTCGTTTTTATAACATTTAACTGTCGCCTTGTAACTGCAAGTTAACGTCATTAAATTTAGCATACAAATCTGTTAACTATGCAATGTTTGTTTCCATTTGTTTAAATTTTCTTTTAAAGTTGGAAATTTAATATCCAAAAATCTAAAAGAGTATCAATAGTGATAATCTTGTCAGACATAAACCTTTCGACAGTCACCGTACTTCAAGTGTGAAGAAGTAGTCGATCAATGTCCTCGTAATTTTCTTCACATAACTGCCCAAATAATCTTGTATTCAACGCATTGGTTCGATTTTTGTTTATTACTATAATCACAAACTGAAGAGACTGATGCAACCTACCACTTAGATTTTTAGCAACTAAATGTTGTCGATGTATGACGCAGTGCACTTTAATTGTGACGTTGATGTAATTTTTGCCCTAAAGCTTCGAAACAAGCGAGCATCGCAATCTACACAACATTCTTAAGGTACATGGCGGATACATAATTTTCGACACAGCTTCACAAATTGCCATAAAAATTTCCAGATACTTTTCGTTATTCACAGATAGGGTGAGGAGAGTTAAACTGAGAGAAGAGGCGTTGGAGATGTACAAAGACAAGGGAGAGGAGGTGACGGATAGACGAGGAATGAGTGAATGGATTACAAAAAGAATCAAATAAATAAATATCCGGGAATCCGAGTTTTATCAGATTTCTTGTTAATTAAGTAAAGTGTCTTGAACAGCGAGTAATGGAAAAGATTAACGCAGAAGACAAATACGTTTATGACGAGAAGGAGAGAAGTAGACAGATAAAAAGGGAAGCACAAAGACACAGGCAAAGGTAGGTAGAGAGAGAGAAACATAGAGAGAGGGAGAGAGGAAGAAACAGAGGGAGACAGAGGAACAGAAGAAAGAGAGGGACTTTTATACGGCCATCAAAGTGATAGTGTCCCCTGTTCCCGGCGTGTTCCGTCGTGCTATCTCCTTCCAGCCCAACGGCTACGACATTGGCGTCGTCGTCGCCTTCGTCGTCGCAGTTTTTGCACTGTCACGGACGCCTGTCACCAGATACAGGCTACACGCCAGAAGGTAGCGGCCAATTCATTGCCCAGATCGCTTCTTTCTTGTAATAATATCGATAGAGTTTCTTGTACAATACAGATAACTCATCTAATTTTACAACAGGTAGTCTTAAAGTATTAATTCTCATACTTTACGTGATCAGTCCCAGGGACCTCGCGCAGCTATAGGTTCCTCCTCCACCGTGTTCTGTTTTGTGCATTCTGACGCCAGTCAATCTCTATTCCGAACTGCAGCAAGTTCTCGCGGATTTCAGCTCGCCATCTCTTGTTGGTATTCCTATTGGTCGCCTTCCACAGGCGTTTGGTTATCATCAGTCCTAGAAAGTTTAGCTATTATACATTTCGCCTAGTTCAAATCTATGTCTGATCCTCCATTATCGAGTCATCTCATCTTGCAACGGACCAAATATCTTCTTTAAGACTTAAGTTCAATGAAATGCATAAGAATTACAATTACTAACAACTTACATCGGAGAGAAATTGTAAGAAATATCGTAGGGAAGACGAACCAAAGACTATGTTTCATTAGCAGAACATTCAGAAGATGCAACAGTTCATCTAAAGAAACTGCCTACACAACACTTGTGCTACCAAAAAACTGCCTACACAACACTTGTGCTACCTAATTTTGAGTATTGCTGCGTAATGTGGGATCCCCACAAAGTGAACTGATGGCGATTATAGACAAATATCAGACAGGGGCAAATAGTTCTGTTTTATAGCTATACAGGGGATAGAGCGTCACGGAAACGGATATCATTAAAAAGCCGCTATACATTGCGCCGAGATTTATTTGCGAAAGTACTTTTTTCAACTATCTCTTCCGAATGCAAAGTTATTTTGTTAGCATCCACCTACAAAAAAATGTTCAAATGTTTGTATAGTCTATGGGACTTAACTACGGGGTCATCAGTCCCTAAACTTACAAACTACTTATGAACTACTTACGAACTAGGACGGCACAAATATCCATGCCCGAGAGGGGATTCGAACCCCCGACCGTAGTAGCCGTGCAGACCGTGACTGGAGCGCCTTAGTCTCCTCGGCCACCGCGGCCGGCTATACATAGGACACATTATCATCTTAATAAAATAAGAGAAATTAAATCGGAAATGGAATGATTTCAATGTTCCTTTTTCCCGCGTTCTATTTGTGAATCGAACGATACAGAAATGTCATGAAAGCGGTTCGATAAACCCTCCGCCATGCACCTGAGTGTAATTTGCCGAGGAATTATGTAAATATAGATTATTTGCCGATTGTAAATTCGTAAGTTTTTAGTGTTTGCTTTATGGCTTTACCTCAGATTAATGGTGGAATGCAATGCAGTTGCCCATGATGCAGAGGTGGCTACCTCAGTCATATTGACTGGAAAGACGCTGCTAACAAATTTATGTTGCTGTCTCCGCTCGCAGAACTTATTTTTATGTTTCCTAAGGGACCAACCTACTGAAGTCAAAGGACTATAGACTTACATACTACTTTATCTAACTAATGCTGCCGCTGCGGAGCGACCGAGCGCATTGAGGCGCTATGCTATGATGCGTCAGACCGTTCCCCGTTGGGGGTTCGAATCCCTCTTCGGGCATGGATATTTGTGCCGTCTTTAGTATAAGGTAGTTCATGAGTAGTTTGTAAGTTTAGGGACTGAACACCCCGTAGTTAAGTCCCATAAGCTCTACAAACATTTGAACATTTAACTAATGCTAATGACAACACACACACTAACACACATTCACAGACATACACACGAATGCCCGAGGAAAGTGTCAAATCTGTTGTGGGAACGACTTTGCAGTCCATGACACGGCGCTTCAGACCAAGCGACCTGGTGAACTTTCTGAATGAATGTGAACAGTTGCGGAGTTCTACGGGTGCTGACGTTCCATATATTCTAAATGTCGTGCAACGTTAACAGAACTTTATGTTGGTGACAGTGTAAAGATTAGAGACGTTTGGAATAAATTATTTGAAGCTTTCAGCTGCATGATTTTTCACTTCGTTATTCACGTACATAATAGCTGACTGACAGACGACATATGATAAGAATGAAATATGGAAAAATATAGAATATTACAATAATGGTGCTTTGATTTTCTATTTTATTCTCATCACAGTATGTCATGCATCAGTTATCTGTTCTGTACGTGTATGTACGTAGCACCTGCGGCTTTCATGGACAATTACGGTTAAACAATGTCCGTCAACGATATATAGTTGTAGCCGAAGGTCTATGTACAGCTAAATTTATAATATATGTTATTAAAGTTTGCAGTTCTCTACTAATGCACGTGCCCTTATATATCATGCTATACTCCATATGGCATTATTAACGTAATAAAACGAGTGCATATATTCATAAAAATACTAGATGTAACATATTGATGTTGTTCGAAGGTATGACATAGACATTCATTACTCCTAATGTTTATTTCCTGTTCAATCAAATATCAATACTCACATCGATTATTTTGTTATCATCTATAACTGTTACCATTCTTAACGATTTACGTTATTTTGTAAGTACTTCAAGATATTCTGTTTTTAAATAAAAATTATATATCTTCATTAATCCGTGTATACGAAGTATATTTTCGTTTTGTATTTAGTAAACCCATTACTGAGTTTGTAATAAGTTACATTAGTGGAAGAAGCAAAAATAAGTCATGTATGGCAGGTATATTAAAAAAGATCATAATTCCGTGCGCTAAAATTTTTATCGTCATTTAATATTTGTTGTCTTAGCAACACTTAACTGTGTAGTCTGTACTGTTTAACTGGTGCTTTTTAATTATCATTTTAAATAAGAAGGTTTAGTAATCCTATCACTCTCTTTAGAACATTTGTTGTACAATTTTATCATTTTGCACAGATTCTGAGTATAAATCAACGAACTTTTGTTTACATTTTCTGAGAAGTATATTTGCTATAAACGTCCGCAATTTACTTTTGTGAGTAAATACGCAATATAAAACCAATTTGTCTTCTCAGCTTAAAAATATATATACAGGTAGTTGTGCAATTATGGGCTCTCCCCGCTGGTAACCTCCGCCCACGCAACAGCACGTACGTCGACCCCTGCAGCCTGCGATTTCGCTGCGAAGTACTTTTCCGAACAGGTTTACAGAGCATCCGTCAACTTGGAAACAACGTTACCTCACTACGGGGCTTAACTCGGCTTCCCGTGCCGTGCGTTAAAAAAACAAAACTACTCACCTACGGAGGTCGTTGGAACTCGCTCCCTCCCTTCCCCCAACCCTCTCCCAGCTAACCCCCCCTCTCTCTCTCTCTCTCTCTCTCTCTTTCTCTCTCTCTCTCACACTGACAGGATTTTCTCCACTCTCTCCGACACACCCCTACGCACGCGCGAGCGCGCGCGCGCGCGCGCTCACACACACACATATACACGTACGCACACAGATACATTCCCCGGCTAACGGCCTTCCACTCCCATCACCGGCCACTCAGAAATTCCGATACCGTTCGCGACCGGGCGTCGGCACAATAAACTCTAAAGCCCGAAAACATCGCCAGTTTAACGAGGCATTAGATAACCTAACTCGCCGTTATGTTGGAGAGTTTAGGTAATTGGATTCAATTAGGAGCCCGGCGTAGCAGCGGCGCGCTGGCCGTAGTGTCGGCCTCGGTGGAGGGGGAGGGGGTTACGGCTCTGGCTCTCAAGTAATTAAGTCAAACAGGATTAGCGGCGCCTGCCGCCTCCCAGGCTGGACCAAAGCGGTGGCTCGCTCGCAGCGACAGCCCACGCAGCCAGCGGTACAAACTCAGCGCCTTTCTAGCGATGTCGCGGTTATCGCACAGTTACATTTCTTTTCAAACTGACGTCGGTTATACAACCAATTACCGTTTTTCTCTGCTACCGTTCATGAACAACTAGCTAAAAACACTGCGTTACCCGAATATTTCTTTCTTTCTTCCCTCCTTGAATACTTCTCCTATCCCTTCTCTCTCTGTCCATCTTATTTATTTATTTATTTTCTAAAAATATGATATACGAGGCACATCAAGAAAGATCCGTTTGGTTATATAAAACAAACGTCAACAGATATAGAAAAGCTGGCCGCGGTGGCCGAGGAGACTGAGGCGCTCCAGTCACGGTCTGCACGGCCACTACGGTCGGGGATTCGAATCACCCCTCGGGCATGGATATTTATGCCGTCCTAGTTCGTAAGTAGTTCATAAGTAGTTTGTCAGTTTAGGGACTGATGACCCCGTAGTTAAGTCCCATAAATTATACAAACATTTAAACATTTGATACAGAAAAAATATTTAGTGTACAAAAATCTACAACTGTTAAACTACTTTCCTACATAGCTGCCGAATTTTTGTAGGCACTTGTTATAGTGTGGCACAAGTTACTGTATGCCTTCTTTATAGAAGGTTGCCGCCTGTGTATTCAGCCATGTGGTAACATGTTCTTTCAGCTCGTCATCATCGTTGAAATGTTGACCACCATGGACAGATTTTTAGGTGTAAGAAGAGGTGAAAGTGGCTACGAGCGAGGCCCGGGCTGTACGGATATGATAAAACACGTCGCAATGAAATTCCAGTAAGAGTTGTTTGGTCACATTCGTCACATGAGGTCGGGCACTATCGTGGAAACAAACACCACCTTTTGATGGAAATCCTCTTCTTACACCTAAAACTTGTCCTGTCAACACTTCAACGATGACGTACTGAAGGAACATGCTACTACATGGCTGAATACACAGGCGGCAATCTTCTATAAAGAAGGTATACAAAAACTTGTGTCACGCTAAGACAAGTGCCTATAAAATTTCTGCAGCTGTGTAGAAAAGTAGTTTAACAGTTGTAGATTTTTGTACCATAAATATTTTTTCTGTATCTGTACACGTTTGTTTTATATAATTCAAATGTTCAAATGTTTGTACAGATTATGGGACTTAACTACGGGGTCATCAGTCCCTAAACTTATAAACTACTTATGAACTACTTACGAACTAGGACGGCACAAATATACATGCCCGAGGGGGATTCGAACCCCCGACCGTAGTGGCCGTGCAGACCGTGACTGAAGCATCCTCAGTCCCCTCGGCCACCGCGGCCGGCGTTTTATATAACCAAACGGTACTTACTTTCTGGACGTACCTCGTATTTATCGGAGAATGTATCAGAAATAAGGCTGTGTTGTATAATGTACAAAATTATACGTGAAGTACCGTTAGCGGGGGTGACTTTGTGATTGCTGAGGTGACTTTGTGACATGTGAACTTTTTTGAGGAGTTTAAATATTGCGCCACATACGCGTTTGACACAGGGCTGTGAGCGATTATGTCATATGCCTAAAAGGTGCTGCTGTCTCTTGGTCATCCCTTGCACTTCTACGCGAAATGTTGTGACTGCTACCATGGTGTAGTTAAGACGTGTTTTTTTTTCTACCCAGGAGAAAACCTGCAAACTTTGTATTGTACAACGTTCAACTCACTTGCTTGTGTTCCTACAGGTAATTATATTAATAACCCTGTTTGTTAGCAATCAATGTTTAAAGAATTTAAATATATTATTTTGGTGTAAAGTTATAGAGACATAACAAAAAATTCGAAGGTTGATGGGGTGACTATGTGACAGATACAGTTGTCACAAAGTCATTCCATTTCTATTTTTTTTATTTTATGTTTCTTTCCAATTTATTGTCAGTTCAGCCAACTAAAATAACAGTACAGCATCCCGAGGACATCTGTGAGAAAGTCGTTCTTACGGCAATCATACTGAGGAAACTCTGGAAGAAGCTATCAATCAAGTTTTTGGAGAAACGCCTATCAATGAGAGAAGCTTCCTGCAGGTCAGTAACATACTCATAAATGAAATGACTATGAAAATATGTTATTCCAATGCATTATATTAATTTATCTGTTCTTTTCAGGTATAACATTCATAAGAAAACACTGTGCCTGAAAACAAAAGAGGTCCGAAATGGTCCAGTTGCAACACCAGTACCAGTGAGAAAACCAGATGGTCAAAGAGTTTTTACAGACAATGAGGAAATGGGATTTGCAGTACATGCGGTTTGCATGTCTACATATGGATTCCCAATTGCCATTTTTTTATCTTTCCTGCATTGCCTGCATTTAAAATTCATTTTTGACGATATTTTTTACTTCTTCCTGATGTTAAAATAAAGTTTTATGGGGTTACATTCTGACTGTATTATTTCCCTATTAGTTTTTGTACAAACATCAGACTGTCACAAAGTCACCCAACATTGTGTGGTGACATTGTGGCAGTTAGTTTTAACTGTAATTAGGTCATACTTTAGTATTTAGTTTCTGCTTGTTTTTGTTATACAACGAAATATTATAGCTACACATGGTAGTAAATATATCTGACATTGAATCATTTTTATCTGGTTTACATGGAAAATAATGAAAAAAGAGTCCCAAAGTGACCCCCGCTTACGGCATTCAAACAAAGAAACATAGCAATCAAAATACAAATTGCATATACAATTCACAAGATCTCATATTTATTGTAATGAAAACAATGAAAAGCACTAACAACAGCTGTATTTTTATATTGTCATTTATCGGGAACCAGTTTCGGTAGACCACGCGATCATTATCAGGCCCTTAAAATAGGGCAAACTGTATTTTGCTGCATTACAAAAACAACTGTAGTCGCACATTCATGGGACCTAACAGTACAGAGGATCCTGTATACTGTTACGTTCCGAAAGTGTGACAACAGTTGTTTTTGTAATGCAGCAAAATACAGTGTACCCTATTTTAAGGGCCTGATGATGGCGCAGTCTACCGAAACTGGTTTCCAGTAAATGACAATATAAAAATACAGCTGTTGTTAGTGCTTTTCATTACAATATATACAGTTGAGGCCACAGCATCCATACACAAAAATGGACAAAATCAACATATTTATTGAGTTATTATGTTGTACAATCATATACTTTTTCAGGTATATATTCATTTGTATAAGTGCTGTATGTCTGTAAAATCAGTTATCAATACAGTTAGTATTAAAGACGTAATGCATTAAAACTTGGTGAGTGATGAGGCGGTTTTCCGTAATCTACGTGTCCTACTGTGGTACAATTTAGAAGGTACATTCAGCTCTATGTGTGTATACTGTCTGTAAAATTTCCTGTGGCTACAATTTGTAGTGTAGAAATTATAAATTGTAACTTCATACCGAATACCGTAGTTTTAAAGCCTGATCAGCGGAAAAGTAGTTAGCGAGAAACTTGATTCTTTTCATAATTTTGCTATGGTTGTCAGAGAGAAAAAGCTTCCTAAACGTTTGAAATTATGTTTAAAGTTTGTTGCAAATCGTTAATTACTGTCATTCTCATATAGCGTATTTATAAAGTCCCGTCGCATTATGTGACAGTTTCTTGCAACTCCTATCGATTATGGTGTTATATTACCTGAACCATGCATCATATGTAGTTCGTACTCCTACAGCAATTCTTATCTCACGCGAGGAACGTTTCTACCAAATCGGTCCATTGGTTTAGAAGAAAATGAGCAGCATTGTCGCTTAATGCAGCAGTTTTCCGCGCATCTCATTGTTTATGACGTCGTATCTCGTGAACTATGTGTTGTACGTAATTTTTACACTTACGGCGACCGTCCTCATAGATTGAAGCTTATGTATGCAAAACTCCATAAACATTGGAACAAAACTGTAGATTTGCATACAATAATTACACACAAAAACACAAATGTACAGACACTCTGCTTTATATATAAAGATTACAGCACACTTTCCTGTACAGATGACGCGAACTTTTTCGTGGTGCCCAAATAATGAATTCCTTTCAAATTACTTTTTTATATGTCGAAAGAAAATTTGACTATTACTGCAATTAAAGGAGTCTTTGTATTATTTGTCTCCTTTTTTTGTGAATTTAGACAATTTTCCGAAGAATGAACAGCTACCTGTAATGAATTGTACTGGATGCAGCGGCGCAGCCACGGAGAGGAGGGGGGGGGGGGAAGCTAATGGAACTGAAGCCCCCCTCCCCGCAGCACTTCCTAAAGATTTTCTAATTTTCAATTTTTTCATTTTTTATAGATTTAAACAGGTCGGCACTGGAAATTTGATATAGTATACATGTAATGAATCACAACGTAACTATAATATGCAAAGCACAAGTGAACGTGACAGTGGGTCGCCAACGTGATGCCGCCACTGAGAACGTGTGCTGCTGTTACTGTGCTACTGTGAGCGGTATTAATACCGCTGCGACCAGCTTTGATGCTGTCGCTATTGTTACTGCTATGCGACAGTTACGAACCGATTGTTCATATGCGGCGACCCGCTGCTTAGCTGGTCAGCGGCGCCACCGTTAAAAATGAAGGTGCGTAGTGATTAATGATTATACAGTCTCTGGGACGCAGAAGCATTTGACCTATATGCATATCAAAATTTTTAAAATACTGTACAACTGTACTGTAACTAAATAAATAATAAGAAATTGATTTTGAAAAAATTTTGAACCTTAACCTCCAAACGACAACGACTTCATCAGAGACGGAGCAAAATCTTATAATGGGACTGGATTGGGGTGAGAAGTGGCGGTACCCTTCAAACGAACCATTGTTGTATTAGCCTTAAACGACTAGAAAAGAGTACAGGAAACCTAGTTCTTCGAGGCCACACTGGACCTGACTCACTCAGTTGCATCGGTTTCACAACACAGAAACATTAAAAGTAGTATAGACAAAGGTTTTCTGCTTTACAACTCCAGTGCAGTTATTACGCAACATGTTGTATCATTTAAAGAATGTAAGGTGTACCAAGGAGGAGGTCGAGGAGTATGTGACACTGGTCTCCCATTTAGAAGTTGTAATCATTTAACACAAAATTGTTTTTCAAGTGGTCTCATTTTTGAAGAAACAGGCATATATTAATAAATTTCAGCAGTCTCTTGTTTTCTAAAATATAAAATTCCTATCGAAAAACTATGTATCTCAAAAGACCCATAGTGTATTTACTGTCAAATGTTTAAATGTTTGGAGACCTAATGACCAAAGTGCTGAAGTCATCGATACCTAGACTCAACAAACTACTTAAACTAACTCATTCTAAGGACAACAGCGGCCCTGACTTAGTACTCTAGACCGCATGGCCACCCCGCGCAGCTATGCATATACACTACCATTCTTTTTCTGTAACTTTAAAAGGACGATGTCTACTACTGCTGTCACGAAGACAAACTTGATTACTCGTATGATTACAAATATCTTATTGCGGAGCGGGAGACATTGGAAATTTCGATAATTCATAATTTTGAGGACTTTTTCCCTTTCAAACTGGGAAATAGCGCTTTTGTAAGAGTCTTAATTGTTTGGCAGTTTTGTTTTGGAGAAATTATCACTGACACATATTTCCCCTTTTCAAACCAGTATTAAAGTTGACATCGGTTTTCTACAATTACAAAAATCCTCGTGCCAATAAAGCAGCAAGAAATATTGACAAATCATTCGTTTGCATGTTCTCAAATCCATAGTTACACGAGGACTTTTATCTTAGATATTAGGATTTCTCCAGTTCATTTCTTTTTTTCATTCCTAGCAGTACTATATAATTTTAGCTCTTATTTCCTCTTTTCACACAACACAAATTGTAAAATTCATTTTATTTCTATTTGGGTAATAATATGTGGTCCTCTAAAATAATGGCAATAGCTCCATAACTCGAGCTGGAGTAGCAGTGCGGTCTAAGGCGCATTGCTGCGCATTGTGCGTCTGGTCTACGCTGGCCGCTCTAGTCCTCCCTCAGTGATAGCTGTGTATATATATATATATATATATATATATATATATATATATATATATATATATATATGTGTGTGTGTGTGTGTGTGTGTGTGTGTGTTGTCCTTAGCGTAAGTTAAAGTAGTTTGTAAGTCTAGGAACTGATGATCGCTGAAGTTTTGTTCCACAGCTTTACAAACATTTAAACATTTTGAGTACCATCTTGTTGAAGGAAAGTGATTTTTCGACTACTTCCTATTCATTACTTTCTTGAAATGCCCTATACATTTCAATTTTGACAGTGTTCTCTTATTATTTCTCGATGGCGACTATCCATAACGTAACTTATTAAAGGTTTTAATTAATTACCAATAACTTAAAAAATCTTCGTAAAACTTCTGTAATTTTAGTGATTGTATTTTTATAATATAATTCTTGAAGAGGCATTACAAAGGAACACAATAATAGATTATTACTGTGACCACCATTTCATTTGCACAAATTTTTCTCCTCCAGTACGGACTGGTATCATAAATTCCTTGTGTACAAAAAATATTCGTGCCTTCCACATAATACGTTAACGTCAAGCTCTAAAGAGGCCTCATAACAAGACTCCTTGCCTGAAAGGGAAAAAGCGAATCCGTGGTTGTTAGCGGCTAAGTGTACGGTTCACGTCGACTTCTCTGGGCTGAATTTTGGCTCATATTTTCTCAGGCAGGCCGTGTACATTTACAGAAACGCCGTCCATTTCTTCGCGTATGTTAAATCACACAAATTTTCAGAAGACTACTTTCTGAGCTTTGTATGAGAAAATCTCTCTACCACTTACTCGTAAGCAAATAGTACAATATTGTCCCTAATTACACACACCCATTCAGAAATGGAAGAAATTTTAAAAACCATAATCCCTGATGTTTGACAGACTAATGCAGCTGTTTGTATGGTAACTGTTATGGAAACTTTCGTAATAGAATAAATACTTCGGTTGATAGACGAAAGACGAAATAAAAAATATCAGGAATACAAAGGAGTATTGCAATATATGTCATTAGGAAACGCAACATAGCTAAAAGTAACAGCGGCAAGAAAAATAATTAATTCATAATGGAAATGAGCTTTCCCATATAGACTATTTATAATAAATTTAAGAGAATTTAAAAGAATACACGTCAAAATGTATATGGCCGAAGAAAATCTAATGTTAGGTACATAGGAGACTTTGGATAGATGGAAGGAGTATACTGTTGAGTGTACATAAGAGAACGACGTGTATGTATACTCACGAAGCGTGATGCCCGCATACTCCTCACATGTCACATTCGACTAGATGGCAATTTACAAGGTTTAACTCCCTAGCAAACCCTAGCGGCATACATTATTGTAATGACACCATGCGTGCACAGGCACTATATTGTTGTGACTCTAAGAAACAGTGAAATTTTTGCAGATGAATGTCACGTCCTGTACCGCCCTCAACCTGATACAGATTCTATTATGATTCGCAGGTTAAATCTAAGTCTCAGTATTTGTGTAGAATTCTGCATCTTATTAATAACGAATCTAAAATATCCTACTTTCCAAACTGTAGTGATGTCTAAATTTAGTACTCTGCTTTGGCAGTAAGTTTCGACTTGCTTATCGCTGTACATGGTATGTAAAATATGCAGGATAATTTGTTATATGCAAGGGAAGGCTTAATAATGCTTTTTATATAAGGCAAGAAACGTAAGAATGCTTATCAAATTACAATAAGTATCAGGAAACCAAAGGTACATTTAAAATTCTCATACTCGCTTCTAGTTTCCAACTCAGCCAGTTTACAGTTCGTGTTACCTAACCCGTATTTTAAAATCTATACCAATTACAGTACCATCGCTTATAAAGACTTACTGGATACAAAAACAGCGGGGAGTGGCCGAGCGCATTGAGGCACTATGCTTCGATGCGCGAGGCCGTTCCCCGTCCGGGTTGGAATCTTCCCTCGAGTATGGATGTTTGTACTGTCTTTAGTATAAGTTAGTTTATAAGTAGTTTGTAAGTTTAGGAGCTGATGACCACGCAGTTAAGTCCTATAAGCTACACAAACATTTGAACACTTCTGACATAACAGCTGAATATAACGCTCATGTCTAAATCTTCTAAAACACCATACTAAAAATAATCCCTTCGTAAGAGATATTTTACTTAATAAGACGTCATTTACTGCAATATATCTCACAAAACGGTAACGTAATTGCATTACGCACCAGTTTAAACGCCATGTAATCATTTTTGTTGCTACATAATTGGGAATTACTAACAATAGCGTAACGCTTATAAGAAAACTTTTCTTTTGTGCAGATAGCATCTTTCAAATCATTATTAGATGGAAACTGTCATTTAGTATGCGGAGTCTGATTGGTAGTAGTCAACGGATGTCGTGGTTCACTACGAATGTCAGTTTTATTGCTTTACTTCCATTGTTCTTTCGTTATTTAACATGTCAATACAAACAATAAACTTCATTCTGGCCACACATCGTGTTTAATTTAGAATACAGTTTCTTTATTTATGTTTTCCCGATTAAAATTTTTTAATACAGTATCCCGAAAGAACTCTTGCAAATCATGACTGTTACAGTTCAAAGTACTTTCAGTAGTCTTAACGATGCTAAGCACTTAATCTTTAATCATCCCAGGCGCTGTTCGACATCAATGAACGACTTACATTGTTGCTACTTCTAGTGTAATTTATGAAATGTTTTTACATTTCGTTAGATTATTTTTCCCCGTGGTGGAAATGCATAAGCATAAGAAGAACACTTAATAGGGCCCTCTTCATAAATACCGTACTGTAAATACCGGCTCTGTACTTTATTGTGAAAATATATCATTACAATAGCATAAAATTTACGGATTCGAAATGTTTATATTTTTGTGTGACTATCGCCTATAACTACCGTAACCAGTCGGTCGCTCCGACTTCGTTATAGCTGACTTGTACGTCGTTACACCTGGTTTCGACAGCACATTTATTTGTCTTCACTATGGCATATAAATTATCTGTCATCATCACTGAAACACCATTCATTTCTTTTTATTGTAGTGCTTAGCCTCTGTATGTGATTGTCCCTTGTGTAAGAAATCTGTTTAAAACCAAACTGAACTTGGATGAATGCAGGCAAATACGTGAATTCCAAAATTGCCATTGGAATGCCAAAAGCCGCAAGTTCCCTGAAAAATCCAGTAAATCTAAAAGGAAGCTCGTTGAGCTTGAAAGTTCTTTTATCTACGCTTTCAGGTTAATCATGTAGTACGGGGCCGTGCCGTGATGAGGAGGGAAGGAATGGTGGACGTAAGACTGCGATTCGTGGCGACTGCCCATTGTGATCTGGTGGCGGTGCCCTCAGGCTAGCCGATGCGAAGTGTGGGGCCCCTGGAGGCAGGCAACCGGGGGTAGCAGACGCTGTCTTTACGACGAGCAGGCGAGCCCCAGCAGCCGTAACGTGGCGACGCACTCACATCAGGCGGGAACGCTGTGCTTTACTACGTCACTAGGCGCCGCCGAATGTACCACTCCGGCTCTCTGATACACGGGGCGCTGTCCGTAAGGTGACGAGCGAGAACTGTGTGGGGGCTACTCCACTCCAACCAAGTCTAAAGTGACCAATGCTGAGCTTGCTGAACAGTGGCTGCTGTTGCATACGAGAGCTCAGCACATCAGCAGATGTGTTATGCAACCATCAACGGAATTATGTACCGGTTAGTTATGTACAAACAATGATGACTCATCATTCCACATTCACTGTGCACGTTCGATACGACTCTTATTGTTTGAACAGAATTGCATGCCGCGCGGATTCTGGAAAGGAGATCGTTTTCGGGCTGAATAGCTACATCCTACGCTGGATGAGATCAGCTATCAGAATACATGAAGTTATGTTTTATTCTTGGCGACACTTTTCCAATAATATCTGCAATACACTAAAGCAGTGTTTTCAGCCTTTACGAATATGCGATCCCCTTCCAAGTAAAATATTCTGGCGACCTACCGCCTTTAGAAACCTTACGAACCGTAAGAAAACTGGAAACAAATTTAACCTTCTTTGCCTTGAGCTTTCTTCTAAATTTTTTGTCGAAGATTTATTTGCATGTATTTTTTTTGGAATGAAACACATTATCAAACTTTTACATGATTTACGATAGAAAAATATATTTTGCTTGACAAGAGTTTTTCATTTCAGCCAAGGATCGGAAGTCCATTAAGAAAGATTCCCTGTATAGTTAATTCACAAAGAAGTAGATCTTAATTATCGAATTACTTATTGTATTATGTTCTACAATGTATCCATTGTTTTTCAGGGTTTTCAGTTATTCATCACTAGCGCATTGTATTATAAAAGAATCTATGATCTATTCAGGTCATAATTAATGTTACACAAGGAACTAGGTAATTTTACCATTAAATATCACTTCGGGATACGTTTTTGTATTACTGACCCCTAGTTATTTTATGGTGCAAGTTCTTCCCCCTGAGACGGTGACCCCGCGAGCAAGACTTTGCTAACCCCTCTCCCTCCCACTGGGACTTGCGACTCACAGATTGAATAACACGGCACTATAGGTGTAGTACCAGTACGCTGTCGTCGACAGCGTGAGTTCATCAGAGACAAGGATATAACCAGTAGTGCTCAAAGGAAATGTGACAGGACCGACATTATGTTCATTAATGATTTTATGAACAGTGAGAGTAGCAATTTGCAGCTCTTTCCGTATGGGGAGACATCGTTGTAGAGTGACTAAGGGATAATGTAAGATAAATTAGACCAAAATACTTGTTGGTGTCATACATGACAGGTAACCCAAAATGTATAACATTTAATGCGATTTAGTTGGATAGGAAAAGCAACCACGTAAAGTTCGAATACAGTATTATTAGGGTGTTGCTCGACACAAACGCGTCGTTTAAATATTTTGCCTTGACGGTGTGGAGTGATGTGAAATGGAAAGAGTATATAAAGACAGTTGTGGGGAAGTCGGACGCCGACTTTAGTTTATTAGGAAATTATTGTGAAAAATGTGGTTGGTCTGTAAAAGAGACAGTGTACTGAATAGTTAGTGACCCATTATGTGGTACTGTTCAACTGTTTGAGATCCCCTCCAGGTCTTTTTAAAAGAAAACTGTAAAATAGATTCATAGGTTGGCTACTAGATTTTGTACTTGTACGATCCACCCCGCGGTGGAATGGCCAAGCGCCCTAAGGCGCCTTGCCGCGCAGCGCACTTTGCCCCCGTCGGAGATTCGAGTCTTCCATCGGGAATGGTTGTGTGTGTGTTGTCTTTAGGTTGGATTAATTAGTTTATAAGCCTAGGGACTGATAACCACAGTAGTTAAGTCCCGTCGTTTTTCAAACATTTTATAAGTTCGATCAAAGCTCGAGTATTACGGAAATGCTTGAGGGAAGAAAACTTTCTTTCTGAGGAAATATGTTGGCGATATTTAGAAGAGCAGCATTTAAAGCTGACTGAAGTACGATTCTACATCCGTCAAATTGCATTTCGCGTCAGGACCACAAAGATAAGAGAGCTTAGGGCTCGTACGAACTGAAATAAGCGTAATTTTCCCCTCACTCTAATTAGGCTTGGAACAGGTAAGTTAATAGTTAGTAGCGATACTAGGTACCTTCCGCCACTCACCAAACGGTGGCTTGGAAAATATATGTGCAAATGTAGGAGTGAAAACTAAAAACCATACGTTTTCGACTTAGTTGTAAAAGAACTTTTATATAATGTCCAAAGATGAGGTATATAATTTCTACCCAACTTTCCGTTCAATTACTCTAGAAATATTAAACTAATTTCTTTTGCAACTGATTGCATAAGGATTAAATTTCTACAGAGACGAATGCTGGGCAAGTTTAAATAATAAATGACCAGCAATAAAAAAATTATCTGCGATACATGAAAAGAACAGTGCGTGGTGAAAATACTGGGCTCATTGAGTTTTTTTAAACTGCGCGGCGCGGTAGAAAGGACGTGGGGCTAATATTATATTGCAGTACATTTGCCAGGGGGAAATATGTTTTCGCCAGAATGAATGATTACTTTAAAAAATGGAATTTCAACAGAGTGCCTGGTCGCTTTATTAGGCGGCGCGCCGCACTGAGCGCCCCATGCGGCGGATTATGGAACTCAGCGCTGTGTTTGCCGCTGCTGATCGTAATGCGCTTACTGCCTGGCTTTATTTATGTATTTCTTTGTTTGTTTATCCAGCTACAATTGACAACCTGCCCGTGGGACAGTACTTCGGAAATGGAGAATTTGCGTATTGAAAAAGATGTTGAACAAAGTATATAACTAAGTTTATCTATGCTATTAAAATTGGCATGATAAAGGTCAGTCCCACTCTGCGACATGTTTATTTGGCCTAGTATTTCGTGCTAATTTTATCTGTCAGTTAACATCTATGTGGGCAGGTACTGATTGTTAAGGATTAGTAAGACCACCGGTGCTGCAACACATCTTTCCGATATTTAGATCATATAATAGACGGAATAAGCTTATAAGATCGTAATTACATGTTCTCATGAAGCGGAAATACAAACAGAATGGGGAAGTGCTACCCTCATGACTGCCGCAAAATCAGTCCTTGAGCCGACCACTACAGAAGAAATTTACCAGCAATATCATAAACAGAAATTTGCTTGCAGTGGATGTTGACATATATTATTACAACGTACCAACCCTTGTCATGACGAGTGGGAGAACAACTTTATTATTAATTCAGCTATTTCATCTTTGGTTCTAAATATTTGCATCTACATATATTTTTCACAAGATACCTGACGGTGTGTGTAGGGTGCTTTGTGTATCACTAACACTTCATCTTCTTCCTGTTTCACTAGCGATTGGTTATCTGGATAAATGATTGCCAATATGTCTCTTTTTCGGCCCTAATCTCGATAATTTATCCTCAAGTCTTTTCGCTAGAAATATGCAAGAGTAAGCAACATATTGGATTACTAGTTAAAAACTTTTACAGTAGCGCATAATGTCTTGCAACGCCAGTCACAACAGGTGATGGGCCATTGATCGCGTCCGTGACGTTTTCTCGCTTGAAGAATGAATCCATGAGAAATCCTTCTGCTCTCCACTGGACACTGTTAACTTCTTCTTCACTCCCACGTGGTACGTACACCCCCCTCCCCCACTGACGAGCAATATTCAAACACTGGCAAACGAATTTTTAAGCTACTTCCTTTGTCGATATACTATATATACTTCCTTAGTATTGGTCCAATGACTCTCGATTTTACACCTACATTAGCATTAATTTTTTGTGGTCGTTACTCTTCATGCCACCCAGTGTAGAATCTCCGATATTTATCATGGGAGAAACTGTTTCCTGTAAGTTTTCTGTACCTGCGTGATCATATATTAAAGGCTCCTTCTTACTATAAATTTGCAATACGTTATACTTATTTACAATTAGGGCCAGTTGCAGCTCAATGCACTATGCATCGATACACTGTAGACCCTCCTGAATTTAGCTACAGATTTCAGCATTCGGAATATTTTATATATTACGGCATCATTCGCTAAAAGTTTCATGGAATTACAGACTGTGTTCCGTTCGCAAATATCTGCCCAATTCAGCAACATTTTTGATCTCATATTCCATTTGATTTGAGTTATGTAATGAAAATACGTTCAGCAAAATGTGGTACAGTAATTGGTTTCACACAACTTCCTAGGTTCCCAATCGCCTTGTATAAGAGTCATAGGTCAGTTTCATTGAACTAAACGGTAACAGTGGATTGCCGAATATTGTAAACTCTGAAATGATGCCAGAAAACTAATCGTGAGAAGACAAAAGTAAGGTTTACCCAAAATACAAATATTTTGTCAAAGAATTAGTTTTCGGATTTAGCTGTTAATACAGTGGAAGAGAACTGTCTAATGGTTAGCAAAATAAATAAACAGAAGAGCTATAATCATCTGGAGTGCTCCTGGTAAATAAAAAAATAGTATTTTCAAATGGTGTCTTCCCATGTGATTTTGAAGTATGTTTTATTATCAGGGTGTCGAGCAATATTAACATACGAAGCCAGGCAGGGATATTAAAGTACTAATATGTTTAAAAACCGAGTTTTCCTTTGTAATCGATACAGAGTTGCATCTGATGGATTTATTAAAAGTTTTAGGTAAAGAATCAGCTCAGGAAGTAAATGCGTTCCTTGTTTATTAAGATTGAGCCCTCCTGTAGTGGATGACTGCATTTATATTGATTTTAAAAAAAGGCGCAGATACCAGTTACTTATTAGTTTGAATTATACGTTCACATATGATTCAGCTAAAATTCACTGTCAGGCGTATTAAATATTTACGCTACGGCGTGAGTGTGTTGTGCTTCGCGTAAAACTTACTAGTCTTGAAAACATATATTAACCTACTCAACAACAATTGTATAAATGAAACTGCTAATGGTTGCTAACTGGAGCGTTAGGTTTCAGTAGAGACGCACGATACTTTTAAAACTAAACTACATACTTTTAAAACTATCCATGGAAATAGATTAACTGTGATGAGTTGTAACACGTATGGCCTGGTGGAAATTGTAATGTTGTGCAACATTGCTTAAACCCAAGTAATATATAGCACGCTGCTTTGTTGTCACGAGATATGTCACCACTGTGGAGACAATGTATCAGATTCTAATTGAATAATAATAAGATTAATTTATATTGAGGAGTTATCTTTCAAAATTCCCGACTGCAGAGAACCACTACATAGAACCTTCATTGCAACAATGAGGTAAGTGGCGTCCATTTCTAAGATCTGTTGTGAAATTCTAGGTCTGAGGATAAGTATAGTCACTGCTCATGATTGTTAATATTAGTCCAGTGTTATCAAACATTAGTTGCATTACCGTAAAGGAGCTTATTCCCCGCCTTAATTAAGAGTAGTCATTAGTCAATCGTCATCTCATTGTGGCTTTGAGGCGAAGTGTAAATACTGCTCTAGATGATCCTTCAATACTTACTGAATTAATGTTACCATCAGCTACACACGTCTGTGATTTTTGCTCAGACGTTAAGATCGTCCGAAGCTAATCTTCATGTAAAGAGGCCACGTTGCGTAATACTCTGCAAGTGTGGGTCAGGAATTAATATATATTCTATTAGAAATCGTGATACTATTTGTTCCGCCAAGCATTGAAACTGTACAATAAATTCCATTAATAAAAAAAATTACATTCTCATTCATGGAAAGTAAACTAACGCATTTTTGTAATAGTTTTGCATAGCCGAATCATAAACAGAAGCACGATTCTGTGTGATTTTCTGCGAGAGTTAGTCAAATTTAGGAGATGCATTTTCACCTACAAGAAATTCCGTGAGATGTCCTTATAGGGCACATGTACGACTGTAACTGTGAGTTAATATGTTGCAACAGCCAGAGTCATAAGTATGCATTTGAAAAGACTTTCAAAAGGAAAGATGATGATGTTTCAGTAGGAAGCATTCGAAAGAAAAAGCTGTTTCAATTTGCATGTACATCTACGATCAACAAGCGTTGTGAAGTGTACTTTAGTAGCATTGTCACCTCCACACTCTCTGAATGTAGTCACTATTGCTTTTTGGTATGAAGGATTGCTACTGTGCCTCCATGTGCGTCTCAGTTTCCAAACTTTTATTTTCATGAATTTTTTTTTTCAAAATATATAGGATGTTCATTTACATTTACATTTTAGACCCGAGATATCTCTGGTTCAACATTTAGATAGGTATTAACGTTCGGCAGGGGTGTATGAAGTATTTACTATCAGACATTCTAAAACGTAAACAAATTATATCTTCAGCACTGACTTTGGTTTTGTAACGCGTACACCACATTATTTCTTATGCAATCAACAGTATGAAAAATGCGAAAAGAATGGCGATGGTTTCAACGAAGTTCGTCAATTACCGTACATCCCGAGATATTGAGAAGAAAAGCTGAAAATTCAAATAAGTAAAGCACGTAGCAAGCACACTATTACTGGAAGCGCGGGGCTTACGCTTGAATCGTTTGATTTGTGCTAGCTGTGCGCTTCATTTATTTCAAGCGTCATTTTCGCTTATCGATATCTCAGGATGTAACTGACAAATTGCAACATAACCAACTTCATTGTTTTTCGTGATTTTTCATTCCTTTATTTACGTAAGAAGTAATACGGGTTATCCACTAAAAACATAAGTTTGTGCAGATAATTATATTTGTACAAGTTATATATCGTCTCTTGGTATGTAACTTCATAACCACCTACCGTAAGTTTATGCCTGTGAAAGTTGTACTTGAATATCAATTGTTATTCCAAAGATATCTGGGATGCAACGTAAGTGTGCTCATGGATGATAAAAAAATTCTGAGGTATAAGCGAGCTGAAATTCTTCCTACTGTTGTTATCTGAATTAATGTTACAGATGAAATTTTCGATCCCGAAAACTTTCATTCTACTCACGGGTGAAACAAGATGTTCGAGAGCTATACAGTAGACGGACATTAGAGATGGAAGCCATCACTATTTATCGTTTATAATTGTAATGGACGGATGAATTTGCTGGCGCATTCTATGCCAAATGTCTTCTGCTAATTATGGTGGTGATGACGGTGATATTGGTAGCGGAGGTGTGTCGATATTATTAACCTTCTTCTAGAAACATTGGATAGAAGGCTGCGTGATCGGTGTCTACCACTATCGTCGTTATCTGAACTTCTAATTATTTTACACAAAAAATAGAGTAACATTAGAGTCATAAACACGTACGTCTTATATTTATCCATGTTCACGGAATGTATGACATTAACTGCCAAAAGTTAAAGTTGAAAATGTGTACCAAGCCGGGATTCGAGCACCAATCTTCTGCTTGATAGGCAGTTGCATTGACCCTTAAATGAAATGTTCGAATTTTTGTAAATCTATCGGACCAAACTGTGTGGTCATCAGTCCGTAGCTTACAAACTACTTAAACCTAGGTAAACAAACCTACGGACAAACACACACACCCATGCCCCAGGGAGGACTCTAACCTCCACGGCGAGAAACCGCGCGCTCCGCAGCGAAGTGCTTTAGACCGCTTTTTATTTATTTATTTATTTGTTCTCTGGGTAGTTCTACTCATTGCGGTCGCTGATCTTGATTGTTCGTTGTTGTTCTTTTTGTTGTTGGCTCAGCTTTTTTATTACAGAGGGTGTTCACCCCTCTGACCGGGCGCGCTGAGCCACGGCGCCCGGTAAAACTGCTCGGCTACCCCACCGCGGCTCATTGACCCTTACACCACTAGGTGTATGGACTACTGAAGCACACCTTCCGTCAGATTAAAAAATAATAATAAATTAATATAATTAAATAATATAAAATGTATCAACTTTTCTCTGCTCACTGTTACTCAAACTCGCGGATTTTTCAAACTGATTCCCGTAGGAGTAAGGCGAAGGAGTTCGTCCGCACTAGAGAAAGGATTGTCTGTTCTCTCCGACATGTCTGAAGAAACAAACGCCATACGATTACAACGTTTTGAATATGGCGATGATTTTCCTACACCATATGCGTTGTATTTCTCGTGTTGCCATACTTTTGTACACCATTTGGATGTTTGTCAGCGACATCGTACACGTATTTCTCGAAGATGGAAACTGTTTTTCGGAAATATAGGTATAAAAATATTTGAACATATGAAGAAGAGAATGATGGACGAAAATGCAACGGTCAATGTTGGTACATTTTCTAAAGATTAAAAGGTTGAAATATGCCTTGACGCAACACGTAGTCTCTGCTACCAGTCCTGCACCGTGACGGCTAGCGCGCTAATGAGGTCAACTAGTGTTGTGGAATACGTAATTACGTATGACGTCAGTGCGAGCGTTGTGGTTGAGAATTGTGGCTACAATCAACGCATCTGCGCCACGCCAGACCGAAACCGCATAATCACATCGGCGTCATGCTGGCACCGCAAACAAGTGTCTGAACTACTTAGTGGCGGTTATAACCTGCGTGTAGTACGAAGCTGCGTAACGCGCAAAATGTAATGTAGTCTGGAAACACTCTCGAGACCATTCTGAGACTGTTTACCAGCACTCATAACTAATCTGCAAGTAAAATTCGAGATGTACATAAAATATTGCAAAACAAATAAGTATGTACTCGAAATGTTCGTTTCGAAAAATGTTTCCACGTGTCCGATATTTTACACACCTTTTTATTATACTAAAAATTGTACGCATGTATCTGTTACCCATAGCTCCTTCTAAATCGTTGACCGATTACAACCGAACTTGGTACACCTATCACTTTCTACCTGAAAAATTGCTAATAAGTTAGGAACCGGCCGGCCGCGGTGGCCGAGGGGACTGCGGCGCGCCAGTCACGGTCTGCACGGCCACTACGGTCGGGGGTTCGAATCCCCCCTCGGGCATGGATATCTGTGTCGTCCTTAGTGTTAGCTAGTTCATAAGTAGTTTGTAAGTTTAGGGACTGATAACCTCGTAGTTAAATCCCATAAGCTATACAAACATTTAAACATTTTAAGTTAGGAACCACCTAAAATAGGGATCGGTAAAGATGGTCAGTGCCATACAACATAAGCTTGAGAGAGAAGTATAGGGGCAAAGCTGTCGACGAGATATAGCTTGAAAAGTAACGAGCAAACAATGTAGGACTTAGAGTAGAACTGCTAATACGACAAGAAAAGTTTGCACACGAGTGAAATTCGGAACTTTCTGCATTAAACGCGCACGTGGGGATGGCTGTGAGCAATAACGTGATGTATTACCTTGCTATGAAATCTCAAACACGTTTTTGCGAGGGAAGATTGGAAAGTAACACACAATAATTTTATTAGTAAAAGGTGTAATAGGTAAAAAAAAAAAAAAAAATACAGATCACAACTGAACTTACAGCTTGTATCTACTTTCCCAAAGAGTCACCAAGCATTTCAACATATTTTTGCCATCCTGGTACCATTTTAGATACGGCCCGTTCTTAAAAGGACGTTTATTTGTTTGTTGGTTTGTGAATTTAGTTTTGCATTTGTCTCAAAGCGATGCCCAGGAATTTCTTCATAGTTTTAACCTCGGGAAATTCAGACGGTGTAAGTTTCAGACTTTGCGGTAGATAAAGCGTCAATGACTCAGACATTCCGCGGGCTGCAACTGTTCCCGGGCTTTGGAAATGTTGCAAATCATTAAGGATTACACGGTCACATTGGAAGAGTGCTCACGACCTGGAGATACTTCTAAGGTACATGCAGTCACCTCATATACGCTATGTGTGTTCCTGTGAAATTCATTCGATTTAAGCCCGGCGGACAACAAATGTCCTACGCAGCTCATTAAAAGCTGACCAGAATAATACGCGCTCCATTCTTGTTTTGTATCGAAGGCTTCTCTTGCTATAACTGCACTTGGAAACAAAATAATCTCAACAGCATTACCTTCAAATTATTTCGTAGTAAATTTCAGCATTCCAGCTGCAATAACAAGACATCTACATGGGATACTCTGCAAATCACATTTAAGTGCCTGGCAGAGGGTTCATAGGACCACCATTATATACTATTTATCTCCCATTACATTCTCGAATAGCGCGCGGAAAGGAAGAAAACCTGTACCTCTCCGTTAGAGCTCTGATATCTTGTATTTTATTCTGGTGAACATTTCTATGTAAGTGGGAGTCAACAATATATTTTCGAAGGAAAATGTTAGCGATTGGAGTTTCGTAAGTAGTCCACACCGCAGCGATAAGCGCCGTTGTTGTAATCATTCCCATCCCACATCCTGTATCATATCCGTAACGCGGTCTCCCCTGTATCGTGACAATACAGAACCAACTGCCCTTCTTTGGACTCTTTCGATGTCCTCCGTCAAACCCACCTGATAACGATCATTATTTATAGTCAATTACCAATTTTATACTATAGTGATATCCTATTCAGATCGTTCTGCACATGGTTTTGATCATCAGATGATTTTACAAGATGGTAAATGACGTCATCATCTGCAAGCAACCTAAGAGAGCTACTTAGATTTTCTCCCATGTCGTTTATGTAAATAAGGAACAGCAGAGGACCAATAACACTACCCTGTGGAACGCCCGATATCACTTCTTCTTTACCATCGATTACTACAAACTGTGTCCTCTCTGACAGGAAATCCTATATCCAGAAGTAAATTTGGGGCGATATACAAGAACCACGCAATTTGATTAAAAGCCGTTTGTGAGGTACGGTGACAAAAGCCTTCTGGAAATCAAGAAATACGGAATCGATTTGCGAACCCTTGTCGATAGCACCCATCACTTCGTGTGAATAAAGAGCTAGTTGTGTTTCGCATGAACGATATTTTCTAAATCCGTGTTGACCTTGGGTCAATAGATCATTCTGTTCGAGATAATTCATAATATTTGAATACAGGATATGTTCCAAAATCCTGCTGCAAATTGACGTCAATGAAATAGGCCTGTAGCGGGTTACTCCTGCTGCAATTCTTGAATATAGGTGTGACCTGTGCAACTTCCCAATCTTTTGGTACAGGTCATTTTTTGAGAGAGCTTTCGTATATGGTTGTTAAGGAAGTAGCTATCGCTTCAGCATAGATAGAAATCTAACGGGAATACAGTTCGGACCAGAAGACTTGTTCTTGTTAAGTGATTTAAGTAGCTTCTCTACTCCGAGGATATATACTTCAACGTTACTCATTCTGGCATCTGTTTGTAATTCGAAATATGGAATATTGGTTTCATCTTCTTTGGTGAACGAGTTTCTAAAAGCTATGTTTAGTAACTCTACTTTAGTAGACCTTTCATCGGCAGGATCGCCATTACTATCACGTAGTGAGGGTATTGTTTGAGTTTTGTCCCTAGTACATTTAACATATCCTAGTATATTTAACCTTTGTATGCGATGTCGTGCTGCTATGGCCCATTAACGCAGTGTCCCTAACGGAAATGTTGGCACTGCGCCCAAATTTGATTTCTGCTGTTGTTTCAGTGTGGTTTTCCTGTTAGCACTGACATGCCCTCTACTAAACTGAGAGGGGTGGATAGAGGTTATCATTCTGAACTCGCATTCTAGAAGACGGCGGTTGAAAGTCATTTCTGGCGATCCAGATTTATGTGTTCCATGATGTCCCTAAAAGTTCCCAGGCGTATGTTGAAACGGTTACTTTGAAAGAGAATGGCAGATTTCCTTCCCAATCCTTAAAAAATCAATCCGAACTTCTTGGCCTCCGTCGCTACTGACAGCACTGTCGAATGTGCGTTAAGCACTAATTGTTCCTTCATTTTTACATCTCAGCGCAATCTCTGACATTAAGTTCAGAGTAAGTAAGTAGCTATTGCTTTAGCATAATCAGATAGAAATCTAACGGGAATACAGTTCGGACCAGAAGACTTGTTCCTGTTAAGTGATTTCAGTTGCTTCACTACCCCAATGACATCTATTTCTACTTTACTTATTATGGCCTCTGTTTGTAATTCGAAATCTGGAATATTGGTTTCGTCTTCTTTGGTGAATGAGTTTCTAACAGCTATGTATAGCAAGTCTGCTGTGGTAGCGCTATCATCGAGCGAGAGAAAATATTACTGTGTGTTACTTGCCGATCCTTCCTCGTACAAGAGTTTTGAACTGAGCGAATAGAACTTGTCTCTCTGCAGGTTCAGGAGTTACACGACCTTTGTTCCTGAAGCCGGCCCGGTACGCGCTGTGCCGTGGCTTTGTGGGGTCGCCTGTCAGTGCCTCGCGCTGACCTCGACGGCCGACCTCATTATTGCGTGGGCTGCAGGGATTGGTCACTGGAGGCAACGGACATACGAGGCGACTGACGCGCCAATCCGCGGCCGCTCTCGCGCCACCTGTCGTGTAGCGGACGTGCGTCACAAAGGGACCGCCGGTCCAATTGTCGGCCGTGACGCCAGTGGATTCGCAGTCCTCGCTGTACCCTACCCCGTTCATGCCTGGAGAGAAGTGCAAGGTGGAACCACAGATGCTCCTGACGTTTCCTAATGGTTATTACACGCTTTCACAAGCGCTTAATGGAGGAGGGGGAGTGGGGAAGGGAAAGGGCACGGTACTTTTGTTCCCCCCCCCCCCCCCGCCCCCCTACCATATTTTCAAGATAGGTCATCGCCCCCACCTCTAATGTTCGAGCATCCTATTACTTGGCGCACCATTGGCACGTAATGATAGCGTGCTTACATGAAACTGTCTACTCGAGTGCATTCAGAAAACCGATAAAACACTGAGCCTAAGTACACAAATGGAAAGTTATTTGAAGAGTTGAATTGCTAAAGGTGCTAAGTGTCGAAAATGAAATTGTTGAAGAAACGAAAAAAAAAACTGCACATCTCTGTGAGAAATGGATATTTATTTCAAACAAAACACATATTAACTCTTTACATGGTTACACAAATGTTGACAAAGCTTTTCTACTTATGTTGAAAAATCAAAAAGTTAAGTAGTGTTTTATGCAGAAAGGTGTAAGTGCAATAGGTTTTGTCATAACTAATAGATCTAAGTGCCATGAGACAACATTGAATTTATGGAGGTAACAGCTGTCGGAAAAAGTCTTTGTTGTTTTAGTCCACGTAATCAATAATAGTGGAAAAATCGTTTTCTTATTTCGTGCAGGTGGAACAGTTGCTGGAAGTTTTATCAATTGCACAGCTGCAGTGTCTTTCATTGTCTTGCCTTTCTTCAGGACATGAAAATTCTCCCAATCACACTGATTGGAAAAGCTTCTTTTGCAGGACACAATACCAGGCTGTTGTTTGCTTATTTTGGTCAAAGAAAGCTGTGTGTTTGAAATCTTCAGAACCTGATTTTTTCTTCGTAACGAATGTTTGATTTTTTTTTAATTTTTATTATTTTATTTTCTTTTCTATTTTTTTTTTAGCAGAAATATTAAAGTATTTAAAAATGTAGCTTTTCATACTCTTTTGAGGTCTCTTGTCCCATCAGGAAGTGTGTTGCAGAGAGTTGACTGCCTTTCACCTCTCTGCGTCTTCATTATAGGTCCCATGGCGTCCTGTTTGAGTAAGAAAAATCTCTATAAACACCATCAGGTAATTGCCTTGTTTGTTCAGGTCAAGTTGATGGTATTCTTCAAAGAGCTGAGAGTTGACTTTTCATATCAACTGTACTTACACTTGCAGAACATCTATACACAAAACAAACGAAAAATATGTACATCAACCTGCTACAACTGGATAATGTAGGCTTGTTTCATACTAATAATTTACTGTAAAGATGACGGTTGTTTTGCAGCAATTTCCCTTCTTTTTCTGCTTCCGCTTAATCTTGCCTTATCCTATTTCTTCCTGAACGTAACGTTCTCAACACTTCCATCACCACTAAAATCACTGGCGTTCATATTATGAATATTAACAGGTACATCAGTTCAAATAGCCAGCAACAGCTTCGGTAAGCAAAACAATAGTGTTGTGCCATAACCTTGACTGCAGACTGCTGTTCGGGTAGCGCCAAATGGCTGTGGCACATATATCCATTAGCAGCGCAGGCCCATCTGGAAATAGGACTAGTGCAATCTCTTGGGGTCAGTAGCAACTACAAGAAATGACTGGAGCACATAAATCTCTTAGCGGAGTATTGGCGCGAAGACATAGATCGGTTAGCAGTGAAAAACCCCGAAAGTCAAAAAATGGCACTTACATCATTTAGCATTTCCACTCTTCATTTACGCTCCCCTCGTAGTTCCGTAAGATGCTACCAGCTGCCAGGCGGTTCCCCGGCTTAGTACCGGTAGACCACACTAGGCACTTCTGAGGGTGGCTCTCGCACGTCAAAGGGTAGCGTGGAGGGGAGGCTGAGGGGAGAGCTCGTGCCGGCTGCCACGAGGCCACGGCTGCGTCCAGCTTGCTGGCGTTTGAGGGGTGGTGGTGGTGGTGGGGACAGCCGCTACATGCCGCCTCCTCTCGCCAGTGTTAAAGGGCTGCTTCTGACCGTAGCGCCATCATGGGACATCTTACGGAACTGATTCAGCACCCCCCGCCCCGCACCCCTGAGCGTGCGATCGGGCCCTTACGGAGGTTTCCCGTCTGTATATATTTGTCTGAGGTTGATATTCTCCAGCAGTTCACGGATAGAGCAATAGAGTACCTGACACACATCATAAATGCCATTCTGCAACACCAACACTTCCCTGCCTTTGGAAGGCGGCCAAGGTCCTGATGTTGAGGAAGCCAGGGAAAGACAACTCCCTCCCACAAAATTACCGACCCATCAGTCTGCTGAGCTCGCTCAGTAAGATAGTTGAGAAGGTAATACTTAAAAGTCTCACTCAAAACTGCATCACCAATGACACCGTAAGACCGGAGCAATTCGGATTTAGGAATCACCACTCCACAACACAACAACTCCTCCGCGTAGTTGAACACATAACAGACGGCTACAACAAAAACAAAGCCACTTGGCCAAAATTGGGACAATGCTGGGAAGTGTGAAAGATGACCTGGGGCTACGTAAACAAGGCATTTACAGCATCCCGTGCCAGTGTGGGATGTCATACATCGGCCAGACAATCAGGACGGTGAATATAAGGTGCAGAGAACACCAGAGGTGCACCAGACTCGGACAGGCAACCAAGTCAGCCATAGCAGAGCACTGTCTAGAGTATGGCCACACAATGGACTACGACGAAACCAAAATTGTGACACAGACCCCAAGATTCTGGGACAGCATCATAAAGGAGGCCATCGAAATAAAGGTCAGTGACAACCTAATAAACCGAGATAGCGGTTACCAGCTAAGCACAGCGTGGAGTCCGGCTCTGGAACTTGTTAAGGCCCAGCGGAAGGGACCAAATAACTCCACAAGAAGTAGAAACAATTCAGAAGTGGCGCTAAGTGGGCGCGGACCGAGTATGGAGCGCCTGACACCGGACAGGCCTCAAACAGCTGCCATAGCAGCAGATGTCGGCCAAGACGGGCGCGGACGTCCATTGGAGCATGTGGGCAGCATCTCAGGAGCAGCAAGAGGTGGGCGTGGACCAAGAACAGAGCACCTGACGCCAGGCAGGCCTTAGACAGCTGCCCTGACCACAGATGGTGGACGAGCTGGGCGCGGACGTCCGTCGGGACAGCAGGGAGGTTTCAACACCTCAGAGGAAGCGCCATGCGGGCGCGGACCGCAAATGGAGCGCCCAATGCAGGAGGGGCCTCAAACAGCTGTTATAGCAGCAGATGTCGGCCGAGGCGGGCGCGGACGTCCGTTGGAGCATCTGCGCTGCCACAACATCTCAGGAGAGGCGCGAGGCGGGCACGGACCAAGATCAGAGCGCCTGACGCCAGTAGGGCCTCAGACAGCTGCACCGACCACAGATGGTGGACAAGATGGGCGCGGATGTCCGTTGGCGCACAAGGGAAGCCACAACACCTCAGGAGCAGCGCCAGACGGGCGCGGACCGCGGAGGGAGCACCCAACGTGGGAGGGGCCTCAGAGAGTTGCCGCTGCCATAGATGGCGGCCGATTGGGGCGCGGACGTCCGACGGAACGCCAGGGAAGAGAGAACACCCTACAAGCAGCGCCAGCTGGGCGCGGACCGCAGACAGAGCGCCTAGCGTCTGCTGGGCATAAATACTGGACCAGGTCCTCCAAAAACGGCAGTCTCAGGTAGCACCTGAAGAAGGCAGCGAGTTACGCGGCCGAAATATTGTGCCAGAACGACGCATACATCCGGCAGTAATCCCGTTTATCCAAAATGTCAAGATCTCGCCGGGAAAGCATGAAGAATTACAACTCTACCTGATGCTCAGCAGGGAAAGCAAACTGAATAGCCGGGTGTCGAGGAACCTCTACATGACACATATTAGACCTCTGATGGCGTACGGTGCTCCGTGATGGGCATACGCAGCGCCAACACGGCTGCGCCGCCTGCAGCTCATACAGAACAAAGTACTACGCATCATCAGCAACGCTCCGTGATACACACGCACCGTGGACCTTCACAATTAATACCGCCTAAAGCGCCTCTCGGTGGTATTTAAGAAACTCGCCACACGACTGTAAAAGAACTCGAGACACTCGAACAACCCCTTCATCCTACGCTTGGGGAACTACGATCACAATCATAGGTGGAAACATAAACGCCTCAAAACACTTCTCCTCAGAGACTAACCCCCTACGGTCGTAGGGAACACCAACTCGCAAACACGATGAACATGGCAAACCCCTGCAAAACAGCAATCTGACTGGCAATACCAGCTGAGCCCACAGCCGACCTACAGGCAAAGCAGGGAAACCATATTCAGCGCACTAAACACAAACAAACATAAAGTCCCGCACACTTAGCCAGTTCTATGACCGAACTGCCTAATTACCATAACAAACTTGGCTATGTTACACGTATTCTGCCACAGCCGATGTTCACGGGTAATCTGCCACAGTTGACCCAGGAGACATCACAGGAGCTCAGCTGCAGTAGAACCTCGCATCAAACGGACTGATTCTTTATGGCGAACATAGCAAAGTTAACGGTACTGAGAAAATACCCTTTACTAACATTAACTAACCTTGCATGATCTGTCGCAGACAGCATACCGCTACTGCCCTTTATACCCCACTGTCGCAGAGGTTTTTTTTCCCTTGGCTCTTGCCTTGGCACTTTTTTTCCTCTGCCCTTACATACCTTTACCCTTCGTATACCTTTCGACCAATTCTATCTCCAGATGCACCGTATTAATTGGTGATCGTGCCCACACGTACGGATAACATCGCGGTTCCCACATCCCGTGATCCACCTTAGCAAACTAACCTACGGAGGTGACAGTAGAACTTTTGTGATGGTCACCACGTTGGTGTGGGCGTGGAGGGGCCCCCATCCTTGCAGGCAGTGCCCGATTTCGGCAGTTGTTTTGGAGGGTGTGAGGTCAGAGCGCGCGGTCCGGCGTCGATGAGCGGAACAGGTGTCTGAGCGCGGGCCGTGACGCAGGGCGGGGCTGTTGTGGGCTTAGCGCGGTGCCGAGATCAAAGCCCGGCGCGCGGCGCGCCTAATGCGCCGCCAGCCTGGATTAGCGGCGGGGCTGCTGTCAGCGCGCCCTGCTGACAAGTGGAGCCCGGCCCGGCCCAAGGCCTCATCCACCTGCTCCGGGGGGCCGCCGCGCCAAAGCGGAGGACGCGGAACCCGCGCTGCTGCCATCCATTTCATCTGTCTCCCTGCAGGTCGTGGACACACGGACTTAACTTGGACAAAAAATAAGTGTCTATTCGGACGGGGCAGAAAATTGGTTTGCTAAAAGTGTATCGGGAGCCTTCGGTACCACCTCAGTTGATGCACGTACTTATACTGTCCACACAAATCGCAGCCGGTACTTTTTATCACTCTATCCAACCTTCCACACTTTTCTGTCATTTGCATCTTCATCGCCAGACGTAGTACCTGCATGACTCCCATGGTATTATCCCTCCATCTAATGCTCGGCTATCACAGTGGTCTCTCTTCTTCAGCGTTTCCATCTATCTATTTCTTTGGCCCTTTTCCCGCACATGCATGGTCGCAACTGTGTTAAACCCGTATTTGGCAAGTGTTAATATTTGCAGGGAGTCCGGATGCCCTTCCAGCCGCCATCCCATGCCCTCGTCTGAATATAGTGTTATGAGTGTGCGAAAGTGAAAAGTGTTATGAAATGTTTGCGAACCGTGTAACTGAGGAGGGACTTGGGGACCAGCCCGGTATTCACCTAGGGGGATGCGGAAAACCGCCTAAAAACATCCAGGCTAGCCGGCACTCAGGCCCCTTTCGTTAATCCGCCGGACGGATTCGAACTCGGAAAGCAGTGCGTTAGACCACACGGCTAACCGAACGGGTTTCAGCGTTTCCATCTATTACAGCCTTTATAACCGTATTCTCGCCACTCCACCTCTTATTTCCGAACCAACTTACAAGGAGACGACACGGGTATCGGACATTTGTATTTTTTTTTTAAATTTATGGTACGTGAAATTCAGAACTCAAATAACAATCAGCCAAAGCAATTGGACAAAAGTCTCAGAAATTCTCGAGAAAATCGACTTTGAAGTTCTGCAAGTAAGCGTAAGTACCAATTAGTAAATATTTAGCGACATCTGTCGGTGTTGCTCAGTTAGTAACGTTATGGCCTTATACCTTACAACCCCGCAGGCGATGGTTCGAATCCTGTCTTGACAGATTTTTTATGTTTTCTCATTGTGTTCAAATACATACATAATTTTAATATGTAATGGTAATTTTTACAAAAAGTGCACGTATTTTTGTTTATTCGTAATTTTTTATATTTTGTAGAAGGTTGGCAATAATCATGGTTAAAAAAATAAATAAATACATAATAAAAAAACATGATTTACATTTTTTACATTATTGGCTACACTGTTAGTAGACTATGGTAGTCTTTGGTTGTTTGTGAAGGGCTACGACACTGTTTTTGAAAAGTCATCTCCATAGCTATTAATGGCTATCCAAGCAGCTACCTTACTCAACCATAATTTTACGTGACGATAAGGTTTTCAGCGCGCCTACATACACATCAGCAAAAACTGACGCAACACGTGGAATTAGAGATGCCAAAGTGTTTTATATAACTTCATTCGAAAACGGAGAAAACATCAGTCACAATGGGATTCGAACCACGGACTTTCTGGCTATGTGATCGGAACGCTACCACATGAGCTACACCTACAGTTGCTGTAACTGTTTTAATTATTGGTACTTACGTGTACTTTGAAAAATTTCGAAATCGATTTTCTCGAGAATTTTCGAGAGTTTCGTCGAATGGCTTTGGCTGGCCGCGGCGGAGCGGCCGAGCGCATTGAGGCGCTATGCTATGATGCGCAAGGCCGTTCCCCGTCGGAGGATCGAATCACCCTCGGGAATGGATGTTTGTGCTGTCTTTAGTATAAAATAGTTCATAATTAGTTTGTAAGTTTAAGCACTGATGAACCCGCAGTCAAGTCCCATAAGCTTCACAAACATTTGAACATTTTGGCTTCGACTACTTGTTATTTATGTTGTGAAGTTCACGTACCTTAAATGTAAAGAAAATCCAAAATGCGATACTCATGCGGTCTTCTTCTTACTCTCTCAATTATTTCACTCGCTACAATATCAGACAGGTTGTATAATCGTCTCTGTTAATCCCCACTGTTCATTTTCTTTCAGTGGTCCATTTATTCTTCTCAATACTTTACTTTCCAAGGTAATAAGTTTTTCTCTGTTTTCTCTGTCAGTATCCATGTCTCACTTGCATAACACACTATTGACTTGACGGTGGTCTCTTATATTCTTATGTTTATCTTCCTAGATAGTAATTTTTGTCTTGTGATGTTCTACATAGACGCTAGGATTTTCCCCCAGCCTGAATTCGCGTCACTACCTCTTGCTCTATGAGGGTTTTTAGGTTGATGTTGGCACCGAAATACTTGAATGTGTCTGTACTCTGTATTGTTAGATATCCGATGTTTAGATGGATTGGTCCTAAATGAGCCCTTTTTTCTACTACCAAGAACTTTACTTTCATTTATACTTCGACCTACTTTCTTAGCTTCTTCATTTAGCACAGTCCCCATTTTTCCAGGTCTTCTGTGTTCTTTCCTATCACCAAAATATCATCCGAAAAGGCGGAAAATTTATCTCATTTCCTATGGTGACTCCTGCACTTTGACGTGTTACTCTCCTCAGGGTGTTGTTGAAGGCTAAATTGAACAGGTTTGTGATATGATCTCTCCCTGTCTCACTCCTGTTTACACTTGAAATGCTTCTGATAACTCCCCCTGTACTTTCACTCTACATAGACATTTTAGTTATCTTTATCAGCTTGTAAGGTATCACATTCTTTGCCATTATCCTCCCCATTTCCTTTCTTACTGTGCTGTCATATGCTGGATGTAATGTGTGTTCAAAATGTTCGGATGATTGTAACTCTAAGGGGCTCAACTACTGTGGTCACCAGACCTAAGACCTACAATCTAATTAAACTAACCATGGAGAACACACACACCCATGCCTGAGGAAGGACTTGAACATCCAACGCACTGTATGGTATTTGGAATATGCCCTACAGGGACGCAGTGATTAAGAAAGGAGTAAGACAAGGTTGTATCCTTTCTCCAGCGTTATTCCATTAAACATTGAGCAAGCTGTAAAGGAAAGCAAGGAGTAATTTAGAAAAGGAATTAAAGTTCATTTTGAAGACATAGAAACATTGAGTTTTGCCGATGACATTGATATCCTGTCCGAAACAGCAAAGAAATTGGAAGACCAATTGAACGGAATGGACAGTGTCTTGAAAGGAGGTAACAGGATGAACATTAACAAGAGCAAAACAAGGATAATGGAATGCAGTATAAGAAAATGCTGAAACGAAACGAAAGGAAAGGAAACGAAACAATAAAGTTGTTAGATACGTTTTGTTACTTGGGCAGTAAAATAGGATAATATGTTCGCAGTACAGTGGATATACAATGCAGAATGGCAATGGGAAGAAATGCGTTTTTGAAAAAGAGGAATTTGTTAACATCAAATATTATTCTGAGGGTGTGGAAATCTTTTTGGAAGGCATTTGTGTACAGTGTTGCCTTGTACGGGAGAAAAACATGGACGACCAATAGTTCAGATAGGAAATCTGGTGATATAGAAGAATGCTTAATATTAGGTGGGCAGATTGCGTAAATAATGTTGTGGTGCTGAAAGGAACTGGGAGGAAAAGAAATTTCTGGCATACGTCGACTAAAAGAAGGTATACATTGTTGGGACACATCCTCAGACATCAAATAATCGTGAATTTAGCATCGGAGGGAAGTTTGTGATGTAAAAATCTCAGAGGGAGACCAAGAGACGAATATAAAAAGAGGGTTCAGGTGAATGTGGTTTGCTGTTCTCATGAGGAAATGAAGAGGCTTCATCAGGATAGGGTAGGGTCGAAAGGTCCATCATACCTATTTCCAGGCTGAATGCCGCAACACACACATACAGCGATATCACAATCAAATATAGAGCTGAAATATACTGGTTAAACATGGAGATATCATATAAGGTGCGCCTAATAACGGGTGTACCGTTGCAGACAATATGCCATATTAAAAGATGGCTTTTGGACACTTGGCGAGGTGAGTGAGATCGAAAGGGTCGTAGATTGTACCACTTCCTTCCCGACAAAAGGAAGCGGTTGGGAATGGAACATTTCGATTCCAGTCGCGGTATGGTACATTTCTTATACGCATTTAAACAACGTGAGTCTGCGCCGGACACCTACAAGCACATGCGAGGAAGACGGTTCTCCAAAATATACTGTCATTTTCTACGGGCAGTACGTGAAAAAAGGACATACACTACATTTAATCAGAAATACATTTATACGCAGCAATAAGAACCCAAGAGCAATGGACACAATTATATGTATTAACAGGCAGTATATCAAAAACGAAATGCGAGGAGTACCGTCCAACACGAAGTACCGGAAATGCCTATATGCAACGCTTCAACAACGTCCAGAGGGTGGACAAGTAACAGCCACGGTGATCAAGGTAATAGTTGCAATGAAGAAGGTGAGGAGGAGAAATATGATGAGACGTAGCGACAAATTAGTTACGCCGCGGTGAGGTAGCCGAGCGGTCTATGGCGCCTCGCAGCGGAGGGCACAGTTTCTCGCCGTCGGAGGTTAGAGTCCTCCCTGGGGCATGGGCGTGTGTGTTTGCCCTTAAGATAGTTTACCTTCGTTTAAGTAGTTGGTAGCTACGGACTAGTGACGACGCATTTTGGTCCGACAGGTTTACAAACATAAAAAAAGAAAAAAAGTTACAACTAATTGTACAGGCATAATATGCCCAAATACACCATTTACACCATATATTAGCTAAGCGAATAGTGAATAATAGAGTCAACACTGAATAATGTCTTTTGCCGGCAATATAACCAAGCGAGTACCTATTGTGGTACAAGCCATGTACTTCGGTATAGGATTTAGGAAATCATTTATACACATAGTAATAAACATGAATAACTTTAATAAAAATAAAAAGGATGTCAAATTTAAATTGTATCGTCTGCGACCTGTTTTACACATACGGTAACAGGTCAATAACTTTCTGAGTTCAATTGTCGCTGTAAGATTTTTTTTTATTCATGAACCATTTCGGCCTCATCAATTACAACGTAAAAGACAGCACAAAACAACAATTTAACAACGCACGCAATTTTGACGTCTGTCATGAAACTGAGTAAAAAAGCCACAGGATTGACAGCAGAGTTTCTACATGCGTTCATTACCATTTATTGGACAGTGCTACGAGTAATTTAGTTACTATTAGGAACAGGGTATGTGTCTCATAACTGTGAGTCTAAATGTGCTGCTCTCACAATAAAGAATAAAAGAATACAATATTTTCAAAGGCCACGGCCGCGCGGGAGTAGCAGAGCGGTTTGGAGCCCCAGGTTACGGATCGCACGGCCTCCTGCGTCGGAGGTTCAAATCCTCCCTCGGGCATGGATGTTTGTGTTGTCTTCAGTATAACATATTTCGTAGGTATCTTGTAAGTTTAGAGACTGATGACCGCGCAGTTAAGTCCCATAAGTTTAACAAACATTTGAACATTTGAAGAAAGGCCACAAGTCATTGTAACTTACAAGACCAAATGACGAAAATCAGATAAAACACACAGGATTAAGTTGGTTTCATACTTCCTAAGGCTGGAGACTCTCGAGCGGAATATCACGAGCCGAATAGTCTGAAGTTTTCAGCATATCTAATAACTCGGGATGATCCGTACTGGTGCTAACCGGAAATTTAGAGAATTTAGAGTCAATATATTAAATTATGCTGATTCATTGTGAACTCCTCGATTTCCGCTTTATCGTTGTGTGCTCTTATCAATAGATTCTCTTTCCAGCGACCAGGTACCAATAAGGAATTTACGTTAGGCTTGTCCTATTTAATTATCATGATATGCTTCGTACAATTTAAGCTCTCAACCTCGTATTAACAGTTGGAGACTTGACGAGCAATCTGACACTAGGTCCAGAAGCCGGCTATAAGTCTACACAACAAAAATACATTACTCTTCGCCATCAATCCATAGGTGATACATCATCACATTACAACTTGCAAAAATTTATAGAGATACGTACAAAATATTTCATAGAGTGAAGTTTTAAAAAAAATTATGTCGGTGATTAAACAAACACTTTGGATGCTGTCAAAATCAAAAGCGTCGCTCTTTACCCATTTCTGTGCAAAAGAATACAGAAACAGGTAGCCTAATTTTTTTATTTTTACATCTTTCCACTGGCATAGCGAAATAATGAAATATCACCCCCATTTATGAAACAGAAAGTCATGTTATTACAGAAAAAAGGTAGTATTTCACGCGATGAAGCATTAATAAATTCTTGATGGACTGCGAGGATTCCAAACATTAATTGTAGGAGTAGTTATTTTGATTTTCTATTTTTGTGGCTCCGAGTACCAAAACGAGATCAGCGAGCACGTGTTATTAACATGACGGCGGCCACGACCGGCCTTCCGACTATAAAAGGATAATAACACACGGCGACGGGTAATTTCCCCATTATAAAATAATAACTCTTCTTTCAAACACATGAAATAATTCATCACCATGGACTCTAGTGTACCGTCGATTACTGTATAATTTAGTTCCTTTACTCCAAATAGTCGTCTGCGTGCCTGATTGTTAGAGACCCCGTCCACCTGTCACTGCTTAGGTAATTTTACCTTAATAATTCCCCTGCTGAGAAACGTAAATTTACCACATTTCTGACAGAGTCGAACAACACGAACTGCAAATGCCTAAGAGTCCATGCAAAGCAAGATACTGGGCAATTTTAGAGGATAATTTTTAATTGTTAATCAGGATAAAAACCGTCTACAAGCAGAGTTTGTAATTATTTTTAACGTCGTTTCGGCATCTGCCATCATCAGATCCAAAAACCTCTAGACTTACAAAGTAAAGTTCAGTGTTAATGACAAAATCTCTACCAATTAGAATTAAGTCCTCTCCCATTAACGTGTGGCCTCACAATTCTGCATTATTATACCATAAATTTTGTGTATATAACAGTTTAGTATAAATCTCACGTCGTTGCGATGAGGGCAGAATCGATATTCGTTTGAGAAAAAAATGTCGATAACACATGTGCATTAATCGAATCCACCTCGCGCCCGCCTCTGAACTGCCTTCCTGAACTGTCCTCCCTTACACCGATCTCGTGGGGACCCCAAACACTTGAACAGTTCTCAAGACATATTTTATATGCGGTCTACTTTACCCAAAATTTTCCAAATAAACCAAAGGCGACCATTCGCCTTTTCTACGACTGTCCTTATGTGCTCGTTCAATTTCATATCGCCGTGCATCGTTACGCCTTAGTATTTAATTGACGCGACAATGTCAAGCAGCACACTACTATTGCTGTATTCGTACATTACGGGATTGTTATTCCTAGTCAACTGCATCACCTGACATTGTCCGACATTTAGCGTTAGGCGCCATTCCTCACACCACCTAGAAATTTGGTCCAAGTCATCCTGCCTCCTACTATAGTCATTCAATGAAGACACCCTCATTTATTCCATAGTATCATCAGCAAACATCCGCAGATTGTAACTTACTCTGTCCGTCACATCACTTAAATAAATAGAAAATTACAGCGGTGCTATGACACTCTGTTCGTAAACCTAAAATCATTGCCGATTTTCAAACTAGCACCCCACAAAACTTTTTGATTACCCGATAGATATATCGTAAAGTGATTTAATTGTCTTCAGGATCTGATAATTGGATTCATTTTCAATCAATCAAGATAAATGCCGCTATAATTAAAAATTACGACAACGGTCGAAATGTTTACATATATTCGATTTCATTATCCATTTCAGTGGCAGAGATATCACTCATACGACCATAGTGTTTCATTTTCGAAAATTTTGCTCTGACGTACAATATAAATATGGCTCAACTCGTTAAATTTCTCTTATGTGGAATTATGTACGACTTGTGGCGCTTTTATTATTTTATTTTCTATCTTACCCAGATTTTTGTTGTAGTCGAAATCATTTATACTTAATATGGAACACGATATATTAACATGATAAGTAATGTGTAAAAACCGTGCGTGTTAATTCATTTTACATTTTTCTCGGAATGGATGCGTTTCAAAGAGAAACTTATGACAATCTTATTAAAAATAGGGACAAGTTTAAATAATGACATAGGATGTCCACGATGATTATATGCTGGTGTAATGCTCAATAACATTGAGATCTGGTGTTCCAGAAAAGGACTCCCTGATTTCAAAATTAAATATCTTGAAAACAAAGATCGATAGAGGAATGCAGTAAACGCTATGTTTATTGTGAGAGCTGTAAGACGTTTACGCAACAGTTTGAAATAATAGTTGAAAAATCTGCTAACAGATGGCGCTGTACGCTGTACAGCTCATATCAGCATAAGTGAAATAATCGTATGAAAACGCGTCGTTCAAATATCTAGGCATAATATTGCAGAGCGATATAAAATGGAACGAGCATCTAAGGACAGATGTAAGTTGGACAACCGACTTCGGTTTATTGAGAGAATTTTGGGAAGATGTACTTGATCTATAAAGGAGGCCGCGTATAAAACGCTTGTACGATCACGTCTTGAGTACTGCTCAAGTGTTAGGGGCCACAGCAGATCAATTTAAAGGAAGACATGGAAGCAGTTCAGAGGGGAGCAGCTAGGTTCGTTACTGGTAGGTTCGATCAATGCGCGAGAGGCACGGAATTACTCCGGGAACTCAAATGTGAATCGCTGAATGAAGGACGACGTTCTTTTCGAGATATTCCGTTGATGAAATTTAGAGGGACGGAATTTGAAACTGACTGTAGAACGATCTCGTTCGATCGCGTAAATATCACAAAGACAAAATAAGAGAAATTACGGCTCGTACGGAGACATATAGGCATTACTTTTCCTCGTTCTATTTGGGAGTGGAATATGAAAGGAAATGCCTAGTAGTGGTACTGTGTACCCTCAGCCACAAACCTTACGGTGGATTGCGGAGTGTCTTATTCAGAACTGTTTCCACCTGTTTAACCCGCACACAGTTTTTCCAGACGTGTGCAGAGTATTCTGCGACGGTAAAATATAGTGCCAGGACCAAAAAGAAGAATGGTTTTGCCGGCCGCGGTGGCCGAAGGGATTTATTGAGGCGCTCCAGTCACGGTCTGCGCGACCACTACGGTCGGGGGTTCTAATCCCCCCTCGGGCATGGATATTTGTGCCGTCCTAGTTCGTAAGTAGTTCATAAGTAGTTTGTAAGTTTAGGGACTGATGACCCCGTAGTTAAGTTCCATAAGCTTTACAAACATTTGAACATTTTTTGAAGAATGGTTTTTCTCAAACACACATCAAAGATCACGATTGACACTTGGAGCGTTTTCAGGTCACTGAAAGGGTGACTTTCGTGGTCATACATAATACAACTCCTCTCAAATAAGTCTCTCATGAACAGCAATATCGCCAGGTCTCAACGTAATAGAAACATTATGGGGAGTATTAAAGCAGAGAATGAGGGTATTAATTGGCAGTTCGAATATCTTTGAAGTAATAGGCGGGTAGTTTGGTTCAAGAATGGATAGCGTTCAGTTAGAAACTATACAAACACGCTACCAATCGGTTCCGTGAAGAGTTTCAGCTGTTCACAATGACAATGGTCAATCATCTCCCCTCAAATTAATTACACACCCTTCGTCTGCATTTAAGTTCGTGAACGCATTTCTTGCAGTGTTTTACAAATTGTACTGTCGCTGCAATCTACCCCGACTGAGTTGGCATGCCTCTCTACGGCTCCTCGCTGCCATTAGCTAGAAGTAGCAAAAACTGACAGCATCACTTCTAGGCGCCATTGTCTTAATCCTCAGAGCTCACTGGGACTTCACTGCGTCGGTATGCAGTGTTGTAGCATAACGACATCCGACACAGACACCGAGCTGTAAAAAATTACTGTACCGTATAAATTGATGAAAAGTATCTGAGAGAATGATAAAAGAGTAAAATTGACAGGAATGTATCAAAAAACGGACAAGCGCACAGTAAAAATGATAGATAGATGCGGTACCCATATTTGAAACGATCGACAGGGATTTGTTTGAAATTGTAGCTGCCTGCAGGTCGGGCCCTAAATGAAATGCACCGCAGCCCCTTCCGCATATTTAAAACGTAATAAACCGAAACAAACTGTACCAACGAATGTAACAGTTCGTAATGAATTTTTAATTTCTATCGGCTTCCATTGCGCTACAGGAAACTGGTGCTGCGGTGCGCGTTCGGTACATGCATTATAAATTTAATACAATTAATACTCCACAGAGTGGTATAGGCAACTGATTAACTCTCATTACTCTGCATAATGGTGTTAAAAGGCAGGTGATTTCCTGTCAGAAAGACACAGTATGTTGTAACTGACGGTAAGTCATCGAGTAGAACAGAATATTAGGCGTTGTAGGGCACCTACTGTTCCTTATTTCCGACTCTAATGATGAAGCTGTCGACGGGAAGTTAAACTCTCAACTTCCTTCCGTTTTGTTCCTTATTTTTATAAACTACTTAGGAGACAATATGAGTAGCCCTCTTACTAGGAGACCACATAGGTATCGGATTTTAGAATTTCTTGATATTTCTGGTACGTGTAGTTCAGGACTTAAATAAATATCAGCCAAAGCCCTTCGACGCAATTCTCAAAAATTTTCAAGAAAATCGACTTTAAATTTTGCAAGTGACACGTAAGTACCAATACTTAAAACATTCCCAGCACCTGTCGGTGTAGCTCAGGTGGTAGCATTCTGGCCTCATAGCAACAGAGTCTTGGTTTCTAAACCCACTGTGATTTTTTAAGTTTTAGAATTCAGTTATATAAATTGTTATGGGGTCTCTAATGACACGTGTTGTGTCAGTTTTTGTTTATGTGTATGTAGACGGGCTGAAAACCTTGTCGTCATGTAAAACGATGGTAGCTCTTCACATACTGAACAATCAAAGACTACCGTCGTCGACTAGTAGTTAACCCAATACTGCAAATAATGTAACTTATGTTCTTTCTTGAAACCAACATTATAAACAACCTTCTATAAAACGCAGAAAATTACGAATAAAGGAAAATAGGTGCACATTTCGTAAAAATGATCATTACATATTGGAGTTGTGTAAGAATTCGAACACAATAGAAAAAAAATCCACGGCAGGATTTGAACCACTGACCCCCACAGTTGCAAGGCCAGAACTCTACCACCTGAGCTACGCCGACAGACACTACATTTCATTTACTGATATGTACTTACCCTTACCTGCAAAACTTCAGAGTCAATTTTCTCGAGAATTTTTGAGAGTTGCATCGAATGGCTTTGGCTGATTCTTGTTTGAGTTCAGAACTTCACATACCATAAAGATCAAAAAATTCTAAACTCCGATATCCATGTGGTCCCGTCTCTAATGACCATGCTGTCGACGGGACGTTAAACTCTAAGATTCCTTCCTTGCTTCCTATGTGGTCTCCTTGTTGGACTGTTCGCGGATGATGCTGTCCTTTATCAGTTAGTAAAGTAAGATCAAAAGCAACTGCAAAATGATATAGATATGTGCAGAGTGCAAAAATTACCGATTTGACGTTAATAAGTGTGAGGTCAGCCATATGACCACTAAAAGAAAACCGTTAAACTTCAGTTACACGACAAGTCAATCAAACCTACAGGCCGTACATTCAACTAAAAACCAAGGAATAACAATTACAAATAACTTAGATTCGAAAAAAAAAATGTTGTAGGGAAGGAAAGTCGAACACTGCGTTTCATTCGCAGAACACTTACAAGATGCAACAGCTCTACTAAGAAACTGCTTACACTACACTTGTGAGTCCTATTTGGAGAATTGCGCATTGTGAGATCCACACCAGGTGGGACTGATTGACGATTCAGAAAAAGTTCAGAGAAAGACAGCTCCTTTTTGTTATCGCGAAAATACTTTAAAATACGTACATGATACACATTATGTACTTGTTCCTCTTCTTTACAAAAGACCGGAAAATGGCCGAAATAGATAGTCATTAGTAAATGTTTCCGGTACATCTGTGTATTTTCAGTATGCAATTCATAACCTATTTAGAAGCTTTCCAGTACTACCTGCACAAAAAATTTCCGTATATGGTGACGTCGTGAATGCCAGAGACGTGACAAGAGGCATCGCAGCTATACAAGCAAGATGGGAATGGTTCGACAGTTACTACTTGACATTAGCCAAGGAGGTCTCGGTCGCCAGCTCGCAAACTTTAAAATACTAGACACGGCTGGAAGTCCGAGAGAATTTAATCATCAATAAATTAAGTAGTTTTAATATAGATTAGGTACATTCACTTTTATGAGGTATGGTTTCCTACTACGATAGCCACTGGTTGTAAGACATGCAATGGGGCCTGTTGTTTGTGCATTACTTGCTCCTGAGGCCACGACCTCTCCTTCCCCCAAGACCACTGGGAGTCGTCACTCACAGGATAATAAACACTGCTTTAAGTCAGACTGTTGGGAATTCAGAACAAAAAATGTTCAAATGTTTGTAAACCTACTGGAGCGAACTGCTACGGTCATCGATCTATAGACTTACGAGGGCGGTTTGATAAGTCAGATCCAGTTGTGGATCTGCCTTTTTGCAAATAATCTACCTGGATTATACCCTGGGATTCCCAAAAGACGGTGGCCCTCATATTTCCTGCTGACAAAAGTCTTCGCCTTCTTTGGTGCACTATCACCCCTCTTCATCCATTGTCTGATCTCTGAAGTGTAATTGTGAATCCAAGTTTCATCTACACTTATAATCTGCGCAAGACGCCCTGTAGATTGCGCTTGAACAGTGTGAGATTGTTGGAAGAAATGTTCTTTCGTTTCCGCTTTTGGTCGAAAGTGACCAGGCGCAGCACCCATCGCGAACAGATCTTCGTAGTCTGTTTTTGATGAGGGATATAAAGCACTCGTTCAGTTCAGATACCTACAATGTTGGCTATGTCGCGAACTAGAAATCTTCCATCTTCCATTACCATATCAAGCACATTATCGATGGTTTCCTTTCTGGTGCCTTCAACAAGCCGACCGGATCGTGCTCCATCTTTCGTGCTTCTCCGACTACGTTTAAACTCATTGATCCAAAAGTATATGGTCTTCAATGCTGGTGCAGAACGCACATGGACCTCATACAACCCGGATTTTATCTGTGCAGTTCTCCAACTATTCAAATGAGAATGTTTAATGACCACAAGAAATCCGTTTTTCTCTATCTTAAGGAACTAACTACGCAGTTACAACTTCAGTTGGCATCCAACAATCCACTAATAACAGTTGCCATTCCAAACTTGCTGTAATATCCATGGAAATATTAGGCTTACCAACTAGCCTTGCTTAGTTCGCGAAGAACTAGTGCGGAAGAGCGCTCCCACAGGCGAACTGCGCGAACTAGTTCTCAGATCCGTCGCCACTTAGTTCGTCCGCTCCTTTCCCGAAGACTAAAGCGGAACAGCGAGAGGACGCGAGAGCGCGCAAAATCGCGTGATTCCCTTCTGCCAGTTACCGTCATTTCGAGCTGAGATGCAGCACTCGTGTAAATAACTGGTTTATTTGCCTAAGTATTTGATGTCTAATTGCCCAAAAATACGGGTAACAGCACACGCTTAGGCAACACTGATCATTATATAAAAAAGGTGTCATAACAAAGAAAAGAGCTCTTTTAGTAGCGGTTTCAAAAGCCAAAAGAGCGGACGAACTAAAAAGAGCGATCTACTTTGCGGTCGAGCTGCGAACTAAAAGGAGAGCTACCGATCGCGAACTAAAATATGCGCGATCGGTCGCGAACTAAAAATGTGCAATCGGTCGCGAACTAAAATATATGCAATCGCTCGCGAACTAAAATAGGTGCAATCGGTAGCGAACGGAAATATGTGCAATCGATCACGAAATAAAATGTGTGAAATCGTTTGCAAACTAAAACATGCGTTACCGGTCGCGAACTATTATGCCATACGTATCTCGCTTCTTAGTTCGTTGGAATTTTTTTTCCGAAAACAGAAGGCGAGAGGACGCGCAGCAGAATTAAAAATCACGTGTTTGCCTTCTGCTGATGAGGTGAGCGTCTGCCTGCTAGATTACATAGTTCAGGGCTACAAATTTTCTGTTTTGAAGTATTCTGCACTCTGCAATATCTGACTTATTAATTCCATAATGCCAAGATATAGAGATAACTCTAAACTTAAACGTGAGAAATTATCGACAAACTGTTTCTTTTGGTTTGCGTGATATCGTTTGCGGCTCAAGCAGCAAGCGCATGAAGCAACTAGGTGGGGAAACTTTTCCCTCCACCTGCATGCGCAGACCACGACGTTCAACCGTTGCTGGGTGCGGACGAACTAAAAGAACGAACTAGTTCGCGGCAGAGCCGCGACCTAAAGTGAGTGCTCCCAATCGTGAACTATTACTAACAACAGTGCAGGTTCCACAAATTTTCCGCTCCTTCATACAAATAACAGACATATCAAACCACTCTCGTACATACTACTTAAACTAACTTAAACTAATCTAAGGAGGACACACACCATTGCCCGAGGGAGGAATCGATCTTCCGACGGGGAGCAACCGCGTGCTCCGCAGCAAGGCGCCTAGGAGCGCACGGCCACTCCACCGATGCGATTCAGAACGCTTGAACAGCACTGAAGAAGGGGTCACACAAGCGTGTAATACACTGTCTTGTTTACGGACGGACATCTTCCCAAAATTCTCGCCCCAAACTGAAGTCCCGCGCCCGCCTTCCACACGTGTAGCCTCTTCCCAAACTGAACTTCCAATAGCGCGCGGCCGCCTGCAGGTGCTTGCTGGGGTGTCGGTTAATCATGAGGCGGCGCCGCTGTGCGCCGGAGCGCGGCCTGGCCGGCACGCGCCACCTGCGCTGCCCCCGACATCAAAGCGCGCGCCGCCACTGTAAACTTGCGCACTCGCGCACCGCCACATCATTACCGCCGCGTCTGTCACTGCAATGGCCGCTACACACACCTGCAAACACACGCCAGGTTCCGTGTGCTTCAGTAGTGGCCATCAGTGGAAAGCACGGTTCCTATAAAAGGCAGCACCCGAAATCGAACCCGGGTCCTCCGCATGGCAGTAGGCCGTGCTGACCAGTCCCGTATGGACGTGGAAGATACTTATGAGAAGTACAATTATATATTTTTGACGACGTTACAGCGTTCAATTAATGAAATAAATCGCAATTTGCGATCAGTTATGGCTTCACTGTACTAGGTGTGGATGGAAAACCAAAGTGCGGCGAATGAAAATTTGGGCCCGGCCGGGATTCGAACACTGTATCTCCTGTTTACTAGACAGATGCGTTGACCACTCCGCCACAGAGGACACAATGACCATCCCGACTGCAGAGGACTCTTCCCTGCACGTCTACCGCCACACCCAAATCTCCATTCGCTACGCTGTCTCTTTCCTATTACCACATCTTATTTGTTCTGTAATCCTCACAGCCTGAAACCTGTATTCCCGCATCAAGGAGAATATACCATGAGGTATCGAGACACAATACCTTACGGTATGTTCTCCCTGATGCGGGAATAAAGGTTTCAGGCTGTGAGCATTACAGAACAAATAGGCTGTGGTAATAGCAAAGAGACAGTATGGCGAATGGAGAGTTTGGTGTGGGCGGAAGACGTGCAGGGAAGATTCATCTGCAGTCGGGATGGTCATTGTGTCCTCTGTGGCGGAGTGGTCAACGCGTCTGTCTAGTAAGCAGGAGATACAGGGTTCGAATCCCGGCCGGGCACAAATCTTCATTCGCCGCGCTTTGGTATTCCATCCACACCTAGTACAGTGAAGCCATAACTGATCGCAAATTGCTATTTATTTCACAATGATAAGGTATTAATTCGGACTGCGTCCACCCTTATCGTGTATAACGCCTTCAACTTTCTTTGCTTCAATCTTAACTACTGATGTTATTAGTCCCTCCCTCCCCTCCCCCCCCCCAAAAGGATTCAAAACTACTTAAACGAAACTATAGTTGGCGACACGTAGGAAGGCGCTTCAGCACATGGAGGCGGAGCGATAGGGAAAGCATGAAGGGGAGGAGCAACGGCCGAGCGTCAACAGTTGAGCGTGCGGGAGAAACAATGCGTAACCCGCGATCAGCCAAGCGGCTACAGAATGAATAATATTGGCTGACAGTGTGATAGTTGAGGGGGATGCGCAGAACGGCTGACAACTGGGCCGGCTTCCTAGGTGACACCGACTATAATAACACACTTGTCCATGCCTGAGGGTGGAATCGAACTTACGATGGGGAGCAAATGCGCACTCCGCAGCAAGGCGCCTTAGAGTGCTCGGCCATTCCACGACGGCAACGTCTGTTCCCACTCAAAACTTTTAACAGGTTGCATTGTCATGGTGATACAAACAATAATGGCCTCAAAACTGTTTCTCTGCAATACGCAATGGGAAATTCTGTAGGACACTATGTGAACAATAGTATCCGTCATCACGAAAAACATACTATTTTTTTCATATTAGGTGCATTCTGGTTCCACCTACTGCCAGGTACTCCAAATCAGCGCCCTCAGTAGTCATTAGACATCATGAGAGAGCAGAATGAGGCGCTCAGCGGAACAGCGGAACTCACAAAGTTTGAACGTGAAGTTATTTGGTGTCACTTGTCTCGGAATTCTGTACGCGAGATTTCCATACTCCTAAACAGCCATAGGTCCACTCCTTCTGAAATGATACTGAAGTGCAAAGTGAAGGGACACGTACGGCAGGAAAGCATACTGGCCGACCTCGTCTGTTGACTGACAGAGTTAGCCGACAGTTAAAGAGGGTCGTACAGTGTAATAGGCAGGCATGTAACCAGGAATTCCAAACTGCTTCAGGATCCACTCAAAGTAATATGACAGATTAGAGGTGAGTAAACTTGGATTTCATGGTCGATCGATTACCCATAAGTCACACATCACTCAAGTAAATGCCAAACGACGCCTCGCTTGGTGTAAGGGGCGTAAACATTGGAAGATTGGACATTAAAAAAACGTTGAGTGGAGGGACGAATCACAGTACACAGTGTGGCGATCCAATGGCAGGGTGTGCATATGGCGAATTCCAGATGAACGTCATCTGCCAGCGTGTGTAGTGGCAATAGGAAAATTCGGAGGTGGTGATGTGGTCGTGTTTCTATGGTGTGGGATTCCACCCCTTGTTGTCTTGCTTTGCACTATCAAAGTGTAATTATGTTTTAAGGAACTTATTGCTCCCCACTGTTGAACAGTGCATCTTTCAACACTACCGAGAACCTGTTCATAATACACGGCGGTTACACAACAATAAGGTACCTGCAATGGTCTGATCTGCACAGAGTCGTGACTTTAATCCTATAAAAAACTTTGGGATATTTTCAAAGGACGACTTCCTGCCGGGCCTTACCAATCTACATCACTCCGTGATGAATACGCTGCCATTCCCCAGGAAACCTTCCAGCACTTGACTGAATGTATGCCTGCGAGAGTGGAAGCTGTCATCAAGGCTGTGTGTGAACTAACACCGTACTGAATTCCAGATTAACGATGAAAGGCGAGACGAACTTCAAGTCATTTTCAGCCAGGTGGCCGGATGCATTTGGTCACGTAGTGCATGTATTCACGGCCTACTGCAAAGAGTGTTTTCTTAACACTTTAAGGACGGCGTCGGTATGCCATACGTGCAGGCTGAACCGCGAGTTGCCAACAGCCGGATTCCTGGAAATCATTTTTCGTCTCACGGAATCCGTTTCTTCACTTCGTGTAAAGGAAGTTCATTACCCTTTCGCCAGTGGTCAGCAGTAACCCACTAACTTAATACGTGTCAACTAATAGAACTAAAAGATCCGAGTGTTTTGGTAATCCATTCACTCGCGTTTACGAAGGTAAAAATGGTACAGACCTATCTAACGAAGTCTGGTACATATTTTATAGGGTGATCCAGGATCATTAATTGAAGATAATGACGGAGTGGATTCGCACTCTCTACACGAAAATTTGTTGGGATGATTCATGAACATCTCTGTTCCAGTTTCCTGTAAAGTAATTTATTCTCGGATTTTGTAATGCAAGCCGTGTTCATTACTTCATTTCCATTTGTGACGTTTGAATGTTTATGTACGTGTTTATTTCATATAGAAGATGGTAAAGACCATTTGTTCTCAACTATATCCTCACAAATTGAAGGGAAATTTACACTGCATTATTCAGAAATATACGGTGAATACAACTAGATACAGCAAGGCCTGTTACGATAGAGAGAAAAAGAAACTGGTAAGCGTTTAGGGAAATGAAGTAGATGGTGATGCAACAACTGCATCGTCGGCGTTTGCAACCCAGGTTTACCATACCAAAATGAATTATATTTCGGTTTGCCGGTGCCAAGAGCTGAGGGCTTATCTTGCCAACATACTCTTCATCAAGGTGTATGTAGCCGTAGAATAGTATTTCAGGTCAGTATTTTCGGCCGTCATTTACGTTACTACAATTCGTCACCAACAGTTTACTTCCCGCCTGTCCTACACCTAATGGCACAGCATTGTGGGGCAGTGTAACAACAAGGTAATGCACCGCCTTCCACGTTTGTCTATGGAGTGTCTTCTGCATGTTGAGGCCCTTCCGTGGCCAGCAACATGCCCGCAGCTCACAATCTTTGAGAACGTGTGGGATGGCATTCGAAGGATGCTCCGTCCTAAGACCAGTTGGAGAGATATGGAGAGATAACGCAACAACTGTGGAGAAACATACCTCAGGACGAGAACCAAAGACCAATTGGTATTATTCTGAACCACATGACCAGACGGAGTGTGACACGCTACTGACAAGGCGCTAACTTTCTACCTGTAACAGCCAACGCCTTTGTCTATTTAATCCCAAAAAAGTCACAAGGTCTCTGACCAAATGCAGTTTCATCCACTTCCAGCCATTTCGTTCTTGTTTTGTCATGCACTGAATTTTGTTTGAATGTCACAATTATGGGGAACATATCTTGATACTTTACTACGTAGCTTGCGTAACGAATTTATGTTTGGTTTGACAAAGAATACATCTCTGAAAGCTAGAGATAATACACCATGTAGTTACCAATGAATCTACTTATGTCTACAAGGTAAAAGTGCAGTGCAAGTACGGGCATGTCAGCACATTTTTGGGGTTTCCGGCTAGAGTTTAAATTTTTATCGTTTTCTTTCGTGTTCTTCGCACGTTCGTATACCCATAAGACATTTTAAACGGTACAACATAACGATAAATTACGATGTCAAATAATAAACAGGCGTTAGGGAAACGGAGTCTTGCGAAAAATAATTGCCTGCCAAGGCGGGCACGTTTGCTGCACTAGGGAACCAACGAAACCCAGCACACATTTAATTAAAGACTGACCTGGGAAGTGACAGGCAGTGTGAGCAAGGGTTCTGTTATCGAATACGAAATTACGCTGTTAAGAATTTATTGTTTCGGGGGTAGGGATTAAGTTCTATGCATAATTTGAAGTGTGGAATTGTAATAGTAATTTTTCTTGACATCACATTTGCAATTCTCACGGTAACACCTCTCAAGCACGAGGGGTTCGAATTATTACGACGCCGAATAAAATTCTGGCTGCAGTGCGAAGCAGGTGACTGTTGCTTATGAACATTCGACGGATTACGCAGGATTCACCCATTTAACACAAACACACACACACACACACACACACACACAAACAGACAGACATACAGGCACGTTCACACACAATACGTTTGTGCTTCCTTAACTTATTCATTTGAATTGTACACAACACAGCGGGAACGACTGATATGTTAAAGATTAATTCTCGGAAATAAGCGTTTATTTTACATTGTTATGATGCTCTGCCATTTGAAATTACTTATATTATGACGCGACAGTTCACCCAGAAAGTTTTCTAATGAGAAGATGGGCGGATGTTTAGGACAGGATGCCCTGGGGGGAGGGATGGGGTTAGAATGGTTTGGTAGTGAAACAAAGGATCTTGAATGCCACAGTAATGATGAAAAATAGTAGAGAATATGAATGGAGGAGGGTTCTCTGGAAGGGGGCAAGAAAGGGAAAACATTACATACGAGAAAGATCTAACTTAAATGCAGATTTTTTTGCCCCGATCAGGTCTGTTAAATCTAAAGGAGATAATAGGTATATTGCGAATGCTTCGTCCTATAATTATTTGGCAGGTATTGGGTTAGTATACCTACAAAGGTCAATGGTTGCACCTGGAAGAGAAATAGATGAAGGCGGTATGGAATGTAGTACATGGTTATAAGGCGTAAGACTGATCTTTCCCACTCCTGAGGTGCCTCTTTCCGGATAATAGCTTCAATGACACTGTATTTCATAGATTTAATCTGCAAACCGATAATATTGCAATGTTTGATATAACTATACTTTTCCAGTTTCCTTAAGAAAGTGAATCCAAGGAAAAAAATAAACCAGCACATGGTTTTGAATATATTTGTTTCTGCATAAGTATGCAAACGAAAAAATATTGTGAATGTGAGAAGCGTTTTGCTTATCTCTTTGAATGCCCTTCTATCTCTCTCAGATGAAATTGTGACAAAGCAAACAAAACCGCACGTTTTCATAAAATAGAATGGGTATCCCTTTTGCGCATTCGACAGTAGTTCTTTCAAATATACAAGGTGTCCCATTTATTTTGACCACTCAAAATACCTTCGAATAACAACAGATACTGCAGTTTTCACCGATATCTATGTAACGCAGGGTCTCATGAATGTCAATGTTTTGAAATATTCTAAAACAAAATAATATGTGTTTTTTAACACAGACTTACGAATTTTTAAATGGACACCCTATATTTCTGCATTTCATCAGCAATCTATAGCATGTGAAATCACATAAACGTTGATTTCATCGCAATACGTAAAATACATCACGATATATTGCGAAGCGAAATTGACAATTGGAACACGGAAACACGAGGCTAACGTTCGCTCTGAGCAGCGTGGGGTTCTCGCCAGAGTCTCAGGACGTATGCTAGCAACGCGTTTCCGTGTTTCAAGAGTCAAATTCGCTTCCCAATATCTCTGCATGTAATTAATGTATTGCGATGAAGTCAACAACATTGATTATGTGATTTGTCATTCTGTAGGTTGCTGATGAAATAATACAGGGTTTCCATTTAAAAACGTGTAATTTTTTGTTAAAAATCACACATGCTTTCGTTTTAGAATGTTTCAAAAGATTTACATTCATGAGTCCGTGCCTTACATTGATACCGCTGAAAGTCGTTTTACAATAGCTGTTGTCATTTCAGAGATATTTTGGCGGATCAAGATAAATGAGACACCCTGTATATATATTACTTTGTGGGTGTGGGTGTGTGAGTGTGTATGTTTCTGATGTCTGTCATTTCGGACATGACCTAAGACTCCAGGTATATCCATGACTGCAGGAACGTTTTATAAATGGAGATCATTCTCGTACAACATACGCGTCGTATTTCTCTTATTCTCGTATTTTTATGCAACAAGTGGAAGTCTATCAGCGACATCACACACGTATTTCTCGAAGACCATAATTGTATTTAGGGAATCTACCAAGACCCATAAACCATGCAATAATGAAGAATTGCTAACAATATTGCTCATTATGTATCATTTTTGTATATTAATCATATTACAGAGTTGCACACCGTGTTAAAGACAAGTGTAGAAATCCTTGAAAGGTGGTTATACTCACAGAGAAAAAATTTTAACTTTGTAGTGGAAACTTATGTTTTCTCAGACAAACACCTTTTTATAGGAGGTGTTATACGCGCGCCAGCCGCGGTGGCCGAGCTGTCTGCGGCGCGCCAGTCACGCTCAGCACGGCCACTACGGTCGGGGATTCGAATCCCCCCTCGGGCATGGATATTTGTGCCGTCCTTACTATAAGCTAGTTCATAAGTAGTTTGTACGTTTAGTGACTGATGACCCCGTAGTTAAGTCCCATAAGCTCTACAAACATTTGAACGTTTAGTTATACGCGGAATGGATTCCATTCAGGGCAATCACCCCTCTGGCCCTTCGTTATAAGGAACGACGCAGTCTTTGAGGTATACCCGATTGTTGAAGTGCTTGCACACTGAAGACATGGCCCAGACTACACAAATATGGCTGTTTGGAGTTGCTTAGAACAATTCGTTCAACTTTAGCCATAATGAAAGTCTAGGAGACAGAGGTTTAGGTAACAAGGAAGCCAAGGACTCCCAACCAATGGAGGGCTCATATAATGTTTGTATTAGATATTCGCATACATTGTTACTAAAGTGTGCTGGTGCGCCTTTATGCATGAATTTGTAATTGTTGTTATCATGGCACGTAAATTGATGAGAAAGTCCAGATAATGCGTCCCAATGAACTGTTGTGGGGATTTGATAGTACCGTGTTATAAGGCACACAAACAAAACGAAAATGAAACATACCCTAGAGTACAACTCATGCTGTATAACTGGCTCCATAACTAACATGGCCTACACCATGACGACAACCATATGATTGACTGAAGAGTAATGTGAGTAACCCACGAAATACCCTGCTGACTGTGCTAAAATCAGGAACCAAGCAGCGCGCAGCCATTCATGGAAACACGTGTTTATATCAGAAAGTGTGCGTATCATGACCAATTTTATTAGACTCCGTTTTTTGTTTCGCTGTGTACTAACGTCCCACATGGTATTTGATAGTACTATTGTAAACCATGAGTAGACTATGTCCGTCAAAATGTTCAGTAGTGCATAGGAATGAAGGAAATCTGTTAATTACACAAAGACGTTCTTGGCAACAACGTAAAAAATTATTTTTAACTTATATAAAATATAACTATATGTAGCTAATGTCTGTCCGAGGCCGCTATGGAATGACCGAGCGCTCTTAAGAGCCTTGCTGGGGAGAGTTCGATTGGTCCCCGTCGGACGTTCGAGTCCTCCTCCGACATGGTTGTTGTCCTTAGGTTAGTTTAAGTAGTTTGTAAGACTAGGGACTGATGACCACAGTAGTTAACACCGAAAGATTTACAAACGTTGGATGTTTTTTTGTCTATCCGACCGTTTATTGAGTGGAGTTTGGAGTAAAGGAGTCATAAAATTTTCCAGATTTTTGGTAACGACTTGTATTCAAGTATAATACTGAAATTATGCCGCAGAGAAAATGTAAAAAATAATTTTTCATACAGGAGAGCTTGTTCAAATGTTTGTAGAGCTTACGGGACTTAACTATTGGGTCATCAGTCCCTAAACTTACAAACTACTTATGAACTATCTTATACTAAGGACGACACAAACATCCATGTCCGAGAGGGGATTCGAACCCCCGACCGCAGTGGTCGTGCAGAACGTGACTGGTGCGCCGCAGACCGCTTAGCCACTGCGGCCTATTATAGGAGAGGAATTTCTTCTTTTGTAAAGCAAATGAAAGTTGGGTGTGAAGTATTTAATGAAACGGATCTTCTCCAAGCCGTCGTTACATTGACAGCAGAAAAGATAACGTGCGAACTACCAAGGCACTACATTTAATCTTCATGGCATCGCCCTATCGTTGACTGTTACCCTTCTCCTATGTGCGGTTCTACGTAGCCTTGTTAAAAGAAGTCTAGTTGTAAATAATGGAGAGGAAATCGTAAACTGGCTGGAGCACTGCTGAAAAATTTAAGTCAATTCCCTAAAGTGAGGTTTCCATATATTATGCAGAGACAATTTCAAGGCACTGTTTGTTATAGCGAGAGCACTTTATGGTTGACTGGCTCAATTAAATATGGAATAAGGGCAAATCTGTATAAGCCCTGGGACTGGCGCCCCTTGAAGTACATACCACTAGCGAGAAAGCAAAACATACATAAATACTGTTCTCTATGGAAGAGAAACTCGCATTTCCTAACATTTCCAAATATTTTTTTTAATTTGTTTCTTATCTTAGCAGGCAGGTATAATCAGTATGTTTGAATACAGAGACATTAAACAATGCCGTCTAATAGCTTAGTTAATGCAAGGCGAGGACATATTCAGTACTTGATCGTATACGGAGTTCATTGATGTCAAACGAAAAGCCACGCGTGAATGACCGTGCACTTAAGGCACCTTGCTGTAGTCTGCGTGGCTGCTCGCAGTCGTAGGTTCGATTCCTCCATTGGACATGTGTGTGTGTGTATGTGTGTGTGTGTGTGTGTGTGTGTGTGTGTGTGTGTGTGTATGTGTGCGTGCGTGCGTGTGTGTTTGTGTGTATTTGTCCTTAGCATAAGTTAGTTTAAGTAGTTTGTAAGCCTAGGAACTGATTACTATTGCAGTTTCGTCCTTTAGTTAAAAAAAAAAAATAAAAATAATAAAATAAAAAATTGATCAAAACAAAAAAGGTAATGTTCAACGACGCATTATCATTTACTGAGAAAGCAAGGTTTCATCTATTCTTGTATGATTATGATCAGCGCCCATAAAATGTAGGCGGTGTATACCGTGAGAAACTACGTTAACTACAATTCATGACGAGGGTGAGTGAAGACCGTCTATGTACTTACTTTTGCCCTTTGCGACTCATAGACGAAAGGGCATTAGGGTAATCGCCAATTCCATGGAAGACACCTAAAGCTCTCACTTAATGTTACTTCATGAAAATGGCGCCAGAACTTCCTTTTTCTCCATTACCTACGTGCAAGTATAAATGAATGAATGGAGCAGACCGTGTGGGCCTCTATTTTTGCGGTCACGCGCTCTTTGAGTATTGCGTAGAAGCCCCACATAACGCGAGTTCTGGTACTTTTTACATATTGGAACTATCTGCTAACGGTTGCGCGCGTTCAACAAAAACTGGATATTTAACCATTTCTCTCCATCATACGACAAATTAAGACTATTCCATAAGCACCTGGCACTGTGTTTATTTCAACCTTTTCTATCTAAGTATCAACTCGCTACCAAGTCATAGATCAAAAATAAAACACTTAATCATAACGTAAGCACAATACAATATCCCGTTATGTAATATCCTGTAACACATTGGAATATCCTATCCGACCCCGTCCATATAAAGAAAATATTCGTACAGTTTTCCAGCCAAGGTCGCGTTTTTATTTTTAGGATAACCGGTTTCGACGTCACTCTGACGTAATTTTCTGATCTATATCTCACAATGTCGTATCTCATATGGCTTTACCTATATCCTCTCATTACAGTTTTCATGGTGCAGTGTATTCAGTAATACAAACGTGTCTTGAATTTCACTTTTGTATTACCGCATACAACTGTCATTAAAATTGTAATGAGAGGGTATAGCCAAAGTCATATGATATATGGCATTGTGTGTTATAGGAGATCAAAATATGAAGCCATAGTAAGGGCGAAAAGAAAAAAGTGCTGTCTTGGCTGGAAACCTGTATAAATTGATTTACATCGCCCCAACGAACCACGCTTACCACACATAAGGAAATATTCGTTGCTGTAGTCCGCCACTGAACCATGCGTTCAGTAGAAAGGATGGAAGAAAAGAGGGAAGAAAAAATAGTGTTTAATGTCCCGTTGACGTCACGATCATTAGAGACGGATTCAGCACACATTTCATTGCCACCTTACTATTAAGAAACGGAGGAAACAGTATCTTTTTCAGTACCGTAGTCATTATCTGAAGACTACCATATATGTCCAGCTGCGGGGGGATGGCTGCGCAGTCGGAGGTGCCGTGTCACTAATTAAGAAGCCGCTCCCGTCGGAGGTTCGAGTTCTTCCTCGTGGATGGATGCATGTGTTGTTCTTATTAAAAGTGAGTTTGATTTGTTATTTTAGGTACCGATGATCTCATAAGTTTGTTCTCTTAGAAATAAAAGAAAACGAAAATAAAATAATGGCCAGTTTTCTAAATGATTCCGCTCTATCTCACTTAGGCTACATTCTTTGTTAGTTTCCTAATCGCATCGCAGCATTACCAAAATTCAGTTCTATCACGCAACCTCTAGCTCTTCTCCCAACTTTTCATAGTCCAGTTCAGCTGCTTCCTCGATTTAAGTATATTTTTCTGCAGTATGTAATTTTTGTTTGGATTTTTACGAACTAAATAATTCCTACTTTTTTCTACTACAAAGTGTGATTTATCTTCCACATGACGTTTTATGCATCCCTCATCCCCTTTTCAAGCAATACCTGTTCACATGTATCATTAGTCTGCATCTATGTACCTCCAGGACGTAAGTGTATATGTTATGCATAACTATTTAAATTTACGAAGAGTTGCTGTATAATATTATTCATTCTAAGGTGCATGTGTACATTTGGGTATTTAACAATTGTCTGCACGAATTATTTCAATTTACATTTAAAGAGAAACACTAAAATGATCTCCAACATGGAAATTAAGCGTTTCCGGACACATGTCCACATAACATATTTTCTTTCTTTGTGTGTGAGGAATGTTTCCTGAAATTTTGGCCGTACCTTTTTGTAACACCCTGTATAGATCTTTGGCATCCTTTGTACACTTTCAAATAATCAGGAGGCACCAATATTCGGGTACATACCAAAATGTTAGAAATAAGTCTCACTCTTTTTCCGTCATGTACAATGTTTATTACAAAAGCGTGAACTCCGTCTTGAAGTTGCTTGCTACGAAGCGCCATGCAGCAAACACGGAATTGGCCGTTGGTCCATTACACGATGATTAAGGACGCTGACCGCGCGAACATTGCCGCCTCAGGACACGGGTTAATCACAGGCCGGGACAATCCATCTTGGTTGGTTCGGAGAGCCGTGTTCTTTGCTCTCCCGCCCCAACCCTCCTCGCCTTCCGTCTCCCCCTCCCCTCCCCCCATCCACCATTTCAGTCTGACGAGCAGACGGCGAGTAGCCTAGCAGAAGGGGTGGCAAAGTATTGATTGATGGAGCTATCGCGATCGGCTGCTCCGGGAGGAATCACAATTAAGGAGGGTTCGGGAGTGGCCAGCGGGCGAGATTAAGACACCCAAATTGATTTAGCTGATGGGATAAGCCGGTATCGGAGCACTTTCTCCGAGGCGAAGGAGCGCTGCGGTTGGCTGGGCGTCTTCGTAGGGGCTGAGTGAGGCCGCAGCCGGCCCAGAAATCAAATGGGAGGGGAGGGGGAGGCGGCCGGCGGGAGAGATTAGGCAGAAGACTCGCCTGCCACCCCTCTTATAAGCGGTTTAAGCAGGGGAAAAAATTCTGTTACGATGAGAGAAGGGGAAATAGCAGTAAATATGGGGAGAGGCCCTCTGGAGGGCTTAGGGGAACCAAGTTTTGATGGATATTTCGCTGAAGGCTGTAAACGAGGAGAGAGACAGAGGCCGGCATCGCCCACGCATTTAATCTCAATATTTTTAATAGTGGGCTGGCTCCCGAAATAGGGTTCTTTGTGTAGGGAGTTGAAAGCCAGCAGAAATAATAATGGGCGATTATTCTACCTGGAAATCGGGCTGGTTTTGCGATGCAACACTTTCGCAGGTTTCATTCTCTTATATTTACTGTAGCTGTCACAGTTGTTAAATTTAATTGTCTTGCTTAACTAGTTTCGGACAACGTCTTCACACACTTCATCTTAGCAGCGTTTCTGTATTATTCCCTTTTATCGGCGGGTAACTTTGCATGTCTGCATTTGTGTATGAGAAGTGCATGACTTTCAAAGACTCAGAGGTTGCAGAGTGCCCAAGCAGGGCTGTGACTCCGAGAAGACGTGTGTTCATGTACCAACGTGTGCTCATGTGTTGTCTTGCTGAAAGATGCCGTACGTAAATAGTGTGACAACGAGAGCGCCAGGTAGCTTTTACCGGCAGGTGGTATTGCTCCGCAATGTCGATGATCATCTTCTATTCACGGGCCGACATGGTTCAAGCGCTAATCATTTGTGCATAACGTACTAATCGACATGTCCTGTGAATATGAGGGAAGGAAGGGAGGAATATTAGTGTTTAACGTCCCGTCGTTAGCGTGATCATTAGAGACGGAGCTCACGCTCGAATGTTGAGTTAAGGATGGGGAACGAAATCGGCCGTGCCCTTTCAAAACAACCATCCCGGCCATTGCCTGCAGTGATTCAGGGAAATCACGGGAAACCTAAATCTGGATGGCCGGAGGTGGATTTCAATCACCGTCCTTCCGAATGCGAGTCTAGAGACTTACCAGTGCGCCATCTCGGTCGGATTGTGAATATGATCTTCCTGGTTATTGTTTCTAGGTGCCCTATATTTTTTTACGAACATGTGTATATTTCATACTAACAGTCCTCCTCCTCTCTCTCTCTAGTATCATGATCATTAGTTCTTAACTAAACTGCAATGGAAAATAAATTCTTTCATTACCAAAATGATGAACACTAAAAGATAATCGTATGTGTTGTTAAACAATAGCGCATTTAGTCAATGATTACTGCTTACTACTCACGAATATGGAATGCCAAGCTGAGTACCCAGCGTTTCCGAGGTATTTACTAAAATATACCAGGATCGGGGCAAAAGTCATGGCAAACTAATTTTTTCCTTGCAGATACAAGTCACGTTGGAAAATGTGACATATTCAGACGAGCCGGCCGTGGTGGCGGAGGGGACTGCGGCGAGCCAGTCACGGTTTACTCGGCCACTACGGTCGGGGGTTCGAATCCCCCCTCCGGCATGGATATTTGTGCCGTCTTTAGGATTAGCTAGTTCGTAAGTAGTTTGTAAGCTTAGGGAGTGATGACCCCGTAGTTAAGTCCCATAAGCACTACAAACGTTTTATTCAGACGAAAGGACAAGGTGTTAACTAAATGTGTGTGTAATGAATAGCACTGAAATATCGTAAAACACTAGTTTTTAAGGTAGTACACAGGGCAATATGACCTTCTCTGTGCAAAACAATGACAACACAGTACACATACAGCTGACGTGCCATACCTGGTCCTGTGACCTTGATATCATTCCAAAGAGTAAGGAACCACTACGTGATAGGTGGTGTGCAACACCAGATGACATTGCTAATGCTGTCCGCGGACAGGTAACCCGATTCAGAGACGGTGCGGCAAATGCTGAGGCAGATGGTACTCAGCGCCTCCCACATCGTTGGCAGCCTGTGGTGGCAGTAGCAAGGGACTACCTAGAGGGTTTGTAGGCCCAGGTTTGTCATGTCAACTGCTTGTGTACTGTGTTTTCATTCTTTTGCAAGGCCATATAGTCCTGTATACTGCCATAATAAATTAGTGTGTTACGAAATTTTAGTGCTATTCATTGTCCACACGTGTAGTTAACACTCTGTCCTTTCATCATTATATGTTACATTTTGCAACAAGACGGGCATCTGAAAAAAAAAAAAAATAGTTGCCACGACTATTTCCATACCCACATATATGTTAGAACATTGTCTAAAAACCTAGCAAAAAGCGGTCAACAACTAGTCAAGATTTCTAGTACCAAATGATGTCAGCTGTAGAAACTTCGCATTTAGTTGCTTACGGTGGAATAGAACAGAGCTTTATAGAAGTCTGTTCACGAAATCGATGTTGTACCCATGTAGCCGGTAGCTGAGAATGGCTTTAACACTAATTTAGGCCGCTAAATAGCAAGCCTTCACTTTACTGTCACATTTCAGGAGTGCCCTCACTTCTGGTATTTTCACCTGTGGAACTGACAGCCGTCTGAAAGTCCGATGACTACAACGCGCTTAGCTGATCGATAAGCTAACGTGAAAATTTCACACCGATATGTGACGATTCACCCGATAGCCAAATGTATTATTTATTAGATCTACTTTTGAAATGAATTTAGATGGTCATGAGATTCGTCGAATTGAGGGAACTAAGAATGGCACACTCTTTAATTAATTTTATTTTGCGACCTGTAATCCTGGGACCCTCATGCATAACCACTTAGCGACGTCTATCAGGTGGCTCTAAGTATCAGATACAACTCTACGGGGCCAATCAGGAATAATGTGACATGATTTTTGATGTTGTCCTACGTGTGAAACTGAGCCAACAAAACCATACGATCATGTGTTCCATTTTCGGTCATTACAGAACTGGGCTGGGATGAAGACTATACACATCCACGAATAAATATGAATACAAGTGTGAATGTTACCTACCAATAGGTGATAGAGAGAATAATGGTGGGACAGTTGACCGATGCATCCTAGCAAAGGAGTTGGATTTCTCCATCGGATGTCAGCACTAAGATGTCGCACTGAGGCAACAGTTGCAATCGTACCCTTTATGAAATCGTGAGAATTAACAAGACCGTGTTTTTTAGTCGAGCAAGTCAGGTGTGTCCATGAATACCAACATTCCGCATACCTCCATTCATGCAGTTCATAGTACCTAATCCATTAGACTTGTTATTAACGGTTTGGAAAGTTGGATGTGGTGCCTGTACTACAAAGATGGACACACTTGAAGATCTTGTTGCTTGCGCAACTGATGCTGCTCCCTGCTTTAAACCCTCCTACTAACACAAGATTAAGTTTGATGTGTAACGCAACATACCATCCATCACGCTGAGATGGGTTGGGGACTTTCTATATACCTCTTGTAGAGTGGCTCAGCCACCTGTCCCACCATTATGCTGTTGACCACAGTGCCTACACAGCTTATCGGTAAGTAATATTCTTGATAATGACTAATGTATGTTTGTTGTCTTAAGCCTCTCTAAATGGAACACACGTTCCTAGCTCTGTTTCGGTTAATTTGCACATGTAGAATCACAAATTACGTGCCTTTCTTCTGAACCACCTTGTGTCATACTGGTAACTCGTCTAGTGTTTACTAGATTAATGTACTCAAGCCACACTACAACTCGTCCTCGCAGCTGCGTCGAAAGTATCAGAAAGGAGTACCTTGCGACTCAAAGTGGCTCTTCTCCTTATTTGAAAATAATGGCTATGGGTGGAGATCCGTTTCCAGCGTTATTATAGTGCGCCATAGCGTTCTGGTACTCTTAAAATCGAATGTTATACAAGGCGATAATTATTTAACTCATAACTGATGGGGTTGTCTATTTAATGCGTTTAGTAAGCCTACCTTTCATTGCCAGGGTATTATTTCTTTCCATTTCCATTACTCCATCTCCTTTTGTATCCTCTTTCTTTCGGTCTATCTCCTCCTCCCTGCTCCCTACGTCTATCTTGTCTTTCCGGAATTCTATAAGTTCATTTCCTATACCGATCTATTTACCTCGGCCTCCTCCTGCTTCTCCTCCTGCACCTTCTCATTTGCCTCCTCTCAATCCGTCTATACATTTACCGTTTGTCATCCAGCTCTGTGCCAATCTATTGCGCTTTAGTCTGCATGCCACCCCCCCCCCTACCAAAAAAAATCTCTCTCTCTCTCTTTCTCTCCCGGCTAATGTCAGCCCCCTCTCCTTCCTCTCAATTCATCTCTACCCTCTGTCTGTGTCCAGTTCCACCACCGACTGTCTTATTCCATGTCCTCGTTTCCATGGACATACAAAGTTAGATACATCTGGTTTGATTAGATGGTGGCACTTGTGCTTAACGACTGTTTATTTGATTTTTAGAAATTTTTTTAGCAATCAGTTGTAAATATTAATTTATTCACAGATTTAGATTTCGACAGCTGTGTGCTCATTATCAGTGCTTAAAACAAAACTGTTGAAACACGTAAAACATTTTGACTTCCATGTTGGAGATTGTACGTAGCCTTCAACATGGAGGTGGAAATGTTATAACCGTTTTGTTTTAAACATTTATACTGACCACACAGTAGTCAAACTCTAGTTCTGTGAATAAATTACTATTTGCGACTGACTGCTAAAAAATTTTCTACTGTTGACATATATCTGTCAAGTAGCGTAGTGATCGGTTAAATGATGTTGAAATCTATGGTCAGGTACCCTTCTTCATCCTACAACGGTACCTTTTGAAGTACAAAAACCGTCTCCATGGAAACATGTGCCAATTTAGTGGTGATCGATCAGATATGTAGAAGAGGGTTTTAGTGTACCGTCTGCCATACTCCGTTTTAAAATGTGTCTAAAATAACTTGACTGTATATTTTCCTTTTTAGGATATCAGATGTTCTTCGAATACACAACATGCCGCTTTTACTGTGCTCCAGGGACTGCTGCCAACAGCCGATTTTCGAATGATTCTGGAAGATTTGTGTTCTTTAAAGCCAAAAAATATTCTTGTCAGCCTACAGCCGAAAAGCTGGCAGATTTAAAAAATAATAAAAAAATTGTTTCTGGAAGGCTACAATTTTTGTAGACTGCAGAACTGATCAGGACCAGCTATACTGCACAAGCGTTCTTTTCGCTCCCCTTCTCTAACACAGGTTGTAATAACATTAGAGATCTCTAAACGTTCCTTGCTTTTGAACTCATTTCCGCAGTCTATGATTTCTGAAGATGTGTGAGGCGTATACATCATCGGACTTCAAATAGAAAGAGAGGTAGAAGAGGTGGATGAGCTTCAGATACCTGTTTTCCACATTGAGTGAACGGTTTCGTTCAAATTAATGTTTTTTTTTCTTTTATATATTTATTTTACTAAAACCAATGTACAATTGTGTAAAGGAAGAATGATCGTGCAAAATTTTAAGGTTGCAAGTACATACTTTTTTTAACATTTTCTTTTTCCATCTTTCCATAAAATACTTTTTTCTGGCCAATTCTGACAGATTTTGAAAGTTTAGTCGAAATCCCTGTGATGGAGTTGGCAGAACTGGCAGCAAGCATCCATCAAGCTATACTGGATTTATTTCAGCAGGCCTAGCTGTTAGGTCGAACGATTATCTACAAGTTGAATTTTATCCCTCAGGAGTAGCACTTATTGTCAGGACGAAAGAGATCCCGTACGTTGTTTTCTGTATCTCTTACAAATAGTACACAAAATTAAATGATAATCTGTTGAGTAGTTTAGGAGCAAAGCGTAGCAGACAAAGAATGTCACACTTATGGTATTGAAGGAGGCGGTGGCGGTGGTGACTTACCACTGTCGAGGTGCAGCCGACGGCCGTCCTCCGGGTAGGTGGCGTCGGAGTTGTTGTCTGAAGCGGTGGACGAGGAGGAGGAGGAGGCTGCGATGCGCGGGTGGCGGCGCGAGGCGGCGCGCCCGCGGCTGCCCAGCGTGCCCGAGCCGGACACCTTCTTGTAGTGCCCGCCACCGCCGCCGCCTGTGGACCCGGCGCTGCTGCCGCGGCCGGCCGCGCCCACGGCCGAAGAGGCGGGCATCCGGGGGCTGCCGCCGGGGCTGCACGACGCGTTGGTCGACTCGAGCGGGTAGGGCGACGCCTGCCGCTGCTGGTGGTGCGGCAGCATGGCCGACGACGAGGGCGGCGACGCGCACGTGGGCGGCGGCGTCGGGAACGGCGTCGTCGGGTTGTCGGTGGTGGTCGCCTCTTCGGTGTCCGAGCCCGAGCCTGTGCCGCGGTACGAAGCGACGCCCGACAGTGAAGAGCGCTCCGCGCCTGTGGGCAAACAAGAACAGTGCTCTCAGTGGACCATCTCGATTCATAAAATGTGCCATCTTTCAAATAAAGATATACAGCAAAAATATAAGACTCCACCTGTGTAAACCTGTGGCTCCCTTCAGGGGACTCTCGTTAGTATGTTTGTAGCGAGAATGGACCCCCAAACTAATGCAGTCTGTCTTCCCTATTTCCTTCCTGGACCGCATTTCCTTTCCCTTCCCCTCCTTTTCTAACCTCACGCCTTCCCATGATGACCTTAGCATTTTTGTACCCCTCTTCCAAATACACAAACAAACAACCGACCAAGCATGTGGCTGTGATAAAGTATGAAATGTGCGCAACGTAATTTACTTTCGTTATCCGACTACTACCGTGTCACAATTAACGCTTTAATCCATTACTTTTTATTTGAAACTATAAAAAATAACACGATTAATGTATAGTGTGTATATGTTGAAAAAATATTGGGAATAAAAGATCCTTAAAATTATTATGCACTACAAGCAACTAAAAGTTCATAGATGATCAGCTATATAGTACCTGATGTAGTGAATGTTACTATTATGCCACTCACCTTCCAACGGGTAACTCATAATGCAACAGTAGTATGTGTTTGACTGCTTTTACATGGCAAAGTAGGAATACTAAGGTAAAGAAACGCCAATGTTAGGAGTAGGCCTAGCTCAATGCAGGTAACTGTCGAACTGATTTAGAAGCACTCCGCAATTTATAATTTCTAGCTTATGTAATACTATGTACAAAAGCAGCTAAAATGAATTTGTGGTAAAATTTTGATCAGTTTGAGAGATAATGGGAAGAATTAGGTATGTAGCAGCTACACTATGCATTAAAGGGTAAAACTCCTGGGGCGGGATCTCTTAGTGCACTCAGATCAATCCTTCTTCTCAATAAGTCTGTAGATGGCATATGTAACTTCCATATTCAATGTTTTACAAAGTCTAACAGTAAGATTCGGTGGTCAGACCTGTAACGTTACGTAGTATGAACAAGAGTTAGAGTTCGCACAAGAAGTCGTGGTCTATGCACATAAACGCATTGTCGAGTTGTGTGCAGGGTGAGTGCATTTATTTGTTTGCGTGGGGCGGCTGGCTCTGTTGCACGTTGCCTGTTAAGCCACATGCTTCATTTTTAAGTCTACTGTCAAATGCGCCCAGTGATGAGTAGAAAATACGCAACTGAGGCGCCCACCCCTCCAAAACAAAGGAATAGACTCCAGTGCGAAAGTAGATAAAGCAGGGGCCAAGATTTCTTGCACGGGTTATACCTTCCTAACCTTCGAAATAGTCACCTTCCACAACTGTGTACCACAGAGATCTGCAGCACATGTCCTGTAAACTTTGCACTAAGTCATCATTTGTGATTATTTTCATAATCCTGGCCACGTTCCGTTGGCTGTCAGCAACATTGTCAAATCTCTTTACTTTCGAAGCGAGTTTGTGTCGAAGGAACAGCAAGAAGACTGTAGGAGTGAGAACCGGCGAGTACAATGGAGTTCAAATTGCACTACTCCTTTTTTTGCCAGGAAATGTTTGATGATATTGGCTGTGTGGCGAGCGTTAACGCGCAATTTCAACATCCGTCATACTCGCCAGACCTCTTTCCTTAAGTTTCTCCTATACCCTCGAATCAACTCACTCTGAAGGGAATGACATTTGACTATATTCCCGACATCCATCGAAACATGTCGAAGCTTTTAAACACCAACCCAAAGGAAGACTTCGTGCAAAGTTTGCATCGCAGAGTTCATTGGTGCACAGTTATTGAAGGTGACTATTTCGAAGCACAGTAAAGTAATTGTAGTTGACTGTTATCCCTATTGTCAGAGATTGTAATACTGAATGAGTTCAAACACTACCGATATTTTATGATGGCGAGTTTCAGTGAAACCTTCTATTTCGAAATTTAAAAATATGTGAAACTGTGAGCATCAAAGAAGACCCAATCTTGTAGCAGACATGTAAGCGATTCTTCCACCATAACAATCCACCTGCACACACTGCCACGCTGCCCCAGGCACTATACTCGCCTGATCTGTCTCCATGCGACTTTTTGTTATATCCACGCATTAAAACCGTCATGAAGGAACACATAGAACACATATATTTGACAACATTGAAGAAGTCACGAAAAATAACGAGGGAGGATCTGTCAGCCATTTTCAAAGATGACCGCAAAAAAATAAAAAAAATAAAGAAAGAAATTTTTCCATCATTGGATGCACCGGTGTGTCAAATGTATTAGTTGTAATGGAAAGTATATTGAAGGACATAAGGTTATTTTTAAACGACTTAAATTTATGTTGTTGTGGTCTTCAGTCCGCAGACTGGTTTGATGCAGCTCTCCACACTGCCCTCTCCTGGGCAAGTCTCTTCATCTGAGAATACGTTCGGCAACCTACATCCTTTTGAATCTGCTTACTGTATTCGTCCCTCGGTCTCCTTCTATGATTTTTATCGCACACACTTCCTTCTAATACTATGTGGACGATTCCGCGATGTCTCAGAATGTGTCCCACCAATCTATCCCTTCTCTTAGTCAGAAACTTCTTTTCTCCCCAATTCGTTTAAGCACCTCCTCATTAGTTCCGTGATCTACCCATCAAATTTGCATCATTCGTCTATAACACCACAATTCGATAGCTTCTATCATCTTTTTGTCTGAATTCCTTAGCGTCCACGTTTCACTCCCATACAATGCTACACTCCAGACAAATGCTTTCAGAAAGGACTTCGTAACATTTAAATTAAGATTGGAAGTTAACAAGTTTCGCTTCTTTAAAAACGCTTCTCTTTCCATAGCCATTCTGCATTTTATACCAACTTTAATTCTGCCATCAGAAGTTATCTTGCTACCCAAATAACAAAACTCATCTACTACTTTTATTGTCTCTTTACCTAATCTAATTCCTTCACCATCACCTGATTTTCTGATATTACATTCCATTACCATCGTTTTACTCTTATTAATGTTTATCTTATATATTTCTTTCAAGACACTGTCCATTCCAATCAATTGCTCTTCCACATCCTTTTCAGTCTCTGACAAAATTACTATGTCATCGGTAAACCGCAACTTTTTATTTCTTCTCCCTGAACTTTAATTATCTCTCCATATTTCTCCTTCCATTAATTCACTGCTTGCTCAATGTACAGATTGAACAACATTGGGGAAAGGCTACAACCTTGTCTTATTCCCTTCCCAACCTCTTCATCCCTTTCTTGCCCTTCTACTCTAATTACCGCTGTCTGGTTTTGTATAGGTGGAATATAACTCTTCGCTCCCTATCTTTTACCCCTGCTACCTTCAGAATTTGAAACAGTGTATTCCAGTCGACATTGTCAAAAGCTTTCTCCAAATCTACAAACGCCAAAAATGTAGGTTTTCCCTTCCTTAGCCTATCTTATAAGATAAGTCTTAATGTATTGCCTCCCGTGTTCCTACATTTCTCCTAAAACCGAACTGATCTTCCCCGAGGTTGGATTCCACAAGTTTTTCCATTCGTCTGTAAAAAAAGTTCAAATTTTTAAATGCCCCTCTTAGAATAGAAGAACTTTTATGTAACGTTTACGATATTACGTAAGAATCAAGTTACTTTCATAAGATATCTCGGAATAGACACAAGCAGCGCACTGAAGTGGATCGACCTCATGAAAGGTGCCAAACTATTCGCAGGAAGTGTAGCGATTCAAATGTCCAAATATTTGTAATCCTACTAGACCAAACTCATAAAGTCATCAGTCCCTATTATAACAAACTATTTAAACTAATTAACACTAAGGACAATACACAAACACACAGACACACACACACACACACACACACACACACCTCGCTTTTGTCAATATCCACCGCCGGTGGTGCTGCAAATTTCTTCGCTTTGCAGAGCACAGTTCTTCTGATTACCGCGCTCAGCGTGTATCCGGGGTGTAAAGCAGCCGCCCAGACTGATGTCTTCTCAGTTGCGACGTGATTGTGCACTTATCTCACCCGAAAATGGCGGCCATTTGAAACGCTGAATATCGTGTCAGAAGAAACATTTAATCCAGCTGTGAACCCATGAAGCAAATCAATTATTATTACGCTGGGGAAGTCCGCGAAATTAAAGGTTTTAATGTTATTTCCGTATCGGTGGACAAAAAGACTTAATCCGTACATAAGAGAGCTTTTGTTTTCCACAAAAGTTTTATTCTTGCCCTGTGAAGCATAAAACTGTATTTCCCTTTTGCAAAAATATGAGGAGAAAAATTTGTGGCACCTGTCTCCTCTTTTGCGAATGCCGCTTTCTCTTCTCAGCCGACTTCGCTTTCATTTACAGGCGTGTTGCAATCAGCACTCAGGGACAGCGAGAAACGTAGTCATCAGCGACCCCTTTTGCTGTCAGCTCCCTTAATTGAATCATCTCGTTGGCCGAACGAGCGTGACAATTGCATCGGTTCCTATTGGCCGCGTTCGGAAACGCAAACAAATGGGCAGTCAGTCCGTCTGTCCAAGTCCATCGCGCATCGTCACAAGTCTCCCTGTGCCCCTTCCTCTCTCTCTCTCTCTCTCTCTCTGTGTGTCTGTGTGTTTGCGCGTGTGTGACTGGCTGGTCGACTGCCCGCACAGTAGTTAACATCAAGCGAAGGCCGGCCTTAGTTAGGCGCTGCCAGGGGTGAACAGAACAACAGTGGCGCCCGGCGTAAGCAAACACTGGCTTGCGGCGTGTCAGCTGCGCGGATTCGCAAGCAGGGGTGTCCAGCGACGCGTCCTAACAGCGCGCCACCTGGCGGGAGCTCCCTTCTGATCTTGGGCAATGCGATACGCTAGCGCATCTGCCGCTAAACGTGTTGATGCTGCTCGCAACACCGGCAACGGTCAAGTCTCTTACACAGCTTTTCACAAGAAAACTTTCACGTTTCTTGGGATTAGCCAAATACGAATCAAATTCTTTTACTGAAATATTGAAATAATTTTCTCTCAGAGTGATTTTAAATGGATACAATGCATATAATGTAACACCGGTTAATTTATTGCTGTGCTACGATATTAATGCAAGTACTTCGTTATGCAAGTAATAGCTTCAAATTTCCTGCAAAATACAGTCACTTGGTCATGTGTGAAATATCGCTTGATTTACATTAGGCTAGTTCATCTGTCACCAAAAAATATGAGAAATACAATGTATATAAATCAAGGGCTACTAAGTAGAGATTCGAAGTTTGCATTAATAAAAGAAGAAAAGAAGGAACGAATATTATAGTTTAATATGCTATCGACACAATGGTAATTACAGACGGAGCACACATTCGGTTTATTTAATAATATTTTATTTTATTTTACTTTTATTTACTTATTTTTTTGTCAAGAATAAGGAATAAAATCAGCCAGTCCCTTTGAAAGGTAACATCTCAGTATTTGCGTGTAGCAATTTAAGGAGCCGTGGTTTAATGGCCGAGCGCTCTAAGGAACCTTGTTGCGGAGCACGCGCTTTCTTCCCGTCAGATATTCGAGTCCTCCCTCGGGCATAGTTGTAGTCAAAGATAATTCAATTTTTTTAAATGTTCAAATACCTTATGTGACATAATTACGGGGTTATTAGTCCCTAAACTTATATACTATTTATTAACTATTTAATCCTAAGGACGGCACAAATATCCATGCCCGAGGGGGGATTCGAAACCCCGACCGTAGTGGCCGTGCAGACCGTGACTGGAGCGCCTCAGTTCCCTCGGCCACCGCGGCCGGCATAATTCAAATGTTCAAATGTTTGTATAGCTTATGGAACATAACTACGGGGTCATCAGTCCCTAAACTTACAAACTACTTATGAAGTATAATTACGTAGGCTTCCGCGGCCAGAATCAGATGATATAAAAGTTTTCTGGGTGTTGTACCGCGTCATTATGTAAGGCTATTACTTAAATAACCGACGTTTCGGACAACGTTAAGTGGCCTTCATCTGGGTATACTGATGTGAGCTGGTTATTACTACACTTTATATTACTTTCATTTAGACATTACGTCATAATTTAAAAAAAAAGCGATGTTATTGTTGAATTTTTGGCGGAAGAATATTGATAGGATGCTGAGGCGAAGGGAGTGGGGTTTTCCGTTGCTTTTTTCATAGTGAGACATGATTGGTGGTCATCGGCGAATGGGGTGAGGGCTTCGGTTTCTCTCCTGCTGGTCGTGGGCCGCGCAGCGGCAGTTGCTTACAAGTGACGCTCGCGTGTTATGCTGTCAATTATGAACTAGCTAACACTAAGGTCGGCACAAATATCCATGCCCGAGCGAAGATTCGAACACCCGACCGAAGTGACCGTGCAGACCGTGACTGGCGCGCCGTAGTCCCTGCGGCCACCTGTCAAAGATAGTTTGGGAGTTTGTAAGACCAGGGGCTGATACCCTAAGTAGTTAAGTCTCATTGATTTACAAACAATTGAACTTTTTTTTATTTAGGGAAATCACAGAGAACATAAATCAAAATGGCCTGAGATATGTTTGAACCGCCATTTTCTCGAAGCGAGTCTTCCGTGTTACATTGCTCAGTAATTTTAATGAAAGGGTGATGAAAATAAGAAGTACAAAATTTGTTTCAGGGTAGCTAGGAGATCACAGATTGGTGTAAACTGAATGGCAAATTAAGGAGGATGGAATAGAATTGGCGAAGACAGAGAATAGGCTTTGAGCGTTTAAAAGAATTTGAAACGCCTTCCAATAAACGTACTGTCAATGTACTGTTGCGAAAACACTTTTTCTTCGGGCAGAGTGGTCTAATGAATAGCACGGATGTTAGTGGGACCCCTATAAACTCAGAATAAAAAATTGAAGATGTACTCAATCATGGAAAATCTCATTCGAACACACAAAACGTAACCGTAAATAAATACCATAGCAATACGAAATGAAGATTCTGATTGAACGGTTTTATATACGTGTAAGGCGAATTACGGAAGCCTCAGATCATGGAGCCTAAGACATCAGCGTTTGCAATCCTCTAAAACGAAATCATTAACAAAGTTCTGATTGGTCGGTACCGGGAAACGAACAATAAAAATGATTACGTGATAAAATGAGGAACCTGAAGCGTGGTTTCCTTTTAAGAAACGCTCAGCGGAAATCATTTGTTGCTGGGAAGCTGAGAGAGCGACGTTCTTCTGAGGAGTGAGGGGAACTTGTTCCTGAACAGCAGAGAGCAGCAGAAGACGTGGTAATTGGCTTAGCTCTGAGGAGAACGACCTATTGTATAAGCACTCAGACGATTTTCGGCAAAACTTGTGAAGTATTACAGCAGCTTCAGGTAACGAACAACGGGACATTACTTCAGTTGATGATTGACTCAAAATAAATTACTTGAACCGTATCGACTTTCCAGACGCAGTTAAGAGAGAGATAAGAGAGCATTAAGACAATTTAATGTAATGATCTTAAATCCCTTCCGATCACATAAATTCACTGACCTATTCTAGGCTAAGGAGTTTTTTCATTTTTTTGGGGGGGGGGGGAGGGAGGGAGGTTTTGGCCTTCAGGTGGACGAGGGACGTCAACTCTGATATTTCTTCTTAATATGTTTTTACAAAGATCCAGAACGTATGATATCATCTAATGCATAGTATGTTTAATTTCATAGAACTAAGTGTGTTCTCTTATCTTGAAAGATATAGTTTCACAGAAATTAATAAGACCTACATGAAGTTAACAGAGACCACACAATTTTTATATTCCTGGGACTCTGCGTTTGTTAACCCGTACCTAGAGATGCGCCATGGACCCATTGGCTTTCATTAAAGAGCCGGACACTTGTTTGATGCAGCTCTCCACCCTTCTCTTTTCTTAGCAAGCTTCTTTATCTCTTCAGAACCTACATCCATTTGAATCTTCTTACTGTATTCATATCTTGGTCTCCCTCTGCGATTTTTACCCGACACACTTCCCTCCAACGCTAAATTCATGTTTCCTTTATGTCTTAGAATGTGTCCTACCAACCGATCCCTTCTTTTAGTCAAGGTATGCCAGAAATTCCTTTTCTCCCCAATTCTGTTCAGTACCACTTCAATAGTTGCGCGATCAACCCACTTAATCTTCAGCATTCTTCTGTAGCACCACATTTCAAAAGCCTCTATCCTCTTCTTGTATGAACCATTGATCGACAATGTTTCAGTCCCGTACAAGGAAACACTCCACACAAATGTCTCAGAAAACCTTACGCTTAAATTAATATTCTATGTTAACAACTTTCTGTTTTTCAAAAACGCTTTTCCTCCCAGTGCAATTCTACATCTTGTATCATCTTTACTGTGACCATTGTATGTTATTTTACTGCCAAAGTATCAAAACTCCTCTACGACCTTTATTGTTTCCTTACCTAATTCCTTGAGCATCACCTAATTTTTCTACTGCACTCCATTACTCTTGTGTTGCCCTTGTTAATATTCATCTTATATGCGCGTTTTAACACACTTTACATTTCGTTCAATTGCCCTTCCATGTCCTTTGCTGTGTCTGACAGAATTACAATGTCATCGGCAAAACGCAATGATTTTATTTCGTCAGCCTGAACTTTAATTCCTTCTCGATATTTCTACTTGGATTCCTTTGCGCATATAAATTCTATAATGGGAAATCACTGTTCCAAAAGAACCATCAAATATGAACTATATCTATATTACAAAAACAACTGCAGAAGGATCTGAATAAGCTATCAGTATGGTGTAAAAATTGGCAATTGACTCTAAATAATGAGAAGTTTGAGGTCGTCCACATGAGTACGAAAAGAAATCCGTTAAACTTTGTTTACAAGATAAATCAATCAAAAGTGAAGGCCGTAAGCTCCAAAAAATACCTAGGAATTACTATTACTTCAGACTTAAGTTGGAAATAACACGTAGATAAGGTAGTGCGAAAGTCGAACCAGAGACTGCGTTTTATTGGTAGAACCCTTAAAACATGCAACAGAACTACAAAAGAAACTGCATACACAACGCTTGTCCGTCCATTTTTGGAGCATTGCTGCGCAGTGTGGGATCCTTATCAGGTGGTTTTGAAGGAGGACACCGAAAGAGTCCAGAGAAGGGCAGCTCGTTTTGTATTGTCACGATACAGGGGAGACAGCGTTACGGAAATGATACAGGATCTGGGATGGGAATCATTACAATAACGGCGCTTATCGCTGTGGCGTGGGCTAATTACGAAAGTTCGATCGCCAACATTTTCCCCCGAATGCGAAAATATATTGTTGACTCCTACTTACATAGGTAGAAATGATCATCAGAATAAAATACGGGAAATCAGAGCTCGAACGTAGAGATTCAGGTGTTCTTTCTTCCTGAGCGCTATTAGAGAATGGAATGGGAGATAAATAGTATAATGGTAGTTTGATGAATCCTCTGCCAGGCACTTAAATGTGATTTGCAGAGTATCCCATGTAGATGTAGATGTACTTTTTCTAGATCGCCAAACCCTGTGAACGTGTCTTGATTATTCTTCAGTTTTGTGAACGTTACCAAGGATTGCCTCTCTTCTGTCCTTACCTTTACTATAATTAAGCTGATCGCCAAGTAAAAGACCCTCATTTTCCTTTACATTAACATGTCTAATGTTCTAGTCATTACCTTGAGCACATTTGGTGTTAAGATAATTCTGCGGCAATTTTCACTCACATCATAATTATTCCGTTTACTGAAAGAAAGAGTGCAAACGATCTATAGGAGGCACTATCGGCACGTGATGCTATGTGGGCACCGGAGTCCGCGGCCTTAACTGTGTTGTACACGGGCTGAATACGGGGGCCACTGAATTTAATAAATGGATTTATTGGAGGACCACTGCCCGGACAAAACTTATCAGCAGGTGGCTCCTAGTTCTTCAAATTTAATACGAAAATACATCCGCAACTGGGACCGAAAAAGACAGAACGGCAGTTCATGTCAAACTTTCAAAGCGATGCGCCAATAAATTTCGGAGATAAATAATTTTAAAAAAAGCCTTATCTTTTCATTCTCTACTCCGAGGGGTCGAGCGGGCTGTTTAAGATCCGGCCCATAAAGAGTCGCGGTTCTATTCAGCGAATTATCAGACAAGCTGATAGTGGGGGAAAGAGGAGATCTCTATTGGGAATAAGTGGGAGGGGTGGGGTTTACCAGTTCCGGCATACGCCTTACAACTAAGGAAAACCTCCAGAAAACCTTGGTCGGAACCGGGGCATTGGGACCAATTTAATTTTTTTTCTGGGACGTTACCCCAGACTACAAATGAATTATCGGGAGAGCACGAGTGGACTCACGACAATGAAGCCCCAGTTACTCTCGTAAACTCGTGGAGATCAGCTCGACGAACAGTGGAGAAGCGTCTCGCTAAAGGAACCGCACCCGTGAGCACGGTATCCTCTGCGTCCTGATTTTACACAACTAAACTTTAACACCTTTTATTAATATGTATTAGTAAAATGCATACGAGTGACACACGAAATCGTCGCTAGTTGACTGCATTCGAAGAGGGCGATCATTTCACGCGGAAGAGTTTGCAAGACACCCAGTTCCAGTGGCGTAACTATGAGTGGGATGAGGGGGATAGAACACCCCCCCCCCTCAGAACCCGAAAAGAAAAAGAGAGAGAGAGAGAGAAATAAGAAAAGAAAAAGAAATCGTATAACAGCAATCCGGTAAAGGTAAAAATTGGAAACTTGGGGTGTTTTACCATAAGCTTTCATTGGGAGGGAGTGAATTAGTTTCTTCAACGGGAGTGGTAGATAGTAGTCTGTCTGGAAACTGACTAAAATTTTGCTCGTCAAGCCGATCTATTCCCCCCCCCCCCCAAAGCCAAGTCCTAGTTACGCCACTGCCCAGTTCGGTGTCAATTTAACCCGGTATCTGTATAGTACACGGGTAGAAAAGCTGGGTTATGTTGGTGACAGCTTCCATCGACACTAATTCGTGGTGCACGGTGCACCAGACAAGGCGCAGTGTGGGAGTGGAGTGCAGGTAATGTCGGCGGGTGCGCCGTATGGCGGCTGGCGGTCTCACCGCAGCAGGGCTGGCGTCGCCGGCTGCGGTGCGCCGCGCGCGCTGCGGGTGGCCTACCAGCTGCCTGCGGCCGCTGCCCGCTGCCCGCCTGGGAGCCGCGGTCTGGCCTACCTGCTGCACGCTACCCGCTACCTGCTACTGGCTCAGCGCGGCACGGCTGCGGCCAGCGGCACAGCTGCGTTCCACAATTTATCTGCAAATGGCTCGCGCCGCAGTCAGCGTCTGCGCACTCAAACTGCTGCGCAGTGGTGCCACCATGGGGAAAAAAACTTCCAATAAGCCTACGTTCCTGGAGGGCACCACGAGGTGCGTAATAGCGAAATCTCAGCACACGAAGGCTGGACATATTGTCGCGGTTAGAAGTATCAGAGATCACGACAATACCTTAGATTGCAGTCGCGGTTTCAGGAACACAGGCAGCTGTAAATTACAGTTTCAAGAATGAAACTTTCACTCTGCAGCGGAGTGTGCGCTAATATGAAACTTCCTGGCAGATTAAAATTGTGTGCCGGAACCGGGACTCAAACCTGGGACCTTTGCCTTTCGCGGGCAAGCGCTCTACCGACTGAGCTATCTCGACACGACTCACGATGCCCCCTCACAACTTTACTTCCGCCAGTACCTCGCCTCCTACTTTCCAAACTGGCGGAAGTAAATTTGTGAGGCGGCATCGTGAGTCGTGTCGGGATAGCTCAGTCGGTAGAGCGCTTGCCCGAGAAAGAAAAAGGTCCCAGGTTCGAGTCCCGGTTCCGACACACAATTTTAATCTGCTAGGAACTTTCATATCAGCGCACACTCCGCTGCAGAGTAAAAGTTTCATTCTGGAAACATCCCTTAGGCTGTGGCTTAGCCATATCTCCACCATATCCATTCTTCCAGGAGTGCTAGCCTTGCACGGTTCTCAGGAGAGCTTCCGTGAAGTTTGGAAAGTAGGAGGCGAGGTACTGACGGAAGTAAAGTTGTGAGGCGGCATCGTAAGTCGTGTCGGGATAGTTTAGTCGATAGAGCGCTTGCCCGCGAAAGGCAAAGGTCCCAGATTTGGGTCCCGGTTCCGGCACACAATTTTAATCTGCCAGGAAGTTTAACAGTTTCAACATTCCCGTCAGAGACGGAAAAACTTCTGTCCATGCATCAACACGGCTTTAGGAAACATCGACCGTGCAAAAGCAACCTTGCAGTTTTACCTCATGACATTCTGCCTGCTAAGAATGGAGAACAACAGGCAGACTGCATATTTCTTGATTTTCAAATGTTCAAACGTTTGTCAGTTATGGGACCTAACTACAGTGGTCATCGGTCCCTAAACTTACGAACTACTTAAACTAACTTATCCTAAGAAAAACACAAATGCGCGAGGGAGGACTCGAACCTCCGACGTGGAACGGCAGTGCGCACCGTAGTACGGCGCCTCAGTGCGCACGCCTATTCCGCCGCGGCTCCTGTTTTTTCGAAAGGCGTTTGACACGGGACTGCACTACAGACTGATAGCGAAGGTAGAAGCGTATGGAATAGGTACCCAAATATGTAAATGGCTCGAAGACTAAGTAATAGAACCCAGCACGTTGTCCTCGATGGCGAGTCTTCATCAGAGACTAGGGCATCGTCAGTGATTCCTCGTGGAACTGTAACAGGTCCGCCATTATTTTCTATCTACATAAATTATCTGATGGAAAACGTTAGTTGCAATCTGCTGTAGTTTGCTGGTCCTGCTGTGGTGCACAAGAGGGTGGAAAAATTTATTACTGTAGTAGGATGCAGATGACTTGGACCAAATTTCTAGATGGTAAGGGGAATGGCAACTAGCGCTAAATGTAGAAAATGTAAGGTGGCGCAGATAAGTAGGAAAATCAATCCCGTAATGTTCGATTACAGCATTATTAGTGTGCTGCTTGACATATCTAGGTGTAATTCTGCACAGCGAGCATATAAAGACGATATGGTGAGGCGAATGATCGACTTTGGTTTATTGGGAGACTTTTAGTAAAGTGTGATGCGTCTTTACAGGAGACCGCATAGAAAACTCTTGTACGACCCCGTCTTAAGCACTGCTCAAGTGTTTGGGATCCCCACCAGATCGATATAAAGGAAGAAATAGAAGCAGTTCACAGGTGAGTGGCTAGGTTTGTTACTGGCAGATTCAATTAATAAGCGAGTGTTACTGAAATGCTTCGGGAAATCAAATGGAATTCGTTGGAAAGAAGGCGATGTTAAAATGTACCTACGTCGCGTTATCAGCGTCCCTCACAACAGGTAGAAAGTTTATATTTACAGAACACATACATTACCACGTTATACAGAATTGTCTAACATCTGCGGGCTGTGGATTCAACGTAATCGTCGATATCTCGATGCAACACGACATACCGGTAAAATGTGCCTCAGGCTCCGTTCGTCACAATACAATGAAGGTAATGGAGCAGACGTGCACGATGCCTCGCCTCGAAAACATTTGACAAGGCAAATGGTTTATGATGACAAAGTACGTATGCTACGGGTATTTTACGGAGAACGTTGCCTAATGCAACTTTTATGATTAAGGTATGTTAGTCTGTGAATGTAATATTACTTCGCGTGTCGCCGAATTCCTGCAACGTAGTTGAATAAGTGTTGTCATGGTTTTCAGTACTTGATAATGGGATAAAGTAAGCTCGAAAAATGTCGTAATGAGAGAATTTTTTTTTTTTTTTTTTTTTTATAATTCTCAACTGGTGTGTAATTTTCCTCAAAATGCGAAAGTGATAAACAAAGATGTGGTATAGGATATAGCAAGGCTATTAGAATAACTGAACCTACTTCCTATTTTTACGGAATATTATTAATTTAAATTTGGTTTTAAGTATTTAATATGACCCCTTTGGGTATACTTATCCTATAGATGAAAGGTGATTGTACCAATTGTGAAACATTTATAGGCAGATACACAAATAAATTACACGAATGATCAGCTGAAAATATGCTAATTTCTATTTAATATCCAATACCTCGAATAATATAATACTTACAATAATATTTACAACAGTAGTTTCACATTAATCAAGTGCAGCAGTTATGAAATTTTTCCATCTCGTAAATCACCTACGGCGTCCACAGACAAATTGCTTACGACCGGTCGTACCGACACAGTATTCGTGATACCAGGCGGTACACGTTTGGCACTGTATCCATTCACTTTTATCTTCGTCTACAAATATCGACCATATCCTCTGACAGAATCTAAGTTTCCATTTCATCGCCTCATCTCGTTTGTGTTGGAACGTTTTACAGTCTCTCTGCTTACTGCGACTACTCTTGCTTTCGAAACACCCTCTGGTTTTCTCAAGTAAATATGGTTTCTTTGCAGAATGAAACACACCAATCATTTCCAGCTATGTCTTTGCATGGGTATTTTACGTTGTGATAGCTAGTTCGAAGACTGCAATATCCACATCTTTCTGTGTCAGTCCACATCCTCTTTTCCCCAAATACATTGTTCTGTTGCCAACAGATGTATTCGAAACTATATATATCGGTACAGACGAATATATGGCACACCGTAAGTTTTAATGGCTTCTAATAGTGATATGCTTTTCATCTCTGCTTCAACTACCACCTTCATCGACGCCTCGTTCCATTCCATAGTGCCTTCTATCCGTTATGGATCTTCACCATCTGAAGAAACTATTTGAATTGTTTATTATAATACTAGTAGAAAACCGGAAATCTTTTGTAAATGCACTTTATCCCATATTCAGTCAGTTTTCCACCACTATTAGTGAATCCCCGTTATTAGTAATTCAAATAGCCCCAAAGTATACTTAAACGTCATTGCGAAGTATTTCCCCAGTTCATTAATAAAAAGCAGCACAAGTCCCCAATGATTAAACTTATTTCACTGCAGAAAATCCGCAGCTAAACCATGTCAGTTTTATAAATCGTTTTGTTAGCAATTGTGAGCTACTTAACTTTTACAGTTACAAAAAATAATAATAAAATAAATAATAAATAAATAAATAAAAAATAAAAAAATATCTTTCGTAAATTTATGTAGCCAGAAAACAAAATAGGTGTGTTCACTGGTTACATAAAATCTCCGACAACAAGGCAAACTCACATAATGGCGTCTACACTATTATGTTGCTGCCGTGCACGCGTAAGAGGTTACTTTTTATTCATATAACCCCTCAATTCAATTAGACCCGCTATACCCTAGATATTTATATAGGTGTAGACTAGTTTAAATCCACCTGCTTCTAAGGCGTAGTCTGGATGGTCTGAATAAATAAAAATTTTCATAGATTTAGCTTTAAAAATGCTTTTCAAATCAAGTGTTTCGATACAACTTGCCACCTCCTATTGCACCATTGATGGCAGAATTCTAACCATCCCGAAACAATTTTTTTTAAATCCAAATCCAAACTTTCGTATTTCCAGCATAAAAATAGTTAGTAGCACCCTTAAATAGTTTTGCTTATTTCTTCCGCTTAGTGGTTAAATCCACTCCCATGAACCACAGACATTGCCGAGGTGGGGTGGCTTGCGTGCCTCATACAGATAGCCGTACCGTAGGTGCAACCACAGCGGAGGGGTATCTGTGGAGAGGCCAGACAAACGTGTGGTTCCTGAAGAGGGGCAGCAGCCTTTTCAGTAGTTACAGGGGCAACAGTCTGGATGATTGACTGAGCTGGCCTTGTAACATCAGCTAATGTGGCTTTGCCACACAGCTACTGCGAACGGCTGAAAGCAAGGGGAAACTACAGCCGTTACCTTTCCCGAGGACATGCAGCTCTACTGTATGAACATATGATGATGGCATCCTCTCGGGTAAAATATTCCGGAGGTAAAATAGTCCCCCATTCGGATCTCCGGGCGGGGACTACTCAGGAGGATGTGATCATCAGGAAAGACAATACTGGCATTCTACGGGTCGGAGCGTGGAATGTTAGATCCCTTAATCGAGTAGGAAAATTAGAAAATTTAATAAGGGAAATGAATAGGCTGAAGTTAGATATAGTGGGGATTAGTGAAGTTCGGTGGCAGGATGAACAGGATTTCTGGTCAGGTGAGTACAGGATTATAAATACAAAATCAATTGGGGGTATCACAGGAGTGGGATTGATAATGAATAAGAAAATAGGAATGCGGGTAAACTACTATGACCAGCACAGCGATCGCATTATCATTGTCAAGATAGATACGAAGCCAACACCGACAACAATAGTACAGGTTTATATGCCAACTAGCTCTGCCGATGATGAGGAGATCGAAGAAATATATGAGGAGCTAAAGGAAATTATTCAGACAATTAAGGGAGAGGAAAATTTAATTGTTATGGGAGACTGGAATTCAGTAGTAGGACAAGGAAGGGAAGGGAAGATAGTGGGTGAATATGGTCTGGGCAAAAGGAATGAAAGAGGAAGCCGCTTGGTAGAATTTTGCACGGAACATAATTTAGTTATAACAAACACCTGGTTTAAGAATCACAAAAGAAGGTTGTATACGTGGAAGAGACCAGGAGACACTGGGAGATACCAGATAGATTTTATAATGGTAAGACATAGATTTCGGAATCAGGTTCTACAGTGTAAGACATACCCAGGGGCAGACATAGTCTCTGACCATAACTTGTTGGTTCTGAACTGTAGGCTGAAACTGAAGAAACTACAAAAAGGTAGGAAAATAAGGAGATGGGACCTAGATAAATTGAAGGAACCTGAAGTTCTTAAGAATTTCAGAGGGAGCTTCAGGCAACAATTGACAGAAACAGGGGAAAATAAAACAGTTGAGGAGGAATGGGTAAAATTGAGAGATGAAATAGTGAAGGCAGCAGAGGACAAAATAGGTAGGAAGGCAAGACCTACAAAGAATCCTTGGATATCATAGGAGATACTAAATTTAATCGATGAAAGGAGAAAGTATAAAAATGCAGTAAATGAAACAGGCAAAATGGAGTACAGACGACTAAGAAATGAGATTGACAGGAAGTGCAAAATGGCTAAGCAGGAATGGCTAGAAGGCAAATGCAAGGATGTAGAAGAATGTATAAATAGGGGAAAAATAGATACAGCCTACCGGAAAATAAAAGAAACATTTGGCGATAAGAAAAACAGCTCTATGAATATCAAGGACACTGATGGAAAACCAGTTCTCAGCAAAGAAGGGAAAGCTGAAAGGTGGAAAGAGTATATAGAGGGGCTCTACAAAGGAAATGAATTTCGAGACACTATTGTAGGAAGGGAAGAGGATGTAGATGATGATGAAATAGGAGATACTATACTGAGAGATGAATTTGACAGAGCACTGAAAGATCTAAGTCGAAACAAGGCCCCTGGAGTAGATGATATCCCGTCAGAGCTACTGAAGTCTCTGGGAGAACCAGCCATGACAAAATTGTTTCACATTGTGTGTAAGATGTATGAGACAGGTGAAGTACCCTCAGACTTTAAGAAAAATGTTATAATCCCCATTCCAAAGAAAGTGGGTGCAGACAGGTGTGAAAACTACAGAACCATCAGTTTAATAAGTCATGGTTGCAAAATATTAACACGAATTATATACAGAAGGATGGAAAAGCTGGTAGAAGCCGACCTCGGGGAAGATCAGTTTGGGTTCAGGAGAAATGTAGGAACACGGGAGGCAATACTCACTTTACGCCTTATCCTAGAAGATAGATTAAGAAAAGGCAAACCTACATTTCTAGCTTTTGTAGATTTGGAGAAGGCTTTTGACAATGTTGATTGGAATAAACTCTTTAAAGTTCTGAAGCAAGCAGGAGTAAAATATAGGGAGCGTAAGGTTATTTACAACTTGTACAAAAACCAGACTGCGGTTGTCAGAGTTGAAGGGCATGAAAGGGATGCAGTGGTTGGAAAGGGAGTAAGACAGGGTTGTAGCCTTTCCCCAATGTTGTTCAATTTGTACATTGAGCAAGCTATAAAGGAAAGCAAGGAGAAATTTGGAGAAGGAATTAAAGTTCAGGGTGAAGAATTAAAAACATTGCGTTTTGCCGATGACATAGTAATTCTGTCAGATACAGCAAAGGACCTGGAAGAGCTATTGAACGGAATGGACAGTGTGCTGAAAGGTGCATATAAGATGAACATTAACAAGAGTAAAACTAGGGTAATGGAGTGCAGTGTAAGAATATCGGGTGATGCTGAAGGAATTAGATTAGGTAACGAAACAATAAAGGAGGTAGATGAGTTTTGTTACTTGGGCAGTAAAATAACAAATGATGGTCGCAGTACAGATGATATAAAATGCAGAATGGCAATGGGTAGAAAGGCGTTTTTGAAAAAGAGAAATTTGTTAACATCGAATATTGATTTAAGCCTAAGGAAGTCCTTTCTGAAGGCATTTGTATGGAGTGTTGCCTTGTATGGGAGTGAAACATGGACGATAAGCAGTGTGGACAGAAAGAGGATAGAGGCTTTTGAAATGTGGTGCTACAGAAGAATGCTGAAGATTAGGTGGGTGGATCGCGTAACTAATGAGGAGGTACTGAACCGAATTGGGGAGAAAAGAAATTTCTGGCATACCTTGACTAAAAGAAGGGATAGATTGGTAGGACACATTCTTAGACATCAAGGAATTGTGAATTTAGCGTTGGAGGGAAGTGTGTGGGGTAAAAATCGCAGGGGGAGACCAAGAGACGCGTATAGTAAGCAGATTCAAGTGGATGTGGGTTGTCGTTCTTATGAGGAGATGAAAAGGCTTGCTCAGGATAGAGTAGGGTGGAGAGCTGCATCAAACCAGTCTCTGGACTGAAGACCACAACTACACAGTGGTTAAATTTTCAAAAATATCAAAACATGGGTTTTTATAATTCCAATCAAAATTCTGAATCCAAGGTTTTGTATTTCTTGCTTCAAAGTTGCCTGAATAGCAAAGTATTTTCAAAAAACCGTTCATCCCCTATTTCACCCTTCTAGAGATAGGAATATCAAAAAAGAGAAACAACATCTACAAATTTCACGTTTCTGTCGTCTGTAGATTAACTTTTCAGCGCGGTATTCTATCTTCTAGAAACCGATCGAGAACGCAAAATGTGTTTCTTAAGCTTTGGAATCTTTCTTGGTAGTTTTACTTTCCAGACTGCAATATGCATTTATTCTTCTTTATTTGTGCTGTTGTTGTAGAAAAACAACTAAAGAATGTTCATCACGTTCCATCTCTTTGTTATTATAGTGTCAAAAGTCATCGCTGGTCTTCTGTCAGAATTTTCTGTAAGCTGACGACTTTCAACCACTATATCTTCCACCCTCTTATAGCCATTGACACGGAACTGCTACTGTGTACAACGGGAGAATTTGTACTACAACAACACAGAGAGATCGTTCGTCTCCATTGCGTAGTTTTTAGTGAAGATCAATTATTAATACAGACACGTAGAATTTTATATAAGTCGGCAACTTTCAACTCCCATGTCTTTCACTCCCTTATCGATACCAACCCTTTACCATCATAGTGCACAACGGGAGACTGATATCTACCACCACATACAAACAATATTCGTCTGCGGTGTGTAGTTTTGGCTGCAGCGTGAAATATGAACAAAAACACCTATATATTGCGTATGTGTGAGTGTATGTGTATTTGTTTACCTTCCTTCTCTTCCCCTTCAGTAAGTCCTTCCATTCCCGGGTTTGGAATGACTCCTTTTCCACTTCCTTAAAACCCACATCCTTCCCTTTTTCCCCTCCTTCCTTCCTGTTATCCTGAAGTAGCAGCCATCGGTTGCGAAAGCTTCAATGTTTGTGTGTGTTTTTATTTGTGTTTTGTGTGTCCATCGGGAGCCTGTGCTTTGTGGTAAGCCAAACAATCTTTATATAAAGATTAAGAAGTATGTGTAGTGTGTAATCGGAAATGAATGCGCTCTTATTTTCTGTCTGTGATTATCTCGGCGTGCTCTGGGACGGAGAGAAAAGAGCGAAGTGACGTCACAGCGAGGTAGGCAGGAGGAGGAATGAGGAAGTGCGTGTCCCCGCGTTATCAAGGCTGGGCGCTGCCATACGTCACGACGATGACGTGGAGTAATCAGGAGGCCGTTTGTGGCGGCGGCGCTCGCGGACTGGACGAGATAATTGCAATTTATTGCGCTATTGATGCAGGGCGCGTTCGGCGAGTCTGCCCCACCTGTGCGGCGCGGGGCGGTGGAGGCGGCCGGGGTGCGGATAACATCGCGGCTACATCGTGGCTGACTAACGACCCGCGGGCCGCGCGTCTCCTGCTCTGAACATAGGCTGCGGGTAGGGCGCACATCCCTGCAGCCAGGTAACATCACTGGGATTGTACCAGTGGATCCCAACCTTTTTAAGACAAGAAAACACGTTGATTCCTTTGTTGTGAGCAGGGACCAAAAGATTCAAGTGAAATAAAGTGGGCAAATCTTATAATAAGATTAACTCATTCGCATACAGTGAGGGCTACAGCCGTCATAGTAGCTCTGCGTATTGCGGTACAATTACGGGTACGCCCGTCACAGCACTCTACATGCAGCATAAGACCTTCTATTCCTTACACTAAGGTGAGAATGTTATGAGAGAGGGTAAGACTCAGATTCAGATCGCCGAAGTTCCCTGCACGAGTGTTTACGCAATGTAGACATTTGTTCAAATGTTTGTTAAGCTTATAGGACTTAATTGTGGGATCATCAGTCACTAAACTTACAAGATACTTATAAACTACCTTATCCTAAAGTCGGCATAAACACCCATGCCGGACGGGAGATTCGAACTCCCGACGAAAAACGGCCTCGCGCATCTGAGCTTAGCGCCTCAGTGCGCTCGGAAACTCCGCCGCAGCCCGGAGTATGTACTACCATGCGCAAAAATATCCGAACGACCTGAATTGCGTTTCGCCTGATGTGCATGCAACCCAACTAACGTACGTGTCTTGCGAGTGCTCTGCTTGCTCGGCGGTATAGTCGTTCGACTATTCAAAATGGATCCACTACAGACAACTGCTCTTTATAGGAATCATTCCAGATGTAAATTAACACCACTATTTTGCAAATGAAAGGAAACATGTTATTAAGTTCTTAACGTTTATTAAATCCAATTTATTACAATGACATATATTTAGTATTATCACACAAGAGGCACCTATCGTTGTTATAATAATAATAATAATAATAATAATAATAATAATAACGATAGGTTCTGTTGTTACTAGTCAGACACGGACGCATCGTCATTCTGTTGAGTTAACGTTTGAGATTTAACGTCCATTCGTGCTTAGAAAGGACATCGGTAGGTTCTGCGTTCGATTTCTGGTGACGCATAACGTAATTATATCCTGATTACAGATTCAAACATCCCGCTTCTGATGAAATAATTCGACTACTAACATCGGACTTCACTTAGTTATCTTCTATTTAGATACCGGGTAAGTAACTCAAAATCAAATATTTGTAAATCTATGGGACCAAGCTACTGTGGTCCTCAGTCCCTAGGCTTAGAACTACTTAAACTAATCTAAGGACAACACACGCACGCCTGACCGAGGAAGGACTCGAACCTCCGACAGGAGCAGCCTCGTATGTCAGTCCCACACAGAATTGAATCTGGGCACTTCTGATTAGGGACATAACGGTGATTATTAAGTTGCTGGTTCAGTAAAAAATAAATAAATAAAAATATTTTAAGAATTGGCACTTTATATGATTTGATTCGCGCGTTCTGATATTTGTGAGGAAATCTCCAATATTTCACACATCTTTATACTTCGTCAGCTGTGAGAATCTTAGACATAATCAAGTATCTATAAGACATGAATGCATTGCTTGGTTAGCTACGGCTACAGGTGGTTTTTTGATTCCAGAACAAGGTGTTCGTCATATCAATTCAAGTTCAAAGATGTGTACAAATATTTGTTCAGGTATGAATACGGAGAAAATGTTGGTGATATGCAGTTAATATTGAAGTTTCCATAGTGCGTTTGCTGCTGTTAATTGAGTTTTTATTATCTGTTTAGTTCAACAATCGGTTAATAAAAATCCGCTCCCAGAAATGACGTTTCGCAATTGTGAGAAAACGATTTAGAGAATAAAAGTACTTCGAATTTCTACAGGTCCTTAGGATTTCCGATCTATAGTAAAATCTTTTGCTTGTAACAATATTGAATGTTGTTTAAGGATTAATTAATGTTTTATGTGACGGAGTTTATTATATGAGACTGTAAAATGTTTGACAATATTTAAGATATGTCTTTGTAATAAATTGGATTTAATAAACGTTAAGAACTTAATAACGTGTTTCCTTTTATTTGCAAAATCGTGGTGTTAATTTACATCTGGAATGATTGCCATAAAGAGCAATTGTCTGTAGTGGATCTATTTTGAATAGTCGAACGACTATACCGCGGAGCGAGCAGAACACCCGCAAGACACGTACGTTAGTTGGATTGCATGCACATCAGGCGAATTGCAATTCAGGTCGTTCGGATATTTTTGCGCATGGTAGTACACGGGTGTGAATAGGTTTCCGTTGTGACTTTATGAACAGTGCGAAAATTAACAAGTTTTTAACCAGGAATGTTATTTAGAACAAGACCCATGGAACATTGCATTTAACAAATCTTTGAGGAATTTAATATTCCGAGATCGACAGTGTCTCGGGTATGTCAAGAATTTCAGATTTCAGGTAATAACTCTCACGACAGACAACTCAAATAGGTTGTTTGGGTTGTTTGGTTGGGATAGGAGGACTAAACTTCTGAAGTTATCAGTCACCCGGTGGTTAGGGGAAGGAGAATACGAAAGGAGGGGAGGGGGAAAGGAAATGCATTCCGGGAAGTCAAGAAGGAAGGAAGACTGCATTTGGTCGGGGCCCCGTGCTCTCCACGCACGTACCCACTAAATAACCGTGAACCCCATGGAGGGAGCGCAGATAGCGACTGCAGTAGCGATAAATAGATGTAGATTTGCTTAGCGTTATCAGTACCAATAATCAAGCAAATGCGCGAATTTGCGCCACAAATCAATGCTGAACGAACTAAAAACGTATTCGTTAGGAGAGCTGGGAGCAATTTGTTTTTACCATCTGACATTGCCTGAAACCCATCTCCTTGTGACCATTTACTTTGTACTCTATATGACTCGAAAACCGTGAATTGGTCAGATGAGTCCCCATTACAGTTGGTAAGAGGTCTGGTAGTGTCTCATTAGACGTGTGAGCAATGTTTACATGAAATTCACGAGGTCCTCTGGTGAAACTGAACCGACTATTGACCAAAAATGGTTATGTTCGACTATTGGCAGAACACCCACAGTCATTCATGGACATAATGTTGCAAAACTATGATGTTGTGTCGGTCCACAATTATTCACGATTGGTTTAATAAACATTCTTGATAATTAACCGAAAAATTTTATTAGCTATTCCACCAAAAGTGAAACCGAAAAGGGCTTTTATAGAACATAATGGAGATACCAGTTCTTGCACAAAAATCCTGCACTGGTAACACTTTCGCAGTATCGATGGCTATAGAAAATGCAAGGGTTCAGTATGGCTGTAAAGAGGTCCGCCGCGATATTAAGACTTGTGGTAGAAAGGCAACTGCAACTGCAACTGTGCTTCACTTAAGTAATTTAGTGATATGCTTAGATAAAACCAAAGTGTAAACTCGCCAGTACGAGCACTCTGCTGTGAATTGAGGCCTGTGCACTACATGTATGTGAATATTCAAATGGGAGGTCATGGGAGAGGTAACCTCTCACATCCGTTTTCATCCATGAATGTCTCTGCTGCTGTTAGTGTTACTAACTAAATAATATTTACCCTTCTGTATTTTTCGGTCCCAGTTGTCGATGTATTGTATTAAATTTGAAGAACTAGGAGCCACATGCTGATAAGTTTTATCCGGGCAGTAGTCATCCAGTATATCAATTTATTAAATTCAGTGGTCCCAGTCTTCAGTCTGTGTACAACGCAGTTACGACCGCGGATTCCGGAGCCTACGTAGGAAAACGTGACGGCGGTGCCTCCTATAGATCGTTTGCACTCCTTCTTTAAGTAAACGGAATGTTTATGACGTGAGTGAAAATTTCCGCACCATCATCATAACACCAAATGTGCTCAAGATAAAGACTAGAACAGTAGACGTGATGATGGAAAAGAAACTGAGGATCTTTTAGATGGCGATTAGATTAATTATAGTAAAGGTAAGGTCAGAAGAAAGGCAATCCTTGGTAATGGTCACAGAACTGAAGGCGCGGTGGAGTAGCCGAGCGGTCTAAGGCGCCTCGCTGTGGAGCGCTCGGTTGCTCGCCGTCGAAGGTTCGAGTCCTCCCTGGGGCATGGGTGTGGGTGTGTGTGTGTGTGTGTGTGTGTGTATGAGTGTGTGTGTGTGTGTGTGTGTTGTCCTTAGGTTAGTATACCTTAGTTTAAGTAGTTTGTAAGCTACGGACTAATGACCACGCAGTTTGGTCCGATAGATTTACAAGTAATTGAACATTTGAACAAAACTATAGAAAAATCAAGACTCGTTCACAGGGTTTGGAGATCTAGAAAAAAGTAATTGATGGTGTTGTTCGAGATTCTGACAAAAACCGGAGTAACCTATGGGGAGAGATGGATAATATGAAATAAGTAGAGCCGGCCGCGGTGGCCGAGGGGGCCTGAGGCACTTCAGTCACGGTCTGCACGGCCACTACGGTTGGGGGTTCGAATCCCCCCTCGGGCATGGATATTTGTGCCGTCCTTAGTTGTAGGTAGTTCATAAGTAGTTTGTAAGTTTAGGGACTGATGACCCCGTAGTTAAGTCCCTTAAGCTTAACAAACATTTGAACATTTGAACAAATAAGTAGAAGACACAACAGGGTATCCTAATGCCTTCTTCACTATTGTGGTAGCCCGATAGTGCCATGTAAATCCCAAGTGAAGAATTGAGAGAATAAAATATCGTACTGTATCAGACACAAATTAAGAATGGAACCAATATCTGAATAAAATGCGTCACGATAATTATATTGTATATAATGTGTCACCTGACCCCCCAATTGTTTTCAGCAGTGTAGCCGGCCGCGGTGGCCGAGGGGACTGAGGCGCGCCAGTCACGGTCTGCACGGCCACTACGATCTGGGGTTCGAATCCCCCTCGGGCATGATAATTTGCCGTCCTTAGTGTAAGCAGGTTCATAAGTAGTTAGTAAGTTTAGGGACTGATGACCCCGCAGTTGAGTCCCATAAGCTATACAAACATTTGAACATCAGCAGTGTAGCGAGCCGTTCCGGCTCAGCATCGCACCATTCCTCTGTTACCCTTCTCCTCTAATTGCTCGTTACGTACCCCCTTCTATCTTGATCATCTGTCTCTTTCCTTTGATCGAGTGATATCGACTGTAATTTCGCGGCGATGCGTTTCTTCTGTTCCTCACTACGATCCTTGTCTGGTGCGGTCCTTAAATAGACATGCGCACCGCAGTTAGGCCGGTGGTGGATGGCTGATCAACAAAGGTACCTAGCGGCGGCCGTCGCGGTCGGTGTACAGAACTGCCGTCCGTTGAAGCCACTAGAGGTTATGAGCGCCGCAGGACAGTAGTGTGGCACTCTCCGAAGCCGGCGCACCTCTTCACCTTCAGCGTTGTTGCGGTGCACGAGGACTGCGGCCCAGCTTTCCTTCCTGGCGGACATGGCGGGCTTGTAAGTTCGGATTGTGACTGCTTCGCAATTCTGCCATCATCATCCTCCGTCACCGTTCTCTCGGATGTATTGGCTTCTTGTCGAAAGCTGTGTGACTCTGTTAAACATCGGGTCGCCATTGTGCTCCGTTACCTAATATTTGCGATGTGTCGCCCGGTGGTTCCTCAGCCCAAACGTGTAGTTGTGGATCTGCCTCTTCCACCTATCTAGTTACTGTTGGCGTACTCCCCGACACCACCTCCTTTTCCTATCGGGTGCGTACCGTCAGTTAATGTTATCTTTAGAATTGATAGGTGATTTAGTGCCTAGTTGTGCTACCCTGTGATTTACAACCCCTGTGTGATTGTGTTGGTGTGTGTTTGTTTGTCTTTCGGAATTGTAACCGGCCCCCAGTGGTTGCCTTCCATGTCTTTCGTTTGTCAGTGTGTTTTATGTTTGGTGTCACCTCACCGGTGCAGTTATTGTTATTTACTTAATTCCTTGCCGTCGTATTGTAAGGTAAATTACCAATCCATTCATTGAATATGATTGATTTCACGAATTGCTAAGTGCTACTAGAGGAATTCTTACTGATAATTTTCTCTCACAGTCTTTCCTTTCGTCGTCGCGTGCCCCGTTGACGAATGTATTTTTTGGCAAGTTAAATTGTAATCATTGTAAAGTCCCTACCTCCCGAACTGAAGTTTCAGAGTGGGAAATGGGCAATGTACACCCGGTGTCCTTGGTAGTTCCTATGTTAGTTGCAGTGATCTTAACCTGTTAACGCTTTGTACTACTGTGAATACCTTTCATTAGCCAGTTCTGTGCTTTTCTAATAAATGATAATTTGCACCTAGATTTAATTTTATCAAATCGATTGGCACTTTGTTTGCGCTAGTTGTGATTAAGTGCCCGTATTTCACGAATCCGATTGGTGCTTGTTGTTTAGTCTGTTTAACTGAGGACATTAGTTAAGTTAATGGATTGCATGTTAATCAAAGGCATGAGTAATTTGGGCTTGATTCACGTTAGTCCGTCCGTTAAGTTGGCAATATAGTTATATAACAGTCTAAGTTGTCATTTTTACCGTTCCATTACTTGTTGTTGATCAGATAAAGTCACATGTGCACGGTTTGTTTGTGTTTGTTAATAACGTGTTACCTTATGTAGTAAGAAGTTTTGTCTAAAGGTTAAGATTGTGACCTGGTAATCCTAAGTGCCGGCTCCGTTACTGATGTATTAAACCTTGACATTCAAAGTAATATACTGGTGTCCGCTATGAATCAAAGTTGTTTCAGTATTACCTGGCACATGAACTTGTTCTGATTATTTGATACTGAATTCCGTAAGTCAGGATAGTAAAGACTTTCATCTCTGTGAAACTACTACCTAAAATTGTTATGTCATCTGTTCAATTAAATGACTTTAAGTGAGTTTAGTTACTTAAATGAGTTACATGATATTGATATATGTTCATTGGTTGTATTTTTAGATGTTTTAATGAGTGAATAAACAGCCTTTCTTTAATTGTTATTACTCTGTTACCACGATCCATCTTCGGACCTCTCATGTAGTACTGAAATACTGTTCAATGTGAATACCGTAGCAGCTTTGTACTAGAAACTGCAGTTGTTTCGAACTCGAGATGGTGAGTAAGAAGAGTGAAGGAAAAGGCTGGGAATGGTTGGAGAGGACAAAGTGGAGGAGGTATAGGGAAAGAGTGGTGTAGTCTGGCTATCGAGCGGAGTGCGGGTTGTGGGGGTGTGGCGCTGAGGCAGCAGCGGCGGTGAATTGGCGGCGAGGGCCGGCAAATCCCGGCGGTCCATTGCCGCCTCCGCCGCCCCCGGGGGCTGCCCATTGCCCGCCCGCCCTGAGTGCCCGGCACTCGCCATCAAAGGCGTCCGCCACTGGCGGGCAGGTGTCGAGCCGTGCAGCCCGCCGCCTTGACACTGTGACGTCCACTACACCCTCACAGCCTGATTATTCCGTACACTGTGTGACGTATCGCTTCATTTACACCTACACGGACGAAAATGAAAATTAGTCGCCCCTCCAACAGTTTTCCTATTACCTCAAGACTTATTAGCAGGATTTTAGAAGGTCTACTTTCCTCAAATATTATCAACTACCTCAAAGAGAACGACCTATTAACCCATAGCCTAGCCACACCTGTCGTACTACCAGGCATATTACTTATACGAGGCACTTCTAGAAAGTAAGTTCCGTTTGGTAATGAAATGAAATTGTACACAGGTGCAGAAGAAATTTTGATTGCACAAAATTCTACAACTCTTAAACTACTTTTCCACATAACTGCCGGAATTTTGTAGGCACTTGTCATAACGTTCCACAAGTTTTTGCATGCATCCTTCACAGAAGGTAGCCGCTGTGTATTCAACCATGTGGTAACAGCTCTTTATCATCGTTGAAGTGTTGACCACCAAGGACAGATTTTAGGTGTAAGAAGAGACGAAAGTCGCTAGGAGAGAGGTCCGAGATGTATGGAGGATGATCAAACAGGTCCTATTGAAATTTCCGTAAGAATTGTGTTTGAGGTGGACAACACTTCAGAGATGATGACGAGCTGAAAGAACATGTTACCACATGGTTGAATACACAGGCGGCAACATTCTATGAAAAAGGCACACAAAACCTTGTTCCATGCTATGACAATTGCCTACAAAATTTCGGAAGCTATGTAGAAAAGTAGTTTAAGAGTTGTAGATTTTTGTACAATCAATATTTTTCCTATATCTGTATCCATTCGTTTTATATAACTAAACGGAACTTACTTTCTGGACGCGCCTCGTATATAAAAGAAACAACAGTGGTCCCAGAACAGATCCCTGGGACACTTATCTGCTCCCCATTCTGACTGCATATCTCAGCCATTTTCAACATTGCTGTCTGACATTAAGAGGCGAACCAATTGTCAGCTACTTCCCATACCCCATTTTGTTAAAACTAATACAACAATATTGATTATTAAAGCAAACAAGACGCATAGTGCGAGTAACATATTATTTAATCCATCCAGTGCCTCATAGAGAAATGAGAATATTGCCTTATCAGGCCTATTGCCCCATAGTCAATATGGATTCAGAAAGAATCGTTCTTGTTAATATTATGTGATGAGTGCTATCGATAAGGGATGTCAAATATATTCCGTATTTCTAGATTTACGGAAGGCTTTTGACAGTGTACCACACAAGCGTCTTCTAATCAAATTGCGTGCTTATGAAATATCGCCACAGTTATGCGACTGCATTCGTGTTTTCCTGTCAGAAAGGAAACAGTAGGTTGTAATTCACGGTAAGTCATCGATTAGAACATAATTGACATCTGCCGTTCCCCAGGGAAGTGTTATACGGCACCCAATGTTACTTATTTTATAAACGATTTAGGAGACAATCTCAGTAGCTCTCTTAGACTGTTGGCGGATAATGCTGTCATTTATCGGTTAGTAAAGTCATCATAAGATCAAAAGGAACAGCAAAATGATTTAGATAAGATATCTACATGAAGCAAAAATTTGCAATTGACTCTTAATAATGATGACCCCGCAGTTAAGGCCAATAAGCTGAACAAACATTTGAACGCTGTAACTAACTTTGAGAACAGCTGCAACTCTTCGACGAACAGATTCTATTTCTACAAAATGTTATCAACTCTTCTACCAAAATATTCGCTTATTACCTCAGCGACGTGGGAGTTGCATATTGGGTCCCCACTGTCAGCAACAAAGCTTCTATTAATATGCAGTTATGTTCAGACATCTCGATTTTGGTATCCAAGGCAAATGCTGTAAAAAGCACACTTGAACCTATTCGGCTGTGAGGGTGTTGGCACAGTATTATATTACATTATGGCAGTGATTGTTAGTAGTATGATATTTACAGTAAACAGTTTTCGAGGATGGTCAGATACTCACTCCCATTTATCCTATCAGTGAGTGTAATATGAGAAACAGTTGAATACCACGATAGGTAAGCAAATATCATGGTGGTACCTCCCCACGCTTCACTGTACATAGCTCAAGAAGTGCCACTACTGTTCTCACACTGTCTCACTAAATACATTCATACCCCAATCCACCCTCACGCGGCATCTAAATTAATTTCAAGCTTTCTTTGAGATATGTTATGCAGTTGACAAATGTAAGTAGCTTGGTATTGGGAAATGTTAGTGTCAGGAGACGGGATCCCAGTAGACAATGCGATACTTCCTACTGAAGGGACAGCTCGTTAGTGAAACGGGAAAGCCTGGAGGCAATGTTCACCAAACTTTGCATAGTCTTTAGAAGGCGAAGACCTCCTCAGTACGAGAAAGATCTCTATAACGGGGAGTGTCCGTTCAGGACTTCACTGTCCATTCCTTACGAGCGAGGGACTGGCCGCACAGTCACTTGAAGCAGGCACCCCATTGTGCCCAGATGCTGAGTGACGGCTTCATCCCTTTATCGACAGGTGCAGCTTACTCGCCAGTGTACAGCTGGAAGGGATTTGGGTCCTCAGCAAGGACAGCCGCTTCAGTAAAAAACACGCCTCCATCCCTAAGACAGTCTATGCAGGCGACCTAATCACAAAGTCATGGTGGCATTAAAAAAAATGTGTTTAGCGTCTGCCTAGTAAGCAGGAGGCCTTGGGTTCGAATCCTGGCCACAGCATAAATTTTAATTCAATGCCTCGCCTTCAGTTCCGCATCTGTGATACATATTCAGACGAAATACGCCTCACGACAATGATTTATTATTTGGTAAATATTTACCATTTTCTTGCGACTTTTGTGATTTTTATATTACTGTTATTCTTATTTCTATATGACAAATTCAAGACCTCACACATATCACAAAACATTTATTCTCCCAATCAATCAAAAAGTTACAAGATTTTTTACTGTCACTATCTATAACAGATTGTCTAATACTCCCCAGGGCTGACACTTGAGTATTTTCTTGGAACTCAGGCTTCCGTTGCTAATTCTATTTTTGCTGAAGTCTCGTGCACAGTTTACCACGAATGTACCAGAGATCATTAAGTTATACTTCTCTCCATTACGTATAAAATGAGCTACGAGGATAACTGGGGTGTTGTGAACACCCCGCAAGACCACTAAAGTTGTAAATAAATATCACGTGATCATCTTTGCCGTACTGAGAGCTCATTTCAGTACTTTTAGTTAATGCACTAATGGATATGGAAAATGAAGACCATCAAACAAAAGTGTAAGGTAAATGTCAAGTTGTTTGGGTCATTTTGGAAGATATGTTTGTCTTTTAAACATTATAAATCATATTCTACACCGCAAGGTCTTTTCTTCGTCCTGGTGTGTCTCTGGCCTCTTGCCAACGTCAATTACATATAATATGCTCTTCAAATACAAAAAAAACACGATTAGTAACGTTCGTGGGTATGATCGCGCGGCCTCCCGCGTCGGAGATGCGAATCCTCCCTCGGACATGTTTGTAAGTGTTGTCATTAGGTTAGTTTAACTTAGTTTAAGTAGTTTGTCAGACTAGGGACTGATGACCAACGTAGTTTGGTCCCACAGAATTACAAACATTTCAACATCTTGGCCCACTTTAGGTTATGGTAGTAACACTAAACGTGGGCCTTTGCGGTTGTCTTTTGACAGCTCGAAATTTAAATGAAAGTAACGGCTTAACTAATCATCTAACACGAAAACTGAATAACCGAATTTGTAGATGAGAAAATTCTCTACAACTTTGTTCCCTTATTTTTATAATTTTTTTTATATCTCGTATCATTTGAGAGATATTAGCAAAAATAACGCAGATTTGGCACCCTCCATTGAATTAACGAAAACCAGCCGTTCGGAGATATCACGTGACATTCCTCGACAAGAACTCTCTCTGGCATACGCCATTTTGTGTTGCGTAACTGATGATTTTCTTATTCTAACTTACACGTTGTCATTTCAAAGCAATGGCGCACTGAAGAATTAACAAAAACACATCGTTCCCCGTACGATAAATGATAATCTAGTGTCTACAAAGGCCATATTAGCATCAGTTAACAACGGCCATCAATAGTACGAGATTTAAGGGCACAAGATTTGATTGTTAGCCGTAGCGTAGTGGGAAATGCGTTGGACTGTGACGCTTTTGATCAGTGGTTCGGAACCCGCTACTACCTAATATGTTTTCTCTTATTAATTAACTTTTTATTATTTAGATTATTATTTCAGTCCAACAAACTTATAAAATTATAAATCTAAAGTGGGCCGTAAAACACGTCAGTGCGCTTCTTTTTTCTTGGGTATGTGTTTCCTACTAGGGCGTGCCGAACTTCAAACAGTGTGCTTTTACCACCAGACGAATAAATTTATTTCAAAGACTGGACTACCTTGCGCCTAACACGTGCCGATCGTAAAGAGTCGAAATCACGCAGAAGGAAACTACAGAGTTGAGTCTTCGTAATTTAGCAGAATACTGTAATTAACAACGACAGGTAATTACAATTTAATGGTTGAATACGGAAAATGCTAACGGAATACAGGAAGGGCGGTGATTTTTAGTGATAACTGCGGAACCGGAGAAGCGCTCGTCGGCGCGCACACTTGGCGGAATTTATTGCTTACAGAAGGCGCGCCAGAATAAGGGAATTAAAAATTGAGCGCGGGAGGAAATGAAATCAGATTCCGCTTCCTTCCGGGAGCATCACGCTTCTCGCCGAGGAAGCTTCTCTCAGCGGCCATGATTACGTACTGCGGGCAAGAAATTCTCTAAAGCAATTTGATGGCTGCTTGTACGTCTGCACTGCCGCCGGACCCGCAGATTGAATATGAAAATTTAATAACGCAATATCACGGCTAGTTGTGTCGGAAGGGTCAGAAGCGAGAAGGGGCGGCCCGACTGCTCGCTGGCTTCTGGCGGGGGCGGGGGCGTGGTTAGGGGGGGGGAGGTTACGTCGGACGACTGCCCATCTCCGGGGCGAGTAGGGTCGGAGGTCGCTCCGAGCAACAAGTCTTAGGATCCTGACGGCTCTAAGTATAGCTCTCCACTACGGAGACCAGAAGGGCAATACAACCGTATTCCTGCTCTTCTACGACTCCATAGACTCCGCACACTGCCACTACGGCTCAATGGGCGAATAGCTACTGAATTGTAATCTATCAATGCTAATGGACAATTGACACTAAATAAAGAAAAGTGTGAAGTAATACACATGACCACTAAAAGAAATTCGCTGAACTTCAGTTACGCGATAGATCAGTCAAACCTTAAGGTTGTAGATTCTACCAAATACCTAGGAGTTACAATTACGAACAACTTAGAATGGAGAGAATACATAGAGAATATTGTGGGGAAGGCGAACCAAAGGTTACGTTTCATTGGCAGAACGCTTCAAAGATGCACCAGCTCCACCAAAGAGACTGCCTACATCACACTTGTGCGTCCTCTCCAGGAGTACTGTTGCCCCTTGTGGGACCCTCACCAGGTGGGACTGACGAAAGATATTGAGAAGGTTCAGAGAAGGGCAGCGCGTTTTTTTTATCAGTTTCGGGGGGGGGGGGGGACCGTCACGGAAATGTTGCACGAATTGGGGTGGAAATCATTAAAAGAAAGACGTTATTCATTCCGGCGTGATCTGTTTGCGAAGTTTCAATCACCGACTTTTACTTCTGAATATGAAAATATTTTGCTAGCACCCACCTACTTAGGGAGACATGACCACCCCAATAAAATAAGAGAAATCAGATCGAAAACGGAACGATTTAGGTGTTCTTTCTTCCCGTGCGCTATTAGAGAATGGAACGGTAGAGAAAAGTTATGAAAGTGGTTAATGAACCCTCTTCCAGGCACTTAAATGTGATTTGCAGAGTATCTATGTAGATGTAGATGTAGATGGATTCCCGACAGATCTGAGAATCTCTACATGTTCTCTCCTGACCTCTGTACTCAATGATAAAGACCTGGAACTTTATCACCCATATCCTTAACCTTTAACTGGGGATGTGGGGTGGTGACAGCACCCCAGTTTAAAAGTTTACTGGTATTGAGTGAAGCATGTTTTTTACAAACATGAGCGGCTTGTTACCTTCGTTCAAAGGGATGTACGTTATTGCGAAACCAATATTCGTGTTTTTAAAAGTACGCAACACTGTACACAACAATTATTAAACGCAGTAGTGCTGATAACTCCCCACCTACCTAGTAATGCGACTTTATGAGTCGAATGGTGCACATCATGGTGTCATATGTGGAGGACCAAAAACTTCTCAGAACGATGCTGGAGGAAGATTTTAATGATAAAGAAGGCGGTGAGATTCCAGAGTTTGAAGCTTCCGATGACAATAAAGAAGAAGAGCAGTGCGAACTGGAAGTGATCAGTCTCATGATGATGTTGCTCAAGATATGGCATCCTCCTTTTCAGCAACACCGGAGAGGTTTATGCTTCGTGGGCATAAAGTAACGAAATAGATGACTATACCTAAGCCTAATAACATCAGAACAGGGAAGCAAAATATAATAATTCAGCTTCCTGGTACCAAACAAATTGCTAAAAACTGCAAGACTGCTGTAGAATGCTTTTCTGTGCTCACAAATACGCAAAGAATTCGCTCAGTAGCAGATTGCTCACAACCTGTATATGCATCCTCAGGTCTTAAAAAGAGCTACAAATTCGGCTGTACCAAGATCCATCCGACCGAAGGCAACTAAGTTCTGAAACACGGAAGAGTTTATTCTAGCAGTTTAAAGAAATAAATGTACATCAGGATGATGCAAAGTTCGCCCAAGAAAGTCTGACAAAAAACAACGTAACTAACGTAACTAATTTGTGACTTTAAATCATGTGGAAATCATCTGCAGTCAATTTATTAATTCAAAATCTTCTTACAGTGATGATGAAAATGTTCAATGTGGAAATGTGATTTTTCTCTAGTCTTTTGACATGAACGATTGTTTTCAGTTATATAAATATGTTTGTTGATTTGTCTGTTAACATATCTCTATAATTTAGAAATGGTTAAAGCTTTTCATATTTGATTAATGTGAAAATAGTATGTATACGAAAATTTCAAACAATTTCACACAATTCATTGATTTATTAGTTGTGGATAGTTATTCGAGTACCTTGTTCTTAAATGGATTAATAAAAGACTAAATGCTTAGTTTATTGTATAATAAACAATTTAAGAATAAAATAGAAACCTTACTATCATACTTATGTACTGTCCTGTGAAAATCCCACGTCCCTAGTTATGAATGCTCACCTTCCCAGTTGAAGGTTAACGATATTCTTTAATAAATACATCTATAAAGTTGTTGCATATGACCCCGTAGTTAAGTTCCATAAGTTCTACAAACATTTGAACATTTTGAACATTTGTACTTCGCAGTCCACCTAAAGGTGCGTGGTGGAGGTATCTATTACAACCGCTAGTTAGTTTCTTCCTGATCCAATCCCGTATACAATGAAGGAAGAACTAATGCTTCTATTCCCGCCAAAAACTACACAACAATTGAAGAATGAAAATGGGAAACGGTTTACGGAAATGTGAAAGATTGTGAAAGATTGAATGTGCCAGAGGTCGTAAAGCAAGACAGTGTCATTATGGGTCTCCGCGAAAGTCGAAAGTGTTAGCCCCAGTATACTGAACGTTATGGTGATTCGCGTGTACGACAGTGATAGTGTCATCCTGACGCATTACGTTCCTCCACGGCAGACTGTCAATGTACATAAGTACTGTTCATTTTTGGAGCATCACCTGCAACCAGATTTGCGAAAGAAGCAGCTACATTTTCTGCGCAACCTGCCCATAATTTTGGAAGATAATGCGCAGTCCCATACAACGCAAGCTGTGGCTGCTCTGTTCGGTCTATGGGACCGGGAAATACTTTACCATCCACCATACTCCCCGGACTTAAGCCCTTGTGATTTTAATTTGATTCCGAAGACGAAGGAGTCGATTCGATAGGCAGTAGACCGTTACATTCGCACCATCAACAGAACAGGCCCTGCTAACGGTATACTACACCTTCCACATCGCTGCCAACGGTTTCTACACAACGCTAGTGACTACTTTGAAAGACAGTAAGAGGTGCAAACATATAACGCTTTTGCATCGATTGTGAATAAATAGTTGCCGCTGCTTAAGTTTCAATCCTCGTATAAGAAATGGACGGCGTAAACTCATAACGTTGCCTCATGTTCGTATACTTCTAAATTTTAATAGCGTTTTATTGCTTTCTAACTTTTTAAATGGCTCTACTTATTAACCATTCTATTTCAGTCTCAAACCCATCGGCTCCTTAAGCTCCTTTCTTATATCAATCTACTGTGCGGCCCATTCAACTGCAGTCGGTGCAACAAAGTATGATATGTGCTTTCTTTCAAGGAAACCATGCAATTACGAACTTAAGTCCATTAGACTTTTTTTTTTTTTTTTTTTTTGCGTCTACTCTTCTCGGACAATCTGTGGAGTTTCTTGATAGTGGACTAGTGGACACGGTCACCCTGTATGGGTTCGCAAAAACATCTGTTATTAATATGAAAGTTGCCACCATTTACAGATAATTTCAATATTCTGTTTTGACGCCATCACACAACTGTACTATGTATCTAGCCAATTCTCCCACCAGTTGTCAGTTATATCAAATTGTTAGAAAGACATGTTTCGGGACCAACATTATCCCATTCTCAAGATCTACAAGAAACAAGGAAAGAAGGTAAAATACGTCTTAACATTAAGATGCGAACACACGAAACAATTATCATTTCCTAGGATAAGTTACCTGCAAATTAAATAAATGCAGCATGGAGGCATTGCAATAATCTGACATGTTGTCGGTTTGAAGAACCACTCTGAACTGCCGGATAGCTGCACAGTTGTTTCAGCGATAATCTGTGAGCAGCTGCAAGTCAAAGATTACTGACGGCGTGACTCCCACGAAAGGGTTCACGTGTCTTCCAATAAAATTATTTAAGAAGGGCGCTAAGAAGTTCTGAACTACGACTGCATAGCTGAAGACCTATAATTGCCATATAAATTTTGTATATAGATGTGGCGTCTGTTCCAAAGAATAGACGTCACTTCTGATCCTGCAGTTGTTATTCTTTCATATTCACAGAATATATGACATCAACTGCTATTGGGCAAAGGTTAAAATGTGTACCCAGCCGGCATTGGAACCCTAGTCTCCCGCTTTCTACGCAGCTTGCTGACCCTTACACCACTGGGGACACAGTGATCACCGCAACTGCAAGGACTACCTAATCACGCCTCCCGTCAACTGGGAATTTGTATATGAGGGGAGGCGTGCTTAGGAAGTCCTTGCTGGTGCGGTGATCACTGTGTCCCCAGTGGTGTAGGGGTCAGTGCAACTGCCTCGGAAGCGGGGACCAGGGTTCGAATCTCGGCTGGGTACACATTTTCAGCTTTGCCCAATCGCAGTTGATATCATATATTCTGTGAATATATATATTTTGTTATTTCTCCAGGAAAACATTATTAAAATGAGCCCAGAAATGCCCTTTCGACAGTTCCGTTTTTTCTAGTACTTTACGTTCTTTCCTTGTTTAATATGGGACTTGAGAATGGGATAAGGTTGGTCTCGCAATATGTCGTTCTAAAAATTTGATATAACTGATAAATGGTGTGAGAATTGGCTACATAGACTGCTAATTTGAAGGTGCGCTAACGATGCGAAACACATTATTATTAATAGAACACTTGCAACAGAAACTCGGATCACCTGGTACTTGCCACTCACGCGAGTAGCTCTCGTGCGATAATGGCTTTCCGTGCAGTAGTTGGTAAGCGTAGCCCGGCCGTGTGGTGAGTGCCGATAACGAGAGAGAAATGGCGTGGGGTTGTCAGGGAGCGTCGCCGGCTGCCATTCAGGTGAGGGGGCTCTCGGGCTGCCAACTGTTGCGGCCGGCCTGCGTTATTGATCGACGGCCGTTTGCCGGAGAGCGTCGCGCAACTGCTGGACCGCTCTTGTATGCCTTCCGGGGGCGGAAAGTTAGGGCAGAGCGGCGAGGGTAGAGGGCGGGGGCGTCGTATTGGAGAAGCACCACTACAAGGCCCAACATACGAAGCGGGAGGTATCGGCAGGCCGACCAACATGACAGAGGCGGCGCTGCTACTGGCACTACCACCACTATACATCTACAGCTACATGGGATACTCTGCAAATCACATTTAAGTGCTTGGCACAGGGTTCATCGAACCACCATTATACTACTAATCTCCCATTCCATTCTCGAATAGCGCGCGGGAAGAAAGAGCACCTGAATCTCTCCGTTCGAGCTCTGATATCTCGTATTTTATTCTGACAATCATTTCTACCTATGTAAGTGGGAGTCAACAATATATTTTCGCATTCGGAGGAGAATGTTGCCGATTGGAGTTTCGTAAGTAGCCCACGCCGCAGCGATAAGCACCGTTGTTGTAATGATTCCCATCCCACATCATGTATCATTTCCGTAACGCTGACTTCTCTGTATCGTGACACTATGAAACGAGTGCCCTTCTTTGGACTCTTTCGATGTCCTCCGTCAAATCCACCTGATAAGGATCCCACAGTGGGCAGCAACACTCCTAAAAAGGACGGACAAGCGTAGTGTATGAGGTTCCTTAGTAGTTCTGTTGCATCTTTTAAAGGTTCTGCCAATAAGATGCAGTCTTTGGTTCGCCTTTCCCACGACATTATCTACCTGTTATTTCCAGTTAAGTCTGAAGTAACAGTAACACCTAGGTATTTTGTGGAGTATACGGCCTTCACTTTTGATTGATTTATCTTGTAAACAATGTTTAACGGATTTCTTTTCGTACTCATGTGGACGACTTCACACTTCTCATTATTTAGAGTTAATTGTTTCTGCAGTTGGTTTTAATCTTCAGATGATTTTACTAGACGGTAAAAGACGGCATCATCTGTCGTTTTACTACAGCCTACGTCAATTTAACTAATTTGTAAGTGTAATAGCGATGACCCTGCCGGCCGCGGTGGCCGAGGAGACTGAGGCGCTTCAGTCACGTCTGCACGGCCACTAGGATCGGGGGTTCGAATCCCCCCTCGGGCATGGATATTTGTGCCGTCCTAGTTCGTAAGTAGTTCATAAGTAGTTTGTAAGTTTAGGGACTGATGACGCCGTAGTTATGTCTCATAAGCTTTACAAACATTTGAATAGCGATGACCCTATCGATTTCGTTTCTTAATTACACAAACATTGACCTTTTCAGATGTTATTAATAAGTAATCATTTCCTAGACAGCAGTTTTAAAAGACAAAATTATCAGCATCTGGGGAATACTGCGTACTCGACGTGTCATGTCAGTCTTCTTTGAACTTCTTACACCTTCAAGCGTAATTCAATTTTGAATCAACTTAGAGTACCTAGTGTTTCACAACCATCCAAATACTTACGTACACGAACATATATATATATATATATATATATATATATATATATATATATATATATATATATATATATATGGGACCAAATTGAGCAGGGCATCACTCACTCGACTTACAAACTACCTAAACTGCCGGCCGCGGTGGCCGAGCTGACTGCGGCGCGCCAGTCACGGTCTCCACGGCCACTACGGTCGGGGGTTCGAATCCCCCTCGGGTATGGATATTTGTGCCGTTCATAGTATTAGCTAGTTCGTAAGTAGTTTGTAAGTTTAGGGACTGATGACCCCGTAGTTAAGTCCCATAAGATCTACAAAACTACCTAAGCTAACTTATGCTAAGGAACACTCACACACATATTCCCGAAAGACCTTCGACGGGGTGTACACGCGCACTCCGCAGCAAGGCGACTTAGACCACTCCCGTACTACTGAGTCCAGAAATAGAAAGTATTATGAACACCAATACTAGAACACGGTCACAGATCCCACTGAATGAGGTATTTAATTTCAAAATGTTTGTACAGTATATGGGACTTAACTACGGGGTCATCAGTCCCTAAACTTACAAACTAGCTAACATTAAGGACGGCACAAATATCCATGCCCGAGGGTGGATTAGAACCCCCGACCGTAGTGGCAGTGCAGACCGTGACTGATGCGCCGCAGCCCTCTCGGCCATCGCGGCCGGCCGGTATTTAATTTTATAAAATAAATTGTTGCAACACGTAATGCTGCATCTTTGCAATAATAAAGTTCCCTTCATTACTTTCAAAATTATTTCCTATCAAAGCATTTACACTTCTAATAAATTCAGTTTCATATTAAACATAATTTTATATTACTAATAATTGATCAGTAATGGTTTTCTAAAATTTGTACGACCATCACATAAATGATTGGAAACCACTGGCTTAAGCCATCAATCATTGTTTCTTGCTGTAGAACAGACCATGAACAGCAAATGTTAAGTATCATAGAAAGACATGCATTCATCTGCACATAAAGCTCTGATTTTCGTAAGGTGCTTTCAAGAAATAAGTCACAAATCTATGAGTGTCTGACCGGTGGAAAAGCTACCTTCTCTATTCCAAATATTTTCGCATAAAATTAAGTAGTAGACCTGACCTTAAAACAACACAAGAAAGCAGATAAATATTTCAACAACAAACAGTTTTGTATATAACTGCCGTATGGTTGCAGGTGACAAACTGTAAGCAAAGACCCATAGGGATGATGTAAGAAAACCAATAAACCTAACTTGTAAAACGATGTATACAAACATATATGAAATTCTTGTACATATTTATGATTAACAGCCGGCCACAGTGGCCGAGCGGGCTGCCGCGCGCCAGTCATAGTCTGCACTGACGCTACGGTCGGAGGTTCGAATCCCCCGACGAGCATGGATGTTTGTGTCGTCTTTAATATAAGGTAGTTTATAAGTAGTTTGTAAGTTTAGAGACTGATGACCCCGCAGTTAAGTCACCTAAGCTTAACAAATATTTGAACATTTTTATAATTAACAGGATGAACTTGTAATAACTGTAAAAACTAAAATATTTTCTGTTGTTCACTTTAAAGCAATAAAAAAGGACCCACTGAAGATGCCACAACTAAGTGTACATAGCAGGAAAATTTGCAGATAAAGAAAAAAAATGTTCAAATGTTTGTAAATATATCGGACCATACTGCGTGGTCATCAGCCCGTAGCTAACAAATTACTTAAACTAAGGTAAGCTAATCTCAGGACAATACACACAGCCATGACCCAGGAAGCACTCGAACCTCCAACGGCGAGAAACCGCGCACTCCGCAGCGAGGCGCCTTAGACCGGTCGGCTACTCCACCGCGGCGGAAAATTTGCAATGCTGACAGACAGCGGGAGTGAAGGCACGATTGATCCTTGTCTTTCTCTGTTAATGCAAAGCGTTCTGGCCTTTACGTACCTCACACGTGAATATCCGATTAACGACCCCCTTCCGCTTAGCGAAAAAATGTTTCCTCTTGCCGACCTCAGGAAGAAAGCCGACTTTGCACGAACAGTAATCCCTGGTCGGTTGTTTCGCCAAAGTTAAAAACTTCCCCCCCCCCCCCCTCTTCCTTTCTGCTCTGACCCACTCTTTTATTTTATTTTTCTTTTTATTTTCCTCCTCCTCCCCTACTCTGCAGGCCGAAAGAATAAGGAACAAGAGCAGAGGTCCGGGTGGCGAGGCCGTGCCGCTTTCTTCTCCAATTAATTACGACGTCACAAAGACTTCCACTGCGAGCTATGAGGATGTAAAAGTTGGCCAAAGAATGGAGCCGTGGAGAGATTACTCGGGCGCCAGCGCCGGCGGTTGAAACTGCGAACAAGCAAGGCTGCCGGCACACGGGCAGAGGGGTAGGCCGATCAGCTTTGCTGGCGCGCCAGCCGTTCGCACTCGGCCGTTTCTCTGGCTACTTTGTGTGTGCCACACGCGCGATGCCGTCGTATACGGAAGGCAGCTATCTTCTAGCATTATTCCAGTGCCATAAACGTTTTACAGCATTTGATATAATTATTGATATGGCTGTATATTCTAGGTTAATTGATCATTTCAGTTCACATAACTCCCATAAATAGTAAAATTGTGTGTTTGCCTTTGTAACTTATAAAATAATAGGTGACGGGAAATTTTAATGGGGTAGGTAAACACAAGAAATTTTACACTTTCTGCAGAGCTATGAACATAATTTATTGTATCATTTTCCAAAGAGTTACCCCACAAAGATATATATTTTTAATGAAACAATAGTTTTTTCTATGGTGTATTGGATTCGTTTAAACCAGCTGCGTCCAAATCAATTTAAACTACATTCTTATCACTGTTAGCTTGGGAGCTACAACCCTTCAAATTTCCGGGGGCGGAGGCTGCCCTAGCGACTGGCCGAGTGGCTATCCCCTGGGGCACGGCCCACTGTCTCACCACCACCAGCCAGTTAGCTACGCTGTCGTAGCCTCCGCCCCCTAAACTTTGAAGGGTTGTAGCTCCCAAACTAACAGTGATAGGAATGTAGTTTAAATTGATTTGGACGCAGCTCTTTTCAACGAATCCAATGCACCAGAGAAAAAACTATATTTCCATTAAAAAATTATATCTTTGTGTTGTAACTCTTTGGAAAATGATACAATAAACTATGTTCATATCTCCGCAGAAAGTGTAACATTTCTTGTGTTGACCTACCGCATTAAAATTTCCCGTCACCTATTATTTTATCAGTTACAAAGACAAACACACTTATATATATGATAACGTGCCAATCAAGACATCACCAACAATTCCTTCCTTCAGTTGCGCCAAGTGGCGGTGAATCGAGGAAGTACAGTACATACTAACGAAACAATTGGGTATTTTGACAATTGTCTGCACGAATTATTTTAATTTACATTTAAAGTGAAATACTAAAATGAGCTCTAACATAGAAATCAAGCGTTTCTGGAGACATGTTTACGTAACATATTTTCTTTCTTTGTGTGTGAGGAATATTTCCTGAAAGTTTGGCCGTACCTTTTTGTAACACTCTGCATATATGTATATACATGTCTGTGTGTGTATGTAACACTACATTTAGATTCACTATATATATATATATATATATATATATATATATATATATATATATATATATATATATATATATATATATATATATATATATGTGTGTGTGTGTGTGTGTGTGTGTGTGTGTGTGTGTGTGTGTGACTTAATACTATGTTAGCTGGCAGAACGCATAGAAGATGCAACAGTTCTACTAAAGAAACTGCCTACACTACGCTAGTGGGTCCTATTTTGTTGTATTGCTGCGCAATGTGGTGGGACTGACGGACGATTTAGAAAAAAATTCAGAAAATTCTGAGAAGAAATATTCATTTTGTGTTACCTCGATATAGGGGAGAGCGTGTCACGGAAATGATGCACGAGTTGGGGTGGAAATCATTAAAAGAAAGGCGCTATTTGTTGCGACCAGTTCTATTTGGGAAATTTCTTTCACTAACCTTCTCTTCAGATGTAAACGTATATTGTTAGCACCCACCCACATAGGGAATCATGATAATCATCATAAAATAAGAGAAATAAAATCGAAAACAGAAATATTTAGGTGTTCCCCGCGAGCTATGATGTGATGGAACAATAGAGAATTATCATAAAAGTGGTTCGATGAACCTTCTGCCATGCACTTCAATGGGACTAGTAGATGTAGATCAGTCGTTAATATGTACAGGGTGAATCTAAATTCGCGCACTCGGGCTTCGCAGCGCAGTTCCTCACATGCTATAAATTAACAAATGTCTCTCAGAAAATTTCATCCTGCGCATATTTCCGCCAGTAAATGGACGTCAAAGACTGAGTGTTCCATACGTCATTGTGTTTCATAATTACACCAAAAACCTGATAAGGGATGTATTAGGCGTCTTGAGGGAGAAAACTAGCATGGAAACCCATGCCAGAAAACGCCATTTAACGACACTACGGAGATTCCAAATTACAGGCACCAGCTCTTCCGATCACCAGTCAGAATTAAACTCGGCGATTATAGGCATGTTTTCATATATAGGAGGGAGAGGAGTAGGCGGAGGTGGAGACGGACAGAAAGGGGAGGAAGGAGATGGACAGAGAGAGGGCAAAGTAGGAGACAGAGAATGAGAGGGGAGAGGAGAAGGAGAGAGGAGAGAGGGATACATACAAGTGAAAGGAGATGAACAGTTGGAGGCGGAAGAGGAAATGAACAAAAACAAATTTCAAACGTTGCTTGCACAAATATTTCTTCTGCGGCGCCAATGCGCCGTGTACCATCTTGTTTTGAATAAACATACGAAAATGTCCACAAAACTGGCTAAAGTGTAGTCGGTCGTCTCCTCTGTTACCCCGTTTTTAGGTCAGCTACGTCGAAAGTTCAACACTTTCTATATTATCGAAAATAACTGGTAGAAGCACAGCTTTAGCCCGTGGAGACCAAATGAGGACCGTTTCTAGCAATATTCATTTACCAATAACAATTCAATGCCTTCAGACATATACTGTTTTATTGTATCAAAGATACAATTCAACGCTTCTCTCTATATTCAATATCTTCAATATTCACTTAAACTCGAGTTTGATTTCACAAAACAAGGAGGCGGAAAAAACAGAGAAATTATTATAGTGGGAAGTGTTCAGGGTCGTTGCACTATGTTCTGAAAAACTTGTCGATTTGGTTACCCATGCCTGTTGGCAGGTGAGAGAATGAATCATAATAACTGATTAAAAGTTGCGAAAGTAAGACGGAAATTAATAGTTAGAAATTAGTCTCATATTCCGGATTGTTCTGAAGAAATAGTTTCATTCCCGTTATTGTGTGAATTTCCGCTCATGCAAATGTCAAACAATACCGAATCAATGTGATACAAAAATTCTCCTCTGTTTTTCATGGTACGTACGTTTAATTAAAATTTTAATTAAACGAAGCTGCACAGAAAATGAAACACCTATTACAAACTGAGACTAAGCGAAAAAGAACCTTAGCTTAGTCGACTACACATGAAATATTTCAAATACGATTTTACGTTCTTTTTACTGCGAGCATCCAATTCGTTTGGAACTTATTTCAAACCAAAACAATATTTTGCCCTTTGATCCGCTATCGCAGTGGACACCGTCATATGTTTACTGGTGGCAAATATTTCATACTGTTACGTGCTGTTTGAGTAGTTTACACTTATGAAAATGATTATGGTGATACACGCTGTGTTTGTGTAAGAAGCTTCAGGGAGCTGTGTTGCTTGTAGCCTTCATCCTTTACAGGTTTCACAGATGAGGGTGATGAAAATCTGCCGGCCGCGGTGGCCGAGAGGACTGAGGCGCTCCAGTCACGGTCTGCACGGCCACTGCGGTCGGGCGTTCGAATCCGCCCTCGGGCATGGATATTTGTGCCGTCCTTAGTGTAAGGTAGTTGATAAGTAGTTTGTAAGTTTAGGGACTGGTGACCCCGTAGTTAAGTCCCATAAGCTTAACAAACATTTGAACATTTGATTAAAATCTGTTTACTGTTGAAAACTGTTTGGTTTCTCGCCTTCCACAGCGCGTTCTAAGAAATGTAACAAACTCTAACGAAATGTCTAGCGATCCTGTGATTATCTCCAAAGCGCCGTGTTTACATGTCAGAACGTTTTCTTCTGATGCACGGAGTATCGATTAAATTCAAAGACATTATTTATATTTCTGCCGGAATCGCTAATGATTTCTACTGTACCAACCTACGAACACTTATACTTCACAGGAGTCATTAAAGAGGAGCATACTTTAATAGGCACAATATTTTCCAACTTTAGGTATAGTATGTGCAGACTTACACGGATACGTATTTACATTGTATGATCAGCGACCTTTTTGTTATACGTAGGTGATTCGGAAACTTCCGGTCTCTTAAGTCATATGATTGAGTGGCGCTGACACGCGGAATGGCAGTGCGGTTGTGGGGGCCATGTCTGGGATTACGTGACAACTCCCGACGGAGGTTCCAGTCCTCACTCGGACATGCGTCTATGTGATGTTCTTATGGTAGGTTTAATTAAGATTGCATGCTTATGGAATGTCGCCCCAATTGTGCGATCGGATTCACGATTTCCTATCACAAAGGACACAGTTCGTAGTAATTGACGGTAAGTCATCGAGTAAAACAGAAGTGATACCTGGCGTTCCCCAGGGAAGCGTTATAGGTCCCCTACTCTTCTTTGTGTTTATAAACGATTTAGGAGACAACCTCAATAGCTTCCTTAGACTGTTCGCGGATGACGTTGTTGTTTATCAATTAGTGAAGTCAACAGAGGATCAAAAGGAAATGTAAAGAGATATAGACGTAACTTCTACGAGGTGCGAAAATTGGCAATTGACACTAAATAAAGAAAAGTGTGTAGTAATACACATGACTACTGAAAGAAATCCGCTTAACTTCAATTACACGACAATTCAGTCAAACCTTAAGGACGTAAACGCTAGCATATACCTAGGAGTTACATTTAGGAACAACTTAGGTTGGAGGGAATACATTGAAAATAATGTGTGGAAGGCGAACCAAAGAACGCTTCGAAGCTGCAACAGCTCCACCAAAGAGACTGCCTACATCACATTTGTGCGTCCTCTCCTGAGTACTGTTGCCCAGTGTGGAAACGTCACCAGGTGGGACTGACGGAAGACATTGAGAAGGTTCAGAGAAGGGCAGCTAGTTTTGTTTTATCACGTTACAGGGGGCAAAGCGTCACGGAAATGTTGCATGATTTGAGGTGGAAATCATTAAAAGTAATACGTTATTCGTTGCTGCGAAATCTATTTACGAAATTTCAATAATCGACTTTTACTTCTGAATGTGAAAATATTTTGCTAGCACTTACCTACATAGGGAGACATGACCACTCCAACAAAATAAGAGAAATCAGATTGAAAACGGAACGAACGGAACGATATTAGAGAATGGAACAGTAGAGACAGGTTATGAAAGTGGTTAATGAACCCTCTGCCAGACACATAAATGTGATTTGCTGAGTATCGATGTAGATGTTTCAGTAGTTTGTAAGCCTTGATAGCGATGACCACAGTAGTTTCGTCCAATAGGTTTTCAAATATACACTCCTGGAAAATGAAAGAAGAATACAATGTATTCGTCGACCGAGTAGACGATAATTTCATTGACACAAACATTCGTTAGGATGTAAACAATACAAGATCACACAGGCAGAACCATACAGACGTGAGTACAGTCAGCAGAGCGTGCTCAATGTCGTACGGTGTATATCCTCTTTTTGTAGCAATACAAGCTGTAATTCTTCTATGGAGACGATCGTAGAGGTGCCGAATGTGGCCTGCCATGCAATTTCCATCTTATGCCTCAGTTGGGCCACATCTCGTACCGCTCTTACAGACCGCCCAACTTGCCGTTTCATGACGTCCCAGACATGCTCGGTGGGGGACGGATCTGGGGATGGTGCTGGCCAGGGTAGTTGACGTACACATTGAAGAGCTCGTTGGCTGGTACGGGATATACTGGGTGATCAAAAACTCATTATAAATTTGAAAACTTAATAAATCAGGGAATAATGTAAATAGAGAGGTAAAAATTGAGACACATGCTTGGAATGACATGCGATTTTATTAGAACCAAAAAAGAAATAAATAAATGTTCAAAAATGTCCGACCGGCGGCGCTTCATCTGATCAGAAAAGCAATAATTAGAATAACAAATTAAGATAAAGCAAAGATGACGTTCTTTACAGGAAGTGCTCAATATGTTAACCAAAATTCGTCAACAATAGCTGTAGTTGAGGAATAATGTTGTGAACAGCATTGTAAAGCAAGTCCAAGAGTTGTGGTGAGGCATTAGCGTCGTATGTTGTCTCTCGGCTTTCATTTGCGAAAGGAATTTCTGCTAATGTGCATCTCCACCATAGAATTATATTTTAGTGAATTATAGGCTGTGGGGAAACCGTAGACGAAAACAAACGAATCATTTATGATGTCGTACCGAAGTATGTTAAAAATTAGAGGGTGTAGTTGGGTACGAAATGGGTAGATGCTCCGAGGAGTCGATGAAGAACAGGCCGTTACATATACTTCATTTTAGTTGTGATTTCCGACGCTTGTGTGCTACGTATTATGATACCAATAAAGAAAGGGCATACCTTGATAACTGTGTTGGCGTAATGTTGCTTATAGCCGGCCGCGGTGGCCGAGGAGAATGAGGCGCTCCAGTAACGGTCTGCACGGCCACTACGGTCGGGGGTTCGAATCCCCCCTCGGGCATGGATATTTGTGCCGTCCTAGTTCGTAAGTAGTTCATAAGTAGTTTGTAAGTTTAGGGACTGATGACCCCGTAGTTAAGTCCCATAAGCTTAACAAACATTTGAACATTTTGAACATTTGTTGCTTATATATGCAATCAGTCTTACATGTATATCTACATATGTACTACTCACGTCACTGTGTTGCAACTGCAGGCTGAAGTAATTTTCGTCTTCCTGTCCCATTCTTGAGCGATACGGAAGAAGAAATCTGTCTTTCTGCACACCCCTCCTACCTCTCACCCACACATTTGTAAGTCGAAAATTCTCTCATTTTATACTTGTGACGGTCATGCAAGGTATAAGGAGCTCGTTGATTCTTGATGAAAGAGGGTGCTTGGAGGTGCGAGTGAAAAATTCTCCGTATCGAACGGGTTTTTGTCATACCGCGCCCCAGTGGACCTTTTTTCGACGGTTTTGATGGAAGTACCATTGTTGATAAAGGTATCTTATATAGGCTCCGTGTGAAAGTCTTTTCCATAGCCCTAATATTCGAATCGTGTGAAATGCTGTTATTTGTTCGCTGCTTGAGACAGCCGAAGGGGGGAATGTACCCAAATATTTGTGCATAAAACTTCTCTTACGACCATCGTATTCAGTATTCTATGTCCATTCCTACACGCGAAATTTAGAATGTTTGCCTGTAAATCTGTTATTCATTTTTTACGGCGTTGTCATTCAAAAACAGCTTACAGCAGCCTAATCGCCTGGAAGGAAAAAGCAGTTGTTCGGATAAAGTTTCTTTGATAAATATCTCCAGGAATGGTGGCAGAACGTAGATATTCTCCAACGTTTGGACAAGACATCACAGATTTTCAGAAAAAAAAACCACTAACAATAATAAACAGACTAAGCAGAAATTAAAAGTTTTAATGAAAACATAGGATCGACAGAAGATATTCTACAACAGCACAAGACACTGTACTTCATAATGATAGCTGCGGTGGAGTGGTCGAGCGTTTTAAGGCACCTTGCTGCTGAGCGTGCGGTAGCTCGCCGTCAGGGTTCGAGTTCTCCCTCGACACGTGTGTTTGTGTTGTCCTTAGCATAAGTTACATCAACTTAGTTTAAGTAGTCTGCAAGCCTAGGACTGATGGCCAAGGTAGTAAGTCCCTTAGATTTACAAACTCATTCGACAATGATAAAGAGCACATATTGCTCGTTACTGGTGACCTACGTATACTGCATGATAACTGAGAGTATTGAAACTAGCCGAAATAAATACCAGTACCACATCACTACAGAGCAGGAAAAGAGAGAGAAACTACAGAATTACATAGAAAACTTCAGAAGATTATACAATAATCCATCCGTATCGAGTTATCAACTTTTAAACAATTGCAGCACAAAAGTAACAAGCACAATCACACTGATATGAAGATGATAGTAACAAAAGACAATACTAAAGATAAACTGTGTTTGTATACTATAGCAGCGTTAGTTCTCGGCGTTGTCGGGTGTGTATTTGTTCCTTTGTTATGTTTGTCCATCTTCTTCCCTCTTTTTTCAATCGCCTTCTTACCCTACTCTCCATTAATTTCAATTTCGTTTTAACTCAGCTCAATGCTTATGACATATCTCCTTAATTATATTTCCTTTAAAAACATAGTTTTCCTGGCTAATATAGTGGAATATTAGAAAACATGCTGCGAACTGTGTTTCGATTTAATTTGGTAATAGTAATGTGACAGATTACCACTTCATGATAATGTGGAGGATCTTCTTATATATATATATAGTTTTTCTTTTTGACGTCATTTCCCCTGAATTATATGTCATACTAGGATACACTTCGAAAGGTACAATCAATTCTATATGTTTATACTATATGAAAATTCGTTGCTAATAGAATGAGCAGTACGCACGTAATAAATCGAAACTTCGTGCATTAGGGGGTGGCTTTTCATGAACCATATCGTTTAAGACCTCATATCTGATTAACAACGTGTAGTACTATAATACAATTACAGTGGTTGTTGTTATGGTCTTCAGTCCGGAGACTGGTTTGATGCAGCTCTCCACCCTACTGTATCCTGAGTAGGCCTTTTCATCTCCTCATAAGAACGGCAACCCACATCCACTTGAATCTGCTTACTATACGCGTCTCTTGGTCTCCCTCTGCGATTTTTACCCCCACACACTTCCCTCCAATGCTAAATTTACGATTCCTCCATGTCTAAGAATGTGTCCTACCATGCGATCCATTCTTTTAGCCAGGGTATGCCAAAAATTCCTTTTCTCACCAATTCTGTTCTGTACTTCTTCATTGGTTATGCGATCTACCCACCTAATCTTCAGCATTCTTCTGTAGCACCACATTTCAAAAGCCTCTATTTTCATCCTGTCCGCACTGCTTATCGTCCATGTTTCACCCCCATACAAGGCAACACTCCACACAAATGCCTTCAGAAAAGACTTCCTTACACTTACATTAATATTCGATGTTAGCAAATTTCTCTTTTTCAAAAATGCTTTTCTTCCCATTGCCTTTCTGCATTTTATATCCTCTGTACTGCGACCATCACATGTTATTTTACTACCCAAGTAACAAAACTCATCTACCACCTTCATTGTTTCGTTACCTAATCTAATTCCTTCAGCATCGCCTGATTTTCTAAGACCGCATTCCATTATTTTTGTTTTGCTCTTGTTAATGTTCATTTTATACGCTTTCTTCAACACACTGTCCATTCCATTCAACTGCTCTTCCAGGTCCTTTGCTGTCTCTGACAGAATTACAATGTCATCAGCAAAACGCAATGTTTTTATTTCTTCCCCCTGTACTTTAATCCTTATTCCAAATTTTTCCTTGCTTTCCTTCACCGCCTGCTCCATGTACAAATTGAATAACATCGGAGAAAGGCTACAACCCTGTCTTACTCCCTTCCCAACTGATGCTTCCCTTTCATGCCTTTCGAGTCTAATAACTGCGGTCTGGCTTTTGTACAAGTTTTAAATAACTCTCCTTTCCCTGTATTTTACCCCTGATGACTTCAGAATTTGAAAGAGTGTATTTCAGTCAACATTGCCAAATGCTTTCTCCAAATCTACAAAAGCTAGAAATGTAGGTTTATCTTTCCTTAATCTATCTTCTAAGATAAGACGTAAAGTGAGTATTGCCTCCCGGGTTCCTACGTTCCTCCTGAATCCAAACTGATCTTCCCCGAGGTCAGCTTCTACCAGCTTTTCCATTCTCCTGTAGATAATTCGTGTTAAAATTTTGCAACCATGACTTATCAAACTGATGGTTCAGCAATTTTCACACCTGTCTGCGCCTGATTTCTTTGGAATGGGGATTATTACATTTTTCTTAAAGTCTGAGGGCATTTCGCCTGTCTCATACATCCTACACACCAGTTCAAACAGTCTTTTCATGGCTGGCTCTCCCAGAGACTTTAGTAGCTCTGAGGGTATGTCATCTACTCCTGGGACCTTGTTCCCACCTAGGTCTTTCAAGGCTCTGTCAAATTCATCTCTCAGTATAGTATCTCCTATTTCATCTTTATCTACTTCCTCTTTTCACTTCCTACAACATCGTCTCTAAGTTCATTTCCTTTGTAGAGCTGCTCTATGTACTCTTTCCACCTTTCAGCTTTCCCTTCTTTGCTGAGAACTGGTTTCCCACCTGAGTTCTTGATATTCGTAGAGTTGCTTTTCTTGTCCCCAAATGTCTCTTTTATTTTCCTGTAGGCGGTATCTACTTTTCCCCTTCTTATACATTCTTCTACAGATTTGCATTTTGCTTCTAGCCACTCCTGCTTAGCCATTTTGCACTTCCTGTCAATCTCATTTTTAGTCGTCTGTACTCCATTTTGCCTGTTTCATTTACTGCATTTTTATATTTTCTCCTTTCATCAATTAAATTTAGTATTTCCTGTGATACCCAAAGATTTTTTGTAGGTCTTGCCTTTCTACCTATTTTGTCCTCTGCTGCCTTCACTATTTCATCTCTCAATGTTACCCATTCCTCTTCTACTTTTTTATTTCCCCCTGTCTTCTGTCTGTTGCCTAAATCTCCCTCTGAAATTCTCCAGAACTTCACTTTCCTTCAATTTATTTTCCTACCTTTCTGCAGTTTTTTTTCAGTTTCAGCCTACAGTTCATGACTAACAAGTTATGGTCAGAGTCTATATCTGCCCCTGGGTACGTCTTGCAGTTTATAACCTGGTTCCGGAATCTATGTCTTACCATTATAAAATCTGTCTGATACCTTCCGGTGTCTCCTGGTCTCTTCCATGTATACAACCTTCTTTTCTGATTCTTAAACCAGGTGTTTGTTACGATCAAATCATGTTCCGTGCAAAATTCTACCAGACGACTTCCTCTTTCATTCCTCCTGCCCAGTCCATATTCACCTACTATTTTTCCTTCTCTTCCTTTTCCTACTACCGAATTCCAGTCTCCCATCAAAATTAAGTTTTCTTCTCCCTTAACTGTGTGAATAATTTCCTTTAGCTCCTCATATACTTCTTCGATCTCCTCATCATCGGCAGAGCTAGTTGGCATATAAACCCGTACTACTGTTGTCGGTGTTGGCTTCGTATCTATCTTTACAATGATAATGCGATCACTGTGCTGCTCATAGTAGCTTACCCGCATTCCTATTTTCTTATTCATTATCAGTCCTACTCTTGTGATACCCCCAACTGATTTTGTATTTATAATCCTGTACTCACCTGACCAGAAATCATGTTCATCCTGCCACCGAACTTCACTAATCCCCACTATATCTAACTTCAACCTATCCATCTCCCTTTTTAAATTTTCTAATTTTCCTACCCGATTAAGGGATCTAACATTCCACGCTCCGATCCGTAGAATGCCAGTATTGTCTTTCATAATGACAACATCCTCCTGAGTAGTCTCCGCCCGGAGATCCGAATGGGGGACTATTTTACCTTCGGAATATTTTACCCGAGAGGATGCCATCATCATATTTCCATACAGTAGAGCTGCATGTCCTCGGAAAAAGTAATGGCTGTAGTTTCCCCTTGCTTTCAGCCGTTCGCAGTAAATGTGTGGCAAAGCCACATTAGCTGATGTTACAAGGCCAGCTCAGTCAATCATCCAGACTGTTGCCCCTGTAACTACTGAAAAGGCTGCTGCCCCTCTTCAGAAATCACACGTTTGTCTGGCCTCTCCACAGATACCCCTCCGCTGTGGTTGCACCTACGGTACGGCTATCTGCATCGTTGAGACACAAAAGCCACCCCACCTCGGCAATGTCTGTGGTTCATGGGGGTGGATTACAGTGGTATGAGCTAATAATGCCTGTAAAATGTCTCGCGAATGCAACAAACAGTTTACATGTATTAAATTGTTACGTCGTGTAAAATACCGTAGTGTTACTGAACGAACAGAAAAAAAAAATTTGTGAGCGATAAACTTTTTTTTTCCTTTTTTAATTTTGTTAGGGTTGTTAAGGAGAAAATTGTCTTAAAGGTTTGAAATTGCCTATACAGTTTTCTATACGTCGCTAAGTGCTCTCTTTTTCTAATAGTGGAAGAATAAAGTCTTAGTATTCACGCAGAGCATAAATCACTTTTATATATTTGTAACTTTTCTTACCTGAAAAACTTTGTTCGCGGGGCCACATTGACCAGTAACCATATAAAGGTGCGCCAGTTCATGTAATCGAAACAACCGTCTATGTTAATCTCTGAGTGATAGCAGAGGAAGTGGAGCCCAAAATCTGGTTTGTTCAAACATGAATGTTCAAATGTTTGTAAAGCTTATGGGACTTAACTGCGGCGTCATCAGTCCCTAAACATACAAATTACTTATGAGCTAGCTTATACTAAAGACGGCACAAACATCCATGCCCGAGGGGGGATTCGAATCCCTGACGGGGAACGGCTTCAAGCATCATAGCATAGTGCCTCAATGAGCTCGGCCGCTCCACCGCGGTAATCCGGTTTGCAGATGTGCTAAAGTTGCATAGCGAAAAGTTAACAGAAGAACAACGGTTGACATAAAATTGCTACATACTGAAAACTGAGTAATTATAAATAATCTCAGAAGTCCGTTCCGGTTGTTGAAGGATTAGCCGCTGATGTATCAACGTTGCCCGGGGTGCGCCCGATTGCGGTTTTTGTTTTTTATCTTGCTGTCGCAATCTTCGGGGAGGCTCCTTCATGGAGAGGTGAACGACTCGCGCACTGTCCGACGCCCAAATATCTCGGTGTCATACTGGACCGCACACTGACCTATAAACATCATTGCAGTGCCACAAGGGAAAAAGTCTCAGCGAGAAACAACATAATCAGGAAATTAACTACCGGATCCTGGGGTGCAAACCCAAAAGTCCTGAGATCCTTAGCCCTTGCGCTTAATGTGTCAGCTGCGGAATACGCCGCTCCAGTATGGAGTTCGTCAACACACGCGAGAAAAGTTGACACCGCGGTGAATGAAATGGCACGGATTGTGACTGGGTGCCTGAAACCAACACCAGTACACAAGATGTACTTAATTATGGGGATCGCACCGCCCAATGTACGACGTGAAATTGCTGCCGAAGCTGAAAAAACGAAGCAAGAAAAGGACATGCGTCACCCTCTATATGGACACCAGCCTGCTGACCGACGGCTTCGTTCGAGGAAGAGTTTCCTGTCATGTACCCGAGCACTGGAAGGGTCGGCCGCAGAAAACCGTATTGCAAGGTGGGAAATGGATTTGAGAGGCCCGTATGAAGCAGCAAAAGAAGAACTGGCACCTGGTGGAGACCTGTCACACACAGTCTGGAGAACCATGAACCGTATGAGGGTAGAAGTGCCAAAGTGCAAGACAAACATGCAGCGATGGGGCTTCCTAAAAGAGAATGAGAACACTCTGTGTCTTTGTGGTGCTGTACAGGATCCTCAACACCTGCTTATCTGTCCATATTTAGAAAAGCCCTGCACAATGGAAGACTTGTGGGAGGCTAACGACAAAGCCACATTGGCTGCTAATTTTTGGAAGTTAGAAGTCTAGTTCCGGACACGGGAAAGTAAGTAAGTAAGTATTATAAATAATAAAGATTCTCTAATAAAGACTTATCACGACACTACAGCATAATACACTACACCGCTGTGGGGAACCTCTGCACTTGAAAGAAAAAATGGAGTATAGCTAGGCAGGCCTTCAAGGTGCCATAAAATTATTAGTACCTTAGCTCCCATTTTCTTTGTTTTCGATAATTTATTGTATGCTGATATTTTAAAATTGTCCAGTGGCATATTAAAAAGTGGTGGTGTTAGTTAATAGCTCATCAAGCAGTGAACTATGATTTTTGTTTCCAAACATCCATGTCTCCAAAAATGTTCAAATGATTGTACAGCTTATGGGACTTAGCTACGGGGTCATTAGTCCCTAAACTTACAAACTACTTATGAACTACTTACGAACTAGGACGGCACAAATATTCATGCCCGAGGGCGAATTCGAACCCCCGACCGTAGTGGCCATGCAGACCGTGACTGGAGCGCCTCAGTCTCCTCGGCTACCGCGGCCGGCATCCATGTCTCCCAGTAGTTAGTGTGATGGAGCAATTTTATATTACTTTTAGAGTATGTCTTGCCTCCATACCTAAGGCCTAAGTGTGACTGACTGCCTTATGCAGGAACTGGCTTCGATTTTCGATGCTCTCAAGGGTTTTTCGTTGGTGGAAGGATGGGAATAGGGTGTACTCAAGCTCTTGAGGCCAGCTGCGTAGCTCCTTGACCGATAGTAGAGGTCTCAAGTCAAGAAACCCGACTACGACCGGCAGAGTCGTGTGATTACTACCAACCCCAATACCGCATCCAGTAACGCAATTGGCAGAAGATGACATGGGAATACGTCGGTCCTAGTTGGCCCATCTAGAACTTAAGAATTCGTCCTAATAAGGAGGTCGTTGTAATGTTTTTTCTATCATCATAGGGTTCGCCAGTCCGTTTTGTTTACTATAGCGGTTCCCTAATGAATAATGCCGCGGGTAGGCTTTCAGAGTGTACGAGCACCCCAGAAATAATCTGCAAACACATAACCAAGTTATTATACAGCTTCATTATCGAGCTAACAATTGACAGTGTGTGTTTACCTCCAGCTTGATACCAGTCAGAACTATCGTATCTGCAAGTCTTAACATACCTGCGTCGCTGCAGTAAAAAATAACAATAATAGCGAAATACATGTCATTTCCCGGTAATTTATTTCTATTTTGTATTAGTTTTACATCACCACTACCACCATAACCTGCATCTCTTTTTCCACTTTCCCTTCCTTCTCCCTCTGTCTTTCTCTTCCCCACTTTCGCGTCTACTGACCTGTCTCTCTTCATCTGCTCTTCCCGCTGTATCTAAATCCTCCTAAAACTCCCCCTCGTCCTACTTCATCTCCTTCTCTTCCTGTTCCTCTATCCAACCCAGTTGTCTCTCTTTTCCTCATTCTCCTCATCTCACAATCTCACATTCCATCTCGTGTGCCCCCCCCCCCCCCCCCCTCCATAGCACTGATCATCCAGCCTTACAACTCGGAAGTGTTGGAGCCAGTTAGTGTCCAATAGAATCGGAGCTTACCGAAGAATACATTAAAACAGGATGACGTACGGCCCACTAATCGTTGCTAGACCAGATGAACTTCAGTAATAAGTGGTAGCATGGACGGCTATATTTCAACATCCACCAGAGCTATTCTTTGCCGAGGCATGTAGCAGCGGTTACAGCCAACATTGACGGGAACACACCATTTCGCTTCATTTAGGGATATATTTTCAATTGTTTGGTCTTTATACAACGTGTTGCCTCCCAAATAAAATAAGCTCTGATATCTCCTGGCTGTCTTAGTATTGGATTTTTGGTGACCAAATGGAGGGGAGAGAAACAGACTGTGGTGATGAATATTCTATCAGGGCGCACGACATCAAGGTCTATAGCGCTCGGACGAAAATAACAACACACACACACTCACAGAGAGAGAGAGAGAGAGAGAGAGAGAGAGAGAGAGTATTAGGTGATTCACTGAGGTATAGCACTAACGTTTTTATCGTCATAGGATCTGAATCCATTATCCAAAAACGAATTTATATAATGCGAGGGTGAGTCAGTAAATAAGTCGCAAACATGCCAGTATTGCATGCTGGCTAGGGATATTTCTCTGCCATTACGACACATCCGTCTTAAAGGTTGTAGCAGCTTAAAGAACCAAATAAAGTTAAGCTCAAGAGCATCACTTACAAGATACAAACGCTGCTACATAAGGCGAGCCCCGGAGCGAGGAGGGTTAAGTCGGGCCAGTCTTCCTTGAAACCATTCTCTAATAGGCTTCCACGAGACTGCATAGACTGTGGGTCGCGACATACAGGGACCTATTGTACTTCCGACAGACACGTGACAGAAAAAAAGGACCACATAGTATGCTAGCGCGCCGTTTAAATAGGGGCATACCGAAACAACAACACCCCCACCTCCTCCTCTTCCTCTAAAATTTCCGCATTGTTTACGTCAACCGCAAACTAGGCTACCTTAAAGCCCTGGTCTCCTCTCTCCTTACCGATCCCTGGTCTCTGCCACACCTCCACCGCTGTATTCTCCGGTCTGCACCTACACAAGCTCCACATCCTATCCAACGTGAACTCCGTCACTTCCCCCTCCTGGATGATTTCCTCCGTCCTGACATTTACCCATCCTACAAGCTCTTATCCTAACCTAACCCCCCTTCCCCTGTTTAGGTGTTCCCACCCCCTCCCATCCTCTCAGGATTCCCTACACTTTATTCCCCCCTCCCTCCCCCCAAAACGAACCAGTGCTCCCACTTCCCCTCCTCTCATCCCGCCCTGTTGGTCCACCCCCTCGCCTTCAGTGTTTTTTGTGACATAGACTATCAGAGTTCCGTGTGGTCGTCAACTGTATGTGTGCCCTTTTTAAAGTGTTGCGCCCGACGACTCCGAGAGAAACGCCTGCTTTTTGTAAGTGTTCATCTGTGCTTCAGTCTTTCGGTTTGTTCAATGTTCCTTTTTTATCACTGTAGTTAGTTATCAGATTTTTACCATTCTTTTTTATCACTTAGCCAGACGAGATTTTTAATTATTACCAATACTGTCTCCATTTCCATATGTTAAATTCTTCTTTTATAGTCTCCATTTTATTTGTACATTTCTCATACTGATAACAATGAGGTTCTCTGGGTTTGAAGAGCGCCATTTAAGCCGCTGCCAGCCTGCACCCCCTCGGGACTTTAAAATACAATAAAAGAAAACTTAACAGCAACACAGCCTAGATAAAAGGCCTCACAACAACCCGTGTGACATCACATCGACCAGGGCGTCACCGCCAGCTCAGTGGCTGGCCGCTGCGTGGTAGTGTGACAGTGAGCTGTGCCAACATCGTTTAGAGACAAGTCTTCACAACTAGTCCGTGTCACGTCACACCGAGAGCCCGCGAACGCTAGCTAAATGGCTGATCGGTGAGGCACAGCCCCCTTCCTCGTAGCGGCCGACCAGTCAGCTAGCAATCGCGGCCTGTCGGTGTGACGTGAAACGGCCTGTTGTGAGGCCTTGTATCTAGATGGTGTTGGTCGAAGCCAGACGGCAGGTCACCGCCGCGTCAGTCGACTGAAGAATCCTACAGAACCGGATCGTCGCCCACTCTCCGCCGTCTCGCCGCCCGGAAATCCTTGAGTCCATTACGGTGGCCACGGCTACGGTAGTATGTAGTTTTGCCACTTGCCGCTCCATAGCACTGGTGGTTACTGTACCCTAGCTCCTCAGTAGATTGTTGAACGATAAATTAAAAGACATTTCTGTTGTTCTACCTCGCTTTGGAAGTCAAGGAGTCGAGGTACTGGCAGAAGTAAGGTCATGAAGAAGGACCGTGAACACTTGCCCGCGAAAGGCATAGGTCCCAGATTCGAATCCCAGTTCAGACACATAATTTTAATCTGCCACAGAGTTTAAAATCAGCGAACACTCCGCTGCAGAGAAATAGATTCATTATGTAAACATCCCTTACGGTGTGCCTAAGCCATGTCTCCACCATATCTTCCTTCCAGGAGTGCTAGTTCTACAAGTTTCGCAGGAGAAATTCAGTGAAGTTTGGAAAGTAGGAGCGAGGTACTGGCAAAAGTAAGGTTGTGAGGAAGGACAGTGAAGCGCGCCGGAAGAGCTCAGACGGTAGAGTGTTTGATCGCGAAAGGCAGAGGTCTCAGGTTCGAATTCCGGTTCCAGAAAACAATTTTAATCTGGCAGAAAGTTTAGTATCAGCGCATACTCCTTTCCAGATTAAAAGTTTCATTCTGTAAACATCGTTTAGGTTGTGGCTAAGTCATGTCTTCACCACATTCTTTCTTCTAGGAGTTCTACACCTGATGTCATGTAAGAAGGCGCTTCCGCTCATCGACGCAGAGCGATAGGGGCAGTGAAGAGGAGAGGAACTACAGCCGAGCGACAACAGTTGCGCCTGCTGGTGAAACATTGCGTAACTCGCGGCCAGACACACCTACAGAGACGGCCGCGGTGGCCAAGGGGACTGAGGCGCTCCAGTCACGGTCTGCACGGCCACTGCGGTCGGGGGTTCGAATCCTCCCTTGGGCATGGATATTTGTGCCATCCTTAGTCTTAGGTAGTTCATATGTAGTTTGTAAGCTTAGAGACTGATGACCCCGTAGTTAAGTCCTATAAGTTCTACAAACATTTCAACATTTTTTGAACACCTACAGAATGAACATTATTGGCTGTCATTTCGGTAATGGAGGGGGATGAACAAAACGGCTGAAAACTGGGCCGCCTTTGTAGGTGACACGGACTATAGTTCTGCATGTTTCGTAGGAGTTGACGTACTGAGAGCAACATGGTTGTGAGGAAGACCCTAGAGCATGCCTGGATAGCTTACACGATGGAGCGCTTGCCCACAAAATGCAAACGTCCCAGGTTCGAACCTCGGTTCCAGCACACAATTTTAATCTGGCAGAAAGTTTCGTATCAGTGCACACTCCTTTCCAGATTCAAAGTTTCATTCTGTAAACATCATTTAGATTGTGGCTAAGCCATGTCTTCACCACATCCTTTCTTCTGGGAGTGCTATATCTGACGTCATGTAAGATAGCGCTTCCGTACATAGAGGCAGAGCGATAGGGGCAGTGAAGAGGGGAGGAGCTACAGCCGAGCGACAACAGTTGCGCCTGCTGGTGAAACATTGCGTAACTCGCGGCCAGCCACGCACCTACAGAATGAACATTATTGGCTGTCATTGCGGTAATGGAGGGGGATGCACAAAACGGCTGAAAATTGGGGCGCCTTCGTAGGTGACGCGGACTATAATTCTGCATGTTTCACGGGAGTTGACATACTGACAGCAGTAAGGTTGTGAGGAAGGACCCTAGACAGTGCCTGGATAGCTCAGACGGTGGAGCGCTTGCCCGCAATATGCAAAGGTCCCAGGTTCAAATCTCGGTTCCAGCACAAAATTTTAATCGGCCAGGAAATTTTTGTTGCTTTATAATTCAGTTGAAGAGCTTAAAACTGACATGTTGTTTGGTGCAATATAGGTAAGGCTGTTCTATTGATTGGAAAAAAAGGGTCGCTTCAAGGATTTGGCAATAGTGAGCCAGTCACAGGAAGTCTGTTTCAAAAGCTACTCATTCAAAACTAATCTAGTGTTAAATGCAGCATTAATAATTGTTATCAGCTGGTTTTTAACACTCCCAATAACTAACTTTCCAATCAAGCTGATTAAAAATTAGAAAAAACACATTTTTTAAATTCATTAACACTATAATTCTGTTTAGTTATGGCCCTAATATTAATACTAGTACAGTTAATTAGGAAACAGTGGGTTTAAACTGATTGAAAGCACAACGGATATTTTGTACACTTCAAGAACAATACGTAGTATGCATAAGGCTGACTGAGTACGGTACAAATTTGAATGCGAGAGAAATCTGGAAAAACACAAACCACTTTCCTATAATGTAACTGCAAGAATATATTTCGCTAACTGACTGATTGCAGAAACTTAGTATCTTGTTCATCTGTGTAGTATTGCACAACAATCACTATTATTATTAAACGTCACATCAATAAAGAAATATGTTAATCAAACTCAGCTTAGTCAATATTATGCTTTGATTTTAATAGCCAATAACTTTCAACGAAAGGAAGAGGGTTAGCTTTCTAACTAAAAAAGTGAAAAAGGCAAAGAGGTTCAACTTTCTCAATTATTATTAACAATAATGATTACAGTACCTTATGATTGAAGAACAACAAAATCTTTTCACACTGATACATCTATGAATGATACAAAATTTTATAAAGACAGAACTGTGCCTGTGAAAATCAGATTTCAAAATTATTCCATCATCTCGTACAAAAGCAGCTAACCAAAGCACGTCCGATCAATACCAGAGTTACACACCGACTCTCTCTTTCTGTTCAGCTACTACTCACATACATAGACTTTAAAAGAGATGTTACACAACATCGTAGTTACTCAAAGAATTTCATATAATTTTTACATCCAAATATCGATTAAATAAAAGTTTCAAATGTTTGTATAGCTTATGGGACTGAACTAAGGGGTCATCAGTCCCTAAACTTACAAATTACTTATGAACTAGCTAATCCTAAGCACGGCACAAATATCCATGCCCGAGGGGGGATTCGAACTCCCGACCGTAGTGGCCGTGCAGACCGTGACTGGAGCGTCTCAGTGCCCTCGGTCACCGCGGCCGGCTCGATACAAGACAGGCGAAACAATATTATTGAATTTGTACAGACATGTTTCAAGATTCGCTTCAGTAATGCTTGTATATGAGTCGAAATAGCTGCTCATTTCTACAACATCTTATTTTATATATAAATTACGAACTTTCCGTCTGAATGAATTACCAGTTTCGCATCTGCCTGCAGCATTAAAAGCCTCATAAAGAGAGAGAGAGAGAAAGAGAGGAAGAAACCGGCGGGAAGCTCGTCAGATTAGGCGTACCATTTCCAGAAGCCGCTCCCGGCGGTCTAGATGGCCGACCACTTAACGAGAACACAGTGCGTCGACAGAAAGGAAGGTAATTTTATAACGACTCTGTAGCGGGCCCTCGTCGCAGAACAAAGCGGCCTCTATTACACAAAACAGGGCCGGCGCCCCCACAATAACTGCTGGCGCCGCGGCGGGAAACGGCGGCCTCGCAAACATCGTGTAAAGTGGCTTACGTGTGATTAAAGGCGGCACGCCGCGGCAGCCGAAACAACGCATTTCTGCCTCTCTGGCCCCGGGGAGATTGGCGAAATAATTACGACCGCTCAGAGGCGGCGGCGGCGCCGAATGACGGGCGAAACGAATAAGAGACACAGGGTGGAAAACGGGACGCGAGAGGCGGACGAGGGCGGGAGGGAGGGAGGGAGGGTTAATGAAGCGGAAAAGGCACGGCGGGCGGCGGGGGTGGGGGCTTCATTAAGGAACCGTAGCCTTAAGGTGCGCGTAATCTCGCGCCTGCGCAGACCGTCTGTGTTTAAACTTTCCCTTTTGAGACGGCCAAAACAAAAACGTAACGCAATAACAAGTCACCGGCGTGCGGCGGCAAATTGTTCGCCAGGGGTCGCGTCTGGTGGCGGGGAGCAGCAAGGTGGCTCACAGCGCCGAACAGCCTCTGCGGTCTGTCTGCGAGAATTTTGTCGCCGGATCGAAACTGGCTCTAGTAACTTGCACCTCCACCACACGGCACCAGCTTACATGCAGGAGTGTAACATGCATAAGTACACAAATTTTTATATGCCATGCATTAAAGTGTTCATACTATTCATGGATCATATGTTGAAAACAGTAGACTGGCAGGGCGGGATTGAAATAGGTGAAAAACAAAATACTGAGGCGCTCCAGTCACGGTCTGCACGGCCCCTACGGTCGAGGGTTCGAATCCCCCCTCGGGCATGGATATTTGTGCCGTCCTTAGGATAAGCTACTTTGCCCGCGAAAGGAAAAGGTTCCAGGTTCGAGTCCCGGTTCCGGCACACAATTTTAATCTGCCAGGAAGTTTCATATCAGCGCACACTCCGCTGCAGAGTGAAAGTTTCATTCTGGAAACATCCCTTAGGCTGTGGCTAAGCCATGTCTCCACCATATCCTTTCTTCCAGGAGTGCTAGTCTTGCATGGTTCGCAGGAGAGCTTCTGTGAAGTTTTGAAAGTAGGAGGCGAGGTACTGGTGGAAGTGAAGTTGTGGGGCGACGTCGTGAGTCGTGTCGGGATAGCACAGTCGGTAGTGCGCTTGCCCGCGAAAGACAAAGGTCCCAGGTTCGAGTCCCGGTTCTGGTACGCAATTTTAATCTGCCAGGAAGGTTCAGTATATAAGTAGTTTGTAAGTTTAGGGACTGATGACCCCGTAGTTAAGTCCCATAATCTATACAAACAATTGAACATTTGAAAACAAAATAAGCAGTCTCCCATATGCAGGTGACTTAGTTTTAATGGCCGATTCGATTGAAAGGTTGCAAACTAATATTTCAGAGCTCGATCAGAGGTGCAAGGATTATGATATGAAGATCAGCATCTCCAAAACGAAAGTAATATCTGTGGGAAAGAGATTCAAACAGATTGAGTGCCAAATAGGAGGAACAAAGTCAGAACAGGTAGACAGTTTCAAGTACCTGGGATGTATTTTCTCACAGGATGGCAACATAGTGAAAGAACTGGAATCGAGGTGCAGCAAAGCTAATGGAGTGAGTGCTCAGCTAACATCTACTCTCCTCTGCAAGAAGGAAGTAAGTACCAAGACTAAGTTAGCAGTGCACCGCTCTATCATTCGACCAACTTTGTTGTATGGGTGTGAAAGTTGGGTGGATACAGGTTACCTTATTCACAAGGTAGAAGTTGCAGATATGAAAGTAGCAAGAATGGTTGCAGGTACTAGTAGATGGGAGCAATGGCAGGAGGGTGTCCATAATGAGGAAATCAATGAAAAACGTGGAATGAACATCATAGATGAAGCAGTTAGAGCAAACAGACTGAGATGGTGGGGTCATGTTACACGCATGGGAGAAGCAAGGTTACGTAAGAGACTCATGAGCTGGGCAGCGGAGGGTAAGAGGAGTCGAGGTAGACCAAGAAGAAACTATTTAGATTCGGTGCAGAATGATTTTGCAGTAAGAGCCATAACATGAGACGAGGCATCAATGTTAGCACTGAATAGGGGATCATGGAGAAATATTATTAGAGGTACTATGCTCCAGACTTAACGCTGAAAGGCATAATCAGTCTCTAATGATGATGATGATGATTATGCATTACCTCAAATGTTGGCCCGATGGTTTTTATATACAGGGGTATAACATGTACAAGTGCAAATATTTTTGTATGTAATGCTTTAACCCCTAAAGCTAGTCTGATGGTTTCTATTTGTAGGGGTGTAACATGTACAAGTACAAATGTTTTTATACGTGATGACTTACCCCTAAAGATGTCCCGATAGTTTTTATATGCAGGAGTGTAACATGTACAGCTGCAAATACTTTTATATGTGATGCCTAAAGCTGGCTCGATGGTTTTTATTTGCAGGGGTGTAACATGCACAAGGTCAAATTTTTTATACATAAAGTTGGCCCGATGGATTTTTTTTATGCAATGCTGTACCACGCACAAGTGGAAATATTTTTATAAGCGATGCCTTACCTCGACTGATAGATTTTATATGTAGGGGTGTAACATGTACAAGTGCAAATACTTTTATACATGATGCCTTATCCCTAAATCAGCCCCGATGATTTTTATATGCAAGGGTGTAACGTGCACAAGTGCAAATCTTTTTATATGTAATGCTTTACCGCAAAAGCTGTCTCAAAAGATTTTATATGCAGGGGTGAAACATGTACAAGTGCAAATATTTTTATACGTGATGTCTTACCCATAAAATTGGCCCGATAGTTTTTTTATCAGGGGTGTAACATGTACAAGTGCAAATATTTTATACGTGGTGCTTTATCCCTAAAGCTAGCGCGATGGTATGTTTTATAAATCATGTTCACCTTTCGTCCTCTAGAGTTAAGAATGTATGTTTGTCTTTGGTACCTAAACAATTAAGTTGGTCATTCATTCAATTCCATGTCCGGTCAGTCTACATCTCCAAAAAGATAGCAGCTGCGATAGCTTTGTCATTTCCTTCGTAAACACCTTGTGTTGTGCATGGGTTGTCCGGAGAGGGCATTAGAGTAGTTCCATAGTCGCAAGAGGTGTCTGTGCTCGCTGGAAGTAATCCCCATTTCATTAAGTTGAGTCGGGGAACGCCCGTTCTTAGGCGGTTGAGGAAGCTCTATACAGGATATTGTAGGTTTGCGCCAGGAGCTATTTGCTCTTTCTGCGATACGTCTGCGAGCAGTGAGCTGTTCCATGCTGCGAGACGATTAGCCTTTGTTGCTCAGTCTAGTGGCTCAGTCCTATCAAGGAAACTCTAGCGGTATTTAAGGCGGGATCTTGCTGCCTGCTGATCATACAGAGGATGTCGGTGGTCACTCTCCTGCTTTGTTCTCTCACGGTCTGCTGCAGTGGCCTTCCGGATATTGGGTGGGGCTATTACAATAAACGGATATGATTTCTGCACTCGTGTTGGCTTCAAGCAACCTGAGATGATCCTTGCTGTATCATTGACCGCAATATCGACTTGCTTAGCATGCTCTCAATCGTTTCAAACAGGACAAGCATGCCAGCGGCTGATACACAAAGCGCATGTGCCTTATGAGGTGCGGATTGGCTCCTCAGCTGTGCCAACAAGCATCTTAAGTATCCGATTACGAAATAGAGAGGAAATTGTCTCTAGCAATGGATGAACTCTCGAAGTGCTATGATGCCAACTACCTGACGCCCAATCATATTAAAATAAACCTAAGTTGGTAGTACGTTGCTACTTCGCGTCAGAGATATACATATGTGTAATAATATCAATGGCTCGTCACGTTGAGGTCATTGCTTGGCCATAGACAAACACCCCAGTTTAGGGTGTCGTAGAAAGACGTCGTCTGATTTGCAGTGGCGGCAGACAAAACTCTCTAGTCTGAGATACTGAATAGTGAAATGGTCTGAGTCGCAGGGACGGCAGACACTGATTGATATTAATTGTTCCAGCCATAAAATAATGTAAAAGAACAGTTTTTTTTAATTTCGTATCCATTTTTGATAGTGAAAGAATCACATGCCGAGTATGTATTGTTGTAAGTTATTTTGTATAAGTAATTTTGCATTGACAGTCTAATGAGGTTTGACAAGGGTTATCAGTTATGTAGAAGTTTGTATAACAATGCTTTGAGTTTACACATCATTACGAAATGTCGTATATATGAACTATGCAACAAGTATTAATATAATCTAATCTCACGAGATCAAGTAGGATTGTTGGAGCTAGCTATGATTTCATATGGCAGCACATTACTAGTTAGATACCTTCAGTGCGGTGCCAGAAGTATAAGCGGGTGGAGGAGGAGTTGTGGAGGGAGGTGAGGGTGAGGGTGAGGGTTGGGGAGAGCCCCACTCGCTCCTGTGGCCAGACTCCCCGCCCTCGCGCTTCGGGGCGTCGTGCGTCATAATTATGGACATAAACTCCCGCGAAAAGGGAACTCATAAAAATTCGCTTAGGGCCGCAATAAAGCCATCCGGCTCCGGTCCCCCGCCTTTAGGACTGCTGCCACTAGTTCTGGCTGGCTGCGACTTTTGGGTGGCACGTCGTAACTTGTGGTTAGTCTCGTTGAGATGGGCTGTCTTTGTGCCGTCAAGGAGGGTCGCGCGGGAGGGGGAAAAGTCTTGCGCCACTGTTGAAGACCGATGTCGTGCTGAAGTAATACCTACGTCTGCGGGTCTGCTTGCTGAATGCAAAACGAAAGGTGTTAGGCTCCATCATTTATTCCACATGTCTTCGTAAATTTGCTAAAGAACAGACACAACTGGTTAACATTAACGGCCGTAAATTAACGAATCTGATTCAGTCAGACATCGCGGCGGTGTAATGGTCGAGCGCCCTAAGGTGCCATGCTGCGGAGGGCACGGTTGCTCCCCGTCGGAGATTCGAGTCCTCCCTCGTGGATGAGTGTCTGTTGTCTTTAGGTTGGTTTAAGTTGTTTGTCAGCCTATAGACTGATAAACACAGTAATTAACTCCAATAGATTTACAAAACTTTGAATTTATTTAATCAAATATGTCGACCGCTGCAGGGCTTTAAAATAAATTCAACAGCGATGTTGAAAATTTGTGCTAGATCGGGATTAACTATGGATTTCCGCATCGGCTCAGCAGTCTCCTAAAGCATTCTTTATTTATTTATTTTTATTTGCTGCGACTTGATATCGCAATGGATCCAAGAAGAGAATACCAACAAGATTACAAATAGGAAGATTTTAATTAAAATGTAAATGGTAAAGGTGACCTCTGGCTCGAGTGGGATATCAGGTTTCGAATCCCGGTCCAGCACAAATTTTGAAGTTCGCCATTGAATTTATTGCAATTCTCTCTAATGGTCGTCGAGATGATTCAATATTTGGAATTCATAACTGAGCATAGTTCAATTCGCTCGTCGGTCTCTATGGCTTAGTGGCGAACATGAAGAAACAGGAGTATGTTTGAAGAAGGGTAATATCAAATTCATTAACAATGGTCGCCTTTCACATAGAACACTCGGGACCATATGAAACCGTGTTTAGAATAAGACTCGATCATAAAAAGTAGCCTCTGTCATTTCACGTAAAACTTTGTCATTCGATGCAAGTAAAATTTTAATAGAGAGAAACAAAGTTACAGGATTAAGTACCGTATGAAGTAAATTGTATGTAGCCGATAACCCTAATACTAATTAGTTGTGCTACCCCAACACAGATGATAGAGCTTATATTGCACCGCAATGTGAAGGTACACAATTTTTGATGAAGTGGTTAAAACAACGTAGAAAAGAACAATATTCACACTTACTAAAGGCACGTTTTCTACATTCGAAATCACTTTAAAATTCAAGCACTCCATTATCAACAGCCGTACTAATTAGTTTCAAATGATGATATGCTTATTTCAATGGCGTAACCTATCATTTGTCAAGCATATTGCAATATAAGGTTACACTTTGGGGATTAAATTGCCTTTAAATATACAGAGAGAAGATTTATTATGAAATAGTTGTCATTTACCTCTTCCATTCTGCTTTAATACGTTATTGTAGTTACACTTAGCAATTTTGAGTACTAATTAACCACTCAGGTGTGCCAGTGCTTTTCGCTACTATAATTAATAGAAGTAGATAATTTTTGACACTCTTGATAGAGATGTTAAGGATAGATTGACACATTGACTTATATATAATTTCTTCCTTCTGGTACTGATTCCTTCTTGCGATCTTTGTCTGAATTGTCGCTTGTGGTCGAATGCAACGTGGAACTGACAGAGACCAAATTTTTACGATCGTGCGTAATGTCAAGCTCGATTTCATTCGTTTCTGAGTGATAGATATCAAACGTGTCCCTTATGAATGCCAAATCTCACATTAACCACAACTGTACCAAATCTAATATTTCGCTTTTTTAATGTATGAATCAGTGTAGTAATTGAATAACACCAAATTACGTTGACCAACTCTAGACTGACAAAAACGATAAGGAAATCGAAAAATAAATATACAGTATCTCAAGTGTTTATTACCATTTCAAGTTTCAATGTACGATGAAGATCATCTTCAAACTTACATACGTACACGCCAATAACGTACAATGTTGCACAATTCGCTCAAATGTAAGAGAAAGCAGAACAAAAACATAAGAATTCACTTACACCTGGCATCGCAAGTGCATATTATCACCAGTTGTGCGAAACTAGCACAAACAAACAGAGATTGGTACTAGAAAAATATTCTTGTAGTAATGCGGCCTGCGAATAAGTCACAAAAGTGTACGGGAGTACTACCGTTTCACACAAAGGCAACAAAATTAGTGGCAGACAGGAGGAAAATAAATAACAGGAAGATTGAAAAAAAAAAAAAAAAAAGAAAAGAAATCAAGTGTTTGTAAAGGGAGGATTCTAACCTCCGACGCGGTAGGCCGCTCGTTCCGCAACGTGGCGATCCAGACGGTTCGGCTACTCCCGCGTGGCAAGTGGATTGCAAATTAGTCAGTATGTTGTACCGAGATGAAACGTCTAACAGAATATTTAGGCCCCTGCGAAAATCAAACTGAAACGTATCCAGAAGGAAAATTTCACTCAGTACCTCAGTGTGATATAAGAATATTTCTACCAGATTAAGCCTAGGTGCGTGGCCCGAGATTCAATGTCAGGACCTGGCGCCTGTTAGTGGGCAAGTGTTTTGCGAGGAGACGAGATCCTGGCGCAAATACAGTAGTGAGGAAAGTCTGCGTCGTACAATGGTAACACCGTCGATAGTATACATTCCGCGAGAGGGAAAGGTCCCGAGTTCATGTCTGGATCCGGCACTCAGAGGGCGAGAATAAGTAGCTATTTCCAATCGGGTGTTTCAAAAATGTTCAAATGTTTCTTAAGTTTATGGGTATTAACTGCGGAGTCATCAGTCCCCAAACTTACGAACTACGTATGAACTAACTTATACAAAAGACAGCACAAACATCAATGCCCGATGGGGGATTCGAAGCCCCGGCGGGGAACGGCCTCTCGCATCGGAGCATAGCGCCTCAATGCTCTCGACCGCTCTGCCGCGGCAGTCTGGTGTTTATAAGATATATACAACGATACTTCTGTTCTAAAGGAACAGAATTGCCGATGGTCCGCAGCTATAAATGTTAGTTATACAAATATTAACTCGAAATCTGCGAAAATTTCCGACTTTCGCTGTTGTTCTGTAGTTGGTCTATGCTTTTAGAATACATGAAAATTAGTGCGGACTGGGAACCGAACCCGTCTGTCTAGGCTCTCATATATACAATGATACTTCTGTTCTAAAGGAAGAAAGGCTAAAGATTGTGTAGTATGTCTCTCCCCGTCGCGGGAATCACGCTAAATGCGTGCGAGCACCAGGGGAAGTAAGCAAGTGCAACATATGGAAGTTTGGGGCTGGCCGGAGAGCGTGTTCGGGTGGCCAAGTGGTTAAAGCGACCGCTCGCTATAAGCAGGAGACCCGGGTTCGATTCCCAGTCCGGAACTAATTTTCATGTGTTGGAAAAGCATAGATCAACTAAAAAAGAACAGCGAAAGTCGGACATTCTCGCAAATTGCGAGTTAATATTTGTATAATTAGTTTATCAGATAATATATCTTATAAGATATAATTATTTTATAAGATAGCTTATGGTGATTGCCAAAAATACTCTATTGTACAAAGGGGAGCGAACATTTAAAACTCGCTACTATGAAATTGCATTAAATACACCTTTATCAGCGACGCGGTAATAAGCATGTGATCTGGAGCGTCAAGTTATGGTTCTCGCAGGGGCTCACATCGTAAGTTTGAGTCCTTCTTTCGGCATCGGTGTGTGTGTGTGTGTGTGCGTGTGTGTGTGTGTGTGTGTGTGTGTGTGTGTGTTTCCCTTACTGTAAGATAGTTTAAGTAGTTTGTAAGTCCAGCGACCGATGACCACCATAAAACACCAATTGCGGTATTGGGTACTTGTTTGTGAGGAATGCGTTTTATTGCTTTTGAAGTTTAGTTACCACGCCTGTGAGGATTTTCATTCAGTTTCGGTTGTGGTTGCAGATGGTTCGTTAAATAATATTGGCATTACATTATATACAAGTTTCCTATGTCCCAGACTCATTGTTTTGGATGGAAATATAGGAAGAAACATTAACTTTCCTGAATAGAAAAGCGACAAGTTTCTTCTAAAGTTAAACTAACCTAAGAACAACACGCACACACTGCCCTATGGAGGAATCGAACCTCCGATGAAGAGCAACCGCGCGCTCGGCAGAAACGCGCCTTAGAGCTCTCTGCCGTTCCACCGCGGCTGCAGGTTAAAAAAAAACAATCATAAATCAATATTAAAGTAATATACAGTTCCGTACATTCCCAGGTTTCTTAGGAAACCTAAAATAGACAAATGTGAAGTTATTTTTTGTTATTTAAGAAATTGTAACAAAGCAAAGATTCATAACTGTTATACTGTGAAACATAGAAAAATATTTATAACTGTTTCGCAATGAAATGTTATACGCAAAAACCAAACATGTATTAAAGGACACTGACAATGCTTCACAAATATAGAAGCTATACGTGTAAGGAACAAAAAACGCCTTTCATTTATTATCAATATTATTCGTAATGGCAAATTTCTCACAGCTTCACTGTATAAGGTATAGATGTACTACCAAGTGGTGTCATACGAAAATCTGTGCCGTCCCGGGACTCGAACCGGGTTTCCCGCTTTTCACGAGCAGTCGTCTTACCCATACCGTGTTTGAATCTCGGACCACCACAGATTTTCGTAAATCACCATTTGGTTCTACATCTATACTTTTTACACTGAAGCTGTGAGGGATTCGCTATTGGGTATAAATATTGATAAAATATTTTATCACTGCAATTCGTCACCGTGCAGTAGCCTTTCATATAGTTACAAGAGACGGAAATACACCTCCACGAAAATATTTCAGTTAAACACTCAAGACAACTGCGTAAATTATAGCATATTAAATAATGTAACAAACACATTACGATTTACTAGAAGATGGAGTGAACGCTGGAAACCGGTTCACTAACCAATAAATATTGGAAAATGAGTCGATGAAATAGAAAGTTAATGCAAACAAGTATATAAATTAAATCACTTCTCAAAGTGTAGATCTGAGTGCACGCGAACATTCGTCCAAACACCAATTCAGTCTTAGAACCTAGTATGAAACGTATCGTCATTCATATAACTTCTAGCTCAATATAACCTTACGTCGACTGATCAAGAGATGAAGCAAAATCGACAGAAACATCTGAAATACGACAAAGCTCATTCTCTTTAGTACCAAGGGATTTGCTACCGCATTAATCTATCTTTTTTCCGTCTGTTGTTCTTTACTACCAGCAATGCTCGCACCTGAGTACTTTCTTATCTGCTGCGTCTCATTTCCGGTTGTTTTAAAAATAAATTAAAATTCAAGTGACCTTGTAATTCTGTTCTGACGGTGGAAGCTGAATTGAGAGATTCCTTGCAACTTTTAAGATTTGCTGAATAAATAGTCGTTTTAGAATACTGAAGTGTGCAGGACCTTAGATCAAAATCTTTTATCTCTTAGTTCTTAGCAGTAGCACACAGTGGAAGAGATAGATTTCTTCTGCCATTCGCTATGTTATCTGTTGTGAGGAACAGATGCAGGAGAGTTGCAAATATCCACGGATGATGAACACAACTGTGATTCATGACATCACAAATGTTGTTGTTGTGGTCTTCAGTCCGCAGACTGGTTGATGCAGCTCTCCACGCTACCCTGTCCTGTGCAAGCCTCTTCATCTGAGTATACGTTCGGCAACCTACGTCCCTTTGACTCTGCTTACTGTATTCTTCCGTCGGTCTCCCTCTACAAATTTTACCCAACATTATTCCTTCTAATACTAATTTGACAATTCCTTGATGTCTCAGAATGTGTCCCACCAATATATCCCTCCTCTTACTCAGGATATGGCAGAAACTTCTTTTCTCTCCAATTCGGTTAAGCAACTCCTCATTAGTTATGTGATCTACCCATCTAATTTTCATCATTCGTCTGTAGCACCACATTTCGAAAGCTCCTATTATCTTTTTTTCTGATCTCCTTATGGTCCACGTTTCATTCCCACACAATGCTACACTCCAGTCAAATGCTTTCAGAAATAAGTTCCTAACATTAAAATAATATTGGATGTTAACAAGTTTCACTTCTTAAGAAACGCTTTTCTTCCCATAGACATTATGAATTTTATATTATCTTTACTTCGGCCATCAGAAGTTATATTGCTACCCAAATAACAAATCTCATCTACTACTTTTATTGTCTCATTACCTAATCTAATTCCTTCAGCATCGCCTGATTTTGCTGACATTCCATTCCATTACCCTTGTTTTACTCTTGTTAATGTTCATTTTATAACTTCTTTCAAGATACTGTCCATTCCATTCAGTTGCTCTTCCAGATTTTTTGCAGTATCTGACAAAATTACTATGTCATCGGAAACCCACAAAGTTCTTCTTTCGTCTCCCTGAACTTTAATTCCCTCTCCAAATTTCTCCTTGAATTCCTTCGCTGCTTGCTCAATATACAGATTAAACAACACTGGGGAAAGGCTACAAGCCGATCTTCCTCTCTTCCCAACATCTGCGGCTCTTTCTGGCCCTTCGACTCTACTAACTGCTGTCTGGTTTTTGTATAAGTTGTATATAACTCTTCGCTCCCTATATTTTACCCCTGATACCTTCATAATTTGAAAGAGTGTATGCCAGTCGACATTGCCAAAAGCATATCACAAATATCCAACAAATTCAATTTGAATAAAAATAACCATCGGTTGTATGAAATGAACCTTAAACCAAATGAGCACGTAATGTACAGTTGCGCACACGGAATGTGTGAGCGATCTCGCAAGCCGGCGCCGCTCGGGCACTGTTTGTACGGCTGGAACTAATAAGAGGAGTGTCTCGCCGGTGTTTGTCTGGAAGTAGTTGGCCGGAGCACTGGGGCGGAACCGGTCCGTGATATTTGCCATTGAGTCACGTGACTGCGACGTCGGCACCCTCCTCGTTCTGAGGGGAATCCCCGAGTGCGCCGCAGGGGCGCAGGGACCACTTTTATTTCCTCCCCATTTGGCCCAGCGTCTTTAGCGCTGATTGTGACCAATTTCCTCCCTGTCCCCTTTATTACTCACTAAAATTATTTCTCCCCGCCGGCCATCAACAGCGCCGCGCCGCGGTATTTATATAAGTTTTTCCGCAGAAAGGGCGCAGGACAAGTTGGGGTCACGCGCCCTTTTACGCATCACATTTCCCGGAGGCTCCTTTTGTTGCGCCGATAATTTAATTACTCCAGACTCGACTGTGTCGTGCGCTGCAGTGCAGATCTCGTTCCAAAATAGGAAGTGGATCAGTAATTACTAAAAATTTCCGGGCTGTTATGCCGTGGTCTAGTGGATTTATTATTAAAACCCATCGTTTCGTCCCCGACTGCCGAGGACATTCTCAAGGGGGATCGTGGCACTTTTGGATGTCCGGTTCACACCCTGGCTCGCTACTGACTGAAGCCAAATTCCGTTTACAAGGGCTCGCACGCAGTGGTGTGACGTCAGATGTTTTTGACATGCGCGCGCAATTCGTCGATGCCGATTGCATCCGTCCGTTGATGTCGTCCCACGGTGGAAGACTGTTACATTTATTCTTCAAAACTGGAACCTAGATATCATTTAGTTTCACGCCCTCTCCATCCTATTGAGATTATTGGGGTGTTTTACAATTTCTGTAGCCTCTCTATACTGTCTTTCGTGGTACCCATTTGTGGCTGTTAAAACCTGAATCTCATCAAATTCAACCAGTGGACCACCTTATTCAATTTGATAAGACTCAGGTTTTAGCAGCCACAAATGGATACCACGAAAGACTCTAGAGACGCCATAGAAATTGTAAAACACCCCAATAATTTCAATAGGGTGGAGGAGGGCGTGAAACTAAATGATATCTGGATTCCGGTTTTGAAGAAGAAATGTAACAGTCTTCCACCATGGGACGACATTAACGGACGGAGGCAATCGGCAACGACGAATTGCGCGCACATGTCAAAAACATCTGAGGTCACACCACTGCGCGCGAACCCTTGTAAACGGAATTTGGCTTTAGTCAGTAGCGAGCCAGGGTGAGAATCGGACATCCAAAAGTGCCACGATCCCCCTTGGGAATTTCCTCCGCAGTCGGGGACGAAACGTTGAGTTTTAATAATAAATCCACTAGACCACGGCATAACAGCCCGGAAATTTTTAGTAATTTTGACCATTCCGCCCGTGAAAGTTTACATTTTACAAGTAGATCAGTACAAAAACTTACCAATACACGAGCGCGAATCAGAATCACTCTGACAATCACTGAGAAATAACTGTTAAGGATATGAAGCAACATTTCTTGTCATCAGAAATTCAACCGTGAGGGTTCAGAGATATCACATACAAAGATCATATGAGTGAAAATTACCCCCTGTGAAGAGGGGAAGACGATGAAGGCAGTATTGGATGTTGCTGAATGTAACCACTGCTACATGTATCCGCTCTCAATGAAACTGTTTCCGGCTGTGTCATTTACGTACTTCCCCATATTGCAAAATTGGTGTATGATAACAAAGGTTTTTGTACACAGGACCAGTTCCTTCGCAAGCATCGACCACACGTTCACTATTGGCGAGAGACTGGGAGAATGGTGACCACATGGCAGCAATTCAATCTGTTGGGTGTAGAATTAATCGTCAACACTGCGTGCAACGTGTTGTCCTTTACTGTTCTGTTGCAATGACGCCATCGGCAAGCTCCTAAGATATGTGAGTATAAAGTTCAAATGTTTGTAAACAAACTGGACCAAGTGCTATCGTCAGTGTGTGATACACTGCCTGGACATGTGGGAAATGAAAGAACAGTGCATTGAACTAAATACCGTTGAGGCATATTTGACTGGTGATGTGAATATCATTTATATCTTGCCACTGTAGTGTCAGCTCATCTAAAACATATGTATTTCCATTCCTAGACAATTAAACTTTGATAATGACTCTTTCACGTGTCGAAACTAGTCATCAATGTAAAATCAATGTATATAGCGATCTATGGCAAGGAAAGATCTAATAAAAGATACATAAGTGTTTTCATTTTGAGTTTTACCAAGCATACACTTTTAAAAAAAATCTTGTTGACTAAGGTTTCTGGAAATCAGTCTCAAATCAAGTAGGATGTTTTTGGAATTGAATTTTTTTTAATGCTTATAACTGGAAGATGTAGCTGGGTTGTTGAATTTACATCAGCATTCAGGTCCCCGTGCACAAAGTTGATATTGTGACAAGGAACCTGTGAAAATAGAAGATGACCTATGTAAGGTTATGTCTCTTTATAGGCTGAGATACGGTTTGAGTGAGTGCATTGCACTTACACTTATGGGCTTGCTAGCTCCCAACAGAGCACCTTTCGATGCGATTTCATTGTAATCACAAGATTAACATACTAAACAAGATGGCAGTCAAAACAAAGTTTGTGTCGATTAGTCGATAGTTAGCATCCAGAGTCACTTCAAATGTCTTTTGCTTTTCTTGTTGCCATATAACAGACGAGATGTAAATCTTTATGGTGCGCCAGTATTAGTAAACACAAATACGTCATAATACATCGTAAATCACAAAGAATTACGCGGGCACTGTACTTTAGTTAATTATTTCGATACAGTCACGGTCGACACAAAGTTAGCATGGCTTTAATATGCAAACTATTTTGTTATAGGCGCAAACGTCTTATATGCCATAACAACGTAACTCATGATAGTTGTTGAAAGTGCTGACTGCCAGTCCTAGTGGATTGTATTACGTATCTGGAGCAAAGATAATTTCCACGCCACCAACATCGGCGGGCACTACCAACGATTTTCCGCCACGTATTGGATGGCCATTGTCCGAAATCACCTCATACGTCCTCATTTGCTGCTTCCGCGAACAAATGTTCCTCGTTACCTGCTGTTTCTGCGAGATGTGCTGCAGCAGTTGATGAAGACTGTAATCCTTATTGTCCGCGAAAGGTTATGGTTTCAAAACGACGGTGTTGCTGCCCACTTCGATATTAATGACCGGAATCGCCTGAACAACACGTACACCCATAGTTGGAAGAACATGTTCCATAGCCTCCACGATAATGACAGATCATACACCTGAAAGAGTGAGGCAGAACTTAATGTGCATTTACCGTGCACTGAAACTGGTGGCATATACGAGGCGCGTCCAGAAAGTTCCGTTTGGTAATAAAATAAAATTGTACACAGATACAGAAGAAATTTTTATTGCACAAAATTCTTCAACTCTTATACTACTTTTCCACATAACTGCCGAAATTTTTCAGGCATTGGTCATAGCGTGGCACCAGGTTTTGTATACCTTCTTTATAGAAATTTGCCACCTGTGTCTTCAACCAGTTGGAAACAGTTTCTGTCAGCTCGTCATCATTGGTGAAGTGAAAGACTTGAGATGTAAGAACAGATGAAAGTTCTGGAGCGAGGTTAGGGCTGTATGGAGGATGGTCAAACACGTCCCATCCAAATCCCTGTAGGAGGTTTTTCGTCACATTTGCAGTGTGTGGTCTTGCGTTGTCGTGAAGCAAAACAACAAATTTGACAGAAGTCCCCAGCGCAATTTCCGAAGTGTCTCGCAATAAGCATCTGTTTTGATTGTTTGACCACGCGGTAAGAAGTCAATGAGTAGGATGCCTTTCCAGTCCCAGAACACTGTGCACATCATTTTCCGAGATGTCATGATTTGCTTCGCCTTACCTTTGGTGGGGATGAAGTGTGCCTCCATTCCACTGATTGCCGCTTACTCTCAGGAGTGTCGTAAGAAACCCACGTTTCATCTCCTGTGACTATCCGTCTCAGAAATTCTTAGACGCTTTCAGCATAATGGGTCAAAAACTCAAATGCACTACCCACCTGTTGTGTTTTGTGTTGCTCACTGAGAAACTTTGGTACCAAACGTGAGCAAAGTTTACGGAATTTCAGTTGTTTGGTAACAATTTCATGCATCAGTGATCCTGAAATCTGGGGGAAGTCCATAGCGAGAGCACTAATTGTAAACCTACGGTTTTCCTGGATCTTGTCATCAATCGAGTGAACCAGTTCTTCTGTAACCAAAGGTGGACGCCTACTTCGTTCTTCACCGTGCACATCACTACGCCCGCCATTGAACTGTCGGATCCATCTTCTCACCATCGAATCAATCATCGCATTTGGTCCGTAAACATCGCAAATTTGCCGCTAAATTTCACTTGGTTTCACTTTCCTCGCATTCAGAAACAGAATCACCGACCTGATTTCACAGGCGGCGGGATTTTCAATCAACGCAGATATTTCAAACAAGCACAACAAAGCGTACGTAACTGACAGCGATCTCCAAATGGCGCACGTTCTTCTCCTTGATACACATCGCCTACAGCGCATGTGCGGAACTGCAATCGGAGCGGAGTTAAATTGAAACGGAACTTACTTTATGGACGCGCCTCGTACATCAATTAATTACCATGAGCTACAATGCTGTGATACGGTGTACGCTGTGTACGTCTGTAACGCATTTCCTACAACAGTACAGTAGGTTGTATACTTCCGTCACTTGTTACAATTAGATCCATAACGTTTCATTTACTCTGTATGCGTTTGATTTTGCAGAGATTTCCATTCTAGTTGAAGATCGTCCTAACCATTGTCACTGACCGGTTAGCCTTCGTATCAAACTCGAGGTTTCATGGTTAATGTCGCTTTCATTACAGTGTAAGGTATGGCTTCACTACTGTGGCTCTGTTGTCTGTTGCTACAAAGGAAACAGATGCAAGTGCTGCAGTCACTGGCGCCAGTCCAGCGGCAGGCGGCGTTATCGCTGCTGAATGGCCCGCGGCGGCCACTACTGGCGCCAGCTATTTTTGTCGGAGTCGTAGCCTGTCGTCCTGCCATTCCACCGCAGTCGCAGCCGCTTTAAAGCGCATCTGTACTGACGCAGCAACAGAAATAAAGTCCTCTTCATATCTATCTACATACATGTTGTGCAAAGCACTGTGAAGTCCCATTTCGTAATGTATCACGGGTTTGCGTGTTCGGTCCTCGTATGAATCACTAGAAGAATGACTGCCTAATATCCTCTGTGTGCTCCATAGATACGCATCTACAGTATCACTATGGGTATGATTCATAGGAGGCCCTGGTGTAAATAGGGGGCGATCAGAAAATTTCCATTCGATAGTGGTACAGTCCAGGATCTGTAAACAAAGCAGACAAATTCGCCAGGTGCAGCGAGTCAGCAGCAAGGAATGGTCGCGTGGTCTAATGCGTCGTGCTACGGACAGGGCGGCTGTTCCCGCCAGAGGTTGAAATCCTCCCTGGAGCATGGATGTGTCTGCTGTGTTCAGTGTAAGTTAGTTTATGTAATATGTAGGTCAAGGAACTGATGACCATTCCAGTTTGGTACAATAGATTTACAAATTTACGACCATTTTCAGCGTGACAATTGTCTAACCTACGGAGCAGGTTTCAGATACAAATTTTATAATTACATATGACTTTAGTTTAAGGACCATGACTAAAATATAAGTTTTTCATTTGTATTTGACTTCAATACAGTTGTCAGGCTATTTACATAAAATTACAGAAATTTTACATGACTAGATCCAGTGAAGGTGAGACACCATTATGAAATGTAATAAGTATGAATTAAATCAGTAGCTAAAGTTATATAACACGTTTAAAAGTAAAATTTATCATAACCTCTTTGTCAAATAAAACTACTCTGTAAACCTATCATGTATACATGAACGTAGTTACGTAGTAGTGAGAAAGCAGCATCATTATTTCAGTTTATCGTTTTTAACTGTATGGAGCAATATTTTCCAAACCTTTTTGTATACGGGACCTCCTTCCAACTGAATGATGTATTTTACGGCCCCCACCCTTTCCCCCAACCATAACACAACAATTTGTAAAATACCAAAGGCAAAATAATTAATTTCATTCTAAAAATTAAATAAATAAAAATCAAGTAGTACACTACTGTACATTGTAGGATAAATTTTAGTCCATTTCTCTCAATGGGACATATCCTATTATTACACGAATTCCAACAGAAAAAAATATGTCTCACATAACAAGGTTTTTCATTATAGATAAAGCTCAGAACCAAATTATGCTCGTTGAGCAATTTCCCACTCTATAGTCAATTTGTAAATAATCGAATTTATCAATATTACTTTTGTAATTTGTAATTTTAGCTACCGCATTGTACATGAAAACAGTTTTCAGGCCTTTCATTTACTCATAGTTAACATGATATATTTATTATTAGAAAAATCTTTGTAGTATTCAATTGAGAATTGACGATCAACAAGTATTCGCTTACATTTAATATAAAATACATTTCACTGCGGCCTATGTTTTTGCATTACAGAACACCTAGTATTCAGGTATGCTCCTGGCTGTTTGTTCTGTGGTACGATTATTTCCTCCTGTGATAGCGATCACCATGCAAGACTTGGCGATCCCCTTGGGTATCACCAACTATTGGTTTGAAAAATACTGGTATAAAACAATAAACCCATAACATATCGTCAGTTGTTTCAGAAAATAACAAACCCTTACTGCTGATTAACGATATCTCTTATGTAACAAAACTGACATGTGAACAGAATCTTATATTACTTATACTAGTGAATCTTCTGTTGTTTTTGAGAAAAACATCACACGTGTATGACGCGATCTTATTAACTGCAGTTTCAGAAATTACTTACAAAAATGAGCTGATGTAATTATCTAATTTATAGAAGTAATATCATTCCATAATAACGAAATAGGTAATGACATAACGTCAACTCATGAAAATAAACCTCGATCAAGTAATGAAATAAGTACACCTATGCATGAAGGCTATATGTTATTATTATTAATATATTGTCTCCAGACCAAATGGCCACATGGGCGATTATTATCTACACATCTGCGAAATAAAATGTCACTTGTAACCAAACCGAAACGTATAAATAACAGAGCGCAAATCGTTACTGTTATCTCATTACAACGTCTTCATGTTGAGAATACTTCAGGGAATTGCAGTATATGGACAGAATTCAAAAAACCACTGCTTTTCACTAGTCGTCACTACTGTTCGGGATCAAGACCAACAGTTCCTGTCACTGTAAGTATCCACTACCGTTCCCGACGATGACTGACAGTTCTTGGAACTACCAGTCGTCACTACTGTCCCAGAACGAGACCAATAGTTCCCGTGACTGGAAGTACCCGATACTGTTCACGACCGGTATCGAGAGTTCCTGGAACTGCTAGTCAACACTACTATCCTGGACCGGGACCAACAATTCCTGAGACTGGGAGTATCCGCTACCATTCCCAATGGGAACTGACAGTTCCTGGAATTGGAAGTCGTTTACCACCCTGGACTGGGACAGACTGCTCCTGCAACTGGACTTACCCTCTACCGTTCCTAAACTGGGACCAACAGTTGTTGGAACTGCATGTTGTCACTACCGTCCCAGATTGGAACCAACAGTTCTTATAACTGGAAGTACCTGTTACTGTTCACGACCACAGCTGACATTTCCTGGAACTCCAAGCCATTGCTACCTTCCTGGACCAGGATGGACAATTCCAGTAACTTGAAGTACCCACTACTGAAGCCAACCGTGACTGGCAGTTGTTAGTACTGCAAGTCGTTACTACCATCCCAGATTGGGACTGACAGTTCCTGTGACTGGAAGTATCTGTTACTGTTTCTGATCTGGACCGACAGCTTCTGGAACTGAAAGTCGTCACTACCGTCCCAGATCGGGATCGAGAATTCCTGTGACAGGAAGAACCTGCTACTATTCCCGACTGGGACAGACAGGTTCTGAAACTGCAAGTCAACACTAGTGTCCTGGACTGGGACCAGCAATTCCTGTGATGAGAAGTACCCACTACTCCCCAGCTGGGACCAACACTTCCTGGAACAGCAAGTCGTCACTAACAACGTGGACTGGGAATGGAAGTACACACTGCTGTTCTTGATGAGACAGACAGTTCCTAGAACTGCAAGTCTTCACTACCATCCCGGACCAGAACAAAAGTTCCAGTGACTGGAAGTACCTGCTACTGTTCGCGACCGGGACTGACAGTTGCTAGAACTGCAAGTCGTTACTACCATCCCAGGTCGGGACTGACATTTCCTGTGACTGGAAGTATCTACTACTGTTCCTGACATGGACTGACAGCTCCTGGAACTGAAAGTCATCACTACCTTCCCAGATTGGGATCGAGAATTCCTGTGACAGGTAGAACATGCTACTCTTCCCGACTGGGACAGACAGGTGCTGGAACTGCAAGTCGTTACTAGTGTCCTGGACTGGGACCAACAATTCCTCTGATGAGAAGTACCTACTACTCCGCAGCTGGGACCAACACTTCCGCCGGCCGCGGTGGCCGAGGTTACTGAGGCGCTCCAGTCACGGTCAGCTCGGCCACTACGGTCGGGGGTTCGAATCCCCCCTCGGGCATGGATATTTGTGCCGTCCTAGTTCGTAAGTAGTTCATAAGTAGTTTGTAAGTTTAGGGACTGATGACCCCGTAGTTAAGTCCCATAAGATTTACAAACATTTGAACATTTGAACCAACACTTCCTGGATCAGCAAGTCGTCACTATCAACGTGGACTGGGACCGACAGTTCCTGGAACTGAGAGTCTTCACTACAATCCCGGACCAGAACAAATAGTTCCAGTGACTGGAAGTACCCACTACTGTTCGCAGCCGGGACTGACAGTTGCTAGAACTGCAAGTCGTTACTACCATCCCGGTTTGGGACTGACAGTTCCTGTGACTGGAAGTATCTGCTACTGTACCTGGCATGGACTGACAGCTCCTCGAACTGAAAGTCGTAATTACTGTCCTGGACCGGGTTCGACAATTCTCATGATAGGATGAACCAGCTACTCTTCCCAACTGGGACAGACAGGTCCTGGAACTACAAGTTTAACTGGGACCAACAGTTCCTCTTATGAGAAGTAAACACTACTGTTCCCAACTAGGACCAACAGTTCCTGGAACAGCAAGTCGTCACTATCGTCCTGGATTGGGATCGACAGTTACTGTCACTGGAAGAACACATTGCAGTTCTCGACTGGGACAGACAGTTCCTGGAACTGCAAGTCTTAACTACCATCCCGGACTGGGACAAACAGTTCCAGTGACTGGAAGTACCCAGTACTGTTCGCGACCAGGACCGACAGTTGCTAGAACTGCAAGTTGTTGCTACCATCCCAGGTTGGGACTGACACTTCCTGTGACTGGAAGTATCTGCTACTGTTCCTGACATGGTGTGACAACTCCTGGAACTGAAAGTTGTGATTACTGTCCTGGACAGGGTTCGACAATTCCCATGATAGGAAGAACCAGCTATTCTTCCCAACTGGGGCAGTTAGGTCCTGGAACTACAAGTCGTCACTAGTGTCCTTAACTGGGACCAACAGTTCCTGTGATGAGAAGTACCCACTACTGTTCCCGAATGGGACCAACAGTTCCTGGAACAGCAAGTCGTCACTATCAACGCGGACTGGGACCAACAGCTCCTGTGACTGGAAGAACACACTGACGTTCTCGATGGGACAGACAGTTCCTGGAACTGCAAGTCTTCACTACCATCCAAGACCGGAACAAACAGTTCCCGTGATTGGAAGTACCCACTACTGTTCGCGACCGGGACCGACAGTTTCTGGAACTGCAAGTCGTTACTACCACCTCAGGTCAGGACTGACAATTCCTGTGACTGGAAGTATCTGCTTCTGCTCCTGATCTGGACTGAAAGCTCCTGGAACTGAAAGTCGTCACTACCTTCCCAGACCGGGACCGACAGTTCCTGTGACAGGAACAACCTGCTACTCTTCCTGACTGGGACAGACAGTTTCTGGACCTGCAAGCCGTCACTAGCGTCTTGGACTGGGACCAGCAGTTCCTGTGACAGGAAGCACCCGCTACTGTTCCTGACTGGGTCCAACAGATTCTGGAACAGCAAGTCGTCACTACTCACCCAGATTGGGACTGACAGTTCCTGTGGCTGGAAGAACACACTGCCATTCCCGACTGGTACAGACAGTTCCTGGAACTGCAAGTCTTCACTATCATCCTGAAATGGGATCGACAGTTTCTGGGACTGGAAATACCTGCTGCCGTTCCCAACCACGACCGACAGTTCCTGGAATAGCAAGTCGTCACTACCATCCCAGACCGGGACAAACAATTCCAGTGACTGGAAGTATGCACAACTGTTCCCGACTGTGACCGACAGTTTCTGGAACTGCAAGTCATCACTACCATTCTGGACTGGGACCGACAGTTAATAGAGTTGGAAGTGTCCACTCCCCTTGCTATGGTTCCGGAACAGGATTGAAATTCCCTGGAACTAGGAATCGCCGCAGCATTTCCGGACCTTGACCGTCGAATGTTACCGACCAGGAACACTAAATGGCGAACTGCTGTTCATCGTATATAGTTTATCGGTCCTTCAGTTAACTTCTGCGAACCACAGCTTTGGAACCACGTGATACCACGGTCCGTCTGGGTGCAGCATTCCGGACGGCCAGCGGTGCAGAATCGTCGCCGCGGAAGAGCGCACGGACTGTGTAAGCTGCTCTCGGCAGGAGCGCCGTTATTTGATGCACACAGTGAATGCTGTCAGCGACAAATGAGCAGACGCTTCGGCCAGCTAATTAGAAGGGCGGCCGCTTTATTCCTCAAAGGCAGGCGGCGGCAGGTAGTCGGCAGGTGCGGCCGCGGCACAGTGGCGACACCGCCTGAAAAGCTGTTACGTCTCGACAGCCCGCCCCGCCGCTACCTGTCACTCCCCAGGCCTTCTAATTATCACTTTAATCTCGGGTTCCGCGGCACCCTCGCCGGCTGCTGTCCCGCTCCGCTACCCGCTGACGTTATTCATTGACTGTCTCCCTCCTCTTTCCTTCCGCGTTTATTCACTAAATTTCCTATTTGTCTCGTCTCGCTGGAAAATTCTCTGCACTGCCGTCCAATTCTTATGTAAGTCATTACAGCGACTATAGACCCTACTCATTCTGTATTTTACTCTCAAACGTCTGTTGTTGTGGTCTTCGGTCCAGAGACTGGTTTGATGAATCTCAGCAGCCCATTCTATCATGAACAAGCCTCTTCATCGAATTTTAACGGCTACCCACATCCATTCGAATCCGCTTCTAACGCAACAACACAGTGACCAACGCCACTGCCTCTGTATGCAAACACGATCAGCATAAATGACAGGTTCTTTCTTTATTTCTTTCTCTTCAGCCCTTTTCCCGCACATGTCCGGTTGGCTGTGTTATTTCAGATTTGGCATGTTAGTATTGACGGGGTGGTCGGATGCCCTTCCTGCCGCCACCCCCTGGCCCCTAGGAGGAAATGTGTACCCCAAATATCTGTGTAAAGTGTTACATGTGTGAAAGTGCAAAGTGTTATGAAATGTTTGCGAATCGTGTAACTGAAGCGGGACTTGGTAACTTCAGTCACGGTCTGCACGGCCACTACGGTCGGGTGTTCAAATCCTCCCTCGGGCATGGATATTTGTGCCGTCTTTAGTATAAGGTAGTTCATAAGTAGTTTGTAAGTTTAGGGACTGATGACCCCGTAATTAAGTCCCATAAGCTTAACAAACATTTGAACATTTACACCACACGGCTTACCGAGCGGGTAGCATAAATGACATGTTATAGTATAAGAAATACGTATAGCCTGAGTGTGTATATGTTCCGTGTAAATTAATTAATACTTCTGTGTAAATGAGTTAAGTGAATTATGAATGTTTCATTGTTTGCATATTGTACAAAAATAAATAAATAAATAAAGTGTTCTAGTAGACACGTTGGTTTAGCGAGGACAATGTTTGTAGCATCTTCCCGAAGAGCACTTTTTTTTATCGCTGTGTCCAGTCTGACGCGAGGCGCGAGGGAGGTTATTGTGCTTTCGAGGTGAACGATAGAAAAGTTGGACAGCAGCAGCAAACTGTAGCAGCGTGGTGTTTTATGACGTGTTGGTACAAGTAGCAGTTTTGGCAGTTGGGCATTGGCAGATATTAACAAGGGCACAGCGTTAAAACTTGAAGAGAAGTAAAATAATGAGGAATGCTGTGGGCCCAATGTTTAAACAATATTTCGTCGCCAATAAGATCCAATTTTTGCCAGTCATTATAAAGTGCCAGAAACGATCACCAGCTACACCACACCACCGCTGCAAAGTAAGATCTAAGCAGTTAACCGTCCTTAGATATGTAATGCTAAGCCAACGTTTGGTTTTGCAAAGGGTCAATAGCGAACTTTCGTGAAATAATTAGTGCCAATAAAATTATTCACTCACGGCACAGGTTCCTATTCCGGTACACTTAATATCCCGAGGCTCAACATGAACAATAAAAGACTTTTCGTAAATATAATTAAAATCAGTAGAGTTTCAAAAGATATCAGTGAAAAAATAACAATTAGTACTTTTATAAAAATTCAATGTGCAGTTCCCAGCAATTGCAGGTCATTGATTAAGAGGAACGTGTGCAATCATTGAACATTACAAAGTAGTGAACATTAACTTTTTGCAGGTATTCAATTTATGTACGCTAAATTGCACCGCAGCACTTGGTTAAAACTTTAAAGTGAACAATTCAATTACGCTGCAACAGGAAAAATATCAAGCATCAGAACAATATTTTTTAATGTCTTTAGGACAACGGTGTAGGTCCTCAATCAGAGTATTTTGCCCAGGTCAGACCAGCAATCAGCCCTTTGATTATGAATTTTTAAGAAGGTTGTGCAAATGCGGGCGTCAAAAAGAGACCCGATTTGAGGCAGGTAGGAGACTTCTGTCCCACCATAATATCGCACCTGCACGCACAGTTGTCTCTGGTAGCTATTTTTTCGCCAAATATGCACGGTTCCTCTGCCACACGCAATTTAATCACGTGAACTGTTTCCATGCTACTTTTTCTTATATCAACGCATGAAATGGGGCATCAGAGGACAACGATTTGGTAACATCGAAGAAGCCAAGATGGGAACGAGGGAGGAGCTGTCAGAAGTTTGTAAATAGAAATACAAACAAATGTTACGATCACCAGTGTTTAAATGTATTAGATGTAACTGAGTCTATTTTGAAGGGAATAATGTTGTTCTGTAAATAACTTAAAAATCTATAGGTTTTAGAAATTAATACGTTGATATTTATTTTTTATTTGGTGGGGTAACCCGTCGTATCTACTGTTGCATTGATCGAAAGTTCACGCAGAGTTCTGCGTTGAAGGGAACAAAGTTTTGTGCAAGGTTCATCGCAATCAGATGACCGGTGCAGTAGCGCATAAAATAAGAACAAATAAACATTCAATATTCTTCAAACCGTCTTAATTGCACATTTTTTACTAGTTAATGACGCGTTTCGCCCTTTAGCAGGGCATCTTCAGATTATTTGAACGACAGAATTTACACAAAATTATAAGGCGGAAAATTGTGTAAATTCTGTCACGTAGATAATCTGAAGATGCCCTGCTAAAGCGCGAAACGCCTCATTAACGAATAAAAAATTTTCAATCAAGACGGTTTGAAGGAAAATTTATTCTAACAGATTGTTGCTGTACACCATGGATTGGAAATCATTTTAAATAAACATTCATTCTTAAATGTAAAATTTTTCCTAGCGGATCGGTTACGAGCGCCATTTTTCAAGTAATAACCGATATGTAATGCCAAAAGAGAAACATTATCTATGAACATACAGTTTGTTTTAACTGAAAAAAGGACAGGTGGTATAGGACCACTCAAAAAAAAATCTTATTACTAGGTTCGGCAGATCCATGCTGTCATCATCAGATCTGTAAAAGCTTTTACTTACTAGGAATCCATTCCCAACTGAAGTGACTAATAATATATACCCGTGTTGGAGGGAGTAAAGTCCTGAACCAAGAGAATTTTGATGACTATACCTGGGTAAAATAATAGAGGAACCCAGCGAATCTCCGTGTTTGAACCCATCCCCAAATCTGTCGGAGGTCAACAGTATGAGAAGACCCTCACGTTCCGTGTTTGCTCCGCCACGTCATCAGCGAATTCGCCCTGTCAGTGTCTAGACTCACTGCACCCCTCCGTACAGTTAGGGTCCGGTGATAGGGGTGACGCCCTCCAAAGCTGTTTTTGTAGGTGGGCGAGTCGTTGTGGCAAATTCTCAGCCAAGGTGCGCAGTTGTCGCGATCCCCTCTCGGCGATATAAGGCTTCCCGCCCGGTTCCCCAGAATTTCCTCTCGCAACCTGGCCGCAGGAAGGTAGCCTTTCAGTTTCCATCTGCATTTGCCTCCTCCTCTTCCTCCCACTCCCCTCCCTCTCTCCCTATTCTACTACTCTGAGAGAGCTCGGGGTACGGGGTACGACGCACAACAGGTCGATGCGTGGCTGTTGCACCGCCTCCGCGAACGCCCCGCCTGCACAAGAAAGACGCGTCAGCCAACTCCGGTAGCGTCCGAAAACTCCGAATGACCGGCCGGCCGGCGTGCGAAACCGAGAAGCGCCACACCGGAACCCTCTCTTTTGTTTTCGGTAAATTGGTAGACGTGACAGGGGGGAGGGAGTCACAAAGAAACGTGTGCTTACAAAGCTTTGTAATGGGTAATTATCCCAGGCGTGCCGGGGGCTGTTATTGTTGGAGGACTGCGGACAGGGCGATGATCTGCATGCGAAAGGGCCGGGGCTTTCCCGAGCCCCGTCGGCCACTCGCCTAATTGGTGGATCTCCTCTCCACCCTCACCCCCTCACCGCTTTCTCCTCCCCTCTCCTACCCCCTACCACTTTTCCCTTTGCCCACACCAAACTGCCGAACCTGGCCGTACTTATCGGATTTGCTGCTTTGACAATCTCGTCAAGCCGGATATCAGTTACGGCAAATGAGAAGCGAAAATTCACATTTTTAGATTTCGCAATTGCACCGGCTTTTTTTTTCAGTGGCTGGGGGGGGGGGGGAAGGTGGTTTCGAGGGAGGGGGAAGGGCGTCGGACTGAAACATAGCTCCCCTTGATTTCCCGTATTGCATTAAACGCCGGGCTATCATAAATACGAGTAAACGTCGTAATATCCTTTCCATTTCACTCTGATTGGCTGATTGATTGGCGACATACGTTTCTCGACAGTTGGACACTTAGTCCAATTAATTCTGGACTTAATGAGAGACAGCGGATGACCGGAATATTACCTGTGATAATTAATATTTCAGCCATCTGTTTGGTGCACGGTAAGACTTTTTTTGAACGAAAAATGTATCGTATGAATTAAAAATATAGCCCGAGCGAAATGAAAAAATCTGAAATCATATTTCAGATATCGGGGATATTTATTCAAAAGGTATTATTTCTCCTATTGCACTCGTCAATGTTACCAGTAACATACGTTATAACTGTAGATCTATCAACTTACAAACTGAATAAATATTAATAGCCTATATTTTCAAACTAAAGAAAAATTATATGAAAATATGAATCTTCCTGGAAGATTAAAACCGTGCGCCGGAACCGGGATTCGAACCTGGGACCTTTGCCTTTGGTGGGCAGACAGAGGTCATACGTTCGAGTCCCGATTCCGGCACATAAATTTAATCTGCGAGTAAGTTTCATAACAGCGCATACTCCGCTGCAGAGTGAAAGTTTCAGTCTGGATTACGAAAATACTCTAACTGCGGTAAAAGTGGATAAACAATTTCGTTGACTAACTGGAAATTCCAATCGGTTAGAAGCTCCATAAAGAGCCCAGTCACATTGAAATGTCTTCGATAGGGCTATTAGATAACTAATTTTCAAAATGTGGCTGCGGGAAAATGGTCGCGTGCTCTAAGGCATCTTGCTGCGGTGACTATGGCTGCTCTCCGTCTGAGGTTAGAAATCTCCCTCGGCATGGATGTGTGTGTTTCCCTCAGCATAAATTAGATTGAGTAGTTTTGGCCAGTGCGGTTTTGTCCCATAGCTTTACAAACGTTTGAACATTTTCAAAACTTGATCAGGGAGAAAATACTTTCTTTTATAGCATGTACTAAGTTTTTATAATATTGTGATGTTAGAGAGCAGCACGGGATTATCCGTGTGGTCTCAGCACCACGTTACCGAATGCGCGGCTGTATCCCACGGAGGTTCAAGTTCTCTCTCTGGCATGGGCGTGTGTGTAGTCCTTAGCATGTATTAGGCCTTAGCATAAATTAAGTCTAGTGAGCGATGACTCCAATAGTTTGGTCTCTGACGTTTAAAACATTTGAACATTTGATTTCGTTATTTGAGAATTACGGAATTGCTAAAAATGGTACTGAAAGTCTGGTTCGATAGCAACACCCTACAGTGTTTTTCTATTATGTAGTAACACTCATGATTGATTCTTGATGTTTGTTTTATTACAATTTCCTTATATTCCCATTCCAAGCATCCCACGAAACAATGAATACCGCATCACATCGGTTACTTTAGGCTTGGAAGGTACAGTGTAATTCCAGTCTACCGTTAGCTCTGCAAGTGTCTAGTGCACTGTGAGATTCTGTTTACGATGACCTCCCAAAATTACCATACAATCTCTTTAAATGTCGTGCGGATATTCTTCTACCTCGACTACACAAATGTAAAAGAAATCGGACAAATCGAAATATTTCATTCACGCAGTTACTTGTGTAGTATGTCTAAGTCTGGTGAGTAAGAGAAGGTGAATGGATAATTGGAATCGTATAAAACTATCTATCTTCAACGTGAAAGTGGTCATTATGTTACCATGTATCGCTGTGAGGAGGAACGAAATGTTCAAATGTTTGTAAGGCTTAAGGGACTTAACTGCGGGGTCTCCAGTCCCCAAACCTACAAATTACTTTTGAACTAACTTATACTAAAGACAACACAAACATTCAGACCTGAGGGGGGATTCGAACCTCCTAGTTAGTAGGCCGCGTGATCTCCAACCTGACGCTCAGCACCGCTCAGCTATTCCCGCGTGGCTTACCTTCGTTTTACTCTTGTTAATGTTCATCTTATATCTTCCCTTCAGGACACTGTCCCTTGCTGCCTCTAACGGAATTGCTACGTCGCCAGTAAACCGCAAGGTTTTTATTCCCTCTCCCTGCACATTGATGCCCTCTCCAAATTTCTCGCCGCGGTGGAGTAGCCGAGCGGTCTAAAGCGTCTCGCTGCGGAGCGCGCGATTGCTCGCCGTGGAGGTACGAGTCCTCCCTGAGGCATGGGTGTGCGTGTTGTCCTTAGGTTAGTTTACTTTAGTTTAAGTAGCTTGTAAGCTACGGACTGATGACCACGCAGTTTGGTCCGATAGAATTACAAACATTAGAACATTTTCCAAATTTCTCCTTGCATTCCTTCACAGTTTGCTCAATGCATAGATTGAACAACACTTGGGAAAGTCTGCAGCCCTGTTTTCCTCCTTTCCCAACGACTGCGACCCTTTCATGACCTCCGACTCTCGACTTTCTCTGACTACCACTATATCGGTTGCCGTAATGTTGTCTCCACTCAGTAGAACCGACAGAAAGACGTCGAACTTAATAGGTCATTCTGGCGATGACAGTTCTTCAGAACTTAGTTGTCTCAACTGATCCCCAAATTTTTTGACCAGTGTAGTGTTTAAATACTCCAGTGGTCATCAAAATTGCTACACCAAGAAGAAATGCAGATGACAAACGGGTATTCATTGGACAAATATATTGTACTAGAACTGACATGTAATTACATTTTCACGCAATTTGGGTGCTGAGATCCTGAGAAATCAGTACCCAGATACGCCTGGGCATTGAGTCAAACAGAGCTTGGATGGCGTGTACAGGTACAGATGCTCATGCAGCTTCAACACGATACCACAGTTCATCAAGAACAGTGACTGGTGTATTGGGACGACCCAGTTGCTCGGCCACTTTTGACCAGACGTTTTATATTCGTGAGAGATCTGGAGAATGTGCTCAGTCGAACATTTTCCGTATCCAGAAAAGCCCGTACAGGACCAGCAACATGCGATCGTGCATTATCCTGCTGAAATGTAGGGTGTCGCAGGGATCTAATGAAGGGTGAAGCCACGGGTCGGAACACATCTGAAGTGTAACTGCCACTGTTCAAAGTGCCATCGATGCGAACAAGAGGTGGCCGAAACGTGTAACGAATGGCACCGCATACCATCACGACGGGTGATACGCCAGTATGGCAATGACTAATACACGCTTCCAATGGGCGTTCACCGCGATGTTGCCAAACACGGATGCGACCTTCATGGTGCTGTAAGCAGAGCTTGGATTCATTCGAAAAAAAAAATGACGTTTTGCCATTCGTGCACCAAGGTTCGTCGTTGCGTACACCATCGCAGGCGCTCCTGTGTGTGATGCAGCCTTAAGGGTGACCGCAGCTATGGTGTCCTAGTTGATAGTACATTATGCTGCATACGTCGTCGAACTCTTCGTGCAGATGGTTGTTGTCTTGCAAACGTCCCCATCGGTTCACTCAGGGATCGAGACGTGGCTGCACGATCCGTTACAGCCATGCGGGTAATATGCCTGTCATCTCGACTGCTAATGTTACGAGGCCGTTGGGATCCAGCCATTCTGAACACACGGATGCCATATTCTGCTAATAGTTATTGTATTGCGACCAACGCGACAGCTGCGGTGGATTAGCCGAGCGGTCTAAAGCGTCTCGATGTGGAGCACGCGGATGGTCGCCGTGGAGGTTCGAGTCCTCCCTGGGGCACAGGTGTGTGTGTTGTCCTTAGGTTAGTTTACCTAGGTTTAAGTAGTTTGTAAGCTACGGATTGATGACCACGCAGTTTGGTCCGATAGATTTACAAACATTTATTTTTTTGCTGAAGAGCAAAATATTGACACCCACACGTATTTGCTGCATTCTTGCATTCTTTGCTGAAGAGCGCCGCGGTGGAGTAGTCGAGCGGTCTAAAGCACCTCGCTGTGGAGCGCGCGGTTGCTCGCCGTGGAGGATCGAGTCCACCCTGGGGCACGAGTGTGTGTCTTGTCCTTAGGTTAGTTTACCTAGGTTTAAGTAGTTTGTAAGCTACGGACTGATGACCACGCAGTTTGGTCCGATAGATTTACAAACATTTGAACATTTTTGAACCAACGCGACAGGCTACAATCCGACCTTTATCAAAGTCGTAAACGTGATGGTGCGCATTTCTCCTCCTTACACGAGGCATCACAACAACGTTTCACGAGGCAACTGCTGTTTGGGTATGAGAAATCGGTTGGAAACTTTCCTCATGTCAGAACTTTGTAGGTGTCGCCAGCGACGCTATCCTGGTGTGAATGCTCTGAAAAGCTAATCATTTGCGTATCACGGCATCTTATTCCTCTCGGTTAAATTTCGCGTCTGTAGCACGTCATCTTCGTGGTGTAGCAATTTTAAAAGCCATGAGTGTAAATAAATCGAGGATCTCACCTACTCGCCACATTTAATCCGTGACAAGAATGGCAACGATAGCGAGGCAAAACTATATCCTACCGCGGAGGAGCGCTGCAGTAGAGAGCGCAGGCCACGCTCCCGCCGCCTGCTGGCGGGATAATGGGCAGAAGGATAACAGTTTGGCCGGGCCAATTAGCGCGGTGTGGCGGCGGCGGGGCGGCGGCACGCGGCTGCGCTCCCCAGGTCTGGCCCGCCGCCAGCTTCCACTGTGCGCCCGCCTGACAGCCGGCGACGGCGACACCGAAATAGGCGCCACCGGCCGCTTCTCTTCCGGTCGTAAAAAACGCCGCGGCGGACAGTGGGCGGGGCCGGCCGCACCGACGACCCCGCCTCTAGCGGCAGGTGACGAAACAGCAGCCGCTTCCGTGTTCGCCAGGCGTATTTTCACACGAATAGCTGGGCATCCACAGGCTTTTGTAGGTGCCCCACAGTAGTTGAGTACAGTACGGCTCCGTAGCACAGTGGTAGAGTGCCAGACTTCAACTCCATAGGGCGCGGGTTCGAACCCCGCCAGGTCGTAGGAATTTTATCTGTCCCTTTCTACTTCTTTCATCTCTGGCAGTGTTGCTGATGTGAAATATACCGAGTAGCACCGAGGAACACACGTAAAACTGTAGGTCGCTCTATAAGTGTCTGGGTAAGTCAGTTTGAAGGTCGAAGGAAGGCAACGGCACGGCTGGGAGTGTTGGCGTACTCCTGTAATCCTAGCTACTGGGATGCCGTTGTGTGGAAGAGATCTGCAAGGCAACTGCAGATTCGGTCGTTTCCTGAGGTCAGGAACGTCCGCGATACCTTCCTCGAGCTCTGCAGAAACGCAGATGGCGATGCGAAATCTTCGGCGAGCGGCGGCGAATGGGTTATGAGAAGCCCAGCTACACAAAGCCAAGTAAGGCGTCTAAACATGAAATGCGTACCACCTCCAAACAGGACCATGCCTGGCAAAGTACTTTGGTGTTAAAACCAATCTTTGGATTTTTGACTGCTTTACCTTACCTTTACAGTACACAACAGATATACACGCACGACAACTTCGATAGAAACAGATGGTCAGAGATAAAGACAGTTTGGATGTAATGATGAGGTGTCAAACATAAGAAGACAGAATACTGCGTTTTGACGCCATCGCACAACTGTCAGTTATATAAAATTGACAGAACGACTTGTTTCGCGACCGACGTTATCCCATTCTCAAGTCCCACAAGAAACAAGAACAGAACGTAAAATACTACATACAAATTAAGATGCTAATACACGAAACACTTATCCTTTCTAGGATAACGTACCTATAAATTAAAATGAATCAGCCATTACGCAACGTCCACCTTAATATGCAGGGTGTCCCACTCAACAGTTTCACCCCAGATATCTCTGAAACTACAAGAGATATGGAAAAACGACTTTTACGGCCATGAACATACGGCAGGGGCTTATGAAAGTAGGTACTAAGAGACACTCTAAAACGTGAAGAAATATAATTTTCAACACAAAATTATGTTTTTTAAATGGATACCCCATATTATTTCTTAAGCAATCGATAGGATGAAAAATCACAAAAATAATGGCGTCGATTGCATCGCGATGTGTCAATTACATCCGGGGAAACTGCGAAGCGAAGTTGACGTTTGAAATACATGAGGAGCGGTGCTAGCGCATGTCCGAGGCTCAAGCAATACTCACGGTTGAGTCTCGGACACTCACAGCACCGCGCAGTGGAGGTTACTTAACATACGAACTTTGACAAAATGAATAGGTTTTCTCATATCTTGATGAATTTTTGCACATGGTCACATGATACATGTTCGTATGGTACATGACAGAGGGCGCCTTGCAAAAACATTGCCGAGAAAGGGAAAGGTGGAAACGAACAGAGATATAGGAAAGAAAGAGATGAATGCAGATAGAGGAGGGAAGGCGAGATGAACTACGAGAGTTTAGAATAAATAAACACCCGGGCAACACCGGTTTTACAGCTAGTTTATATATATACAGGGTGTTACAAAATGGTACGGCTAAACTTTCAGGAAACATTCCTCACACACAAAGAAAGAAAAGTTGTTATGTGGGTATGTGTCCGGAAACGCTTAATTTCCATGTTAGAGATCATTTTAGTATTTAATTTACGGATTAGGCTTCATTCCAAAGTGATCAAATTGTAAATTTTCACAATAAACATACGTGGGCTGACGAGAATCGCACGGAATTGTGCAATCACGTCATCAGCACAGATTTTCTGTGAACGTTTGGGCAGGAATTGTTGGTGATGTCTTCATTGGGCCTCATGTTCTTCCACCTCGCTCACTAGAGCACGTTATCATGATTTCATACGGGATACTCTACCTGCGCCGCTAGAACATGCGCCTTTACAAGTACGACACAACGTGTGGTTCATGGACGATCTAGATCATGCACATTTCAGTCGAAGTGTTCGTACGCTTCTCAACAGATTCGGTGCCCGATGGATTGGTAGAGGCGGACCAATTCCATGGTCTCCACGCTCTCCTGACCTCAACCCTCTTGACTTTCATTTATGGGGGCATTTGAAATCTCTTGTCTACGCAACGCCGGTACAAAATGTAGAGACTCGCCGCGGTGGAGTAGCCGAGCGGTCTAAAGCACCTCGCTGCGGAGCACGCGGTTGCTCGCCGTGGAGGTTCGAGTCCTCCCTGGGGCATGGATGAGTGTGTTTGTCCGTAGGTAGGTTTAAGTAGTTTGTAAGCTACGGACTGATGATCACGCAGTTTGGTCCGATAGATTTACAAACATTATTTTTTTTTTTTTTTTTTTTTTTTTTTTTTTTTTTTTTTTTTTTTTTTTGGAGAGAGTCGTCGTGCTCGTATTGTGGATGGCTGTGATACAATACGCCATTCTCCAGGGCTGCATCAGCGCATCAGGGATTCCATGCGAAGGAGGGTAGATGCATGTATCCTCGCTAACGGAGGGCATTCTGAACATTTCCTGTAACAAAGTGTTTGAAGTCACGATGGTACGTTCTGTTGCTGTGTGTTTCCATTCCATGATTAATGTGATTTGAAGAGAAGTGATAAAATGAGCTGTAACATGGAAATTAAGCGTTTCCAGACACATGTCCATATAACATAATTTATTTCTTTGTGTGTGAGAAATGTTTCTTGAAAGTTTGGCCGCACCTTTTTGTAACACCCTATATAAAAAAGAAACAACAATGGTCCCAGCACAGATCCCTGGGACAACCACCACTTATCTGTTCCCCATTCTGACTGCATGTATCAGCCATCAGCCATCAGCCTCTTACATTAATGTAAGAGGCGAACTAATTGTGTGCTAATTTCCATACCCCATTTTGTTACAACTTCTACAACAATATTGATTATTAAATAAAAGAAGACGCATACTGCCAGCAACCTCTTATTTACCTTTTTGCAACACCCTGTATATTAAGGCAGAAAACTGCTCCTTGATCAATGAAGGCCATTCAGAGCACGCGTTTGCTCGTGCGAATGCGTATCTGCGAGATCTCTAACTGCTGCGTGCAACACTAGTGGAGGGAGAGAGAGTGCGTGGAGAGACGTCGCCGTAGCCCGGGGCTTCCTAGCCGCAGTCTCCCAAGTTCGCTGCAAACTAAGGCAATTTGTCTGGGCCGCGCATGCGCGTGGGGCGAGCCGTCCAGTGTGCGCCGCCGTGACAAGTGGCCGTGGACAGGCGCGCATATGAGCAGCCGGCTCAACTTTGGAGGGCGTCCTCCCCGCCACCCTCAAAATAAAGATTAGGCCCGGCCGGCCAAGTCCGAGCCAAGGAGGAAGCGGAGGACACCGAGCCGGGGGAACACGAGGGGAGGCCGCGGCAGGAAGCGCGTCTCTGGGAACTGACAAGATAAACACTCGGACAGCAACAGCGCCGCAGGGCGTCTCGGCGCGCATGCTTGTGAGTGATCGTCTGGCCCCGCTGTGTGTGTGCGTGTGTGTGTGTTTGGACGGGGCAGGGTGGGCGTGGGAGGGAGGGACGGAGAAGGGGGGGGAGGGGTTCGTAAGTTGCGGGTGCCCACCACACGACCTGCTCGAAGACGTTCCTTCGGCAGCATCCGCCACAAGGGTGCAACGGCGGAGCACAAGGGATTTATTCAGCGATGCCCAGATTATTTTTTTCTCTCTTTCTCTCTCCTCCCCTCTTTTCCCTCCCCCTCCCCCTCTTTTAGAAGACGGGAGGTGGGTGTCCACAAAAAAACGCAACTGCGGAAGCTGTGGCGGAGAGGAGCGGGGGAAAGGACAACAGGAGAAAACAAGGGTGGTGGTCTGAAGAACAGCATCTCCGTAGCGGCAATCTCGGCGAGGAGTAAAGGATTTGGTACGTAACCTGAGAGCCGGGGATTTGCCCCGGACGAGAAATGTGTTTCGTAACTTAAGACCTGCAGCGAAACAATCCACCGCCAACACGTGGCTCGGGTCACCGCCGAGCTTATGTCTGGCCGACGAAAGTGAAATCTCGTTCCCTGCCCGCCACCGGCCCGGGAGAAGTTTTTTTTTTCTTCTCTGCCCTTTCCTACCGAAGAAATTTTATTGTTCTGTCCGGGAACACAATGAGTCACTTCCGTGTCGTCGAGTATCTCAATACTTTCCATGTCATTATAAAGATGTATTGTGACCAGTCAAATTTTATATCTTCGCCGGTCACGGTGGCCGAGGGGACTGAGGCGCTTCAGTCACGGTCTGCACGATCACTACGGTCGGGGGTTCGAATACCCCTTCGGGCATGGATATTTGTGCCGTCGTAGTTCGTAAGTAGTTTGTAAGTTTAGGGACTGATGACCCCGTAATTAAGTCCCATAAGCCTTACACACATTTGAACATTTTTTTATATCTTCATTACTTTAAAAATAGTATTCAGAGTTTTCATATCTTAGTTTGGACTTGTAAATTTTATAGAAGCCAAGTAGCTGGGTGGCAGTAGACAAAGTATAATGACGCAGTCGATGGAAGGGGTGGGAAAAGCATAAGAGGTGACACAGTTCATGTACGGACCGTGAGAAAACACGGCCGTGTAGCATGGACGTGATCTGATTGGCTCCCTTCTCCCCTTCCGGTGTTACCATTCCCTCATTTCAATTATTAATATTTAAGAAAGTAAATATTAGATAATAACGAAATTTCAATTTATATCATCTCGGCCTGAGGAACAAGGCGGGATAATTTCTATTCGCGTTCTTTGCTGGGGTGTTATTCCAATGTAGGGGAGCCCTGGCAATTTTATACGCATTTACACGGAACATGAGGCAGAATTAAAGTATGTGGTGTAGAGGGAGACGTACTTTAAGACAGTCCGCATTCAACGCACTACCTGGAACGAATTGAACGAACGATCGCAAACCACAGATCTACCTATGAAAAAAAAAAAAAAGAAAAAAAAAAAAAAAAAAAAAGAAAGAAAAGAGTAGTAAGTAGGAGGTCGTGGGTTCGAATTCCGGCCACAGCATAAATTTTATCTCAGTGCCTCTCCTTATGTTAATACCCTTGGTATAACAAGACAATTTTGTCTGAAGAAATTGTATTATTTGTTGATATTCATTACAATTTTCTGTTAATAAGCTCTCATTTGAAGCTATTTGGTACTTTGTTCATTGTAATTTATATAAACAAAATACCAGCGACGAATCTAGAAGATTCGTTTGGAGCTCAAAATACAGAAATACAGAGGCAGCAACTAGCAGCCACGCCTGGCCGAGCACAGTCCAGTACCGACCTTCGAACTGTTAACATGTAGCACCTTTCTTATTACGGAACTTGTATATTTATCATCACGGCACTAGTATTTATTGTAAAGTGAATATCGTTCAATACTCTGCTTGGATTTGTGGAGTTCGCTGAGCGTGTGTAAACGTTAGAAGAATAAATTTGCCGGCCGCGGTGGCCGAGGGGACTGGGGCGCTACAGTCACGGTCTACACGGCCACTACGGTCGGGGGTTCGAATCCCCCCTCGTGCATGGATATTTGTGCCGTCCTTTGTATAAGGTAGTTGATAAGTAGTTTGTAAGTTTAGGGACTGATGACCCCGTAGTTAAGTCCCATAGACTTTACAAAAATTTGAACATTTGAACTCCTTGCGCACTTGAGTCAGTCCTATGGTCGTTGTTCCCCATCAGCAAAGCCAGAGTATGTATGCATGATTGAGCTCCGGCACATTTTGCTGCTGCTGCCAAACGCCATCTAACGCACGAATGCGGCCAAAGATAGGTAAGTCGAAGTGGACCTGTACCTAGGTCTCTGAGATCACCTTATCGAAATACTTTGTTAAGTCCCATAAGCTTAACAAACATTTGAACATTTTGAAGAATAAATTTAAAATCCACTGTCATCCCGTGTTTACGAATAAAATCTCAGTTAAAGCCCTTAAATCATTTTCACAGCATTTTAGCTTCAGACATCAAGAATCAACGACCTGTGTGCTGAAACTGCGTGGGACATTATCTGCTTCGAGATCTAAGGTCAGTAATAAACAAAAGAACTTTGTTTCACCGGTCTGAATGCAATGTGCGTTACCTAGTGCAAATAGAGCTTCCGTAGCTCAGCGGGTGGCCCGAGTTCGATTGTCGGCAGGGGTGGGCGTTGTGTTTAAAACGTTTAAATGTTTGTTAAGCTTATGCGACTGAACTACGGGGTCATCAGTCCCTAAACTTACAAACTACTTACGAACTACCTTATACTAAGGACGGCTTAAATGTCCATGCCCGAGGGGGGATTCGAACCCCCAACCGTAGTGGCCGTGCAGACCGTGACTGGAGTGCCTCAGTCCCTTCGGCCACCGCGGCCGGCGGGTGTTGTGCGTTGTCCTAATCATCATCATCGCATCATCATTGGCACGTAAGTCGCCCACGCGGCGTCAAATAAAAAGACTTACACTAAGGCGGCCGAACAAACCCGCAAGGGTTCTCCCGGCCAAGAAAGCCATACGCTCATTTCATTTCCAGTGTAAATAGAACCATTAAGTATATACATCCCTAGTAATAGGAGTGAGGGTAAAGCAGGAGAAATTTCTAAGAGAGTGGAATACTGTGCTGACAGACTGCTAGGAACTTTCCAACTAGACAGTGTTAGCATCGTATATGAAGACTTGTTCTCGGCCAGTGACTATTTTCTACCCTCTTGATGAAAATAAATTTGTACCAGGCACGTTGTAGCGTATTATATGATTATACCACTGAATACACCATTGCTTAACATATCACCGAAGTTAAGCATTTTCAGGCTTGGCTAGTACCTGGAGGGTAACCGTCTCCATCTGCTGAGCGCTGTTGCCAAAGAGGATGCTCTAAGATCTTTTGATGCCTGACCGCGAAGTAGTGGTTCAGGTCACAGAAACTGCCAAACGGCCGGGAGAACGGTTTGCTGATCACATGCCAATCCGCAATGGGCGGTACTATGGGGCCGTCCAAGTCAGTAAAACGCAGTTTGGCTTAATTTTGTACCGCAAACTGTAGTGTGAGGGGATTTTGAACCTGATATACATTTTTCTTGAATGCCAAATTTTGTAGGTGTCAGGAGCCATTAAAGGAGCTGACCGCCATTTAACTGAAAGTTTTGTTTATTGTCACTACTTGGTTGCGGCCTTAGGCCATTTTTAAGTGCTGTCATCAAACCTATCTGACAACTTTGATCACAGCATTTGAAAATGGTCTAAGGCCGATTCCAGGTTGTGACAATAAACAAAACTTTCAGTCAAATGGCTGTCAGATCTTAAAAAAACTATACTTTAGATTTATTTATTTATTATTTTTAGAGCGCATTTTAAACAGACAAATGTTAAATTTCGTCTTTCACTCCCTAGAGAAAAATATGATTTCCGAAAACTACTTCATTCGGGGACACGTCAATTCTCGGCTAGGGATAACAAAAGAAGGTTTGGATGAATGCTTGGAAAGTTAATATGAGCGAGAAAAACACTTCCAGACTGAGAGAAGAACTTCCAGACTGAATTAGACATGACTGGTTAGATGTGGTGGACGACTGTTTTCCACAAATCTTTAAATCCAACTTCTATATTTGAACCTAAGAATTTTCGTTTTTCAAACATTGTTTCTGCTTGAAGAGAACTTGTCAATAAATCTAGCTACACAACCTGTACATCTACATCTACATGGGATACTCTGCAAATCACATTTAAGTGCCTAGCAGAGGGTTCATCGAACTACCTTTATACAATTCATTTACCATTCCATTCTCGAATAGCGCGCGGGAAGAGAGAACACCTGAATCTCTCAGTTCGATCTCTGATTTCTCGTATTTTATTCTGATGATCCTTTCTAAATATGTAAGTGGGAGTCAACAATATATTTACGCATTCGGAGGAGAATCTTGGCGATTGGAATTTCGTAAGTAGACCACGCCGCAGCGATAAACGCCTTTGTTGTAATGATTCCCATCCAAGATCCTGTATCATTTCCGAGACGCTGTCCCCCTGTATCTTGACAATACAAAACAGACGGCCCTTCTTTTGACTCTTTCGATGGCTTCCGTCAAATCCACCTGATAAGAATCCCATACCGGGCAGCAATACTCCAAATACGGACTGAGTTATGTTTGTCAAGCTTAAGGGACTTAACTGCGGGGTCATCAGTCCCTAAACTTAGGAGGTACGGTGTCAGAAGCCTCCTTGAAATCTAGAAATACGAAATCAATTTGAGAATCCTTGTTAACACCACTCATCATTTCGAGTGAGTAAAGAGCTAGTTGTATTTCACACGAACGATATTTTCTAAACCCGTGTCGATCTTGGGTCAATAGATCATTCTGTTCGAGATAATTCATAATATTTGAACACAGGATATGTTCCAAAACCCTGCTACAAATTGACACCAATGGCATAGGCCTGTAGGTTTGTAGGTCACTCCTACTGCCTTTTTTGAATATAGGCGTAATCTGTGAACTTTCCAGTCTTTTGATACAGATCCTTCTTTGGGAGAGCGGTTGTATATAGCTGTTAAGTAAGTAGCTATCACATCAGCATAATCAAATAGAAATCTAATAGGTATACTGTCAGGACCAGAAGACTTGTTCTTGTTAAGTGATTTCAGTTGCTTCACTACTCCGATGATTTCTAATTTTACGTTATTCGTTCTGGCCTCTGTTCGATATTAATGGTACAGTATTGTTAAGAGTAATTTGAGGTAGTTTATTGCTGACACCTGTTGTAACGTGAAATTCCAACTTTTGTGGAGATTTGATCATCAGAATTTTTTGTCTATAAATGGCGCACGAAAAGCATCATAAGTGGTGTGGAATGTGGTGCATGGTGCGTGGGAGATATTGAATCGCTCTGTAACACAGTGACTTGTGGAAACCATATTTATATTTATAATGCAATTTTTACATATCTGCGGTGCGCGGAATCGCGTCTACTAGGTATGCTACAGAATATGAGACCACTAAAATAAAAAAAAAAAAAAAAATCTGTTCTGCAGTTCAGCGTACCTGTCCCTCAGAATCCGGTACGCGATGCCAATATTTTTTATCGCTGCGGCAACCAAGTATCGTATTTCGCGTCCGCTGATTGAATTGTCAGTCAAAATAGCCGTGAAATTGAATATACATGTCTTGCTGTGGCAATTAAAACGTAATATTCTTGCAATCAAAATTTCATTTTCTCAGCCGATTGCGAGCAGCGACTAACAAATATTTTTCATTATTATTCCACAGGGGAGGGTCGCGCTTTCATATGCGTGGCTTCTGTTTTATAAAAAAGGAAAACAAAAAAGGATAAATACTTCCGCGGCTATGAGCGGTGAGCGAAGCACATAGAAAGCTTTTCGTAGTTGATTACAATGAAAGATATAGCTATGGAGTTTAGTGGTTCGTAAAGTCAGTAGTACTGGATGTTTAAAACAATTAAGTCTGTATTATTCGACACCTTTCTCTTTACCTATATCATAAAAAAACTGTTTAAATTTCCTGAAATATTCTAATATATTTGGAATACAAATGTTATCTTAAAGTAGAGACAGAGGCAAATCACTACTTACAGTTGCAGAAAACATACATTTCCATTACTTAAATGAAATATCTGATAGATTTTAACGTATGTGCAGCTTTCTTTGTTGTACCTTGATACCGAATCCAACGTTCGACTAGAAGATTCGCAGATTGTGAAAAAAACTGTCTGGTGATCCATTGCTTGGATTATAAATTGTATACTGGCCTTCAGTTATCAGTAAGAAGCAAACAGTATTTCTTTCCCGAGAACACGTAGGAGACTGAGTTCATCACCAATGTCAAACAGGCTTCTTCTACAATCCCACTAGGAAAAAGTAATCTCTGTAAAGTTCCTGCAGTAGTACTTGCAGTCAAGTACTTGGGAGAATGTATTTCAGCAAGTGAGAGCGAAACCTTGGCAATAGACTCCAGGTGCACCAAGTTAGAGAGAGCCTATCATTCCTGTAATAATATCTATACCTCCAAGTACCTATCCAAGAACTTAAAACTGAAACACTACAACTCGGTAGGTAAGACCCTCTGCCCTCTATGCCTCCGAGTGCCTCTTGATGAATCGAAAGGGCCCACTCAGGAAACTATAACTTAAAGAGAGGAAGATCCTGAGGATAATATTAGGACCTATAAGAGAGGAAGATTTTACTTACAGAATCAGGCACAATAACGAGCTGTATGAACACCATGTCACATGTATGAGGAAAAGGCGACTGACCTACGGTCACATGACCCGCCTGAATCACTCAAGGCTCACCAAGAAGATCCTCACAGTGACAAGCAGGGGAAAAGCGTCCAAAGCCAAGTGGTTCACCCCTATTAGATCAGACTTAGAGGAACTGTAGATCCCATTACATATAACCGAGAACCGAACGCAATACCGTCAGGCCATCCTACATGGAGTCTTCCCACTATCTCTCACAAGCAAGAAGTGTACCGGCACCAACAGATCTAAATGGACGGATGAGAGGAAGCGGGGTCACAGCCAGAAGACGAAGACGTTCTGGGAGTAAAATCAGAAGACCCTATCTGAGAGTTAAGACGAGCCTCGTGGTCCCTAGTAGGCCGAAACGAACTGATACATATGTTAAAATATCCGAAGGAAGTAAAACTGGTTTATAGTGTCACAGACAGGGTTGTAGAAGGAAGAAAAGAATATCATACAGAAGTACTGCTGCCTTCAGAGATGATGCACAAGCTCTATGTATGAAAGGACGGAGTATAATACCTTCCGTGCACTTTCGAAGGAGTCATTCCGCCTTTAGTGTCGGGAGAATTACGGAAATGGCGGAAACCTAGATGAGAATGTACAGGATAAGCTTCAACCGCTGGACTCGTTAATGAGATTCCAGTCTCCTAATCACTGCACTACCTCGTTCAGTAAGCCGATAGATGAGGTACAAACAACAGATCTAAATGACGGTAACATGGTTTGGCTTACTCCTTGCGCGCCGGCCGCGGTGGCCGAGGGGATTGAGGCGCTCCAGTCACGGTGCGCACGGCCACTACGGTCGGGGGTTCGAATCCCCCCTCGGGCATGGATATTTGTGCCGTCCTTAGTTGGAAGTAGTTCATAAGTAGTTTGTAAGTTTAGGGACTGATGACCCCGTAGTTAAGTCCCATAGAGTTTACAAACATTTGAACATTTGAACTCCTTGCGCACTTGAGTCCGTCCTATGGTCGTTGTTCCCCGTCAGCAAAGCCAGAGTATGTATGCATGATTGAGCTCCGGCAGATTTTGCTGCTGCTGCGAAACGCCATCTAACGCACGAATGCGGCCAAAGATAGGTAAGTCGAAGTGGACCTGTACCTAGGTCTCTGAGATCACCTGATCGAAATACTTTGGACTTTTGCGTCTGAGGTCACCTAAAAAGCGAAATGTACAGCACACCCGTAAGCACGATTGAAGAACTGGAGAGGAGAGCTGTATACGCTTGTCAAAAATTCCGAAATGAACCAGGGGTTTCCCAAAGAATTCGAAATGCATTGCAGATACGAGCACAGTATTCCATAAAGATGCATGGAAGACCCTTCGAACACCTCCTCTAACAGGTAACCCAAACGTGAAATGAGAACTAAAAGAGATGTAAAATCTAATAGTAAAGTCTAAATTATAAATTAATTTGTACTAACTAAGACGATGTTTACCATAAAGGCAGTGAAATATGAATTAAATGCGATGAAAATGTTAATAGTAAAGGCTAAATTACTAAGGCTTCAGTGCCGGCTTGTAATCATACATTCGTTATTACCTCTCAAACGGCTCGTTTACAGACCCGTGTACTGGAACATTTTTTCTTCTATTATCGTGTACATTCAACCGTGTAAGTTGCGCCTTCCTTTCTGATACAATATATATTGTGTGTGTGTAAGTACAAATTTTCGAATGTTTGTAAATCTATGGAACTTAACTACTCTAATTATGTCCCCAGACGTACAAATTATTTACACTAACCTAACGATAGACACACAACCCAACCCCGAGAGAGGACTCGAACCTCCGAAGATGAGCACTTTCGCGCTCCGCAGCAGGCACTTCAGCGCTCACGGCCACTCAACCGCGACATGTATGTACGTAATGGGATATTTTTAAATGCAAGGATTATCACAATCATTAGCAAACATAGAAACATCTTAAAAAATTAAAATACTTTGGCGCTTACTGCAATATGATTTGATTTAATACCGCAGTCTTTCGGTGAAATAAAGTTTTCTTTTTCTTATAAAGACGTTCGAATATTAACTATTGAAACTACGTAGGTATCGGTATATTTTACTTGATGTTAAAGTTATTGATTACAAAAACTGTATGACTTCTTAGACTCGTTAGAAATTTCACAGTATCGATGCCAGAAATATCAGATGGTGACGGGGACAATAAATAATCTTTTACAACTTTGAATCAAAATTAAAACTTTTACCGTGCGTACACAGAAAACGAAAGTACAGGAGTTAATTTTCCAAATCATGCAGAACCAAACAACTACACTTAATTTTAGCAACCATGAGCAGTAATTTACGTACCCAGTCCTTGAGTGGAGAACTTCGACTATTGATTTTTTATTCCATTTTGTGTATCAAAACTTAACATAGCAGCCATATCTTAGTTTATGTTCATACACATTGTTTTTATTTTTTAGAATTCATTTTGTGAATCAGGGCGGTTTTATTTCGGAAATTGGTAAACATGTTACGATTCACTGTGTTACTGGCGCGTCCTTAAACTAATATGTACATATATTACTTGTGGTTGGAGTTGCGATTGTTTGATTTAACGCTCAATGTGTTAGGGCTTTTAGGCCATTTGGGGAATCAGTACCTGGTAATATCGCTGATACTGGTATTTTTGTTTGATTTAACGCTCAATGTGTTAGGGCTTTTAAGCCATTTGGTGAATCAGTACCTGGTAATATCGCTGATATTGGTATTTTGGTTGCGATATTGTGGAGGTATCGATATCTCATCAGATCGTCGAATGAGGGATGTGGAGACTATGCCCTACCGTTTATTAGCTAGCAGCTGTTAAAGAACTCAAACTGCCGGCCGCGGTGGCCGAGGGGACTGAGGCGCTCCAGTCACGGTCTGCATGGCCCCTACGGTTGGGGGTTCGAATTTCCCCTCGGGCATGAATATTTGTGCCGTCCTTAGTGTTAGCTAGTTCGTAAGTAATTTGTAAGTTTAGGGACTGATGACCCCGTAGTTAAGTCCCATTAGCTATACAAACATCTGAACATTTTTGAACTCAAACTGTATCTTCTACATATGGTTTTACACGCAAGAAATAATATATATATATATATATATATATATATATATATATATATATATATATATTGTTCCAGGTTATAATGAGCCAACTGCCAATACGGCTATAAGACAACGGAGGCGTGGCGGCATCAGGAAAGTGGGACAGGGATACAATCTCCAGAGTGGACGGATCTGCTGGCGTAACAATAGCACGGGCGAGCGCTGGAAGGGCCATTCAAGCACGTAGGTCGGTGGGCCACGTGTGTGACTTGGAGGGCGTCCCAGCCAGCACCACCGCAACGACAACACCGCCGGCCGGCAAGAACAACACTCCAGAAGCTCGATGACAGCGCCTGACATGGTGGGTGGTCCTGAAGAATAATGAGGGAGCGCGTGCAAGCGGAAGAGTTTCCTGGCGTCAATACATCGCGTTACACGGAAACCTAGAACGTCAATTCACTTTTAGTCACTGTAGGGGAAAGTCGGGTAAGATAGCGACGTTTAGGTACATTATATTTTTTCTGGCCTTTACGCTGAAATCAGATACTTAATTTATGGAAAGACGATTACTTAATGTATCTCCTTTGTAATAATGCTCCTAACATTTCCTAAAACTGTAGATTTTTTTAGCTAGACCTGTTTTTGTTAGTGATAGTACTACTCGTCAACTTACCGTACAGGTTGGGTAAGCTGACGAACATTTTATTTAGAAAACAAAGACGTTTTTGATGCTACTTATCAAAAGAGACACAAACGTAACATTTCTTATTTGAATTCCTGTAATCTAAGCAGGTACACTGAGCAGAACCTAATTTATCAACATTTATTTTATTTTATTTCATTATTACACACGTTACAGGCTTTTTACCAGACCACGCGACACATTCATGACTACTTGTTCTTCCTGTTCTTCCAGTATTCCTTCTTTCTTTCACTAAAGGCTCTCTTCCTATCTTCAGACCACTTTGGTTGTTGAGCTTTAGGTGCTGTTTTCCCTGACATCACTTCCCACTCGTATACCTTGAGTCTAAAGACGACTTTCTCTACGATGTCTTCTGAATCTATATGTGCCCTTTCCAGATCAATTTTGACTTGTATCATCCAGGGTGTAGTGGTCTTATTATTTATTATTTAACATACTTGTTAATAACACCAACATTACCTATGAGTACATTCATGACTGTAGTAATTATAGCACACTTCATAATTAACAAAAAGCTACGTTAACAGAAATTAAGAAATAGAAAATACATTCTGATTGGTCAATGCAAATCACAGCCGATAGCTACAGAATTCAAGCGCCAAGTAATAATCGTGAGCTGACTACCAGTCGTTGGAGGGCCTCAATGGAGGTAACACGATTTTGTGATGTAGCTTGCAAACCTATAAAAGGAAGTGAAAGTGTTTTAATTAATTATTTTGTGAAGATAAATTGAGAGCTATTACTGATACGAGTGTTCAAAAGTGTGGTGTAAGCAGGCTTTCTTTGAATTTTGAAAATTTGTGCAAGCTAAAGTTTTTCCACATTCAAGCCATCGCAACTGAGGAACGTGTCGTAACAAAAGGCTGATATTAGTATTTTGCAAAAGAAGGTGCTCAGCAAAGTTGATTGGTCGATATCGCGAAAGTAAAGCGACTGTGCATCTGACTTCATACATGACTGCCATTCAGATATAATAAACCAAATGTGAGTTAGTAAAAATTACCATCATTTCTATTAGACAAACCCAACTCCCTATTACGCATTTTCTTTTCACCAACACATACTGCAATCAACATATCGTTAGAGTCCACGACCCACGGAAAGTATCATCCAATGCGACATTTAAAACTACATCGAGCTAAGCAATCTTCAGTTACATATAAAGTGACTGTGTGGGAGAGGGCACACGCCACAGAGGTGTCCATAATACGCAATTACGCGGCTATTATTTAGGACCTATATATCACTCCAATGTTATTCAATTTGTACAGTGAGCAAGCTACAAAGGAAAGTAAGGAAAAATTTGGAGAAGGCATTAAAGTTCGGGGTGAAGAAATAAAAAAATTTCGTTTTCCCGATGACATTGTAATACTGTCAGAGACAGCATAGGACCTGGAAAGAAATTGAATGGAATGGAAAGTGTGTTAAAAGGTGCATATACAATGAATATAACAAGAGAAAAACAAAGGTAATGGAATGTATTCTACAAAAATAAGGTAATGCTAAAGAAATTAGAGTAGATAACGAAACAATAAAGGTAATAGATGAGTTTTGTTACTTTAGGAGTGAAATAACATATGATGGTCGCAGTACAGAGGATGTAAAATGAAGAATGACATTGTGAAGAAAAGCGTTTATGAAAAAAATGAAATTTGTTGACACTGAATATTAATTTACGCTTAAGGAAGTCCTTCCTGAAGTCATTTGTGTGGAATGTCGCCTTGTATGGGAGTGAAAAATGGACGATAAACAGAGCGGACTGGAAGATGATAGAGGCTTTTGAAATGTGGTGTTACAGAAGAATGCTGAAGATTAGGTGGGTGTATCGCTTAACCAATGTGGAGGTACTGAACGGAATTGGGGAGAAAAGGAATTTCTGGCATACGTTGCCTAAAAGAAAGGATCGGCTGGTAGAACACATTCTTAGACATCAAGGAATCGTAAATTTAGCGTTGGAGGGAAGTGTGTGGGGTAAAAATCGCAGAGGGAGACCAAGAGATGAATGCAGTAAGCAGATTCAAATGGATGTAGGTTGCCGTTCTTATGAGGAGAAGAAGAGGCTTGCTCATGATTGATAAGGGTGGAGAGCTGCGTCAAACCTGTCTCTGGAGTGAAGACCACAAAAACAACATATCACAGATATAGCTGGCGTCCCTAACACACTAACAGATTTAATTAGCAGCTTAAGGTGGGGACTCTAAAATTGTCATATTCACAAACCCACAGCAAGTTAGCAGCCCGAATGGTATAGAGGCAATTATGTTAGCACTGCATAGAAGATAATGGAGGAATTTTAGTAGGACGACTATGCTCGAGACTGGCCTGAAAGGCAGAAGCAGTCTCTAATGATGGCGATAATGATGATGATCGTAGTTTTCTTGATGTAATTCAAGACCCCCTTGCATGCATTTATATCTGCCGTTCATAGTTCAGTTCGCATAGGGACACTGAGAAAACACAGTAGTGGCATTCTCTAATGATGACGATCTACATCTACATCGATACTCTGCAAATCACATTTAAGTGCCTGGCAGAGGGTTCATTAACCACGTTCATAACTTTTCTCTACCGTTCCATTCTCTAATAGCGCGCGGGAAGAAAGAAGACCTAAATAGATCGATCTGATTCCTCTTATTTTTTGGGTTGGTCATGTCTCCCTAAGTAGGTGGGTGCCAGCAAAATATTTTCACATTCAGCAGAAAAGTCAGTGATTGAAACTTCGCAAACAGATCACGCCGCAATGAATAACGTCTGCTTTTAATGATTTCCACCCCAAATTCGTGCAACATTTCCGTGATGCTTTTCCAAATGTTCAATTGTTTGTATAGCTTATGGGACTTAACTACGGGGTCATCAGTTCATAAACTTACAAACTACTTTGATGAACTAACTAATACTAAGGACGGCACAAATATTCATGCCCGAGGGGGGTTTTGAACCCCCGACCGTAGTGGCCGTGCAGACTGTGACTGCTCCGCCTCAGTTCCCTCGGACACCGCGGCCGGCGACGCTTTTCCCCCCGTAACGTGATAAAACAAAACGAGCTGCCCTTCTCTGAACCTTCTCAATATCTTCCGTCAGTTCCACCTGGTGAGGGTCCCACAATGGGCAACAGTACTCCAGGAGAGGACGCACAAGTGTGATGAAGGCAGTCTCTTCGGTGGAGCTGGTGCATCTTCGAAGCATTCTGCCAGTGAAACGTAACTTTTGGTTCGCCTTCCGCACAATATTTTCTGTGCGTTATCTCCTGGCTAAGTTGTTTGTAATTGTAACTCCTAGGTATTTGGTAGAATTTATGACCTTAAGGCTTGACTGATTTATCGCGTAATTGTAGTTCAACGGATTTCTTTTAGTGGTCGTGTGTATTACTTCACACTTTCCTTTATTTAGTATCAATTGCCAATTTTCGCACCATGTAGAAATTTTGTCTAAATCACTTTGCAGTTGCAAATGATGATGATAGTAGTTTTTTTCGGGGTAATTCAAGACCACCTTGCATGCATTGATATCTATCGTTGATAGTTCAGTGCGCATAGGGACACTGAGATAACACAGTTGTGGCACATTTAAGTCCAACAAAAAATTTCCGCGAAGGAAATCAGTCCCGCGTTTCGAGGCGACGACTATTTCTCGAGTGCACGGAGACCGAACGCTCGCTCGTGTAATCCGGGAAGGCAGAAGGCGAAACCGCGCTATCCGCCTACTTTTCTGCCGCCACTCGCCGTGCAGCCATTACAGCCCGGCACACTCACGGTCGCATCCGAGCAAAGACGTCAAATTTCATCTCTCTGCGCGCGTTGCAATACCGAGATTTTAATATGACGGGAAGGAGCAGCCGCAGCGGCGGGGGAGGGAAGTCGTGAGTGGGTGAAAGGCGTGCACTTGTGTGTGTGTGCGAGAGAGGCGGAGCATCTTGCGCAGCAGGGGCGCCGCCTCTCAGCCCACAATGGCAGCAACAAATCTAATTTACGTAGCTCGCAGGCAGGTCCGGGCCCCCGGTAGTTGGCCCTCACCTTTCCCCAGTCGGAGGAGGCCCGCCCACTGCGCTACAATTCTGCGCACGCTCTCCCAGACGGCAGCAGGGGGAAAGAGGAGCGGCGCGACGCTCCCGGCTCCACTGATTGCCTTGGGCATTGGGCACGTAAAAACTGATTGTTTCCCACTTTTGCTCTGAGGTAGCGGCGTGCACGCGTCTGTGTGTGTGTGGATCGAGTGTGTTTGCTTAGGCCTGGGGTTTGTCAAACGTTTTACGACACGGAGCACATTTAGAAAGTGGAACTCCAGGCGGAGCCCTAAATTTATGTCTCAGATATCACTCACCCCGTTTACATGGGCTCCCAAAACCGGATTTCGCAAAAACCGATTTTCCAATTCCGCTTTTGGTTGATCATGTAAACATTCTCTAAAGCGGTTTTCTAGTTCCACAATCGATATTCGTGCCTATGTAAACGCAACCGTTTTTGAAGCGTTCTTGGCTTGTCAGATTGTGTTTTCTTCTTAAGAATCTTCAGCACATATGGAAAGAGTGATATTTTCTAATGTGAAATAAAAGTATAAACATTAGAGTGAACATAAAAGTGAGTATTTAAATAAAGTAAAATAGCGATTGTGCTGACTACATCAGGCACTGAATCAGCTGTTTTTCAGCCGCCAAGTTAAGTGGGCTAGGAAATCCGATTCAGGCTATGTCATGTAAACAGGATAGCGAAAAACAACGGTTTACGAAAATCGTCTTTCGTCTTCCGGAAGATGTGTTGCATATAAACGTAGTGACTGATGAAGAGAGGTAGTCTCACAACTTAAGCATAGAAGACACTGAGTTTAATCAATATACAGGGTGTCCCATTCAACTGTTTCACCCCAGATTTCTCTGTAATTACACGAGATACTGAAAAATCATGAACGTACGGCAGGGGCTTTATGAAAGTAGGTACTATGAGACCGTTTAAAACGTAAAGAAGTGTTATTTTCAACGCAAACTTTTTTTAATGGATACTCTATATTATTTCTTAAGCAATAAATAGAATGAAAAAATCACAAAAAGTTTGGCGTTGGTTGCATCGCAATCCGTCAATTACATCCGTAGAAACTTCGAAGCGAAGTTGACTTTTGAAACACATGAAGCGCACAGCTAACGCGTCCCCAGACTCAAGCGAGACTCGCGGTTGAGTCTGGGACACGCGCTAGCACAGAGCCTCGTGTGTTTCAAAAGTCAACTTCGCTTCGAAGTTTCTACGGATGTAATTGACGGATTGCGATGCAACCAACGCCATTCTTTTTGTGATTTTTCATCCTATTGATTGCTTAAGAAATAATATGGGGTATCCATTAAAAAAACATAAGTTTATGTTGAAAATAATATTTCTTCACGTTTTAGGGTGTCCCATAGTACCTAATTTCATAAGCCCCTACTGTACGTTCATGACCGTAAAGGTCGTTTTTCAATATATCTTGTAGTATCAGAGATATCTGGGGTGAAACAGTTGAGTGGGACACCCTTTATATGCTTATTTTATGCACCAATTTCATATTACACAGAACTTCATGCTCATACAAAGAAACGGTAACTAAATTGTAGTAATGCAAACCATTTGAGAATGAATTCACAGAACGAGTATTGGAGAACCAAAATCTTTCATATTCACAGATAAACAGGTATTTAAATACTTTGCTACAGGCTTTTATTTGGTTTAGGGGAAAAAAGAAAGGATTGAAATGAGAAGGATTAAACTATTTTATTTTGCACAACATGACTATATCTGGTTGACGTTTTAGCAGCTGGAACCGAATATGTTGCGATGTGATGGGAGTTCTATTTTCTTTTAAAACAAACGTATGCAAAGAACCGACATTCGTGTAAATAAGTGTTGAGAACACAGAAGAATAAGTTTAGTTTTATCTGATATGATTTTAAACTCATTGTTTAGCGTACACCAAAATTCCGAGACCGATTGTTTAGTTTGAAATCTTTTGGTTATCTCGGAATCCGAAGTCAATTCAAGCAGGCATTCATATTGCTACGACGTCACAGAGGTTGAATTCTTCGATACAGAAGATTAATTCACAACCAAAACATTTTATTTCATTTATTCTTGCAATCGGTTTGGAAACTAATAGTTCAAAGAATCAAACGAACGTAAGAAGTGAACTTGAAACTCATTTAATGAACTACAAGAATGTATGATTCGCGTCCTTCTCTAAATACTTTTGTAATTGTAAATGATCGAGACTTCATTTTTGAGTGACTCTGTCCGAAACTTTAGATTCTTTTTAAAGCTTTCCACATGAGAATTAACATCTAAAACAGGCTCTACTTTGCCTTGTTATTTATTTATTTATTTATTTCGTATGGCAAAACTAGGATACATTGTAAATACATACTTCTTACAATTTTATATACTTCTTTACAGGTCAACATTCAAAAATTTATGCCCAGATTTTTCAGGCAGTCCACTGCTTCTATAGAGGCACTATGCACTTCTTCAATAGATCCACCGAATCGTCTTTAGTGCAGTCTGTGACAACGTTCTGGATGGTCTGAGGCACATTATCTCAATCGCAAAATGGGTCTTCAGATTTTCCCCACTTGTGAAGCCAGAATTTATACCTTCCATGGTGGGCCCCGCGTCTGTTTACAGACGTCCATTCCCTGATCGGTAAGTTGAAACCAGGAGAAGCTCTACAAGGATGATATATTGACTGACATTTATTTGTTAAAACTCACACTATAATAATTCTAATAAAACTCATCATTTTTTCGCGGAGCACCAATAGCTCCGCGGCACACAGTTTGAGAAACTCTGGCTTAGGCTATCCATTTACAAGAGAAGAGTTCGTTTTGTTTGCAGATGAAAAAGTATTGCAATAAATAGAGTGTCGAGTATAGTTCTAGAATGGTCTGCTAATGATATTTCCATGCACATTAATAGATGGCTTAAAGCCATGCACATTAATAAATGGCTTAAAGCCTACTCATTGACATTATATTTTGAAAAGACTCACTACATGCAGTTCAGAACATGTAAGAGATTTCAGCCAGCTTATGCATAAAGTATGAAGAAGAGCAGACAGAAGAGGTTGACAGTATACTAAATGCTTGAGATTACAGCTTGATAATGAATTCAGTTGGGAGGAGCACAACACAGAACTACAGAAACGACTTAACAACTCTGTATTTACAACACGAGTGGTATCAGACTGGGAGACATTAAAATAAAAAAGCTTGCATACTTTGCTTATTTTCGTTTCAGAATGTCATATATTATAATATTTTGGGGTAACTGTTAAACTCAAATAAAAGTCTGGATGGTCCAAAAGGGTGAAATACGTATTATCTGTGGAGTAAATTCACATACATCCGGTAGAATCCCCTTAAAAACTGAGTGTATTGACTACTGCCTCTCACTATATTTATTCTTTAATGAAATTTGTCGTAAATAATATACCCCTCTTTCCAACAAACCAGCACGGATCATACATACAATACTAAAAAGAAAAGCGATTTACACAAGAACATAAAAGCACTTACTTTAGTTCAAAAAGGTGTCACTACGCAGAAAAACTCAATTTTAATAATTTACCAGCAATCATAAAACATGTAGCTACAAATAAAGATCAGTTTAAGAAGAGCTTAAAAGACTTTCTAGTGGCCAACTCCTTTAGACAGAAGCAAATGGTATATGTATCTGTTTCATACTATTAGTATTATTATGTAAAAAATGTATCTTTATTAGTATTATTATATTATCAGCTTGTAAAAAAGGAAAAAAAATTGAAATGTTCCACATCCACGAGGATCTCCTTAACACGGATCTATGGAACGAACCAACTAATCTAATCTAAACTGCATCCGATGGGCCAACACTACTTCAAAATCTTGAACATCGTTGAAGTTCAGCAGTGGTGGAATGAATAAATTTTTAGTATAAGTAGTAGCCAATTAGTTGTGTTTCAATGGGTTTCATTAAAACCTTTACCTCGGTTTCGAAAAAATTAATTTTGTCTCATCCATTTTCTCATGGAAACAACTTCATATCTTGGTGCTGCTTTTTGATGATAGATGTATCTGAAGACACGTCTCTTTTTGTTATTTTCGACTCGCGCATTATGTATGCTGCATTGAAAATTATGAAAGAACAATCGAAAGGAAAATCGAAACAGTCAATCACATCTCTTACTCTTAAATAAACTTGTTTGTGTCTGATAAATTCTGGTGTTTCCGTAAAATATTCAGGGCAGCCAACCTAATATTTGTGGAACGTTTGTAACATTTAAACCTATATTTACCCATTATATGCGTAGTACTAAAAAGTAATGTCAATGCTTATAATGGGCAAATGTATGTTTGGATGTTAAAACGTTGCACAAATATTAGGTTGGTTGCCCTGAATATATTACTGAACCATCAGAATTTATCAGCTGCAAAGCTAGTTTCTTTGAGTATAGGAGTTGTGACTGACCGATTCGATTTTCCTTTCATTTGGTCTTTTCTAAATTTTTGTGCAGTATACATAATGGACGAGTCGGAGATAAGCCTAGTGTGTTCAGAAATATCTAACAGCAAGATAGAAGTTGTTTCCATGGGAAAATGGTTAAGTCCGACTTCTGAAGAAGATAAAATTAATTTTTGTCTAAACTTAGGTAAAGGTTTCAGTTAAGACCATTTTAACGCACCTGGTTGTCTGCTATTAATTCTAATAACTAATAACCACCTAATGTTACACGAATATACGAATACTGCTCTTGCCATACAAAATGCAACGCATAGATGCATCGGAGATATAACAGTAAATATTATTTGCGTTGATAACACAATGCAAAATGCTCGCATGACTGAAAATACAGGCCATTGAAATCAAATTTGAGTGTTGCCACCTTTGCTGGATGTAACTGCCGCTACACGTCGCAGCAATGAATAATTAAAATTTAGTGCACCATCTTGAAGTTTTGAAATTCATTGTAAGACTGTTTTAACAAAACTCAACAAACGCTATTTTTCAAATTTTACAAGACAGCAATATTTTTTTTTAAATTAATGTTCTCAGTCAAAAAAAATAAATAAATGAATAAATAAATAAATAAATATCGTATTGATCGATCATTTAGGCAGAGTTTATGACTGAGTCTTTCAGTGAGAAAAATATGGTTAAAAACTACAAATTTTAACAAAATGAAATATATAGATTTTTTCAAGCTTGTTTCTTCCTTATTAAATGGGCCTCATGTTACAGATATCAGTTCTATACATTTAAATTCAAAAGGAACTGTGTTACATTTTCAAGATAATATAGAGATAAGAAGTTAACAATGTGTTAGTAAGTTTACATTTATGCTTCAAGTTACAACATGAGAAAAGTTTCCACAGTAGCAAAATCTGTCTTTCACACATTAAATCTACTGTGAACCACATAGTCGTATGTTTAAATGACAAAGCAATAGTCCATTTTTAATACAATTATTATATACAATACTGATTGAAATCCAAAGAAATTCTGTATCACTGCCATCTTTAATATAAAGGCTCTCAATAATACTGAATTTATTCCTCGATATCATTTAGATGCATTGTAGAAGTTTTGAATAGAACTCATGACTTTCCACACAAACATTTTCAAAGTAAGACTTCAATTTATTCACATAATTAAATTTATTTTTGCTGACTGACATAATTTACTGATGGAAACTGAGGTGCTTTAAATCTTATTGAATCATTTATATTTCCAGATTTCAGCCCCTCAACTTCTATTGCCTTTCAAACTTTTTCTTATTCATACACAGGGAATATGGAAAATAAATAAGATCATTGAAACATAAACAGCCTGCTTTGTATGTTGCATCTTTGTCGTCTTAATATGTTACAGTCAATACTCAGATCTTCATTTGGGGGTGCACTCCTTACTCTTTGTCTTCTATGTTTCACCTCCTGAACTGTTTCAGAATATTCTGTATCTTCGACCGTCATAATGATGCTGTTCCAGTGAGAGCATTTTAGAACAGCTATTATCCTGATGCTAGTGAAACAATGACAGAATATGAAAGTTATGCGGGAGAATACGCATTGTTGTCCAACAATCTTAGCAAACAGTTTATCTTGTAAGTAGGGTTACCAGATATCAGCGCTTAAAAAAGAGGACACTTCCAGAGTTATACAAATGAGCATAAGGATTATAATTTGAAATTACTAGAAGCTGAGTTATCTTGTATATTTGCATATGTAATGCCTTTATCTGGTCACCTCGTAACTTTTATTACACGCTAATTACACCACTAACTATTCCAAATATCTGAAATCGTAAGTTTAGCTCGACGCACAGGCAACATCAGAAGATGATAAGCTAGAAAAAAAATTATAGTGTTGGAATATAACTTAAGTTCTAGTGTTTTCATTTACGAGAGTTCAAACTATTGTCTTTTTCCACTTTCAAAATGAAGCAGTTCTATAACTTAAAAGAAAAATACATTTCCCCATTTTGCAAAAAATACGCCCATACCATTTTTAGGGTACAAAAAAGAGGACATGTCCGGGTAAAACAGGACGTCCGGTAACCCTACTTGTAAGCGAACAAATGCACGCAAGTATAAATGCTATCATGTTTGAATTTGAACCACTGTGTGTAAGAGATGGATTACTTGAGTTTTGTGGAATCTTGAAAAACGTTGATGTTGCGTTTTGTATGAAATTCGCTACATTGAGGCTTCTTTTACATGGCAAATACTCACTTTTGTGATATTTTCTGATTGCCCATATGTGAATCCGTTAAAAAAACGATTTCGAAAAAAAGGTATTGTTTGAGTTTTGTTAAAACGGTCCTCCTTTATTGTTGAGGCACAGCACATAATATACACAAAATGATCTAAATGATTACATTTACAGGTCGATAGGTCAAGCTGTACTGACGTTCCACATCTTGGTCCATGCAGAAACATCTCACTGTATTGTTTTTAAAATAAAAGCGTGTACTGCGACTTCTGACTCACCCTACACTTAGAAATCAAAAGGAAGCTAAATGTGAGAATTATCATTTCTAGCACCAAAGTTGGCGAAATGTATTCGCCCCCGGCAGCGTCGACGGCGCGACTGCTGTTTTTGTGAACTTCCACGGGCCTCTGTCGTTTGGCGTGTCCGTCCCGATCCGTTCCGCCCGAAGCTGAGAGGCTATTGGCTTTTCACGTCTCCAGTCGAGTGGAAACGGGCGGCCAAGATGTTTCTGGCACCGGCGGAGCGCGCAACCCCCGCGGCTGCTGTGCCGCCGCTTGTTGCTCTCGCCGCTGCGGGCTCTTCGCAGATATTTATGTCGTTCTCCGGGACCCGCGGAGGCCGGTGAATTATTGCCGCGTCTGGTTCAGCCCCTTTCCCAATAACAAGCCGCGTCGATTCGCATTCGACAAAACGAGTCGGAGCGCGCGTTTTGTCCGTGTCTGTTCGACCTGTTTGCAACACTACTGTGTGTGATGAGTGACTGGCGGAGCGCTATTTCTGGAATCGGTCATTATTATCTCTCTCGTGACTGAACGCTATTGGTTTTGTGTACTGATCGATAAGGCATCCGTAATTACTCGCTAATGGTATCGTTGTCTGTAGGATGTGTTGTGGATAACAAGGTGACGCCAACGTTCCCAGCTAAGAATAGCGCTATTTGTCGAAAAAATGGCGAACTCTGAATACTAGTGCTCGATAGACGATGCAGTAAACAACACAATTATGGCTAAATTTAACTACTAACACTATCTGTTTATGGTCTTACAGTCATCTGGATACAGTAATTCATCATTTCTTCTCTGATCAAGAACAATGCTTAATAAATCTCACTGGAAATGTTTCCTGCGGGCCGTTCCCTTATCGTAGTCCCCGTCATTGCTTCGGTACGCACCTAATCCACTTTCCCATCGGTCCAACGTATTCCTTTCGACTCTCCCACCATTTCACCGAAATTTGTAGCTAATTTCCGCCTACAGTTTCCTCTGCGAGTACCTCAGTCTTTGCATATAATTTTTGGAAGTACGCACAGTGTAATACTAGGAAATAGTATGGGAAATGTGTTGCAGATAAATTTAGTAGTAAACACTTACAAAATTAAGAGATAATGAATGATGAAGCTGTTTCTCAGAGTTAATGAACTTTAAGTGCTACTATATTACAATGCTGAAGTAGCATTGCATCGTACACATCCATACTGCCAGCAATGAGTATTAATAACTGAGTTAGCACTAAATACGTAATCTATTGAACCGCATCTGCGATAGAAAAGTTGTTCATGAACCGAGTAGTTTATAAACTCATATCTTCTAAACTATATGGTACACTACGAAAAAAATTCGGAGACACATTTAGTGGAATATGTGCTATAACTCTATAATACGTATTTTCAGTCGGATCGACTTACCGAAAAGAATTCATGTGTAAGGGTTAAATATTCTTCCTGCGCTCTTACAGACAGATCCTTTCGGGTAGGAGGTGAGGATATTTCTGGTAGACCAGTTAACAATAGCGAAAAATTACCGTTTGCTTTTAGCATTTTATCTGAAATGTTTCTCTTTCAGTTAGCTGATAGTGGTAAGCTTTATTCTTTGTGAACAAAGAAATCATGATTTTAGTTCTGCTGTAGATAGTTCAACGCCGTTTCCATGGATCCGTAGTACATCACATACGTTACGTTATAATATGCGATTAAATTGATTACTACAATATGCGACTTCTGCAACAGTTCAGTCACTCATCGCTTAAAATTAGTTGTCGACACAGTTTTTCGCCGTTAACGCTTGGCGGTCACCTATATCACCACCTAACATTATAAAATATGTTACCATCATTTGTAAAGAGGCTGGTCTTGGTGTGTCGCCTACCGCCGAGCGATACGTATGGTACGATAAACTGTTAGTAAAAATGTAGGAACAACAGATATCTCTAAATGATACATTAAAATCATCGAGGCCGGCAGCGGTGGCCGATGGGACTGAGGCGCTACAGTCACGGTCTGCACGGCCACTACGGTCGGGGGTTCGAAACCCCCTCGGGCATGGATATTTGTGCCGTCCTTAGTCTTAGCTAGTTTGTAAGTAGCTTGTAAGCTTAGGGACTGATGACCTCGTAGTTAAGTCCCATAAGTTCTACAAACATTTGAACATTTTGAACATTTGAAAATCATCGAGAGCTTCCTAACAGAAAGATCTTTTTTCTGTACAAATTAATGTCAAAATATCAGTAATAAAAACCTAATAAGAACGTATACCAGAAGGGTGAGTGCTATCACCAATACTATTCTTTACGTACGCAAAAGATATGCCTAAATTACCGAACGTCACTATAGCTCAATTTGCAGGCGATAGTGCCCTTATGACCATTAGAAGATTTCTGGATACGGCCATAATAAACATGCTCTAGCTCCAACTAGCTATCCTACAAACCGGGGAACTGGCAACAAAATCTATATCAACGCGCAGAAGACGAAAGCCACCATCTTCACCCAAATGAGACCGGATATCTAGACTCCCCTAAGGATCAAGGACTAAGAAATAGAATGACCTGACTGGAGTTACTCTAGGCAGTAAGTCATTGTTGACGCCCCACATTCAGGATAAGAGAGAACGATTTATCAAAACCATTTGAGGACTCTACCCAATACTGAGCAGCAAAGAAATGACTTTTCATACTAAATTACAAATGTACAATGATACTATGGCTTACCTGATGCCCTTCGGATGCCCCTGATGTGGCACTGCTTGCACGACCATCTTCTAGAAACTACAGGCCATACTAAAAAGGTGTCTAACGAAAATTCTAAAAGCGCGCAGCTTTTCCCGAACGCGTTGGCTACACTACGAACTCAACATGAAGATCTTTGAGGAACAGAGGTAGGCCCAAAAACTTAATGTACAAGATTGACACTCTCAGACACAGCACCAGTCAGCTATAAAATATCGGACTAGTACATCAAAGACGATGCCGTAAAATCAATGTCCCTCGAGAGATAATGGCGTAATAAAAATGTATAAGGAAAGCAAGTCGATAATAAACTCTGTGAGCCCAAATACCTATTGAAGTTGACAATAAAAAAGTAAAGTAACCCCTTTATCTACATCCATGAAGTCCAGCCGCCAGAGGTGGTAACAGTTATCAACACCTAGCGGTAGCGGCTGCCTATGTAGGAACACTGTAGGGCCACGTATTCAAAGTCAACTAGCAAGTAAATGTAATTGGACTACAGTCAATTTTTGGTGGGTGGGAGGAAGGGGTGGGACCGTAATTTAGACGTATTAATTAAATTAGATACACTATATAATTATTTGGACCACAATAATATTTCTTTTGTTGTAAACTAGCTATCGGCGTCTTAGACCATCTTCAGACAACTTAATACTGCAGATTATCCACATCAAATCAGCTACTATGTTTGGAGTAAAACATTTTACAAAGATACGTGTACAGTAACAGACGTAAAAAACCGCACACAATAACAGCAGCACACTCAGTGGCGGCATCACGTTGGTGACCTATTGTCACGTTCACTGGTGCTTGGCAAATTGTAGTTACGTTGTGATTTATTACATGTGTACTGTTACAAATTTACGGTGCCGACATATTTTAATAAATAAAAATAAAAGCAATAAAAATAATAACATTAAAAAATCTTTGGGAGGTGCTGTGGAGGTATTTTTTTTTTTAATTCATTTATTTGGCCTTCTGAGTGTTAACTCAATGTGTCCGTCTACAACACACAGTGGAAATGTACATATATTTAAATAAACACACAAAACGGAAGTACATTTTGTCAAAATGCGAAAGTGTAAATAAAGCGAAAACTGCATTACATAACAATTTAAATAATGTTGCAACATTTTCATATATTCACAAGCAAAACCTTATATTACCAACACACTTGATGCTTAAAGATTGTGTACAGTGATCTTAATAAACTTAATTATGATTTTATATACACGATTGTCTTTCGTAAACCAAAGGGAAGAAGCTGACTGGGGAAGGGGATATCCCAACTCCATTGACATCAGCTTCCGTTTCAGGATCACACTCACAAGCCGCCGAATTGTAGATGTTGATCCGATGTAGATGTTTTGGATAAGAGACGTGATTGAAGCGAAGACGAATAATGGTAGAAATCGCGGATCGGTCCAGATGAGTCCTCATAAACCACGGCTGCGTAGAAATCCGAGGTTGCAGCACAGCGTAAGAAGCGCCTTTCGTTTCTTGGAAAACGTTCCACATCTGTTGCCACTTGTTTTTCGTAGTCCGTGACCGCAGATAAGAAGTCTGTGTACGGTAGTTGTAGGTCCAATACAGTGCCTAAGGATGCCGCTTGTTTAGCCAATGCATCAACTTCCTCATTATAGCAGATACCAGCGTGAGAAGGCACCCACAGTAAATTAACTGTCCGTCCTGTATTTGTACAGCGAATATATGCCGAAATCACATCCAGAATATAGATGTTGGTTTTTTCGTTCCATCTCCGGTGGTTAGGGTTTGGAGGACACTTTGAGAGTCAGACACAATATTTTCGGGAAGGAAATGGTAGAAACAAAGGTCTTCAGCCCCATTAGCTCCTCCCCCTCCCCCCCCCCCCTCCCTGTGGCTGCGCCGCTGGCATTACAGTTATGTAATCAAGAACCGGCGGAAGAGTCCATAAATATTAATTAGACATATATTCTAACTTGTAAAGTTAAAAAAAAAAAAAAAAAAAAAAAAAAAAAAAAAAAAAAAAAAAAAAAAAAAAAAAAAAAAAAAAAGGTCGCGAGGGGATCGGAGCTACGGCTTTGTCGAAGTAGAAGAGGGAGAACTGAAACAGATGTTTGGCACAGCTAGTGACGAAATAAAAAGCGCAAACTCACGACCGTAGGAGAACGCCGGGCGAAAACGAGACAAGAGTGTTTTCCGGAGCGCCGCACCGCGCTCGTCTGCGGCGGTTGCTCGGCAGTAACATTACACGCAGGAACGCGCGGCGCGGCGCGAGAGCCTCCTTCGGCGGATCCGCTAATAAATTTTGTGCGCGCGGCCGACGCCCACAATCCGGCAGACGGCGGCGGCTGCGGCGCGGCCGGAAGTTTCGGCAACAATGGGCAGCGGCGGCTGCCTTTGTAGCCGGCGGGCAGCGCGCGGGCGCGGGCGAGCAGAAATATCCAGTTTTAATTAGCAATTAGTAGCGGGAGGAACGCCGCCTCCTCGGCGCTCCCACCTGCGGCTGCTAACAAAGCATCCCGCCGGAACCGCGCGCGGTCTTCCAATTTAGCGACCGATACGCAACAACAGCTGCCCCGCTGTACCGGGCTACAGCGGCGGCCGACCGGAAGCCTGCAAACGGCTAGCGGCGCGTTACAGGCCGGTTACACAGTCACCGCTACCGCTGTTGGTGACTACAATATCCGCTACCGTCTCGTCGCTACCACGGGAGCCGTTGTAGGAGACGAGTGCCTCGACTGTTCCAGCTCGTCCAGGCAGACGGTGGGGAAAGTGGAGATCTGCTGTCATTCTCAGCATACCCCATCCCAGGCGCATTAAGATGAACAGACAATATGCAGAGAATGTGAAAACGTGCAAGCATTCTTCCAACGGAGAGAAGCCTCTAGACCAGTGGTTCCCCAGCTTCACTGTAGAGCAGGGGTTTCCAAACTTATTTTTGTCTCGTAGACCCCTTACCAGTTTTTCTGCTATTTGTAGACCCCTGCCTGTTCTGTACTTAATTTTTTTATGAATTCCTAACTTCAAATGTGTTTCCGCGCCTGAGTGTTGCTACCAACTTTGATAACTTTAATTGTAAAAGGGTGGAGTCAAAAAACAAGAAAAAGGAAAAGAAATACGTTAAGTATGATACATTTGTTGATTTAAATGACACAAATGTACATTTTACAAAACTGACACATAAAGGCTTTTAATATAAGGGTTGTAGCTGAGGTTTTTTTTAGTAAATGATCAGTGTTTGGTTTCAGTTTTGTAAGGTTTAACCTTAAATCTCCTGTTTCAATGTTTTCCAGCGTGTTTCTTCTTTTTGTAAAAAAATTGGTTACAGTTTCTGTTGACTCCTCACATCGTTCAGGGGTGAAGGCATGGTTAAAACGCGGACTGAAAAATTCTGTGATCCGACAGGGTTTCGAATCCGCAACCTATCGGCTTGTTGTCGAGCCCCGCGATCACCAGCAGTATAAAAACAGTTCATCAACGTATATTTCTTTGACTGCTCTTTCAAATGTAATAAAGGGCTTAAGATCTGTGCAGTTGCAACTGCTAAACAAAATACAGAAAAACTGAAGAAGCCAGAATTCACCCAGTCCACAATATGTTAATATATCCCTTGCTGAATGACGGAACATTGGCTGGCCCTTCATGGGCTGCGTCCGATACTTCTCTCACCCCTAGGAAAAGGGCAAGGGATAGTAGTTTACGTAGTGGAGCTTTGAAAAAAATAACGTACCTGATGATATCATAATTGAAGTGTATGCTCAATTTCCTCTTTGGAGATTTGCATTTAATAAAATGTAATATTATCTCTATTAAAATACATGTGCACCTTTATATTTACTTATGATGTAATGCTTTGCAAGATGAAATACATACGTCATAATTGACCTCCCTCCGGCTCTTTTCGAAATCTTGGAGGTATACCTAAAGAGTCTCTTCCTACAAAAAGATTGGCAGGACTCTGTAAATTCTTGTCATAGTTATATAGTAGGGTCTCGTCAATTCGAGGTCAACGGGACCAGCACCAGCTAGAGATATCGAAATTTATGTGCGAAAGAATACATGCGTCAAAAATATGAACTTTAAAAAATTGTTTACGTAGGCACTTTAATTAAAGTTTTTAACTATTTATTTCGCGATATAATGGTGGACTGCCTTTCTTGGTGATCATGGTTTTTGTTTTCTTCTATGGCGCTCTGATTTATGAGAAACTCATTATCTGAGACTAAACCAGTATGCCTCCTATACCGTCTTATAGGGACTCCTGGTTAGTCTTACACACACTGATAAAGAGGAGGGGATCTTACAAAATGAGTGATTTGTAGTGGTAACTAAATTTATGGAAATTTTAAACCCAATTACGCAAGTCTCGGTTACTGTTTCGGTTTCGGCCGAAACTAGAAGAGGAGCCGAATATTCGATTATGATTCCGGTTACGGCCGCAAATTATGTTTCGGTAAGACTCTAATAAATATGTTCGTAGTGTCACGAGGCGTGTTTTTTTTTTTTTTTTTTTTTTTTTTTTTTTTTTTTTTTTTAAGTAAGTTCCGTTTCGTTGTAGACACTAGTAGTTCACGCACATACCGCAACGAGCGGGTGCTTCGTGTACCGGCATGCCTCTGGAACAACTGTGCTCAGTTTCAGCTCTGTAGCTAACCTGAACGGTTCTGATCTGTGCTTTCAAAATGTTTAAGGCTATCAACTCGTCCGCGCGTGTGCGGTTCCCTCAGTGATAGGTTTCTTGTTAGTAAGGAACCTGTCTGCTGCAGATTTGCGAAGTGTATGGTGATACTGTTACGAGTGAAAGCAAAGTTCGTAAGTGGGTACAAGAATTCAAAGATGTCAGTGACAACGTCCATGATGAGGACCGCTCCGATCGCCCATCTTCGATTACAGACTATTGGGTGGCTTCTGTTGAAGTGAGGATTCGTGAGAACAGGCGCTGCACCTCAAACAACACCCCACTGGCAACCGTTACAACCATGACGACGACGTGAAAACGGCAGTGAACTCTTGGTTATCGGAGCAGGCGGCAAATTTTTATGAAGAAGGTATTCTAAAATTGATTGAGAGGTATGACAATTGTTTGAAAAAACTTGGAAACTATGTCGGAAAAGAGAGTATGTACTTTCTGAAAATAAATTTACTTTTTTGAAATAAAATTTCTGTGTGTAGTTATATTCAAGTGGAACTTACTTAAAATAAAATAAAAATAAAAATAAAAAAACACGCCATGAAACCCGGTCTGCAAATTTTTTATGAGAAAACACAATTTTTTGATAGAAAATCACCAGATAAACTCCCACTAAAAACAAAGTACAGATAAATTCTACAAGACAGTGAGTTTAAATATTTAGGCGAAGAAAGAGTCTCAAAATTACAGAGAGCCTATAAACTCACCTGGTCCCACTACAATAAAAAATGCATTTCCACGGCCGCAAAACTACGACACTACAACACAGTAGTCTTCTTACCAGAAGCTCTTTACGCATCAGAAACTACGAGCACCAAAGGAATGGCAAAAGTCTAGGAGATTGAAAAACAAGAAAGGAAAATTCTGAGAAAAATCCACGGTGCAAGTTTTAGAGAAAATATCTGGCAAAAAAGACCCTCGGTAAAACTATACAGACACTCTGAAACAATCACGACACATATCAGAAAACGCGGAGCAAAATTTTTCATGCATATCGCCAGAATGAATGAAACCAGACTAACTTCCTGGAAGATTAAAATTGTATGCCGGAACCGGGACTCGAACCTGGAACCTTTGCCTTTCACGGGCAAGTACTCTAACGACTGAGCTATCCCAACACGAATCACGATGCCGCCTCACAACTTTACTTCCACCAGTACCTCGCCTCCTACTTTCAAACTTCACAGAAGCTCTCCTGCGAACCATGCAAGACTAACACTCCTGGAAGAAACGACATGGTGGAGACATGGCTTAGCCACAGTATAAGGGATTTTTCCAGAATGAAACTTTCACTCTGCAGCGAAGTGTGCGCTGATATGAAACTTCCTGGCAGATTAAAATTGTGTACCGGAACCGGGACTCGAACCTGGGACTTTGCATTTCGCGAGCAAGCGCTCTAACGACTGAGCTATCCCGACACGACTCACGATGCCGCCTCACAACTTTACTTCCGCCAAGGTCTGCAAAGGTCCCATGTTCGAGTCCTGGTTCAGGTACACAATTTTAATCTGCCAGGAAGTTTCATATCAGCGCACGCTTCGCTACAGAGTGGAAGTTTCATACATCTCTATAGAAGACATAAAAGACCGCAAAACCTGTAGGGAAAAAATCAGAGAACAAAAAGTTGACTTTAAGTCACAACACGAAATCAACAGACTAAAATGGACAGATGAACAAAAGACGGCACAAAGTGAAAGAATGAATGGTTTTTGGGAAGAAAAAAAAAAAGAAGAAATAAGACGGGAATAAAAGCTAGATTTCTGTGTTTTTAGCGATCTCCTTAAGGGGACACGTCCCAGAACGGGCTGCATTTTTAGCATTATATTCTTCCTCAAGTTGCTACTGATCTATAAATGAGAGATAGCTCAAACTTTTTTCAAACACTTAGGGTCATTAGGCAAAGCAGTTTCCAAAAAGTTATTGCAATATTTATTACAGTTTGATACTGACAAAAATATTTACAATAGTATAAAAAACGGAACACTATTTCGCCGACCGCGGTGGCCGAGGGGACTAAGACGCTCCAGTCACGGTCTGCACGGCCACTACGGTCGGGGGTTCGAATCCCCCCTCGGGCATGGATATTTGTGCCGTCCTTAGTCTTAGCTAGTTCATAAGTAGTTTGTAAACTTAGGGACTGATGACCCCGTAGTTAAGTCCCATAAGTTCTACAAACATTTGAACATTTGGAACGCTATCTCACTGGGGTATCATTTTCTCTGGAACTACTGATCTCACAGCTTGGAAAACAGAGTCACAGTACACAACATTCACATAAATGTTTTATGTCTCCAATTTCCTTCCCCGATGCTGATCTGTGAAAGAGACAAGTAATTTATTTTACAACAACAAAAATATTTAAATAAGCAGCTCAAATATCACATATATCTTAATCATGATACAAGTTTTTCAAAGAAATAATAGGCAAGGGAGGTAGAGGAGGTCATTCTAAATACCTGTACAAGTTTTTGTGTCAGTCATTTAGGAGAAAAGTGTACCTGAAAGAGGAAAATTCAAGTTTTCGGTAATTCGCAAACGAAGATTTACAGGTTTATTAACTTACCACTATGGTGGTTTAGAACATTCCAGCTGCATAATCCAGTTGTTGTCCTGTTTCCTTATCCTCCATACTCTTTCTCTTCATTCTTTTCTTTATCCTTGACTCCTTGGTAGTAGCTTCTACAGCTGTCTGTGCTTCAGTAACCCGTCGCTTATCAATAGCAGTCTGGGTGTTCATTTCTTCATAACATTGATCCTTGAAATTGCACCAACATCGAATGTTATTATTGCATCCATTACACCAATCTTCAGCACTGTCACTCCAACAAATACAGTTTTGGGTATTCTCTCCCATATCCAACTGTTGAAGCTTTCATTTGCATTCTGCGAGAGACCATGCAGTCAGCGCCTTCTAGAATAACTAACGACAGAAAAAAACGGAGGAACAGAATAATGCATCACGGAATCTGACTCACTTCAAACTGACAGATGGGCGTGGCCCCTGTGCACCATTACGTTCTACCTCAGTTTCAGAACGAACGGAAAATGATAATACCCTTAACTAGGACTTGGCTTTGGGGGGATAGATCTGCTTGACGAGCAAAATTTTAGTTACTTTCCAGACAAACTACCATCTACCACTCCCATTGAAGAAACTAATTGACTCCCACCCAATGAAAGATTAGATAGAACACCCCAAGTTTTCAATCTTTACCTTTACCAGATTGCTGTTATCCGATTTCTTCCTTTTTTTTTTCTTTTTGGGGAGGGGGTCTCTGGGGGGGGGGGGGGGTTCTATCCCCCTCATCCCCCCCCCATATTTCGCCACTGCCTTAAACTATACATTTTTTAAATCAGCATGAAAAGCTCTTTCCTACAGATAAAAAATGTTTGTTCAAATGTTTGTAAAGCTTATAGGACTTAACTACGGGGTCATCAGTCCCTAAACTTACAAACTACTCATGAACTACTTATGAACTAGGACGGCACAAATATCCATGCCCGAGGGGGGATTCGAACCACGGACCGTAGTGGCCGTGCAGACCGTGACTGAAGCGCCTCAGTGTCATCGGCCATCGCGGCCGGCAAAAATGTTTTTTTTTTTTTTTTTTTTTTTTTTTTTTTTTTTGTCATTTTCACTAGTATGTCCCCTTAAGGGGAATGTACGCAAATAATAATAATAATAATGCGTATGCTTTTCCATATTTCCATTTTTGACTGAAAATAAAAATTGGTATATAATCAGAATGTTTTAACGAGCCGCCAGTGCCTTAACCGAGGTTAAGCCAGGGTGGGTCGGAAGGCCAAATTCGCTATCGCTCTACCTGCCTCACACACGGCAACTTTTCGCGACGCGGCTTCCCGCCGCGGCCGGTAGGAGAGAAAAGCGAACGGCGCCCCCACATCCCGGCGTAGTTCAAACGGCGGAAGCCGGCCAAGTGAGGCAGCCGGCAAGGCAGGTAGTCGAGTTTGGCGGTGCGCGCAAACAGGCGGCGGGCTTCGCGCGTAACAAGCCCGTCTCCTGCGCGAGAGCAACTCCCGGAAATTGTTAGCCCTGCTGCTGGCTGCTGGCTGCGGCGCCGACAAAGGCCAGGTGGCTGCTCCCCGGATATCGGCCTGCGATCGCACCGCCAACGCCGCCGCCGGCGTTTCCTGGCGATCGCGCTTCCCGTCATCTGCCTGCCGCTTCCGCCAGCGCCGAAAGAGCGCGCCTTCCCGCTGACAAACTCCCTTCTCCCAGACAACTTCGCAGCGGACGTGCTCGACTTGCTGTCGGCTTATACGACCGGAGGAACCTCCCCCCCCCCCCCACTGTCTTTTGTCAGAACTTTGGTGGTAAGTATCGTTTTCGCTGCTATGAGTGCTGCAGCTAGGCTGCTCGCAAGTGATCGACAGACTCATTAAGCAAGTAGCGCGTAACACCAACGTACAAACTGGACGTCGAATAAATCTATATCTATAAATGTGAATGTTCGGTGTACGTTTATCATGCCTGAACCACAAGACATAGAGAGCTAAAACTTTGTACCGTTACTAATGTCCATCCGGGGTAGTCTTTATGCATGGTTTTATGGCGATCGGATAGATATATATATTAATGTCTGCTTGGTTTACGTTATCACGTCCGAACGATGTCTGTTCGGTTTACGCTTATCACGTCCTAACTACAAGACGCAGACATTTAAATATTTGTACAGTTACTAATTTATACCTGAGGAAGGTTTTAGGCACGGTTTTCAAAAAAAAAAATGATCAGATGTTTGTGAATCTATCGGACCAAACTGCGTGGTCATCAGTCGGTAGCTTACAGCCTACTTTAACATAGGTAAAGTAACCTAAGGACAACACACACACCCATGCCCCAGGTAGGACTCGAACCTCCGACGGCGAGCAATCGCCCGCTCCGGAGCGAGACGCAGTAGATCGCTCGGCTACTCCACCGCGGCAGGCACGGTTTTATAGCGATCTGATAGATATTTAGTAATTTGAAGAATATAACGCGAAATGCGGAACAATAATTACTCTTTGAAAATTACATATTTCCTCTGAAAATGGTTTTATTGGTTGCATTGTTGCTTGAGTGTTGATAATGATAAAATGTTGGAGTATATTGGAATAGAAAGTTATCGGTGTATTTACAAATTCTTTGTGTGTGTGTGTGTGTGTGTGTGTGTGTGTGTGTTTGTGTGTTAATATTTCGCTCTATGGCGAAAACTAAGTAATGCAAAGGAATGGTCGGTGTGTAATTGTTGTCCGAAGTCTGCCGTTGTACACCATAGCATTTCTATGCCGATAGCTATAAGGGGGTGGAAGATATGGTGGTTGAAAGCCGTCAAATTATTTAAAAAAATTCGGACTGAAGACCAGCGATGACGTTTGAGACTCTATAGCAAGGAGGTTACATACAGCGAAACGTGATTCCACAGACCATATCTTTGGTCTATGCGTGCTAGAATGTCTTCACTTCTTTTCTGTAAGGATAAGCATACGAATAAGAAAATATGAGAATAAATAAATAAAGCAGTAAAAAAAGAAATTTCTTTTAATACAGACATATAGCACTAATACAAATGAATACATACCTGCAAAATAATATAATTGTACAACATATAACTCAATAAATATGAGATCATACGCATTTTATATGCGATTTGAGATTTGATTACTATCTTTCTTTGCCTGGATACTTGTAACTTTGTACATTATGCGAGACAGCCTTATTTCTTATTTATTTTCCGATACATTTAGCATATTTTTAGGAAAAAAGAGATGGACAGAGAGAGCTAGCTAGTCCTGCTATATAAGACCATCAGGCGTATGCGTGACACGTTTTAGAAAGATGCATGTAACGAAATTAATGATTCTAATAATGGAAACAATGAGTAAAAGCTGAATCAAAACTTACAAAGGCACTTATATGGTGTGTAGAGCTAAGAAGGAGACCACATGGGTATCGGATTTTTGCATTTTTTTGGTATTTATGGTATGTGAAGTTCATAACTGAAATCACAATCAGCCAAAGCCATTGGGCGTACTCTCACAAATTCTTGATTAAATAGAATTTGAAGTTTTGCAAGTACACGTAAGTACCGATAATTGGAGTAGCATCATCTCTCGGTGCTGGCTATATAACCATAGGGTCGGTGGTTCGAATCCAGCCGTGAGAATTTTTTTGTTTCTTGTTTTTTGTCTTGGAATAAATATAAAAATTAATGTCTAATAGTACTTTTTACGAAAAATGCACTTATTGCTGTTTATTCGTAATTTTCTACATTTATAAAGCTTGTGACTCTTGACGGTTTCAATCAAAAAACCATGTTACATCTTTTGACAGTATTGGCTTCACTGCTAGTGGACGACAGTAGTCTTTGATTGTTCGGTTTGTGAAGGGCTACGACGCTGTTTTCGTTAGTCATCTCCATGGCAACTAGTGGCTTTCCAAGCAGCTAACCTACTCAATCATCGATTTAGGCGACGACAAGCTGTTCAGCTCGTCTACATACAAATAAAAAAAGAAAAGAAAAGAATGAAAAAAACCTAACACATCACGTGAAATTAGAGATCACAAAATGTTTCATATAACTGAATTCGAAAACAACGAAATAATATGTGCCACAGCGGGATCCACAGACTCTATGGATGAGAGGCCAGGGCGCTATAACCAGGCAACACCTGATCTACAACGGAAACGACGCAAAAGTCCTGCGGATTCTTCCTGAACAGCAGCAAACCTTCGTTACAACAGTTCACACGATTCCGTTTATGGTCAGGCGTGAGTAATCGCGGCACCAATCTTGCGGATATCTTCCTCATGTCCGAATCTTTATGCCAAATATTATGTACCTCTTCATTCTGGATGCTCACAGCACTAGTAATCTCACTGTCACTCTTCTGTCATCCGTCACTATATCATGGATTTTATCAATGATTATTGGAGTTGTTAACTCCACGGGGTGTCAGAACGTTCAGCGTCACTTTTGCCCATATGGCCACTCCGAAAATTTTAAAACTACTTACAAAGTGCTCTAATGGAAAGTGCAAAGTCACCATAATTTATGGTCCTTGTTTCATTCACGTACAAGGCAAAACTCTTCACAAATGGATCATAAAATCTTCCTTGCATTTAAATTGATATTCGATGTTAAAGAATTTGTCTATTACAAAAATGCTTTTCTTCCCATTGCCATTCTGCACTTCATAGCCTCTGTAATGCGACCATCATACGTTATTTTACTGCCCAAGTAAAAAAACCTTATGAACTACCTTTACTACCTTTCTTGTATTGTTACCCAATCCAATTCCTTCAGAATCGTCTGATTTTCTTAGACTGCATTCCATTAACCTTGTTTTGCTCTTGTTAATGTTAAACTATACGCCTGTTTCAGCACACTGTCCATTTCTTTCAGTTGCATTTCCAGACCCTTTGCTGTCTCTGTCACAATTACAGGGTAATCAGCAAAACGTTATGTTCCCGTTTCTTCACACTGAACATTAATTCCTTCTCAAAATTACTACTTACATTTCTTCACAGCTTGCTGAAGGTACAGACTGAATAACATTTGGAGAATGGCTACAAACATGCCTTACTCCCTTCCGAGAAAAATGCTTCCTTTTCATGCCCTGCGATTCTGATAACTGCTCTATCGTTTTTATACAAGTTGTAAATAATCCTCCGTTCCCTACTTTTCTCCGGGATGATTTCACAATTCGGAAGTGGGTATAAATATCAACATTGTCAAAAGCTTTCTCGAAATATACAAAATTCTACCAAGTCGTATTGCGAGTATTGCCTCCTGTTGTCCTACATTTGCCTGAAATCCAAACTGATGTCCACCTAGGTCAACTTCTGCAAGATTTTTCATTCAACTGTAAAAATTCGTGATAAAAATTTTGCACTTGTGACTTACTAATAATATGGTTCTTTAATTTACACACACGCCGGCCGCGGTGGCCGAGGGGACTGAGGCGCTTCATTCACGGTCTGCACGGCCACTACGGTCGGGGGTTCGAATCCCCCCTGGGACATGAATATTTGTGCCGTCCTAGTTCGTAAGTAGTTCATAAGTAGTTTGTAAGTTTAGGGACTGATGACCCCGTAGTTATGTCCCATAAGCTTTACAAACATTTGGGAAAAAAAAAATTACACACCTGTCTGCACAGCTATTTTTAGAACTGCATTACATTACCAGTGTTTTACCTTTGCGAATGTTCAGCATATACGCTCGTTTCAACACAATGTCCATTCCTTTCAGCTGCTCTTCTAGGTCCTTTGCAGTCTCTGACTGAATTATTTGGTGGCGTGCCAGTAATGGCATGCGTTCAACTTGTTTACCTCCCCTTCCCTATAGTCCTCGTCACTTAGGAAGGCGGCCCACTTTTCAGCCGTGCTGCTCAACCCCCTCCAGTGCTGCACTGACAGTCAATAAAATTCATTCTCTATAGACTATTCACCGAGAGCTGGGACGAAACATAAACAGTGTCACGTGAGCGACTACGCTCGTTTCCAGCGAAAGCATTCGGTGTTCACGTGATACGTAGGGGTGTCCAAAATCCTTGGCGCACGCTTTGCAGCTGACGGTGTTCGCTGGCTGCTGAGCTGACGTCACAGCGGACCGTGAGAAACCTGGGCAACAATTTAACGAAATAAAGCGTGAAAAAACACAGACGGCATTGAAGATTCAAAGCCAGTTACAATAATGTTAAAAGTAAGATGAAACTGAGTGCTTTCTGTTGAAGTAGATTTATTTTCATTCAGGTTGCTAACAAAACGCTCCATTACAACAAAATCAATTTTTAATAACAATATCAGTAATAATAATGTTAATGGACAACGAAAGAAGGTTCACTCTGTCGAACTTGAACTGCTTTCATTGAGGTTTATAACAAACCGCTCCTCTGTCTCCTCTATAATGCAGTCTAATTTCCACATTTGAATTTCAACTTTTTCTACCACAATAAGTACGCACGTGTTCCAATCTTCTGCAGTATCTGTTCTTACTGCTTCTTCTAGCAGTTCTTTAACTTCCGGCATGTTGTATTTTTGTTTTTCACTGAAACGTAGCTTTTGATTCTGGTCCACACTAACTCGATGGCGTTTAATTCACAGTGGTATGGGGGAATTCTAACAACAGTTTTCCCTGCATTCTTCGCCATTTCATCTATCGTGCATTCTTTGTGTGCTGTTCTGTGACATTTAACTATATGTAAAAGTTCTTTCTTCAAAATACAGTGTTCAAAATAGATTTTTTTACATTTTAGCCATTCTCATATTTCTTGCTTATTGGAATTAACTTTGATAACTTTTTCTTTTCTACGAGAATGGTACGGCGCGTTATCAAGAACAATAACTGAGTTTTCCTGTAGCTGAGGAAGAACATCTTGAAACCATTTCTGGAAGGTTTCCGCTTACATCTCCTCATGTTGACCTCCACTTTTCTTGGATTTGAAAGTCCACAAACATCATTCAACAAACGCTGTTTTGTTGCCAATGTGTGCGATAATCAAATGTTTCCTTTTATCTGATGGGCCCTTGCCTCCGGTGGATAATCCGGACAGAAACGTTTGTTTAGACGACTTTATGGTGTCATCTTCCCAGAGGTTACTTCGGGTATGAACTTAAGAGATCGCGCTGTACAACGCGCACAAACGAGCTCATGCCTGCCAGGGAGACGGCCACGCTGACTGCGCGGCACCTGCCTTGAACACCCCTCATCGGAAGCACTGTGGTCACGCGCCTTGCCGTGTTTACAGTACGTCTCTCGTTTCGGTGAATGGAGTGTGCGTGGTTTGCCGCACGTTCTGCAAGGTTTCTGCAGCAGGCTCAATTGTTGACGCTCGACAGTAGCTCCTCCCCTCCACGCTTCAGTTATTGCTCCGCCTCTATGCGCGAAAGCGCCTTCTTACGTGACGCCAACTATGGTTCCACAAGCAGAAACGATACGTTAATCCCGGCTGCTCGATCGCGTCTCCATATAAAGTAGAACGACACGCAGATAGGTGGTAGGAGAAAAAATGGGGCAGAAGCCAAGGAAGACGGGCCTGCAGGTTACGGAAGGCGTCGCTGAACTCGGCTGTCGTCGCGCGCGCTGGCGACAATGAGCGCAGCCTGGGGGAAAGGTGTTGACAATGGGAGGCGCGGCGACTACAAGGGAAGCCGCGCGCCGCAAAAAGGATTGGTCTGCCGGAGGTGGCGCCGCCGTGGCCTGAAAATGATTTATCGCGAGCTCTGCCGGGGCGCACTTTTAATGTATTGAATGGCCGGGGCCGGCAAGATGGATGGCGACCTGCGGTAACACCGGCCCGGCCCAGCCGGCAAATATTGACAATCCGGAAGGGAGGCGGGGTAGCCTTCAGCAGGGATTAAATCAGCGCGATTGTGGGGGAAAGTGACCCCCAGAAACGTGCGCACTGCCGCTAAAATATTGCAACAGTATACACTGCTTTTAAGAAGAAGAACTCAGTCGCCATTACAAGTACTACCCGATCACTGTACAAGTGCACTTTCAGGTGGGGAACGCTGCAAATTTTTGACGTGTTCTGATATTGATTGTTTCGAATGACGCACGAGCGGTATAACTAGACTCAATTACAATGTAACACGGTTCCTTAACAACTTGTTTTATGTGCGGCACAAAAAATGTAAATAAAACAATCTGAATGAACAATAAGAATAAAACACGATGTTTTGAGGTCAAAGAATGCACCAGCGAGTTTATAAAACAACGGTATACCCTCTTTCAATGTACACTATGTGATCAAAAGTATCCGGAAACCTGGCTGAATATGACTATGAAATTCGTGGCACCCTCCAACGTTGATGCTGGAATTCAATATGATGTTGGCCCACCCTCAGTCGTGATGACAGCATCCACTCTTGCAGGCTTACGTTCAGTCAGGAGCATGAAGGTTTTGGCGTCCCATTCTTCACGGAGTCCTGCACGGAGTGGAGGTATAGATGTAGGTCGGTGAGGCCTGGCATGAAGTCGGCGTTCCAAAACATTCCGAAGACGTTCTTTAGGATGCAAGTCACGTCTCTGTACAGGCCAGTCCATTGCAGGGTTGCTATTGTCGTGAAATCACTCCGCCGCAGACAGTGCATTATGAACAGGAGCACGACAGTTGAACGATGCAACCGGAATCCCAGAATTGCTCTTCGACAGTGGAAACCAACAAGGTGTTTGTACTATCAATGTAGGCCTGTGCTGTGATAGTGCCACACAAAACAACAAGGGGTGCAAGTCCCCCTCCATGAAAAACACGGCCACACCATAACACGTCCGCTTTGAATTTTACTGTTAACACTACACACGCTGGCAGATGACGTTCACCACGCATTTGCCATACCCATATCCTGCTGTCCTAAAAGCTAAAGCAGTCAACAATCCGAAGATTGGTGTGAACACCACAGTGCTTTACTAGGCATGGTCCTGTTTGGAGGTGGTATGCCGTTGCCTTCCACTGACCTTCGAACAGACTTATCCAGCCAGTTATAGGGGGAACTACAGTTTAACGTGGGTTCCGAACCAAGCTGATACTCGGTATTTTTCACATCAGCAACACTGATAGAGGTGAAAGAAGTGGAAAATACAGATAAAAATCCTAGAACCTAGCGGGGATCGAACCCGGGACCTTCGGATTTTAAATCTGGCACGCTACCACTGTACTGCTGAGCACGTCACCGAAATTTGTACCGTAATTCGTCACTCCATATAACTACCATTCCGGTCATGTGGTATAGTGTAGTGGTCAACTAGTCTGCTTCGCAAACCAGGTTGCAGAAGCTCGTATCAGATCACATGCCCCAGAATTTTTAATGAAAATTTTTTATGGAAATGACTTTGATCACTGGTTCTATTCAGTTAATTGGTTTAAACATTTTTATTTATAATAACAATAAAATTGAAGAAATTAAATCGCAGTTAATACCTTAAGGTTGTTTTAATTACGCACACAATAATTCTAAATAAATAATTAATAAATGTCAGGAATAAAAATTGTGATCAAATGACAAACGGTTTATACAATGTTTACAACAAGGTGAAAAAGGATTATGATTAAAAAAGACGTTTAATCCAATTAGGCTTCTGAACATCTTCCACAACAACGCACTGCCCTCGCACTTTTTCCAACTGCTGCTGCTTTTACCATAACTTGTTGTTGTTGTTATTTTGAAGGGACTAAAAAGATAGGCCATCAGTCCCTGACCATAGATCTTTCTAGTAGGAAGAGCAACCCATTCCGTTATTTCTTTATTTATTTATTTTTCCTACAAAGAACTGAACGAAATTATTCATTATAACTTTTCCATCTGATCTAACTCATTGATTGCTTATACTTGAGCGATGCTTATCCATTCCAGAAGACGATAAGAATAAACAGCTTGACTGTGACAATATGGCGGCCGTACAATTCCGAGTCACGTGCTACGTTCGTGTCCTGTCCAGTTTCGTCGGACGCTTTCGGCCTCATCTGGCCGTAAAGAAAGTTATGTTCCGCGTTCTGCCGTCAGCGTCACACTGACATTATCTTCGGGCCCTCACTCACGAACTGGCAGAACGATAGCATCATTACGCTTCACGAATGGAAACCGCAGTTAGGAAAAGGACCGCGTCGACAATGGCGACATTGAATTTTTGCCGGACGCGGATTCGAACCAAAGTTTCCCACTTAGGCCAGCAGTCACGTTTGACTCGTGCCTATCTGAGCTCAAACTCATCGTAACAAACAGTTACAAAAGTTGCGCGCCTATCAGACAGCCCTTCAAATGCTTTCCATTCGGTTTCCCGCAGAAGATCGAGCGATACTAGCGTACTTGCATTCGCGTGGAAATACATGTGTGGACGAGTCAATAAGATGTGGAACTTGACGCCTGGAGAATAGGCACCCAAAAAACACTATATGTTGCACAAGCTGGCTTTCAGGTGGCTGATAGTAGTTTCAGTTGCGGATCGTAAACGTAGCACTACATTTCGTCTCCAGTTATTATCCGGTTGAGAAACATCGGATCATCGTCCGCAAAAGTGATGAAGTCACCACAAATGGTTCGTTGGTTTTGTACAGGATTCGAGGCACACTCTGTTGCATAAAACGAGACATGCTGAGGTCGTCTTCTCAGAATTTTGTGGCAAGTACTGTGGCTGACCCCTACTACTGCTGCCAAGCTTCTACCCAGTGAAAGCGTTAGCACGCACCAATGTTGCAATTTTCAGGATCCTGCGTTCCGTTCGAACTGTTCTTGGCCCACCAGTAAGCACATTATCCTCCAAACTGTCCCATCCTTGCACAAAACGACGCTGCCACCCAAACACAACACCGTACAGCTGATGCATCATTTCAAACGTTGCGGCAGCGGTTTCGCCTAATTACTGGCAGTTGATGTTTCGCTGTTGTTCAGACTGCGACATACCAAGGTACGACTGGCGCATTCAACCAACAACTCCCCGTCACAAAAATGACCCTACGTCTGCTTCCAGTGCATGCACTCAACTGTCTTTTGCAGGGAAGAGAGCCTAACTGACATGGTTCCAGAGTCTAACATATGGATCGTGAAACTCCCAGTGATTTTCTGCATCTTCGAAACTGCAGCATCGCCAAGCGGCTGGGTTGTAAAAACATAGTGTGGAACGATTCTGTAGTGAGTGTGTATTTGGAGTGCAGCAGTACATTCAAAGTAGCACTGTATTTAGGAACTTTTGTGGCCTTAAAATGTAGCAGCTATGAAAAATGTAATCCGGAAATCTGTCTTCTGCAAAGGATGCTGACAAGTAACAGAATAACGTAATGAAAAAAAAGTGTTCATTCAAAATGTTTGTAGAACTTATGGGACTTAACTACGAAAGTGTTCATTTACCGTGGTTAGTTACACTTAAAGACACGGAAGAAACCTTTTAAGAATTCATTCTCTTCAAAACTTCGACTGTTAATGAGAAACGAAAATGTTTAACCACTTGTTAAAATTGTATTACTGCTGAACAAGAGTAAATCTCTGAACGCTTCCAATTGCTGTTAATCAACTATTGCAGTAGAGCCTCATTAATTTCGCACTTCAGTTTCACAAATGTTATAGGTCTATATAGTGATTAGCTACTGGTTTGCAAAAGTGAAAGCGTATTTAGAAGTAAAACTATTAATATTAGCACGTCACATTCTTGAAATTTTTTCAGCTTGATACCTGCCAAGTAGCTAAGATTCACCCAGGGCACAGAAACATGGTAAAAGTAAAAAGAGCTGTAATAACGGCCATGATACGCCTGGGCATTGAGTGAGTCAGAGCTTGGCTGGCATTTACATGTACATATGCCCATGCAGCATCAACACGACACCACAGTTCATCAAGAGTAATGTCTGGCGTATTGTGATGAGCCAGTTGCTCGGCCACCATTGACCAAGCGTTTTCAATTGCTGATAGATCTGGAGAATGTTCTGGCCAGTCGAAAGATCCTTACAGGACCTACAACATGCGGTCGTGCATTATCCTGCTGAAATGTAGGGTTTCGCAGGGATCGAATGAAGAGTAGAGCCACAGGTCGTAACACGTCTGAAATGTACGGCCATTGTTCAAAGTGCCGTAGATGCGAACAAGAGGTGACCGAGACGTGCAACCAATGGCACCCCATACCATCACGCCGGGTGATACGGCAGTATGGTGACGACGAATACACGCTTCCAATGTGTGTTCACCGCGATGTCGCCAAACACGGATGCGACCATCATGATACTGTAAGCAGAATCTGGATTCATCCGAAAAATGACGTTTCGCCATTCATGAACTCGGGTTCGTTGTTGCGTACACCATCGCAGGCGCTCCTATCTCTGATGCAGCGTCAAGGGTAACCGCAGCCATGGTCTCCGAGCTGATAGTCCACGCCGCTGCAAACGTCGTCGAACTGTTCGTGCAGATAGTCCTTGTCTTGTAAACGTCCCCATCTGTTGACTCAGGGACGAGACGTGGCTGCAATTTCCGTTACAGCTATGCGGATAAGATGTTTGTCATCTCAACTGGTAGTGATACGAGGTCGTTAGGATCCACCGCGGCGTTCCGTATTGCTCTCCTGAACCACCGATTCCATATTCTGCTAACAGTCATTGGATCGCGACCAACGCGAGCAGCAATGTCGCGATACGATAAACCGCAATCGCGATAGGCTACAATCCGACCTTTGTCCAAATCGGAAACGTGATGGTACGCATTGCTCCTCCTTACACGAGGCATCATAACAACGTTTCACCAGGCAATGCAGGTCAACTGCTCTTTGTGTATGAGAAATCGGTTCGAAACTTTCCTCATGTCAGCACGTTCTAGGTGTCGCCACCGACGCTAACCTTATCTGAATGGTCTGAAAAGCTAATCATTTGCATATCACAGCATCTTCTTCACGTCGGTTAAATTTTGCCTCCGTAACACGTCATGTTCGTCGTGTAGTAATTTTAATGGCCAGGAGTGTACTTATCTCTCTCTACCAGTCATTTAAGCCTCCGTCCCGCACCTAGAGTAAGAAGTTAACCGCTTGTCTACGGACAGACGACCCGCACAGCATATTCCACACCTTCCACCCTCTGACGACCCACGGGCATCGGTGGCGACCTTTGTAGCTGCCAAGCTAGCCGCCAGTTGAAGCAGGCAAGAGGAAGGGCTCCTCTAACATCCTGATGAAAACGACTGACGGTGGGGCGATGGGACAGGGAGTTCCGCGGGAAGAGTAGGAGAGCTAACGAGAAAGAGAGAGAGAGAGAGAGAGAGAGAGAGAGAGACGAGCGGGAATACAGTGGAGAGAGAGAAAGCCTGAGCGCAAACCGAGAGGAGGAAGCCTGCGAGAAGAGAGGGGCGGAGCAGAAAGAGACGGAGGGATAGAAGGGATCCGAGTGCGCCACTTAGGAAGGTCTACAAGTTAAAGCTCCTTATCTGTACTTGAGAGCCACTAGCCCCAGCAGGAGGTCCGCTCGCTAATTCCGCCTCCCCTTCCCTCCGCCTCTCCCCGCCCCTGCTTCCCCCGCTCGCGCCGGAACCAATCATTTGCTGCGCCCCGCAGTGCCTTGTCTCGCCTGCCGCCACTGAGCCACTCCTGCACGCCACTTCCTCCGCGGCGCCGCGTTTACGTCCAGATGTCAGCGCGCAGGTATTCTCAGTCTCCGCCGCCGTCGCCTGCAGCTGCCTCACTCGCCTCCAACAAGCGCTTCCGGCGATCTCGCGTGTAAACGGTTCATAAGGGAATTTGTAAACGTCGTGCCTCGTGTTGATGAGGAGATCGTGTTTATGCGTCACGTGATCTGCCCCGGGGTCGAGGGACGGCGTGTCAGTGAACCAGAGCTAAGATGTACCCGTAAACGGTGTCAGAAAGCGAGAGAGAGAAATAGAGAGGTTTCCAGAAAAGTTGTATACTGGTCACTGTAACTGTGAGCTTAATTGCAAACTAGAATACTTACAGGATGACTTTTTGACTTTTTCATGTTCCATTTCTTCTAGAGTTCATGTCAATCTATTTTGGAGTCTGTCAAATGACAAATCAATCACTTTTAAATATTATTTTCTATGACTCCAGTTTTAATTCATTAATTACGGTCCTGATTCCCTCACTTCCTCAGACATCTGGACTTTTGATCCCGGCTTGTATCCTCTCTTTTCTGTCTTCAATTCAACGCAGTTTTTTCTCTCAACTTACCTTCTGTGAATTGAAGTTCTTTCAAATCTTTCTCCGTTTCATTAAAGCAATTTGGCATTGTTTTTCCACTGAGTAAGAAGTTGAAAATGCTTTTGGTTAATATATTTGGATTATCTCCGAGTATATTGTCTTAAAATTCAATTTATCTTTTCCTCATTGTGTCCGGAAGTTTTCTGGTCGTTTGGTAAATGGTTTCATTTCTCATCCGGATTGGAATAAGAGTGTTCAACGACGCATCTCAGTCAACGTGTGGTGCGGTTTTATTGATGACCGACTCATCAGTCCATTGTTTTAAATAACCGTATTAATGGAACACGATCTGAATAAGATATCACTATGGTGTACAAATTGGCAATTGACTATAAATAATCAGAAGTGTGAAGTCGTCCACATGAGTACGAAAAGAAATCCGTTAAACTTTGTTTACAAGATAAATATTCCAAAAGTGAAGGCTGTAAACTCCACAAAATACCTATGAATTACTATTACTTCAGACTTAATCTGGAAAGAACACGTAGATAATGTCGTAGGAAAGGCGAACCAGAGACTGCGTTTTATTGGCAGAACCCTTAAAAGATGCAACAGAACTATAAAAGAAACTGCATACACTACGCTTATCAGTGGGGTTTGACGGAGGACATCGAAAGAGTCTAGAGAAGGGCAGCTCGTTTCGTATTGTTACGATTCAGGGGAGACAGACTTACGGAAATGATACAGGATCTGGGTTGGGAATCATTACAACAACGGCGCTTATCGCTGCGACGTGGGCTTCTTACTATACTCCAATCGCCAACATTCTCCTCCGAATGCAAAAATATATTATTGACTCCCACTTACATAGATAGAAATGACCATCAGAATAAAATACGAGAAATCAGAGCTCTAACGGAGAGATTGAGGTGTTCTTTCTTTCCACGCGCTATTCGAGAATGGAATGGGAGATAAATAGTATAATGGTGGTTCGATGAACCCTCTGCCAGGCACATAAATGTGATTTACCGAGTATTCCATGTAGATGTAGATGTAGATGATCTAAGGGCAAATATTTTTCTTAATATTTCTCTTTCTTTAGTCTTCAGGCTTTCAACAGAACCAAGATTATAGGAGGAAAGGGTTTCAGCTGCAGAGATGGTTTCCGATTTCATTACTGGTTTGTAACGCCGTAGGTTGGCATTTCGTGAGTGCGAAATCTTGTTATATGCATATTGCATGATTTGTATTGCAATTTCAGCTTTAATTCCTACGACATTAAATTTAATATTTAAAAGCTTTTTTGTACTTCTAATTAATCTGGGTACGACCTTTATAAATACGGTTTGGGCCGATCGTCTAAAATAAATCAGATAAAGCTTCCTTGATTTGCGTTAGTTATTTTAACGCCACAAAAAAGAAAGAAAACAAGAACGGAAAAAATATAGAACACGGCGATCTCACGCAGGCTCTTTATAGTTCTTACTACAACAGGCTGGTAATCATTTTTAATATAGAGGGGACATATACATTGATATGTTATGGCATCATAGCCCGCACATATCTGGTGCATGCAAACTATTATTCCAGCTAAATACTCCTGAAAACATTTGGTCAATCTATAATAAGTGAAAGCCACCAATAAATTGCAGAGGTAAAATTGTCATGCTAATTTATGAAAACAATTTTTGGCGGTAAGATGGCTGCCAACAATTAAAATATTACGTTCATTAAAAATTATTCATTCTAGGGCAATGACGGGTCTAATGTTACACCAAATAATTACATATCAAAACGAACTTTTACTTTTTATGCTGTAAGATCGTGTATTCCTAAGTTTATTAATGTATAATTTTACGAATCATACATTACAGCCACAGGACAGATGATGTACAGTCGGTAAAAAAAAAAGTATGCCGACAACCACAAAGAACACGATCAGACATTAAAAAAGACAATCGTAACAAGGGGCGTGCTCTTTTATAGTTGAGCACAATATTTCTTTATGAACAATACCTACCATTATAATTACTGATGCACCAGAGTATATGCATGTTTAGACACAGACTTAGCCACGGGTACTTTTATCTAAGACATAAATAGTTATAAATAACTTTCCGTGATTCAGATTAAAGTTTTTTTTTTTTTTCTTTTGGGCGGCCCTAGGGGACATCATATTTCTCTGAATTCCCTAGTCTTTTTCATAGGGGGAATTCTTGCTGATTCTCCAATATATCGAGTAAATCAGGAGGAATCGTACATGGTTTGAGGGGTGTACTACTGGTAATTTAGAAAACAAAACTTTCGGAAACGTGCCTGTTCATTTACCGTTACCGGATAAGCTAATGAAACCAACTAGGAGCGGCAAAAGTGTAGCGTCAAAATCATTGAAGTACAATGTATAGTCTGACCCTAGACTCAGAGCATGACCATACTGCTTGTTTCATTCGACTGTGGGATGTGTCACATGGTACGATTATCCAAAATATCAAAAACAATACTTAGATTTTCATAATATGATGTTCGTTTGAGATATTACGTTTTTCAAAAATCTTATACACATTATTACTTTTGATAATTACTGCACCATCTATCCCCCCGGGGGAGGGGATGTAAGTTGGTTGAGCTGTTATTCTTCGAGGCGAATAACTTTTATTGTAATTTTTAATGCAATTTTCATTTTTCCAAATATTAAGAAAAACGTTTTAAAATGATGAGATGGAAGGGATGAGATGAACAGCGAGATGGGGTTGAACAGGAAGATAGGAAGAAGTAAATAGTAAAAGAAAGAATACGGGAGTAGATGGCCAGAGAGAGGAAGTAAGAGGAGATGGAGACGAAAAGAAAGGAAGAGGAGATGCAGAGGGAGTGGAGGAGATAGATTGGGAGAGGAGGGACGATTTCGATAGACAGTGGGGGGAAGGCAAGATGTAGCGACAGAAATGTGGAAGAAATAGATACCTCGTAAACGCAGAGTACTATAAATGGTAATAATAACTCTAAAAGGGGAACCAGCGAAAACTATGTAGAGTACGGGGTACGAAGCTTTCGCCCCATTCCGGCACGCCTGCAACGTTCCAGCAGGCAGTGTCCAGTGGCTGTAGCTCTCCCGCTGAAGCCCGCCAGCAGCCGCAGACTCCCGTTACCAGGGGAAACGACCGCCACCGCCGCCAGCTTCCCTTTCCGCGCCCCGGCGAGGAAAATTAAAAAGAAGACCGCCAAGTGCTTAGCCGCAGGATCACGGCGAGATTGTTTCGCCGAAGCATCCGCCGGGTTGAAGCCCCGAGATGGATGCTCTCTCTTGCATAAGGTGGGCGCCAGGAATTTCGGCCTCGACTCTGGAAAGTGAGGGGGCGTGGCGGGGAGGGCGGGGGGAAAGGGGTGGGGCGGCTCAGAGATTGATGACGCCGGAATTAAGATATATATGGCTATTGATTCTCTACAAAATGCGCGCCAGAGCGGGCAAAGTATTCCGCAAGGGCGAATGCGCGACAAAGCGCCGCTGAAAGTTTGATGGATTGTCTGCAGCCGGCGGGCGAAGGAGCTGCAACCCATTCTCCCGGAGGCGGAGGAACGTTACAGCAGATCGCCGCCGTTATCCCCGGAGGAGCTCGCACGGGATGTTACTTCTGACAGTTTCCGGTAAACAAGCGCTGGAAACAGACGGATCCAATCCAAATGTCATGCAGAGAGCACGGAAACTCTGAGATCATACAATGTAGGCTTTCACAACAGTTAAAACTTCTGGGGATGAGAGGCACTCCTCGACGTATAAAATTGCCTGCTAACGTTTCGACTCCAACGTAGGGAGACCTCTTCGGGTGTGTAACGGCTACTGCCACTAAGGATGGAGGTCTTGCGTTTATACACGGTGAACATTAATAATATTTTCGGATCAAGGGGGAAATAAGTACATCAAGTTTTACGTCATCAAATGACGCTAACGAGGATACCACATGGGTACCGGATTTTACAATTTTTTTTTTATATTTATGGTACGTGAACTTCATATGTCAAACAAAAATCAGCCAAAGGCATTCCACACAACTCTCAAAAATTATCGACAAAATCGACTTCGAAGTCTTGCAAGTACCAGTAAGTATCAATAATTAGAACCATTGCCATATCTGTTGGTGTAGCTCAGGACTAAGCGTTCTGGCTTTACAACCATGGAGTCGGTGATTCGAACCCCGCTTTCACGATAATTTTTTTCTTTGTTTTCGAATTCAGTTATATGTAACAATTTGGGATCTCTCGTTTTACCTTGTGGTCACCTAAAACGATGGTTGAGCAGGTTATGTGCTTGGAAAGCCATTAATAGCTGTGGAGATGACTTTCCAAAGCAGCATCGTAGCTCTTCACAAAGTCATCAATGAAAGACTACCGTCGTCAAGTAATAGTGAAGACAACACGGTAAAAACTGCAACTTATGTTTTTCTATTGAAATCCTCATTATTTTATAAAATATAGAAAATTACTAATAAACAAAAATACGTAAGTTTTTCATAAAAATTACCATTAGATAATAAAAAATATTCGAACACAACGGAAAAAGCATTCCATCCACCGTTCCTATGGTTGTATGGTTACAAGGCTACCACCTAACCTACAGCGACAGATGCTGCAATTGTTATAATTATTGGTACTTGCAAAACTTCAAAGTCGATTTCCTCGATAATTTTTCAGAGTTGCGTCGAATGGCTTTAGCTGATTGTTACTAGTGTTATGACCTTCACGCACCCTATAAAAGAGAACATAAATTGATTAATTAATTAAAATCCGTTACCCATGCGGTCACTTGTAAGAGCACTTACTCACTTTAGATATTTGAAACAAATAACTTCCACTGCAGTATCTTTCCTTTCCAGACTTTAGGAAAACGTATTATGGACCAAATCGACCGAAAAAGTACCGGAAGAGCTATGAGCACGTGACCAGTAGAAGAGATGTCAGAGGAAATCAGGGATTCCTCGCAAAATAAATTGTTCATTGAAATCAAACGACCGCTTTTTTCCTCCTAAATATTATCAAGCATGTACTCAAAAATATAGCAAATAGTCGTGTTCCACAGTGTCAAAGATGAAGTATTGCTTATAGATTCTAAGTTATGCATTTTACAAATCGTGTTCAAACGATATATTCTCTCGCGTTTTTGTCCATAGTACCTCCTCCCAAAATATGTAACGCAAAGAGCTTGCAGGAAGAGAGATTTCTTTCGTAATGTCGACGTTGATTCAGCATACATAGTGTCATTGGATGACATTTCCAGACGAGGGTACGGTTGACAGTCATATTTTATCCACCTTTAAAACTACTTATCTTTTTAAATTGTTATGGTGTTTATGAATATCTATTTTTCTCCATACATTACTGTTAAATAATGCGATGTCCTAGCTACTAGGCTTGTCACTCGGAATTTTATTTCCTGCTTACCGTCTCCACAAACATGTTCTGCTACGGTTAGTTTTTTCGTGTGGGGTAATTGGGTGCTGACACCTCTTTCAGTAGTTCCAACACATAGCTATCCACAACTAGTAATATTACGGGGAATGACTAATAATTTAAATAATAACGGATTACATTACGTCGGCCGCGGTGGCCGAGGGGACTGAGGCGCTTCAGTCACGGTCTGCATGGCACTACGGTCGGGGGTTCGAATGCCCCCTCGGGCATCGATATTTGTGACGTCCTAGTTCGTAAGTAGTTCATAAGTAGTTTGTAAGTTTAGGGACTGATGACCCCGTAGTTAAGTCCCATAAGCTTTACAAATATTTGAACATTTTTCATTACATTTCAAATTGAAAAGGATGTAGGTTGCTGGACATATTTGAAAATGAAGAGTCTTGCACAGGACAAAGTAGCTTGGAGACCTGCATCAAACCAGTCTGCGGACTGAAGACCACAACAACAACAACAGTTTAAATTTAACATAAAACATTAATATGAAAAGCACAGACAAAACTGTGAAAAACATTTTCAATTATTTGATTAATTTAACAAAGCCAGTGGCCAAGATCAATTTCAATTAACGGAAAGGCTGATAAAAATAAATAGCTGTGATAGAAAGTTGAATGTGATTTAGTCGTCGATTGTCTGACCTGTCGCCTGGAGCGCAGGCAAAAAGATTGCTCTTCTCGTTTAGGTCGTTTCCATTATATGACTTTTTTGCTATCTTGTTCTGGCTACATTAAATTTTCATGTAGGGCACAACCTGGACTACGTATGCTTATGCAAGTGTCTGCTTGCTTAGATGGGTCAAAAATGTTAAAATGTTTGTAAAACTTATGGGACTCAACTGCGGGGTCATCAATCCCTGAACATACAAACTACTTATGAACTAGCTTATCCTAAAGATGGCACAAACATCCATGCTCGAGGGGGGTTCGAACCCCCGATGGGGAACGCCCTCGCGCATAGTAGCATAGCGCCTCAATGTGCTCGGCCGCTCCGCTGCGGCTAGATGGGCCAATAATAATAATTATTCGAGTAAGAAAATAATTAGAGTCGTTTGCATGATTAACCTAACCATTTGGTCTTCTCATATATTATCAAATTTGTTTTCATATAATATGATATGTTTTGTTTCAGAAATACGCTTACCTCGACCTTGGCGCGGAACGAAGACATTGTTGGAGACGCGAATTTTACTATCACCGATACCATTTACGGAAAATGAAAAACGAATTTCTTTCATTTTATTTCATGCGTCTCTGCGATCGTCGATTGGTTAAATTTGGTCGTGATTTGTAATTTTGAGTTAGTCGTGGTTAATGTTAAATAAATTGGCAAACCTGCACTCAAACAGTTGCTTTCTTCTGCAATCTTCAGTAAATTATCATATTTTGAACTGTGGTCACTACTTGCCTTTTTCTAGTATCATCATTAATTTTTTTTTGCGCGCAGTACTTAATTTTATTTGCGCTGGTACTTACTCTTAAATATCGGGTGAGCAAAAAGTCAGTATAAATTTGGTTACTTAATAAATCGAAGAATAATGTAGATAGAGATGTAAAAATTGACACACATGCTTGGAATGACATGGGGGTTCATTAGAACAAAAAGTATAAAAAAATGTTCAGAAAATGTCCGACATATGGCGGTGGACAGCAAGACGTCAGTGACTGCTGCTGATGAAATCGTGTATAAAAGGAGCTGTAATGAGAGAGAGAATCAGATGCACCGGCAGTCGCACCATGTTGACGTTACCCGAAAAGGCGCTTTTAGTTAAGGTGTATTATCAGAAAGGGGAATGTGCTAGTTCAGTGTTACGATCCTATCGCCATAGGAAGGGGACTGGAATGGGTAAAGTTTCGCTGATGAATGCTGCTGTGGCGAGAAGATTTCGAAGTTCGAAGCCAAGGGTTGTTTGGACGATAGACCCCGTAGTGACCGACCGAGCACAAGAGAGAGTTCAGGAAGAAATGACGAATCTAGCGGTTTCGTCTACGCACGGGGAAGTCAGCGCTCGAGCAGTCGCATGTCGCACCGGCATTCCATACACTACTGTTTGGTTGGCACTTAGGCGTACCCTCCGATGCTATCCTTATAAAGTCCATCTGCATCATAAACTTTTAGCTGGCGATTTAGCTAAGCGGAGGGTATTTAAGGTGTGGGCGTTTCATACAATAATGTATGATAATTTCACAACAGTGCATGTATCGCCCTGGAACAACCGAAGTAAAGTTCAAACATACCTACGTTCTGTGTTTAATTAAGAAAAAAAAAAAAAAAAAAAAAAAAAAAAAAAAAAAAAAAAAAAAAAAAAAAGAAAAGAAAAAAAAACTACCTGTTATCCACTGTTCGTCTAAAATTGTGAGCAATAAGTTTGTGAATATTACAGCTTCATCTATCGCAAAGAGACAAGTGTTCCAAATAAAACATTCACATTTATTTTCGTACTAGACGAGTGTGTAATAAAAATGGGGGTACCTATTTTTAAAAAATGCAATTGATATCCGTTTGACCTATGGCAGCGCCATCTAGCGGGCCAACTACAGCGCCATTTGCTTTCTCCCTTCAAACTATAGAAGTTTTGTTCTATGTGGTTTTTTTGTTTGATGTTTATTTCGTGAGATATTTGGCTCGGTCTCTATCAATGGACCACCCTGTAGCCCATACTCGGTAAGACAGAGGTGAAAATTATGTGGTTGATGCAGCCGGTGCGGACGCCTTCCCTAATATGTCTAGAAGTCGTTAAAGCATTTTCTTGAATCAATCTGTACGTGATTTACTATTTGATCACACAGTACCAACAACTCTTCGTTCAGATCACCACTACTAATTACCTAAGGAGTCTCTATCTCCCTCTTACTCTGTTAACAGGTTAATGGAATGAATTGATAGTATGGCTTTTTGTGGGTGGGATAACCCCAGAGGGTTTCGGCAGCATACTGCAAGTTTTTCTACTGAAGACACTTCGGGGACTTGCTGTCGATGATGATAAAAGTGGTGATACGGACGAACACACAACACCCAATCTCCTGCCGGGAAGCTAACCAGGGCCACTTGCATCGGTGGTCAGTGACGCTACCACAGCGAGCACAGAATAACACAGAGATGCCTTTCAACGGCAGTGGAATGAAGCCGACAGGAGAGCATGAATCGGCCTAGTGTCGAGCGCCACCCGGCCATAGCTGCGAGCACAGGGTAGTTTACTGAGTTCGACGTCTTTTAATTCCTTTTTCATATATTTTAAGGCGTTCTTTTTGGACAATCTATTTTTGCCATAAATAATTACAAATTTCAGCTAGGAGTTGCAAATCATACTATTATATGAAACGGAAGCAAATTTTTCCTCTGTCATTTTAACCTTTTATAATTAGAGGAGTACTGAACGTATCGTCATGCGGTTTTCTTCTGTTTCTTCTTTATAATCCTGCGTTTAGCTTACGCTATATTTAATGTCAATAGCAACTTGTGAAACACAATAATAATAAAAACGTAGAATCGTTTGCCGCTTCTACACTTCAGTCAGCTCTGTAGCCTAAACTGTAAGAGCTAGGCCATTGTACATACTACAGAATTGCAGAACTTACATAGATCTAAAATAAAATACGTGAGACCATGTGTCCAAACTTTTTCGAGTAAATTACATTTATTTTTCTCTTCTAAAGCGCTGGCGCCAGATGGCTAAACACTACATATACAGTGGTTGTGGGAGACCTGTAAAAGCTAGAAATATTATCTAGTGACATTTTTTTTTTAATTTTTATTATTTTTTATCGTCCTGAGTTTTATCATTCTCTACTTTGTACTGTGGGGCAGATCTCATAGTCTAAGCTACTACGCTACAGAGGTCACGAGAGTGCGGAATTTCAAACAAAATAATGTTTGTTTGTTAAGCTTATGGGACTTAACTACGGGGTCATCAGTCCCTAAACTTACAAACTACTTATCAACAACCTTATACTAAGGACGGCACAAATATCCATGCCCGAGGGGGGATTCGAACCCCCGACCGTAGTGACCGTGCAGACCGTGACTGAAGCGCCTCAATCCCCTCGGCCACCGCGGCCGGCTTTCAAACCATTCTACGTTATTATTTTTATTTCAATTTTTTCACATTTTCGTATTCACATTTAATGTTACCTACGTTGATCCCAGAATTATAAAGAGGAAATTGAAAGAAATCGCGTCACCATACGTTCTGCAGTTCTCGAGTGAAAGAACTTTAAAAGATTGAACGTGCAAAATAGGGGCGGGTTCAGTTAGTAATAAAATAAATAAAAAGTTGTATGTCATAATTATTTAATAACGAAAATTTTATCCCAGATTAAAAAATGTTTATCGAAATTGGTCATAAAGTACAAGGTGAATGGCAACAAAATTTGTGCTCGCTGGTGGGCCAGCAAACAGAGTAACGAGGAGAATGTGAAAGGTTCCACCGCTTTATTCTATACAAATTTGTGAGAAAACCAGAGGAGATATAACAAATTTGTTTGAACTAAAAGAAAAGTTCATTTCATTATATACAACTTTCTCGCTGACGAAAATTTCCTGACCCCCCCCCCACCAAAAAAAAAAAAAAAAAAAAAAAAAAAAAAGTATCAGGCGACTAACTTTTTCATGTCCTGATTTTAATTTCATATAAAAGTAATATATATACATGTAGCGTCTGTTCCGAAAGAACATACGTCATCTCTGATACTGCAGTTGTTATTGTTTCATGTTCATAGAATATACGACATCAACTGCGAATGGACGAAGCTCAAAATGTATACCCAGTCGGAATTCAAACCCGGGTATGCTGCTTCTTAAGCAGTTGCGTTGACCACTACACCACTGGAGATACAGTGATCACAGCGCGTGCAAGGACTACCTAAGTAAGTCTCTCGTCAGATAGGTGCAGGTGCGGTGATCACTGTGCCCCTGTGGTCTAATGGTCAGTACGGCTTCGTCAGCCGAGTGAAGCGGACGCACGGCGTGCTCCCTGCCCGCAGCGCGAGCGCAGTCGACTTGTTTACGTACACCGGCCGGCACTAGCGTGACGCCGTAGTGTAGCACGATCATGTCGAACCAATACAGGAAATCAACACTGAAATTTGCGTTCCGGAACGACTTTGCTAGACCACGAGCGCTTGACGTCGAGCGGTTTTTGAGGGAAGATGCCAAGATCCCGGCTGCCGATATTTTCGGCATCCACTTCTCGATCCTGAGTAATACGGTCTTCGTAAAACTTATTAACGACGCCACCTGTGACAAAGTTCTTCGTGAAATGAACCCGAGACTCCGATTCTGCCATCCAGACGGAAATGTCGGCAACGTTGAAGTTGACCACGCTGGACTGGGACTGCGAACTATACGAATATTCGAACTACCGTTCGAACTACCGGCGGCAGACGTCGTGGCAGCGCTACGCCCTTACGGCACGGTGCACGAACACGTGGCAGAAAAATGGACCCAATTCAAGACCTACCCAGTCCTAAACGGAGTACGCCAAGTTCGTATTGAACTTCGTCAGCATGTGCCATCCTACCTGGTGATCGGAGGATGCCGAGCAGTAATCCTTTACGACGGCCAACCTAAGACATGTTCTGGTTGCGGCGCGGAAGGACACCTACGTTCCGAATGCCTCCAGCGCAGAATCACACAACTGCCACCGAAAGAAGTGGAACCTACGCCGATACCGACTATCCTTCCAGTGACTTATGCTGCGGCCCTTACAAAGTCGCCGTCTGTCCAGACACAATCACCCACCGTTACGGAACCAGAACAACGCCCTTTGGACACCAGTGCGGTAGATCCGTCAGCCTTGCCTGCGACAGAGATATCTACAACGTCATAGACGCCACTGAGCACAGAAGAACCCACCAACAGCAGGGCGGTAGTCGAATCTCTTATCGTACCCACCGCAGCATTTGTACCAGCGAGACGTGACTCGGTGCCATCTTCCGACACGGAAGGTCATATACGAAAGCAGCGTTCACCGCAACGCCGGAAGCGCCGCCGTAAGAACGTGTCTGATCAAGGCAGCTCCCACTCGCAGGAGGGGGAAAACCGATACCGCAGGACACCAACGACGAGGCTGACACCATTGCCACTGAACGTGCCCCTGAGGAACAGACGGTGGGACAGGCGGCAACCAATCAACAGTCTACCGAAATGAACACTGATCGTCTGGAAGGTTCCAGTGCTGGCTGTGAAGCCTTGCGAACCCTCCCTATGACCCAACACGACCTTATGGAACATGAACAGACTTCTGCATCCACATCATGGGCAGATGAAGTCATGAACGAGATTCACCCAAACCTGGGGCCACCAAAGGCCCCGCCAGACCATTCAGTTTGATCGGCACGAAGAAATTTGCGGCCGGCGGGGCATGCCGTCACTAATGACGACCGTCCGTACCATCCACCGCCATGGATACCCCCGCCCAACCCCCGCATAGCCAGGCCTATCGCTTGGCTACGATGAACATTACTACCATCCGATCCCCAGCTAAGATACAACTTCTGAAAGACACAATAAGAGCAGCAGACGTTGACTTCGCTTTTCTGCAGGAAGTAAGGACGAACGCACTACCCGACTTTTATGGTTACGTAACCTACATGACACAGGGCGACAGCGGTGTGGCGATTTTCGTGCGTGACGGTATTGCCGTCCTAGGTCGCTACGAACACATTGACGTAGCCGGTGACTTTAATTGCGTCCTTCACCCTAAGGATCAAATCCCAAACTAAACCCCCTGCCCCGAGTTGGGTTAGGTAGTTCAAGATCTTCAGTTGTGCGATACATGGGAAAAGGTTCATGGCGACAGACCTGGATATACATTTCTTACCAGTCATTCAGCGAGCCAACTTAATCGTATATATGTGTCTCAAAGTCTTACAAACGGAGTCGTGGACGCTGAACGGTGGCCACAGGAACATTCCGACCATAGCGCGTATATCTGCACGGTACGTCTTCATCGCCAAGACATCTGGCGTAGTAACGGCTTGTGGAAACTGAACGTCTCACATCTTCAAGACCCAGACTGCCGAGAGAGGGTAACCGCAACGTGGGCCACCTGCGAACGGCGCCATTCGCGATACTCCACTACGTTGGAATGATGGCTGTTCTGCGCTAAACGGGCAATCCATAGGACACTGATGCAGTTTGGCAAGGACACGGCGGCGTGGCACCGGCAGACCTTAGATTTCTACTACGCGACGCTTAGGGACCTTGACGCCTTACCTCCATCACAAGAAACGCAACAAGAACGAAGCCGAATCAAGGCCCACATACTGTCGTTAACGAAGCGCCGTTTAGAAGGAGCGGTAGTCCGCTGTCGAAGACATGATCTAACAACGGCAAAGGCACCCACTATGCACAATATATCACGGCGGACAAGCGCCGACAGCGCCAAAGGGTCATGACACGCCTTGTGACTCAAGACGGTCGCGCCTGCACAACCCAAGCGATAATAGTGAAAGCCATGGAGAACCACTACAACCATCTTTACCGGGAAGGGACTGCAGATGAACAGGCCACAGCAGAAGTATTACAGGAAGTATCACGAACAATCGATATCACCGCAAAAAAGAACACTAACAGAGGACATCACGTCTGAAGAAGTGGAGGACGCCTTACACAAGGGAGCAATTCACAAGTCTCCGGGGCCTGATGGAATCCCAGTTGAATTCTACCGGTCCTTCTGGGAACTAATGATGTCTCGCTGGGTCACCATGTTCCGCGAGCTTATGTCACCAGGCTGCACCATACCCCCTTCATTCGTCGAAGGACTTCTCATAACGATTCACAAGAAAAAAGCAGGAAGTTCAGTCAACGACTATCGCCCACTTACGATGTTGAATGCTGATTACAAGATATTTGCCAGGCTTTTAGCAGGCCGCATTAAGACGACGTTGCCGATGGTTCTTGCCCCAGAACAGACGTCTCATGGAGGGGAAGCCAACATACAGATGGCCACCGGAGACTGCAGGGACTTAATAGCGATCGCGTCAGTGTGCCGCCTGACAGCGGCGATCGTCTCCATTGATTTTGAACGGTCTTTCGATAGAGTACAACATACATTTCTCCTACGGGTGATGGAACGGATGGGATTTCCTCCGAGTTTCATCGACATTCTGCGGCGTCTTTTAATCGTCGGTAGCTCTAAAGTCCAGGTCAATGGAAGGACGGTTGGCCCAATACCCATTAAAAGGTCCATACGACAAGGTTGTCCCCTTTCCACCTACCTTCATGCGATCGCACTAAAACCACTCCTTTCAGGTCTTAACCGCATGCTGTCTGGCATCACATTGAGGGATGTCACTTTTCGCTACAGGGCTTACGCCGATGACCTACTACTGTTGGTTCGCTCAGCAGGTGAAGTGCGAAGAGTGCTAAGTTGGATAGAGCGATACGGGCAAGCCGCTGGTAGCCTTCTGAACATCAACAAGTCGGCGGCTTTGGACATGGGACGCGGTCTCGGACCCGACGCTGTCGCCCCACTCCCGGCAGTTACTAAACTGAGATACTTGGGTGTCACATTTACGAAGGACGTGCGGGGATCCGCCGCAATAAACTACCATCGGATACTGCAGCTCATACGAGTAATGGTGCGCCAGAACCTACTCAGGGAACTAAATCACCTGCAACGTGTGGAATATCTGGACCTCTATGTGGCATTAAAACTCAACCACGCGGCACAGGTTCTCCCCTTACCCGTACAGATAGGCCAGAGGGTACAGGCGGCCTTCGGCTATTACCTGTCTCTAGGACAGTTATTTAAAGTGCGTTATGACACACTCACCCTTCCATTAAGCGGTGGAGGATTGGGACTGGTAAACGTCCGAGCACGGGCAGCTGCCCTCTACATCAACAATATGAGGAAACGATGGACCAGCCAAAACCCCTCCCTCACGGGTCGGCTACTGGAGGTCCTGATGCCAGTGTCTCCACTTCCGCCGGTGCCGGTGGCGCACGTCGCAGCACAGCTCAGTCATGTGTCGACCTTCATCATCGACTATAGTTATATGATCTCAAGTCTCCCCGCAACACGTCCACCAACGGCTAAAGACTTCTACCACAACCTTCTGCGAGCTGTTCCGCGTAACGTAATAGAAGCCAAGTATCCAACTGTACAATGGTCACGGGTGTGGAAAACTGTACACCACACTTTCCTGCCCACACAAGCGCGCTCGACTTGGTACCAAAATTTGCGACGAGACACCGACTCCACAGTATCGGACGAATAGACTCTCCACTCTATCCTGACTGCCAGCTCCCGGACACCGATGTTCATCGCCTCACGTGTGCGTCGACGTCCGGCGTTTGGAGGCTGACCCAAAAGATCATCGCCTGTTATCTTCGCGTCACACCGGACATGATTGAACCTCGAAGCCTGCTGCGTCCGGACGATAATTAATTTCCCCCTGCATAATATCATGCGATCACATGGATCAAGGCAATGACAATCGACTACGTCTTCGGCGGAGGAGAGAAGGCATGCCTGGACAACTGGTACTATCTACAAGACGCACACAGTGTACTCGAACGCACACCGAGGTACCGAAAACTCTTCGCGAATTATTTACGAAGTGTTTTCATCAACCCACCACAAAGTTGGGGAGTGGCAAACTACTTTTGACGTCTTACGAAGAAGAACGGATGAGACTGCTGATGGGAAGTGCCAACCATGAAACCACAAACGGTACGAAATTGCAGACTAATTACGTGGTGCTGCTGCAGCAACGAGACATGCACCGATCGAGGAAAGTCCCATACCACCCTTATGTGAAGGAAGATGCTTAATTTTCAAGATTTCTTTGTCCCGCTTTTTTTTTCATTAAATCTGCACGTATGATAGAAAAGTTATTTTGTTATCATCCCGTAATATCATTACTATTGTTTCTTTTATATGTCAAACATACCTGTTTTCTAATCATTAAAAAAATATGGCCGAACAGATCACTGGTATTTGTTCAATGCTAGGAGAAGACATGCTTTGACGATTTGGCAGCGTCCATAGTGGAGTAATCTGCAGAAAATGCGGTCTCCCGAAAACAATTTTTTTCCTTCCTTTTTTTATTGTTTTTATCGCCAGTCTACGCTATTGTCTACTACTACTCATTAATTTCATTTCAACAGTAGCTCGTCATGGAAAAGACGATTTTACTTTGTTCATGCAACACATAAAATAAAAGAATAATAAAAGAGTTTAAGAAGAAACAAATAAAGTTAATAAAATTGCAATCATCCCTTCAAAAAAAAAAAAAAAACCTGGTAAGACGTCTGAAAAAAAAGTGTTTCAGGCGTTGGAAAAAAAAACAAAAAAGAAAAAAAATAATGGTCAACGCAACTGCCTAGAAAGCAGGAGACCCGGGTTCGTATCCCGGCTGGGCACACGTTTTCAGCTTTGCCCATTCGCGGTTGATATCATATATATTGTGAATATGATAAAAGTAATAGTTTCAATTATTATTTTTGTTGTTGTTATTGTGGTCTTCAGTCCGGAGACTGGTTTGATGCAGCTCTCCACAATACCCTATCCTGAGCAAGCCTCTTCATCTCCACATAAGAACGGCAACCTACATCTGTCTGAATCTGCTTACTGTATCCGTCTCTTGGTCTTCCCCTGCGATTTTTTCCCCACACACTTCCCTCCAACGCTAAATTCACAATTTCTTGATGTCTAAGAATGTGTCCTACCAATCTATCCCTTCTTTTAGTCAAGGAGTGCCAGAAATTTCTTTTCTGCCCAATTCTGTTCAGTACCTCCTCATTAGTTACGCGATCCACCCACCTAATCTTCAGCATTCTTCTGTAGCACCATATTTCAAAAGCCTCAATCCTCTTCCTGTCCGCACTGTTGATCGTCCATGTCTCACTCCCATACAAGGCAACACTCCATACAAATACCTTCAGAAAGGACTTCCTTAGGCTTAAATCAATATTCGATGTTAAAAAATTTCTCTTTTTCAAGAACGCTTTTCTACCCATTGCCATTCTGCATTTTATATCCCCTGTACTTCGACTATCATTAGTTATTTTACTGTCCAAGTAACAAAACTCATCTACCTCCTTTATTTATTATTTTTATAAAAACACAATTGTACTTGTTAATAACACGGTTGATTTCTTTCAGTATTTATCTGTCTGGATGGAAAATTTTAGTAATTTTTTTCCTATCCTAAGGGGTGTAAATGACAATGTAATTGAGGTAAGCACCATTTGAAAAACGACGCATTTACGGCCAAATTGCGTATCTACACCCATCCAAGATGGCTGCCGTGGCTTCACAGCATATACGCTGATGTAGGCGGTGTAGCCTCTTTACGTTATCCTGTGCTAGCTGTCCTACCACTGTGCTATGGAGAGTGACAACAGGTTAATTAGTAGCCCCTACCCATTAATGCCGTCAGTGTTCCAACACTGAGGAAAAGGCAGAGCGTCACTTGGCTTGCCCAGCTGGCACGCGTGCCATTTGGCGCTCCGTGGCCGGCGCTGCCTTAATCATTGCGGTGACGAGTCATGGAGATGGAGGTTGTCCGCCCTGAGGCGCGCACTTGTCTCTAGGATAGGGAGTGAGTGCGAATCGGCAGAGCGCCGGCGTGGTGCGTCGCGACGCGCCGCTAATGGAAGCGGAACGCGGCAACTTCATTAGCAAGTTGCGCCGCGGCTAAGCGTCGCGAGGCGCGACCCGGCGTCGCCACAATTGTGTTCCGCCAGGCGGCAGGTGCCGGCAGGGCGCTGCTGCACAACGCTCGTGTGTTGCCGAGCAGCAACACTGCTGCCACACACACTTTTCACACTCCTTCTCGCTTCCCAAACGTGACTATCGTCGGGGATTGAGGGCGACAGGGTGAGGTGGTTCACACTCGTCAGTGTTGTGTAGCACAATAAAATCACCATAAAACAGTTGGTCATCTTCTTATATGTTTGACTCAATAGTTATACTTCTCAAATTACTTAAATGAGCATTCTAGTCCATTTACACTTGAGAAGCATATTTATTCATATTTAACTGTAAATAACTTAACTATAATGTTTGCACAATCGTAGTTCTAGCTCACTCTTGAGCACCCTTCAAATAAATCTAAACAGAATGTCATTTGTTTAATAATCAATATACATATTCCATAGTCCCATCCATAGCTTCTGACATTCCATGCTGGTGCAGACCAATTAAATAGACACTCTGACCACTTTGCTGCACTTCATACTACCAGAAACTGCAACACGCAGACATTCTGGCGGCAGTAACAATTCAAGTGTCGTCAGAAATTGTCGAAAAAATGATAGGAGGTGTTGGATTATCTCAAGGCGATTTAGCTCTATGTATCGGTTTGTTCCACTACAAGGGGTCTGCTAAGAGTGAATCGTCGTATGACTACTTTCTGTAGTAGTGGTTCTAGTTTCTTTAATAATAATAATAAAAAACCAGTAAATACTAGTAACGTTAAATCCTAAACTATCACCCGATGTGAAATATTGGTTTACTTTATAAGCAACGAAATGTGATCAGAAACGAGCAAGAAACGCGTGCTATAAGAATTGGTACAGTAGTTGTTGAGGCATGCAGCAGTGCATCTGTTGCCTTACGGCATGGACTCTTAGGCGACACATATACACGTACAGTGTGCAAGATGTGCCCCCGTCTGGTCGTACGGCAGTTCCTCGCTGTTGTCGCCGAACATCGGTTGATTTTTAAATGGCGCCATACCGAATCTGGGAGTACTTTTCAAATTACGGTAGCAGTGACGTATAATGCTCCTTTTACCTTAAAAGGCTGAAAACGAGTGAAGCTACTACAAACGTACGGTTTTACGGGGGTTGAAACTTAAATATTGGCAACTTTTTATTCACAACCGATACAAAAGCGTTACATGTTCGCACATGTTACTGCACTGCAAAGTAGTCACCAGCATTGTATAGAACCCTTTGGCAGCGAGATGCAAGCCGTAGTATAACGCTAGCAGAGCCTGTTCTGTTGATTGTGAGAATCGAGCGGTTTACTGCATTGTCGAATCTCTGGAACAGTTCTGAAACGAATGTTCACGAAATGGTTCCTCTATCTTCACAAAAATCTTTAAATGTTTGTAGAGCTTAAGGGACTTAACTACGAGGTCATCAGTCGATAAACTTACAAACTACATATGAATTAAATTATAATAATGATGGCACAAATATCCACGTTCGAGGGGGGATTCGAACCCCCGACCGTAGTGGCCGTGTAAAAAATGACTGGCACGAGGAAGACTGCTCGGCCACCGCCGCCGGCACTCTATCTTCGGAATCAAATCAAAGTCAAGAGGACTTAAATCCAGAGACTATGGTGGATGCTAGTGTAGTTCCCAGTCCCATCGAGCGAACAAAGCATCCACAGATTCCACTGTATGGGCACGCCAATTATCGTGTAAAATGACAGGTGGGTTGCGCAGAAAGTGTTGACACTTCTTTCACGAAGCTAGTTGCAAGTGATGCTCTAAAGACTAACAGTAATGCTGTTCAATGACGGCCTGCTATGGAGGTACCTAATGCGTTATGAGAACACCATCATAGTCGTACACGAGAATCATCATAACTTTCGCCATACTGAGACTCACGCACTTTCGACTTTCGCAACAGTATGCACTTCTTCTTCAGAGACGCCAGGATAACCTTTCCGATGCATGTGTGCCACAGTTTGTCGGCATTCGTTGAAGGCCTTTACATAACGTGCCACTGTTCTGTACCGCAATGTCGATTCCCCGCACGCCTCTTGAAGACCTTGATGACACTGTCTAGCTGTACGACCTCTGGCGCATTCAGTCTTGATCCGACTAGGTTGTTCCTGTTTCAGAAACATCCACACAATGTTCGTTGAAAAAGAAGATAAATTTCATTCATATTCCTGTAGTGTTATTCATGTACTATAAACTTAAAATAATAGCCCAACCCTTAATTTTGTGGTTGATTTATGATGCAAAATTGGCAACAACTGACGATGTATGACCTTGTGATTACGTTCACGTCACCGACCCGTTTCTCTCCTTTACCATCTTTGTTGGAAACTACAACACAATTGATAGTGCAGGCATACACCCCCTCCTATTTGCATCGAGATCGCCTAGTCCTTCATCTTCATACAGGCAGATCATTCAGTTCGAAAACCAAGAAAGAACTTGTATCTATCAGAATAAGTCATATATTTTCTCAATCCGGTGAGAACTGAAATTATAAGACATACCTTTACTAAATGTTTCAAAAGTAAGAATCTGAAGTCAGTGGCAGTGTGCAGTATGTAATATATACAGAACTTCTTCACAGGCGTTAGAAATGATGACGTTCACCATACCAATGCATTGATTTTAATGGTCTGCAAAGATAACATACGTCTGCAAATTTTTGATAAAGGAGGGGACGGAAGAAGGATTAGGAAAAAAAGAGATTGACAATGGCTGCATTAGGGGACTGAAATTAAGCAACGGCGACAAGTGAAAATGTGAGCCGAGTCGGGTATCGAACCAGGGTCTCCTGCTTCGGGACAGCCCGTGCTCGCCTAAAATCCGTCTCAAACTTCCACAAGTCGCGCGATACGTCTGTAGCGCCCCTGTCGTCCACGCCGTCTTACATTCGCCATTACGGATTCCCGTGCGAGCTCGAACGTATGACCTCATCTGCGATGAAGTAATTCAAGCTAACGCTGTCTTCGCGTGTAAAAATTTAGCATATTCGTGTGGGGTCTATTCTTTCGAACAATCCGAAAGAACAGACACCGCACCTGCTTCGCAGTCATATTGCATTAGCAAATTATTCATAAAGGAAGGGAATTTGCAAATGCAATATGGCTGCGAAACAGGTGTGGTGTCTGTCCTCTCGGACATACCACTGTACGTACCCAGAGGTGAATTCTGGTGTGGTCTACTGCGCGATGAATCAATAGACCCCTCTTTCTTTGTGGATCAAACTGTGACGTCAGACAAGTACATTTTCTTGTAATTCAAGATGAAGGTGTAGGTGTCATCTTGCAACAAAACTGCGTTCCTCCACACTACGCCAGAATTGTTCGGTAGATTCTGGACACATTTCCCCATCGATGTACTGAGATCCCCGGATGTCACACCCCAAGACTTTTCTCGTGTTTACATAGCGCTGAGCAACGAATGGTTGCCTGCCACTGTGGCCGAGCAGTCTGCGGCGTGCCAGTCACGGTCTGCACGGCCGCTGCGGTCGGGGGTTCGATCCCCCCTCCCCCCTCTGGGCATGGATGTCTGTGCCGTTTTTAGTATAAGCTAGTTCATAAGTAGTTTCTAGGTTTAGGGAATGATGACCTCGTAGCTAAGTCCAATAAGCACTACAAATATTTGAACATTTTAGAGCAACGAATGGAAGCCGTATTGAACTACACTTAACAGGTTTGGAAACGTGCAGATTTTTCCTTTATTTGTTGAAGGTTTCACACTTCTGTCTTCTTTAGTTGCCTTTCCTTGACCGGTTACAACTGCACCATGAGTTTACGGACACACTGTATATTTATGAGTGACGTAGATTGACTCTCTGCAATTTGAAAAAAAAAAAGTTACAGTGCAAAATAACGACCTTTTACAGCTTATTTTGCTTGTAAAAAGAGTGTGTGGGGATTTCTTTCTCTCGTGGTGAGGTTGTAATGATTTCCGGAGCTAGGGTGGCGGCCAGGGGCGTCTTCTGTCGATCAGACAGGGGGTGGCATGGCTTTGTGTCGTCCATGTTGTGCCATAAAAATGTAACGTGTTTTTCGTAGGCCTCAGTTGTAGAGCAATACAGTCGTTTGCTGTTCGGCGAAAAAGCGATGGAGAAGCCATTTGGAGTTACTGAGGCAGTACTGCGTTCGGCGTAAAACGGGGTGTGCGCCTTTGCGCATTAAACTCTGCTTAGTTGCGTACCTCGCCTCCGGGACGTAACCTCGGCGCGGGCTTCTCTCCAGCTATTGCCGACGTTATAGGTAAACTTTTGAAATAAATACGGCCTGAAGATTACCCCATTTGCATTCAGCGCCGCTAAAAAGCTTATCGCTTCGAACCGCTATTGCTTGCTTCTTTATTTTTCTTTTCCCTTTTTTTCTGGCTCTGCGTCAATAACTCACAGCTAACAGAGAAACAAAATTCTTTGAAGTTCCGTTTTATTCCGCTCGCTTTGCTATAAACTGAGATAGGGGCCAACTTGTTTCGAGACGCGATCACTACTGTGTGGCTCGTAAAGTGGATTCCGTTTGTGGTCGTCAACTCTTTCAATATTCAGAGTTTTTCCTCCGTTCCATCTGATGCGGCCAAATAAATCAAGAGATTATAGGCCTTTAATTTTCATAGCTCATACAGGACGGCTCAGAGTGTTAAAGATACCGAACAACGCAATTCTCTGTAAACAATGTTGAAGATGTCTTCAGAAAACTCAGTTCTAGAGTTCAGAGAAACGTTACATATCGTTTCCTATTCAGCCACTTTTTATCATGATTCGTTATGTGTTCATAACCCCCGGAGTGTGACGCTGCCTTCTACCTGAAAGCATCTGCAGCGTGACACCTACTGCAAATGGGATATAAAGTACTTCAAATAACATTCTCAACAAAAAATAGCGTAAGCACTCAATGGTATAAGGACTGAATAGGCTAAATAATATATATATATATATATATATATATATATATATATATATATATATATATATATATAAAACTCGTAAGACATTAATTTTTATAGCTTGATTAAAACTCTTTGTGGCTAAAGTCATTTAGCCTATTCAGTCCTTATACCATATATGAGAAAGCTCAAAGCTTAACATAATACCCAATGCATCAGAAGACAATAAAACACGTTTTCCTCATTATATCCACCACCAAAATTCGCAGAACTTCATCTCCAATCACCCCATTGATTGCGCACAACTTTCGAAAATCGGCATAAACACGAAGACTAACGGAAGGATAGATGCCACGATCGCAATTTCTAATTTATTTATTCAAGACGACCGGTTTCGATACTCTGAGTGTCATTATCCGGTCTGTAGGAAACGTGTACATAAAATGTGGTTACATGCAATTACTACAGGTTAAGTACAATTTCTGAAGTAGAAAAGCAAATGAAACGTAATCTCAAAATTTCTAAGAAAACCGGTTACATATCTCATTAACATTATACTGATTATAGCAGTGCTCAACATAAATTCTGGTAAATGTACTGGATGATAGTTACATATAAAATCGTGTGCTGGTGGACAGTCAGAAATAAAATGGATGGCTGGTCAAAATTAGGACTGTAAAATATACATAAAAAATAACCACCATAGTGCACATATCTTGTTGAGCGACTCCATGAAACTGATAGTTGCGTCGTAAATACTTACAAATGTGCTCAACCAGACAGGTGCACTGTGCTGGTTATTATGTTATGTACATTTTACTGTTTTACATCTGACCAGCCATCCATTTTCTTTTTGACTGACCACCAGCACATCATTTTATGTATAACTATCAGCCAGTACACTTAGCAGATTAAATGTGGAGCACTATTACAAACAGTGTAATGTCAATGAGGTATGTAACCAGTTTCCTTAGAAAATTTGAGTTTGCGTTTTATTGCTTTTTCTACTTCACTAATTGTACATAAGTTGTAACAATTGCATTTAAGCCCATTTCTGTAAACGTTTCCTATAGACCAGATGCTGACATCATTGAGTGTCGAAACCGGTCGTCTTGAATAAATAAAATAATAGCGATATTTTCATCTCTGCTTCCATTTATACAATAAATACGCTCCCTACGATGATTAAATTATACGAAGAGAAATGTTCGTAAATTGTAGCTCATGGAAATATCTTAATGTAAACCCTGTCAATGTGAAACTAAGGGATATAGGACAGTGCCATTTAGCGGCCATTCATCACTCTGCATCGGCAGAAATGAAAACTGGAGTAAAAGAAAGAGATAGAACGGTATGTGACGTCGCACTCGCTGAACGTGTGGTCGGCAGCACATCCCTGAGGGGTTAAACATCCAAATGAAAGTTCCCACTGGGCCTACTCTAAGCCTAATCTGACGATACCACTAAGTAAGTCAGTTTTGGTTCTGCTGCAGGGAGAAAACACTGTTTTATCGACCCCGTCGAGAACGACTGCTCCACACCTGTTCGTGTTGGCTTGGGAAACTTATGCACGTTTTGCAGAACACGTTGGTGTTTCAAGCGCAGTGTGTGAAAGAGCATTATACAGTTGGAACAGCACATCGCCCTGTTGAAAGAATGCAAAATTACAGCTCTTACAACATTATGCACGTACCGAGCGCTGGTCACCATCCCCTGAACAAAGACCAAAGGCGAACGAGAATTGCTGCTTACTGCAGCCCACACAATAAAAGTCTGGACAGGGCCAGTGTGTGAAGAACGAATGCACTGTATGAAACAGCATCACTTGCATACAGGCATATTTTGCTTTTACCGGTGAAGTCCACGGCCAGCTATACCATCCTCCAAGTGGTCCTCTGCCGACGCAAATCACACCGTACATGTCAATGCTGTAACGTAAGTGAAAGACGGGCTAGCGCTGTGCGTGACCATTCCCGAAATGCTAGTGACCAGTCGGCAACAGTTTGTGTTGACGCTTCTGGTTTCAGAAACCCTGTTATCTGTGTCGTGGTAGCTGTGTGATCTTGTAGTGCTGCCCATACGATACAACGATCTCGAGGGGCGTCTGGGTTCGTTGGATGACAAGAGCGTCTTCTAGGGAGTGAGAATGTTCACCTGACCATTGCTACCAGCATCGTTGCAGAACTGACGAAGCACGTCCAACGTGTGTGCAAATCTTCGAAATGACCGTCCGCCACTCGGAAAGCAATGGCCGCTTACCTAGCTTTCATTTATCCCGAATCTTTTATCCAACGCAAAGTTGCAAGGCACAGGTGACTCCCGTGTATAAGGAAGGGGGAAAAACCGGACCCACATAATTACAGACCAATATCATTAAAATCAATTTGCTGTAAAATCTTGAACACATTCTCAGTTCTCATATAGTAAATTTCCTTTCGTCCATGCATCAGAACGGCTTTAGAAAGCTTCGATCTTACGAAACTCAGCTTGCCAGCTTGTTTTTTCTCTCATGACATCTTCCATGCTATGGATGAAGTGCTACAGGCAGACTCAATATTTTTCGATTTTCGAAAGACGTTCGACACGATACTACACAGCAGTCTTCTAACGAAGGTACGAGCATATGGAACAGGCATCCTAATTTTGTGTGAGTGACTATTCATGAAGGCAGTACAAGCACGTACTACTGATATGCTGTCTATATCAAATCATAAATCGACACACAGTTCATAAGATATGAAGACATAAACATGTTCACAACAAAGCGCCCAATTACACATTGTCAGTTTACTACGTGTTGCTACTAACTGTATTTGAGATACATTTGAAAGACAGATTCTCCATATTCCATTCTAACAACCTAAAATGAGAACCCATTATGTTGTTCTCGATGACGAATGTTCATCAGGGATTATGGTATCATCAGGGTCGCTCCAGGGAAGTTTGATAGAACCGCTTTTATTTTCTATGTCCATAAATGATCTGAAGGACATATTGAGTTACAATCGGTGCCTGTTTGCTGATGATGCTGTGGTGCATATACAGGAGGGTGTCGTCATTGAATGACGGCAGTAGGATGCAGGATGTCTTCCAAATTTCTACGTGGTATGTAGAAAAACGTAAGATGATGCAAATGAGTAGGGCAAACAATCCCGTAATGTTCGAATAGAACATTAGCAGTGTGCCACTTGAGTGAGTCGCGTCAATTAAATACCTGGGCGTAACGCTGCACAGCGATATGAAATGGAAAGAGCATATAAGGACAATCGTCGTGAATGCGTATGGGTGACTTCGGATCATTGTGATAATTTTGGGAAGATATGATTCGTCAATGAAGAGGCCGCATATAAAACGCTTGCACGACTCCTCAAGTGTTTGGGGTCCCCAACAGATCGTTTTGAAGGAGGACCTAGAGGCAGATCAGGGGCGGGCGTTTAGGTTTGTTTCTGGGAGATTCGATGAATGCGCGATGTTACTGAGATTCTTTGAGAACTGAAATGGGAGTCACTGTAGGGGCCAACAATAAGCTTTTTTCGCATCTTTTATACTGACGGCGGAGCCACGAGCCGCTCTTTATGTTACTCGCTACGGCACGCGTCAAATCGGTCTTGAAGATACGCGAGATTACCGCATTTCCTCTTCCTATGTAGGCTCCTGTACTCCTTTTCGAAAATCAATCACTTCGGTGTCAATCATGACTTTATCATCCTGAAATTGAACGCCTATCCTGTAGCCCACAATTATAGCTGCGACATTGTGTGCACTATTGATTTTTTTATCTCACGTATTTCATGCACAACACTGACGTTTGAACCGAGCAGTAGATGTAGTCTTAATTCAAGTGTGAACAATACAAGCAAGAAAACGTTGTTATATTTAGAATAAAAATACTTAACCTTATAACCTAATGGATTCGCATAACTTTGTTATGTTAGGACACCAATGTAAACCTGATATCTGCACTACCAACTGATGATGGGCTCATGTCCGAAACTAGTAACGGTCAATAAATTAATTTATAAAAATCTTGTGGCTGGTTGCAGTATTTATTTACTTCACTATTATTACGAATACAGCTCCAGTGTTCTCTAATAAAAAATAATGAATAAAATAATGATTGTAGTTTCTCCGCTAGTACATGGTACATACTACCAGAATTTCTTAGGAGTCTCTACCGAATTACGTGACTGTGTGTAACACCCTCCTCCTCAGAATACGTTCTTGTTGCGAAAGAAGTAAACATCATCTGTCACGTCGCGGACTGAAGTATTACCGCAGGTAGCTTGGCTGCTGTGGTGACTACCGCCTTCGCATAGGCAGCTCCGCAACGCAGACCCGCGTCCCGAGGCCGGCTACGCAGAGCGGTGGCGCGTTGCGGCTCCGGCAGCCACTTTGCCGGCGCTCAGCAACAGATGGCAGGCCGGGCGTATAACAAAGGCGCGATACCGTGGCGCTGATGGCTGCCGCCAGCAGCCAGCAGCCAGCAGCGGCCGATGCGATAATATCGGCTGTCAGGCGCAGCCGGCAGGCCGCCGCCGCCGCCGCCGCCGCCGCCGTCACGTCGCGCTCCGCTCTAATGAATTTGGCTCTGCGCATTCATAAACTAGGGCCTCCTCACGCGTCGTGCATAAATCACCGGCCGACGGCAATTCCGGAACGCCGCCTTCTGCCCGATGGCGTCACTGTTCCACTCGCATCTGCGACGCCGTCGGCCCGCTGGGATCTCTCTGCGATCGATTATTCACATTTCTGGCCCCACCTTTCTGGCAGTTTTCGGTATTCCTAAACTTCTTCTCCGGAGCTGACATCCTAGTATAGGGTACGTACTTCGAAGTGGAGTATTTGCATCGTAATTTAAATTACAGGTCATCTAAAATGCAACACAAAGAGGTACAATGCATATATTCCACAATATTAACATTCGTGTGTAGCCGGCCGCGGTGGCCGAGAGGACTGAGGCGCTCCAGTCCCGGTCTGCACAGCCACTACGGTCGGGGGTTCGAATCCCCCCTCGGACAAGGGTATTTGTGCCGTCCTTAGTCTTAGTTAGTTCATAAGTAGTTTGTAAGTTTGGGGTCTGGTGACCCTGTAGTTGGGTCACATAGACTATACAAGCATTTGAACATTTGAATTTGTGTGTATCCAGAATGAAACTTTCACTCTGCAGCGGAGTGTGCGCTGATATGAAACTTCGTGGCAGATTAAAATTATGTTCCGGAACCGGGACTCGAGCCTGGGACCTTAGCCTTTCGCGGGAAGCCGCTCTACCGACTGAGCTATACCGACACGGCACACGATGCAGCCTCACAACGTCACTACCGACAGTGATAGCTGAGTTGGTAGAGCACTTACCCGCGAAAGCCAAAGGTGCAAGGTTCGATTCCCAGTTATTTTTTTTTTTTTTTTTTTTTTTTTTTAATGTTTGTAAATCTATCGGACCAAACTGCGTGGTCATCAGTCCGTAGCTTACAAACTACTTAAACCTAGGTAAACTAACCTACGGACACCACACACACACCCATGCCCCAGGGAGGACTCGAACCTCCACGGAGAGCAACCGCGCGCTCCGCAGCGAGACGCTTTAGACCGCTCGGCTACTCCACCGCGGCCGAGTCCCAGTTCCGCAACCCAATTTTAATCTGCCAGGAAGGTTCATATCAGTGCACACTCTGCTGTAGAGTGAAAGTTTTATTCTGGAAACATCCCTTAGGCTGTGGCTAAGCCATGTCTCCACCATAACCATTCATCAAGATGTGCTAGTCTTACAAGGTTCGCAGCACATCTTCTGCGAAGTCCGGAAAGTAGGAGACGAGGTACTGGCGGAACTGAAGTTGGGAGGCGGCATCGTGAGTCGTGCCAGGATAGCTCAGTTGGTAGAGCGCTTGCCCGCAAAAGGCATAGGTCCCAATAGGCCCCAGGTTCGAGTCACGGTTACAGCACACAATTTTAATCTGCCAGGAAGTTTCATTTGTGTGTATGTTTGTTACTACTTCTGGCTTAAATGGCTTAGTGGATATGTATCACATTTGGAATGATTATTGCTTACGCACACGATTAACGCGTAGGTGCCTTTCGTAAACCATCGTATGATACGTAGCTGACGGTGGGATGTGTCTTACAACAGATGTCAACAACATTTGATTTGACCGATTCATCTTGAAAAGCGGCACATTTATGTTTGAACACAAAGGACCCAACGGCGTTAGTTGCCAGTGAGAGTGGAAATGTAACAATGAGGAAAGTTAAGAAATTTTAGCGAGCTGGAATTGGAACCCGGGTCTTCCTGCTTTCCAGGCAGTCTCGCTGACCAGTATTCCACTAGTAGCAGAGTAGTCACAACAGTGAGAGTGGAAATGTAACAATGAGGAAAGTTAAGAAATTTTAGCGAGCTGGAATTGGAACCCGGGTCTTCCTGCTTTCCAGGCAGTCTCGCTGACCAGTATTCCACTAGTAGCAGAGTAGTCACAACAGCTCCGCAGTGCACCGTTACACGACTCTCAAGAATGTTCAAATGTTTGTTGAACTTATGGGACTTAACTACGGGGTCATCAGTCCCTAAGCTTACAGACTACTTATGAACTAGTTAAGACTAAGGACGGCACAAATATCCATGCCCGAGGGGGGATTCGAACCCCCGACCGTAGTGGCCGTGTAGATCGTGACTGAAGCGCCTCAATCCCCTCGGCCACCGCGGCCGGCTACACGACTCTCCTCAGACCCAAATTCTCAACTTGTCCAAACCTTGCCGAAGTTGGCCCACGCACATTATCACTGATCAGTCGCGGTATTTCACCAATAGTCGTAGGAGCTCGTGACTAGTGTCCCTTTGTAGTGAAAAAAGGACCTACGACTGTCTTCACCTTAATTACGTATAAATGTGGTGTGCATTATTACGGACATGTTCGAAATAATTATAGGATATAATTATATATCGGTAGATATAGTGTGCATGTACAATGAAATCAATATTCGCAGTTTGAGAAAAAGTGGATGATTTATCCAAGAGGAAGGCTTCACAGATTAAGAGAGAGAGTGATGTGTCTGTCACCGTCTGCCCCTTGTAGAAGCATTCATTCGGCTTGACACTAACTGATACAGTTGTAGGATGTCCTCTTGTCGTATACCATAACAATTCTGGGCGACTGGCGTATTGGATGATCAAAATCCAGAGCTGTTTAGTGCGCCCTGCTTTCTCAGTTGGGGAGAATGAATGTAGGTGTCTGTGCGTGTCTTTGAGTGTGTGTGTGTGTGTGTGTGTGTGTGTGTGTGTGTGTGTGTATGTGTGCATTCCTTATCCCTTCCTAAACCACTTCATCGGTATCAACCAATCTTCGTTCACACATGCCTTACTACTTCAGGACATAAGGCATCATAAACAATGGAATTCGCGAGAAGCTTCTACGTCATGCGACAATGTTCCACCTCTGCTCCTAAATTACTGGACCTATTTCAGCCAAATGTGGTACAAATACTTTTTACAATCAGGAAACAAACGCTATAGGGTGGGATTCGGAATAAATTCCGCTAATGACACATGAGGCCGCAAATATTTAGCAAATATAACCGTGAGAGTCACAAAAAAGGCACCCCTTCAACCAATTCGTTAACAAAGAGAATATGTTCATCCATTATTTGGGATCGGGGGCACTTAACGACCCGCAGTAATCTATACACATAATTTCAAACCTTCACAAAACTTATCTTGCTAACAACCCAAAACAAAACGATGAAAAGTAAGAAGTTTATCGCTTACTATATTTCTACTGTTCATGAAGTAAACGTGCGGCATTGAGTGTGACGTTACAATTTATTACTTCCACATTACTGATTGTATGTACCTACATATATTTACAGGCGGTACACGCACATACCACTGAATATATCTTCGAAATTAAATCACAAACTACGTAAACAGATTCACAACAAAGTGCCCGATAACACATTAAGAATCGATTTATTACATGTTACTACTAACTGTATTCGTGGTACATTACAAAGACAGATTCTTCATAATCCACTCTAACAACCTAAGAACAGAGTTCACGTATTTATTGAAAATCTAGTTACTGTAAAGTAAATGAAGTTATATTCAAATCATTCTTGCGCACAAAGAGCATATATAATAGGTACTAGGAAATGGTCCAGGCTTAACATGAATGGCAGAGCATATGTACCAGTTTGTTTTCCTTTCTTTTTTTCTCGGTCATATTGTCGTAGCGGCCTGGTAGAGCAAGTTGGTAAGGGAAGAAGGTAATTCATGTTCATCCTACTTGGAAAATTGTTAATGTATATATTCCAGTCTTCCAAATAAACGAAAAAAGTAAGAATAAATATATAAACAAACTAACTAAAATATTTCTTCGTAACAACATTGATAAAATCACTTGAAAAAACAAATATATTGAATTTGGGCAACATACATTTGGATGTCTGCAAAAAATATTGGGTAGTCAATTCCAGCAACTTTTGTTGTAGTTTTATGAAACAATAAAAACATTTACACACGTAAGGTAATCTTGCTAGGTCACAGATTACAATATGCTGTGACTTTTCCTATTGATATTTTATATATTTCGCATATTTTATTCGTCAAACTCATCCATTGCAACGCACCTTAATAAATTATACACGTCAACTTTCTTCACGGATCACACTGTTCATTGGTGAAGACCGTATGAACATTCGTTCAGTAGTTTTTTAGTTAATCATGGTCGGACAGATAGAGACTGCGCGGGAAAACTTTGTTAATATGTTTTGATGGTCAATTTTACAATTATTTTTCTTTTCATTTAGTTATGCACTAGGAAATGCCATGTGTTGACTGTTTCTCAAATCTTTGGTACTACAGAATTGAAAATATTAATTATTTCTTGCTTTTAAGTTATTTGCTAAGAACTGAAAACAGTATTACGAAATATTCTGATTCTATTACAATTTAGCAAACGTTACTCTTAGGGTACCCAACATTTGTCATAGTCGGATACATACTATAATTTAATCTGATTTAGATTATTATTTATTGAAATTAATATAACTGATTATCATTTTCTGGAAAAGTATAGTTTGATGGAAGTTTTCCAAACCCTATCATGCCACACATCCTATTAGTTAATTATTTAAACATTTCTGTCAGTCTTTGTAACTAATCAGTGAACAAACCGTGCCCAGTTGGGCATGCGACTATATTTGTTATTTGAAAATTATTTAACTAAGTTTCGCTATTCGGTGTTTGTAACATGTGGTAGTGTTCTCTGCTTCATAGCTACATGTGTGATAGTACCATTTTATCATTAATTGACAGACCTTACAGTAATTGGATGATGTGGGATAAGTCGTTCTCTAAGACTAGCTGTTGTACACCTCTCCCCAACTAATTTTGTACTTTATCTTGTTCGGAAATGATCACCCGATTATAAATTCCATTAGGCCTAAGCTAAAATTAATTAGCGGGTTAGAGGGGGGAGGTTACATCTTGACAGAACGAATTAATGGAAAAATCGTGTGCTGTGGACGACGTTTGAAGCACACGTAGATGCACTGCAGTTTCGGCCCGCGGTGTGTTTACCGCGTGAATACCGCGACCATGATTAACGGCAGATTTGTTAGGGCTGCGGCTCCCCGGCTCACCTAGTTAATTAGCTATGTATCTCGGCGACTGTCCTCTCTCCATATGATCCCGGCATTAGTCAACGGCAACTGGGGCGACGTCGCGTGTGTGGTGTGCCTGAAATGTCCCGCAACTACTTCCTAACAGATTACGTGGGGTCAGGGATGCAGTAAGCCGTTACGTCATATCGTAATCTCTGCTCTTGTCAGCCTCTGCAGTACCCATCTAGGACACGCTCTAACGCGACATGCGTACAGACCTGAGCTATTTACGACGAGTAAACGAGGACACATCTCGCGGCGAAAGTTAATGTAATTGGATGGAAACACTCTTTGTACTGACGCCGAAAATAAGTCATCAACTGAAAATACGAGAGTTGGAATTTATATAGTGACAAAACTGTTGTGGACACACTATGTAATGGAATCTACTATTGTTGCTGATAGCTCACAATCGAGGGTAACACAATCACTTGTAAGCGAGCGATCTAACTTAACGATGCCACTACCTTTTCGAAACACGAACGGCGGAGTTGGATCAAGATTGAATGCGCCAGAGGTCGTACAGCATAACAGTGTCATCGAGGTCTTCAAGTGGAGTTCGGGGAATCGGCATTGCTGTACAGAACAGTGGCACGTTGTGTAAAATCCTCAACGAAGGTCGGCAAACTGTGGTAAACAACCATCGGGCAGGTCGTCCTAGCGTCTCTGAAGAAGAAGTGCATACTGTTGCCACGATAGTGGACAGTGGTCGACGACAGATTAGAGCATACGACTGTCCTTCGCATCCTGAAGGAACGCCTGGGCATGCGAAAAAGTTGCATCACGATAAGTTCCACATGAATTGACGAAAATGTAGAAATGGACGCGTTACGATTCTGCTCAGACGCATTTGGATCGCTATGACCGAGAAGGAGAGGCTTTCTTACGGCTTATCGTAACACTGGATGAGACATTGGGCACATCGTACGAGCCAAAACTGAAACGCCAATCCAAAGAATGGCGTCTTTATGGATGGTCGCGAAAGTCGAAAGTCCTTCATAGCCCCAGTATGGTGAAGTTATGTTTATTATCGCGTATGACTGTGATGGTGTTATCCTAACACATTACGTTCCTCAACGGCAGACCGCCAATGCACAGTATTACTGTTCATTTTTGGAGCAACACCTGCGACTAGGTTTGCGAAAGAAGTGGCAAAACTTTCTTCGAACTCCACACATCATTTTGTACGAAATGCGCGGTTGCATACTGCGTAATCTGTGTCTGCTCTGTTCGGTCGATGAGACTGGGAAGTAGTGTACAATCCACCATCGTCGCCTGACTTAAATCCTTGTGACTACAGACTACTTAAGATTACCTTATCTGGGTTACTTGTAATAACATTCAAAGAAAAATAACAAATACACTGCTCAAAGCAATTTGGGATATATACACAATATATAATAGATATCGTATTTTATTCAGATACTAGCTGAAACCCGGCGTTTCCCCGGAATGTATTTATCGCATACTCTTAGTCCATCTCCCCTCTCGTTCTGTCTCTCTCTCTCTGTCCGTCTCTTTCTCTCCCCCCTCTCTCTGTTCATATTTCCTCTCCCTATAACGGCTTATTTCACTCATCCACTATGTCTATCTCATCTTCCTCTCACGCTGTTCACCTCCAACCCTTAGCTCATCTTCTTCTCTGTCAATGAAGAATTCCATATATCTGTTGACTATCGTCGTGATATCTCAAGGATAATGGGAGGTACCCTCTGCCATGTATATTATGATGACGTGCAGATTACAAAAAAATTTGCCGATGAAATCATACATACATCAGCCAACCTCCAAAGCATGTGGTAAAATGTTATCAAAATCTGTTTTAAGGTACACCGAACGGAAAATTATGTAGACTCTGATCTTCCTCTTGTTTTTCTGAGGATGAAATGATTTCAATAGTAGAATAAAACTGTAGTTTTTTCGAATTCCGTAAGTAAAGGACACTCCCTCATGCATCAAACGAACTTTTATCCACACAGAAACCTTCATCATCTTTTTAAGGTCACGTGCGCAAAATTTAATCCAGATAGGAATATCTAAAATTTCTAAGTCCATAAATAAAGCATCCCTGCCAGGCACCATTCGAAAATGTATGTGGGCAATGACTTTTGTAGCTCATGATAGGAACAAAACTGTAGATTTGAGCCGGCCGCAGTGCCCGAGCGGTCTGCGGCGCGCCAGTCACAGTCTTCACGGCCGCTACTGTCGGGGGTTCGAATCCCCTCTCGGGCATGGTTGTTTGTATCGTCTTAAGTATTAGGTAGTTCATAAGTAAGTTTAGGGACTGATGACCCAGCAGTTAAGCCTCTTAAGCTTAACAAACATTTTAACATTTGGTAGATTTGAATTAATTACAAAGAAACACACAAAGCGCAGTTTATCAAGCATTTCATTGTTTATGACGTCACATATACTGAACTATGAGCGGTATGTGATTTTTAACCCTACAGCAAATGTTACCTCATGGTTATGAATATCGTCACCAAAATTGGTTGCTATCGGTTCAGTGGTTTATGAGAAAATAAGCAACACTCTCGCAAGATGCCGCATTTGTCAGGTATTTCATGGCTTATGACATCATATGTCATGAAATATGTGTTTTATAGTGATATAATTATGCCTGTACCTTCGTGGAAGTGCAATGAATTTGTGGACACAGTTTCAGTGATACTGTAACTTTATCAGTCCACTATTTGAGAAGGAGAGTACTTCGAGACTTGCAACAAACTTTAAACACAATCAGATTTTTAGGAAACTTTTTCTCCCTGACAATCATAGCAAAATGATGAAGGGAAGAAAGTTCCTCGCATACTACTTCTCCGCTGTTCACGGAGTAAAACTACCGCACTCGGTATCACGTTGAAATTTATAATTTCTACACTGTATATTGTACCTGCAGAAAATTTTACAAGCAGTATTGACATATATAGTTGAATGTACCATCTAAATTGTATCACAGTACAACACGTAGTTCATGAGATACGACCACATAAACAGTAACGTTAATGGAAGACCGCCCCAACACGCACCAAGTTTTCATCTATTACTTCTTTACTACTAATTACATTCACAACAGTTTTTTCAGACATACATCACTTATACAAATGAATACATACAAAAAATTATACAATTGTACAAAATTGAACTCAGTAAATATGAGATAATATATACTGTGATGGGTAAAAACTTTTCACATCAGGCATCACGTTTTATTACATTTCATATTTACTGCCAAGACACTCCTGTATTGCAGTGAGCTCAAGGAAATTCCTGAAAGATGACAGTGCTGGTGAGAACTTTGAACCGTGAAGTGCATACCGCTGTAGGAAGAAGCAATAAATATCTATAGAGCTACAAGGAAAGACAGAGAATGAAACAGAGTACATCTGAGGAATATCCATAATTTCCGACCGATCTGGCTTTTAACTTTGAGGGACTGCAGTTTGCATTGGGACTTGCATTTTCTATTATGATTAATAAATCACAGGGCAATCTACTCAATACTGTGGAGTGCATTTGAAATGTCCATGTTTCTCACACGGACAGATTTATATCGCTCGCTCAGGCATGGGGTCTCCACAGCAAATATTCATATTATATCCTGAACAAGTCACAAGAGATATTGTTCATAGTCAGGAAGGAAGGAATATTAGCGTTTAATGCCCCGTCGACAACGTGGTTATTAGAGGCGGAGGTCACGCTCGGATTGCTTGGGTAAGGATGGGAAAGAAAATCGTAATTTGAAGTTTTTGTGTGTGATATGCTTATAGCTAGGGTGCAGTACAACAAATCTCCAAGAGTAATATACGAACTTTCATGGGGTTTCAAAGTTCAACTGAGAGTATCTTGGGGCAACAAATAAGCTTCATTTCATAAAAATCGGATCAGGGGAAGAAAAGATATCATTATTTATAGTTTCTGGTGTATGCTACAATTGAATTGTAGCGTAGTATAGCAAAGATCCAATAGAGGCGCTGTTACTTACATAGTACATCAAATAACTAATAAATAGCGATGCTGCATTATTTATTCACATAACTAAGGTGTAATACACTGAAACAAGGGCTACGATTTTCCTTACGGCAGCAGTATAGTGTATTGATGTTGAATCCTTTTTGAAAATGTGGGGAGTATGTCTTTGTGTTGATAATGATATAAATAATTAATTTTGTTCCGATTAGTAAATTAATGACCCCCTAAAGCGAATATTTCGTTGCCACCGTTAACATACTGAACCGCTGCCACTGCAAGTAAAATGTATCTCAGGTACGACACAAAAAGTATTATTAGCTGTATCCCGCATGCTTTGCAATGCCATGGAAAGAAAAACAGCGTGTCTTTACGCGGGTATCATTTGAATTTAAAACATAAAGACGTTCTTTCACGTCTATCGATGTTTTTAGTTACTAAGAACTCTTCGCTAGGAAACACGAATTTATGTAGTTTCCTTTCCGATTTCGGTGCAACTTGAGTCCATTCTGTTTAGGAATACCTAGAAAATGGTGTAGTACATTACAGAACAAATTTAGGCACTATTAGTTACGTAGTGCACCAAAGAACTAATACTAGCGCTGCTGCATTTTTTAAGGTTTTATTTCTTTTCAATGGTTATGCCATAAAACAGCAACGCACCATTAAAGGTGCTGTTGGTTTAGTTGTGCTGCAAAGAAATAATACATGATCGTGTTGTGCGTATTCCTTCAGTAACAGAAATATTTTGAATTAAGAGTCGCAATCTTATCTCTAACATTGAACACCGAGTTGCTGATTACACTTCGTATATTCACAGCTTAACGACATTTCTTTGCTTCTTTTGACACGGAACATTTGAATATAAAACACAAGGACATTCCTCTGCGTCTATCGATGCTCCAATTTACATAATATTTCTTTGCAAGGAAAATGGAATTGATGTAATTCCCTTTCTGATTTTGGTGTATCCTCATCACATTTTGAGTGCGTTCTGTTTCGGAATGCCTCGAAAACGCCATAGTACAGGAAAAGACAAAGGGGGCGACGTTAATTACATAGTACACCAAATAACAAATTAAGACGTTGCTGCGTTTTTTTTTATTTATTTTATTTTATTTTGTTTTTCATTCTGATAACTATGGCATAACAGACTAGAAGAAGGGGTACAATTTTACTTACGGCGGTGGCGTTGTGCGCCGATGTTGGCAACGGCCGTTGAATGCTTTTTCAAAAATCAGTCACGTAGAATGAAAGGAATAATTCTTTATGTTCACGATGAAATAAATAATTTATGCTCTTCTGGTCAGTAAATTAATCATTCTCCTAAAGCGAATAGTTCGTTGCCAACGACAGCAAACTAAACCGCTGCCGCTGCAAGTAAAATTTAATCCAGGAAGGACACACATGTTTTTTTTTTAATTCCCAACTGTATCCAATATGCTTTGCTATGTCATGGAAAGAAAAGAAGTGCATCTTTTTATGGATATAACCACTAAATTGTATATAGAGTAGAAATATGCATGGAATGAGCATTGCGTTCTGTGCATCGCCTGAACATTAGGCTGGAATTACCACGTGATATTGAGACAAGCCCACACCTTCCACACATTTATTTGCTCTTACGATTGGTTTGTACGGCATTGTCTGAAAAAAAGCCCCACCTCCTTTTCGCAGAGCAAGCACATAACATGAAATAATAAGTAGATAAATGTGTCGCGGAAGCTACAAGAAAGTTGAGGAAGCGTCGCTAAAAGGGCCATTTACAATTAGCGTTTTAACCGAACAAAAAGGGACCAAAATAAAGTCAGCGATTAGTAGATTTTTTTCCAATATAATGTGAAATTTCCACCTTAATGTTGAGGACACAAAATCTGTTCTGCGCATCTGAATGCTCACTCCAGAGATATTTCTGCTACCTGTCTGCCACTAAAGATAATATACATACGCGAGCGACAAACTCATCAGAAACCTCTCTGCTTTCATAATTGATCTGTAGAATATTGTGATTAAAATTTGCAGTTACTTAGATTTACTTTCTTTTGAGTGCGGACTACATTAAGATAGGGAAAGAAGTCTTCTTTGGCAGAGACTTCTGAATATATAGTTCTATTACACAAGGTCGATTTCAACTTCGTGCTTTACGAAGTAATCACTGCAGGACGTGGGGACATGTATTAGCGAAAACAGTGGCCGATGATGTTAACACAGTCAAGACAGTTCACTGGAAATACTATATTTAATGGAAAGTTCTATTCAGACGATCAGCTGACGCCATTCCTTCAACAATTAACCAGACTTACTTTATCGCATATTATATATAACACCACAATGACGTCTCATATAAACAGACATGAACTACTCTGTTGATTGAATTACCGGACTTTCGGCATTCTTGAGTTTTCGATACCATGGAGCACTGCATACAGAATAACGACATTGCCCCCAGTGCTACACTGTAACATACTAATACTTCAACATACACTTACAGTGAGAGATAAACAGTTTAGTACTACTCCATAGAACCAATACATGGCGTTGTTATTATTATTACTATTTCTCATCTCAGATATAGAAGTGTTTTCATAAGTTTACGCCAAATACACAGTTACACGCCGCATTTTCAACTTTATGAACACAACATAACATTGAATTTACATTGTTTTAGAGAACAGACTCTAATTAATTTCACGTTTTGTATGAAAAACTTTATGAACATTCATCGTTTTCGACAATGACTACTACTTAAATTTGACACCTTGGCTATGAGACTGAGTTTATTGACAAAGGATTCTGGTTTAGCTGACCTAGATCCGGAATCCTAAAAAAACATGATATGTACCGGTCCCTCTTTAACTCCCGTTGCGAAGCACGGGCAAAATATAAATGCATAAAGAGTCTGAAATTACGGTATTTACGTGCTCTTGTGCTCTCACACTGTAGATGCTATTGGATGTAGCTGTACGCTAAGATGTAGTCGCGAAACATGTGCTGCTCCGAAATGACTAACAGTATAGTAGTGACAGAGATAGTAAACGCAACAGCAGTTGCGAGGGCCACACAGTGTATAAACAAGTGCGGAGTGTTTTCCGTGGTTTCTTCCGTCTAGACGCCGGCCGAGATGAAACAAAAGTCCCCCCTCAGCATACGGACGGCCGCTGTCTGGGGGAGAACGCGCTCGTAAACTATTCTGACTGGCTGGGGCGGCCACGCCGCGGTTATGCTCTGAGTGGAGGGGCGGGGACGTAGCCACACCAGCTCTGGCCGTGCTGTGAGCCGAGGCACAACAGCTCTGGGATCCGTCCCTGCGCCGGACCGCTGATATTTATCGAAAACACAACACCGTTATTAGCTAAGCACTATCAAACGAACCACAGAACACCGTAGCAGTTTGGTGCAATATATTGTGACCCCGTCCCTTTTGTTGTTTACTCGTCCCGGTCTAGTTATCAATAATATTATTGCTGCAGGATCCTTTGACATATAGAACATTGATACCGTTAGTATTACAAGATATTTATTGACTGAAATTTACAGTACTCAACTTTGGATCATAAGTCTGTTTCTTCTCTCTTCTTGCTTCTCGTGGCGGCGTCCGTACGATACTCGCTGCTCTGTGACATAGTTACTGCTAAGTTCGTAGCCGCGTTCTGACTTAGTACGTCCTAGTTCTGTAGTACTAGCTGCCTAGTAACTGCCTGAGTTCTGAATAGTAACTGTCGGAGTTCTCACTAGTAACTGCCGAGCGTCCAGACGTATGTCGCCCTTGCTTGTAGAGGGCGCGAATCTACAGTTACTCCCTCCAGGATGCGCAGCGCCTGTTTGCGATTGGCTTTCGGTCGATCGCTGCCTTCTCCATGATCGTTCTCTTACGTCTGGCGTGTGGCGCTGACTTTACGCCACAACAGAACAGGTTTACAGACATTAGAACATTTCGTCTATTCCGATCGCGTTAAACAGTCACGGAGGATGACCTGCTGTCGTGTCCAAGGCGGTCGCTCATATATGAGTAGCTGGGTTTGTAAAGAACATTTGGAACAAATGAACAGAAAACTTATATTATGTTCGAAAGAAATTGTTTTAATGCGAGTGTAATTCTTGAACTTTGTAGTTCCTAGACTTCTGTATCTACATCTACATGGATACTCTGCAATTCATATTGAAGTGCATGGCAGAGAGCTTATCGAAGCACTTTTACGATACGGTACTTCTCTATAGTTCAATTCTCTAATAGGACACTGGAAAAATAAACACCTAAATCTTTCTGTTTTCGATCTGATTTCTCTTATTCTATTGTGATGATCGTGTCTCCCTATATAGGTGGATGCTAACAGTATATGTCCGCATTCGGAAGAGAAAGTTGCTGAAAGAAATTTCACAAATACCGGTTGATCAAAAGTCAGTATAAATGTGAAAACTTAATACATCACGGAATAATATAGATAGAGAGGTAAAAATTGACACACATGCTTGGAATGACATGGTGTTTTATTAGATAAGAGAGAGAGAGAGAGAGATAGAGAGAGAGAGAGAAAGTATTGCTAAATGCGTGAAAGATCTCTTGCGCGCGTAGTTTGGTGACGATCGTGTGCTCAGCCGCCACTTTCGTCGTGCTTGGCCTCCCAGGACCCCAGACCTCAATCCGTTTGATTATTGGCTTTGGGGTTACCTGAAGTCGCAAGTACATCGTGATCGAGCGACATCTCTATGGATGCTGAAAGACAACATCCGAAGCCAATACCTCACCATAACCCAGTACATGCTTCACAGTGCTGTTCGCAACATTATTCCTCGACTACAGCTATTGTTGAGTAATGATGGTGAACATATTGAGCATTTCCTCTAAAGAACATCCTCTTTGCTTTGTCTTAATTTGTTATTCTAATTACTGCTTTTCTGATCAGATGAAGCGCCATCTGTCGGACATTTTTCGAACTTTTCTATTAAAACTCCATGTCATTCCAAGCATGTATGTCAATTTTTACCTCTCTATCTACATTATTCCGTGATTTATTAAGTTTTCAAATTAATAATGACTTTTTTATCACCCGGTAGATCTCGTTGCAACAAATAACGCCTTTCTTTTAATGATTTCCACCCCAACTGATGCATCATTTCCACGACACTCTCAACCCCTCTCCCCTATGCAACGAGCTGCACTTCTCTGACTTTTCTCTATACCGTCCGTCAGTCCTTCCAGGCGTGGATCCCACAATCTGTAGGAATACTCCAAATAGGACGCACAAATGTAGTCTAGGCAGTATCTTAAATAGAACTGTTGCATCTTCTAAGTATTGTAGCAACGAAATGTAGTCTTTCGTTCACCTTCCCTACAATATTTTCTGTATGTGCTCGTATTTGTTTTTCCTGGGTATTTAGTTGAATTGACGGCCTATAGATTTGACTGTTTTATAAAGTAAACGAAGTTTAAGGGATTTCTTTAGTGGTCATATGGATGACACCACACTTACCATTATAAAGGGTCAATTGACAATTTTTGCATCTTGGAGATATCTTAACGATTTGACAGTTGCTCCTCTGGTGACTTTACTAACCGATAAATGACAGCATCATCCATGAACATACTAAGAGAGCTAGTCAGAATCATTTATAAAAGCGCGGAATTATAGGGGCACTATAACACTTTCCTGGGGAACGCCAGGTATCATTTCTGTTCTACTCGATGAATATTTTGTGTGTACTACAAACACAAACCCATACACACACACAAATTCGCTTTGGTGCCCACTGTCATATTTTCTGACGTCAGAGCAGCCTCAAATTATAGAAACATTCTAATAAAGTATGTTATTCGTTCGTGGCTGATTTCTTCCAGGAAGTTAGGAAGATATGACGCAATTCCCTTCAGCCGATTTCGGGATGAAAAAAGCAATGAAGTGAGGCAGGATTATAAAAAACAAAAGTGAATACTAGTCATTCACAGCGTTTTCTGCTAACAGTCGCCGGCTGCGGTGGCCGAGGGGACTGCGGCGCGCCAGTCACGGTCTGCACGACCACTACGGTCGGGGGTTCGAATCCCCCCCTCGGGCATGGATATTTCTGCCGTCCTTAGTGTTAGCTAGTTCATAAGTAGTTTGTAAGCTTAGGGACTGATGACCCCGTAGTTAAGTCCCATAAGCTATACAAACATTTGAACATTTGCTAACAGTCAGAAACTATTTAGTTGTTCATGAAGGATAACATCCGCATACAGTTGTCTTAAATTTTATTTTCCATTGAAAAGAGAGCACAAGTAGTCCTATGTTAAGGCACACAGAGTATTCATACTAGTCAACTAAGGTAATGCTTTAAGTCCTCGGCACACACACACACACACACACACACACACACACATACACACACACACACACACACACAAACACACACACACACAGATAGAGATAGAAAAAAACTTGTTCTTTTCATTCTCCACTCCGAGGATTGGAGCGGGCTGTTTGAGATCCGGCCCATAAAGAGTCGCGGTTGTATTCAGCCAATTACCAGACAGGTTGATAGGGGGGCGAGGGGTATCCCAACTGGGAATACGTGGGAGGGGCTTGCTAGTTCCGTCATACGCCTTACAACCAAGGAAAACCTCCAGAAAACCTTTGTCGGAACCAATTTAATTTATCTCTGGAACGTTGCCCCATACTATAAATGGATTAACGGGGGAGCACGAGTGCACACACGTCAATCAAAGATCGGACGCCCGAGTTACTCGTAGAGATCAGCTCGACCTACAGTGGACAAGCGTCTCCCTAGATGAACTACCCTTGGAAGCGCGGCATTCTCTGCGTCGTCCTCGGCACATAGTTTTCATCTAAAAAAAGCCGTCTCGTATTTACAACTGCTGCGAGAAAACCACTCTAAAGACTGGGCAGTGGGTACGGTTTGAGCTTCTCACCAATATTCACTCGCGTAGAGCGAGGAAACCAAATTTCGCTAACAATACCATACACGCGCCCCTTGGAACCCGGACCAAACGCACACCGACATAGAAAAAAGATCGTGAATTCTGAAATAAATAAGCATGGTCATTCTGTTTATTGCTATACAACGTATCCAAAAAGGAAAATTATGAGGTATCACGAATGCTCATTTGAAGCAGAAAAGTGAATACATACATATTCCGTATTCCGAGACAGAAACACTTTGAATGTAGTTATGTTTAAGGGTACGCACTGTCTCTCTAATACATCCTGCGTCTTTGAACTTTTGTCATAGCAATTCAGCCCATTACTCGTGATGTCGTTTTGCCATTTTATTAGTACGTCGAACATGCAGTTGTTCGCGGTACGTTGTGTTTGAAGTATGCAAGAGAATCGGCGTGTATTAGAGGGAAGCAAAAGATTTGACCAAAAACAAAGTATTACAGAGACAGAGAGAGAGCACAAAATGTGACAAAAATTCTACCGATATGGACAGAACGAAGCAAAAAATCTGGAACAAGGAATTAAAACGACTGCGGAGAAAAGCTACAACTAATCTTACAATAATGTAAGGTACAGCACTGATACAAAATCAGCGAAACTGGAAAAAAAATTACACTAAAACTGGACAATTTACGGCGGTCTTTTGACAGATCGAAAGTTAATTACAAATAACACTTTAACCGTTTCACTGCGACTAAAATTGAAGAAACGGATTTGTGGAGGAAAAAATATTCAGCAAATTTGATCCGTATTTTTTTAATTTTATTTATTTATTCATATCCCACTCCGTTTCAAGGATATTTCCAAAAATATCAGGCTTGACAATGTCTGATGTCTGTCTGAAATATGTACCCACTTTTTAGGTCGCGCACGTCTTCCGATTGACAGCAAAGTTTACAGACGTATATTTTGGCCTCAGCGACCAGAACTTGCGGCATAATCGAATACCGTTAGGGGCTGGCACTATGGCCTACCTCTACTATTATGCGTGGATTTGAACAAATTTTTCAAGCAAATTAATATCGAGTAAGTTTTGTTTCAATTTTTTCCGATATTTTGACTATGAATCTGGTACACTTGTCTAAAGGTGCAACTCTTCATATGACTCTACCGTAATGTTCTTCGGTTGGAAATAATTTAATGAAGATTCGAAGAATCGTTTGAGGTTGATATTTATCTAGCGAAATTACATTTATTTGATTCTTAATGAATAACCATAATCAAAGTTAAAGGAATTACAAAAATAAAAATCTGACTGGGCTGTTTTTCGGCGAAGTTAGGCAAATATTTTGGACAAGAAATTGTAGAAATATATAAAGTCAATCTGGTAACGCTCAGTGTATCTTGGTCTGTTCCACGTATACAACCCGTTTTCATGATGATTCAGGTGATGTGAGCATTAAATTTTGCTCTGCGTAAAATTCTACCAAGCGATCGCCTCTTTCATTCCTTTTTGCCACTACTTTTCACCTACTACTTTTCCTTCTCTTCCCTTTCCTACTACCGACTTCCACTCCCCCATCACAATCAAGTTTTCGCCTCCCTTTTCCATCAGCGCAGTTGTGAAAACCATATACCGGCATCAAGAAAGAGGCTCCTATGAAGATCGTCCTCGGTCAGGATTACCGAGGAAAATATCAGAACGCCAGGAAAAGTATTTGGTAGTGACTAGTAAATGTAACAGATTAAAAACTGTCCCTGAACTGACAGCTGAACTAAACGCAACGAGGGATTCACTGGTAAGTGAGTCAACGGTGAGACGACGCCTGGCATAAAACAACCTCCGAGGTTATGTAGCATCAAGGAAAACACTGTGCGCCCTGTAAACAAGAGCAAAGGCTTCAATGGGTAAGACAGACCAACATTGAACTACGAGGGATTGCGAAAGAGACTTATTCACTGATGAATCCAAGTTCAAATATTTTAAAGTAAACGGCGTCAATTTTACGCCCTTTATTCCATGAACGCTTGAATCCTCAGTGCTTAATTCCAACTGTAAATCATGGAGGGGGTTCTTTGACGATACGGGGTTTCTTTGTAGGGAATAAGTCGGAGATTTGGTGATAATATATTTAAAAATGAACCAAATGGATAATCAAGCCATCCTCCAGCGACATGCTAAAACATCTGGTTTGCGTTTAATTGGGAAAGGGTTTGTCTTGCAGCAAGATGACGACCCGAAACATACGTTCCGCTTGAGTCAGAACTATGTGAAATCTCTAAAGGTTCGTAAAATATTGAGAAAACATGGAATGGCTGTCCCAATCCGCTGATTGTAATCCAATGGAGCTACTATGGAATGAATTGGACAGGAGGATCCGCAAACGGGAAATGATGAGTAAGACACAATTCTGGGAGGTCCTGTAATAAGAATGGAGACTAATTCCATCTGTAACCTTGTCAAATAGACGCAGCGCATGCCGAGAGTGTACAAGGCAGTGACGAAAGCAAAGGATTCTGAGGAATCGAAAATGTAATTTTTGCATCTTACTGTCTGTTATTTGAGCTTAATAAACATCTGGAAAACAGCAATATGGATTTTTATAGTGTTAATTCTTTTCATTGTCTATAATTACAAGGATTTCCAATTGTACTTTCATGTGGAAGTAAGTTTGGAGTTTTAACGTTCCGTCGACAGCGTGGTCATTAGAGACGGAGTTGACGCTCGGAGTGTTTGTGTAAGGAAGTGGAAAGAAATAGAACGTGCCCTTTCAAAGGAACCATCCCGGCATATGCCTGGAGCGATTTAGGGAAATCACGGAAAACCTAAATCTGGATGGTCAGAGGTGGATTTGAACCACCATCCTTCCGAATGCGAGTCCAGTATGTTACCACTGTGCCACCTCGCTCGGTGTATTTTTATGTATTTAATATTATATTATTAATACTTTTATTCTTATTATGGGAAGTATTTGCTAAAACCATACAGTAGAGAATTACCCAAAGTGGTCCGCATATCACGCCAATGCCAATTTTCCTTTTCTTTTTTTTTTTTTTTTTTTTTTTTTTTTTTTTTTTTTTTTTTTTTTTCAGTTGAACAAGGTAGATGAAGTCCCATCGCCAACTGGCGACTTACACTTCCTGGGATAACAGAGGTATGTGGGTTAATGATGACTTCATTGTGCAATAAACTTTGGGGGTAGGCTTCTAAGGGCCAGTATGTCGGTCCGTAAGGTACCCCACTTGATTTTAGTACGTAGTTCCATTGTAGAGCAATTCACATAAAGGTTACAAGGTAAATTACGTTACCACATCTTCTTACTAACGCATTTTGTTCAGGTAACTAACGATCGTGGCACCTTGTACCTATGCCACGGGCGTGGAGCTGTCATTCCTAAGGTTTGGATGTTATGGACTGTTGCCCTAAGATGATCTATTTTATTATGTATCTTCGTCGTTCTCTTCTTAATTGCCTCCATGAGAGTGTCCATATGGAGTTCCTGGTGGATGTCCACATTTCTCGTGTAACGGCCAGTCCTGAGGATCCTTCGTAACGTCTTATTCTGGATAACTTGCAGTCTTGAGATTTGGGTCGCACTAGCTAGGCCCCAGACTGAGCTGCCATATAACATTTTGGATAGCACTGTTGCTTTGTATAGTCGCAGTTTGGTACTGGTATTCAACTCTGCGCTGAGAAAGAACGGCATTAAGTTTTTGGCCATTGCATAGACCTTAGATCGCAAGTTATCAATATGTTTGTGGAGAAAAAAGTGCTTATCGAGGGTAACTCCCAGGTAAGTGACCGCCGCCCCCCATGGGATGACCTGTCCATGAAGTCGTAAGTTAGTTGGCATCTGTGGTCGTTTCCTGGAGAAATAGATCGCCGTGGTTTTTGCTGCATTGAGTTGTACTTTATTCAGCCTACACCATTCAGCAGTTCTATCTAGTTGTCGTTGGAGCCGTGTTATGTTAGCTTGAACATGCCTTCCGCTGGTTATAAAAGCCGTGTCATCGGCGAATTGTGCAATTTGCACTCCTTCCACCGTTGGAATGTCGTTAGCGTATATATTAAACAGGATCGGCGATAACACCGAACCTTGGGGTAGCCCAGCTGCTGCGGGTCTGGTTGATGATGTCTTCCCCTCCACCGTCACCATCATAGTTCTGTCTTGAAGATAACTCGCGATAAGCTTGATGTAACAATCCTGTATGGGCGTTTGCTCGTGTAACTTCCGAATGAGGAGTTCCCTCCACACCTTGTCGTAAGCTTTCTCTATATCCAAAAATACGGCGGCCGTTGCTTTGGTTACGTTCATGTTCCTGGTGATGTGCTCTGCCAAACGTAGTAATTGGAGTTCCGCCGACAGTTTTCTCTGGAAACCGTATTGTCCCGCTCTTATAGTTCCGTCCTCTACTAGTGGTTCCAGTATCCGCTTTTGTATTATCCTCTCAAAGGTCTTACCCATACCACTGAGAAGGCTGATGGGGCGATGGTTGGCTGGTTGCGTCGTGTCTTTCCTCGGTTTAGGTATTGGCACTACCTTAGCTAGCTTCCATGCCACAGGAAAGTATCTTGTCAGCATGCAACCGTTGAATATTCTAGTCAACAGTACCAGTGGCTTCCTCGGAAGGTTTTTGAGGTGTTGGTTGCTGATTTTGTCTGCTCCTGGTGTCTTATTGGGATGTAATTTCCTGATGATACTCCGCACTTCGCTAGGTGTTGCCAGTCTTGGAAGTGATTGATCTTCTGACGTGATGAATTGATTGACTATCTGCACTGTAGCGGCCTCATGCTCCCGTTGGGCAGGGTTTAGTTGTTCTTGTAGCAGGGTTGTTTGTTGTTCGTAGGTGGTGACGAATGTTTCAGCTTTGGTTAATGGGTCTTCCGTTAACCCCTGTGGAGTTTGCAACGGTCTTTTTGGCGTGGGCTCTTCCCTGATGTTCTTCACCAGTCGCCACTCATCTTTCGTCTGGAGCAGGAAGTTCGACATTTTATCCTCCCACCTCTCTATTTTCCATTCCTGTAGTCGTCTTCGTAGTTGTCGCTGAAGTCGGTGGGATTGTCTGCGGTACACTGGATTTCTTGTGTGTTGCCAGAGTTTCCTGTACCTGTTCTTCTGATGCCGAAGTTCTTCTAGCAGCGGTGGTAATGTTTCCATGTGGTGAGCCTCTTCCGAAATCGTAAGTAGAGACAAGTTATGGGCTTTGCGGATCTTCTTCGTTAAGACGTCTACGGCAGAGTCTATCTGCTGTGGTGTTTGTATTGCCATAGTTGGGTCTATGTTGTTATTTAAGTATCTTTTAAATTGTGTCCAGTTGTTCTCCTGATATGTCCTGCGCCGGCGTATGGTCCCCGTCCGTGGCAGTACTGCAAGGACCGGGTCGTGGTTTGACGACAAGTCGTTGACTGTAATCAGCCGGGGGTCGATCCCGAGTCCTTGAGTGATAGCGATGTCCAATACGTCCGGCCGTTGGTTCGGTAGGTTTGGTGTGTGTGTGGGTTCGGTTGGTCCCCACACTTCAAGCTCCAGTTCTTGTTCCAGCTGGTGGAGTTGGGTGCCTCTTGGATTTGTTACTCGGGAATTCCAAGTGGGATGTTTTGCATTCCAATCTCCTGCGATAAATGTCTTCCCATGAGGCGCAAGGATGTTTTCCAGGTCTTGTGGAACCAGCCGCGCCCGAGGACGAAGATACGTAGCTACTAGAGTGACCTCTCCAAGTTCTGTCCGGATTGAGACTGCCGTTGCTTCTAGTTCTTGAAGTTGTGGTAGATCGATAGGTCTGTGGGTGATCGATCGACGGAGGAAAATTGCAGTTCCGCCACCTCTAGCTGGTCTGTCCGTGCGGTATCCCACCATACTTCTTAATTTGAAGGTTTGGTGCGGTCGTAAGTGGGTTTCAGATAACATCACAATGTCAATCTTGTGCCTGAAGATGAAATCCTGTAATTCGTTTTTCTTGTTCCGAACCCCAGTGGCGTTCCAGATACATATTCTCAGATCTGTCGTATTGACCTCCATGGTGTTACTCGGCTGCTTCCAGTAACGCTAACGTTTCAACCAGTATCACAATTTTTGATAGTTTGTCTTTAGCTGCCAGCATTCTCCTGCCAGCTGTGACAAGCTTAGTAAGAAAATTCTGGCTACTGAGGAACTTCAAGACCGTGGTGACTTCTGTAAGCGCCGCATCTGCGTCTCTGTCTCTTGGCGCCCTGGTTCGGCTGGTGTCTCTTCTGCGTCCTTGTAGTGCAGATGCGTAAGTCTGCTCTTCTTGCAGTCGGTGTATTGTGTCCTGTTCCCGTTGAATCGTCTGAGTTGGTGATGCTGTTCCTGCGGTGTCTGCCACAACCAGCTTGACGGTTGTGTTGTTCTTCGGTGTTTCCTTTTGTTGTTTGACAGGTGTCTTAATTGGAGCGCGGAACCTCTTCAAAGTCTTTTGATATTCTGGGCACCCTTTCCATGAAGCTGCATGTTGTCCGTTGCAATTTGCACACTTAGGGTCCGCGGTCTGTGTAAGCGCGCACTCTTTGCTGGGGTGCATATCCCCACATTTAACACAACGAGCCGGCAACCAGCAATAGTTGGTGGTATGCGTCCATCTCTGGCATTTTTTACATTGTGTGGGCTCGTTCCGCGAGCGATAATCCTCGACTCGCACCTTTGTCGATAGTACGTACTTCACTCCATATATTTCGTCTGTCTTGTCATTCTGCGGTAGAGTAACTGCATATACAGGTAGTGGGTACAACTTCCCTTGCTTCTTCCTTTTGTATTGATGTACCTGTCTAATAGTGAAACCTTGATCTTCTAAGTCAAGCTTGACCTCATCCTCAGTGACCGTAGGTGGTAGGTCTTTTACTACCACTTTTAAATCTCTGGTGTTGCTGTCCTGGTATGTATGAAATGGTATTTTCCTAGTTTTACAATAGGCGAGAAGTTTGTTGTAGTCATCCATGGTGTCTACGAAAAACTTGACGCCATCTCCCATATACGCTGCCCTGAGCCCGCCATCAATCTGGTCCTTCAGTTCTCGGCACAGTTTAACGTGGTTTGTGCTGTCGTAGATGACTATTGGTGGTATCTTAGGTGGTCTCTGTTGTGGTGTCGTCGACGGTATGTCAGCTGCCGGTGGCGTGTCCTGATTGGATGGTCCTGCTAAAACGTCGAACTTGTTTGACGTTTGCAGGGGTTGTGGCGCTGTTGTTGTAACCTTCTTCGTTGTCCGGCGCCGCGACGACTTCTTACTTTTGACTTGTCGGAACCCTTCCTCGTCTCTGACGCCATCAGCAGTTTGGCACTCCATGGTGTCTCCTCCCGTATTGGTCAAGGTGTCTTCGTTGAAGTCTGATGTCAGTGTGTCGTCGTACTCATCATCGGAGTCGTGTAAATATTTCTGTTTAATTCTTCTATTTCCGTCTAGTGCCTGTTTCCGACGTCTGCTACGTTCGGCCAGTTTTTCTTCCCGATGTTTAAGTTTGGTGTCTGGTAGCGTCAAGGCTTTAACGCCTTGTTTGTTGGTGTCACCTTGTTGTTGTTGCTGTTGATGTAGGTCCTTTGTAGTGCTATCCATGCCGAAGTCCGTGACGTGAGCCATGTCGTCATCCGTAGCAGTCCAGTGGCTAGTAGTGGTGCCTACTCGCGGTACTATTCCAGAGTACCTCGCCTAATAAGCGCCCTATACCACCGCGAAGCGCTAAACAAAACAAAGTTGGCGTACACTGCAGATACAACTGTAATAAATAACACGTGCACACTCTTCGCTGTTCAGCAGAACTGTGTGAACTGCCGAATTTTCCTTTTCGAGATGGCATTTCAATTTATGCACTTTTAGATGTAGGAAACACTGCGTGTACGAAATTGGAAAGTGGGGATGACGCCAAACTAAGTTCTCGTCGACGATGTCAAATTATTGGAAAACCTGGTCTACCGTCGATTCTAGCGCCTATTTTCCTTTTTCGTGTTGCGCACTGATGTGTATCATCCTCAGCAGCACGCGACGGAGGAGCCAAGAAAGGACTTATCGCATCGCCACTTGTTGCTCTGCCTACAGCGGCCGCGGCGATGGCGTACTCTGGTGTCGACTCGGCGCACTACTGGGCGGCGGCGGGGAGCAGCGCCGGGGATAGAGGGCGCGACTGGCTCCATCTGTCGCCGCAGCCGGGGGAGGGGGATCACTGGTTGCCAGGCAACGGTTAGTCTCTTAAGCCGACTACACACGGGAGATTAATGTGGAATACAGAAACTGGTATGTAGTCAGTGGCGGCGTGTCCTGTGTGTTCACCAGTTCAGTGAAACCTCGGAACAAAGCTCATCCTGAAATAAAAAATTAAATAAATAAATACAATGAAAAGTGTTCTCCAACTATCAATCTTCGTTTCGTTCTTCTATCGGACCTTTCATCAGCACATGTAAAGTATTTTTTATCGAATGAGAAACGTTTTTTTTTTGTCGCGATGACAGCACGTATACGAGTCATACCCGCGGCCGCTTAATACAGGCAGCAGTGGCCGCAGTGGTGCAATGCGCATGCGCGGCTGAGGTTGAAATTCTCTTCTGAATTCCCTCCAGGTAACATTTGGGCGCTCCCGCGGTAGGGGTGGGAGAGTAGAAACGCCGCTTTTAACATTGGCCTTGGAACTGGTAGAGACGCGACTCCCTAATGCTTCGGTGTCTCTGAGGGGTCCGGCCGCGTTCTACCGATATTTTGGTGTTACTTGGATAACCGTGGTGTTGTTCTGGCGTGGTGGAATTATTCTGAGGTAGCCTGGTCCGTACCCTGCCGCTTTTCCCTGTGGAGAATCTCGGTGGGGCTGATACCCCTAGCAGGCATCTCACGCACTACAGCAGAAAAACTCTTTCAAACAGAAAAGACACATCCTAAGAAGTCTACTGAGGCTCCCACCAACTACGCCAAGACAGGAAGCATACGAGGAGGCCAACATTACATCTCTACTAACACGATTAACAGTCCTGGGAGCACGCTACGGTCAGGGCACACTTACAAACCGCCCGGACCTCACACCAATTATCACTACAAGTCCCAAACACAAAAACAAATCTCAATACAAGTACACCTACCCACCATGAATAATTATACACAACACCTTAACAACACACCCCGACACAATACACAACCACGAAAACTCAGCCCAACTAACAGTTATAGCCCACGGAACAGCAACACCACCACACCTTCTGGTACTGGACCTGGATCCTGATCCCGATCCTCCTGACCACAGATAACAGACGCAACGCCCAACAGAGCAACAAACCACAATCCACTATATTATATTACTGTGAGCATACACACATATATATATATATATATATATATATATATATATATATATATATGTGTGTGTGTGTGTGTGTGTGTGTAATTATTGTATTATTGTATTGTATCATGTTAATGAATAAGCCAGACAAAAGAACCGCATAACTATAACAATATCCATGTACTAATGACAAGATGAGAAAAAAGCTTTTCTGATATCAATGTATTAGTTTTAAGTTTTATTATTAATGTATTTGTGTAAGATTGAATTGTAAATGAAGTGAAGAAAAATAAAACGTTACTCTAAGGCCCAATAGAACAAAAGTTCTCGCGCTTCATATTTGTTTTGGCGCATTGAAGATTCATCAAAAATGCGTAGTATTTGGTAAAATATCTTATAAGTATAAATTAAAAACGCAACAACTGTAAAAGCCTTCAGAATATCCCATCATGAATAATAATGAAGTCACTACTCCCCACCTAGCAAGAATAGCCGTGTGGTTAGCGGCACCATGCTGGGCTGTCGATGGTAGTGGGTTCGAAACCGACTGCAAGCAATTCTTTTTTAAACCCAGTCTGATTTTTAACAGATAGGGAACAACAATGACTTTTGTCTCCTTGGACATATCTTATACCTCTGGACTTTTTTGCTACTGCGTCGCGAGGTAAGGGTAAATGACATTTACACTCTTCGTTGTAAATATTTAACCGTTTCAAAGTATGTGGAGGAGAGCAGCCTTTGCGCATGCGGATGGTTAGGAAGGGGTATTGCTTACAGTGTCACGTGACCTGAAGGTAGCTTGTCTCTTCATTGTAATAGATTCATTTTGTTACAGTTACGTAACAGTGTAATCAGTTACTTACTGTGTTTTAGTGTTCATGTGCACATTCATATGTTCCTGGTGTTTATTATCAAAGAAAAATGAACAACGTTCAGTAGATTTTAGAAACAAATTACTCAGCTTTAATCTTGGAAGAAAAGTGTGAAGTACAGAAGCTTGGTATGCCGACGCCTCAGCTCGATTTGAAGGTAGAGGAAACGAGTCCAGGTAAAACTTTCTGCAGATCTTCTAACGAAAATGTATCTCCCGGTGCCACTCGCAGAGGTGACCCAAATTGTCTCTTTAGACGCCGACCGGGGAAGTGGCCGCCGAAAAAATAGTCATTTACATTGAAGAACAAATATCAGAAACCAGTAGTTAATTACGAAATCTTCATTCTAGAGACTTTGACATACACACAGAATGTGGGAAAAGTGATAGGCGTTTTTCATTCAAGTTCATCTGCGTGACCTTAAGCTTCCGCTACAAATTGACAGAGTCGATGAGGGTGTGATAGTAATCGGAGTGGTATGCCTATTCACTCATATGGCTTCACTCTGCAAATATAAGCTGTCAAACAATGTTCGATATATATTTAATTTGATGTATATTAAAACAATAATAGTGACTTGTATCTCCCTGTGTTGGGTCAACTGTACCTTCATCAATTATGTTTTGCAGCCACGTTTTGCATGTAGTTACATGCAGCTTGTTGTCGTACTGGCTTAGATACTCCAAGTGGCATATCACCCGAACACGTGGGAATACTTCGTATTTTCTTTGGGCTAAGACGCCCATTCTCATTAAATTTTATTTTTATCTATTTCTTTATAGTTAATGCAGAGGCATTATGAAACATAGATAGGTTGTAAATGCTTGTAAATGCACGTATTTATATCAGTTTCAATCTGCCATCTTATCCCAGTCTTCAGTATGAGATTACAAGTACACAGACATTACACACATATGAGTCATAAATACGTACTATTTTCCATGAACATGAGTTCCCAGTTTAAGAAAAGAAGTCTCAGATTTTAATGTTTGATTTTTCTTTCGAAAGGTTTCAAATTTACTGTTTTAATTTCATACAAGCCAAAAAGTGTGGCGTCTCGCCTCCTCCCCCCCCCCCCCCCCCCCGATGTACCATAGATCTTTTGAAAAGATGCCTGCTTAGCAACTAATGTATCGCAGTTTTTAATCAAATAACTCTTAGACGAAATCACTATTATGGAATTACTCGTTTACGACTCGTTTACAATCGGCTTTTCTTCATATACTAAGGGACGGAGGTGATTTCGTTACACGAGAGAATGAAATTGTAGCCTCTCAGTTGGCAGTTACCCTCTATTAGCATAACATGTTATTTTCAGAAAGCATCACGCTGTTGAAGTTCACTTTCTACAGATCTCAGTGGAACACATTGTTTAACTGATCGACATAGACAAAGATTCAAGTTATAGGCTTAAATTCACCTACTGCGACATTTTGTTACTGAGGTGTGGATGTTGTACTGCTTTCAGCAGGTACGAACCAGTCAGCGTTCGACACAAAAAAAAGTAAAATACTGCTCAATGAAACCTATGTGATGAATTAATTATCTGCTTTCTTTTAATATTTTTTTATTACACAATTGCATGCATTTCACAATGAAGTGTCCAGTTCCCATCAACCTGTGGTCTTGTTCAGAGTCCTGATATACAGAGTGTGGAAACAACTAATGATAATACCTGAATTTTGAACGTTAATTAGTTAAAAATATGTATGAAGATGGTTAAATTTAATTATCTGATTGCATTTATTCAACTGAAGTAGAATTATAAGAGAAATATGCAAGATTTCCGCCTGTCAGAAGGCAAGAAAATTTTTCGTTTTAATGGAGCCAAATATGCCAGTTGGCAACACTGGCTGAACGTGTTCAGTAAAGCAGAATATATCGTACCTTGCGGTGTAACCTGGATGTAGGATTGGATTAGCACAGACAGACTGAAACTTTGGTAGCCGTCAACATCTGTCACACTGCGGTTTATCTCCTTCTCGTAGCTTTACCTAGCGTTGCAGATATTCCTCGCCGGTCCCCTAATTTAACTGGATGAATTAAGAGGAACCCGCTAATCGGTGTTCTGCGTTAAACCCACAGCATCAGTCTTAGGCTCCTACTCTGCAGGGGAAAATCACACAGAAGAGAACATTGCGAGACTACTAGGAAATAAGACACTCGTCTCTCTCTAGCTTATACAGGGTGTTACAAGAAGGTACGGCCAAATGTTCAAGAAACATTCCTCACACACAAAGAAAGAAAATATGTTATGTGGACATGTGTCCGGAAACGCTTAATTTCCATGTTGAAGCTCATTTTATTACTTCTCTTCAAATCACATTAATCATGGAATGGAAACACACAACAAAAGAACGTACCAGCGTTACTTCAAACACTTTGTTACAGGAAATGTTCAAACTGTTCTCCGTTAGCGAAGATACATGCATTCACCCTCCGTGGCATGGAATCCCTGATACGCTGATGCAGCCCTGGAGAATGGCTTATTGCATCACAGCCTTCCACAATACGAGCACTAAGAGTCTCTACATTTGGTACCGGGGTTGCGTAGACAAGAGCTTTCAAATGCCCCCATAGATGAAAGTCAAGAGGGTTGAAGTCAGGAGAGCAAGGAGGCGATGGAATTGGTCCGCCTCTACCAATCCATCGATCACCGAATATGTTGTTGAGAAGCGTACGAACACGTCAGCTGAAATGTGCAGGAGCTCCATCGTGCAAGAACCACATGTTGTGTCGTACTTGTAAAGGCACATGTTCTAGCAGCTCAGGTAGAGTATCCCGTATGAAATCATGATAATGAGCGTAGGTGGAAGAACATGAGGCCCAATCAAGACATAACCAACAATTCCTGCCCAAACGTTCACAGAAAATTTGTGTTGATGACGTGAATCGAGGAAGTACAGTACATACTAACGAAACAATTGACTATTTTGACAATTGTCTGCACGAATTATTTCAATTTACATTTAAAGAGAAATACTAAAATTAGCTCCAACATGGAAATTAAGCGTTTCCTGACACATGTCCACATAAAATATTTTCTTTCTTTGTGTGTGAGGAATGTTTCCTGAAAGTTTGGCCTTACCTTTTTATAACACCCTGTATATTCATCCACTTTTAACTTAAACAATATACATTGATTGTAAAATACGCTTGTCGTACTCGTGACATATCTAACTCCAGTCTGTCTCTTACATACAAGTAACAATCTTTCATTGTCATTACAATTAATAAAACAAAAACCCTTCGCTTCTTTCAGAGACTTTCTTTCCTGCTGGTATGTATTCCGTGCTTAATCACCACTGCCAGTTTGTTCCACTGCAGGCGAAACCTCCCGCTCGGATACGCCAGCATTTACATTCTCGTGCACCCTGTAAACAACATTACAAGCGCCCAGTTTTCTGTTCCTTTACTAAACTGTTGATAGCAATTATCTTCTGTCGAAAAGCTATTTCGTATGTAACGACAAGTGAATCGTTAAATCTCAACCTATCACGTCGCTGTATTTTTCTTAGTCGCTTAACTTTGGTGTAGCTGCGTCACTCACATGACAATGCTGCCGAAAGCACATCCGTCGTTTGTTGTTGTCGGTTCGAACTGTCGTAGTAGTTCCTGCTATCGCTTGTACGTCAGGAATAAAATCAGTTTTGGAACATCTGGAGCAGACGGTGTATTCGATCCAGCTCTGTGAAAATCGGTGACATGTCAAACGCATGAAATGTGAGTTCCGCGTATTGCCACTCGCGCTCCCACAAAAATTGTCGGTTAGTAGTGAATTAGCGAATCAAAAGCGGAGCCCACTGCAAACTGGGCTACAGCTCAAAACGGGTGCTGTTTTTATTGCTGCCCCGAATGACAAATTGATAGGACGCACTAGTGTAAAATGCAGTTTTTATTACTTTCATCACAACGGTGATTCGCATCCGGTCGCAGGTAATAAACTTTCATTACTCTTCGACGGTGACCCGGCGCTGCGGTGGTGTGTGTGAGTGTGTGTGTGTGTTGGTGGGACACAGAGAAAGCAAGTGTGAATAGTGTTTCACAGTGGGAGATCCATAACAGATGTACAAGCAAAAGCTCAGGGGGGGGGGTTGGAGGGAGGGAAGAGGGGGAGGAGTGGGCAGGGCCCAGAGCGAACGGCTCGCACTGATTGACAATTAGCTGCAGCGTTATCAGTCGTATCCATAGTGGAATTTATCCGCTCATCAAAGCTTAATTACGGCACATAATGATGGACTAGGTTTACAGTGCGAGGCGTGGGTTTAATTGCGGCTTGGGTGCCGTACATCACTGGCCGGTGGCAGGCGGGTCGGCCCCGGGGGTGTAGCGGCCGCAGGCACCGCGGCCGGGTTGCGGCGAGGCGCGCCGATGCGGTGGCCGCGCCACGCCATCGCACAGTAGCTTTGACACCTGCTCACCTATGGTGCGTTCTGTACCAGGGGTGATCTAACAAGAGCGCGGACGCCCGCGGGCGCTCATATTGCATGGCAGCGGGCTGTTCCCCCTCGACCTCTCCGCTATCTCCAGCAAGGCGCGCAGCGAAACGAGCTTATCTAGTCGTATCCTTATTGTTTTCGGTGCCAAAGTCTCACTGGCAATCGTGGTAGAAAAAATTGGACGGTATAAATTGACCGAGGAGGAGTTTAGATCTTCAGATTAATGGTATATGTACATCAGATCATGAATTTCTAACTGACTTTACAAAGCACATGAATGTCTTTAGTACTGCTTTGCTAACTAAATTGCTGGAACTTTTGACACGGTTTCGTGCTTTTAAAAGAAGTCGCTGTTATGGACAGAGTGCATATGATTTGACGAGGTGTAGCATTAAATACGAAGCTGATGGGGTACAGAAGTAGCTGTGACACCTGCTCACCTATGATACGTTCTGTAGCAGAGGTGATCTAACAAGAGCGCGGGCGCCCGCGGGCGCTCACAGTGCTTGGCCGCGGGCAGTTCCCCCTCCACTTCTCCGCTATCTCTTGCAACCCGCGCAACGAGCTTATCATGTCGTGTCCTTATTGTTTTCGGTGCCAATGTCTCATTGGCGTCCGTGGTAGAACAAAGTTAGACGGTATAAATTGGCCGAGGAGGAGCTTAGAGCTTCAGAACAAAGGTATATATGTATCAGATTGCGTGCTTATGGAATATCTCCCCAGTTGTGCGATTGGATTCACGATATCCTATCAGAAGGGACACAGTTCGTTGTAATTGACGGTAAGTCGTCGAGTAAAACTGAAGTGATATCTGGCGTTCTCCAGGGAAGCGCTATAGGTCTCCTACTATTCCTCGTGTTTATAAACGATTTAGTAGACAATATGAATAGCTCCCTTAGACTGTTCGCGGATGATGCTAATGTTTATCGGTTAGTGAAGTCAACAGAGGATCAGAAGCAACTGCAAAGCGATTTAGAAAATTTCTACATGGTGCGAAAATTGGCAATTGACACTAATAAAGAAAACTGTGAAGTAATACACATGACCACTAAAAGAAATCCGCTGAACATCAATTACGCTATAAATCAATCAAACCTTAAGGTCGTAAATTCTACCAAATACCTAGGAGTTACAATTACGAACAACTTAGAGTGGAGAGAACACATAGAAAATATTGTGGGGAAGGCGAACCAAAGATTACGTTTCATGTGCAGAACGCTTCGAAGATGCACCAGCTCACCAAAGAGAATGCCTACATCACACTTGTGCGTCCTCTCTTGGAGTACTGTTTCTCGTTGTGGGGCTCTCACCAGGTGGGACTGATGGAAGATATTGAGAAGATTCAGAGAAGGGCAGCTCGTTTTGTTTTATCACGTTACGGTGGGTGGGGGGGGACGTCACGGAAATGTTGCACGAATTGGGGTGGGAATCATTAAAAGAAAGACGTTATTCATTGCGGAGTGATCTGTTTGCGAAGTTTCAATCACCGACTTTTACTTCTGAATGTGAAAATATTTTCCTAGCACCCACCTACTTATGGAGACATGACCATCCCAATAAAATAAGAGAAATCAGATCGAAAACGGAACGATTTAGGTGTTCTTTATTCCGGCGCGCTATTAGACAATGGAACGGTAGAAAAAAGTTATGAAAGTGGTTAATGAACCCAATGCCAGGCACTTAAATGCGATTTTCAGAGTATCTATGTAGATGTAGATCAGATTCTGAATTTCTAACTGACTTTACAAAGCTCATGACTGTCTTTAGTACAGCTTAGCTGACGTACTCACAACTAATTGCCGAAATTTTTGACACGGTTTCGCGCTTTTAAAAGAAAGTCGCTGTTATGGACAGAGCACATATCATTTGACAAGGTGTAGCCTTAAACGCCAAACTGATGGTGTACAGAAGTAGCTTTGACACCTGCTCACCTCAGATACGTTCTATACCAGGGGTGATCTGACAAGAGCGCGGAAGTCCGCATGTGTTCGCAGTGCTTTCCCGCGTGAAGTTTTCCATCCCCCTCTCCGCTGACATTACTAGCAAGTCGCGCAGCGAAACAAGCATTTCTAATGATTGTCCTTAGTGTCTACGATGCCAGAGTTTCATTGGCATTCGTGGTATAACAAAATTAGCACTCTCATGCGTCGCGTCCTCAAACGAGGACACGTAAATTTTGTCTCATTTCTGTCATCTTTTACATTTGAGGTGACTGTAAAAGCATAGGTTCCTCATAAGAGGACTATTAATGAATGCTAGAATGTCTCCTAGACGGCAGTGTTAGTCTTTGGGCTAACAAAGGTATGGAAAATAGAGATTGCAAGAAATAGTAGAACCATCCCTTCAGATCATAGCGCATTGTTGTCGGTACAAAGGAAAAAAAAAAAAAGCCTGTCATTCGATACCCAACGAATTACGCTTCTATGGGGTATAACACTGGCCAGCGATGTCAGAGGTATCATGATCGGGACTGCCGACGGAAAACACGTTACCTTTTAGAAAAGTGTGAGCTTTATGGATGCCCTGGGTGCCTGAAACAATTTTATTGTACGAAAAATACAAAATAGTGTACACTCTTCATGTATTCTTTGATATTATTAACATATGATCCATGTAAAATGTAGCAGTTTTTGTACGCACTGTCATCGTCTGAGGACACCTCTCTATTGGTCTAGGAAACTATCTTTCTAGGTAAATTATGATGAATTATAGACAAGATAGGTCTTAAGTTACGCTATAATGTAACAGAAATATGTTCATTGTCGCGTTGATAATATGTGCGTGAGAGGGTTAGACAGTACAAATTGGCTGAGGAGTTGAGACCTTCAGAACAAATGTATATGTATGAGGTACGTCCACAAAATAATTTCCGTTTGGTTATATAAAACAAGACGCCTAGCTGCGTAGCGCGCCGCTGCTCGCCGTAGAAGGTTCGACTCCTCCCTTAGGCATGGGTGTATTTTTTGTCCTTAGCATAAGTTAATGAAAGTAGTTTGTAAGCCTAGGAACTGATGACCAGTTAAGTCCAATAGATTTACAAAGATTGGATTCGCATCGTAACCACACAACAGACACTCATGTCCACAGTGACTGCGGACAGCCTTGCGGACAACTCACGTACGTTGCCCTGTTCTATACGAAGTTCATTGCATTTTCCTCCTTTTGCGTACGATCTTCAAACACTTAGCTGCCAGATTTCAGTTTTTTACTTTAATATGACTTGCTTGGGAAGTAATCATGTGAATAATAGATTCAGTCGCCTCGTTGCAGGTCATCGGCTTGCTTTTCTTTGGATATATACGGATGGATCCCAAATATCGCAAGAAGAGTGTGCCTTTCTCTACCTACAGATTCAGATCCGGAGACATGCAAACTGCCAACAAACGATTCTACATTTACGGTGGAGTCGATGGAAGTTCTTCAAGTTTGTGTTTAACATTTCCTCTCTCAAGGTATTAATTGCATCTGAATCTTAAAGTGTCCTTCAAACCTATCAACATCGGAGAAGGAAAAAAAAGAAGAAGAAAGGAACAGCTATACTCGGTATTTGATTTTACCATATAGTCTCTCCCATGCTCGTATCTGCCACACTGAGAAAGTTGATGGCTTAGCGAAACAAGCGATCTTCTTAGGCACTGTTCTGGACCTGCAACTACAGTACACAGACTTCCTACGTGCGGTCAAGCATTACGCAAAACAACCGTGACAAAGTGAAACGTTTCCTAACAAATGAAAGGCGCTTCTTACGCACTTGTACAACCTCGGTTTTCTACACGCCCGTGGTTTGTTCAAATGTTCAAATGTCTGTAAATCTATCGGACCAAACTGCGTGGTCATCAGTCCGTAGCTTACAAACTACTTACACCTAGGTAAACTAACCTAAGGACAACACACACACCCATGCCCCAGGGAGGACTCGAACCCCCACGGCGAGCAACCGCGCGCTCCGCATCGAGACTCTTTGCACCGCTCGGCTACTCCACCGCGGCTCCCGTAGTTTATGAGGATTCATCAGGACCGAGCCGCGATTTCAACTGTCATTCGGCTTCGCTCCAATCACGCCTCTTTTCCACAACATCTACAGCGGAGAACTGCTATAAGTGGAACAGGAAGTTCTATCTATGATCGTGTTACTAAGCGGAAGCTATTGCCGTAGAGGCAAACTCCTGCAAAATGAAAGTACTTCTTGTAGATAGTCCGGCAGCAGTTAGAATTGACGGCAAATTAAGTTCATAGTTCAGGGTAGTTTCAGTAGTAAGACAAGGCTGTAACGCGTTTTCACAATTGTTCAGCCGCGGCGGAGTGGCCAACCGCATTGAGGGGCTATGCTCCGATGCCGAGGGTGTTCTAATCCCCACTCGTACATGCTGTCTTTACTATAAGTTAGTTTATAAGTAGTTTGTAAGTTTAGGGACTGATGACCCCGCAGTTAAGTTCCATAAGCGTAACAAATATTTGAATATTTGAACTATTATTCATAATATTTATGGATGATATTTTGAAAACAATAGATTTTTGGCGTGAAATTGAAAATGGTGGAAACAAAATAAGCAGTCTCGGATATGTGGATGACTTAGTTGTGGCGAGAGATTCGATAGAAAGGTTGCAATGTAATATTTCAGAGCTAGATCAGAGATGTAAGTGTTATGGTATGAAGATTAGCATCTCTAAAACGAAAGTAATGTCTGTGGGAAGAGATTTAAAGACACTGAGCGCCGAATAGGAGGAACAAAGTTAGACAGGTGGACAGTTTCGAGTACTTAGGATGTATTTTCTCACAGGACGGCAACATAGCGAAAGAAGTGGAATCAAGGTGTTACAGTTAGTTTTCGTACCGAGAACAGTGCTGGATAATATATATATATAATATGCGACAAGTCAATGAAAAACAGTTAATTCAAAAAATACCCCACGTAAAGTTTCGTCTGTACAAGTGTTGACTTCCAAATAAAACGGATGTGTTTCAAGCATTAGGCTATATCGATGCGATGAAATACTAACTGCTTGTATGTTTGCTTATCATGAAAACACACGGCCTTACAATGAACTCAATTTTCCGGCTTTACCTAGGTGAATGTGATAGTAATTTCGTAAAGCAAAATGTATTTAAAACACGAGGAATCAATTTCCTAAGTATTATGATCATTACGTTGTTTTAATGGACAAAAAGTAACCTTTATACAGGAGAGGAACGATAAACGGTCGAAATATACTTAACTTCAAAGTCAGCTTCGTGACCCAAAAACCATGGCAGTTTGTAATGTGATAGGTACACTTGGTACAAATTTTCATACGAATTTTTCGTTAGTAAGACCAGCGAAATATTTCGTAACTCTTCCAGAGCTATTAAAGTTTTAAAGTTATATATTTCCATAAGTTGAACGTTAATGCTTCCACGGTATTCTGGAACAGGATCAATCTGAGATTTGCAACTTGCTGTTATTCCGTTAGCTCACAGCAGACAAAATGTTACATTTGTCTCAGTTTTAACTTGGAGTCAAGTTCGTTACGGAACTTCAGAAAGTATTAGCTTCGGTTTGCGAATCATATTTTCGTCTTAGCGCAGCCTTTTGAAAAGTTTCTTGCTCTTGATCTTCTGGTGCTAAGTTGTCCAAGCCGTAAGAGACCGCCATTTATTTATGTCTCTACAGAAGATCAAGATATAAGGTTTTATTATAATCACTGCCATCATATTTTTAATAAAGATTTCGAACAACTGCTGTCATCTAGCCCCTGTGGCACTTTCAAGGCTTGGAAAACCTTCTGCTCTGACAGTTACGATGAAACCGAAGTACCTGTGTTGTAGGGGAAGGGAATGCTTTTCATTATCAGCCTAGCTGAAGCTCCCCCATCAAAGCAGGGGCAGAGACGTAATTTAAACTTAATGAATGTGTTAGCAGTGCAGTTTCGGGAGCGTTAGCACTTCAACGTCCTGAAGACATTAGGAAATAAGCGATTGACATGTACAGCGAATATTAAGAGTGCAATAACGCCCTCCGCGTCCTTACCCCTCCTTTTCCCCTTCTTTATCATTATTAACCTCCTTTGAAACAACGAGGAAGGCAGGATATGTCTGTTCTACTCTTCGTTTTCTCCGGGAATCTTTCTGTGACAGAGATACTTCCTCTTTCACTCTGGCCAGGAGTGCGTGACATTTGTCACTGTTTTCTAAAAGAACCCTTTTAAAGTTACAGAGATAAGGTGAAGTTGCTGACTAATTGCGGTGGTGGACTGGCCGAGCACCGTAAGGTGTTTTGCTGCGGGGAGGGGGGTTACTCGCCGTTTGAGGTTCGAGTCATCCCTTTTTTTATTTTATCTTTTTATTTTATTACATAAATTGAAACAAATTTACATAAGGTATTACAGTTTTCTAGATTTTTACAATTAACAATACCTATTGATATAAATATTCTGCAGTAGAAATTGACATGCAGTAACATTAACACAAAGTTATTTATCACATGGAAATCAAATCAGAGGTCTCATTCATAGCTTATTATTACTTTAGATCATTTTTGTCAACAGTTTTCCTTTCTGTGAAGTTCCTTCTTTCAGTTTGTTACTCTTATTTTCCATCCATCTGACCTCCCTTACCCAATCCCTTGCTTTTCAAAAACGATGTCAAGCCTGTTGCCAAAAAGATTTTTGTGATTTCCAAATCTCTTTATTCGCCAGTATGCCGTCTCTAGATACATTATAAAATCAACAGTATTGTCAGGACCTCTTCTGTTAACTATATAATTTACTTAGTTACCTAGTAACCACATTATACTGTTATTCTTTTTTTTCCGGGGAAATATTTTTCATCAGGTCGTAAAAGTATTTGCGGCGTGTATTTCCGTTCATTAGTTCGTGTGAGGAGTCCCAACTTCTTCCTAATCCACTCCCAATTTCTCAGGAGTCCTCCACATGTAAATCTGTGTACAAGCGTATCTACCAGTCCACATTTACCACAGAGGGCATAGGTGTGGATGTTGTCCTTAGCATAAGTTAGCTTAAGTTAGTTTCAGTAGATTGTAAGCTTATGGACTGATAACCACAACAGTTACGTCCCTTAGATTTCAAAAAAGTTTAACATTTTTACTAATGCATGGAGGGGGGTTTATAGGAAGAATATTAACATGAGAAAAACAAAAGTAATGGAACGAAGTGTAAGAAAATAATGCGATGCTGAAAGAATGAGATTAAGAAACGATACTACAAAGGTAGTAGATGTTATTTTATTTGGGTAGCAAAATAGCTTCTGATGGCCTAAATAAGAAAGAAATAAAATGCAGAATATCTGTGAGAAGGAAAGCATTATTCTAGCAAAGTCCTTTTTTCTGGGGTGTATCGTTGTACTTGATTGAAACGTTGACGATAACAATGACAGAAACGTCTGAAATGTAGCGTTACAAAAGAATGCTGGAGACTGCATTGGTGGACCGCGTGACTAATAACGAGGTACAGAACAGAATTGGGGAGAACACAAATTTCTGGCATATCTTGACTAAGAAACTGGATCAGCTGGTTGAACACATTCTGAAACATCTAGAAAACGTCCATTTAGTATTGGAAGGAAGAGTATGTGGTAAAAATCGCGAAGAGAAACCGAAAGCAGGTTATTCGCAATGAAGAGGCTTGCACTAGATAGGGTGGCGTAGAGACTGGAATCAAACCAGCGTTGTCACTGAAGTCCACAACAACAACAAGTCTATTGCAATGCTTTTCTTCCTTTCATTCTTCGTTGATTTCTGATGTTTGGCTGCTCAATAACCTTCATGTGTTTTTCGGCTATTGTCACATGTCACTAAACTGTAGTGAGATTGAAAAATACCTGATAGTTGTCTGTCACCTGACACTACAGTTTGTTGCCGACACATGTCGGTCATAGGTGACACACACACGCAGGTCTCTGAATGTGTATCGCGAACAATCTTATGAGCTACCACCAACAGGTATAGGCAGAATACGTGGTGTTCTGTGGATAGATGATTTTTAAGTAACTTCTAAATGTTCGGCAGCAGTCGACGTGTTTTGAATCCCTTAATTTAAACCAATGTCCTAGACCAGTGTTTTTCAACCTGTAAGTCGTGACACCCAAGGGGGGGGGGGGGGAGGAGGGGGGGTCAAAGATTTGATCGCGGGTTCACCGTCACAGGAGGAACTGGTTACATCGTACAACAACCAGCCAGGGGAATGCCTGATTACTGGAGACTCCGTAATACAGAGGCATGGACTACGTCAAATTAATTTTATATTAAAACTATGTAATTAATTGTTCAAAATTCTGAATTGTATAGATCGTAAATTGTATTATAGCAAATATTGCGTGATAACTATAATAAACAGAAAGCCTAAAAACTTTCCAGGAACCAATCGATAGGTAAATGAACAAGACGAAACGATTAAGTGCAAGAAATTCGGAAATGAAACGATTTCCTCACAAAATGTCTATACAGCGGGACCTTTCTTAATGAGCGTAATTCGATTCTGCCTCATGCCTGTTGTGCAGAATTTATATTTCTGTCGGTAATCAAGTAAAAGTAGGTATAATGCCTTCTATTCCGAAAAATACCCCAAAACAATGTCTCATACTTTACAAGAAAGTAAAATTAAAATTAAATTTGTTACCTTTGAGACTCTAAAATAGTTTTGTTAGGGTACGTAATAAAGACGGAGGTAGTTTTACTTGCAAGGAGATCGCGCATTCGAAAAGTTTGAGAAACACTGTTCTAAGCACTGTCCTAACACTGTCACAATTTAGTGATGTTCAATGTATCCGAAAACCGTTGCTCAGCGATCGGTTTGTTCACGGCGATTAAAACTAACTACTGTGAGCATTCAATCAAGATATAAAAAGGAATTATAGAACAAAAAGATAACAGTGTACTAATAGAACTTTCGGGTGATATATTAGGCTTGATCATTTTTTTTTCGTAACATTTCTAACAGATATTACAAATTACTGGCAGAATGTTTTATCAATTTCCCTAACTGCGCCATTGCTACGGGATAGAATTTGAAAAAGGACTGTAATCGAACACTTTTCTTTTTTCAATTTTCTTTCTCTCATGATTAACGAACTCGCCGACAATTCGTGTGCCAACCACGGAACACAAAGGTAATTTCTAACTACTATTGCTGGCAAACGTACGTCTGGAACGAGGGATATGAATCGTTTATTTCTCTCGCAGAAACAAATTGTCACTTGTTAGTAGAGAGCCATATTCTTCGAAATCGTTCTGTCAATAAAAACACTGTTTGTGAACGACCACTGCGGCGGTCATTCACTTCCCGGTTCAATAGTCAGTAGGACCAGCTGCAGATTAAGTGCGGTGTTCATACTACATATTACGCAATCACTTTGTCCACCGTTTGAAATTTTTCGGGCGAAACACGAAATAAAATATAACAAGGTTTATGTCGCATGAAATAACACTCTATCAAAAGGTAATATAGGTTATGTCTCCACGCTAGTAAAACACGTGAGCGTTAAATATTCGAGAACTTTATTCCTAAATTTTAAGAAACAAAAGCGATTCTCTAGATTTGTTACCGGCATAACGATGCTTTACAAAAATGAAACATGCAGAGACGTTCACTAAAGGAGACAGATACTCTTGTCTTACGCAAAAGCTGACAAATATTTCGAATACGTCTGTAGACTAGTTAGGTACTCCAAACATTACGCATTCCATTTAGATTATTGGACGGTGTCAAAAATATTTGGAACTATGATCGTCAGTGTAACCGGTAATATGAGAAGTCGATCGCAAACCGCCAGAATTTTCGTACATGATTTACGGCATTTAATGTTAGACGATTCGAATTGACGTTTTTTGTTCGCTAAAATCCATTGAGTAAGTGGTAGTCTCTGACTTGTTCTGTGGCGATGCATTAGGTGACTCATTATTAGTTATACTTGCCGTGACAAATAACACAGTTACATATTGTTGAAACGTTGGAATACAACGTGCTTCACTGAGTGCAATTTGCAAACTTTTGTCTGAATTTACCCCTCCAAGGAAGTCTTACAAGGAACTGGAGGGTGCACTATGGAGCAAGCGGGGATGATGAGAATAGAATTGTCTGAGAGGTACTGCTACAAAAAGATACTGAGAATAAGGTTGTCAGACACGAGAAGAAGTAGATTACAGCAGAAACACGTAGCAAAGAAATATCTCTGGGCATTGTGGTGGAGGAAAACACGTTACGTTAATATCAAATTAATACATATCCAGCCTAGTGATCAGTTTAATTTTTCCATGGTAGGACGGAGATCTCCTTACTTTGAAGTATTAAAATGCCAAGATCGCTATTAATTAATTTATTTTTCTGACGACCGGTTTCGATCCACCTAGGGTACCATAATCTAGTCACTAGTGTCCTATATTTTAGTTTCGTAAAGGCGCATGGTATTAACATGGTATGTCAATTATAAAACATTTAATTTGGACAAATGATACGTCACACACAAAACAGTTAAAATACTTAAAACACATTTTCCATTGTGTCATGTTGACAGAGCGCCTTCTTAATGTCATGCGCCTTCACTAAACGAAAACATCTGACACTAGTGATCAGATGATGATACCCTAAATGGATCGAAACCGGACGTGAGAAAAATAAATTAACAGTGATCTTGGCATTTTAATACTTCTAATGATTAGTATCTGTGATGTGTTATGTCACCGCACAAAGCTAGTACAGGTGGGGAAGAAATTTGTGGATAGAAAGAGGCTTTGGTATTGAGAGAATAACGTGTAATTCCATCTCGGGAAGACGGAGTGTAACGCAGGAGAGAAAATAGTGGCTGACAGAATGACATCTATAAGTAGACTGAAAGTTACGAGCCGGCCGCGGTGGCCGCGGGGACTGAGGCGCTTCAGTTACGGTCTGCAAGGCCACTACGGTCGCCGGTTCGAATCCCCCCTCGGGCGTGGATATTTGTGCTGTCCTTAGTATAAGGTAGTTCGTAAGTAGTTTGTAAGTTTAGGGACTGATGACCCCGTAGTTAAGTCCCATAAGCTTAACAAACATTTGAACATTTGAAAGTTACGAAAAAAATTGAATTTCATTTCATTTCGAATTCTTCGCATATTCACTGTATATTAATCGTTGCTTTTTACTTTCTTAAGAGACCATAACGTCATCACATCGTATACATTTTGGTCTGCAGTGTCACCCTCACAGAACAGCTTCACGTTTCATCTCCACTTAGGTGAAGTGTCGTTTACGAGTACTGAGAACATTACTTGTCCGTTTATGCTTCCTTGTCGCACACCACAAACTGTTTTTGTTTCTCTTGAATTTGAATTCCGAAGAGCAGAGTGATACTGAAGGTTTTTTCCCTTTACAGTGATTGTCAAAACGAACGCCTTTCGAAAGTCAAGGTAGATGGACTGTACTAGTTCAACTACACTGATTCGTACATTTATTCCTGTCTGGAGCACCGATGATTTTAAATATGTTATTCTGTGAACGACCTGAGAAGGTAAAGTACATGAAATACTCTGTAAGGGATTCGATAATACCTATCTGTTATAATGCGTGTACTAGCTAACCCGTACGAATAATTCGCACTCTATCATGTTCAGTCACAGATAGGTAAGATAGTGATGGGGAAGAGGCAGATGCAAGTACATATAAAAATCAGATATTGACTTTTTTATGTTTATTTGTTTATTTTAAAACTATTTTACTTTACAAAATTCAGTTCATTCGTGCAGTACACAACGCTTGCTTGAACAAACTGAACAATCCAAATAGCTTTTACGCATCGACGTGCGAAACAGAAATCTCATGATAAACTGCGCTTACGTCTATACAACTGCAAGAGCTTCCGTGCCTGTTCAAATGTTGAAATGTTTGTACAACTTATGGGACTTAACTAAGGGGTCATCAGTCCCTAAACTTACAAACTACTTATGAACTAGCTAACACTTAGGACGGCACAAATATCCATGCCCGAGGGGGGATTCGAACCCCCGACCGTAGTGGCCTTGCAGACCGTGACTGAAGCGCCTTAGTCTCCCCCCCCCCGTGCCTGTTAGTTAAATTAAGTTATTTGTGTACTTATCGTCGTTACATCGACTTTATAACCGAAATCATGTGATAAACTATGCTTGCATCGAAGAAGGTGTTTGGTTTAGATAAAGAATCTAAACAACTGCAAGACATGTCGTTCATGTTAGTTAAACAGATTGTTAAACAGATGGCACCGTCTACATTGCTTTTTATATCTGCTGTGCAAACTAAGTTGGTACTTGGCGCCGTGGCTGATGGGAGCAACCATAAATTTTCTTTTTCAAAATAAAGTTTTTTTTTGTGAAAACAATAACTTTGGACTATCTGTGTAGAGAACGAAACATTGAAAATGATGTCTCAATCATTAATTTTGGATAAGTAATAGTGGAGATTTGACGTACCCACAAAAAATACCGATGAGAAATAATATACGTCGTAATAAATAAAAAATTACTTAACTGTATAGCAATGAAGTTGTGTCCGGGGGCTTCAATAGAAGGCCCTAAAGGAAAGGAAAAAGTAATAGTTATGATTACAAAGCTGACCAACAATCACCTGTAAGAAATTCACGGAGAAAGCAAACGTGCGTCCTGTTTACAGTTCTTAGTCGCTCTTTGATTGTCGCAGTATTACTGCGGTGTCGCGGCTAGGAAGGAGAACAAGTCTCACAAGATAACTCTGAGATATTCTCCAAATTTATTGGTTTACAAACCGGTTTTCGGCTGATACTTCACCATCAAGTAAACAGTACAAGCTCTTTTAAATCTATTCACGGATGATAAAAATAAACTTTAACATACACTTACAAGGAAGTAACTCGTAGAAACGGTGAAATGATTTTATATGTATTGTAAGGACGCAGGTTAATAAAATTGGTTCCATTCTACAAAGACGATCTTGATTCGTCGTTATGTGAATGTTAAGAATAGATGACAAGGATGAGACGATTGAGAATATGTCGCAAGATACAGTTTGAGAATCAAGCTGGTGAACAGAACTAGCGCTACCTAGTGATGCTTCCTTCACTTTTTTCAAAACATTACTCAGACCTTAATACCGAAGAATACGACTGCGAACGATGGAGGTGGGTGCTATAGGCTAAGGCAGTGTTTCTGTCAGCGGCCTAACAAAAACAGTACTCTACCTCTCCGGTTTACAGTGGGATAAATGCTGCAGTGAATTAGTTTTGAGATAATATATCCGCAATAAAATATTTTATCTCTGTTGATTTTTGTTTTCGAAGCCCTACTGTACTAGGACTATGTCTTTCGTCAAGTGAACTGAAACGAAATTTAAACAATGGCTCTTTCAAAATATAATATTGTGAAGACGGCGAACGCCATGGTCATACCCTCTTTCATCACCACTATAAAAAATACAGTTCATTATCTCTGCGAAAAAAGGGTCGACACTTGAACGTAGATCCTCTAAAAACATATCGCGTTGAATCCATTCATTTTGTGAAAGCGATAATATTTCTGGTAGAAGTACTTTTTATAAGAAATATTCACTCCACATAGTGATTACGTATCTCAGTTCTCTCCTGGACGCTACATTTCTTTGTGTATGATTAAACATTCTACTGCACGAACTTACGTGTCCTTAAGCACCAATATTTCTCTAATTATCTGTTAATGATGGATAAGAAATTTTTGTGTCTGTTGAGGACAATAAGTTCGCATGTAACAGGAATTTTCTTGAATCATTGTTAAAAAAAAGTTTCAAGAGAGAGAGAGAGAGAGAGAGAGAGAGAGAGAGAGAGAGAGAGAGAGAGAGAGATAGAGGGAGAAGAAGATGATGAAAAAGAATTGAAGGAATGTAGGGAGGAATGGAATGTTCATAAACTGCTCGTCCCTCCTGGTCGTTCCGTCAGTAAAGAGTTCTGTCCAATTGTTATAAGACGTTTTACGACAGACTTCAGAACAGGTTCACGGAAATGGAGCATAAACGGCTTACTACTGCGCATGACAATAAACGAGCGCATACAGGCTATATTATTCAGTAATTTTCGACTCGAAACGAAATAAAAGTTCCTTCCCACCTAACTTCCTCGCCGGACTTAGTACTTATTTATTTACTTTATTTTTTATTAATTTAGTGTTTATTTTAGTTTGTTATTATTTTATTACCGTACCATAAATTTCTGAAAACTTTATGCTTGTAATGTGGAACAGCTTATTATGTAACATACAAAATGGTAAATAGAACAAAATGTTTCATAAAAATAGGTAACATGTCTTTAAGTACGCAATAAATAAATAATTATCGGTGGCCGAGGGGACTGAGGCGCTCCAGTCACGGTCTGCACGGCCACTACAATCGGGGATTCGAATCTCCCCTCGGGCATGGATATTTGTGCCGTCCTCAATATTAGTTAGTTCATAAGTACTCTGTACGTTTAGGGACTGTTGACTCCGTAGTTATGTCCCATAAGCTGTACAAACATTTGAACATTTTTTTGGAGTAAATAAGTAGTAAGTCCGTCACTTACTACGCTCAGGAAAAATTTCATCTTCTATATGAAAGAGTCTATATAATTTCCACTGACAAGGAAAGTACTTGGGCTCGAACAAACACATATACACCAAAATCGTACGAGAGATGATGTAAATATCTCTTATTGCACTAGTGATACTCCCGCATCTGCAAAACTTTGCAGTCGTCCGTTAGAGGCCTCTGCGTGTGCCATAACGCATAGCACTTTGACATGTCCGTTCGCCAGTAGGGACGCTGCAGTGTGCCTCCGAAGTTGCGTTTTGTGATATTATTTGTGTTGTGAAGCGTCAGATGGGGCGGCGATTGATAATCAATCCTGCTAATGTATTGCGATTAGTTGAGATGAAGTTACGAAGAACCCTTCTTCGTGAAAATGGTATTAGTGTAAATGATGAATCATTTGCACGCTTTCTCGTATCTGTTATGGTACAGGAATATGAGCATAAGTCAGATACTGTTATTACAAACTCATAATAATAGTAATAGGGATGATAATGACGAACAACTCATTGCAAGCGGTAGTGCGGGAAGAGGCGATGGAAGCAGTGGCAGTGAATACCAACAGTCTTTCTGGAAGAATGTTAAAGTTGCAACTATCATCACGGCTTTTGATGACATTTCACTAGAGAATATGTACGATGATTATTACATAAGTTATAGTTAAGTTATCTGCATTACATATGGCGTCTACAATTACATCTAAAGTGCTATCTAGAGCATGGTTGCAGAGCTTTGCAGAAAAACGACACCCACCAGCACAATAAGGTGTACGTAGAGATCCTGTAACCAAACGTTCATACAGATATGTTTGTTCGAGCCCATCTACTTTCCTTGTGAGTACTGTTCCTCTTTGCGAAAATGTCAGTCTAGTGGTGCGGCATAAGGATTATTAAAGCGGAGGAGATTCGAGATGCATGGCGTAGAGTATAGAAAACACATTAATGAAACTCAACTTATTTGACCAGCAAGATCAGAACGGAGATATGTACAAACTGTCAAGCGGAGACTATTCGACAAACTCGCAAATTGGTTTTCACCACATTTACTACCAGATAACCGGTTTCAATTAACATAGGTAATTATCTTGAGTCTATTTTTACATACATAAATCGCGATGTTTATCGTTTTGGGCATCACTTGTCCAGTGTTGTATCCTAAATGTCATTACAGATACGTTTATGCAACAGCGGACATCGTCAATGATACTTTTTTTTCTTTAAATGTGATTGATATGTACGTGCGTGGCGAGCACGAGGCATCAAGCTAATGCAGTCTTCCTTCCTTCTCGGACTGCATTTCCTTTCTCCTTTCCCTCCTTTCCTATCCTCAATCCTTCCCGTCCACACCGGAGGACTGATAACCTCAGCCGTTTAGTCCCTCTAAGCCAACCAAACAACCTAACCAATATATGTGGTCATCAGTCAAATGTAAAGTCCGTACATTAAACTAAATTACTAGGGATTGCAATTACTGCCCACTTAAATTGGTAATACCACGTAGAAAATGTTGTGAGGAAGGCGAACAACAAACTGTATTTTACTGGAAGAACACTTTGAAGATGCGTTAGATCTAGTGAAGAGACTGCCTGCACTATGCTTGTACGTCCTATTTTCGAGTACTGCTGCGCACCTTGGGATTCTTAACAGGTGGAAAACTACAAAGAAGGATAGCTCGTCGTGTATTATCGCCATACAGGGGAGAGAGTGTCGCGGAAATGATACAATAGTTGGGGGAGTGGTGAGGGAATCCATACAGAAACGATGTTACCTGTTGTAGCGGCATGAAGTAACGAAATTACGATCATCAACATTCTTTCAAACAAGAATGAGAAAACATATTATTAACTCACACGTACATAGGGAGGTATGATCGTCACAATAAGGTTAGAGAAATCAGAGCTCTAACGAGGAAATGGCTGCACGATATTCGAAAATGTTGTGATAGATAAATTGTTTCCAATTTATTCTATTGACTCTCTGCCAGCCACTCAAGTATAATTTGCAGGTACTAATGTAAATACAGGAATAGAAATATATAAACATCTCGGCTGTTGTAGGGCTTTGAATTAGAGTCGATGTCGAAGTTGCAAATTCGGCTACCGAAGCACGATTCCCCTCCTGCCAAAATTTCCAACTTACTCCATTTCCACCAAGTTTTATCAGTATTTTTGAAACGGATCGCGCGTGTTTGCGCATCCTCATGGAAACTGTCATTTGTCTCTGAAAGCATATTTACAGTTGGAGATATGGTATCTATTCTTTCGTAAATGGAAATGGCCGATCATTTTCAGGATTGCAGACAGACCTGCGAGCAAATGGAAATAACAGACAAGGGACCCTATAATCTATGTTTTCATAAATTGAAAATTTGTAATGCCAAAGGTCAGTGTAATTTGTTCTTGCGAGTAGTTTAAAAAATTGTGGTTAATGTTGTAACATCAAATGTATAACAGCAAGTTTTATTTGAATAACTTCGTTTATAGCGTAGACGAGGCTTTAGAAACAACTGCACAATACCTTCACTGTCAGCTGTTTATATTTAAGCAAAAAGTTTATTTTCTGAAACACAGGGCTAAACAAAAATTTAAAATAACTCCTTACATTTTCGTTGGCATTTCCATTGTTTGGCCTGATGCACTGCCTTCCGTTCTGCTGCCTAACTGCTCATGGAACCTGCGTTCATGTATAAGATTAAAACGTATCACATGTATTGCTATTTTCAGTTCTAATTCTACCCAAACAAACTGTTCACACTATGATGGGTATTATTTGTGCGCCTACGCAACTACAATAAGTGCGAGCGTTTTTCACTAGTCGCGTTTCGTTTCACTGAATATCAAACATCTCAGTGGTCTGAAATGAGAGCTATCTAAAATTTGATTTTTTCACATAGATCGAAAACAGTTCGTTAAAAAATTGTAAAATGTTAGTTTTTTGACTTCGGAAGTTTTTCTTTGATTTTCACCGACATCATGAAGGGCCACAGTCTTGCACAGAGCACGGCATAGAAGATTGCTTTAGTTTCTTCTGTCCTACACTTTAATAGAAATTATCATCTAACATTAATATCTAAATGGCGTAACAAATGCAAACTTCACAAAATAATTTTGGTACGCAGCGAAATAAAGCAAAGAATGCAGATGTCAAGGCAAGTATAGCCTACAACTCGAATTAACAGCTGGCAGTGCTAGCGGTGTCGCCTTGAAAAACGCGTCTAAATTTCACGGAGTTTCCGCTGTTATCTTTGTAAGTTATTAGCTGAAATCCTGGCGTTACCCGGGTACTTATAAATTTGTACACACGTTTCGCTTGAATCTACAGCGAAATTCGCCCTATAGTATCGTTTACGAATAGCTCAGTGCCTATGACGTCGTATCTACTGATCAATGTGTCGTTCAGTGATAAAATATTGTAGCTACTTTCAGTCGTATATTTGGATATTGTCAATGGATTATGTCAAACATAATGCAGTACCTATTTACGGACGTGTATGACGTAACATCTCCTGAACAATGTGTCCTACAAAAACATTATTTACCAGGATCGTAGAATGGAATATTAGTAAACTGCCTGCGTACTATGTTGTAAATGAAGTTGGTAAGGACGTAGTAAATTACAACCTCATACTTAATAGGGCGAATTTTCATGCATTTCATATTCTTTGAAGTCATAGCACCAGAACTATGTGTCATAATACAATTTATTTCGAAGCTACAACCAGTGGTGCATATGTAAAATGTTTGCAAAATACGTCGGGAATACGTTTAGTGGGAAAGACGTAATAAATGAAAACGTAATGAGAGAAGAGGCGATTTTTCATGACCCCTAATTGTTTATGACTACATATCTCATCAACTGTCGTACTATGATAAAATATCGAACGTACTTTAAATGGTATCATTCTCGCGAATACAATTAATGGTGTATGAGTAATAAATTGTAACATCATGCCAAATGCCGTAATTTTATGCATCTACATCTACAACTACATGGAATACTCTGCAAATCACATTTAAGTGCCTGACAGAGGATTCATCGAACTACCTTTATACAATTTATCTCCTGTTCCATTCTCGAATAGCGCGCGGGAAGAAAGAACACCTAAATTTCTCAGTTCGAGCTCTGATTTCTCATATTTTATTCTGATGATCAAAATGTTAAAATGTTTGTAAATCTGTCGGACCAAACTGCGTGATCATCAGTCCGTAGCTTACAAACTACTTAAACCTAGGTAAATTAAACTAAGGACAAACACACCCATCCATGCCCCAGAGAGGACTCGAACCTCCAGGGCGAGCAACCGCCCGCTCCGCAGCGAGACGCTTTAAGACCGTTCGGCTACTCCACCGCGGTTATTGATGATCTTTTCTACCTATGTAAGCGGGAGTCGACAATATATCTTCGCATTCTTAGGAGAATATTGGCGATTGGAGTTTCGTAAGTAGCCCACGCTGCAGCGATAAACGCCGTTGTTGTAATGATTACCATCCCCGATCCTGTATCATATCCGTAACTCTGTCTCCCCTGTATCGTGACAACATAAAACGAGCTGCAGTTCTTAAGACTCTTCCGCTGAAAAAGTAGTAAGCGATAAGCTTTTTTACTTCCATCATTCTGCTGGGGTTGTCAGCGAGAAAAAGATTCCTAAAGGTTTTAAATTACGTTTAAAAATTGCTGCAAGTCGCTAAGTGCTCTCCTACTCAAATAGTGAACTGATAAAGTCACACTATCACGTACCGTAAGAGGGCGGAAGGTTTCATTGTTAATAACGTCATATCTCCTGAACTGTCGGCTCTATCGCAAAATCCTTCCTTAGCTGACGTCTTCTACCAATAAGCTGCATTACTACCAGATTTCATTTTTCGAAATTTCGTGTTTAGCCAGTGTGTGAGTGTCCTTTGGCTTCTATATAGATAGATATTTGGTACCATTCTTCTGTTTCTTCTTACTGACCACTAGGTGAGCAAGCATCGCTTCAATTGTCACTTGTTCCCCTAAAGAGATTTGCGTCTGTTTGAATAGACTGTGACGTAAGCGTCAGTACTACGGGAAGTACAGACGGAGTCCGGACTAAACAAGCTCGCTCTTGACTTCCGACATATGTCGGGGCTAAGAGAGGGAGTCTGTGAGTTGAACCAGACGCGCACCGCAGACGCCAGCAGCAACAAGTAGAGCCGCCTGTAGGGTTGCCTACGCGGCGGGAGGCGGCGGGAAGGAATCCGACTTGACAGTGACGTCCGTTGATAAACACCCCGTGGGGCGGCCACCGAAAGAGAGCGACGTAACAAATGATAGCGGCGCTGGCACCTCATACATCGCCCCCTGAATGCCCGCCACAGATAGCGCAAGAAGTGCCGCGCTACCACACGCCCGCTTCCCCTCGGACCGAGGATCCTGCATATGCTCACAGCTGTCTGCTCCGTATTGATCGAGAGTGCCTCTCAAACCAGGTACTTCACCATTCCAGGCAAGCAGTATCTGCCCGTCTCATTCCGTGTACAAAGCGCGAGGCGGCCGACAGTGCAGCTGTATGGTTATCTATCTCAATTTTAAATAATGGGCTCCGCAACATTTGTTAATTGCAAACATTTTTGTTTATTTATGCACTACCTGTGTTCCGAGACCTATACTTATCATCAGGTGCATCTGAAAATTACAATCAAATAAAATGGTGACGTCTCTCATGTATAAAATGGCTACCCTACACCTTTACTGAAATTATTCAGTGCAAAGGGAGTATAAGTACTGAGTGTGTCCGTAAAACTGTTGCGTTTAGGAACAGATTAAAATAGTGAGTCTATGCTACATGCAACAAGCATGGAAGCACTGTAGGCAACTTGGACGCCACAAGGCAGGGTCTGCATGAGAAAAAAAAAAATGCCCCATCATTAAGAAGGGAAACATCGAAAAGATAGAACATTGGCACTGTCAAGTACAGAAGAGTGTTTGCAACTTCCGCACGCTGCTGCAGTGGCCGTTGGAGAGCTGATGCGGTGGTCGGGTGGTTCGTCACTTGCATTTCTACACGGGGGCTCACATTTTGGTTTGGTACAGTTAGGCGTGCGGAATATGCAAACACTCTTCTGTTCTTAACAGCGCCAACGTTCTGTCTTTTTAGCATTATCGCATATTTGAAAAACTGTGTTTTCATAGTAAAAATATGTTACAGTAAGTCTCTTGCTTATCTACTATATGTTTCCCTATGTTAATTGTTTGTAGACGGAGTATAAATGACTTATTTCGTCCGTCATTCGCAGATGTCTCATTAGGACATATGATGTAATTATCTTAAAGTTTGTAGTGTAACATAATTCGCTAGATTTCTGAATCTCGACTCAAGATAGTCAAATAGTTTATTTTTGGGGTATTAAGCAACCTGATACCAAATATTGCCCAGGGAACTCTGTCTGTGTGGTTTACGTACGGATGCACAGTAGCTGAGTTTGCAGAGAAATAATAGATTAGCTCTGGTGCAAAGAAGAATGAGAAGGATCTAGATAAATATTCTGGCTTTCGATGTTCTGTGCTTTGAACATTGTTCTTTTTTTATTAAGTTGTTTCACTTCTTAAGAGGTTTCAAGGCCCGACAGATTTATACTAATCAATGTGTTAGTTCGTAAGGAAATGCCTGGAAGTGGAAAATTCGCCTCTATGAAGTTCATTCAGTATCAATTGCTGAATTAAGTCTACATATTCACTGAACTGCAACTTAGTCTTGAAGTCCGAGCTTAAATTTTGAGAGTTTACCCTTAACGGGAACGGTCTAGCCGGTTCCAAACAAGAAGGGAAAAAATATAATTTTATCTCAAAACATAAGAATTTTATTTATAATTTAATGAAGTGTGGTCTCAATGGAAATGCACGTTGTACGAAGTTGCAAGTAGAAATGACTAGACGCAGTGGTTTCTCAAAAACAAGAAAATTCCCTTGATTTTTAACTTGAGTCGTACTGCAGAATAATCTCACGTCTTTCAGAAAATATTAAATTGGATTATACTGATAATAGACCGATAAATTTGAAAAGTAATGCACTTTATAATGTCCAATATGCTGACTGAAATGCATCGGTCACTTGCGTATATATCAGACTTCACTATTAAACAGGTTACTACGAATAACCCGTAGTGTTTTAGCAAGGAGGTTTGGGAGAAATTATACGGAAAATTATTACTGCTGAATATCAAAATTATAACAGCTGCCGGTGTAACATGATTCAATGACAGGTGGCAAAGATTCCATTATCCATTATTCATTATTTGAGTTATCCATTTTCGACGCCCTAAACACCCTTGTGGCCGTTAAATATTTGATTTAATGTGAACCAGTGTGTCGTCGTTGAGACTGGAAGTAGGAAGTGACTCTTTTTTATGCTAATTGATCTCGTAAGTGAGACGGCAAAACGCGCATGTGTTATGTCAGAGATGAGAGGTCTCATTACAGTGGGAAATAAACTATGCGCTCCTTGGAATTCATATGGCGCTGATGCGAACTCATAAAAACCAATTTTCATAGAAAGGGAGAAAATTGTTTTCCTTCAAGAGATTAAAGTTACGTTCCTGAGTTGATCATACGTTAATAATGACACTATGAAAGCAAAAATTCTGTGAATGAAACTACGTCTGCATGGACTCATGTTAGAACGACTCATGACTCTAGCCGTTAGGGGGTGCGAATTTTAAGTCTAAAAAATAAAAGACATATATTTAGCTAAACTTCAGGTACGTGATGAAATTATTTTTTTATTGGGGTTATTCAAATTTCCCTCTTTATAGCTCCTGTGATAGTAGATACGCAGTGGCAACAAATATGACAGATGAATAGTCCCAGTGTCGTCTGTACCTTTTGTTGGCAATTTCCCTTAATTGTCTAGTTCTTAGTATGTTCAGAATGTTCAAATGTTTGTTAAGCTTATGGGACTTAACTACGGGGTCATCAGTCCCTAAACTTACAAACTACTTATTTACTACCTTATACTAAGGACGACACAAATATCCATGCCGGAGGGGATTTTCGAACCCCCGACCGTAGTGGCCGTGCAGAGCGTGACTGGAGCGCCACAGTCCCCTCGGCCACCGCGGCCGGCTCTTAGTATGAGTACAACATTTTATCAACCTAGTCAGCTTACACAACAGCAAATTTGGGGATACCCTTCTGTTGTAGTAAATCATTTGCAACTGGAATACACATGATAATGGAATATTACTATCATATTTCATCTCCTTTGCGGAAGAACTTAGCTGTACATAATAAACATACCACAGGGTAGAAATTACACAAACAATTTTTATTTGCAAGCCAGAGGAATTATTTGCTGTGATTGACACGAAAAGGAGAAACAATTTCAGTGCCTAGAATTGATTACACACACTATTGATTTACAGTAAAAATTTTTACTTGTGAAACATTAGAATTGATAACATTCTTCAGTAAAAGGAAAGTACTTCTCAGTTTTCTATTCGCAACTCATTATCATCGTGGAAATACTCGATTGTTTGATGAAAAATGTGCATAAATGTTAGTTGCTACCTTCTACAAAAAAATGTCGGAATATGAGACTAGGGAATACTGACAATGTGAAATTGATTATTAGTGATTTTATTCATAGTTAACCCGAGATAGAGAAATATGGACCTATGGATCTACAGTCATCATACGGTTTTTTTAATACTACAGCAATGGGCGGAATGCTACACTGATCGGCGTGCGAAGAGATGCATTAATTTCTTTTTAACTTGTGTGTTGGCGTAGGCTTCAACCTATGAAAAAGAACCATGCGGTTGACGATGGTTCTGTACGAATAACGTAGGCTATTTCAAAATGGACTCAAACGTACGAAAAGCAGGAAAAAATAATAAAACGAAAAAAAAAAGGAAAAAACAAATCTCTGAATGGAAATCACAGATAAATGATCATAGTATAATCAAGCTGCTGATTGCATCACTCAGCTTGTTGGAAATAGGTCACTTGTTTTAGTTTTTACCCCAAAGGTAAGTGCCAATAAATGTTAGTTGCCATTCTTCACAAAAGACATATTGCAGTATGAGCCTGGAGAATGTTGACTATATAAAATCTATTTGTACAGATTTTTTGTAGTTACCCTGTCCACTTGAGATCAATCATTTACTACTGGAAGCAATAATAAAAGTATTTTTTTCACAGAAATGTGGATCTACAGTCACCAGGCGTTTTTGTTAATACCAAAGAAATAAGTGGACTGTTATACTGCGTGGTGTATGACGATATTTCATTTATATTTTGCTGTGTTTCTACCCACGAGAAAGAAGTAATGTGGATGATGTTATTGTAGGATTACTTAGTTGATTTGAAATTGGACTACAATGTACAAAATGGATAATGAAAAACTAAAAATACTCTCAGGAACTTTAGAATATCGGTCGTGTAATACTTTTGTTGCCTAAATCACTCCGCTGTATTAGTTCTTTTCTTCGTTGATAAGTGTCAATAAATGTTAGTTGCCATATTTTACAAAAATATATTGCAATGTCGTAGTGAGATCAACCATTTACTACTGGAAGCAATTATCAAAGTTATTTTCACATAAATGTCGATTTACAGTCACCATGAGTTTTTGCTACTGTTATACGGCGTGCCGTATGACGATATGCTCGAGTCTCTCTTTAATTTGTATTTTGATGTATGTGTCAACCCAGGAGAAAGATGTTATTGTAGGACTTACTTGGTTGATCTGAAGCTGGACTACGTTGTATGAAAATGGTAATCAAAAATAAAAACAATTCTGTGCAACTTCAGAATACTGGTAGTGCGATAATTTTGTTGCCTAAATTACTCAAGTTCTTGGAAGTAAGTCACTTGTATGAGTTTTTACTCCACTAAACAGTGCTAAGAAATGTTAGTTGCCATATTTTACATGTATTGCATTATGAGCCTGGAGGATGCTAACTATAAAAAGTTGACTTGTAGATATTTCCTCGTAGCTTCCCAGTCCCAGTGAGATCAACCATTTACTACTGGAAGTAATAACAGTAAAAAAAATTCACAGAAATGTGGATCTACAGTAACCATGCGATTTTGTTACTACCAAAGAAATGGGCGGATTGTTATATTGTGCGGTGTGTGACAAAATGCACGTATCTCTTTCAATTGTATATCTCTGTATGCTTTAACACACGAAGAGAGAAGTTGGACTCAAACGTACTAAAACGCTAATAAAAAAGAAATAATAATAATAATAAAAAAATAAAATAATCTTCCGTGAAATTTCAGAATATTGGTCGTGTAATAATGTAGTTGCCTAAATAACTCAGTTTGCTGGAAATTAGTGATTTGGATGTGTGTAAGTCGTTCAGAGGTGTGAGGTGAAGCAGGCGTGTCGGCGCCGCCTTGTGGCGGGGCGGCAGCGGCAGCCTCGTGGCGGTGGGAGGCGCTACAGGTGTTGGCGCGCTACTTACTGGAGTAGCCGGCGAGCAGCGACGCTAGGCCGGCCGCGTAGACGGCCGCGGGCGTGGGGCTGAGCCGCTGGTGGCTGTGGTGGCCGACACCGACGGCGACGTTGGCGCTGTGGTGGTGGCCGTGCTTGGCGGCGGAGGCGCGGGGGCCGGCGCCCGCGGTCCCGGTCAGGCTGCACGAGCTAGTGCGCGGCCCGCCGCCCACCAGCACGCCCGGCGCCGTCTCGTCCTCCGAGGTGCTGTACTGGCGCTCGCGCCATTCGTAGCTGCGCTGTCTGCGGAGGCGGCTGCTCTGCCCGGCTGCTGCGGCGGCGGCTGCTGCTGCTGCGACTGCGGCGGCGACGTGGCTGCTACTGCCGCCGCCGGCCGAGCCCGAGCCGTGCTGCAGCGACGAGCTTCGCGCCGCCGCCGCTTGGCGCCGCCCCAGGGTCGTCGTTTCCATGGCGACGCGGCGCGGCAGGGTGGCGCGCGGGACGTCGGCCGGGTGCGCGCGCCGGGCGCTCAGCGTGTGGCTGGCTGCGGCTGCGACTGCCTCGCTGCGGCTGCGGCTGCTGACGCAGGCGGCCGGCGGCTGGCGGCTCCTAGCGGCTGCCCGGGGCCAGCGGCCGGCTCAGGACGGCGCCGAGCTGCGGGGGCGGCATGCTCCTGCCGCAGTAGCCGAGGTCGCGCTGCCGCCGACGCTGCTACCTGTTGATGAAAGACGGGCCACATGTAGCGCAGCAGTCACACTCTCTAGGTCGCAAGCGGGCTACACTGACTACGAGCAGTTGTCCGTTGGGGGAGCTCGCAGATGTTGCATTTTTTTTTTTTAATCTATCGGACCAAACTGCGTGGTCATCAGTCCATAGATTACAAACCACTTAAACCTAGGTAAACTAACCTACGAACAAACACACACACCCATGCCGCAGGGAGGACTCGAACCTTCACAGCGAGCAATCGCGCGCTCCGCAGCGAGGTGCTTTAGACCGCTCGGCTACTCCACCACGGCGCAGATGTATTAGAAACCTTCAATGGTACTAGCCATTTATAATACCTACAGAGTGTTACAAAAAAGTACGGCCAAACTTTCATGAAACATTCCTCACACACAAAGAAAGAAAATATGTGGACATGTGTCCGAAAACGGTTAATTTCCATGTTAGAGCTCATTTTGTTACTTCTCTTCAAATCACATTAATCATTTCATGGAAATATGCTCCTGCCGCAGTAGCCGAGGTCGCGCTGCCGCTGCCGCTGCTACCTGTTCAAAGACGGGCCACATGTAGCGCCGCACTCACACTCTCCAGGCTGCAAGTAGGCTAAACTGACTACGAGCAGTTCTCCGTTGGGGGGCTCGCAGATCACACACACACCCATGTCCCAGGGAGGACTAGAACCTTCACGGCGAGCAATCGCGCGCTCCGCAGCGAAGTGATTTAGACAGCTTTTTTTTTCATATGGGTAGATCAGTTCATTACGGTCGTTATTCCTTTTTGTTCGTTGTCGTTCGGTGAGTTCTTGGCTCAGCTTTTTTGTTACAGAGAGGCGTTCAGCCCCCTGACCGGGAGCGCTTAGCTACGGCGCCCGGCTTCCGCTCGGCTACTCCACCGCGGCTAAGGCCTTCCCCGGGTAGACATTAGTAACTGTAAAATTTTTTAGCTCTCTATGTCTTGTGGCTCAGACGTCATAAACGTACACTGAACAGACATTCACATTTATAGATATAGATATACGTAGTTTTGACACAAAATAGTACTTCTAGTGTGATGTTTATATGGAGGACAAGGCAAAATAATATTGGCCCGAGAAATGTTTCGTGCACCGGTAGGTGCTTTAGACCGCTCGGCTACTCCACCGCGGCGCAGATGTTGTATGAGATGCCTTCAATGGTACCAGCCATTTATAAGACCTACAGGATGTTACAAAAAGTTACGGCCAAACTTTCAGGAAACATTCCTCACACACAAGGAAAGAAAATATGTTATGTGGACATGTGTTCGGAAACGCTTAATTTCCATGTTAGACCTCATTTTATTACTTCTCTTCAAATCACATTAATCGTGGAATGGAAATATGCTCCTGCCGCAGTAGCCGATTTCGCGCGCTGCCGCTGCTACCTGGTGATGAAAGACGGGCCACATGTAGCGCCACACTCACACTCTCTAGGCTGCAAGTGGGCTAAACTGGCTACCAGCAGTTCTCCGTTGGGGGCGCTCGCAGATGCCTTCAGTGGTACCATCCGTTTATAAGACCTATAACCACATCCTCAAGAGTACAGATTACCATAAATCATTAAAGACAGAGATGTTGGGAAGAAGCGACACCTAAACTTTGAAAGGCGTTGAGAAAAGCCCGCCAACTTTATTTGAACCTCAAAAGGCTACAATTTTGAACATGGCCTTATATGCAGCAACTCGATGTAAAATACTTTTGACAATTTCAGCCCCGCAAGTTGCTTTAATGTAATTATAAAAATTTATCTAGATTTCGACAACATTACGGAACTAGTCATTAGAATGTAAAATTACCACATGAGACTATTACAGAAGTAAGGAGGAGGAGGAAGGAATATTATTGTTTAATGCCCCGTCAACAGTGTCATCATTTGGGTAATGATGGGGAAAGGAAATCGGTCGTGCCCTTTGATAGAACTACCCCGGCTTTTGCCTTAGCCGGCCGCGGTGGCCGAGGGGACTGAGGCGCTTCGGCCAGGGTCTACACGGCCACTATGGCCGGAGGTTCGAATCCCCTCGGGCATGGATATTTGTGCCGTCCTTAGGATAAGCTAGTTGATTAGTAGTTTGTAAGTTTAGGGACTGATGATCCCGCCGTTAAGTCCCATAAGATATACAAACATTTTTGCCTTAAGTGATTTAGGGAAATCAAGGAGAACCTAATTCTTAATGGCCAGAGTTGGATTTGAATCCTCCCGAATGCGAGTCCATTGTGTTACCACTGCGCCACCTCGCTCACTTCACAAGTAAAGAATGCTCAAGGAAGTCGAAGAAATGGTGGGACAAGCAATAACCGAGTGACGCCAACTACTCAAATGGCGAATGGACACCTGGCAAAGGGAATTTAGTAATAGTGAAAAAGGACGTCGATTATACGAATTCTTTCCGGACATAAGGGAACGTCTGAGGATGGGTCATATTAATCCCCGCCGGGGTATGATCCATTTTCTGACAGGACATGGCCCGTACCCAACACACCTAACACGAATGGGACTCAGCAACAATCCAAACTGTACATGTGGAGAGACTGGTTCCCCAGAACACACGGTACTACATTGTCACCTATACAGAACACACACACACTGTATGTTAAACAACACATAAGACTTAAACGTATTGATGAGAGATAGAATGGCTGGGACACACCAAACAGACTGACGAATAAGGTCTCATAACTAAAGCGGGAAGAATACGCAAACACGGACAGACATAACATCGTACCCAACACACCTAACACGAATGGAACATTTATGGACACTAAGTGTTTTGGCCAATCTAAACATTAAATGTGTATGATAAATGTATTCAGAAGAAACGTACCTATATATAAATAAAAATCTCTCTAGGGAGCAAGAAGGCTAAACTGACTGCAAACAGTTCACCGTTGAGGGCGCTCGCAGATGCTGTATGAGAAACCTTCAATGGTACCAGCCGTTTATAAGACCTACAACCACATCCTCAAGCGTACAGATTATCGTAAATTATTGAAGGCAGAGCTGTTGGGAAGAAGCGACACCTAAAATATCAAAGGCGTCCAGAAAAGCCCGCCAACTTTATTTGAACTTTTACAGGTTACAATTTTGTACGTGGCCTTATATGCAGCATCCCGATGTAAAACAATTTTGACAATTGCATCCCCCCCCCCCCAAGTTGCTTTGAAATAATTATAAAAACTAGTATTGTCTGTGGTCGACCAATTGTGTTTACATTGGTCACTGTGGGTAAAATTTTACGTATCATGTCGGCGGCTCGCGTGGTTATGTTGGCAACATCAACAACACGATAGAAAATCTTTGCCCGTTTCTTCTAACGACATAGAATGACTCAATTAGTGTATCGTACAGACCACGAAGTGAACAAATAATGCTGTTCCTGCTTTATGGTTGACAGTTTCTTGTATGTACCCTCGTCCGCTCAGTAAAAATAATTGCCCTCGTAAAGCGAAGATTCAATGAGAAAACATCAGCGCTGTCAAGCGATTGGCTAAAATGAAGACTCACAGGATTCTCACTATTCAGCATCTATTACCAACATTATCATAGGAGGCCGCTGGGATATTTGGTAAAATTTAACCGGTACTGGGAGGTATGAAACGGTATCTTTTACGTGTTAAGGAAAATGCCTGAAACAATAACAATAAATAGAAACGGAAGCATATACTTTTCATGCCATTTTCGAATTATATAACTTTTATTAGCCTAATATTTGAAATGGAACTACAATTTCGGTTTTCGTGTATTTATACAACGCCGAGAAATAATGTTATTTCGATACAGCGATATCAAGATTTCCAGAGCTGACAACATGTCGACTACGTAGTTCCACCCGCTACATGCCTCTCCCGGCGCATCATCATCTTTTATATCGGCATTCTCAACTTTGTGGTTCCACCCGAGCACCTTAGATGCCTCTCCCGGCGCGTCATCCTTTATATCGGCATTCATACGAAAACATCTATTTTCTTTAACCACTCTTAATCACTGCGAAAATGAAGCATTTGAACGGCACAAGAAAGTGAGTTGGGAGCACTTCATGTTTCGATATTCACTTATTTTAATACGTTATTTTAGTATTGCAGATGCAGAATAGCCAATCAGTGAGCTGATTGTTGGAGAATATAGAACTTGATCCAAGCTGTAGATATGAAAATTTCTACTTCCTTTTGCCACTTTTAATGGCTAAATGCACACATAATATTTATATTCGTGAAATCTACGACAAACAATCTTTCGAATTATGTAACTTTAATTGGCCTTCTTGTACGAATAAATCTGTAATCTGTTAGCGTATTTATATAGTGATTTATCTAGATTTCGACAACACTACGGAACTCATTATCAGAATGTAAAAGTACCACATGAGACTTTTACAGAAGTAAGGAGGAGGAAGGAAAATGGATGTTTAATGCCCCATCAACAGTGTTGACATTAGAGACGGAGCTTACGATCGGATTGTTTGGGTAATGATGGGGTAAGAAAATCGACCAAGCCCCTTAAAAAGAACCATCCCGGCATTTGCCTGGAGTGTTTTAGGGAAATCACGGAAAACCTAAATCTGAATGGCCGGAGTTGGATTTGAACCACCTTCCTTCCCAATGCTATTCCAGTGTGTTGCCACTGCACCACCTCGTTCAATTCACAAGTAAGGAATGCTCATGTTGAATAAAAGATTTTTAAAATATATGCTTTTTACTTGCTAGCAGTCTGAACAAGTAAAAATTTTCAACATAGTGGCAACCAGTTAAGGGACTGCCGATGTGCCAGCAGATCAAGGCGCCATCAGACATTATTTTATTGCTTATTGATATTTTCATGCAGTTGAGTTCCACGGGGAGGCCAAGTCAGTGAATCCTGTCCGTTTCTAAAGTGCTTCTGCGTGGCACCACGGAGAGAGAGAGAGAGGTGCTGAGTCCATGTGAGACAGAGAATGAGTCTTCGAGAAAAGCGCCCATCTATTACAAGGCTTAATTCATAAGAGTCAGGGGTCTCAGTTGCGTTGTTACCTGCGACCAAACCCTCGGGCCCGTGAGCATGGCGCCGGTGTGGTGCGCACAATTGGGCGTCGAAATTTGCGTCGTGATCGCACTGGGAACGGCAGAGCCACACCGAGACATACCTTTCGGTTCAGATCAGAGACCTACTCGCGGAGGAATACGTACCGCGCCAAAGGCTACGTGGGGCATGTTGCGCGGAAACGGTCGTCATTAGACTGCGCTGAGCGGGAGGATAGTTTATCGAAGCTATTTTGGTACCGTTTCCGCACGTTGGAGGAAAATTGGCGCCCAGAGCGCGAATGACTCTTTTTTTTTTTTTTTTTTGTGAGATGGTAGCCTGGCGTTTTGCGAGCAGAGGGCGCAGCAGCTCTCCAGAAGCGACTTCACCTCAGGCAGCCGACACGTACGGTAGGCTTGATTTAGGCGTTTCCTTGTATGGGCTTTGTCTTCGACTTAGGCAGCTAACGAGTACGGAAGGGCTCGACTTAGGTGTTCTCTTATGTGAATTTTTACTTGGTCTTAAGACGCCGACAAGTGTAGTTGGCTTGACTTGGTGCTTACTTGTGTGTGTTTTGACAATTAAGTTATTTTTACACCTATTGCGCTTTGTAGATTTGGATTTACAGATTCACTTATCAGACACCATCTGAAACCCGTGTCAGTCGACATGAGTGTCATATAGGTGTGAAAAGGCTCATCCAATTCGAATCAGCAGCACCGACGCGCTGATAACGTAATTCGTAGCTCTGGTGTCAAGTACACATAGTCTGAGTTGGCGATAGCTTAACAGGGAAAAAACCAGTTTGCAAACAGTTATATTGTGTTTCATTCAAAATGTAAAAAATATTCTGTCAAGAACCGACGGAACAGTGACTGAATATGAGAACAAGTCGCCTGTACGTGATCGCGAGTAGATGTGGTGAGCAATTGTCTCCGACTAGGTGCTTTAAGAGCGGGTTCAATAAATGCTCAACCATAATCATGAATGCTTTAATTTACTTTCTTTGAGACAAGGTAAGCAAGTTATGAGCTTTGCAGAACTTCCCAGACAGACATTGTTAAGTCATTGTTTTTCTTCTAACTGATGGGATTGCCTTCCTTTTTTTTTTTTTTTTTTTTTTTTTCTTTTTTTTTTTTTTTTGGTTAAAAATCTGTTAGTCACTTTAAATCGAATAACTGCCTCGTTTAGTTCTAATCTCTCAGAATCTTACAGCTATGTTAACAGGTCATGGGAAACTGAAAGGCTATTATAATCGGTTCAAAATAATTGAAGATGGAACGTGCATATGTAATAGAGCAGTCCAAACTATTGACCACGTGATTTTTGACCGCTGCAATTAATTGAAAGAGAGGGACCATTTCCGGAAAAAATTGTTGCCGAAGGAGGAGGATGGCCCGTCAGTAAATATGATTTGGTACGTAAATTCACTACAGACTTTTACAATTTTTGTAATTCCATAAGATTTACTAATGTATAAAATCGTTTGTTTCTTTGTAAACCCTGTTAACTTATGTTCTGTACTTGTGGTTGCAAAAATACCAAGATGTAACCGCCTGAATCTAACCATCAAACATGAATTATTACTATGTAATTGGGCATGTCAAATAATAAATAAATAAATAAATAGATGCTTACAAATATGAAAAGAAATTTAACTCAACCAGTGTAGCGTACATTATATCTGTTCCCTCCAAAATTACTTATGATTTATCACAGCTTTATTTTCTTTTTTTTTTTTTTAATGCTCGCCCTGGTGGTCTCTCAGTGCACACGAGTGAGCATAGAAGATGCATCAGGCTTGCTGATTTAACTTGATTTTGAGCAGTGTCACCGCTTTGCTGTTATACAAGGAATTAAATATTCATTACAGATTGCCGTTAATGACATGATTAAAGCAGTTTTATTGTATTATTGAAATCAATGTTACAGATAGGTAAACGCCACACATGCTGCTAACGTATATAGTAATCAACCAACTGCGATTTCTTTATTGTTTAATAAAAAGATGTCACGAAAGCAGCAACATTAAAACCACCCATTTCTAACATATCAATACAGTTTCACGTATAGTTTCGTTTGCAATAACTTCATAAAAAAAGAATTATACAGTGTAGATATTCGTAAGCTGTACGTACATATACCCCAAATTTCAGCGCTTAGAAAAAGTACAATCGAATCATTTCATCAATACCGTATGTAGGGATATAGCTCTATCAAAGTTTTTGTGGAAGCAATTTGTTCTCATAACTTTACAGAGCCATACTGGTAAATCATCTCAAACATAATGACACATTTTACAGTAGAGCAATCAGTCCACTACCTAATGATTTGATTTATAGATGTCACCCCAAATTGCGAACAAATAAGCAATAGATATTTTATTAACATCCTCAAACGACTGTTACTAACATCATTCAGTTCTAAACTACATCTACAAAGATACTCTGCAAATCACATTTAAGTGCGTGGTAGAAGGTTCATTAAGCAGCCGGCCGCAGTGGCTGAGCGGTCTGAGGCGTGCCAGTCACGGTCCGCACGGCCGCTGTGTTCGGGGGTTCGAATCCCCCCTCGGACATGGATGTTTGTGCCGTCTTTAGTATAGGCTAGTTAATAAGTAGTTTGTGGGTTTAGGGACTGATGATCCCGAAGTTAAGTCACATAAGCTCTACAAACATTTGAACATTTGGTTCACTAACCACTTTCATAACCTTTCTCTACCGTCCCATTCTCCAACAGCACTCGGGAAGAAAGAACACCTAAATCGTTCCGTTTTCGATCTGATTTCTCTTATTTTATTGGGTTGGTCATGTCTCCCTACGTAGGTGGGTGCTAGCAGAATATTTTCACATTCCGAAGTAAATGTCGATGACTGAAATTTCACAAATAGATCTCGGAACAATGAATAACGTCTTTCTTTTAATGATTTCCACTTCATGTCGTGCAACATTTCCGTTACGCTTTCCCCCCTGTAACGTGATAAAACAAAACGAGCTGCCCTTCTCTGAACCTTCTCAATGTCTTCCGTCAGTCCCACCTGGTTAGGGTCCCACACTGGGCAACAGTACTCCAGGAGAAGTCTGATGTAGGCAGTCTCTTTGGTGGAGCTGTCGTATCTTCGAAGCGTTCTGCCAATGAAACGTAATCTTTGGTTCGCCTTCACCATAATATTTTTGTGTTCTCTCCCGTCTAAGTTGTTCGTAATTGTATCTCCTAGGTATTTGGTAGAATTTACGACCTTAACGTTTGATTGATTTATCGTGGATTTGTAGTTTAGCGGATTTCTTTTAATGGTCATGTGTACTACTTCACACTTTCCATTATTTAGTGTTAATTGCCAATTTTCGCACCATGTAGAAATTTTACCTAAATCACTTTGCAGTTGCTTTTGATTCTCTGTTGACTTCACCATCCGATAAACGACAGCATCATCCTAGGACAGTCTAATGGAGCTATTCAAATAGTCGTTTGTAAACAGAAGGAAGAGTAGGGGACCTATAACGCTTTCCTGGGGAACGCCAGAAATCACTTCTGTTTTAGTTGATGACTTACCTTCAATTACTACGAACTGTGTCGTTTCTAATAGGAAATCGTGAATCCAATCGCACAATTGGGGCGATATTCCATAAGCACGCAATTTCATTAGAACCCGCTCCTAGGCACAGTGTCAAAAGCCTCCAGAAATGCAGAAATATAGAATCGATTTGAGAACCAAAAAATGTTCAAATGTTTGTAAAGCTTATGGGACTTAACTACGGGGTCATCAGTCCCTAAACTTACAAACTACTTATGAACTACTTACGAACTAGGGCGGCACAAATATCCATGCCCGAGGGGGGATTCGAATCCCCGACCGTAGTGGCCGTGCTGACCGTGACTGGAGCGCATTTGAGATCCCTTGTCAATGGCACTTACCACTTGATGTGAATAAAGGGCAAGCTGTATTTGTGAATCCGTGTTGACTAGGGCTTATTGTTTAATAGGTCGTTCTCTATAGGTAGTTCATTAAGTCCGAACAAGGTATATGTTCTAAAATCCTACTGGAAATCGACTTCAATGAGATTGGCTGTAATTTTGAGATTCACTCCTGTTGCCTTTCTTGAATATTGGAGTGACTTGGGCAACTTTCCAGCCTTTGGGTACGGATCTTCCGCTGATTCATCGGTTGTATATGATTGCTAAATATAGGGCTACTGCATAGCATACTCTGAGAGGAATCTAGTTGGTATACAATCTGGCCTGGAAAATTTGTCTTTCTTTAGTGACTTAAGTTGTTTTACTACTCCAGGAACATATACTTCTAAGTTTTACATGCTGGCAGCAGTTCTTGGTTTGAATTCTGGAGTGTTCACTTCGTCTTTCTTGGTGAACGAATTTCGGAAAGCTGTATTTATCAATTCTGCTTTAGCAGTATTGTCATCGGTAGTATTGCCATTGCTATCGCGTAGTGAAGGTATTGTTTGTGTTTTGCCGGTAGTGTACTTCACATATGACCAGGATTTAATTGGATTTTCTGCAAGATTACGAGACAGGATTCCGTTGTGGAAACTATTATAAGATTCTCGCATATAAGTCCGCGCTAGTTTGCGAGTTTCTGTAAAAGGTTGCCAGTATTGGTGATTTTGTGTCATTTTAAATTTTGAATGTATTTTTCTTTGCTTTTACAACAGTGATCTGCCTGTTTTGTGTACCACAAGGCATCAGCCCCTCTTTTATTATTTTATTTGGTATAAATCTCTCGATTGCAACTGATATTATGTCTTTGTAAGTAAGCCACAACTGATCTACACTCGCATTTTTAGTTTTGAAAGACTGGAGACTATCACTCAGGAAAGCGTGAAAAGAATTTTTATCTGCTCTATTGAATAGATATATTTTTCGTTCATTTTTGGTTGATTTGGGGATTTCGATATTCAGTCTCGCTACTACAGCTCTATGTTCGCTAATCCCTGTATCTGTTTCAATGCCCTTTACTATTTTAGGATTATTTATTGCTAGGAGATGAAGGGTATTTTCGCAACCATTTACTATTCTAGTGGATTCATGAACTAACTGTTCAAACTGGAAATGTGCAACATCAAACGATGACCTCTTGTACCGAAGTATTCCGACATCTGGCCACTGTGAACTCTCAATGTCCCTTATAACTTAACCTGGACGATATGATTACACGCAGTCCGACAATGCGGCATTCTTCAGATGCATTCTGATGGAGAGTAGGCAATATGAAGCGTATGTCTGGCTCTTCAGGTGCTTCGTATTGTATGTAAACGTCTTTTTTCAATGATATGTATGTACAACGAAAAGGGGCTACATTGTATCTCTCTTTCCGGGAACATTACTTTTTAATGGGGCAGAGTATATTGCAAATAACATCGTTACTATTATAAATTTTTGAGGAACTCCTGAAATTACATTTAAATCTGTTGATTTTTTCCCTTACGAGCGACTCATTGGTTTTTATCAACGACGAACACATGGTTCCAGTCAATATTTGTCGTATATTCGGTAAGCTCGTATTTTTTCAGTAATCTCAAGGGCGTATATGTAACAAAAGCGTTCCTGAACTCAAGAAATATATTATCAATATATTTTGTGTCGACGTTGTGGTATGGGTTTCACAAAATCTCTATTACTTGTCGTTACACAACAGTATCAACGCATGTAGTCAATACCCATGTCCCATAGATCTGTTACATACTGATTTCAGCGACGTAGAGTTGATGTTAGGTGTATATGTCTTACGGCGCATTGTTTTCTAGGCCTCCAGCAAATGAATAAAAAAAGTTGATCCTACGGTAGGGCAAGGATGTCAATTCTTCGATATCTATATCGGAAAAATTTTAATAATTGATCTACCTGTTGCCAATAAGGTGTTTCATGTGTCTATGTTGTCCGTTTAAAATTTAAAATTTAAAAATACGAGGGAACTTACTTTGTGAACGCGTCTCAATTATACTTAATATAGTGAAGCTGTAGGGAATTTGATATGTAATATATAAAAAAAAATAATGTTTGTTTGTTTTCCTTTTTCTTCGTATTTTATGCACTGACATAGCTTACAATCGATTGCGATAAAACTTAGTCAACTTATTGCTTACAATCGCGCGAAGGTTACAGGCATACTTAAATTAACTTCATATGGTGCATAACGGAGGGTGTTTTACAATTAGTTTATTCGTTTCTCACTCCTTGACAGTGAAATAGGTGAACGTGTATGAATAAAATTTGGAAGATAGGTAACGTATACCCTGATTAATATTTGGTCTACCTTTCGTAATTCACAGTACGGTGCGTGGCGGAGGGTACCTTACAATGTGTTAATGCGTTTCTTTCTCTTCACGCTGGCCGGCCGCGGTGGCCGAGGGGACTGAGTCGCTTCAGTCACGGTCTGCACGGCCACTACCGTCGGGGGCTCGAATCCCTCCTCGGGCATGGATATTTGTGCCGTCCTTAGTTGTAGGTAGTTCATAAGTAGTGTGTAAGTTTAGGGACTGATGACCCCGTAGTTAAGTCCCTTAAGCTTAACAAACATTTGAACATCTCTTCACGCTGAAACGGCTGACGGAATTGAATGAAATGTAGAAAGAATATAGCTTATACCCTGAATGGGTTACTTCTCTTGAGCCCCATACGTGTATGGCGGAGGGTACGTTAAAACGAACATCCATATTGTTTGATTGGTCACTGTAAAAGTCAACACATTAATGTAAGTTTTCATTTAGGTGATTTTTATAATCTGCAAGCTAGTGAATTTAGCATGGCGGAGGGTACATTGAGACTTTGACACCTTTTGACCAGTAACCATGAAACTTGGAGGGTGTATGTATGTTTTCATACATATAGGAAGGAGAGAATAGGTGGACGAGGAGACGGAAAAAGGGGAGGGAGGAGACGGACAGAGAGAGGGGAGGAGAATGATAGAGGGGAGATGACGACAGATGAAAGGAGATGAACATAGGGAGGAGGAGGAGAAGGAGATGAACAGAGAGAGAGAGAGAGAGAGAGAGAGAGAGAGAGAGAGAGAGAGAGAGAGAGAGAGATGAGTGATGATGGGATTACAGAGAGTAATAGAGATGCGATGGATAGAGAGAGAAGGAAGGAGAAGTTGCACAGAGAGAGAAAACGGAAGATGGACTAACTTAACAATGGAAGAAATAAGTATCCGTCGACTTCACGTTTTCGGATAGTTGCAAATAATTTTCTATTTATTTTACAAAGTATTCATTTACGTCACCACTTACTCTTTTTCCCATTTTTTAAACATTTACCCCTTTACGTCTTCGTTTATTACATTCCTGCTGTACCTGTAGTCCCCATGTCGTCGTCGGTGAACCTGCACAGGAAATTTAATTAACTGACCCGGGCACTGCTGTTCACCTGCCGCGGTAGGGCTGCAGCGTCACGCCAACCGTGTCGTGTTTTATCGGCGCTGCCAGCGCTACAGTGCATGTTCCGTGGGAAGTTACACAGTTCGATAGGAGTCCGACAGGCGTACATGACCCTCAGCGGTAATCGGTAACGCGGTAAATAACGCGTCCTCGCCCGAGATGCCACAGCACAGGGCTTGGCCCGATCGGTGGGACGCAGAGGAAGCAGTTATTTATGCCGCGTGGCGCAGCTGACAGGCCGCTCTTAATGCTCGACGATAACCGTGATGGAGCGGGAGGGCAATTTATTTTTTTCCCGGTCCCGCCGCGGCGGGGCAGCACCGGCCAAGTGTCGCGATAGCCGCAGTTAATCAACGAGTCCCGAGGGACCGGCCGCATCATTAGGCATTCTGAGACGCGCCCATTACACCAAGTGTTGACAGGTCACGGCAGGACAAACAGGCCGATCCTATCTGGTGGCGACCCTGATTGAGCTGTTCAACACCCCTCCTGCTGGACACTGGGACGGTTCTCCTCCCCCCCCCCCCTCTCTCCCGACCTCCTTCCCCCTCCACAAACTGCACAGCTGGCAACGTCTGGTGTGGGCGCTCGCCTTGGTTCAGTGACCGGCGAGGACTTGTCGCATATACCAGATTGTACGAGAGCTTATTTTTCAAGGTCTCGTCGGTCACGAAACTGCAATGTTGGTCATCAAAAACGCTACACTAAGAATGACTGGAGATATCACAACTTAACTAGAGGACCCGTGCGAATACTTCGCACCATTAGTGGAATCAAAAAAATATTTGGGAAGAAATGGAAGTAAAGTTGAATGTTCACGAATAGCTTTCTTCAGAATCAATCAATGCAAGTGTTAGATCTTGATCCGCTGAGTGTAGTTAGGTCCAAAAGAACGCAGTACCTTAATTAGAACCGAAGATATCGCAAAACAAACCGATTAAAATATTCAATGCGAGGACAGAAGATACCGCGTTCGAATAAAAATAAAGGACCGGCCGCAGTGGCCGAGCGGTGTGCGGCGCGCCAGTCACGTTCTGCACGGCCACTACGGTCGAGGGTTCAAATCCCCCCTCGTGCATGGATATTTGTGCCGTCCTTAGTATTAGGTAGTTCATAAGTAGTTTTTAAGTTTAGGGACTGATGACCCCCGTAGTTAAGTCCCATAAGCTTTACAAACATTTGAACATTTTTGAAAAATAAAGGATAGAGACTTAAGCTAATTGTGAAAATTGACGACAAATTTGCGAATGAATACGTTTCGTTTCAAGTAAAACTGAAGGAAATCGATCGGATATAACGGCCTGACTAAATGACTTTAGTTGGGGAAAAATGGAAGTAAAGTTAAATGTTCAGCCATAGCTTTTTTCAGAATCAATCAACGCAAGTGATTAAAACCGCAAATGAAAGTGGTCGATCCGTTGAGTGGTTTTAGGTCAAAAAGATCTGCGTACCTTAATTAGAACTGAAGATATTGTAAAACAAACCAATTAAAATATTCAATACAAGAACAGAAGGATATTGCGTTTGTATAAAAATAAAGGATGGAGTGACTTAAGTTAATCCTGATACTTGATGCCAAATCTTCGATGAATACCTTTAGTTTAAAGCAGAAACGAAGGAAATTGGTCGTATAGAACGGCTTGACTGACTGACTTTTAGTTTACAGCAAGGACATCCTCATAAAGAAATATACATAAAGACATCACGTTTGAGTATAGAAAAACGAAGGCGAGAGTTATGTTCAAATGTTTGTAAATCTACCGGACTAAACTGCATAGTCAACACTCTGTAGCTTACAAACTGCTTAAACTAAGGTAAACTAACCTAAGGACAACACACACACCCATGCCCCAGGGAGGACTCGAACCACCTACGGCGAGCAACCGCGCACTTCGCAGCGAGGCGCCTCAGACTGCTGGGCTACTCGACTGCGGCAAGAGAGTTGCATAAATTCTAATACTTGATGACATATCTGTGGATGAAAACCTTTCGTTTAAAACAAAAATGAAGGAAATCGGCCCGATAGTTTGGTCTGGCCGACTGACTTTAGTTTTCGTAGATTATTTAGTATATGAGATTTATTTGGCAAATAGCACGATGTACAAAGATCACACTTTGATAATACAACATGACGTGTACTGAAGAAGCTAATGAAATCAGTAGTTCCGAGGGAAAGTCCTCGTCGCACACGCCTGAGCTGCGTCGGAGTGGCCGAGCGTTCCAAGGCGCCTTGGCTGCGGAGTGCGCCGCTGCTCGCCGTCGAAGGTTCGAGTCCTCCCTCGTTCATAGGTGTAGTTTTCGTCCTTAGAATAAGTTAGTTTAAGTAGTTTGTAAGCCTGGGGACTGAGGACCAGAGTAGTTAAGTCACACAAATTTACAAACATTTGAACACCCCTCAAATTTGGAAAATACCATCTTATACCAAGAGCTGTATAAAGCACCTTATACAAGATGAACTTTCTCGTCTCAGTTGACTACTCAAGACGGGTACATCCACTGCAGCGCCCCTGGCGTGCGATTTCCTTACTGCGTCATGTCTCTCTCTATTAATCGTTTCGTTTGGACGTGTGCACCAAAACTGTAGGGCTGTCTGCAGTGTAGTTTTTCATCTGAATGAAGAAGTGAGGTTATGAGGGCAGTTTTTACATAGAAGTAGGAAAAGGATAATTGAGTTTATTAATGAAGAAAGTGTAAGTCATAGTTGATGTCCTCGTCAAATTGCATGTAGCAAATTTTACACACAACAGAGAACCCAAATAATAGGAAATGTGTCATCCAAATATTTCAAAACTTACACGTTTACTTGCTGGAGAAAATTTACTCTCGCAAACACATCAAACAATACTGAAAATGCAGAAAAAACTACTGTTTACTTTAGTTTTAATACCTTGTTTTGTAGATAACTGTCAAAATAACATCGAAAATAATTTTTCTCATCTAATAATTCTGACTCTTTCACTATTGAAGTAATTTACGTTGAAACACGTTTACATATTTCCATTCGTATTTATATATAGGGTAGGCCTTTTCCCAGGAAAACGAAAATATTTTTCTGCTTAAAGATATTTCGTCTCGTTGTAGGAGAACACTAATAAAAAAAGAACACTAATCCCTGGCGCAACATTTTCGGCGTGATGAAAACACAAAGCAAACAACAAAATACAGTTAGAGAAGATGCGAAACCATTTCTGTAACATGTTGTATGAGATCTACCAGAATAGGTTAACTTTCCGATGTTATCAGACACCACTACTGTTCTTTGCTTCTGCGCATGCTCATTCCGCAGCACACTCGAAAATTTAGAACTACACACTCGGCACAATCTATAGATCAGTGACGTCATAGACACACTCGCGATGAGGTTGGCTGCTGATTTACATGCAGGAACGGAAGGCGCACACACTTGGAATAGTTAATTTTCACCACAAAGTCAATCGTGTCAAACGGGCTTAATAGTTTATTCGTTATTCTTGACTGGTTTCGGCAGTTGCTGCCATCAGAAGGAGATTTACAAACTAAAATGACAAATAACATGATAGGTATATACAATCACACAACATGAAAACTTTAACATTTTTTAGAAATAGTAATGATACGTATTGTACATCAATAACAATTTCTGGCCGGCCGCGGTGGAGAAGGGGACTGAGGCGCTTCAGTCACGGTCTGCACGGCCACTACGGTCGGGGTTCGAATCCCGCCTCGGGCATGGATATTTGTGCCGTTCTTAGTTGTAGCTAGTTCAAAAGTAGATTGTAAGTTTAGGGACTGTTGACCCCGTAGTTAAGTCCCATAGACTCTCCAAACATTTGAACATTTTTGAACAATTTCTGCCAAATATGGCAACATCAAAATTACAGTAAATTTTGTGACTGATTCTTAAATAATGTCCATTATACATATGATGGAATGTACAGTACTGATCCATTCGTTAATTAACTGTTACTAATGAGCTTACTATTTTGCCGTAGACCGTAACAAGAATCACAGATAACATTATTAGGGTAGATGAATGCTTGTTGCTATCTGTGAAACTTGTTATTGTCTATGACTAAACAGTAAACTCATTAGTATCAATTAACTAATGTAACAGTACTTTCAAAAAGATGTAAAATGGATAGTGTTTAAGAATCAGTCGCAATCCTTACTGTAATTCTGATGTTGCCACATTTGACTACTCCATGTTGTGTCATTGTATGTAACTATCATACAATTTTTCCAGTTTACTTTGTTAATCTTCTTTTGACGGCAGCAACTGCCAAAACCGGTTGAGTATAGCCAATAAAGGTATGGCACAAGATGATCTTTTCGAAATACATTGAGCCTGTAGACTGACACCTACAATACCTCAAATTCGGTAGTTATTTTGCCGTAGTGGAGAACCCGAATAAAACTGAACTCAGATCAAGCACGAAATCAGGAAGAATGTGTAGGGAATTGTGAACAAAGCAGCAAAGTGGAAACAGTGAACGCTCCAAGTGCAAGATGTGAAACATTGTGAGGGTGCAATTGGATTGTTGGACTGTGACGCTAAAGAACCAGCAAAGTATAGGACCTGGATTGATGGAATTAATAAAGTTTTAAAAGGAGCATGTAAGATGAACTTCAGTAACTGGAAAAGAATGGCACTCGAAGCTCTGGCGGTGTTGAAGGAAATTGGTTAGGTAACGAGACAATAAAGGTGGTACAAAGTTTTATTATTTGCGCAGTAAAATACCGTTCGATGTAAAATATGAATTGGAAAATATGTTAGAGGCCGACCTCAGGGAAGACCAGTTAGGATTTCAAAAATGTTCAAATGTTTTTTAAGCTTATGGGACTTAACTACGGGGTCATCAGTCCCTAAACTTACAAACTACTTATCAACTACCTTACACTAAAGACGGCAGAAATATTCATGCCCGAGGGGGGATTCGAACACCCGACCGTAGTGACCGTGCAGACCGTGACTGGAGCGCCTCAATCGCCTCGGCCACCGCGGCCGGCCAGTTAGGATTTACGAGAAATATAGGAACATGGGAGCATTTATCTTAGAACGTAGATTAAGGAAAAACAAACCTACATTTCTAGCATCTGTACATTTGGAGAAAGCTTTTGACAATGTTGATTGGAATACACTCTTTCAATTTCTGAAGTCAGTAATGAATTAAAAACATTGCCTTTTGCTGGTGACATTGTAATCCTGCTAGAGACAGCAAAGGACCTGGGGAGGCAATTAAATGGAATTGACTGTGTGTTGAAAGGAGCGTATAAGATGAAGATTGACAACAGCAAAACAAGAGTAATGGAATGCAGTCCAAGAGAATAAGACGACGCATCCGGGATTAGATTAGGTAACGACACAAGAAACGTCATAGATGAGTTTTCTTACTTGACAATAAAATTACATATGATGTTCGCAGTTCAGAGAATATAAAACACAGAATGGTAATGGGAAGAAATACGTTAGGGAAAACCAGAAATTTATTAACACCGTGTATTAATTTAAGTGTACGGTAGTCTTTTCTGAAGTAATTTGTATGGAGTGTTGCTTTATTCGGGAGCGAAACATGGGCGTTAAATAGATCAGGCAAGAAGAGGATGAAATCTATGGCAATTTGTGGCTACAGACGAATGCTGATCATTAGATGGGTAGGTCGCGTAACTATTGAGGAAGTGCTGCACTGTACTGGGGACGAAATAAATTTCTAGTATATCTTGACTAAAAGAAGGGATCGATTGTTAGTGCACATTCTTGAAAATCAAGGAATCGTCAATTCAATTTTGGAGAGAAGTGTGTGGAGTAATAACCACAGAGGGAGACCAAGAGACGAATAAATACGTTCAAATGGTATGACATGCCGTTCTTATGAGAAAATTAAGAGGCTAGCTCAGAATAGAGGTAGGGTGCAGAGCTGCATCAAACCAGTCGGTGGACTGAAGGCCACAGTAACAATACCTTCTCTGCCGATCTCTTGCCTATCAGAAATTTCTGGTCGTTTACAGAGCTATGACACTAGATCGACTTTGGCGGTAAGTGGAAGTAGCAGATTGCTGTACCGCAACAACATATTCAGAGCCCTTTGATTCAATACCTAAGACTGTCCAGCAGTTACGGTGAAACTAACAAGGAGAACTCAACAACATATCCCCTCATATTTAGTCGTGAGATGGCGCAGATAGCCCATCAAAAGTTATCTCCAAATCTACAAAATCGATATAGACTAAACATCAAATATTCAAATGTTTGTAAATCTATGGAAGTTAACTTCTTTGGTTATTAGTCACTAGGCTTACAAAATACTTAAACTAAGTTCAACTACCCTAAGGACATCACACACACACACACACACACACACACACACACACATCCATGCCACAGGGAAGACTCGAACCTTCGACGGCGAGCAATAGCGCGCTCCACAGCAAGGCGCTTTGGAACGCTCGGCTACTCCACCGCTGCCATTAAATATCGTCCGGAAAGGCTAAAAACGTATTTCGTCTTTTTACCAACTAGTGTTCTTGTACTCTTGTAGCTTTTGTCTGCTTTCCTTACAAGCTGAATATAATTTTTACCATTGCTACCTACGTTATCAAACGTTTTCTCCAAATCTACAAAAGCCGGCCGCGGTGGCCGAGGGGACTGAGGCGCTCCAGTCACGGTCTGCACGGCCACTACGGTCGGGGGTTCGAATCCCCCCTCGGGCATGAATATTTGTGCTGTCCTTAGTCTTAGCTAGTTCATAAGTAGTTTGTAAGCTTAGGGACTGATGACCCCGTAGTTAAGTCCCATAAGTTCTACAAACATTTGAACATTTTTGAAATCTACAAAACTAGAAATTTAGGTTCGCCTTTCCTTCATATACCTCCTGAGATACGCTTCGCGTGTTCCTACATTTTCCCTGAATCCAGAGTGATCTTCACGGACACCCATTGTACCAGCATTTCCATCTTTCTGTAAATTGTTCGTGTTAAAATTTTGCAACCTTGAGTTATTACACTAATAGTTCTGTAATTTTCACATCTGTCTGCTCCTGATTTCTTGGGAAGTGGGATTATTAATGTCTGAGGGTATTTCGTCTGTCTCATACATCTTACAGCGGGTGAAATAGTTTCGTCATGGCTAGCTCTCCCAGAGACTTCAGTAGTACTGAAAGAATGTCTACTGCAGGGGCCTTATTTCGACTAAGGTCTTTCAGTACTCTCTCAAATTCTTCTCTCAGTATAGCTTCTCCTAGATCATCTTCATCTACTTCGTCTTTCCTTTCTACAATATTGCCGGCCGCGGTGGCCGAGGGGACTGAGGCGCTCCAGTCACGGTCTGCACGACCACTACGGTCGGGGGTTCGAATCCCCCAGGGTGCATGGATATTTGTGCCGTCCTTAGTATAAGGTAGTTAATAAGTAGTTTGTAAGTTTAGGGACTGATGACCCCGTAGTTAGGTCCCATAAGCTTTACAAACATTTGAACATTTCCTACAATATTGTTTGGAAGTTCATTTCCTATCTAGAGCCCGTCTATATTTCCTTTCCACATTCAAACATTCCATTTTTGCTCAGAACTGTTTTCCACCTGCTTTGTTGATGCACAAACGTCTCTCTCGTTTACCTGTAGGTATACATACTTAAACAGGCTTGGTACTTTCTGTCAATCCAATTTTTAATCGTCTGTATTCCATTCCATCCGCTTCATTAACCACATTTTTATATTTCCTCATACGTTCAATTACATTCTGTATTTCCTATGATAGGGAAGATTTTTGCCAAGTCTTGTCTTTCTTCTAAATTAGTTCTCGCCAACCTCCATTACTTCATCTCTGATAGCTACCCATTCCTCTTCTATTGTTTTATTTTCCAACATTTCAGCCAATTGTAGCCTAAAACTCCCTCCTAAATTCTCAGAAACTCCCTATTCCTTCAATTTATCCAGAATCCATCTCCTTATTTTCTTACCTTTTTGCAGTTTCTTCACTTTCAATGTACTGTTCATAACGAGTAATAAATGGCCACATTCTGTATTTGCCCGGATATGTCTTACAGTTACAAATCTGGTTCCTGTATCAGTGTCTTACAATTATAAAATCCATCTGGTACCTATTGGTGTCTCCTGGAATGTTCCATGTATACAATCTTCTTTCATGATTCTTAAATGAAGTGTTTGCTATGATTAATTTTTGTTCTAAACAAAACTGTACCAGGCGGCTTTCTCTTTCATTACTTTTCACAATGCATATTCATCTACAATTTTTCTTCGTTTTTTTTTTCCTACCACCAAATTCCAGTCTAGCAACACAATCGAGTTTTCCTCTCTCTTGTATGAATAATGTCTATACCTTATTATACCTTCTACGATCGCATACTCACAAACAGAGATAACTGACATATAAAATTGCACTACTCGGTTTGGTTTAGCTTCATACCTATCTTGACTACGATAATGCGATCATAGTGTGTACTGACTATAGGGCAAAATTAATCAGTTACTTCCATAATTGATATTTATGTTAAAATAAAAGTAATTTTCAGAAAATTCTACAGAAGCTTGGATAATTACGTTATTAAAAATGAGGTCATAAAGCCTCATAAGGCAGTGTACGTAAACTAAATAAACCCTGTCTCAAATATCTTCACTTCATTTACACTATACCAATGTAAATCACAAAAGAACTGAATTTAATTATGACTGGACAACTAGGACATATAGCTACGCGGATAAATGTGTGCGAAAAATTGATTTCTTCATTTAAGGCTAGATGTTTTTCCGTTAATTGTTGTCACAGTGTCAGTTTCTCGTTGCAGAACATTCGCACCTGAATGTAAACAAAAAGACTCGCTATTCCATGAATTTCGGTAAGTAAAGAAATTATACCAGAAATGTTTTTCCTCTTTAATAGATGAGTTACCCAAACCCCTGCTGAGTTAAATAAGTGTATTAGCTTTCCATCTCATTCTCTTCATCTTAAATTTATATGAGGGGCTTGCTCTTTAATTATCCTCAGTTTGCAGAGCGATTATCACCGAGTCAATAGGAGTCCGAGGAAACCAACAACGCGCTAATGGCAGAGTACAATCTTCTCTCGGATTTTCAAATAAAGAACAGAGAGGAATTTTCAAGAACATCTCTGAGGCTACAAACACGATATCAACAAAGACAATAGTTCCAGAGAGAATTGTATCTGTAAGTAAGTAATTTACAGAGAATTAAATCCATTCCACAGTATTAATTGAAAAGCAACACTTGCAGCCAAAGGGGGATTTATACCGATTATATCTGATTGTATTAATTAAATACTATTGATCACGACCAACTCTTTTTTGAGAGACACATTTCTAAAAACTATTTTCATTTGCTCTCGTTTGAAACTACACCTGGGCTTTAGGAGTACTAGAAGACTTACACTGATTGCTCCCCCTTCCTTTCATTTATTGTTTTGATTGGTACCTTGAATTAACTACCAATTTCTTTTCAATTTCCGGCGTTGCCCGGTTGCATATTTATTCATGTCTTCTGATAGTTCAAATGTTCAAATATTTGTAAAGTTTATGGGACTTAACTGCAGGGTCATCAGTTACTAAACTTACAAACTACTTATAAAGTACATTATACTAAAGGCAAGGGAGGATTCGAACCCCCGACGGGGAACGGCCTCGCGCATCTGATCATAGCGCCTCAATGCTCTCGGCCACTCCGCCGCGGCTCTTGTGTTAGTCCATTATATTCTCCCCTCTCAGTCAGACGCCCTTTACACGAATACATTCAGTTTCGCTTACATGCAACTCAGTCCTTTTGACGTCAGATCTTCTCAAACTTTTAACCTACAATAATGTAAATTCCCATTTTCATATTGTGGAATGTTAGGAAACTGTCAGCTAAATGTGTTAAGGATGTAGTTGGTAGTATAAAGGAAGTAAGTCACAAACTATTAAATAATAAATAAAGTTTGTTGGAAGTCGTAAATTATCCAGTTCTCAACTGGCGGATGAATAAATATGTCGTTATTCAAGTTTCACGTAATGATGAGTTTTTGGGGACCATTGTTGCTTTGGTGGCCATCGTATCTACTAAAGTATGTCACGGCAGTGATTTTTATCCACGTAGTGTATGTTTACTGAAAATAGAGAAATTTAGTAGAAAATTTGCTACAAATCGGTCTAATAGTTTAGGGGGAGAAGTGGAGCGTTTTCTCATTATGTGGCAGTTTTTCGCGAACTTCATTGTTTATAAAGCCACATCTAACGAAGTAGGTATCATACGCGCTTCTTACCCCAACCATGATTGTTGTCTGATAATGCGGAATACATCTACCACGATTTATTGAAATCGGGCCTGTAATTTAAGACAATATGTTCAAATGTTGAAATGATTGCAATGCTCATTACCAAACTATGCAGAACAACTGAACATTTTTAATTACATTCATCTATGTTTTGTCGTACAATATATACAGTAATTGCCTATCATTATACTCAGTTGCAGATCTGGAGAACAATACTTCCTCAGGGTATATGTCTAAAATATATGAAGAAAAAAATTTAGATTTTTAATTCTCTGGGAATCATAACTACACCTGGATTGCTTCTTGTACTGGCATGCAACCTCCGTGATTCGGGGAGAGTTAAACCCTCCGAACCGAACACACCCCTCATTTCAACAAGATGGGCGGTTGGTGGGGAGGGGGGAGGCGGTACGCTCCCCTGCCAGCATTGGTCTTTAGGGCGTCTCTCATACCGAACGTGGCAAACATCGGGCATGTACTCGCGTCTGGAATTAGTTACTCGGTTTGAAATCATTTAGATAACGTTAGTATTAGTATTATTTTACGTCTGATATCATTAGATGGAGACAGTTGAGGTATGGAGGTCATCAAATAGGGCAGCAAGAGGCGACGAGGAAAGAACGACTGCTTGCCTCTACCATTAATGTTGTCAATGTCATAATTAACTTTATGAACCCGTGATACACAGGACTAAGGCCTAGAGAAAGAAGAAGCCTCTCTAGAATTATTACTCCAAAAATGTTCAAATGTTTGTTAAGCTTATGGGACTTAACTACGGGGTCATCAGTCCCTAAACTTACAAACTACTTATCAAATACCTTATACTAGACACGGCACAAATATCCATGCCCGAGGGGGTATTCGAACCCCCGACCGCAGTGGCCGTGCAGACCGTGACTGGAGCGCCTCAGTCTCCTCGGCCACAGCGGCCGGCAATTATTACTCCACTAATTGCCGAAGTGTGTAATAATATGACAATGGAGTGGTTTCTCAGTAAGCAAAATAGAAATTGCTTCTACTGACTGGCAAATTAACAAAGGCATCTCTGTTTGCTATGCATGGAGTTCTTTATCTTCTTCTTCTTCTTGAGTAGCGCTACAGCCCTTGTTGAGCCTTGGCTTCCTCGACGTTTTTTCCACCACATTTCTTGGTTGTTTGCTGCTCTTTTTTCACCCCCGGACTCCGATACTGTTGGGATCTTCTATTACGTCATCAATCCATCTTCTTCTCAGTCTCCCTCTTCGCCCAGCCGAATGGATTTCACTCTTCATAATTTTCTTTGCAATTATATCCTCAGCCTTTCTCTCCACGTGTGCTACCCATCGCATTCGCTGTGATTTCACAAATTTTACTGTGTCCCTACCCTGTATTAATTTTTGTAATTCATCGTTGTATTCTCCAACCTACTTTCTCCCTTATTGTGTCATAGATTTTGTTCAAATGTTTGTAAATCGGAGGGACTTAACTACGGTGGTTATTAGTCCCTAAGCTTACAAACTACTTACACTAATTTAAGGTTGAAAACAAACAAACTGTTTTTGTTCTACTAAATTTTTTTTTATTTACTGACTAGTTTCCGGCTTATTAGGCCATCGTCAGGTAAACTGTTGACATGCGTCGACAAAGACGCTATTGCTTGGTTCTCAAAGATGGTAAAACAAAGATACAATACACAGATTACTTGGTCTTTGGATATGACATTTGTTGGAATTACAAACAGTATCTATTGCCATGCAGAATTATGTTCACGTAATCAGTGGCCTCCTTAACATTTTTACATTGTAATTTGCGAGTGAACAGGGTGAAACACATTACATTTCAAATGTTAATGAATGAAAAACTATGTTAACTGTAGCATATGTTGGGATCGTCACTTAAGGTGTACATTAAATTCGTTTTCTACACTGATTTTACATTTTACTTACTTGACAGCATTTGGCAAGATTCACATATTTAAATTACCGTACATTACATATTACTGTGCAATTTGTTATATATATTGTTGTATCTTAAAGTCTAAAAGTAAACATGGTAGGAAATGGGACTCTACCTGTGACATTAAGTTGGTCTGTGGTAGGTAGCTGTTTTGTTTACATCATGTGAAGCTTAACAGTGGGGATGTGTTCAACTGTACCTGGTCATTTAGCACTATCTGGGGATTTTTGGCTAAATGTTTGTTTATTTCCAGTGTTTCTAGTATGTTTTGTTTTCTGCTTTTGTTGGCTACGTGAAGCACTTCTATGTGGACCTGGTAGTTGTGTCCTTCTTTCAGAACGTGATCAGCAAAGGTGGAGTCTGTTTTCTGTAATCTCAAGCTACGTCCATGTTCACTCAGTCTAATTTTAATTGTCCTGCCTGTCTGACCTATATACATTTTGCTGGAGTCATTGCATGTTATTTTATAAACCCCACTGTTACTTAATGCATCCCTTGTGCCTTTGCTGTTAAATAGGATGTTAGCTGCAGTGCCTCTTACATAAAATGATGTTCTGTATTTACATGTAATGACTGTTTCTGAAGTGGGGGAATAGAGGAGGGGTAGGACTTTCTTTCTTTGTTTTCTTTCTAAAATGTTATGTATTAGTTGAGGTCTATAACCATTGTTGCATGCAATATATTTAATGGTATTTAATTCTGTTTGGAAATTTTGTTTTGATAGTGGTATGGATGTCAGGCGATGTACCATGGAGTGGAAGGCAGCATGTTTGTGTGCTTACACTAACTTAAAGTACCTTATGCTAAGGACAACACAAATACCCATGCCTAATGTGGGGAGGGGGGGGGACTCGAACCCCCGACGGCAGACGACGGCGCGCACTGCAGCTGGGCGCCTTAGTGCGCACGGATATTCTGCTGCGGCTATATATTTCCCGTAGTATTTTCCGCTCAAAGTTTCTAAGAGCATTTTTGTCACATTCTGTCAGTGTCCATGCCTCTGACTCGTACGTAATAAATGGGCGGATTAGGGAGTTGTGGGTTAACAGTTTTGTTTTTCTTCTAATAAGGCTGTTTCTGAAAAGTTGTGTATTTGCAAAGTAAGCCCTATTTCCTGCCTGAATTATTTCTCTTATAGCCTTTCCAATACTGTTGTCACTTGTTATTAGGGTTCCCTAGTAGTTAAAAGACGACACTCCTTTCTAGCATTTCCCATTGATGTTGAGATCTTTAGCGTTTCTTCTGGCCTCAGATCGTTACATTATCATATATTTTATTTTGCTTTCGTTTACTATGATGCAAAGAGAGACTGTACACTATTTCAGAAATAGTTTTAATTCTAAAATGTTTTCAGAGGAGAGGAGGGAGCTGCCCATTGTCTCTAAATATGATGGTTGGTGTATTTTTCTCACAAAGGAAATACATGGTGATTCGCATTAGAGGAAATGAGTGAAGGCTACTGCGTGATGAACAGATGATGAATGCTCAGGAGAAAACGGCGGCGCAGCAGCAGACGCCGCCAAACGCTCCGCATTACCATATTCAAATGAGGCTGTACTGCGCTAAACAACCCGCCGTAATCCGCCGCGTTAAAAATACTAATGGAAGAGCGTACAAATATTAAGGTAAAGTTTGGCAACCTGAAAATATTCTCTAACTTCGTAATTATATATTTTTTCTCCCTCCCTCCCCCCTCCCGCGTAGCCCGGAATAAAAAATTTCGAGTTCTCCCGATGACAATGTTTATGCATTGAGAGATAATCCGGAAGTTGAAAAGGGGAAAAAGTTTTGCTTACATTTCGCCTCATCTTATAAAGACTTATTGCCGTCCTCCCGTCTTGTCCGCTGCCGTTAAGTGTGGAAACCAACAAATATTTAACGCGAAGAAGACTGTTATTGGCTCGACTGTGTGACATTCGTTGTTACTAAAGAAGGAGCAGCAAGTAAACAGCTCTGCTTTGGTACTGTTATCCGACGGGCCCGCTTGAAGTGTGTTAGGTCATTGTGCGGTCTGTGTACAAAACATTCACTCAGATTGCTTTGTTTACGCCGCCGTCTCCGTCTAATCCTTGCCTCTGCCCCTCGCTGTCCAGACGGTCTACGTAGCTATCGTCAAGGAACCACCAGCCGATACCGGAACAAATAAATTTCAAGACATCTGTTAATGAAGCTTTTCAACTTCTCTCCTAATGGTAAACCTGCGACCATTTGCACATACAGAGTGTTACAAAGAAAAAAAAATGATTAAATGTTTTTATAGCTTATGGGACTCGACTACGGGGCCATCAGTCCCTAATCTTACAAACTACCAATGAACTACTTAATACTAAGGACGTCACAAATATCCATGCCCGAGGGGGGATTCGAACCCCCGACCGTAGTGGTCGTGCAGACCTGTTACAAAGAGGTACGGCCAAATTTTCAGGAAACATTCCTCACACACAAAGAAAGAAAATATGTTATGTGGGCATGTGTCCGGAAACGTTTAATTTCCATGTTAGAGCTAATTTTAGTATTTCTCTTTAAGTTTAAATTGAAATAATTCGTGCTGACATTTGTTAAAATACCCAATTGTATCTTTAGTACGTACTGTACTTCCTCGATTCAAGACATCAGCACAGATGTTCTGTTTGGGAGGGAATTGTTGGTGATGTCTTGATTGGGTCTCACGTTCTTCCACCTACGCTCACTGGAGCACGTTATCATGATTTCATACATGCTTCTAGAACATGTGCCTTTACAAGTGCGACACAACATGTAGTTCATGCACGATGGAGCTCCTGCACATTTCAGTCGACGTGTTCGTACGCTTCTCAACAACAGATTCGGTAACCGATGGATTGGTAAAGGCGGACCAATTCCATGGACTCCACGCTCTCCTGACCTCAACCCTCTTGATTTTCATTTATGGGGGCATTTGAAAGGTCTTGTCTACGCAACCCCGGTACCAAATGTAGAGACTCTTCGTGCTCGTATTGTGGACGGCTGTGATACAATACGCCATTCTCCAGGGCTGCATCAGCTGATCAGGGATTCCATGCGACGGAGGGTGGATGCATGTATCCTCGCTAACGGAGGACATTTTGAACATTTCCTGTAACAAAGAGTTTGAAGTCACACCGATACATTCCGTTGCTGTGTGTTTCCAATCCATGATTAATATGATTTGAAGAGAGGTAATAAAATGAGCTCTAACATGGAAATTAAGCCTTTCCGGACACATGTCAACACAACATATTTTCTTCCTTTGTGTGTGAGAAATGTTTCCTGAAAGATTGGCCGTACCTTTTTGTAACATCCTGTATGTACAGACACGTCATGTCGATTGAAGTAGCTTTTCAACCTCTCACCTAATGGTCAACCTGCGAAAGCATACACATATACACACGGAAGTCATGTCAGTTCAAGTTGGACTGATGACCCCGTAGTTAAGTCCCATAAGCTTTACAAACATTCAGTTCAAGTTGAAATGTTCAAATGTTTGTTAAGCTTATGGGACTTAACTACGGGGTCATTAGTCCTTAAACTTACAAACTACTTATGAACTAGCATATACAAAGGACGACACAAATGCCCATGCCCGAGAGGGGATTCCAACCTCCGACCGTAGTGGTCGGCTCAGTTCAAGTCTGGAGGAACGAGCTTATATTTTCGATACACGTCTGAGTCTCGTGGTAGAATAACAGATGAAGTCAGTCGTGAGCGGCTTCAAAGCTCTTTACGAAGTTAAATAAACCTCGTAAGTAGGAGTAATTTGACGCAATTGCTGAGTGAATAGTTTGGGAGTTGAATAGAATGGGGTAAGTCTGCGCAGTGGGTAAGACTGCGCAACACGTACATCTCAGTTTTAAAGATCGAGCAGTAGTCTGCTCTGCAGGACACAAAACAACCTCTATGGAGGACTCTTTGTTGCCATACTTTGGTTATTCTCGTATTCCTAACGGCTGAGCAATGCTGTATGAAATGTTTTAAATTCTTATATAATTTTGTCATGCAAAAATAAGCTCTACCTCAGGCAATAATGAGGTTCCATTATTTAACTTTAAACTATAGTGAACTTCGATTTATTGTAAGTCTTGTGATATATTTATACACAGAATTTCGTGCAAAGCGTGTCCACGTGCAGAAAACAGCTGCAGTCAGGTATTGCGGGACAAGCTTACGCGTTTTGGGTGGTGTAAAACTGCACAGTTTTAGCCATCTGCTACAATTATTAGCTTTTTCGTTGTTGTGAAACCAGAAACGTTTACGAATATTACAAGTCGATATTGTACATCGATACTAGTCTTAAAAGAGAGAATTTTTTCTATTGTAGCGTCTACAAAGGAAAAATAGAAGCATGCTTTCCAAATATGCTGGATGCTGCAAAAGACGGCCTGAAAAATGGACAGTCGAAATAACAAGTAGCGAGGGAGCTTGGAATAAGTGATGCTGTCCTCAGAAATCGCATAAAGGAGGTATGACGCCATCTCATATCTGTATTATTATTTTTGGTTCTCTTGGCTACTTAAAGAAATATTACTACTCCTACCTCTGCTTTCCCCCCTGGTTTTGGGGTGAACAAACTGGGAAGATTTGGAACAACTTTAAATGATGAGCAAGAACTAAACTCGCTGACTACTGCAGAATTTTGAATAAATATTATTATGTTATGACACTCAAAGATTTCAGAATATGTCTATTCTGGGAGGAATACTATAAAAATAAATTTGAAAGAAAAAAACACTAAGATAGCTGGAAAGGACTGGGCTTATGATTTCATGCAGAGACGAAAGCTTAGGCTTCGAACCCCACAGAAACTAGTCTCGGATGTGTTTCAACCAACAGCAAACGAGCTTCTTCGATAATATGTCAACTGTAATGCAGAGATATACATTTAACCTCATCGCATATTTAAGATAGATGAATCAGGGATCACGACTGTTCCTAATAAAATTCCGAAATTAATAGTAACATGCGGAAAGGCGAGTAGGTAAAAATTCATCAGCTGATAACGGTTGTATGTTGTATGGGAGATGGGGGGAATATTAATTCCTTGGAAGTGTATACGATGAATTAAAAAAAGAAAAGGAATTGAATGACACTTACTTTTTTCTCGTTTTAATAATAACGTGCAAACTTACCCCAATACAAACGCATTCTTACCCCACGGTTGGGTAAATCTGCGCATTTGCATCACATTTTTTAATTAAATGCGAATTACAGTTTAGATTATAGATATGACTTTTGGACTCCGTTATATAAAAGGCGAAAGTCAGATGAATTGCCAGTTAAAATATAATTGTAATTAGTGAAGTTTTCTCCTTTATATCTCTAATTAAAACTTATATGCGCAACCTTGCCCCATTTTACTCTACACGTTTGTTCTATGAGTACAAAAATCTGAGCTAACGATGACGATTCGTGGTCTTTGTAAGTCATTAATGACACTGCAGACATATCGTGCTTGCTTTTGTTGGTAGATATGACAACATCGTTACCATATTTAGTTTCAGAGTTTAGGTGCGAAACTAGTCCAGTGTTCATGTAAAGGTTTCATTCATGCCAAAAGTTCTTGAGTCATACAAGATTTCATATATACATGTGGCGTCTGTTCCGAAAGTACAGACGTCACTTCTGATCCTGCAGCTGTTATACAAGATTTCCTTTCCATTATATTAGAATACTTATTTCATGGTTTGTAGTGGTAAACACTGTCCCGCAATCTTTCCACGTTATTCGTGAATTTTCTATATTTCTCTGGTATACTGATAATTTAGCCCACAAACTCTTAATTATAACGTAGTTATTTACTGATTTCAGTAATTCTGATGATTCAACTGCCTTTTCCGGTCAATGCTATTTTAAATATTTTTTTCGAATATATTAGATGCCTGACTTATTTCTTTGTTGTTAATTAAGGTCCCAGGTAGCACAGCTGAGGGTAATGAAAATAGGAGGATTAAGTTTTACGAACATTCGTTTCAAGTGCTTTACTCAACCCTATTTTCATAGCTGTTTAGTCAACGTGACAAAAATTTGAAATTATTCAGACTTCGTATTTACATCTTACTGTTTCAAATATCTCAGCTAATCTCCAACATCAACGGTCGGATAAAAGATATGTGCACCTTGAATGACGATGACGATTTTAATGTGATGACGACAGTTTCCACCAGTGCGATAGTAGATCTACTCATAACAGTATTATCGTCGTTCACCAACAATTGGATACTTAACTGTGGAAAGGTGCTAGGTGCCAAATTCATGAAAAATGTGATAAGTGGCTTGGAAGGTGCAAGATACCGAAGAGGATCACATATAGAGAGGGATGTGTCCACCGAGTATGCCATATGGTAATACTTTCCACCAGTGTATTGCAATGCTACTGAGTTGCCTGCTGGTTTAATAAAAATGCTGTAAAGTACCATTTAGTTGTGTTTGTTTCACTTTGATGCCGGTATAAGTGTATGCAAAGACTTCTATTGCCTTCCTTATTGTGAATCATTGCTCTTCAATTTATAAAGTATGTGTATAACAACTGCATAATATTACGGTCATATACAATCACGTAACATTGCCTTATAAATCAAATATTATATACCTATGTATTATATTTAAATCATTTTGTCCATATGTGATGTCCATATTAGGGAATTTTGGAATGGTGGATCAAAACCACATCGGTAGGAGACGGAGGATGAATGGCAGTGGATCATTCACAGATGAACAGCAGAAATGAAGGAGGAAAGGTTTGTCGTATGAAGCACACAGACACACACACACACACGCACACACACACACACACACACACACACACACACACACACACACACACAAACAGTTACATCACCGAAGAATCGTCCTTTACCGCAGGTATGATTTTAAGCTCTTCGCTGACTGTTAAATCTAAGGTATTATCGCTGTTGAACGGTTACATATTTACAGTGTCTTAAAAAATGATGTTGTTCTTTCAAATGTTCAAATGTTTGTTAAGCTTATGGGGCTTAGCTACGGGTTCATCAGTCCCTAAACTTACAAACTACTTATAAACTACCTTATACTAAAGACGGCACAAATATCCATGGCCGAGGGGGAATTCAAACCCCCGACAGTAGTGGCCGTGCAGAGCGTGACTGAAGCGCCTCAGTCCCCTCGGCCACCGCGGCCGGCCTGTTGTTCTTTCCTTTGCGTACTATGCATATGTAGATTAAAGTGCAGTGAGATCACGCCTGCATTGGAAACAGATTCGTTTTCTACGTTCTGTAAGCAAGAGTGCTTAACACAAGAAACCTTCTTCCTCCCCTGTGACTGCGTTAGTCGTGATAGAGAGAAGGAAATCGCTGACGAAGGCATTTGTACCCAGTGATCTTTGCAAAATGGCCGAGGAAACAAAAGTTGTTAGATATTTAAAATTAATTTCTATGAATTCTTCAGAGATTTTTTTAACATTAAAGCAGTGGAAGACGACATACTCTACAAAAAAGCTGAACATTTCGAAAGCTGTCAGCATTACATATGATTCAACAGATGTCGCACATGTAGGAGTAAAAGAATGTTACACCGACATGGAAGGGATCCATAACGTGCATGTGCTCATAAAGGGGAAACATGCAAGAACATTCAATCTGCCACCTTTGAATGTATTCCCTCAATCCATTCAATTACAAATGAAAAAAAGAAAGATTTAAAGGCTATGATACTTTTTCTGGAAAAGAACGAGCATAAAAAATATTATATGCAGTTCTATGGAGAGTGACTAAGAACTTATCATGTGGATTAATTTAATGGGACTTAGCACCTTTGATAAATGTTTATGTTTGAATTGCCTTCAGCGTCAAACTATTGAAACTGTGTTATGAAACCACCAATAACATATGATAAGATACTCTCATTTGTAACATGTAAAAGTTTGAGAAATAAATAATTAAAACTCTGCACTATAGACAGTAACGTCAGTCAATACATTTGGTACTTTTCACCTTTCTACAGTTAAGTATCCAATTAGCTTTGTGATATAGCTGCTAGAATATCATTTTTGTGTATCCTATAAAACTGAATGTTTCCATCACGATTGGTCGTATTTTGCGAAGATATGATGTGAAAGATGTTTTTCAAACACATTCTAAAAACAATGCCTTTTGTCGCGCGTAAAGGATAATCTTGGTTTTTATGAAGCTGGTGTCTACCGTATTCCTTGCAGTTGTGGCATGTCATATTTTGGTCAGACAATCAGGACTGTGGTAAACCGGTGCATTGAATACAAGCGTCACACACTCTTACAACAACCGATCAAATCCGCTGTTTCAGAACATTGTCTTGGCACCGGTCATCCTATGGAATCAGAGGTGATCCCCTCCCAAGCCGGCCACAGTGACCGAGCGGTCTGCGGCACACCAGTCACAGTCTGCACGGCCACTACGCTCGGGGGTTCGAATCCCCCCTCGGGCATGGATGTTTGTGTCGTCTTTAATAGAAGGTAGTTTATAAGTGTTTGTAAGTTTAGGGATTGATGACCCCGCAGTTAAGTCCATTAAGCTTAATAAACATTTGAACATTGAACATTTGGACCCCCTCCCCCCCTCTCGCCCCCTTGGCCAATGACTCACCCTCCACACACACACACACACACACACACACACACACACACACACACACACACATCCGAGATATTTGTTACCTAATAAATATGGGTTTGCCATTCAATATTGAATTAAATAATTTTTATTTCACGTTTTATAAATTGTTTTGTTAAGCACCTCCCTCTCCCAGGCTGGCCAAAAGTACTAATGTTTCACCCTCCCCCCTCCCCAGATATTTCAATGGCGCATTGTGCGTCATGACACCCCTCCTCCTGTGGGCACCTCTGTATGGAATACAACACAAAGATTCTGGCATAAACGTCTACATATTTGGACAGTGTTATTAAGAAAGCTGTTGAAATTTAATTATTAAGCGACCTTACAAACAGAGATGGTGGTTTTTGTTTAAATTCGGCTTTGAATCCGGACCTGTCTCTCGTCAAAGAATAGAGGGACGAAATTAATGCTCCCTCGCTTGTTGATTAATAGTCACTATCGATACTTCTGATATCGTCATCTTTTGTTATGTTGACATTGCCGTTACTTGTACTGTGTGTGTTAATCTTCCTCTGTTTACCCTTTACAAACCGACGTATTAAATTCGCTTGCACATTGCGCCCTTGTGTATAGTTGTGTCACACGGCAGCAAAAATTAATAAACGAATAAATAAATAAAATGTTCAAATATTTTAAATGTAAGGGGAATATCTACGTTGGTCATCAGTCCCTAGGCTTACAAACTACTTAAACTAACTTACGCTAAAGACAACAAATACACCCGATCCCGAGGGAGGACTCGAACCTCCGACGGTGAAAAGCAGTACGCTTCGCAGCAAGGCGCCTTGGAGGACTCGGCCACTCCACCGCGGCCCACGGTAGCATACCCGTTTGGTTTGAAAATAATAGAGTAGATCTGTGATGCATTGCTACGTGCTGCTGTTGATAAGAGATCTCCATCCTCTCGTTTTCTTACGGATTTATCGACAGCTCTGCAGGATGTGCGGTGCAAATACTTCAAGCACTACATCATAAATTAGTCGAATCCATGCCACGTCGTGTTTTGGCACTTCTGCTTGCTTGTGAGGGCCTTACATTAGGCAGGTGACCAGGTTCTATGGCCCTTTATTGTAGAACAGATGCAGAGTTGGTATTTCACCGACACTGGATTGTTTGACGGGGTCCAACTTCCCCTGTAACCATACCAACAACTAATCATAACGTGTAGGCTTTCACGGCCGGCGTCTTCAGTAATTAAAACTTCCGGGCTGAGAGGCCGTGGTCGAACAGTAGAAATTTCTTCCCCTGACGTTTCGTTGCCGGCTGCGGGCAACATCTTATGAGGTGAGTCGACGACTGGCTGCTGGGCCATGGAGAACCTGCTAATATAGAGGGCATAGAGGGCGGCTCCACTCGTCACATGATGTCAACAGTAAAACTATCTCTGACTGGCGTCATTACTCTCGATCAGAGGCGACCGATTGTCACATCTTTGGTACAAAGTAGACCGCCATATCTTGTCTAACTTCAAGCCTCCTTCCTTCCTGTTAAAATTATTGCGGTGTTTAAAAATCTCTATAGCCTCTCTATTCATACGTGCATAATAACGCTATGTCTTAGCAAGCACGCTTGACTCACTAAATTTTATGTTGTGGTCACCGTTTTCAAAAACATACCAACGACTATCTCTTGAGTGTCACGTGAGGGCGGGTCTCGTAGGTAGGCGTTGAGCCGTCGTGGCAGCGCCTGATGCTGAGGCGTAATAAAGGGCGAGCTAACTGGCTGGGGAGCAGGGCAGGCGCGGGGAGGCCGCTACATGACTTCTCATTAGGGCGCCGCTCGCCCCCGATAGACTAACCTCCAGCCCTTTGTTAAATGCCGCCATTGTTACGCACACGGAATGAACTGGCTTCGGAAGTTCGCCTCCTTCACAGAAATCGTTGGAGGGTTTGATTTGATCCCCGCCTCTCCCTCCCCCCTTCCTCCCTGCATTTCTTCGCGGAAAAATTCTATTATTATATAGCCCTGATACGAACATCTCAATTAGCATTCGGAAGTTCTGATCGTTGGGATTGTTCGAAAGTTGCAGGGGAAAGTACCAAAGAGGGGTGAGTTCTTAATAAACCTACTTGGCTTTTCACCTTTATAAGTCTTCTGCTAATCTTACAAGCAGACCTCCATTGATTCAAAAGTAGAGAAGACAAAGAGGATGACTCAGCAGTAACGATGAAAGTCTTGAAGAAGGATAGTATTAGTGATTCTCACAAAGAGACTGGCCCTTTCATGAACCTATTAGTCATACAACGTTTTGAAAATCAAGTGCGTCAAACGGATTTCACATGCGAATTTATTATTAACGTTAAGTCCCAAAATTCTAAAAACAAGGTTGTTTTTTCCCCACAGTGTACAAAATCTAGTGAATGATCGAAGATATGTAACCAGAAGGGTCTAGCCAAGTCCATACTAGACACCATGTATTGTACCATAATTTGTTATAGAGACCGCCGTGTAATATGTGTTGTACATGCTGATAGAGTTACAGAACTGTATGTACGGAAAATCATTTCAAATGTTAAAATGTTTGTTAAGCTTACGGGACTTAACTGCGTGATCATCAGTCCATAAACTTACAAACTACTTATGAACTACCATATACTAAAGACAGCACCAACATCCTTGCCCGAGGGGGGATTCGAACCTCCGATGGGGAATGGCCTGTCGCATCGGAGTATAGCGCCTCAATGTGGAGCTCGGCCACTCCGCCGTGACTGAACATCGTTTCGACGTACCTCAACACAGGCTTGTGAGACACCAGTGCAAAAATCGTAGAGGTGACGGCACTGAATGAATACGCTACTCCTTTGCCTACACATCGGGATTGGGCTTTGCATACACAGTTAATGAGATGGCTCCATAACCAAAAATTGCGCAGGTTGAGACCCAGTGAAGGAGCAGATCATGAAAGTAAAAGTCCCCGTCCGATCTAACTGCCAGGAAAGTCGCAGCTGAGATGCGTGCGGCAAAGAGGGCAACAGCATCGTCACTGAGCAGCAAGCGTTGTGGGAGGTACCGGTCTCGCTACAATGCGTCTGACAAGTGTATACCACACATGCTCAAATGGGTTTAAGTCCGTTGGACAAGCTGGCACTCCAATCGTTCATTTCCCTTGACTCCAAGCATGTTGTCCATCATACAGCATTTTAGAGGTAAGCGTTATCGTCCATCAGAAGCAACCCATGTCCTATAGCACCAACGTAAGATACAAATGAAGAACGAGGGATATCGTCTCACTACCTCAAAGGAATCAAAGCGCCATTCAGAACGACATAGAGATCCCTACGTCCGCCAATACTGACTCCTGCCCAAAGCATTTGCCCACCTCATGATTTGGTAATGTTTTTTGTACACAAGCAGGATTGCTCCGAGTTCCGCGTCCTCTCTAGATGAGGGAAGTACGATTGTCAGGTTGAGCATAACATTTCGACACATCTGTTACCAGAACCCGACTCCAATCATCCTGATATTCAAAATTCAAATGTTCAAATGTTTTTACAGCTTATGGGACCCAACTACGGGGTCATCAGTCCCTAAACTTACAAACTACTTATGAACTACTTACGAACTAGGACGGCACAAATATCGATGCCCAAGGGGGGATTCGAACCCCCGTCCGTAGTGGCCGTGCAGACTGTGACTGGAGCGCTTCAGTCCCCTCGGCCACCGCGGCCGGCCATCCCGATGTTCCTCCGCCAAATTCCTGCGGGATAAACGATGTCATGTTTATAATGGACACAGTCGGCCGCGGTGGCCGAGAGGTCTGCGGCGCGCCAGTCACGGTCTGCACGGCCACTAAGGTCGGGTGTTCGAATCCCCCCTCGGGTAAGGATATTTATGCCGACCTTAGTCTTAGCTAGTTCACAAGTAGTTTGTCAGTTAAGGGACTGATGACCCCGTAGTTAAGTCCCATAAGCTCTACAAACATTTGAACATTTTTATAATAGACACACATAATCACACGATAGGTCTCCGTGAGTAAAGGCCACATTCCCGAAGCCGATTTCAAACTGTTTGCGTTGATATTACGCGTCATGTTGCTATCTGTTGGGTGCGTTTCAGCTGAGTTGCGTTCAGCCACCTTTCAAAACGGGTTGTTAAACGATGATAACGGTCATCTCTTGCTGAAGTCTTCTGTGGACGACCATCGCCTTCTCTTCTTTTAACGGTTCCTGTCGTCTGAAATCGCATTCAGGTCCTGGATATTCATTTTTAGAGATTCCAATGGCTGTAGCTACATCCCTCTATGTGTCCCACTTCCAACCTTCCTATGGCTCTTCATGCCATAGCTTCGAGTAATTAACCTTGTCGTGCATTTCACTACCTGCTCACTAAACTATTTGAACCCAACAGCTTGTGTAATTCGTTTGGTAGAATAAACACAGGTCAACACCAATCCCCTCTGCAACAACTTTCTGTTATTACCACTATCTCGGTAGCTGTCTCCAAATGTTCAAATGTTTGTAGAGCTGATGGGAATTAACTACCGGGTCATCAGTCCCTAAACTACTTATGAAATAGACTGATGACCATGCAGTTTGGTCCGATAGATTTACAATCATTTGAACATTTTTGAACACTTATGAAATAACTAATACTAAGGACGGCACCAATATCAATGCCCGAGGGGGATTCGAGCCCCTGACCGTAGTGGCCGTGCAGACCGTGACTGGAGCGCCTCAGTCCCCTTGGCCACCGCGGCCGGCGTTGCTGTCTCCACTCTGTAGAACCGACAGAAAGACATCGAACTATTTTAGTTCATTCTGTGATGATAATACCTAAGAAGACAAATATCTGACCTGATATCCTAAATGTTTCGTCCAGTGTAGTTTAAAACACACTGCATCTTCATTTACAAAGCACTACTACCATGGAACTCATGTACTCGCTAAACAATATATCTTTGACTGCCATCACAGGATATATCTTTGATGAGGTGTCATGGCTACTGATACAGAGAGTGTTATGTAAACATTACCTAGAATAACAGTTTGGACCGTGAAAACAATAAATAAATATTTCACATTACAGCCATTGTTTGTCAAATTATAAAGTAAGGTAAACGAAATATGCATCCAAACGTAAAGTTAGAGATACTTTTACATGTAGTGATAGTTATGAGACCTATTTATTTATTGTTTTCACGGTCCAAACTGTTATCGTACGTAATGTTTACCTAACACTTTCTGTAGCAGTCGCCATAACACCTCATGAGAGACATATCCTGTTATGGCGGTCAAAGGTATATTATTTTCATGCCATGAATACTTCGAACTCTGCTAAGTTTAGCAGATCAACTATTTAGCTCTCAATATGTTTGTTACTCTTTGAATTGTTAAGCCATGGCTCACTATAATGTAGCCTGATATTGTTTTATTTATCAACAAGAGCTATTATCTAGTGACAATTCGCGTTTTTTTATCGTTTGACATAGATATACGAGGATAAGTCATATATTATCCGCAAAGTAGTTATAAAATTTTATTGTAATAAAATACGAAACTTACAAGAACATTATTTTTCGACATAGGCTCCTTGCTTTTCAATGCACTTCGTCCATCGCTCTACAAGCTTCCTTATGCCCTCATGAAAGAAGGTTTTCGGTTGAGCTGCGAGCCAGGAATGCACCGCTTCCTTCACTGCTTCGTCCGAGTAAAATCGACGGCCCCTTAATGCCTGTTTCAGTGGATCAAACAAGTGATAGTCAGAAGGGGCAAGATCGTAACTATATGGAGGATGATCCAGTACTTCGAATTTGAGTTTCTGGAGCGTTTCAGCAGTGTGGACAGCAGTATGCGGACGGGCATTGTCGTGCAACAACACATCACCTTCTGACAGCAATCCTCGGCGTTTGCTCCGAATTGCAGGCTTTAGCCTGTCGGTAAGCATCTCACTCTAACGTACACTGTTTATTGTTGTGCCCTTTTCACCATAATGTTCCAGTATAGGACCTCGTGCATCCAAAAAAATCCGTAAGCATCAGTTTTCCTGCTGACGGTTGGGTCTTGAACTTTTTCTTCCACGGCGAATTTGATGTTTCCATTCCATACTCTGTCGTTTACTCTCCGGCTCGAAACGATGGATCCATGTTTTGTCACCAGTAATGTTTCTGTCTATGAAGTTGTCCCCTTCGTTATCATAGCGATCCAAAAGTTTTTTGCAGATGTCGAGGCGCGTTTGCTTATGCTACTGTGTGAGATGTTCTGGGACCCATCTTGCACAAACTTTACGAAACCCAAGACTGTTATGAACAATTTCGTAGGCAGAACCATGACTAATTTGAAGACGATGAGCCACTTCATCAATAGTTAATCGTCTGTCTAAGAGAATCATTTCATGTGATCGCTAAATGGTTTCTTCATTTGTGGCGGTAAACGGTCGTCCGGCTCCTTCATCGTGCGTAACACTCGTGCGACAATTTCGGAATTTTTCAATCCACTCGTACACACTTCGTTGTGTCAAAACACTGCCCCTGTACTGTACTGAAAGTCTTCTATGATTTTCGGCCCCTGATACACCTACCGCCCACAAAAAACGTATCACTGAACGTTGCTCTTCTTTGGTGCAAATAGACAACAGAGCAGCCATGATTAACAGCACGGCAGCGACAACGAAACTAACGTAGCAGCTAGAAAATTGCAAATATATAACAACAAATAAACAAAGCATGCGTCACCAACGTAAAACGACAGTACTATCAACATAAACAAAAATATAACTAAATTGCGGAAATTAATTGATTTACCCTCGTAGCAACAGAAAATGTACTAATGTAATCAGTCTGTTTAATTTTGTAAGTATCTTCTCGGTGACACTACTGGGTTATGTCATATTTCATTGTAACTAGTGTATAATTCAGGATTGTAATTTATTTTAACAGACTCTTCTGATGATTGACAATAAACAGCTGATTGTTGACTATACATTTTTTTAATACCAGGAGAAACGTTCGACATCTAGCAGAACTCAATAAAGAAGCAAACTACAAGCTACTAACAGAAAAAAGAAAACATAAAAAGAAATTTAGCCACCGGAAGTTGCTATCAAATAAAACATTTATATATGGCTGGAGCCGTTATTCAAATGTTCAAATGTTTGTATAGCTTATGAGACTTAACTACGGGTTTATCAGTCCCTAAACTTACAAACTACTTATGAACTAGCTAACACTAAGGACGGCTCAAATATCCATGCCCGAGGGGAGATTCGAACCCCCGACCGTAGTGGCCGTGCATACAGTGACTAGAGCGCCTCAGTCCCTTTTTTTTATTTTGCTCTATAGATTGTTCTCTTATTTGCGGACGCTAAACGTGACTGTTCGTTGTAGTTCGACGAGTAGTTGGCTCAGTTTTTTTTTTTTTTTTTTTTTTTTTTTTTTTTTTTTTTTTTTTTTTTATTACAGTGGACATTCAGTCCCCTGACCGGGCGCGCTGAGCCACGGCGCCCGGCTGTCCTCTGGGCCACCGCGGCCGGCGAGCCGTTATTCACCGACAACTAAATATATCCAGTATGTACATGGAAGTCTATTTGGATGTGTTTACGCATTTTACGTGAATATTCAGTTACTGGGCCTCCCCCTCTCTCCCTCCCTCCCTCACTCTCTCTTTAGTTGGCAGACCGAGCGCCTATAAACGTCCGGAACCGCTGTTCTATGATATCACGATAAGGTATACACAAGAACCGCGGTGTTGACAAAGTTCCACGAACTCCACACGAGCAACCCACCTGGGTACGTATCTGTCGAATATCCAGCATTCATTGGCAGGTGAAAGCGCCGGAATCAGACAGCGGAAAATAAAAGCCAGTTGCGCGGCAGCGGCGTGATGCAGGGCGTGTTTATTTCGCAGGTAGCGGTGGCCTTTTATTTCCGGCATTTCTGCGGGCGAGCGCTGTGGGGATTCATAAAGGACTGTGCTAATTGTCGCCGAACGCAGCGGACCGCTTCCACAGAGGGGAGAGGGGGGGAGGCCACGTCAAAAGCCGGCTCGGGGGCTGCAAACACAACGCGCAGGGGAGGCGTAGGTGCCGTGGAAAAACACGCGCCACCCCCAAACTCACTCACCCCCGAGCTGTCCTACGCGGGGGAGGGGACGGCCGGCGGGAAGGGGACACAGGATAGCGCAGGGTACGGACACTGACAGCCGGAGAGATTTGGCTTTCTGCATGGCCAATGAAACGGCCGGGCCGGGCCGGGCGGCCGCAGCGGTCGTCTTTGAGCGGCGCGTTTGGGCGCCGTGGCGCGGAGAGAGGGCAGCAAAATACTGCGAAAAGGGCTTTTCGGCCGGCGGGCAGGCGGGCAGGCGAGCCCGCACAAAAACAGCCGGCCGGTGCGCGGCTAAAAATACAGCGGGGGCGCGCTGTGTCAGCGGCTGGTGGACGCGGCACAGTGTCCGGGCAGCGGCTGCGCTGGGCCGCGGGGATTCCCCGGTGCCGGCTGCGACCGCACTGACCTCTGTGCCGAAGGGGCGCAGGTTGTTACGCGTCGTCTCAATGGAGTAAGGCGATGCGCCGATTAGCAGTATCGACATACCTCGGGGTGTGACTCGGGAGCTAACTGAAAAGCAACACTATTCAAGTGCCACTGGCCGATAAACCTCCAGGGTGCTCACGGTTCTTTCGTGAGTACGTGCGTGGCGAGCAAGGGGCCCCGACCTAATGTCGCCTTTCTTTCTTCTTTACTTAAGCGTGACAAAGTCCAAGAAATAGTGGGCCAAGCAATAACCGAGCGACGCCAACTATACTCAAAGAGCGAATGGATACCTGGCAAAGGGAATGGAATAATACCGAAAAATGACGTAGATTATACGAATGCAAAAAGACTGCTCTCACCCACACTTTTTAAAACAATTAACTATTTGTTAAAATGAAGATTAAAAATATCATTTACCATCAAAATCGCGAAGCAGTTCCTAAAACGTCCTAACGTATGTGGCAAGTAACAATGCAAAAAGCCATTGTTGTTCCTGTATCTGTTTAAAAGGAAGACTGGGTTTAAAAAAAATTGTCGCAGTCAGACTAGAACCCACTACATTCGACGGCGCAATGCGATGCCATTAACCACACGGCTATTCTCGCTAGATGGGGAGTAGTGACTACATTATTATTCATGATAGGATTTTCTGAAGGCTTTTACATGCAGTTGATGCGTCTTTAATTTATAGTTAAATTTTTTTTACCAGATATAACGTGGTTTTGATGAATCTTTAATGCGCCAAAAACGAATATGAAGAGCGGATGTTGTCTTAATGAAGAATTTGTCCATGCGCAAGGCGGGGTGCCTAGTAGCTCCATTGTCATGCTTCGGGACCATTTGTGCGTACCAACCAGAGCTCGAGTAGCCAGGAGCTGGCGTTCTACCAGCTCCTATGGCAACGTTAAAAGCGGCGTTTCCCCTCGCCCCGCACTGCCGGGAGAGGTCTCATATGCTGCCTCCAGGGGGTTCAGAAGAGAATTAGGACGTCAGCCGCGCATGTGCATTGCAACGCTGCGGACAATGCCGCCTATTTTAAGCGGCCGTGCTACGACTCGTATAACGACTGCCTCTGCGGCGTAAAACATTTCTCATGCGATGAAAATACTTTGAATGTGCATTTAAAATGATCAGATATAAGAACGAAACAAAGAATAATAGTTTAAAGACACTTTTTATTTTATTTATTTACTTTTATTCACAGCGAGCTTTTATCCGAGGGTTCACTGAGGGAACGTCTGGCGATGGGTCATATTGATCCCAGCCGGGGTATGATCCATTTTCTGACAGGACATAGCCCATACCCAACACACCTAACTCGAATGGGACGCAGAAACAATCCAAAATGTACATGTGGAGAGACAGTGTCCCCAGAACACACGGTATTACATTATCAGTTATACAGAACACACACACACACACACACACACACACACACACACACACACACTGTATGTTAAACAACACACAAGACTTAAACGTACTGATAAGAGATAAGGATGGCGGGGACACACTAAATAGATTGACGAATGAGGCCTCATCACTAAAGCGGGGTGAATACGCAAACGCGGTCAGACATAACATCGAACATAACATCAACACCATAACACAGGACACATGGAACGAGACAAGCAGTGTAAGTACAAGCGACATGGATAACGAGACAGATGACAACTCCAGCACAGAAGATGACTTATTCCTCAACAATTAAGCACTATAAACCCTAGAGTCAAACCCCGTTAGCTATTAATGTACATGAAATGAACGACTACCGGCTATGGAGGGAATTCCATGAGGGCAGGACTCGATGTTCATTCGCAGGCCTTCCACCTTGGTAGGCTCTCCCCAACAACTTTTACCTATCCTTTCCTATCTTCTTTTATTTATCCTCCTTATAATTTGTTATAGCCAGTATTCATAGATAGTACTCGAATTAAATTTAAAATTGTATAAATAACTAAATAAAATTATGTAACACCATGAATTTCACCATTAACTCATCTAATTGTTACTATCGTTATTTATTGAAACTTAACGTTATTAAAATGTAAAAGACTACACTTGGTCTAATTACGACCAGCTATATACCCAAAGGCAGCTTGGTCTTTATCAAGGACACTTTATCAACTTTAAATGTGTATGATAAATGTATCATAAATGTCTGTATATATTTCTTTACATCCCGGACTGAATTTCGTCTCCCCCTCTCCTCCTTTCCTATCCAATCTTCTTCCCCTCCCCACCAGGGTACTGAAAACTTTAGTAGTTTACTCCTCCTATCCTAACGAAAGAACCCAACCCCAACTGCCCGATGACGACTCTCTTCTAATATACTGCAGTCTAGGTTAAAATAAGAGATTCGTATTCAAAGAATGCGTGATATTAACTGCGAATGGGCTAAGTTGAAAATGTGCACCCAGCCGGGATTCGAATCCAAGTCTATTGCTTTCTAGGCAGTTGCGCTGATCGCTAAACCACTGGGGGACAGCGGTCACCACACCTGTACTGACTACCAAAGTATGCCTCCCGCCAGAGACGAATTCTCAACTTTACACTGTCCCTACTACTCAACTTATTCCGCTGAAAGTAGTAGAAAACAAATTATGAGTCTAATCAGTCTGACCTTCATTCTTGAAATATTGAAAAATCTCTTTAATATACGTGTTGGAGAGAGGAGGATAGCTAGGGTTTCCCTACATCCAAACCAACACACATGTCATCAAAATAAATGTGACACAGCTCTCCACCAACTTTAAGGAAATAGCTTTCTGCATCTACTTGGACATCCATGGGGCTATCTGCAACATGAACTGTCATTCCATGTAGTGGCGGCGCATTATATGTGTTCATGGTACAGTGAACCCCCGGACAAAAGCTCGTTGTGAAAAAAGTAAACAAATAAAATAAAAAGTTTTTTTAAAACTATTATTCTTTGTTTCATTCTTATATCTGATCATTTTACATGCACATTCAAAGTATTTTCGTCGCATGAGAAACGTTTTACGTCGCAGAGGCCGCCGTTATACGAGTCGTAGCATGGCCGCTTAATATAGGCGGCAGTTGCCGCAGCGTTGCAACGCGCATGCGCTGCTGACGTTCTAATTCCCTTCTGAACCTGTCTGGAGGCAGCATATGAGTACTCTGGGGCAGTGAGGAGCGAGGGGAAACGCCGCTTTTAACATTGCCGTAGGAGCTGGTAGAGACGCCAGCTCCTGGCTACTCGAGCTCTGGTGGTTAGGCACGAATGATCCCAAAGCAAGACAATGGAGCTACTGCACACCTCGCCTTGCGCGTAGACAAATTCTCCATTCAGGTAACATCCGCCCTTCATATTCGGTTTTGGCGCATTGAAGATTAATCAAAAACACGTTACATTTGCTAATCAAATTTTTTAGCTACAAATTAAAGACGCATCAACTGTATGTAAAAGCCTTCAGAAGATCCGATCATGAGTAATAATATAGTCACTACTCCCCATCAAGCGAGAATAGCCGTGTGGTTAATGTTATCGCATTGCGACGTCGGAAAAAAAAACAGTCTTCCTTTTAACAGATACGGGAACAACAATAACTTTTGTATTGTTACTTGCCACATACCTTAGGACGTTTTAGGAAATGTGTCGCAATTTTGAGAGTAACTGATATTTATACTCTTCATTGTAACAAATATTTAACTGTTTGAAAAGGTGTGGGGAGTGAGTAGCCTTTTTGCATGAGTAAGGTTAGGAGGGGGTGCTGCTTCAGTGTCAATGTTATGCGTGTACACTGTCTGTAAAATTTCCTGTGTCTACAGTTTGTAGCGTAAAAATTAAAAAATTATAACGTCTTACCGAATGGCGTAGTTTTAGCCTATGAACAGCGGAACGCTACTGTTATCTCATGAACTACATGTCGGAATGTGATACAATTTAGCTACCTTCAACTATATATGTGTATACTGCCTGTAAAATTTCCTGTCACTGCAATTTGTGGTGTTATAATTATAAATTGTAACGTCATACCGAGAGCCGTAGTCTTACTCCATAAACAGCGGAAAAGTAGTAAGCGATAAACTTTTTTCCTTTCATCATTTTACTATGGTTGCCAGCGAGAAAACGTTTAATAAAGGTTTGAAATTAAGATTAAAATTTGTTGCAAGTCGCTAAGTACTGTCATTCTCAAACAGTGTATTTCGCAAATCTCGCCGCATTATATGGCATTTTTTGCAATTTCTATTGGTTATGACGTAATATCTTTTGAACCATATGTCGTATATTATTCTTAACCCTGCAACAATTGTTCATCACGGCAAGGAATGTGTGTACCAAATTTGGTTGAAATCGGTCCAGTGGTTTAGGAGAACATAAGCAGCATTGTCGCAAAATACAGCAATTTTTCCCGCATCTCATTGTTTGTGGCGTCATATCTCGTGAACTGTATATCGTATGTGATTCTTACACTTACAGCGACCGTCCTTATGGTTTGAAGCTTACGTGTACAAAATTTCATAGAGATTGGGAGAAAACTGTATATTGGTATGGAACACGTGCAAATATACGAACACTCTGCTTTATATATTAGAAGAAGAAGAAGATTCCCGTAAGAACTACAAATTTTCCCAACCCTCCCCACTAACGGAAGGATCATTGCCCGTCACCGGCTTCTTACATATATATCATGTGGCGTCGGTTCCGAAAGAACAGACGTCACTTCTGATCGTGCAGTTGTTGTTCTTTCATATTTACCGAATATATGACCTCAACTGAGAATGGGCAAAGCTGAATATGTGTATCCTACCACGATTCGAACCCCGGTCTGTTCAACTGTTCAAATATTTGTATAGCTTATGGGACTTAACTACGGGGTCATCAGTCCCTAAACTTACAAACTACTTAGAAACTAGCTAATACTAAGGACGGCACAAATATCCATGCCCGAGAGGGGATTCGAACCCCCGACCGTAGTGGCCGTGCAGACCGTGACTGAAGCGCCTCAGTCCCCTCGGCCAACGCGGCCGGCGAACCCCGGTCTCCCGCTTTCTAGGCAGTTGCGCTGACCGCTACACCACTGGGGACACAGTGACCAACGCATCTGCAAGGACTACCTAAGCACGACTCCCGTAAAACACAAATTCCCAGCTTCACCCTGCTCACAGTACTCCAACTTGTATTTATGGATCTAATTCTCGTAAGAGTAAGGGCCACAAATTTGCCCACCCCTCCCCAGTAACGAAAGGATCATTGCCCGTCACCGGCATTTTATATATATACATGTGGCGTTTGTTCCGACATAACAGACGTCACTTCTGATGCTGCAGTCGTTATTCTTTCATATTCACAGAATATATAACGTCAACTGCGAATGGGCGAAGCTGAAAATGTGTACCCTGCCGTGATTCCAACTTGGGTCTCCCGCTTTCTAGGCAGTTGCAAATGTTCAAATGTTTGTATAGTCTATGGGACTTAACTACGGGGTCATCAGTCCCTAAACTTACAAACTACTTATGAACTACTTACGAACTAGGACGGCACAAATATCCATGCCCGAGGGGGGGATTCGAACCCTTGACCACAGTGGCCGTGCAGTAGGCAGTTGCGCTGACCGCTACACCACTACACCAACGCATCTGCAAGGACTACCTAAGCACGTCTCCCGTCAGACACAAAGCCCCAGCTTCACCCTGCCCACAGTAAGAGTAAGGGCTACAAATTTGCCCACCCCACCAACTAAAGGATCTTTGCTCTTTACTAGCTTATTCTGTATATACATGTTGGTTCTATTCCCAAAGAACAGTTGTCACTTCTGATCCTGCAGTTGTTATTGAAAAAATAATGAGCACTGTACCGACGGGACGTTAAACCCCGAGATTCCTTCGCTCCTCGTGCTGAAGTCCTTGTTCCAGACTTCGATGCACTACAGGTTCGTAAGACAGACTTTGCTCGTGGAAGGAGTGACAACAATCGGCCCCAGTTGAGCCCGTTGACCACAGTGGAGGGGGTGCTGGGGAGATTTCCGGCGGTGCGGCGCGGCGCCTGAATCGGAAGTCGGCAGCGGCAGCAGTGGCTGGTGCTGGCGCGGCCTTTGTCCCGCGCGCTGCCCGCTAATGGGCCCCACAATGGTCCAGTCCGCACACGCTCGCTGCCCGCGGCTCATTACGGGTCAGCAGCGCCGCCCATTGTCCCTCCGCCACTGGCAGTCCAGCCCGCTCAAGTGGCCCCGCCAAAGCTGTCCCCGCTTACGGCTTATTTCCGGATAACTAGTCCCCGCCTGGTCCCATGTGCGCTGGCCGACCGAGCTGTGCTCCCGTAAATATTTGATAACTCGTGTTAAGAGACCGAGCTGTCTTGTCTGCACAACGCAAAGGGCTTGTACACGGAGTAATTCTTTACCATGTTCAAAATATTCAAATGTTTGTAAATCTATCGGACCAGACTGCGTGGTCATCAGTCCGTAGCTTACAAACTACTTAAACCTAGTAAACTAACCTAAGGACAAACACACACACCCATGCCCCAGGGAGGACTCGAACCTCTTTACCATGCTGCTAATCTACAGGATGTTACAAAAAGGTACAGCCAAACTTACAGGAAACATTACTCACATACAAAGAAAGAAATTATTTATTAATGATTTTGCAGCCAAGATGGCATTTTCCATTTATTATGTTACCGGTTTCGGCGCGTGCGACGCCATTTCAGACCTGTCGTATTTTATATAAATTGTGAAGTTATATAAAATACGACAGGTGTGAAGATGCCGTCGAGCACGCCGAAACCGGTAACATGTGTGTTATGATCTTCAGTCCGGAGACTGGTTTGATGCAGCTCTCCACCCTACTCTATCCTGAGCAACCCTTTTCATCTCCTCATAAGAATGGCAACCCACATCAGTTTGAATCTGTTTACTATACGCGTCGCTTTGTCTCCCTCTGCGATTTTTACCCCACACACTTCCCTCCAATGCTAAATTTACGATTCCTCGATGTCTAATAATGTGTCCTACCAAGCGATCCCTTCTTTTAGTCAGGGTACGTCAAAAATTCATTTTCTCACCAATTCTGTTCAGTGCCTCTTCATTAGTTACGCGATCTACCCACCTAATCTTCAAAATTATTCTGTAGCACAATATTTCCAAAGCCTCTGTTCTCTTCCTGTCCGCACTTTTTTTTTTTTTTTTTTTTTTTTTTTTTTTTTTTTTTTTTTTTTAAGTGAGAACTACGGGGTCATCAGTCCCTAAACTTACAAACTACTTATGAACTACCTACAACTAAGGACGGCACAAATATCCATGCCCGATGTGGGATTCTAACCCCCGACCGTAGTGGCCGTGAAGACCGTGACTGAAGCGCCTCAGTCCCCTCGGCCACCGCGACCGGCCCTGTCCGCACTGCTTGTCGTCCATGTTTCACTCCCGTACAAAGCAACACTCCACACAAATGCCTTGTGAAAAGACTTCCTTACACTTAAATTAATATTCGATGTTAGCAGATTTCTCTTTTTCAAAAATGCTTTTCTTCCCATTGTTATTCTGCGTTTTATATCCTCTGTACTGCGACCATCGCGTGTTATTTTACTACCCAAGTAACAAACCTCATCTACCACCTTCACTGTTTCCTTACCTAAATGAAAAATGCGATCTTTCCTGCAAAATCATTCTTAAACAATTATAGATCGCCCCATTGAACAATGAGTTCCTTATAGAAAAAAATATATGTGGATATGTGTCCGGAAACGCTTAAGTTCCATGTTAGAGCTCATTTTAGTATTTCTCTTTGATATAAATTGGAATAATTCGTGCAGACAATTGTCAAAATACCAATTGTTTCGTTAATATGTACTCCTCGATTCACCGCCGCTTGGCCCAATTGAAGGAAGGTAATGTTGACTTCCGCGCTTGTGTTGACATGCGACAGATGATGCTTCATTCCAACGTGATCAAATTGTAAATTTTCACAATGAACATGTGTGGGCTGAAGAGAATCCGCACGTAATTGTGGCATTACGTCATCAACACAGATTTTCTGTGAACGTTTGTTCACGAATTGTTGGTGATGTCTTGATTGGGCCTCATGTTCTTCCACCTATGCTCACTGGAGCACGTTATCATGATTTCATACATGATATTCTACCTGTGCTGCTAGAACATGTGCCTTTTCAAGTACGACACAATATGTGGTTCATGCACGATGGAGCACCTGCTCATTTCAGTCGACGTGTTCGTAAGCTTCTCAACAACAGATTTGGTGACCGACGGATTGGTAGAGGCGGACCAATTCCATGGCCTCCACGCTCTCCTGACCTCAACCCTCTTGACTTTCATTTATGGAGGCATTTGAAATCTCATGTCTACGCAACCCTGGTACCAAATGTAGAGACTTTTCATGCTCGTATTGTGGACGGCTGTGATACAATACGCCATTCTCCAGGGCTGCATCAGCGCATCAAGGATTCCTTGCAACGGAGGGTGGATGCATGTATCCTAGCTAACGGAGGACATTTTGAACATTTCCTGTAACAAAGTGTTTGAAGTCACGCTGGTACGTTGTGTTTCTGTGTGTTTCCATTCCATGATTAATGTGATTTGAAGAGAAATAATAAAATGAGCTCTAACGTGGAAATTAAGCGTTTCCGGACACATGTGCACCTAACATATTTTCTTTCATTGTGTGTGAGGAATGTTTTCTGAAAGTTTCGCCGTACCTTTTTGTAACACCCTGTTTATCTATAAAAATGAATGTCTGTTCGGTGTACGTTTATAACGTCTGAACCACAGGACATAAACAGCTAAAAATTTGTACAGATACTAATGTCTACCCGGGGAAGGCTTAGGCACGGTTTTATGGCGATCGGATTACTATTTATCTCTATATAGTAATGTGAATGTCTGTTCGGTGTACGCTTATCACGTCCGAACAACAAAACGCAGAGAATTAGATATTTGTACAAATACTAATTTATACCTGAGGAAAATTTTAGGCACGTTTTTATAGCGATCTGATAGATATTTAGTAATTTAATGCGAAATGCGGAACAATAATTACTCTTTGAATTTATATCTACTCTTTGAAAATGGTTTTATTGGTTGCAGTGTTGCTTGAGGTTTGATAATGAGAAAATGGTGGACTATATTGGGATGGAAAGTTATCGGTGTATATAAAATTCTACGCGCGTGTGTGTGTGTGTTAATATTTCGATTCAATAAATATGAGATCTTAAGAAATTTATATCTCATTTGTGTTTTGATTAATAGCTTTCTTTGTTTGGATACTGCACTTATAATTTTGTACATTATGTAAGACAGCATTATTTCTTATATATTCTCCAATAATGATGTTAGAAAAAAAAAAGAGATGGATAGAGAGAGAAGGGATAGGAGAAGTACTAACTCAAGGCAGGAATATATAAAAAAATTCCAGGGAAACGCCGGGTTTTTAGATAGTACACGATATTTACTATTTCTTTTTTTTCCGATTTGCAGCTCTTATTATTACCGTGTTTGCAGTTAAAATTCTAGGTGTGACGTCCGTCTTATATGCAAAACACTATTTAACTTTACACCTAAACATGTTTCAACACCTGTGTGTAGTCATTAGTACACCAAGAGTACACAGTGTAATTTGCTAAAGTGGGAGTGATCGTGAAAGAAACAAGTCCGTAAAATATGTGTATGACATGTGCGTTGTCAACAAAAACGCGGAAAAGAAAAGTACACCAATCATAGGCCCCGAGTTTTGAAAATCTAGGGATGTGCTCCGTGGCATTTCCAGGAGGGAGGGGGCATATGCAGGCCTGCACCTCCCCCACACCCCGACAGGCATTTCTTAAAAAAATAAATAAATAAATAAATAAAAATAAAAAAGAATAAAATCAGATAATGATGTGCCTGTATTACGAATGCTGTGTTCACTGTCGCAAACACATACATCCGATCGTCTTCCTGGCTTCATTCTTCCACATATTTATTTTCTGTACAGTATTTAAGAGTGTTTTCTGCAACTTTGTTATTTGTTGTAGTTTATTTACTTTTCCGTGGCTCTTGTCAGGATATTCCACTTAGTAGGCTGGGTTCACTTGACTCAAGGGAAGAGGATTGTGAATAAGACAGGTGTCCGTGTGAGACCAGAAATTGCCGACAAGTGGATGCTTCACCATGATAATGCTCCGTGTCACACGGCCATTTGCATCCGTGAATTTTTTGACCTCAAAAAGCATTACTGTTGTTCCTCAACCCCCTATTCACCCGATTTGAGTCCTTGTGACTTTTACCTCTTCCCGAAATTGAAACATGTGCTAAAAGGACGTCATTTTGGAACTCTGTAGAACATTCAAAAGACAGTGATCGACCGGTTAAAAGCCATACCAATTGAAGACTTCTAGTGCTGCTACCAACAGTGAGAACGACGACTCCGCCTTGTGTAGCTACCCAAGGGAACTACTTTGAAGGGGATAACATTGTTGTTTGAAAATAATAAAACTTTGGTTAGTATGAAATCAGTCTCATTACTTTTCTCACACACCTCGTAAATACATTTATTTAACTTCTAACGTTACAAAGCCCGTGTCTCTGAAGGAGACTCTACAGCTTCTCTGCTTTGACAGAATGTTACCAATACAACATCTTTACTTGGGTGTGATCTTGCCTGACGTGGGTTGAACGCTTGCGGCGCTACCAGTGCTGATTCAGGTGCTGAGGTGGGCGCTTCACTCGGGCCTCAGCGTCTGCTGCAGGAGCGTGGCTCATTCAGAACGCGAGGGGGCGTTATACGGGCCGGTCGCGCTGCTCCCAGCCGTGTTGCGTTACTGTATCGTATCTCGGCGTGATGTATCGGCTTCTCGTGATTGGTCGACGACAGCACCTCTGCTGCCATGGAGCCTGGAAGATGTACTCCTCTCTTCGAATCAGGTAAGTGAACAGCTTCTCTGTTGGCGGATCGCTTCGTTGTTACTCGGGTGAGTGGTTATTCTCCCCGTCGATGGCCTTCTTCTGCGCTGCTCCGCATACTAGGTGAGTGGCTCACATTTCTGTCGACGGCCTTCTTCCGCGTTGCTCTCCGTAATCCCTGAAGCTGCCTATTCTGGAGCCGGACGGCCTGCTGCTGTTTGCTGCATTGCGTGGTGGACCGCTGTACGATGGCCGCTGCTGCTAGGAAGGATGTTGCATCCTCCGGACCACTTTTGGCGTCTTCTTCTAGGTCTATGAAGGCTAGGCTTTCCCTACAACATGACGAAGTATTGCCAGTCGTCTAATGGTTAACTTCTGGCGAATACTGCCTGTCCGTCGAATACTCGCTGGACACTCGCTGGATACTCGGCGAATACTGCCGAAGACTTCCTTTCCGTCAGTTTCTCGCCTATTTTATACCGTCCACGCAGGTTTCTGGTGCTTCCGTTGCAGCGTGCTGACCCACAAACTGGTACGAACTTCGTTGCGTAGCACCGGTAACTCCTCTTTGGTCACGAACTCACTGAAACGACTTTGTTTACAAGTACGTGCTAGACAGGCTGCTTCTGATAAACTCTTCATGGTTGCTGTGTTTTGACTTGGATTGCTAAATGCGTCGGCGGCCTGCTTTCGTGTAACCGTGCCTGCTCCTCTCTTTCCGCTGCCTGAGATGCCTGTCCACTAGCAAAATCACTGCAATACTTCAATAATTCACTTTTTCCTATTTCACCCCTACAGTATTACTAAATTAGTCAATAATCACTTCCGCTGTCGTACCATGTCTGTCGATACCAATAGGTCTATAACTCATTGTTGCATCACACATCAATTCAGTAAACAGGATGGGAAATGTCACGACTTACACTAACACGTTTTGTTGAAGAGAACATGTACACGTAAAATTAGTAGTATAAAATTTTCATCGTATCGTACCGAACTCACTTCATTTGCAGTTATTTAATACAACAATTAAAGGTTGCCGATTTCAGTTTACAATATTGACGTAACTAGCGGCATTCCATTAACATTCGGGACTATTTAGAAAAAGGTCACTTCACTCACATGTCAACGTGTATTTTAATGCCTACGAATCAATACTATGTGGATGTTGAACTTCAAGTTTCTGAGCGTGCCAGCCGTAGATATTAGGCGTAATATTTCGTTTATGATGGTTGACAAGAAGTATTACAAAAAAAAAAAAAAAAAAAAAAAAAAAAAAAAAAAAAAAAAAAAAAAAAACTAAAAGAAAATATGTTTTGAATCATTTTCCATATCAGCCTATTACATTACATATTGACATAAATTCCACATCAATAGTTAAGCAAGCGGTTTCTTTGCCACGTAATAACCGATGGAAACTCGTTTGCCAAATTTAAACATGGAAAACAATGCGAAATATTGATTAAAACATATGAAGATGCAGGCACGTTATAATTCTATCCTCAGACGCCAGAGTTATACATCCAGTTTCTATAGATATCGCTGCTACAAATTCAGTTAGTTGTTTATTTTAAGATAATCTTTTTACAGCGGTGTATTACAAAAGCCAGCCGCCCGTCAATGGGATGAGAGCATCGATTTTAATTACAGTAAAGAAACATAACGTAAAGACAAAAATATGACCAACATTTTCTTTTGGGTATGCCGAGCATACCCACTCAAATTTTGGGGTATGCTTGAGAGATCGAGCATACCCGTAGTCGGCTTCAATGACACCAACAGAAACCAGGAAAACGCTCCCAGTGTGTAATTAAGTAGAATGGGTTCTACATGACCACAGAACTAAAACCAAAAAATAAATAAATAAATAACCCACTGATGATGCTACAGAGGTGCTGAAACATGTTTGGTTGTAAAGTAAAATAGAGTTTTGTATATCAGGCGGACCTTATACCTAATACACTATGTCTCAGGAGATTAGTATACATTTTAGGAGGTGGCAGTATAGACAAATTACAAAAAATGTATCAAATGTATCCAATTTTATTGAGTACAGAGATACACCTGTTACAAAGATTCTACCAACAACATCAATGCACTTTTCAAAAAAAGAAAAAATAAATAAACAAATAAAAATAAATAAAATAAAATAAAATAAAAAATAAAAAATAATAGTAATTCATATGTTTGTTAAGCTTAAGCGACTTAACTGCGGGGTCATCAGTAACTAAACTTACGAATTACTTGCGAACTACCTTATACTACCTTATACTAAAGACGACGAATTCGAACCCCCGACTGTAGCGGCCGTGCAGACTGTGACTGGCACGCCGCAGACCGCTCGGCCACCGCGGCCGGCTGCACTTCACTTCTCTTAATAACACCACGTGCAGCTCATCCGAGGTTATCTTTCCTTAAGGCGACCAACTTTTTCCAAACCCGATGCGGGATGTTTCGGGGATGTGAAGGAGGACTAAGTTCACTGACTCATTGTGTCAGTTAATCTCAAACTAGCAAAGAAATTTAGCGAGTGGAGAATGTCTAATCATATACTTTAAAAGCAACATATTAGCATGAGTGACATTTCATTCTTAATTTTCAATCTTTATTTACAGTTCATACATATTTTTTCATGCTCCTATTTTGAATTTCAGAGTCAACAATTATTACCTATTCTTGCCCCGTTACGTTTTTGCGATCACATTCATTGTCTGTACAAGTTTTATTTGTTGCAGGTCGTAGAGCATTGTACTGTATATATTGTGATAAGTAGCTTAAACCACTGAAGGAATTATGTTTTGCAATATCCTTGAATTAAATTTGATGACAACTACTAAATGCTGAAATGTTTGCATAGCTTATGGGACTTGATTACGGGGTCATCAGTCCCTAAACTTATAAACTACTTATGAGCTGGCTAACGACAAGGACGGCACAAATATCCATGCCAAAGGGGGGATTCTAACCCCCGACCGTAGGGGCCATGCAGACCGTGACTAGCGCGCCGCAGTCCACTCGGCCACCGCGGCCAGCGATGACAACTACTTTTAAAAACCATTTGAACTACTCTGTTTCAGAAGTTATTTATATTAAGTGCAGAATTTAATTGTGCCTTACTAAATGCGTTGCTCACTGACTTACTTTGCTGCATTTTCAGAATTTCACCACATTTTGATTCCTGAATGAAGTAATATGAATGATGATATTGTTTTCGCATGTTAGTTTTTAAATAGGTTTATTCAGATTGTGATAACATTTCAACATGTTTGACACATTCAGCACCGAAAAACATTGCAATACACATATTGAAACGTACTTGAGGAGGCACAGAAAATATGCCAAAACAGATTTTTTTTAATAAGTCATCCTATCACCAACTGCAGTACCAGCTTAAAAACAAAAACAACTTCCACTGCTAGCGAATTAGTCCTTTTAAAATAGTCAAGTGGTGTGTATCGTGTGTTAATTCTTTTGTATGTTATGTAAGAAGGCAGTCATTAATTCGTAGTAATGCATCGTGATGTTGACTTGCAAGCAGTATGACATAGCGTGCCGTACACAAATAGTTTCGGCTTGTGCTGTTAGACCAACAATTTTAAAATTGCGGGAATGCGGAATCCTTTTGCTATCTTGCAGCACGTTGTCAGTAACTATCCCAATGCGGGACAACGAGTCCAAACGCGAGACTGTCCCACAGAATCCGGGACGGTTGGCCGCCTTACCTTTACGTTCATTCACGAAGGCTTCGCCATTCAAAATCGGAAAGATTTAAACGGATCTTGTATTAACTTTTTTCTTTGTATACTTTCCCATTCTCCCATACCACAGGTAAAATCCCAAACGTATAAGGTCCGGGAACTTGGTAGATAAGAAATATGCCCCTATGTACCGAACCCTCTTTGATGTAGCGAAGTGAATCTCTTGGCCAATAATGCTGAAATCACATTATCAAGACAGTGTAAGTAACGTGGTCCTGTAAGGCCGTACGGTACCACAACAGGCCCATTCCACTGATGGTTTATCAAATCACATTTAAAGCGATGCTTTCAGGATAACTTGTTTCCACAATCCAGTGTGGGTATTCTTCTTACTAATGATGCGAATTACGAGTGCTACTGATGCAATCGGCAGTGAAAGCGGTAAAGAGTAAAAATGGTAGTACTTGGCGAATTTCAACTAATCAGATACAATATTCCAATTGTCCCTCTTCATCTCCTACTGGAAGTTGTACCTGTAACGGTCGGACTGGGTCTATGACACTCAATAGTTTCTATTTCACTGAACTTATATGCTTATGGTGGCTCATTTGACTCGGGCGCTGTGCTAGCTTCCTAAAACATTCGAAAGAAAGCGTTGACACCATGATTAAGGTTTTAAACTGTTTAGTCATTGTTTGGCAGACCTTTAAAAAGGGCACATTTCTATAAGACCCGACCCATTTTTGGTACATTGCGCTTGCATAGTAATCAGAAGAACGTGTAGAAATATGATGGTCGATGTATGCGTTTTGTCGGAGCCCTGTCGCGTTTTCTCGCATTGTGATGACCGAGTCCCTCGTTGGGATGTGATTGACGCTTTTGCGATCATTACGTTGCACGTACGCAGTTGTATTGTAACAAAAAGAGCGTATACAACACATTTTCGATACCTGTTTATCTGACGATCTTCTCGCATTGTTTGCTGTTGTTTGTGAGACCTAAGGTGCACTACTTTCGTCTTTAAGTTGCTGGTTCAAAAGTTTTTGTTAGTTTAATACTACTGCAAGAGAGGATGATAGCACATACGGCCTTGTTGATGAATGTTTTCGCCTCTAGAGGGTCTACTAAATTTCGTTGCTTTATCTATTATTATTATTATAATGGATCATCTATCATCATCTGTACTTTGACATAGGACTTCGAAATATGTGAGGTTTGTTGGTGTTTTGCAGTGATGACTAAAAATTTTTCTTTTAACATTGTGGTGTTGTGACGTGTAGGTTACCATTCTAGTTAATACAGTAGGCATCTTCGTTTGCGGTAGACAGCTACTTGTAATTATCGATTAAAAAAAATAAATCCTAGTTAGGTTTAGTGGAATGAAAAGAAGAAATCTTAGGTAACACAGGAAAGGAGCTTGAATTGTTTTTGAAGGAAGAAATTTTTACTCTCTCTCTCTCTGTCTACATTTTGGGTATAGGGCTGGTCGATCTTGCTCTACTAAAGTGAAAATCTGTAGTCATTGTATTGCTTCCTAGCTACTGGGCAGGTAAAATATTACGATTTTTGTCCTCTTGGTTAGTGGGAAGATGGTTGTGTTTCCTTGGTTGCTGTATTGGTGAGTGTCATTTCGAAGAAGGATGGTGTTAGGTCTGTGCTTTCCGAAAAAAAGGTTCTAGTGTAGACAGTCGGAAATCGGTAAACTGCTGATCATAATTTATTTCACGCGTTTTTTAAAGTTCATCGTGAATCTCTAGGAAAATACTGTCGTACAATAGGGTTTAGTTTTGTTTAAACCTAAAGAAAGAACAATTTTAAAACTCTTCTGGGATGCTCGATTATCGGTATTCGCAAGTTTGACCTGTGTCAGATAAATGTTCTAATGACTTGGAGGATTTCGAAAAGAACTGTGTTTGCGATCACATTGGAGATCGAGCTGTATTCAAGTTACTGTTAGGCGTTTTTATTTTTGAAACGAAATTCTTCTCTGGATCGTTCGTACCTTTTCCATGGTGTCTGTCGAGAGAAATCATTTAAGGTAGTTGTGTTACACGCCTAGAGTGTTTGTTAAGATGGACGCACACACGTTAGTGGCGTTCGTTACCATTATATTCCATTCATTACCTATGATGCTCAATTTTTTAACACGTTCGTCGGCTATTGCACACATCGTCTATATGAAGAAATACATTTATTTTGCCCAAGCACGTTAGGGGGCTAACAATTTACGAAAGACAACAATTTTTTGGATAGTCCAAAATGTTTGGTTAGACTTGTTTCTAAAAATTGTCGATAAATAGACAACACTTAGAGTACACAAACCCTTAGCATTACACTGACTTTCTTTGTGCTGTGTCTATATTTACCTGCAAAATTGCGGGTTGTATTTAAGGTTCTCCGTTTTAAACAGTATGCACCGATTTAATGTTCTAAATGATAATGCAAAATACAGTATGACATAAGTAATATGCAAAATAGGAATATAAAATAACCGGGAGCGGTGTTAGATGGCCTGGCAGCGGGAGGGGGCGGGGACGGCAGAGATTAGTTGTGGAGGAGATAAATTTGTTTGCGAAAGTCTGGTGTTAAGTGCAGGTACATGTTCAATGTTATTCAGAGTAATAAGGTCGATAAGTAATAACTTCCGGGAAAAATAATTATTATTATGGCGCGCGTTCGAGTCCCAGTCCGGATTGCATGGGGGCAGCAGTCTTTAGAACTGTTTATAAGGCGGAGGGGGGAGCGGTGGCGGGGGCAGCGGCAGTACTCACGCAAGTTCTCACTTGTGCAAGCGGTTGCCCTTGTTAGTGTTAAAAACATAGGTTGTCATAATTAAATTGATATGTATATTTAATAAAATTAATCGGGGGCTGTGGTGGATGGCGTGGGGGTAGGTGGGGGTGGACATCTGGCAAGTGCGCGGCCGTCGGAGGCGGTCACGTTGTTTATGAGAACGTTACTTGTTATTTGTCATTCGTTCTGAAGAGCGTCATTGTCTTAGTAAGTGTAATTACATGTTCGATGATAATCATCTTTAAGTGCGCTCAGCCGGCCGCGGTGGCCGAGGGGACTGAGGCGCTCCAGTTACGGTCTGCACGGCCACTACGGTCGGGGGTTCGAATCCCCCCTCGGGCATGGATATTTGTGCCGTCCTAGTTCGTAAGTAGTTCATAAGTAGTTTTATCCTTCATATTCCTATCTCCATTAGAGTTAAGGGCGTTATTTAAAAGTAATTTTCAAATATCATCGATTTGATGGAAGGGTACTATCTACGTAAGAAGGTTTTCGAGAAACTTCTTTAAATCACACAATTACTGTTATATTTTTCACTTTAAAAGCACATGGTTACAACATACACTGAACAAAGTCACACGTCATTTGTGACACAATTCTCAAAATGTATTTCTCCACATTGATAGTTCATTATATCTCTGGTACAATCATAGTTTAGAATACCCAAAGGCAAATAAAAGTTCCTTAATACACTCTGTCTTTCCTCAATGAAAATAACTGTCAGTTTTTTTTTCTTTTAAAGTCCCCTTGAATATTAACTATCTCGACGGGAGGCAGAATTTTTCTACGTACTGAAGCCTAATCCCGAATTAAAGTCCATAGATAATGTAACTACGCAATCGCATAACGCCGCGGTGGAGCGGTGGAGTCTAAAGCGTCTCGATGCGGAGCGCGCGGTTGCCCGCCGTGGAGGTTCAAATGTTTGTAAATATATCGGACCAAACTGCGTGGTCATCAGTCCGTAGCTTACGAACTACTTAAACCTAGGGAAACTAACCTAAGGACACACCCATGCCCCAGGGAGGACTCGAACCTCCACGGCGAGCAACCGCGCGCTCCGCAGCGAGACGCTTTAGACCACTCGGCTCCTCCACCGCGGCTGTGTGTGTTGTCCTTAGGTTAGTTTACCTAGGTTTAAGTAGTTTGTAAGTTACAGACTGATGACCACGCAGTTTGGTCCGATAGATTTCAAAAATTTGAACATTTGAACAATCGCGTAACCTTTCGATAATTCATTGTTAACTATCAATGTCTTTAATTTCTGTAGGAATAATTTAAAAACGAATAAAAAAGTTCCGAAATATTTCCGTACATGATCCAGACTATTGTGCAAGACAATTACGCGAGACGCTTACAGAGAGAACCTTACACACCGTAAAACAATGACAGATAGAGATAGAGCAATGCTACTGCTGTTACTATTTATACAATATTTACGACAAATCATAACAGTGATTGCAGTGTTTTTACCCGGTTACTCTATGACTTTAACTATTCTGACTTTACAAAGATGTAACAGATTTCTTTAAAATTTTGAAAAAAAAAAATACGTAAATTCTGCCTCTTACAAAAATTAATAAAAATTAAAATGTACTGAAATGGATATTCCAATGCGATGACTGCGATGTAGTGTTACAAGTGGTAGAAGGCTATTAGCAGAGTGGGGAGAGGGGGGAGAAGGAATTGGACTAACATCAAAATGAAATAAACACCCAAGCAGATAAGTAAAATAAAATTTACAAAAATTACACACAAACTGTGGTGTAGCACAAGTCTAAAGTGCGCGCCACGTACTTTCGTCGCGCGCCGCCATGCACGCACGGCGCGGCGTTCTTACGACGTCAGCCACGAGCGCCCTCTGCTGCAACTCCGGCTCGTGGCCACGACTGCTGCATCGGCCACTTGGGAATCAGATAGGTACCAGTTAAGACTTGGGCTATCGGACAGGCACTAGGAATCATCTAATCTATGTATCAGCATTCTGCAGTCAAAAACTATGTAAAAGTAAAATATTACTAAGTCCCTATGAAATATATATATCTCGTTCTAATTTACTCTAGTGTTTCTAGTTTCGGCGGTCCCACTGGCTGGTCACCTCCATACCGCACAAGCGTGCATCCTTTATTCCTGTGTCGGTCTCTTTCTACTCGGCCACCGACACCAAAGACAACCGGCGGAAACGAGACACAAAAGTGGCGACGAGGATGTGATACAAAATAAACTGAACAAATTGTGGAGTGAAACACGTGGATTGTCAGAAGCTTTTATAAAAGACATTTAAGCATCAAATATGTTTTATGGGGTGGCAGGGAAGTGAACGCGAGGACATTATGGCGAGAGCTCTGCGGTCGGCGGTCGGCGAGAGGCGGCCAGCTGATCCGGCGAACGTTATTAAAATTTTCGCACGCCAGCAGCGCGGCGAACATTAGGGCAGATTAGGGAGGGCGGCGCCGGCGCCAAAGTGGCGTAAATGATTGGCTGGCCGCCCGGGGCGATAATTCTGTTGTTTTCCGCGCGTTATATGGCGCGTGGCCTGTGATCGGTCTGTGTACACGCGTTAAACACACACACCTGCTAAAACTCCCACCACATTTTGGTCGGGGGAACATACTGATGAAAAAATGGAACTCCAATAGGTTGAGAAGAACTGGGAGCGTCATTAGGTAACATACCGAATGTCATATTACGTATTTGGTATACTCTCACAATAGTCGTGGGTATCTACGGAAATCGAAGGCGACGTTATTGCGTACACAAGGTGTAAAATTGCGGTATTTTTGGGGGAGGTGTCATGTGTACTCCGCTGAAATGTCACAGACTGCAATTAACATACATTGATCGCCGAATGATAATTGAAGTTAAGGGCATGGCACACTCCTGTCCGAAGTCGTAGGTGATTTCCGTTTTCTGAGATCCACAGTGTGAAGAGTGTGCCTACAATACAGTGGTGTACGAACTGTATTTTAGGGGAAGGGGGTGTGGGAGAGGGCATAAAACATATTTACTGACATCGTCTTGGCGATTTCAGGGCTTTTGTCTGGGAGGAGTAGAAGGAGAGGCCATGGAACTTTGATTTAGCCGAGGGGCGAAAGATGACAAAATGCATTAGTTGTTACAAGTTGCTTCAGGCTGCCATCAATCGAAGCCAGAAACAGTGTCTTGCTACTCCACAGTTTCAGTGTCACGTGTGTGTGTGTGTGTGTGTGTGTGTGTGTGTGTGAGTGTGAAGGGGGGCCCTCACTGTCCGGTTGATACACCATTGCTACAACACAAACTTTCAGGTATTATCTCCCACCAATAACAATGCAGAGACCAACAACATGCACTTAATGATCAAGTGCAATGGTGTTTGCCTAGAGTTGTCATTGATTATGGGCAAGTAAAGCTGCGTCTAATAACTGCAGAAAGACATATGGGACGCACGACAAACGTATACTTCAGGACGTTGGGGCATAATTTGTAATTAATGGCCTGTGGGAGAAACGGCGAATGCTCTGTTGGAGGATGAAAGGTTCACAATTCGTTGAAATAACGGAATTTTTCACTTTGAGTTTGACGTTTTCCTTTTATTTTCTTTCTCTCTCCTTTTTTTTTTTTTTTTTTTTTTTTTTTTTTTTTTTTTTTTTTTTTTTTTTTTTTTTTTTTTTGCAAATTTACTTAAGCTTAAATGCGTGTTCTACATTTTATTATAATTTTACCGAGGGATAAATGGTATGTGCGTTTGTCTCAAATATGGCTTCACTGACTTGAATGGCAGCTGTTCTTTATTTTTATTTTTGGTTCACTTTAAATACAGAAGTTGTTTTTAAAATAGAGAAAAACCAAGGGACCAGTTGGAAAAAAGATAAAAAAAAAACTAAATCGGTAATTTTTAAATGGGCACTCGCTACTTCATATTACATTCGTATTTTATGCACTGCATGATCGTTCGTGCGACTTTTATAATATTTGAAACACTTCAGCTTCATAACAAGTGGTACTGCACTGTCTATATAACAACGCAACGTGCATGGCGGAGGGTACAATAAAGTTTGACACCAATCTACAGTTTTATTCATATAACGATGAAAATTGCACAGTCGACCTTCAAAATAAGAGAAACAACACTTTCCACGTAGGTTTTTGTACGGTGAATGGTGGAGGGTAGCTTACTCGCGACTCTGAGACAGTCTGACCAATCACCATGAAAAGAGCAGTCATTGTCTTTTTCAAAGAGAGGCTTGAAAGGGGATGTAAAGAGGCAGGGAATAGGACGAGATTGAAAAGGGCGAGTGAGATAATGACGGAGGCAGGAAGATAGAGAGGTGGATATAGAGGATGAAAATCGCGTGTTTATAAAACTTGAGTGACCTTTATGATTCCGAGTAAAACGAAGTGAATCATTTATAATCTATTGAGCCTGCTACCGAAAGCGAAAGTGCTATTTCCAGTTGTAGAATCCACTGACTATGCGTTAAAATAAAAGGCGAAACAAGTATGGAGAAAATAAAAGAACTGCACTAAGAAACTGGTTGTTTCATTCCCGAAAACATATTTCTTTCATGCTGACGGAGGTGACTACATTACCTGCAGATGGGTAAAGTCGAAAATGTGTACTAATCCGGGATTCGACCCTGGTGTCCAGATCTCTATGCAATTGTGCTGACCACTACATCACTGAGGGCACAGCGCTCATCGCAACTGAAAGGAATACAAATGCACACCTTCGGTCAGACACAAGTTTTCAACTTTTCCCTGCCCACTATTATTTAGACATGTAGTATGTGCAACCTATTCCCGTTAAGAGTCAGGGCCTAGGAGTGCTTCGTCACTGAAAAAAGGATCACAGCCCTTTATTGGCTAATTATATAATTAGTATCTGTATTGTGTCTGTTCTTGCGGACGTGTCCGAAAGAATAGACACTATATATATATATATATATATATATATATATATATATATATATATATATATACAGGGTGTTTCAAAAAGGTACGCTAAACTTTCAAGGAACATTCCTCCCACACAAAATATATTATGTGGACATGTGTCCGGAAACGCTTAATTTTCATGTTAGAGCTTATTTTAGTATTTCTCTTTAAATGTAAATTGAAATAATTCATGCAGACAATTGTCAAACTACCGAATTGTTTCGTTAGTATGTACTGTACTTCCTCGATTCACCGCCAGTTAGCCCAATTGAAGGAAGGTAATGTTGACTTCACTGCATGTATTGGCAGGCGACTCATCACTCTACAGTACTAAGCATCAAACACATCAATACGTAGCATCAACTGGTTAGTGTTCATCACGAATGTGGTTTTGCAGTCAGTGCAATGTTTACAAATGCGGAGTTCGCAGATGCCCATTTGATGTACAGATTAGCACGGGGCAATAGCCGTGGCGCGGTACGTTTGTATCGAGACAGATTACCAGAACGAAGGTGTCCCGACAGGAAGACGTTCGAAACAATCCATACATCAAATGGGCGTCTGCCAACTCCGCATTTGTAAACATTGCACTGACTGCAAAACCACGTTCGTGATGAACACTAACCAGTTGATGCTACGTACTGATGTGCTTCATGCTAGTACTGTAGAGCAATGAGTCGCATATCAACGCAAGCACTGAAGTCAACATTACCTTCTTTCAATTCGGCAAACTGGCGGTGAATCGAGGAAGTACAGTACATACTAACGAAACATTTGGGTATTTTGACAGTTGTCTGCACGAATTATTTCAATTTACATTTAAAGAGAAATAGTAAAATGAGCTCTTCAAATGTTCAAATGTTTGTATAGCTTATGGGACTTAACTACGGGGTCATCAGTCCCTAAACTTACAAACTACTTATGAACTAACTAATACTAAGGACGGCAGAAATATCCATGCCCGAGGGGGGATTCGAACCCCCGACCGTAGTGGCCGTGCAGACCGTGATTGGAGCACCTCAGTCCCCTCGGCCACCGCGGCCGGCATCAGCTGTTGTTTGAAAACCTTATACATCTACCAGTTTCGGTCATAGACCATCTTCATGGATCAAAAGGTGTTAAAACAGAGTGGTAAAATGCATCAAATAAAATACATCTAGCTGAGACAAACAGGAGTCAGTATAACTAAAAGTGTTAAAATTACAGTGGTCATCTTAGATAAAACCTATCAGTGAAACATAACATAAAAGGTAAGAACTGACTATAGTTTAAGTTTGTGTTGACCCTTACATCACTAAGGGCACAGCGATCATCGCAGCTGAAAGGACTACAAATGCACACCTTCCGTCATACACAAGTTCCCAACTTCTCCCTGCACACTATTACTCAGACTCGTAGTATGTGCAACCTATTCCAGTTATGAGTAAGGGCCTAGGAGTGACTCGCCACTGAAGAAAAGATCAATGCGCTTCATTGGCTAATTATATAATTTGAATTTATCTTATGTCTGTTCTTCAGGACGTGACCGAAAGAATAGACAGTATATATATGTATGACTTACGGATATTTCTTTACTTGCTACGGAAGATGGCCACACAAACCCAAAAAAGTATGTACTGTTTGTTGAGAAATAGAGGTCATTCTTAATCGTCCAAAAAGATGTTACATCTCGGTGTCTGTCCACCGTCGCAATTCTAGGCCCAGCATTTCAACAATTCCGTATAGGTCGGGCGTCGCATACGGCCTGACCTCGGCCACACAGTACGACCCTGGCTTGCAGCGGAGCCGCACGTCACTCTATCGAGTTAGCAAAGCGACGGCTGAGCCTCAAGGTCCGTCGAGGCTCGGGCGTCAGAGGCGGCGGGTCGTGAGTGGAGCCCCTGGCAGGCGCGCCACCCGCGACACATTCGTATGCGCCTGACGCGCCGGCCGCCGGCTTAATCAAAGGTCAAAGGACCCGTAATGCACTGACAGATTTAATAACCCCTCCCGCGGCGCGCGCGCCCGCCCGTACGGAGCCCCGCTCCACCCCTTTCGGAACGCCGGCCCGATCCGCACGCCGCCGGCCTTTGATCAAAGAATCATGTTTAATTATACGTAATGATTGCCCCTTGTGCCGCCGCCGCCGCAGAGGGCACGCGTCTCGCGTGTCAACGCCGCGCGTGGCGCCAAGTCTCGCGTCAATTTTTGATGCGGCGGCAGCGGCATTGATTTGGCAGTCAGCCACCGATGGAACGCGCGGCGACCTCATTCTCTCTCTGTCTCCCTCTCTGTGGCCGAGCGCACATCGCTTATTCCCGCCGACCGTTTGTGCACTTGCTGCATTCATCCATCACGCGCGACTGCCGACGCCAGGTGAGAGATTATTCGGCTGAGTGCGGTCGGTTTCCCTACGCTGTATGAGGACATCGACTGCCACAGAAGTTCTCCAGTAATGGTCGGTAAACGCTAAACAAATGCAAGAAGGTAAAAACACACAGCTCAGTTAACTTTGAAGTTTGCCATTCTTCGGGACTCTCTACTCGCAAGGAGACCACATGGGTATCGGAATTTAGGTTCTTTTTATTTTACGTTTATGGGACGTGAAGTTCAGAACTTAAAAAACAACTCTTAAAAATTCTCGAGAAAATCGACTTTGAAGTTTTGCAAGTAAACTTAAGTGCCAATAATGAAATCAGTTGCAGCATCTATCTGCGTAGCTCAGAAGGTAGCGTTCTGCCTTTGCGACCATAGCGTTGCTGGTTTGAATCCCACCGTGAAACTTTTTTTTTCGTTGCGTTAGAACACTTGCAATACTTTCACATCTAATAATAATTTATACGAAAAACGCACGTATTTTTCTTTATTCGTATTTTTCTATTTTCTATAATGTGGAGGATTTAAACAAAAATACACTATTTCAAATTCACGTATACAAAACATTTTAGAATCTCTAATTCCATGTGTTTTGCCAGATTTGTTTATATAAAGGAGCGGAGCACCTTGTCGTCAACTAAACCGGTGGTTGAGTAGGTTAGCTGCTTCGAAAGCAAGGACATAACTTTCCAAAAATAGCATCGTAGCTCTTCATAAAATGAACGATGAAAGACAACCGTCGTCAATTAATAGTGAAGGCAATACTGTAAAATATTTAACTTGTTATGTTTTTTTCTTGAAAGCATCATTATTAACAACCTTATATAGAATATAGGAAATTATGAATAAGCAAAAGTACGTTAATTTCTCGTAAAAATTACTATTAGGTATCGAAATTTTGCTAGTATTCGGACACAACAAAAAATATTCTGTTACAGCGGGATTCGATCCTAAGACCCTATAGTTGTACGGCCAGAACGCTACCAACTTAGTTACACCGACAGACGCTGCAGCTGTTTTAATTATTGGTACTTACATTTACTTGCAAAACTTCAAAATAGAGTTTTTCGAGAATTTTTTAGAGTTCCGTCGAATGGCTTTGGCTGGTTTTTATTTGAGTTCTGAACTTCACGTGCCGTAAATATACTCCTTGTCAGTAGATGTAAGATGGTAACCTGGACGTGAAAATGACTGAAAAAACGAAAACAAATTTTTGCCTCCATCTTAAAGACTAATTTATCCTGTTTTCAAAAATGTAGGGTTGATTTACTTTTAAATTGTTATTACAGTCTTAAAAGCTCTTTGAACAAATGTCTGCATATAGGCCACGGTGATGTTTCAGGCAAGGAATATCAGCATAAACAGGCCAATATACAGGCACCTTGCAAATAAAAAATTACTTATATCTACATCCTAATGAGATTTTTCAACAGCTGCGTGTGGCAACGAGTACCAAAAACAGTGTTTGTTTGACGGAAAATACTCAAAATAGGTGCGATAGGTGCTGTTATCTCTTTCAGTGACGCTGTAATTAGCAGGACAAATGTAATGTTCAAATTAGTCATCGAACCTGGAATTAATATCATACTGCTCTGACTGCCATAGATCGTCCCCGAATAGTTGAAGCTGGAATGACTGCGGAAGCCACCAGTAAGGAGTCCAGAGTAAGGAAAAGAATCCTGAAAAAGTCTGTAGAGGATAAAGAAGCAGCTGACCCAGCAAGATTATGGAACTGGAATGATCTGAAAGATTCATATAGTGAGTCAAAAACACGGTGAACCTTCTTTTCTCATTTCCTCGAAACTACATTTTGAGAACATTAGGTACATGTATCTTCGTAATAGTTTCAGCAAATTTCTCCCAGTTTAAAAATGGAACAGTATTTTTCCACTATGCATTGTACAATGAATAAATGATATATGTTTGTCATTCTGTATATATTTTAAGGGTAATTTTAGGCGAATATTAATGAAGTGCAAAAAAAGTTTTTCTAGTTCCTCAGATATACTTCAAACCACAAAACAAGAGGTATAATGTGATCCTACGAATGTTGACAGCAGCCTGCCACTGTCTAAATGCAATTGGAGTGACGATGCACTAGAAAAATGTTCCAGAATGCAACTTGTGTTATAAAAACATATATTAGGTAAAATGTTGTAATTTAAAAATATAACAGATATTTGAATAAAATTCATTTTAAAGCTTCAGTTAATGACATTCAGTGTTGGTACGAAATTGCAACTTCCTACGTGTTGTAGATCAAGAGTAATGTACGCCGAAAGCAAGGTAAGAAAATTGAAACGATTCACGTCCAGGTCACCTTATATAAAACAACAGCAAAGATTGTTAATTGTCTTTTATTTGGATCCGTGTTTCCGAACGTTTGTGATTCCTTTCCAACTGAAAATATTTTGGCGCCCCCCCCCCCACTTCCTCTACGAACAATAACTGTGTGTGTAATTTCAGAGGTAACGAATTTAATTTTCCTACGTTGCTACGACATTCTTGTAAAAACAATGAAAAGTACAGTATTGTACAATATATAATTAAAATTTTAGTCATTTTTTTTTTCTGAGTGGAACGCATCCTAAAATTACATGAATTTCGACAGAAAAACATATGTTTCATAACGAGTTTTCGCATCGCAAGTAAAGCTCAGATACGAATTATGCTCGTTGGGGATGGTCCAACTGTGTAGTCAATTTGTAGAAAATTCAATTTCTCAAAATTACTTATTGTATCTTGTAAATTTAACTACAGTCTGCTACCTGAAAACAGTTGTCCCGCCTTTGGATTATTTATTATAAGACAATATGTGTTCTATTCAACTCAGATTTGATGATCAAGAAAGAATCGCGTATTTTTAATATAAAATATATTTCACTTTTCTTAGACTCATGTTTTTGCATTACGGAACTCCTAGTATTCAGGCACGCTCCTGGCTGGTTATTTTATGATGCAGCTACAGCCTCTTGTAACGACAAGCCCCCGTATAAGACTTTGCAATCCTCGTGAAGGTTGCAACCCACAGGTTCAAAAACATTGATTTAGATGTTCCTTATTGCCAGATTATATTCCCATAATCGGATCTGTCATTTACTTGCGCCACATTCGAGAGCAAACCTACTAAAACGGTACTTGTTCGCCAACATTGTTGTTAGTATTACAATACACAAATAAAGTGCCTCCCACTTCTTTTTGTAGAAATGTTAAGACTCAGAACTTAAAACTCAGACATAGGCAGACGAAGGAGAGACCAAGACAGAGAATAGTACAAGATGTATTGGAAGTACAATGACAGGGAAGAATGTCTGTAGCAAAAAGGAAAAAAAAATATTATGTTGAAGATGTTGATGATGAGGAGGAGGAGGAGGAGGAAGAGGTGGTATGTGTATCATGCTTGGCCTTCGTAAGCTACGTTACACCATAGTACATTATTTAAAGAATTCAAAGGTGAATTTCTTCATAATTGAAGACTTACGGTAAAAATTATGTACCGAACGTCCATTTAATTGGGAAACGGGTTTTATGGCACATTCCGATTGCCAGCCGCACTACAAGCATCAATTATTAAGAAGTAAAAGAAGATTTAGTAATGAGATTCAATAGAATATTTTTAATTTTCCACTTAGGAAAACACAGACAGTGGGCTCTGGCCCAGCGGCCAACCAGACAGCTAGCGATCGCAGCCTACTCGGTGTGACGTGACACGTATTCATTTGAGTCCTAGTATCTAGAACTTGTTGGTTTCGTGCGAAAGAGTTCGTCAGAGGCCATAGGGTCGTCTGTGGTGACGCAGGCTGGTGTGATAGGACCGCTCTTATTCTCATTCTTCTACCGTTTACTGATGACGCTATATGCACGAAAATAACTTCAGAAGTGACTGAATGAGCATAAACGATAACCTGCCAAGAATATATTTCTTTTCCTCATTAATAGTAGCGTGTACTAAAGATGGAAAAATTAATTTAATGTTAGCAACTAGTGTATTTAGCAGAGTATTAGTGGTGTGCTGCTGTACACCTTTATAAAGATTAACTATCAAGGCGTATCGTTGCGAAGTCAAAAGAAATAGAATGAGCTCGTTAGATCTACTGGAAGTTATTAGCATATAAGGAAAATTTACTTTTATATATACGAGGTGTACAAATAATCTGAACACTATGCAGTTGTTATTGTTGTGATCTTCAGTCCGGAGACTGGTTTGATGCAGCGCTCCACCCTACTCTATCCTGAGCAAGCCTCTTCATCTCCTAATAAGAACGGCAACCTTCATCTGTTTGAATCTGCTTATAGTATCCACCTCTTGGTCTTCCTTTGCGGTTTTTACCCCAAACACATCCATTCAATTCACGATCTCTTGATGTCCAACAGAGTGCCCTACCAATAGATCCCTTCTTCTAGTCAAACTATACCAGAAATTCCTTTTCTCCCCAATTCTGTTCAATACCTCCTCATTACTTACGCGATCCATCCACCTAATCTTCAGCATTCTTCTGTAGTATCGCATTTCTAAAACCTCTATCCACTTCCAGTCCGATCTGTTTATCGTCCATGTTTCACTCCTATACAAGGCAACACTCCATACAAATGCCGTCAGAAAGGACTTCCTTAGGCTTAAATCAATATCCGATGTTAACACATTTCTCTTTTTCAACAACGCTTTTCTACCCATTGCCATTCTGCATTTTATATCCTCTGTACCGCGATCACCATATGTTATTTTACTGCACAAGTAACAAAAGTCATTTAACATCTTTGTTGATTCGTTATGTAATTTAATTCCTTCATCATCGCCTGATTTTCTAACACTGCATTCCATTACCCTTGGTTTGCTCTTGGTAATGTTCATCTTATATGCTCCTTTCAACACACTATCCATTCCGTTCAGCTGTTCTTCCAGGTCCTTTTCTGTCTCTGACAGGATTACTATGTCATCCTCAAACGCAACGTTTTTATCTCTTTACCCTGATCTTTAATTCCTTCTCCAAATTTCTCCTTGCTCTCTTTCTTTCACTATGCAGTATACTACGTCATGTTGGAAGCATACGTGTTATCAGTGAGACGCGACCGCAGTGCCCAATTTACATTCGAAGTCATCGGTCCTAGACATTACCCTGCAGTGTATTACTCGTTTTTTTTCTGTAACAGTCAAGATTAATGATCAGTGAAACGCGAGATCTCTCAGGCTTCTAAAGAGGCCATGTTGATGGTACGCAATTAGCACTAGTATCAATGGCGATAACAACTGCACTGTTTTTAAAATTTAACTAGCGTCAGTTTCCTTGTAGTGTCAGAGTATACGAAACAGGGTAAACATCATTAGCGAAAGGAATTACGGGCATAATTTGAAGTTAAATGTTAACGAACGACGAGTAGGAGATTATGAATGTTTCTTGAAGGACAACATAACGCTACCACGGATAAAGCGACAGGAAAACTCGACACTCACTTGAGTAATACTGCTTCGACAGAAAACAATATTGATCCTACTTAACATTCAAGGAAGGTTTTCAGTTATTAGTCAAGGCAAATCTGCGAAGCAAGTGGTATCACGATATTAAAACGTGGACACTCGGTTACTCGAATAATGTCTTATGGTGGGGTTTATGTAACGAAAACCCAAAAAGAATCTTAGGATACATCATGACTGTTTCATCCTCGACACAAACAGCTTACAATGTCTGATATAATGATAACAAACACCGCCATACACCAAAACTATAATCCACCCTAATACATACACACACAGCTAAAAGGGTTCAGGTGTGTTTTGTGCATCTTTGCATCTTCAGAAAATTATCAAATATCTCCAAAGGACAGCAAAAATTTCCACGTCTGAATTTATTCGAACCGTTATGGGGGTTTTAGAGCAGAGGGTGAAGACGAAATTTACATCCCCAACATTACTGAAATAATTAATGGATGGTTTGGTACAATAATGGATAACGTTTCTACGGAAACTCTAAAGGAAATTTACTAATCTGTTCTTCGAAGAGTTGCAATTGTTTTTAAACCAACGGTGGGCCAACACCTTACAAATAAATAAATAATATATTTATGTTAGGTGTTCATATTATTTTAACACTCCCTGTACCATGCTCCGCACTATTCAGGCGAGGAGCAAGTCTCTGAAATTATGGGACGAGTCAGTACATGACATTGTTAGAGAAGAGTAGTAACAGATAAAACGAAACGTATAGGACCCCTGAGTGTAAGCTGCTAATTCTTGGAAAGAAGCAGATATTGTTAACAACGAACTACGTTTTAGGTTATATGTATTGAGAGGACAATATCAGAATTCCTTATATTATGAACAGGGGTCGACAAACGATTCAAGAGCTTGTACCAAATGCTGCACGAACAGCTCGTTTCTGAGCTAAAATTGTCCTTTCTTAATCAGAAGAGCTACCCCAAAAATTAACACCAAATGTTATGAGCGAATGAAAATATATAAATTAGATTATTTTTCACCTTTGTGCTGATTGTTGCCTACATCATATCGACTTACCTCGGAATTAGGATGCTACACTTACTTATTGGGTTTTAACCCCAACGAGCGAGGAACTAACCGGTAAATTTGATAGTCTTTGGCGTCTGAGCACATAGGTGGTCAGGACTCAGAGCGTGTCCGTGTTGTCCAACGTTATTCTAAAGTAATTGGTATCCAAAATGTCAGGACCACTTACTTGGCTCATGAATTCCGTAGTAGAGAGAAAAAGGAAACGAAGGTAGATCAAGGAGAAATTACCTAGATTCGGTCAGAAGAGGCATTAGTGTTAGCTTTGAATAGGGAATTACTACGGGGATTATGCGCCAGATCGAACTTGATAGGTAACCTACAATCGGTCTCCAATGATGATTATGATTAGGTCTCACGTTATACTACCACTTATTTCAGATACTGTTCTAATGGTAAGGAAAATAGCCTTTAGTTTTTGAACAATAACCTATACATGGACTTTCTGTGACTACCTGAACGCCTGGTAATGTGTACTGTTCCGTCTCACTAAATATATTCCACTGCGTGTAGTTAAATGTGAGATTGTGTTGATTTGTGTGTCAGAACTTGTAATAACTGAGTCTTACCATGATTTTGCATGCAGATCACTTGGCGACCAATTCTTAATTACTTTCAGTATATTTGGACGTCACATCAAATCGGGTAAAGATAAACATGGCAACAATTTTGAGGCATAGTGCTAAATTTATAACTTGAGCTTCTAGCTCTATTGAAAATACTTTTGAACCACAGACATTGCCGAGGTGGGGTGGCTTGCGTGCCTCAACGATGCAGATAGCCGTACCGTAGGTGCAACCACAGCGGAGGGGTGTCTGTGGAGAGGCCAGACAAACGTGTGGTTCCTGAAGAGGGGCAGCAACCTTTTCAGTAGTTACAGGGGCAACAGTCTGGATGATTGACTGAGCTGGCCTTGTAACATCAGCTAATGTGGCTTTGCCACACAGCTACTGCGAACGGCTGAAAGCAAGGGGAAACTACAGCCGTTACTTTTCCCGAGGACATGCAGCTCTACTGTATGAACATATGATGATGGCATCCTCTCGGGTAAAATATTCCGGAGGTAAAATAGTCCCCCATTCGGATCTCCGGGCGGGGACTACTCAGGAGGATGTTTTCATCAGGAAAGAGAATACTGGCATTCTACGGATCGGAGCGTGGAATGTTAGATCCCTTAATCGGGTAGGAAAATTAGAAAATTTAAAAAGGGAAATGGATAGGTTGAAGTTAGATATAGTGGGGATTAGTGAAGTTCGGTGGCAGGATGAACAGGATTTCTGGTCAGGTGAGTACAGGATTATAAATACAAAATCAGTTGGGGGTATCACAGGAGTAGGACTGATAATGAGTAAGAAAATGGGAATGCGGGTAAACTACTATGAGCAGCACAGTGATCGCATTATCATTGTCAAGATAGATACGAAGCCAACACCGACAACAGTAGTACAGGTTTATATGCCAACTAGCTCTGCCGATGATGAGGAGATCGAAGAAATATATGAGGAGCTAAAGGAAATTATTCAGACAGTTAAGGGAGAGGAAAACATAATTGTAACGGGAGACTGGAATTCGGTAGTAGGAAAAGGAAGAGACGGAAAAATAATAGGTGAATATGGACTGGGCAGGAGGAATGAAAGAGGAAGTCGCCTGGTAGCATTTTGCACGGAACATGATTTAATCGTAACAAACACGTGGTTTAAGAATCACAAAGAAGGTTGTATACATGGAAGAGACCAGGAGACACCGGAAGGTATCAGATAGATTTTATAATGGTAAGACATAGGTACCGGAACCAGGTTATAAACTGCAGGACATACCCAGGGGCAGATATAGACTCTGACCATAACTTGTTAGTCATGAACTGTAGGCTGAAACTGAAAAAACTGAAGAAAGGTAGGAAAATAAGGAGATGGGACTTAGATAAATTGAATGAAAGTGAAGTTCTGGAGAATTTCAGAGGGAGATTTAGGCAACAATTGACAGAAACAGGGGGAGATAAAACAGTAGAAGAGGAATGGGTAGCATTGAGAGATGAAATAGTGAAGGCAGCAGAGGACAAAATAGGTAGAAAGGCAAGACCTACAAAAAATCCATGGATATCACAGGAAATACTACAGTTAATTGATGAAAGGAGAAAATATAAAAATGCAGTAAATGAAACAGGCAAAATGGAGTACAGACGACTAAAAAATGAGATTGACAGGAAGTGCAAAATGGCTAAGCAGGAGTGGCTAGAAGCCAAATGCAAATCTGTAGAAGAATGTATAGCAAGGGGAAAAGTAGATACCGCCTACAGGAAAATAAAAGAGACATTTGGGGACAAGAAAAGCAACTCTACAAATATCAAGAACTCAGATGGGAAACCAGTTCTCAGCAAAGAAGGAAAAGCTGAAAGGTGGAAAGAGTACATAGAGCAGCTCTACAAAGGAAATGAACTTAGAGACGATGTTGTAGGAAACGAAGAGGAAGTAGATCAAGATGAAATAGGAGACACTATACTGAGAGATGAATTTGACAGAGCCCTGAAAGATCTAGGTCTGAACAAGGCCCCAGGAGTAGATGACATACCCTCAGAGCTACTAAAGTCTCTGGGAGAGCCAGCCATGACAAGACTATTTGAACTGGTGTGTAGGATGTATGAGACAGGCGAAATGCCCTCAGACTTTAAGAAAAATGTAATAATCCCCATTCCAAAGAAATAAGGTGCAGACAGGTGTGAAAATTACAGAACCATCAGTTTGATAAGTCATGGCTGCAAAATTTTAACACGAATTATCTACAGGAGAATGGAAAAGCTGGTAGAAGCTGACCTCGGGGAAGATCAGTTTGGATTCAGTAGGAACGTAGGAACAAATGTTCAAATGTTCAAATGTTTGTAAGGCCTATGGGACTCAACTACGGGGTCATCAGTCCCTAAACTTACAAACTACTTATGAACTACTTACGAACTAGGACGGCACAAATATCCATGCCCGAGGGGGGACTCGAACCCCCGACCGCAGTGGCCGTGCAGACCGTGACTGTAGCGCCTCAGTCACCTCGGCCACCGCGGCCGGCGAACGTAGGAACCCGGGAGGCAATACTCACGTTACGTCTTATCTTATAAGATAGATTAAGGAAAGGCAAACCTACATTTTTAGCTTTTGTAGATTTGGAGAAAGCGGAAAGCATTTGACAATGTTGACTGGAATACACTCTTTCAAATTCTGAAGTCAGCAGGGGTGAAATACAGGGAAAGGAGAGTTATTTACAATTTGTACAAAAGCCAGACCGCAGTTATTAGACTCGAAGTGCATGAAAGGGAAGCATCAGTTGGGAAGGGAGTAAGACAGGGTTGTAGCCTTTCTCCGATGTTATTCAATTTTTACATCGAGCAGGCGGTGAAGGAAAGCAAGGAAAAATTTGGAATAGGGATTAAAGTTCAGGGGGAAGAAATAAAAACATTGCGTTTTGCTGATGACATTGTAATTCTGTCAGAGGCAGCAAAGGACCTGGAAGAGCAGTTGAATGGAATGGACAGCGTGTTGAAGACAGCATATAAAATGAACATTAACAAGAGCAAAACAAAAATAATGGAATGCGGTCTTAGAAAATCAGGCGATGCTGAAGGAATTAGATTAGGTAACGAAACATTGAAGGTGGTAGATGAGTTTTGTTACTTGGGTAGTAAAATAACATGCGATGGTCGCAGTACAGAGGATATAAAATGCAGAATGGCAATGGGAAGAAAAGCATTTTTGAAAAAGAGAAATTTGCTAACATCGAATATTAATTTAAGGGTAAGGAAGTCTTTTCTGAAGGCATTTGTGTGGAGTGTTGCCTTGTACGGGAATGAAACATGGACGATAAGCAGTGCAGACAGGAAGAGAATAGAGGCTTTTGAAATGTGGTGTTACAGAAGAATGCTGAAGATTAGGTGGGTAGATTGCATAACTAATGAAGAGGTACTGAACAGAATTGGTGAGAAAAGGAATTTCTGGCATACCCTGTCTAAAAGAAGGGATCGCTTGGTAGGACACATTCTTAGACATCGGGGAATCGTAAATTTAGCATTGGAGGGAAGTGTGTGGGATAAAAATCGCAGAGGGGGACCAAGAGACGCGTATAGTAAGCAGATTGAAGTTGATGTGGGTTGCCGTTCTTATGAGGAGATGAAAAGGCTTGCTCAGGATAGAGTAGGGTGGAGAGCTGCTTCAAACCAGTCTCCGGACTGAAGACCATAACAACAACATTGACAAACTACAGAATCATTCATGATTCAACAGCACACATTTCGCGTAAATACAAGTCCAAGAAATTCAGTTTTTGTAGTTAAGGTAATAGACATTAACTTTCAAATTTGAAATTGAATTTTCTTGGTAATACTACAAACTTCCCTATGCGAAGCACAGGTGGTGGTTGGGGTATTATGTATGCTGCAGTAGTGGTGACATTTGTTGTTGACAGTCACAGAATATAACAGGTGACCTGCTACACTTTGTCGGCAATAGTTTATGGCGACAAGAGCCTTTCGAAGGCTGTCTAGAAAAAACTGTCGACGGTGAAATTCTGTGTCTGTGCTCACGTCGTACGTAAGAAGCCCTGTACATAAATGTCTCCTAATTTAATACTTGGCAGTGTCTTACATATTGAAAAAATTATGAAAACTAAAGTCAGTAGACCTGGCCGTTCTGTGTGGCCGATTTCCTATACATTTTTGTTTTGAACGAAAGGTATTCGTCCACATATTTGCCATCATCATGTATCAGAACTGAATTAACTCTCGCCTTCCTTTATTTATACCCACTTGCGATTTCCTTCTGTCTTTGGTGCAAATATTTTATTCGGTTTTTTTGTACGGTATCTTCGATTTAATCAAGCTACGAAGTTCGTTATGACATATGAGCGCTCAGAGGATCAAGAGTTTTAATTTGCTCATTTAAACACGTGCATTGATAATACTGAAGGAAGCTACGAGTGCATACACCTACTGTTGTAATTAAGGTAGGCAATTCGGCTTAGCCTTAGAACACTCATCATGACAAAATCCATCATTGGTGCATTTAAACACATCAGCTGATGAGTGCATATTCAACTTGGCTTTTTTTTAACTTTTTCTCATTTAAAGTTACAATTAAGGTACACATTTCGTTTCGGTCTAACAATACTCAGCGGATCAAGATCTTACTTAATTCCACTTTAAAACACCGACCATTAACGGTCACCTAGTAATTAATTTAAAAATTCATTTTTCACTGCACAGAATTTTGATGAACGCAGTTAAGGTAGAAAGTGTGGGGAAAAATGTGGGGATGTACGAATGAAGTATGGACGAATAGAAGTTAGGAAGGAAGAACGGAGAAATATAAACTTCTCACGTTAATGTCATGTAAGATGAAGTACATTCAAGTGTTGGACAATAATGGGAAATGATAACAGTTGTGGCGATTTCCTAGGTACTATCCCATCATTTGCGCTAATCGTCTGAAGGAAAATCCTAAACCTTTATGTGTGATTAATAATTATAACCCCGTCGCTCCATCTCCACCATCTCGTTTGATTGTAGCAGGAAAAAGAATTGTTCTCAACTGCATGCTGCGTAAAATATGCTTTAAAAAGTTTTATATAATGTTTGAACCTAAGCCAGAAACATCTTCTAGATCAGTCCATAAATTCAGCAGCAACTGACGAAAATAAATCAATATCGCTGCACTCTTTACCAAGATGAAAATGTTATTTGGAGGCATATCTCGTCATCACACTGAATACAACGGAAATATGGTACATTAGTGACACATAATCTGTTTTTTGAATTACTTGTTTCTTACAGTTATACGTTTCACGTCACAAGATTACTGTCAGTAGTGAAATGCTCTTGTTACATCTGCCGTTTACTACGAAGGCGAAGTGGAATTCCGTGAAGTTCAGAACTTCGTGGTAATGAGGATGTCAGTTTGAATTCACGCCTGAAAACTTTACTGGCAGCGAGAGTGTGTAGGCGGAGGACTTTGTGGAGGATCGACAGTGAAATTTTTTACCACCGTTTACGGCCGCCTCGATCTCAGCTACATCCGTGGTGATGTGTGTGTCCAGTTACGTTACGAAGGGGAAAAACACGCGCGTGCGTGCACGTGCACGTATGTGTGTGTGTGTGTGTGTGTGTGTGTGTGTGTGTGTGTGAAGAGAGAGAGAGAGAGAGAGAGAGAGAGAGAGAGAGAGAGAGAGAGAGCGTGGTAGAAGGGGAACTTTTGGTACACATGAAGGGAAAAAGAGAATTTTCAACTCGTCGTGTTCGATAACGGAATTCCCGTTCTTGTTATTTCTTTAGATGAGTGCCAACGATAAAATAAGAAATAAATTAGCAAGCTAGGAACATATCAAACTGTAGTGACAAAAATGTGGTTAAAACATCAGCTGGTTAGTGGTCGTATTGTAGATTAAAATAGTGTTAGAAGGCTTATACAATTTTTTCTAATTAACATGATCGCTACTGGTTTATTATTTATCTCCTTGAAAGTAGAAGCATTATAATTACAGTTCTCGGTTAGATACCTAAGCATTTAAAATTCACTATTAACGAGAAACGTCAAACCACTTTTTATAGATCTGTGACCTATACCACCGTACGTAGTTTCTAATTTAGATGTTGTAACAAAGCTTTAAACTAAAGAAATCAATACGCCTCATTCATAATGATTTTGTATTTATGATAACATTATATGTTTGTAATATGTGTTTATTACAAGATATTAAAATTAGTTTTATTTACGCATTTTCCTTGTTTGGTCGCCTACATTCCTTCGTTTCTGTTTGTGGATTAGTAATTCTTAGAAACAGCCCATACAGTGAGATAACAAATATATTTGTTGAAATCAAAAAAAGAAAGCCGTTAATTGTAAGATGCGACAATTGATTGAGTTTATATTTTCAGGTCAACCATTCTGTTAATTTAATACGGTGTGTAGTGCATGTGTTTATTGATGGTACCAATTCATATCTGAAGGAAAAAAACTGCGGTGACTGTACCTGCCAAATTAGCATTGAAAATTATGCCGGATCGGGACTCGAACCCGCATATCCCAGTTTTCACGAGGGCTCGCTTTAACTCTTGGGCTATACGTGCACGCCTCGCGGATCGAATTACATACGCGGCAGATTTTCTATGATCGATAAATGCTCGTATATTTTAGTATGTAAGTCTCGTACACGAAGAGATGTTTATTACAAGCACTGCTGTGCTCATTTAAATACGGTTTGCAGTATTCTTGTTTATCGACACAACTGTCTTTCACACATGTCAAAGATTGTTTGGTAGTTATGTAGTGACACAAAGAACAGAGACTTAGGCATGTGTACTCTACGATGCAAAATCAAACGACTGCCAACTCGAAATACCGAAATTATCTCCCATTGCGACGCACAAGATGGAAGCCTGGCTCGTTTTTGCTTGCGAAAAAATTTACAGAGCTCAGTATTTCATGTAATGTTTAAGGCGGGTTAATGGTGTCACTTTGGGACCAAATCTCATCACAATTCGGCCGAGTATTACCATAGAACTGTCACACAGTGAGACATTCATCACACATACCATACACTTAAACACATTTCAATCTTATTTTGGCACCTCTCCGATGGAGATCAGGACCGCGACTTCAAGAAACATTACCGATTCATGGAATGTGGCTTTAAGCCCATCAAGTAACAAACACCCCGTCGCCTGAATCGTTGATTTCGACACATTCCTCTGTCTAATTCCATCATTAGTACGTCACAGATCAAAAGCAAGACGTTTGGAACAACTTAAGACTGTAGAGACGAATTAGCCCTACTAGACGGACATAATGAAGCTTCAATCCCACTGATATTATCTCATTTCTTTTGGTATTTTTATCTACATATACATGGGATACTCTGCAAATCACATTTACGAGCCTGACAGAGATCAGTGACCATTGGAAACCTAAAATTAGGAGAAGGAGAAAAGTACGATTTTTCAACCCTACGAAATCTCGTATGGAGTGCTCTCGAGAGGGTGCAATAGTGACACAAACACAAATAAAACGACAGAGGGCCTGTCTAAGAAAATCACTTATCCCCCACTGCCAACTCCGTCCCCGTTCAGAAACACATCGGAGCCACATGGACCGTGGTTTTGGTCACCAATTCATCTGAATGACACTCTAGAACTTCAATAGTGCCATCCTGGAGGCAAGCTAACCCTACTGAATGTCAACGGAATTCTCTACCTCAGGCGATAGTGATGCTATAGAGCAGATTCAGTGTCCAAGATTCTTATGGGTATGTTTGTAATTAGCGGGTGGACCTGAGGGACTTCGTGAAACGTAGGAGTTGATTAGGGAAGTTAGTGGCTGTTTGGATTTCTATTGATGTATATATCAAGGTTTCATTCTCCCATAATCTAGAGGACTGAAAAGGTATAAACACACTATTTTGTTTTCGATGACCTTTATATTTTATATTCCGTCGTCGACTATACTATACAGTTGTTTGTGTAGTGATACAAACGTCAATTCTCGCACAAAAGTTACAACCTCTGACAAAGTTCGGTTAATAGTCGCGTACAGAGAACTAATGTTACCTTATTGCCCTTAGAAATAGTCACATTCCATACCTATGCACCGCTGACCTCTGTGATACATGTTCTGAACACTTAGCACGAAACACCCTCCCCCTTTTAGCCGGCCATAATGGCCGAGTGGTCTGCGGCACACCAGTCACAGTCTGCACGGCCGCTACGGTCGGGGGTTCGATTTCCCCACTCGGGGATGGATATTTGTGCCGTATTTAGTATTTGCTAGTTTATAAGTAGTTTGTAAGTTTAGGGACTGATGACCCTATAGTTAAGTTCCATAAGCTCTAAAAACATTTGAACATTTGACTAATAACCAAGCGGTTGAGTCCCACAGATTTACAAACATCTGAACAATTTTTGTTAACGTTCTCAAAAAGTGAGAAATCCGGGTTCCATTCCCGGTCTCGCATTATTTCCACGTGACACCATCACATAATTTAGCTGATGCCGATTCATATTAGAAATTGCGAATACATTTCTAGTATTTACATAAATATAAATCGTGAAGAACAATTTTACTATAAATTTTTGGGCTCTATCACCTCCTTTTTTGCCGCCCTTGCTTCCGTATCCTTGGAGTTAACGTTGCATTAACAATGCCTAGTGGATACTGCTACTCCAGAGATCCACTTTTACGCTGAGTGGTGTTAGCAAGTGACTGATGTGGGCAACCACGTGGAAAACGACGCAGCGGATGCGGGAGTCACGCGGGGAGGCCAAATGAGCCAAATACGCCCGCCACACCCCCTCCTCTTCCCCGTCGCCCACTAACAGCGCAGCCGAGTCGGCCGAGTGCTCACACCGCCCGTAACATCGGAAATACCAGAGTTAGCAGAGCGGACAAGTCGCGGGGGTTCCCCGATGAGCAGCCCCTCCGGTCGCAGTGCCGCTCCTCCCCAGCATACGTCAGTCGACTGGCTGCTCCCCGGCGAGGCGCACCTCTTCCTCCACATGCCTCCGCCGAGGACGTCCTACTTGCTATTCTGTAGCTCCTCGTTTGAGGACTCCGACGCCATTCGCAGATTCTCGGAACCGATGGAGCGCGAGAATTTAATTTAGAGCGCTCGGGCTTCTGGCTACTGTAGCGAAACTCGCTTCCGTCAGAGAGTGATGCGCTAGGGAACACGTACTGGAATGCGTGGGATTTCCACTTCACTTTCGAATGTATTTGTACATCTGTATAGGGAAATGGAGTGTATAAGACATACGGCAGTATTTATCACTATCAGAAATTACAATAGAACTTTTTTTATACTGCTGCCAATATGGAACGTTGTCTACATACTGAGAAATGACTATTGTCTGCCGGAAATAAAAAGTTCTTCCTGGAGTTTTCAAATTCGTTCAAGATTCATTGCTGGATCATTGCAAATAGACTAAATTAATTGATTGTGTCTAGAGCATCCAAACAGTTAAAATTATGAAGGTGTTAAAACATGCAATAAAACTGGTTAAAGTCCGATATTCCGCAAAACCTGTTTATTATCCTTGAGAATTACACTACCGGTTGCGTGTCCTTTAGACACTCCTAGCCGGCCGCGGTGGCCGAGGTGACTGAGGCGCTCCAGTCACGGTCGGCACGGCCACTACGGTCGGGGGTTCGAATCCCCCCTCGGGCATGGATATTTGTGCCGTCCTAGTTTGTAAGTAGTTCATAAGTAGTTTGTAAGTTTAGGGACTGATGACCCCGTAGTTAAGTCCCATAAGCTTAACAAACATTTGAACATTTTTTTTAGACACTCCTACATGTGAACAACTACCTGAAAGGGTGACAAAAATAATGTAAAAAACAGAAATCTCGTCCAAATATGCTTCTAATTTTAAAAAATTAAAACAGTATATAATTTATTTTTTAATATTTAAGAATACTTTTTAAGCCTGCAGTAGTCACACGACGTTTCACACTGCCAGTAGTCGTGCGCAGGTGGCAGTCCGCATGACATTAAATAATTTTAGTAGCAAGAGTCGACACAGAAATGGAAAATATGCAATGTAATGTCTTTGACTTATACTTTTTACGTCAATACCTTTGACAGGGATGTAAATTCTGTCGAATTTCATTTAAAACCGGCTGCGGTGGCCGAGGGGACTGAGGCGCTCCAGTCACGGTCTGCGCGGCCACTACGGTCGGGGGCTCGAATCCCCCCTCGGGCATGGATATTTGTGCCATCCTTATGATAAGGTAGTTGATAAGTAGTTTGTAAGTTTAGGGACTGATGACCCCGTAGTTAAGTCCCATAAGCTATAGAAACATTTGAACATTTTCATTTAAAAACAAAGTTTCATAATACGCTACGCTATAACTGTGGCATTTCGTGTTGTAGAAATTTTAATGACCAGGAGTGTATATTTAAATAAAAATTAAAAATGGAAGTCCTCGAAGTGTTTTCATAATTTCTGAATACTGATTGAAGACTGTTAATTGAATTTTTTAAGTGATGATCATTTTAAAGTGAACTATGAAAGGTTTCTGATCGACTTACCAGGATAGTTGTGCATTACTAAAGTTGCCCGATTATTATTAATACAAACTCGATTGCAGTTATAGAACTGCTGAAGAACAAAAATCTATTGGGAAGAACATTGAAAACTGAACGTTGTATATTGTCCGTAATGAAATTTTACTCAGAGTTTGCGAATTTATTGATGTTGCTTTCAGTTTTGAATTAATTTATTCAACAATATGAGGAGCTCTAAGATGAAGAATATGAGAATCTACAATATCGGTCAATATAATTTTGTTGCTGGGGTGCTAGTTAACGTCGGGTACGAAGTGACGGTCATACAAGAAGTTGACTGCATATTATATCAGAAGTCACTTAAATTAGTACCAGCACGACCACTCGTCAGGTCTTCGTCGTAAACGCAAACGCCCATCAGTTGTTTGCAGGCAGAATGTGCTTTCTTCGCAGAAGACTGTGACTGGAGCGCCTCAGCCCCCTCGGCCACCGCGGCCGGCTACCCGCGTTGTTTTGTTTATAAAGATCATACTTTCGGAAAACTAGTAATTCCGAGATCAGGTAGACGCAGAGGATACCGTGCTTACAGGTGCGGTTCCTTTAGGGGGATGCTTGTACACTGTTGGTCGAGCTGTTCTCTACGACTTTACGAGAGTTACTCGGGCGTCCAATCCTTGATTGCCGTGAGTGCTCTACCGATAATCCATTTGTAGTCCGGGGCAACTTCCCGGAGATGAATTAAATTGGTCCCAATCCCCCGGTTCCGACCAAGATTTTCGGGAGGCTTTCCTTGGTTCTAAGGCGTATGCCAGAACTGGTAAGCCCCTCCCACTTATTTCCAATTGGGATCCCCCCTTTGCCCCACTATCGGCTTGTCTGATAATTGGCTGAATAGAACCGCGACTCTTTATGGGCCGGATCTCAAACAACCCGTTCCACTCCTCGGAGTGGAAAATGAAATACATATATTAATTCCGTGATTACAAATATCAAGACACCACTGTACCAATAACGGCTAACATAGCACAGATACAATGGTATGAGCTTCATAAAACAAAACAACTGCGGGTAGCCGGCCGCGGTGGCTGAGGGGACTGAGGTGCTCCAGTCACGTTCTGCACGTCCACTACGGTCAGGGGTTCGAATGCCCCTTCGGGCATGGATATTTGTGCCGTCCTTAGTGTTAGCTAGTTCCTCAGTAGTTTGTAAGTTTAGTCCCATAAGCTCTACAAACATTTGAATTGCGTGTACATTTTAACTTAACAGAAAAAGGCAGTTCACCATTATAAAACGAAGTAAATAGTGAAAACACTTTAAAACTTGTCAGGCCGCCAATGTAAATAGCCATCTAAAAACTTTGTTTTAAGAAAAGGTCATATTTTTACACGTGTACTCTTTTCAAGGTCGATTTTGTTCTTTTTCACACATAAATTTCGATAGTTCGAGGTGATTCTGGACCCGTTCGTCTCCAACTAACAAGACTTCCGTATAGCTACCACAAATTTCATGGTACGCATAACTTCTTGTAGAAAGATAGTCTTTAGGTACACAACAAACATGCCAATGAGAGCGATAGTTTTATATTTTCATCTTCACTTCCGTTTTTTGAATCGACAAACAGCTTTACATATTTCCTTTTTGGTATTCATGAATACATAGCAGCTTCCATCATAGCTCAAAAATAATGTCTCAGTCCCGACTAACAGTATGATTGTTGTCAGAATAAATTTACGCAACCTGAACAGGAAGAGGTGTGTACCACATGATCATTGTTTCCTAAATCCATGTTATAATTTAAAAAAAAGGCTCCCTGCTTTAAAAGAAACCCATTAATAAAATTTTACAACATGACAGTATGATCATCTATTCCATTATGTACAATACTGTTTAAGTTAAATAGTTGCTAACATGTATATCTCTATTTTATATTGTGCTTAACTACAAAATACCCACAATTTTTACGTGGGAGGAGAGACTCCTAGCAATTAAACGGCGCACCGTCAACTGAGGTAAAGCATTATTATTGACTGAATCCGTCTAGAACGCGACCGGACATCATTAGTCAGGCTGCGTTTATAGACAGCGGTGCCTCCGCGGCGGAGCAACCGTTGTGATTTTGCGGAGGCTTCTCTCGTCACTCACACAGTAGGTGTATCAGCCGCAGTGACCTTGAGAACCTTGTTCCCATTTGGCAGCCAGACATATGGCGCACCGACAACCCCATTAGCTGCCATGTAAGCGGTTTGGAAGAGCAGTCGCTGGTATTTTGACGCCGCAGCGTAAGAGCGGAGGGGCCGACGCAGCAGTCGCGCCTATAAACAGAGCCCACGATGACTTATGAGAAATAGCGCAATGCCAAACCGCAGTGGCGGCGCTAGGCGTCGGCGACGTCGACCACCGCCGACGGCCTCGCGCCCTGTGGGGGCCTCGCAAAACATTGTTAAAATTTTACTTTTTTTGTTTCTTTTTTATATATATATTTGATGTTTAACGTCGCTTTCCAACTGCTAGGTTATGTAACGACGACCTACATCTAATTTACACTAGCTTAACAGAACGATGGACAGAACATCCGTACCCCAAGGTGGGGTTCGACTCCCAACGAGAGCGATTTCCCTCAGCGTGGTATGACGCCTTAGAGCGCTCGGCCATTCCCGGCCGGCAGCTATTTAGTTGTCCGTATTTATTTCCGTATGAGTGCGGCAGTGATGCAATTTTTAGTTAAATAATTGCAAAACAATTTCTTCAGTTCAGTTTAAAGAACGATTTGGAACAAGTATATCCAAATGTTTATAAAACAATCAGAATCATGCTCAATTCCAGTCAGGACAACTTCGGCCGAGAGAAGCTTCACAAGGTTAAAATTGATTAAGACTAACTTGAAAAGCACAGTGAGCGAAGAAAGACTATCTGCGTTGTCAGTACTATCAACTGAATCCGAAATAGCGGCTAGTATTAAGATGTGATCTAAAAAAAATTCAGTGAGACAAAAAGTTGAAAAGTTTCTCTAATTTGTGTTTGTTTATTGTAATTTTTGTCGTTGCAATAATACTCGTATATTATACTAACATAATTTTAGTATAATGATTATTGATGTGTAATTCAGCTCATTTATAATTTTCTTCATTAATGTAAAAATTAAAGGGGCCTCGCAAAAACGAGTTCGCCGACGCCCAGTTTTCGTCTAGCGACGCCACTGCGCAAACCGAAGCGATTTCTCCGCCGGAGAGCAACCGCGGGCTATAAACACAGCGCAAGATAAAAAAAAGCTAATTTTGGCCAAGGCGAAGATTCGGCTAATTTCCGGCCGAAACCAATATTTTGGCCCAAACAGGCTGTAAGCGAAACCGAAATCGAATATTCTGCCCGTCCTTATTTTTAACGACTCTGCAGGCGGCAGGGTAAGGTTTCAAAAAAGAGAGTATCCTGCTTACTTCGGGACACATGATCACCCTGAGGTTAACTGCCCAGCGCGAGAGCACGGCTCGCCTTCTTCAACATCCCAGGCGGTCTCTGCCGTAAGCGGCGCCACTAGCGGGCCGGAAGGCGAGCGGAAACGCCTCTGGGGCTGTGGCGGTGGTTTATTCACCGTCTGGCCCGGCCGCCCCAGCCGCTCCTCGGCGTCTACCACCCTCTCCCTTCCTCGCTGCGCCCACGGCGGCCGGCGGCCTCCTGCTCTCGTATTTGCCGGTAAATTCCCATATTTGCGCTGGGTGGCCTTCATCCCGCGGACACGGAGGTGCGCAAATATTTGCGCAGCCGCGCGGCGCGGCTCCTCGGCGGCCGGCTGGAATGTCCGGCCGCTCCTGTACTGGGCGGCTGGCTGGCTGCGGAGCACAGTGATTAAACTCCGCCTCCTGGACAAGTCCCGCTGCAAGTTGCTACTCCAGGTTAATTAAGCGCTAATGAATTGGGAAGCACACAAAATACGGGGAGCTCGCTGAGCGGCGCGACTTGCCGTCAGTTCCGGGGGGAGCTTTTTTCTTTCCTCCCGGCTCTGAGCAGAGGATACAAAATATGGATGTGTGTGTGGATGCTGTGGCGCCAGGGATAACGTGGTAAAGCAGAATATTTGCCTGCATGTTGCTTAGGCGTAGGTTCGTAACTAAGTACAAGTTAATTTTATTAATTTAGTGCCTGCACTCGACTACACTTTGTTGTGGCTTCTTACCTATTAAATGGAACAGGAACAAAAGACGAAACACGTATCCTAATGTGTGTAATTTCATAATGCATTTGACTGGGAATTAGATATTCATCCTACACCTCCTGCTCTTGTATTTCTCTTTTCTCCTATCCTCATTTTCCATGCTTCCTCCCATCTCTCTGCGTCCACCTCATCCTCCCATAACTCCTGTCTATCGCCATTCGATCCTCCTTCCCCGTTTTCCTGTGCATCTCTAATTCCTCCCTCTCCATCTCAATGTCACATTCTCTTTGTTTATCTACCCCTCCCCTTCCCCACCACTACACTCAACCACCGAGTGAGGTGGCACACTCGCATTCGGGAGCATGGTGGTCCAACAACGCCATTTGGCCATCCGAATTTAAAATTTCAGGCATTTCCATAAATCACGCAAGACCAATGGCTCTTTGGTTTTACTTGTAGGGAGTCGAACGATATCTCATTTTTTCTCGAATATTTTCTTCGACATTGGGCCCGCAGCAAAATATACATGGTACAACGGCATTATAAATAAGATTTGACTATAAATGCTGCTAATTATTTTGTTAATAATGCAACAGCTGTTTCGCCCGTAGGCCATTTTCAAGCAATCTGGCATAAGATTACTGATCTTTCTGCTACGATATTTGTGCGTTTGTAACCGGCCGCGGTGGCCGAGGGCACTGCGGCGCGCCAGTCACGATCTGCACGGCCACTATGGTCGGGGGTTCGAATCCCCCCTCGGGCATAGATCTTTGTTCCGTCCTTAGTATTAGCTAGTTCATACGTAGTTTGTAAGTTTAGGGACTGATGACCTCGTAGTTAAGTCCCATAAGCTCTACAAACATTTGAACATCTTTTTGTGCGTTTGTACATGTTGCGTGTAGCTATGACGAACTTTTTATTAAATCTTTATGGTGTTCGTATCTAATGTTATATGACAGTTTCCTTTAAATGGTGCATGTTTACAAAGATGTTGCTTTTCGTAAGACTTTTACTATTACATCTCTGTAAACATGCAACATTCACAGGAAACTGTCATATTACAGTGCATACGAACACCATAAAGATTTAAAAAAAATCGCCATAGCTACACGCAATACGTACAAAAGAATAATTAGCATAGCAAAAAGATCAATAAGCGTATGACACATTGCTTGGAAATGGTCTAAGGTCGAAACAGCTGTCGCATTAATATTACAATTATTAGCAGCATTAAAATTCGAACCTTATTTGTAATGTTTTCTCAAATAATACACAGCAGCGAAACGAATATAGGTATATTACTTCTTCCTTTTTCTTTCTTTTCTTTTTCTTTTTGTGTGTATCTGAACGATATCTCATGCTTATTTCGAGTAACTTCCTTTTCCGTTGCCAGCCTCAGAAAAAATTAACCGCAGTGTCTGCTCCGTCTCTAATGCTCACTTTGTCGACAGGGCGCTAAATTCTGAAGTTCACTCATTTCCACTTCCCACCCTTTCTACGTCAATAACCTCCCACTGCTCCACGTCCTCTTACGTAGTGCTATGTTCAGAATCCAATACCTACGCAGTTCTTTATCAAATAATTTGAAATTCCAACACAACCTTCCAATTTTATACGCGGCTGTTCACAAGTACTTAACGTTTTGAGTAGGTAAAATACTAATTTATGAAACTTTTATAAAGAGAAATATTTGTTGTAAAAAAGTCTTTAAAGCTTACACACATACATGGTATGTATCGTATATTGAAGAAATAGGAACATAAATAACCTCTTGTACTAAAACAACAATTTGTGTATCAATTTCAAAGTAACTAGTCAACAGTTCCCAAAGAGTAACGATTTTGCATACATAAATATTTACTTTCTTTAACTATTTTGAAAAATATTCCTAGATATTGATGTGGTTATTCCAAAACATATATCTCTCAAACATATTGGCTGAATGATTTTAAATTTAGACACATTGTTGCAGTTTTTACAGTTTATAATGGGGAGAAATTATTACAAAATAGCAAGAAGTTATACGAAAAAATTTATGTCATGGTTAACCCTTCCTGCCAAAGCCATCTCCTACTCAAGCAGTCCTGTTTCGTAATTTCACTAAATAAGTGAATAAAAGCACATCACAGTATTCACACACACATTTTTCTTCACAGTTTGGAGAAAAAAAAAAAAAAAAAAAAAAAAAAAGAAAAAAAAAAAAGAAAAAAAAATGGACTTCAAGGTCCAACAGTATTATAATGCCGTTATTCCGTTAAAAGGAATTATGAGGTGCTTATCTCTGTGTACATCAGGGTTTACCAGCAACAGACACATAGCAGAATTTTAATTACCAAAAGTCAAGGTACATATTGATATGAAGGGGGAAAAGAAAATTGTCGATATTCCTGAACCGTTCATATTTCGTAATTCGTAAATAATAGAAACCAAAGGTAAAACCACTTGTTAATGACAGCTAGCAACAAAGACAATTACAAAAGTAGCATGCAGAAAATGCATTCGACACTGTCGACACTAAAGACTTCCAGGCGCAGTTTTGAACTATATATAAGTGAAAAGAGCTCTATTTCTTAAGTGATATTATTTCCATTAGCTAAAACAGTACAAAACCAAATGTCAACATCAGAATACGTACAACAGCGTCTTTTGTGACAACAAAACTCTCCTAACGAAATCGAGCATACAGACATAACGCAGTTCGTTGTTTACTACCATCTGTTAGCAGAGATACTGAAAAATCGAGTTTCATATGGTAAATCAGATGGACACTAACATCGTGTCGACAGGAACACGTCAGACAATAACTTTCACTTTGTTTTATGTCGCCGGAAATGGGCAGTGACCTTTAAGTACCGTCGGGGAGGAAATCGTTAATGAAATGGTTATATAAAATCCGCCCTGTACCAGAATTTGAAGTTCTATAAAAATTTGTAGGAAGTCGATCGAGAAGAAAAGAAACGACAACTCCAATGAAGGTGTACAAGCACCGACGGCAAGAGACTAATGTTGCTTTACTGTCTTTCTGACGTGCATGCGCTTTTGCGTGAATTATAGCGACATCTTTAACAAATGCGTCAGAAACAAGATAAACGAGATGTTAGTGTTTTATTGGCTCCTGAACAGAAAACACCAAGAGATACCCTTAGCAGACTGAAGAACATGTGTGGAATGTCGTAATATAAAATTGCGTTAACTGTTACTGCTTCGTGTTAATGCACGTGCTCATATCTCAAATGTCGTTATGCAAAAGTTTGGCTAATTCAAAGAGGGAGTCCGCCTTTCAGTCCTTTCGTTACTCATGCGATCATAACGATTTCGGTATGTAAAAAAATGCCTTGAAGTGTTGGTGATTGCTGTCGAACAAGAATGAGCTACAGGAAGTTACGGATTTCTTTACGTAGCAGGACAAGTTGCTCTACTAAACAGGTTCCTTCAATATGAAACACCATTGAGATAATTGCCACTATGCTCATAGCAATGTTGCTAATTTGCAAACAAATTTTGGACTTCAGAATGGAAACTTTTTGATCACCCCATATAGTTACATCGACTGGCACAAAGTGCCTGCCATGTCTGATCTCAACCGTACTGCGGCAGTCGCATCTTGAATGTGGATGTAACTTTATCGTCTACAGTCCGTTGGACTACAAATGTGGACTACATCTACATGGGATACTCTGCAAATCACAATTAAGTGCCTGCCAGAGGGTTCATCGAACCACCGTTATACTATCTATCTCCCATTCCATTCTCAAATAGCGCGCGGAAAGAAAGAACACCTGAATCACTCCGTTCGAGCTCTGATTTCTCGTATTTTATTCTGATGATCATTTCTACCGATGTAAGTTGTAGTCAACAATATATTTTCGCATTCGGAGGAGAATGTTGGCGATTGGAGTTTCGTAAGTAGCCAACACCGCAGCGATAAGCACCGTTGTTGTAATGATTCCCATCCCAGATCCTGTATCATTTCCGTAACGGTGTCTCCCCTGTATCGTGACAATACGAAACGAGCTACCCTTCTTTGGACTCTTTCGATATCCTACGTCAAATCCACCTGATAAAGATCCCACACTGGGCAGAAATACTCCAACAATGGAGGACAAGCGTAGTGTATGCAGTTTCATTAGTAGTTCTGTTGCAAGTTTTAAGGGTTCTGCTAATAAAACACAGTCTCTCGTTCGCCTTTCCCACGACATTATCTACGTGTTCTTTCCAATTTAAGTCTCAAGTAATAGTAATTCCCAGGTATTTTGTGGAGTTTACGGCCTTGTCGTTTGATTGATTTCTCTTGTAAACAAAGTTTAACGGATTTATTTTCGTACTCATCTGCATGACTTCATACTTCTCATTATTTAGAGTCAATTGCCAATTTTTACACGATAGTGATATCTTATTCAGATCGTTCTGCAGTTGGTTTCGATCTTCAGATGATTTTACTAGACGGTAAATGACAGCGTCATCTGCAAACAAACCAAGAGAGCTACTTAGATTTTCCCCTAAATCGTAAGGAACAGCAGAGGCCAACAACACTACCCTGTGGAACGCCCGATATCACCTCTGTTTTAGTCGATGCCTTACCTTACTACGAACTGTGCCATCTTTGAAAGGAAATCGTCTATCGAAAATTTGGAGCGATACACCGTAACCACGCAATTCGGCGCTTTGCGGCACTTATGGGGAGTTTCTATCGACTAAAGATTTCTAGTAAAAGTTTGTGGAAGATTCGTAATTCCAGTGCATGCCACTAGATTGCACCACAGTCTGATTGCATTCCATACTTTGAGATTTTGAAGATAGTTGCTTGTGAAATGGTTACACGCAGCGCGCGCTTTTAAGGTAATTTTTTTAAACAATATCTTATTCTGTATGCTAAATTTACTATGTTTTTGTTTTACTTACGAAAGAACAGCCACAAATGTGATTGATATATGTTTATTCCAAAGTTATTTATCTTATTGTGAACACAGTGTATATTGAGTGTCGAAATGAACGCATATGTGCTTTAGATCTCAACCTCAATATTTTTCCTGTTTACGTTATTTTTTGTGAAGTTCTAGTTGTTATAGTATTGTGTGAGGAAATCCACAAAATTATTCAATCGTTGTGGTAAAATGTTATATAATTTTAGCTTATCGATTACTAAAGCATCATAATTCATGTATGGCGTTATTTTCAAAATCGGCATTGAAGAAATACTTTTGATCACTTTCAGATGATGAGAGTCAAAAATTTTCCGATGAGGAGGCTATCTCAGAATCTGCAGTCATTACTCAACTTGCAGAAATTGAAACACAAAACCCTACGTGTGTCAGGTCGGAATAAAATGAACGTAAACATAAGTAGCGATGGACATGCACAAAAATGGAATTCATTGAACCCGATGAAGATAATTTTGGAGATCTGACTTCGGACTGAATTTGGCTGAAGACCTGACAAAGTCTTCTCATGTTCGAAGTTTCTCACAACTCTCGAAAGAAATAACCATGAATGAACAAGTAACTGACAGTTCAGGAGAAAATGAAGACACTGAACGCTATAGAAGAAAAATTGTTTCCATGCCAAGGAAGCCAACTCGACATGACAGGACTGATCATCTTCCCCAGTGTGTAGAGGCAAAAAATGCTTCTAAATGTCGCTTTGAAGGTTACAAATCGCACACAATAACTTTTGCATAAGAAGTGTAGTATTTATTTGTGTGTGAATAAAGACAGTTGTTTCGTTAAATTCACCAAAAATATATTTAGTATATTTTTCAATGTATTACTTATGCATCGGTTAAGACCTAAAATCCGCATGTATGTACCGTAAATGTGTAAGACTGTACAAAAAATTAAAATACAAATATTGTTATCCTGAATGTAATTATGAGTAAAACTAATAAAGCTTACAATGAAAACAATTTTTCTCAATTATTTCATCGGCGGGACTCATGACGTTATGCAACTAGTATTAAAGCAGTCTTTGGACTGAAGAGCACAACATGAATTCCTTTCGTCTGGGAATAGTTTCATTTGCCTTGGTTTGCATTTCACTCTCTGGCAGAAATACTAGGCTGCCTGCGACAGTCCTTGCTTCCGCCATGGGAACAATTAATTTTAGTAGATGGCTCTGCAATGTCCGGATGTGCAAGAACGTAATCAGAGCGAAATTGCAATTCTATTTGATGATGAAATCTGGAGTAACCTTAGTAAGGGATGAGAAGGCTGAGAGATATTCCATGATGATTTTCATAAACAAAACAATCTTAATAAATATAAAAATTGAGGTGTTTGTGTCTGTTTTTCACTCTGCAGCCATAACTATACATCTCAAATGAATAGTGTTTGTATATGGTACTAGGTATCAGTCTCCTATTGTGCACTATTGCGGTAGAAGGTTTATAACGATAAGGGGTTGAAAGAGATGGGAGTTAAAAGTTACCGACTTATATAAAATTCTACGTGTAGGTGTCAATATTTTACTCTTCAGCAATAACTAAACACAATGGAAACTAACGATCTCTCTGTGTTGTTGCAGAACAAAGTCTCCCGTTGCACACCACAGCAGTTCCGTGACGATAGCTATAACAGGGTGGAAGATATAGTGGTTGAAAGTCGTCAGCTTATACCAAATTCGGACTGAAGACCAGTGATAACTTTTGACACTATAATAGCGAAGAGGCTATATACAGCGAAACCTGATGCACATTGTTCTGTTGTTTTCCTGCAACAATCATATTGCAACTTGGAAAGTAAAACTACCCAGAAAGATGCCAAAGTGTAAGAATGGAATTTTGCGTTCTGGATCCGTTTCTAAAAGACAAAATACGGCGCAGAAAAGTGAATCTACAGACGATAGAAACTTGAAATTTGTATACGTTGTTTGTCTTACACTGTAGACATCAGCGATTTTTTTTATATTTCCGTCCTTGAGGGAATGAAAAACGAGATAAACGGTATTTTGAAAATGCGTTGCTATTCAGGCAATTTTGAAGCAAGAAATACAAAATATCGGATTTAGATTTTTTATTGGAATTTTAAAAACAAGTGGTTTCATATTTTTGGAAATTTAACTATTAAGCGGTGAAATTAGGGAGAATCTTTTAAGAGTGCTTTTAAGACTATTTTATGCTAGACATGCAAAAATTAGGATTTGAAACCATAGTTGGAATTAAAAAAAAAAAAAAAGTTTCGGGATGTTTTGAATTCTGACTTCAATAGTGCAATAGTGGTCTCAAGTCGTATCAAAATACTTCATTAGGAAAGCATTTTTAAAGCTAAATCTATGAAAATTTATATTTATATATAAGTTTAAACAACCAATGCAGACCATCCAGTTTACGCGTGCAAAGCAGCGGGAATTAAGCTAGTATAATATAAAACAACTGGTTCACTCGTCTTCATAGCCGTTGTTAGATGGGTAGAATACATCTAGGAAATTTCGACAATGGCTAGACACCTCAATTTTATTGTACATAGGGGCTTAAAGGTTGCAACATAGTAGCGGTGAAGCTGGTCACACTGTAAACCAAATACAGCAGTCGGTTTCATCAGTTCAGCGACTTTCCACCGAGTGGTCGCCATGAAGGCTCCGGTCGTTCCGCAGTGTGAGCCCGCGCTACACACGGGAACTCTAAAAGACCCCACCCAGTGCCCGGCGCCTCATAATTCATGAAAGCGAGTGGAGGATTGCCATCTATCCCTGTCCCCAGCCCTCGCGCAGCCCCTGCACCCCCGCCCTTCACCATTTCGCCCTCCACCCCTCCACCACCACCACCTCCCACTACCATCCCCCCACCCCCCAACCGACCAGCCACCATCCGGCAGAGGCGCCTTTATGATTTCCAGACTGCGCCGTCGTAACCTTTCTTTCCACGCCTTTCATTTTTAATTATAATTCAGTTTCCTCCCCGCTGCCCACGAGAGCAACTTGACCCCCTGGCAGCAACCCCCATCCTCTCCCTCCCCTCCCCCTCCCCACTTCGCCCGGCGGGCAAGCTGTGTTCATTGTTCTTTTAAACTAACAATTCGACTCCCTCCCCGGAAATCCCAGAGCGGCCTCCTATGGTTTATATCTGCGCCTGCCAGTTAGCGCAGGCGTGGGCTGGCGTTGTCGACGTGACAGCCGGCCAGTTGGTACACGGTTTAAGCAAGGATGCGAATTCGTTGGTAAACACGTTCTTTTTAGCGTGCAAATTATGAGGGAGCAAAGGAATGTGTAGGAGCGCACATTTCTTGTTTCTTTCTTTCTTTGCATTATGGGCGAGAAACAGCCCTTCATGCGTGCATGGATAGTGAGTAGATGTTAAAAGACTAAAGGACAAACGCTGCTTTAGGTTTAAATAATATATTCTTTAAAATATAAATATCAGTTCGCGGAACTTGTTGGGTAACTCCTATTCATGATTTGATTTATTAAAAAGTACTTGTGTCACTAACAAGGTTCCTACTTGGAAAGCATGTACTTTTCGGGTGTGAGAACTTCAGATTGGTACATAGTTCTGAGATTTATAGTAACGTTCCTCACTTCTTCTTTACTGCAACCTCGTACCACGACGAAATAGACAATGCGGCCATTCCATGCGGCAACAGGTTCTTTTCTTCAAAAATGTTCAAATGTTTGTAAATCTATCGGACCAAACTGCGTGGTCATCAGTCCGTAGCTTACAAACTACTTAAACCTAGGTAAACTAACCTAAGGACAACACACACACCCATGCCCCAGGGAGGACTCAAACCTCCACGGCGAGAAACCGCGCGCTCCGCAGCGAGACGCTTCAGACCGCTCGGCTACTCCACCGCGGCCTCTTTTCTTCCCTGACATCTTTAATGTTTCTGTAAATGGTCTTTCCCCTCCTTATTCATGGTTTTGCGGGTTCACATTTATCCTCCTGTTTAGCCATTTTGCTCATCATGTCAATCTCAATTGTAGATGTTGTCTTTGAACAGTATTTTAGCAGGGTTGCTAGACTGGTACAACTGCCGTCGGCCGGTCTCGGTGGCCGAGTAGTCTGCGGCGCGCCAGTCACGGTCTGCACTGCCACTACGGTCGGGGACGGGGGTTCGAATCCCCCTCGGGCAAAGATATTTTTGCCGCCCTGACTATTAGCTAGTTCATAAGTGGTTTGTAAGTTTAGGGACAGATGACAGCGTACTTAAGTCCCATAAACTCTACAAACATTTGAACATTTTGTAATAGAAGTGGTGTGATCCACAGTTACTGATCAGTAACATTATCAAAGACATCAAATACTCTTGAGAACGATTGAGTGGTGATAAAAACGTTTACACTCCCTCTCGCCCCCCCTCCCACCACACACACACACACACACACACACACACACACACACACACACAATAATGCACGCAATACATGAGTAACCACGATGGCCATTACCGTCTAAGGTAATACCAATTTAAATATGAGTACCACAAAAAATTCAACAAAAATTCAAGGAATTTCGTATTGTTATCGTAAGCACTGAGGATGCTGTAAAAGGAAGTGAGACGCGGCTGGTGTTGTGAGACTGGTATTGCAGTTATAAAAGTTTTCTATTGTAAAATGGATAAGACGGTTTTTGTTTCGGCGGGTTCTTCCTCAACGATGATGGGCAATAGCTAACTTTAACCTAACATGGACTGATTACCTAGTCGTCGCGTGGTACGGCCGTGCGTTCTAAGGCGCCTTGTTACGGAACACCCTTCGGGTCCCAGTCGGAGGTTCGAGTCGTACCTTGGGTATGGGTGTGTGTTTTTGTCCTTACCATAAGTTAGTTTAAGTATTTTGTAAATCTCGGGACCCGTTACTACTACTGTTTGCTCTCGTAGGTTTACAAATATTTCATTTTTTGATTACCTTATCGATTCTACGCTGGGTACTACCTCACTACCAGAAACGGCGAAAACAAGTGAACAAGTAATAAGAATCTGCAGTCATAACAACGAAAAAATGGGAGAAATCTGATTTTGCATCTCCTGAAGTCTTAAACACTCAATCTGAATAACAGAGATATCAGAAGTGCATACCGCTCTGTGTTAGCAACGTCATGTTTTCGTGTCAGGATGTAACAATACGCACACACACACACACACAAACACGCATCTCGTTATAAGGTTGATTAACTATACTTGATGGACGACAGATGAAATATAGTTAAACAAGATGAGCGTCAGAGCAAAAAAAAAAAAAAAAAAAAAAAAAAAAAAAAAAATAAAAAAAAAAAAAAAATTAAAAATGTTTGTTAAGCCTATGGGACTTAACTACGGGGTCATCAGTCCCTAAACTTACAAACTACTTATGAACAACTTACGAACTAGGACGGCACAAATATCCATGCGCGAGGGGGGATTCCAACCCCCGACCGCAGTGGCCGTGTAGGTGTAGACCGTAACTGAAGCGCCTCAGTCTCCTCGGCCACCGCGGCCGGCAAATCAGAAAAGAAGGAATATTAATATGACAAGAACGCTATATTCTTTCTACATTTCATTCAATTCCGTCAGCCGTTTCAGCGTGAAGAGATGTTCAAATGTTTGTTAAGCTTAAGGGACTTAACTACGGGGTCATCAGTCCCTAAACTTACACACTACTTATGAACTACCTACAACTAAGGACGGCACAAATATCCATGCCCGAGGGGGGATTCGACCCCCGACCGTAGTGGCCGTGCAGATCGTGACTGGAGCGCCTCAGTCCCCTCGGCCACCGCGGCCGGCGTGTCAGAGGAAAGTCGTCACATTATTGTGCATGTACTTACGGTGAGGCCATAGAGATTTTCAGAGACCTAAACAATTTTAACATGAAAGAGCAAGATGTTAAACTGGATGAAATGTTGATTTCAACATTGCAGTGATATATAATAATCGATTATTTTCAATCGAGAACGTTGGCAATATTAAAGACCATAGAACAGTTGACGTCAAGTGATTAAAAGTGGCGCCCTCCAGATGGGCTATATATACAGCACTCAGTCGAGTTCTCTCGCTGTTTGCCGCTTCACCTCTGAGGATGCCTTCCGCAGTCGATGGCGAAACGCCAGGGGAAGCTTTTACGCATGGACCACGGCATCTCAGCCTGAAAGTTTCAAATTATGACAACTCCTTCCTTAAAGCCTTAGTTGTATGATCATGAGAGAGGATTGTTACTGGATGGCATTAACATTGTAACAGGTCGAAAATAGCTACAATCTCACCAGCTGAGTGAATTGTCGCAATACAGATAGAAACGTGGTACAAATTTGAGCATGTCTTAATAATAAGCAACATTTTAGTGCTTTCTGTTAAGCAAACCTAACTTGTTTCATAAATGTGCAAGGTATGGATTAAAAGTAATGGTAACTACTAATTGTATGTGAAATGACTTAGTGTCAGAAGTAATTGTAGTTAAACCCTTTCAATATAATCACCACCGTTATTTATGACCTTTTGATAAACGTCCGGTCGGCATTGTAAATCATCTGCGCGCCTATTTCTGTTGACGTCCCTTGTGGACCGATCTATGGCATAGATCATGTAATCACTGGTGTTGCATCGGAACAATTTCAGTCGTTGTTTCATTTTGGAAAAAGGATTCTGGACTCTACCATTGCCAGCGACATAAGAGTTACTGGTTTGGAAATCGGGATGATGGGCAGAATGATGGGTTGCAGTTTGATGCACTGTAGTCGCTTTCGCGACTGGATGTCCAGTATAACATTTCATGGAAAGGCATCACATCATTAGGCATGACAATGCAGGATTCCACACCGCTGTTGCTGTCCAGGGCTTCTTGTGTCGGTGGTAACAGCATTTTGTGGAACATCAAGCGTACGCATCTGAAATATGTCCCTCTAATTAAGACCTCTTTGATAAAGAATCGCTGCCATAGATCCCGTACATTAACAAAGATATCCTTATCTCCGACATAATTACGTCAATACGGTACATTAACTCTTTCAGTTCTAGAGTTTTTCCTAGACAACGCTGTATTAATAGGTTCTTTACACAGAATTACGTGTCTCAATCCTTAAAGTCATGTACCGCTTTTAAAGTCATCTCTCCAATTTGGAGGGCGGGTTACGTTGCTGTTAATAAGTGGTTGTGAATATGAATGTGGTTAATGATATTTTATTTCGGCAGCGAATTCTCTTTGCTTTGCTGATGCTGTGAAGATCATGATAGCATTATTGATCTCAGTGATAATGATAAAAAAGTCTTAAGTAACTATATACTACGATACAAATGTGTGATGTGCATGACAAAATATGTTATAAGAAATTATTGTCAGAAACACTAAAGAACATTTTGGTTATATTTGTAGAGAAAACACTAAATTTTTAGTTTTTCAAAGCTGTATTCATAATGTGGGAATGAAAGATTTAACAGATGTAGACGCGCAGATTGTATACGACGACTTACGGCCATTTAGCAAACTGTCGTAACGAACGGGGGCGATTATACTTTAATGTTCAAATGTTTGTACAACTTATGGGACTTAACTACGGGGTCATCAGTCCCTAAGCTTACAAACTACTTATGAACTAGCTAAGACTAAAGACGGCACAAATATCCATGCCCGAGGGGGGATTCGAACCCCCGATCGTAGTAGCCGTGCTGAGCGATTATACTGAAGATGTGTAACTGTATCTCGGTTAATAAAGTCACATGAAATAAAATGAGCAATACTCATTAATTTTTATCCAGCCCTTACGTATGCGTCGAAAATATACTCGGTTTCCATGTGATGTATTTAGGAAACTATCAGTAATCTGAACGGAACGGGATGTACAATTAGTTTTATCTGCACCCTGTTGTATCACTTCGTATTTGCTAACGTAACGGCTACTCGCTTGGGTGGATATAAACACAAATTGGAGTCTACTCTTAGGTGTTTATGCTCTTACAGTATGCCTCTTATAACATCAACAATAATTCGCAAGCTCCTTTCGAAAAGTAACGCCAAATAGGGGTAATGCAGATCTTGTTCTTCCTAAGCTTCCGTTGTAAATGAGAAGCGACAGATTCCACTCCATCGCGGCATCACTTCCTCCCCACATTCTCTTCCTCTGACGTCTTGGGTATTGCCCGCCTCCCCCGCAAATCTCTGCCGAGCGCGATCCACCCCCCAAGTAGTTTCAGGCTCCATCAGTCACCACGGATGGGAACAGGGGTGTCTGGGGGTTCACAGCTGTGACTAGTCGACTCCCTACTGCACGGGGATCCCCGCAAGAGAAATTTATGTGCATTGCAGTCCTACGAACTTTCTCGTGAACACTGAGGTCTAGAAATTTAAGTGAAAAGCTACCTCAAATCACCTACAGCGGGCAGTACTGTACTTAAAATGCCACATTTCCATTGAAGATACTCAGTTGAAAGAATATCCTTCATTTATTTAGAACTATCTGTTTCAGAAGTTACGAGGTTATTCTTTTCAGTTTGAACACAGTTTTACTAGACAAGAGTGAAAAATTAAAACGTGATCTCTTTTATGTAACGAGTTTATGACGTATCACTGGAAGTCAGTCGTGAATATACCATATATTTTCGGGGTATACACCCCATGATATTTTGCGTCAGTTTTGCTGCTAATAATAACGAGATGGTGATTTGCGCTGGGGCCCCTTTTACTTAACTGAGATCAATTATTTTTATTGCTGACATTAAATCATAAAAATATGACTACTTTTAAAGAAACTAGTACTATCTTCACATCACTAACACCACATTTCTCTCATCAATACAGGAAGGTAAGACTGTCTACCAAGGTCATGCCATCACGCATCACTCATTAAAATTATTCAGATACTGTAGTTAATTTTACTTTTTATTCATTATTTCTGATGATGGGGGTGAGATGGGGGAGGGGGACCGACGCGCCGACCCACAAACCCGCTTATATAGGCAATTAATCACAGAAATGACTAAGAACAGTGTATCGAACGCGTTGACATAACGGAGTCTTGTCATTTAATGGCTTTCACAGCAGTAAAAAGTATTATGTTTCCATTTTAGGTAGATTAGATTAGATTAGTACTTGTTCCATACATCATGAATACGACACATCCTAATGATGTGGAACGTGTCAAATTATTGCTTTGTACTAAATATTACATAACAATTATATTTATTTATATATTTTTTAATCTTTTATTTTTTCAGATTTACTAAATTATGTCTAAAAATTCATCTATAGTGTAGAAGGACATGTCATTCAGAAATATTTTTAATTTATTTTTAAATGCTAGTCGGATATCTGTCCGGCTTTTGATGCTGTTTGGTAGTTGACCAAAGACTTTTGTGGCAGTATAATTCACCCTTTTCTGTGCCAAAGCTAGATTTAACCTTGAATAGTGAATATCATTCTTTCTCCTAGTGTTGTAGTTATGTAAACTGCTATTGCTTTTGAATTCGGGGGGATTAGTAATAACAAATTTCATAAGTGAATATACATACTGTGAAGCTACTGTTAATATCCCTAGTTCTTTAAGTAAGTGTCTGCAGAATGATCTTGGATGGGCTGCAGCAGTTATTCTGATTGCACGCTTTTGTGCAATGAATACATTTTTACTCAGTGATACATTACCCCTGAAAATGATGCCATATGAAAGCAGAGAATGAAAATACGCATAGTAAGCTAATTTATTGAGATGTATATCGCCAAAGTTTGCAATCACCCGAATAGCATAAGTAGCTGAACTCAAACGTTTCAGCAGATCTTCAATGTGTTTCTCCAGTTCAACCTCACATCAATGCATATACCTAAAAGTTTTTAAATAATCTATCTATGCCACAGGTTTCTGATGAAATTCTATATTTATTAATTGTGTCATTCCATTTACTGTATGGAACTGTATATATTGTGTTTTATCAAAATACAATGATAGACCATTCGCTGTGAACCACTTAATGATTTCCTAAAACACGTGGTTTACAATTTCTTCAGTTAGTTTTTGTCTGTCAGTTGTGTAACTATACTTGTATCATTAGCAGAAAGAACCAGCTCTGCATCATCTTCATGAATATAGAATGGCAAGTCATCAATATATATAAAAGAAAAGCAAAGGGCTCAAGACCGAACCTTGTGGCACCCCATTTTTGACTGTTTCCCAGTTTGAGGAATCAGCTGTTTCTTGAATATTATGTGATCTACTTATGTGAACTTTCTGCACTCTTCCTGTTAGGTATGATTTAAACCATCTTTACACTGCCCCATTCATATCACAATACTTCAGTTTATCTAGAAGAATTCCATGATATACACAGTCAAAAGCCTTGGAGAGATTACAAAATATCCCAATGGGTGATGTCCGGTTATTTAGAGCATTTAATATTTCATTGGTGAAAGTATATATAGCATTTTCTGTTGAAAAGCCTTTTTCAAAACCAGACTGACATTTTGTTAGAACTTTATTTTTACGTATGTGTAAAGCTACTCTAGAATACATTACTTTTTCAAGAATTTTGGATTAGGCTGTCAGAAGTGAGATTGGGCTGTAGTTGTTGACATCAGGCGCATCCCCTTTCTTGTGCAGTGGTTTAACAATATCACATTTCAGCCTATCAGGAGAAATACCCAGCTTCAGAAAACTATTACATACGTATTTCTTGAGAACAAGCTTTTATCACCGTCAATTCCATGTGAGCTTTTGCTCTTGAGAGAATTAATTATTTTTTAGTTTCAGATGGAGAGTTGGGTGGAATTTCTATTGTATAAAATTGTGTAGGTATGGCCAATTCCATTATCTGCCTACCTTCTTCTAATGAACATTTAGATCCTATTTTCTCCACAACATTTAAAAAATAATTATTAAAATGTTTTCAACTTCTGGCTTGTTAGTTGTAAACGTTTCATCTACTTTGATGGTAATGCTGTGTCCCTGTGCTCTTGGATTCCCTGATAAGTACCTCCGGGTGGAGACAGGTGTGAAAAATGGAGATATATAAATTTAATGTGTCATGGTTGCAAAATACAAACACGAATCATTTACATAAGAATGAAAAATGGTTATAATCAAACCTCGGGGAAGATCAGTTTCGATTTATGCGAAATGTAGGAACACATGACGCAAAACTGACAATACGATGTATTTTAGAAGATACGTTAAGGAATGACAAATATACTTTTACAGTTTTTGTAGATCGGAACCAAGCTTTAGATAATGTGCACTTGAATACACTCTTAGAAGATCTGAACGTATCAGGGGTAACATATATGAGCCGAAAAGTTATCCACAGCTCGTACAGAAACCACACAGATGTCGTAAATGTCGAAAGTCATGAAAGGCGCACAGTGCTTGGTAAGGGAGTGAGACAGGATTTTAGCCTTTCCCCAGTGTTACGCAACGTCTGCAATGAGCAAGCTGCAAAAAAAAAAAAAAAAAAAAAAAAAAAAAAAAAAAAAAAAAAAAAAAAAAAAAAAAGTTCTGGAAGAAATTGAAATTCATTGAGAAGAAATGAAGACACGGCCATTTTCGATTACGTAATTCTGTCAGAGAAAATAAAGGACCTGGTAGAGCAATTAAACTGAATGGACAGGCAGGGTCTTGAAAAGTAGGTGTACTATGAGCATTAACAGGTATTAACAAGGGTAACGAAATGTAGGCAGTGAAAATCAGGCGTTGCTGAAATATTTAGATCAGAAAAAGGGGGAATACAAGTAGAAGGTCGGCTATGTTACTTGTTTAATAAAGTAACTTATGATGGCCAAGGTAGGAAGTTATAAACTGAAAAATCGCAAGGAGAAGAAACAAAATTCGAGAACAGAAATTTACTGACATCAGATATTACTTTAAATGTGAGGAAGTCTTTTCTTATGTCGTATGTCTAAAGTATAACATTCTACGGGAATGGAACGTGACAGAGAAGGTTTGGTAAATAACGTAACTATTGTGGAGGGACGATTTGCAGGATGGATTCTGAAAAATCAAGAAATCGTCAGTGTAGCACTTGACTGAAGTGTATGGCGTAAAATCACAGAGGGTTGGCGAGAGATAACTGCAGCAAGTAGGTTCGAAATGTTTTAAGTTGCCGTTCATATTCTGACATGAAGAGGTTTGCACAGGATTTCGTAGCGCGAAAATATTTATAAAAGTTGTCGTTGGACTGAAGACCAAAACAACATATAATACATCAATTTTCCTGTTAACATAAATGTATATTTAAACTAGAAAGACTCCTCTCAGTTGGAAGTTTTTCTTATCGTTTTCTATTAGGTAATGAGAAGGTTGGAGGGAACGAATGAGAAACCTCACTTTGTCCAGACAGTGCAGCCAGCCAAGTCCGCCAACTGATCTTGCGCATGCGCAAAGACTGCTCTGAAGTCCCTAAATATATGTACCAAACATTTTGTTTTAGATGCATTGAGGTTTCATCAAATACACGTTACCCTTTGTAGCATTTCATCTAATGTAATTCCAGTTAAGAAGAAATCTACATTAAAAACCATAAGGGCATCTTAATATGAATGAGAATAATAACTTGAATAATTGGTATACGGAAGAACAGTGTCAGTGTCATATTACTGAACGAAAGAAGAAAAGTGGAAGTCGTGTTGCATGGTAGTTCTGTATTTCTTGTCTTTCATTTATTTATTTTTGCAAGGAAAGGCGGTGCCATATGTATTATTGCTTCACACAGATATGTGATCGCCTTTTTCCAAATATGTTCTGGTATCATTAGGTGTCGTAGGGCACGAACTTAAGAGTGAGTTATACATTAAGCTTTAGAAAGTTCACTGTAGTGTTATTCCGAATGTTTATCTGAGCTGTTTGATAGGTTGTGTAATGTGACATACAATTTAGAGTTAAATAAGTGTAAACAGTTTACCGAGTAATTTGCTTCAAAAGTTCTATTAGGAATGACTGTCCTGTGTAACTGTTTCCTCTTGTTCAAACGTCACCGAACGCCACAGGTATTTATTCAAATAATACTGTCCGGAGATTTGTTAGTTTTGTCTCGAAATAACTGGAGATGAAACGTTTTATACATCGAACGGGGTCTCTCAGCACAGCAAATATTTATTCTTTGAGAACGGCATTTGCAGAAACTTTGTTCTTGGAATTTATTGATTTTCTAGCCACCAGCACAAGATATAAATAACCGACGATGCACTGTAATTCTTTGAATTTCAGATTCTCAGGTACTTCCCATATAAAGACTTCACGAAAAAAATTATTTAGGTGGAATTGCATTGCTATACGTATAACGGAAGGCACTGCTAATCGAAGAAAGTCAAAGAAAATTCATTAAAAGTACTTCTATATAAAAGTAAGGGAGGTAAATTACAGTATGGGGCCCAGTAAACGATCGTGGGTCTAGAGATAGGGCAAGAAGTCGAATAGGTCAAGAACAGAAAAAAGATATTTCTTTACAGTAGAATCACGAATCGCCGCCGCGGAATGGCCGACTGCATTGAGCCGCTATACTCCGGTGCACGAGGACATGGATGTTTGTGCTGTATTTAGTATAAGTTAGTTTACAAGTAGTTTGTAAGTTTAGGGACTGATTACCCCGCAGTTAGGTCCCACAAGCTTACCAAACATTTTTTTTTTTAGAATCACGAATCATACAGGTTAATCGATAACAGGAGACCACAGAATCTTAAGTCAGGTTTACAGCTCATTGCTGAGTAGACTGCAAGAGGTGACTGTCGAATTAGTGCTCTGACCTTGGTAATCGTAATGTACCCACAAGATCTACTGATTACGCATTCAACCAATGGTCTGTAGCACACTTTTTCAACAAGATGATGGCACTATCACTCCCTTGTGGTAATATTCGAGAGAAACTGTAAATGTAGGAAGTCATCTTGTTTGTTAACCATGTTGCACCAGGTTACCAACACATTTATACTTCTCTTCAGTAGATAAATTTTAGATACAAATTAGTAATTTTTAATGAAGTAACGAATAAAAGAATGCAAGTTATCAAATATCATATAAAGACACCTTTTATTAAATTGATATGTTCCACATTATTATAAAGTCGTATGGCATGAATGGCAGGGAGACCCCGAAGAGCAGGTTCACCCACCTAACTGGAGAGGTTTTCTCTATCCTTCGCGTAGTGTAGGGTCATGTTCGTGTTGGAGATGATGTGAGACGGGAGAGAGTGAATCCCGGTGCAGGTACATAGCCTAGTGCAGCGGTGGAGCAGCCGAGTGCGTTGAGGCGCTATGCTACGATGCGCGAGGCCGTTCCCCGTCGTGGGTTCGAATCCCCCCTCAGGCATGGATGTTTGTGCCGTCTTTAGTATGAGCTAGTTCATAAGTAGTTTGTAAGTTTAGGGACTGATGACACCATAGTTAAGTCCCATAAGCTCTACAAACATTTGAACATAACAATCATAGCCTACTTCTCTCGAAAATCACCAAGGAGCTGCCGAGCATTACGTCCCCATCCGACGGACGGATCACCATAAATAGTTGTCTCATGACCTCAATCCATGCAGAGAGGTTTGGAATATAATCAAGAAATTGGTGCAAAGACTGGTAATCTGGAACTTTACTACACATCCCTTCCTGTTCCTTAAGGCAAAGGGAAAATTGTCAACCGCGCATGGCGTACCCGTACGGTTACCCATCCAAGTACCGACCACGCCAGACGGTACTTCACTTCGGTGATCTGGCGGGAACCTGTGTATCCCCCGCGGCACGGCCGTTGACCAAACCTTTATGAAATGTGTTCCTAATATGTGGAACAAGCACTACACACGTCTAGTGTAAACTTGTCCATCTTGTTAGAATAATCCCCTCTCTAGTTATAGTCGATCATCGGCAGTTATTCCCAGTAAGAGGGAGCAATATGAGAACTTATGTAGCCTACACTGTTCAGCCAGCTAACTAGTAACTATGTGAGATCGTCCAAGTGGCAGCAGCGACTTCTAACGGTTAACGACTGCTAATTGGACACATACAAGTGCTGTTCGTGTGGTATGGGGAAGGCTCTCAATCCAGCTGAATTGTAGCGAAGGCAGATTATGATGGCACGGAGGCCGGGCACAAGCATTTCGATAACTGCACGACATGTCGCGTGTTCTTAAAGTGATTTTGTGAGTGTTGTAAATAAGTGGTGAAACCAAGAGGAGACATGGAGGGGTTGGGTGCCTACTGCACATTACTGATGTCAGAAGTCGTTGGCTGGGCATACTCGTAGAAATAGGACAGGCGGAGGATCGAGTCGGTACTAACATGAGACATTAATGGTGTGCTGATTACAAATGTGTCTAAACACAGTGCACCGAATACTCCTAATGATGGACTTTTTCAGCCGACAATCCACACATGTCGCAATGGTACCGCCACGGCATCAGCAGCTACGACTGCACTGGGCACGTGACCATAGTCGCTGGAGGTTTGCTGAGTGGCAGAGCCTTGTAACTTCTTCATTATGCCAAGGGCTGCAAGGGGAGCAGGTACGTGTGAAATGTACTACAAGACCGAGAAAAGATGGCGACGTCTCAGTTATACTCTGGAGAAAATTCACGTGGGCACTCAGGAGAAATGTAGGAACACGGAATGCGATACTCACCTTACGTCTTATCATAGAAGATAGGTTAAGGAAAGGCAAACCTACGGTTCTAAATTAGGAGATTTGGAGGAATTTTTTGACAATGTTGATTGCAATACACTCTTCCAAATTCTGAAGGCAGCACGAGTAAAATATAGAGAACGTAAGGTTATTTACAACTTGTACATTAACAAAACAGCTTTTTATGTAGTTGAAAGTCATGAAGGGGACGCAGTGGTTGAGAAGAGAGTAAGACATGACTGCAGGCTTTCTCCAATGTTAACCAATCTGTACATTGAGCAAGCTGTGAATAACGTCACAGAGACATTTGGTGAAGAAATAAAAACAATGCGTTTTGATGATGACATTGTAATTCTGTCAGAGACAGCAAAGGACCTGGAAGAGTAATTGAACGGAATGGACAGTGTATTGAAAGCAGCGTATAAGATGAACATTAACAAGAGAAAAACAAGGGAAATGGAATGCAGTCTTAGAAAATCAGGCGATGCTGATGGCATTAGATTAGGTAACGAAACAATGAAGGTGGTAGATGAGGTTTGTTACTTGAGCTGTAAAACAACATGTAATGGTCGCATTATAGAGCACATAAAATACAAAATGGTAACGGGAAGAAAAGCGAGTTACAAAAAGCGAAATTTGGTAACTTCAAATATTAATTTACGTGAAAGGGAGTCTTATATGAAGACATTTGTGTGGAGTGTTGCCTAAATGGGAGTGGAACTTTTACGATAAATAGTACAGACAGGAAGAGGATAAAGGCTTCTGAAATGAGTGTGCTACAGACGAACGCTGAAGATTTAGGTGCGTCGATCGCGTAACTAATGAAGAGGTACCGAAAAGAATTGGGGAGAAAAAGAATATTATGCTTACCTTGACAAATAAATAGTATCGCTTGGATGGACACATTCTTAGACATCAAGGAATCATAAATTTAGCATTGGAGGAAAGTGTGGGGGGAAAATCTGAATTGAATGGCAGATTAAAAAGTTATACGTTCAAACACTCGAACTGAGATCTGACGACTGTAATTCATTAAACGTGGTACGGTGAGGAATCTGTACATAATTCCGACCTATTTCCCGCACCTCTTTACGATTTCCACAGAGTGGACTCGGGCACAGAACTGCACTGTGGCAATATTCGGACTAAAGATCTTAACGTTGAACACAAATCTATGAGAGACTGAAAGACTCACTAATAGTTTCCATTAAAGTTGAATTTGTGTTTCTAGCGCACAGTAAACTTTACTATAGATGCAACGAAACTAATTAGGAGAGAAATTAAAAAGTACGGTAGATTTACATTTTGGTAAATCTTTAATCTGTAAAAAGTGTCTAACAAAGAAGAAAACTGAAACAAAACGCACATCACATTAAAAGATCAACAACCTGTTCCAAACAGATGTCAGTACAGTCGACACACTTGGGACAGAATATTAACTTTATGCAAGATATTTGATCTTACTAAGACAAAAGTTGTAATTCGAAAATAAGCTCTGTTTTAGCTGAAGAACTGAAGTACTAGGTTTTCACATGGACGCTATTTACCCGATTCGGACATCGTCAAACCGCCAATGGTAGAGTGAAAATTTTTCCACGGCAGGGTCCTTCCAACATTTGTCAGCGGGTGGAAGCACTTGTCAATAAATAAAGAAAAAAAATATGACTGGACTGTATCCTGGTTGCTGTACGCCGCTGCGGTTGCCGTTCAATTCGGTGTCTCGTCTACATAAATTACATACAATTGGTTCCTGTACCATTTCCTAAATGTACTGGAGGAACTTTCTACGGTTGTAATTGTAGTCTCATTTTTAATATTGAAATTGTACCTAAAAATGAAACTATTGCAGTAGTTAAAGTATTATTTTCATAATAGTGTTCTTTACAATATACAAAATAACTGACTTTTCTTGCAGCACGCACAGGCTGTGAACCTAGGTGCGATTCACTCGAATTTTCTCCTTACTTGTGAAGCTCTGGAGACAGTAAACAATTCCCCGATTCCCATTTTTTGACCACTCCATTAAGCTATTGTACCAAGACTATGTAAACAGATCTAACGTTTTTCTGCCACAAAAAAGTTCCGCTTCATAATTTCTCTAGGATCAACATTTTGCGAGATATGGGAGAAGCAAAATCAAAAATTCTTAAAAACAGACTTTGTTTATCTTTTAAAGGTAAAATATAAGCTCGATTAACGTAGCTTTCGATAGAATGGAATTACCAATCGACACCTAATAGCCTCATGTAGTCTTAGAAGATACATTGTGCGCTTGTGAAATGGTATAAAGGAAGGCGAGGGGGCTGGACGGATCAGTCGTCTGGTTGCATGTGGGGGAGCGCAACTCTCTGTTGTCGAAGCGCTGCCTGGGGCCGTAGTCTGTATCTTTCCAGTGCGCTAAAGTTCGGTTCGGTGAGAGAGCGCACCGTGGATTCCAGTTTTAGAAACAGTGCCCCCATTTAATTTTGTAAGCCTTTCAGTGGCGGTTCAGGCGCTGTTGCCAGATCTGTTAGCATTGACCACTCACAAGTGTGTGCCTACTTCTCAGTGCATGTGCACTGCTGCTGAGCAGGAGACATGGTAGCCTTGCCGTGCGAATCGCTGCATGAAATGTTTTCTAACCATGCGAGACACAGCTTCAGGAAGTAAAAAATGAAACTCGTGTATTTTATAATTTGGCGACATAGCAGATCAGAGAGTTACGAGAACTACCTGCTGAGAGTTTTTTTTTTTTTTTTTCAATGAAATTGAACATTTTTGTCACTGAAAAAGAGAATATTTTAACTTTTAAGAAAACTTTTTTATTCGCGCTACTCTATACTTATCACGCCATATCTCCTAAACTAAGCAACACACGGCAATGTAATTTTGTAATTGCCCTCAGTGCTATATGTTTTCGATGTCTGCCAACATTCCGACCAGTGTGTTAAGTGATAATGAAGTAATACATTCAAATCTGACGTCTGGCACAGAACTTTTACCAAACCAACGTCCGAAATGTAGTAAGCGACAAACGTTTATCCTTTACACTTTTTGTGGGGGTGTAACCGAGAAAGAGTTTCGGAAAGGTTTGAATTTATTTTTTTTCCGTTTGTTGGAAGACGTTAGGTGCTACCCTTTGTCCTAGAGGTGAGCAGTATTTTGCTTTTCATTGGCGATGCGCGAGTTCAGCGCACTGAGAGGGACAGTTTGCTAGGCGCGGGCCGCTGCACGGGGTGGTAGCAGTGGAGAGAGCGCAGTATTGAGAATAAAAACTTTTCATTTTGACACTACGGAAGTACATGTAAATTGCAGAAGAGGAAAAGGATTACGTATTAGGTGAGACAGTTCTTAGAAACGAAAATTAGTCAGACTAATGATTTTATTGAAAAAGGAGTGTAAAATGTATTAATAACGAAACAGTTGTTTAATGATGCAGAAAAGTTAAAGGAATGTTTTCGATTCACTCTTAATCAGTTTCAGTATCTCCTGTCGTTAACTGGACAAGACCTGAAATGTTAGGTTTGATTCCATCTTGAATTCAAGTGCTCAGTGCCTGTTAACTTATATTAATGATGAAGAGTAGTCGCAAATATTACTTCATTGTTGCAAAATTTGATTTTCGTCGCTGTGTGACTGTCGTGAGTGCTTGAAATGTACAAAATTTTCAATATCCATATTGAAGATTATGTAATCGTCAATATGAAGACTAAAAACTTTTCTTTGTTTCAAAATGCGTTGCATGCTTTGAGAGTAGTCACACTTGAATTACTTATAACAACACTAAAGAAGTAAATGAACAAAAATAAAAGTCTATGTAGGCTGTTTCGCTAACAATAATTTCATCTTTTGTTTTATAAGAGTGAACCTCCGATATCGAATAAACTACTGCGAACGCTCGCTCATATACATGCTAAGGAAGAATACAGATAATGCTTTTGTTAAACGAATAGGAAGGTGTTTCAATCAAGATGACCGGAAAAAATATCTTTCATCCGTCAGGATTCGAACCTGTCACATTTCTACTCAAAACTCGTCGCCTTAAGCACTAGACCATATCATAGAATACTGACAATGATAATCACTTTGTACCAAGAAGGCACTAGTGTCCGACAAATAGCAAAGAAACTTATCATTTCCATCAGCGGAGTTGTCACGACCAAACAGGGCTCGTATGAAGATCGTCCTTACTCAGGAGAACCCAGGAAAATATCAGAAAGCCAGGAAAAATATTTGGTAGTGACCAGTAAACATAACAGATTCAAAACTGTCCGGAATTGACTGCTGAACTAAATGCAACGAGGAATACACCGTTGAGAGAGTCAACAGTGAGACGACGCCTCGCACACAAAAACTCCGAGGTTATGTAGCAACAAGGAAATCAATGCGACAACCTGTTAATTTGATGAAAAGGCTTCAGTGGGCTAAGACACACTAACACTGGACAGCGATGAAACGAAATTCTAAATATCTGGAGCTAAACGCCGTCAATTGCTACGCCGTTTACGCCATGAACGCTTGGATCCTCAGTAGGTAATTACAACTGTAAAGTATGGAGGGCGTTCTTTGATGGTATGGGGATCCTGTGGAGGGAATAAAGTCGAAGATTTGGTGAAAATAGTTGGAACATGAACCAAAAGGATTATCATGGCATCGCTCATCGACATTTCTGCCGGATTTTGAAAGGGTTTGTCTTGCAGCAGCTCCCCCCCCCCCCCTAGAGTGCTCACGGTTCTTTCGCGAGTACGTGCGCGGCGAGCACGTGCCCCAGAGCTAATGCAGTCTTCCTTCCTTCTTTATTTCCCGGACTGCATTTCCTTTACCCTCCCCTCCTTTCCTGTCCTCACTCCTTCCCGTCCCCGCCGGGGGACTCTTAACGTCAATATTTAGTCCCCCTAACCCAACCAAACAACCCAATCTAATGTAGCAGCAAGACAGCGAACCGAAACATACGTCTCGCTTGTGTCAGAACTATTTGAAGCCTCTAGAGGTTCGTAAAATATTGTAAAACATGGAATGGTACCCAAATCCCCTGATTGTAACCCAATCGAGCTGCCTTGGGATGAATTGGACAGGTGGATCCGAAAAAGGGAAATCATGAGAGGGTCACAATTATGGGAGGTCCTGCAGCAAGAATGCAGGCTAACTCCAACAGAAACCTTGCAAAACTGACGCAGCGTATGCCTAGAGTTTCGAAGGCAGTGATGAAAGCAAAGGGTGGCTATTTTGAGGAATTTCCGGCCGCGGTGGCCGACGGGACTGCAGCACGTCAGTACCGGTCTGCACGGTCCCTACGGTCGGGTGTTCGAATTCGCCCTCGGGCATGGATATTTGGCCGGTCGCGGTGGCCGAGGGGACTGAGGCGCTTCAGTCACGGTCTGCACGGCCACTGTGGTCGGGGGTTCGAATCCCCCCTCGGGCATAGGTATTTGTGCCGTCCTTAGTCTTAGGTAGTTCATAAGTAGTTTGTAAGTTTAGGGACTGATGACCCCGTAGTTAAGTCCCATAAGCTATACAAACATTTGAACATTCTTTGTGGATTCGAAAAATTTAACTATTGCACTTTCCTGTACATTATTTGAGCTTAATAAACGTTTGGAAAACAACAAAATTCATTTTGTACAGTATTTCGTTTCCATTGTCTGTAATTACTAGGTGTTTCGGAACATAAAAGCCCAACATGTTGAAAGTGTGTGTGATGCCTTTCCATTTCCAGTAGCTGCCACAGTTGTGGAATATAAAAAATCCAGTGGCCAGCTTCAGGTTCAAAACAGTGTGCGTGAAACGAACCACCTGCGCGGGCTTCCGCAGCCCAGCGTTTATTCGCCGCGGCCGAGGACGCAGCGGCGGCAGACGTCGGCGCGGATAACGCCGGCGTTTGACATATGAAAGGCCGGCGGCGGTGGCGCAGTCCCAGGGCGCACGCTCTCGCGGCTTTCAGCAGATTGTGCGGCCGCCCCGGCCCGGCCCGGCCTCGGTCAATTAAAGCGATGGGCCGCGTGTCAGCCGCTATCATCACGCACTCTGCTGGGCCGCTCAATCTGCCACGTGTCAACACCGCGGAACGCGCCTGTTATGAAATACGCACATCTCTGCGCTCTCCGACGCCTCCACAAAAGCGGCTCGTTGCGTAATGCAGAGACGGCACGGGCAATACCGAAGGGTACGGTTCTCTCGGTTAAATCCCGGCGCAGGTGACACTGGCTTCTCGTTGATGTGCAGGTGTTTCTAGCGGTGCGATTAATGGTGGGAACCGAGGGCAGCCAATCACAAGTGCCGCTGAGAGAGCCAGTGTGAATGCGGGAATTCATACCGTGGCGTATAACTTACAAGTCGTAATGACATATACGTGAACTGTATATTTTAATGTATTATATTATTTTTCACGGAAGGAAACGAAATATGATTTTATTTGACGTGCACTTACTGAGTTTGTTTACTTTGTGGAATTAGGTTCATAGTTTCATTCACAAATAATACTAAGTTACTGAAACTTCCTGGCAGATTACTATTGTGTTCCGAAACCGGAATTTGAACCTGACCTATCCCGCCAGGCTTCACGGTCCGTCCTCACAACTTTACTTCTGCCAGTACCTCGCATCTACTTTAAAAAGCCTCACAGAAGCTCTCCTGCGAAACTTTCAGAACTTAGCACTTCTCCAGGAAATTATATGGTGGAGCCAAGGGGACGTTTACAGAATGGAACTTTCACTCTCCACTGATATGAAATTGCCTGGCAAATTAACGCATTTCTTCCCAGTGTTGGGTACACGCAACACAAAATTTAGCCTTACAAAATGCAGTGGAATTGAATTTACTATACAAAACTCACCACACGTGTTAAAAGGCATTCACGAGCTCTCTGTATATGTGTTAAAGTTTCACAATTACCTTAACACTTCGTAAAATGATGCAAGATTTACAAAAGTCAGACGATCTACATACACAAGAAATGTCAAGTTCAGCTTCACACAGAATGTTTTTCAATATTTCATGAGTGATACCATCCATGTAAGTCAGAGTTATCATATAATAGACAATATTGCACAGTTTGAACAAATGGAAGAATGTGATCACAAAACAAAATTTTTCTATTTTTTACTAGGAAACAGCGCAACATTATGAGTGGTGCAAATTACAACACATACTGCTAGTTTGTAATATTTGAAATTTTATTTCAATTATTTTAAAGAGAACCTGATGATTAAATATAACACTTTTTCACAATTTCTATTTTTGGGAAGAAATGGGTTAAAATTTTTTGCCGAAATCGGGATTCGAACCTGAGGTCTTTGCCTTTCGCGGGGAAGCGCTTTACCACTTCGGAATATTTATTTGTTATTACACACCCGAAAAATGAAGAAAGAACTCCATAAATTCGTCCACCCAGAAGAGGGAAATTTTATTTGTACCTTCTTGACTAAGTATACAACACAAGATCACAAAGTCATACGCAAGAGAGTACAGTCACCTGAGCGTGTATGTCGGCATTAATACCGTGTATACTCTCCTTTTGCAGCATTGCAAGCTGTAATTTTTCCAAGGAGACGATCGTAGAAGTGCCAAATGTGGTCCTGTGGAATGGCTTGCCACGTAGTTTCCACCCGGTGTTTCAGATGGACCACATTATGTGCCGCTCATGCAGACCGCCCAGCATGACGTCTCACGCGCGCGCAATCATGTTCAATGGGGGCAGATCTGGGGATCATGCTGGCTGGGTAAGTTCACGTACACCTTGAAGACCACGCAGAGTGGTAAGCGAAACATGTGAACGTGTATTGTCTGATGGAAAGGATCAATGGTGGTTTCAGTGTACCGTGCACTGTTCAGTTTCTCTAGACGCTCGTTATAGGAGTAGTAGCCAGTGTACGATATGGCCTCCCATACAATTATGCACGATCAGGCGTACCGTTAGGGTATCTTCCGCTAACGTCCCAACATCGTACAGCCAGGCTCCAGTGGTGTCACAGCAGGCGCTTATGATGGGTCGAATGGACATGTGTCATCTTCAGTAGCGAGAATCGCTACTGTCTCGGTGCCAATGATGCGTGTATGGTGCCGTTCAGAGGAGCGCGAAAACCTGGAATGTACACGACATAGGCAATCGGTGCCGATACCTAGCATCATGGTGATGGGAGTCAAGTCCTACATCAGCCGTTCTCTTCTGTTGACCGTCGAGGAAGAATTGAATAGTGAACGGTAAAGTGATACCATCATTCAACCCGCCTTGCCACCGTTTATGCACCAACAAGGCGATATACTTTTCCAACAGAACAAGCTATGTCCACACGTATCCCGTAGAACCCACACAGCAAGGTACTCTTCTAGGTATACGTCAACTACCATGCCTATCATTATCCCCAGATCTGTCCCGCATTGAGAATGTTTAGGACCGGACCGGATGAACCATCAAGTTGGACGTTCTGCATGAGCGGCACGAAATCTGCCCAACTGAAGCACCAGGTGGAAACTTCACGGCAGCCATTCCGCAAGACTACATTCGGCACCTCTACGATCGTCTCCATGGGAGAATTACAGCTTGTATAATTGCATAAGTAGGATATGCACGGTACTAGCGTCGACATTACTCACGTGCGTATGACTCTGCCTATTTGATTGTGTGTTGTATACATCCTCAAGAATGTGCCAATAATATTTCCGTCAGCTGGGTCAACCAATTCATGGTGATCAATTCTCATTTTCCAGGAGTGTATTTGAATAGCTTAGCTGTCACAGTTACGCAAAGACAAAAACAAAACAATCTCTCACACCCATTAAGCGACTGGTTCTCGATATACTTTTATAAGATATTCTACAGCGATTTATTATAAGATGAACGTCGTATTTACAATTTTATATCCTTATACAAGTAAAACTACTATATTTCGTCCTCGCTCTTTTTAGATATTCACACTATAATATCGAAAGTATCCGGTCACGAAGCTGAAAGTTACTTACAAGTTCGTGGTGACCTCCATCTGTAATCTACATCTATATACATACATACTCCGCAATCCACCGTAAGGTGCGTGGTGGAGGGTACACTGTACCACTACTAGGCATTTCCTTACTTATTCCATTCCCAAACAGAACAATGGAAAAAAGAATGCCTATATGCCTCCGTACGAGCCCTAATTTCTCTTATCTTGTCTTTGTGATCACTACGCGAAATCCAAGTAGGCGGCATCAAGATCGTACTACACTCAGCTTCAAATTCCGGCCCTCTACATTTCCTCGAGAGAAATTTACGACAAGAAAGTCGTCTTTCCTCCAGCGATCCCCCAATTGAGTTGCCGGAGCATTTCCGTGACACTCGTGACATTGGTCGAACGTACCAGTAACAAATCTAGCTGCTCGCCTCTGAACTGCCTCTATGTCTTCCTTTAAACTGATCTGCTGCGTGTCCCAAACACTTGAGCAGTACTCAAGACGTGGTCGTACAAGCGTTTTATACGCGGTTTCCTTTAAAGGTGAAGTTCATCTTCCCAAAATTCTCCCAATAAACCGAAGTCGGCTGTCCGCCTTACTGACAACTGTCCTTACATGTTCGTACCATTTCATATCGCTCTGCAATGTTACGCCTAGATATATGAACTACGCGACAACATCAAGAAGCTCACTACTACATTGAGCGCTAGTTCCCATTCTTCGCACCAACTACAAATTTAGTGTAAGTCATCCTGTATGCTATTACAGTCAGTTAAAGACGACACCCTCCCATACAACACAGCATCATCAGCAAACAGCCGCAAATTACAACTTACTCTGAAACTTCCTGGCAGATTAAAATTGTGTGCCGGAACCGGGACTCGAACCTGGGACCTTTGCCTTTCGCGGGCAAGCGCACTACCGACTGTGCTATCCCGACACGATTCACGATGCCGCCTCACAACTTTACTTCTGCCAGTACCTCGCCTCCTACTTTCCAAACATCACAGAAGCTCTCCTGCAACCACGCAAGACTAGCACTCCTGGAAGAAAGGATATGGTGGAGACATGGCTTAGCCACAGCCTAAGGGATGTTTCCAGAATGAAACTTCACTCTGCAGCGGAGTGTGCGCTGATATGAAACTTCCTTGCAGATTAAAATTGTGTGCCGGAACCGGGACTCGAACCTGGGACCTTTGCCTTTCGCGGGCAAGCGCACTACCGACTGTGCTATCCCGACACGACTCACGATGCCGCCTCACAACTGTACTTCTGCCAGTACCTCGCCTCCTACTTTCCAAACTTCACAGAAGCTCTCCTGCAAACACGCAAGACTAGCACTCCTGGAAGAAAGGATATGGTGGAGACATGGCTTAGCCACAGACTAAGGGATGTTTCCAGAATGAAACTTCACTCTGCAGCGGAGTGTGCGCTGATATGAAACTTCCTGGCAGATTAAAATTGTGTGCCGGAACCGGGACTCGAACCTGGGACCTTTGCCTTTCGCGGGCAAGCGCACTACCGACTGTGCTATCCCGACACGACTCACGATGCCACCTCACAACTGTACTTCTGCCAGTACCTCGCCTCCTACTTTCCAGACTTCACAGAAGCTCTCCTGCAAACACGCAAGACTAGCACTCCTGGAAGAAAGCATATGGTGGAGACATGGCTTAGCCACAGCCTAAGGGATGTTTCCAGAATGAAACTTCACTCTGCAGCGAAGTGTGCGCTGATATGAAACTTCCTGGCAGATTAAAATTGTGTGCCGGAACCGGGACTCGAACCTGGGACCTTTGCCTTTCGCGGGCAAGCGCACTACCGACTGTGCTATCCCGACACGACTCACGATGCCGCCTCACAACTTTACTTCTGCCAGTACCTCGCCTCCTACTTTCCAAACTTCACAGAAGCTCTCCTGCAAACACGCAAGACTAGCACTCCTGGAAGAAAGGATACGGTGGAGACATGGCTTAGCCACAGCCTAAGGGATGTTTCCAGAATGAAACTTCACTCTGCAGCGGAGTGTGCGCTGATATGAAACTTCCTGGCAGATTAAAATTGTGTGCCGGAACCGGGACTCGAACCTGGGACCTTTGCCTTTCGCGTGAGGCGGCATCGTGAGTCGTGTCGGGATAGCACAGTCGGTAGTGCGCTTGCCCGCGAAAGGCAAAAGTCCCAGGTTCGAGTCCCGGTTCCGGCACACAATTTTAATCTGCCAGGAAGTTTCATATCAGCGCACACTCCGCTGCAGAGTGAAGTTTCATTCTGGATACAACTTACTCTGTCCATCAGATCATTTATACAGATAGAAAATAATTGCGGTCCTATCCCCTGATGCACGCCTGACGATACACTCGTCTCTGATGAACACTCTCCGTCGGGAGTCTTCAATCCAGTCACAAATCTGTAAACCTATTCCATGAGCTCCTTTCTTCGTTAGCAGTCTACAGTGTGGCACCGCGTCGAACGCCTTTTTGAAGTCGAGGAAAACACAATCCGCCTGTTCCCCTTCATCCATGGCTCGCAAGATGTCATGTGACAAAAGGGCAAGCTGAGTTTCCGGCCCTCTAAATTTTCTCAACAGAAATTAACGACAAGAACGTCGTCTTTCCTCCAGCGATCGCTAATTGAGTTGCCGGAGCATACTGAAATTCAGTATGATGACAGATTCCACTCACGAAGGCATATGTTCAGGCTCGTGCAGGAACTTGTTTTGGGGAACGGCAGCCCATTCTTCACGGACTGCAGCACCGAGGAGAGGTATCGGTGTAAATCAGTGAGGTTTGGTATAGGATTCAAGTCAGGACTCTATGCAGGCCAGTCCATTACAGGGATGTTATTGCCGTGTAACCACTAATCCACAGTCCGTGTATTATGAACAGTTGCTCGATAGTGTTGAAAGTACTAAGAGAACTTCATGTAAAAATGAATAAGAAGAAAACAAAAACTACAGTAGTATGGAAGACAAAATGATAAATTTGATGTTAAACTAGAAAAAGGCGTGCTGGAACAGGTTGGGAGCACCTCTTACATGGAGAGCACAGTAACTAATGATAATAAATGTATCACATACATGAAGAAATAAAAAGACTTAACGAAACAATCTTCCTAAAATAAAACTTAGCGAAAACCATTGAAGTCTGGAAATTAAGAAATTGTTTCTAACAATTTTTGTTTCGTTTGGTTAACATATGGATGTGAAAGGTGGAGAGAGACAGGAAGCAATGAAACGTGGGTTTGGAGAAGAAATGTATTTGGGTAAATGGGAATAGTACGTATCAGGTTTCAAGATAAGTGAATTAGAGAGCAACTTTGCTATTGTATACAGGAAGGTAAAATACAAGCTGATAGGTCACATACCCACACGAGATGAGATGATAGAGAACATATTTGAAGGAAAAAAATTAGGGGAAATAGCAAGACGCAGGCTAAACAAAACATTTTTAACAACATCAAATAATGAATGGGGCTAAAACCATATGAAGAACTAACTGGAATTCCGGCGTCGCTCTGATACTAACTTATTCCAGTCCTATTTTTGTCCATATCTCCTTTATCTCTCTGTCAACCTTCTCTTTCCTTCTATCTCTGCCCGTCTCCTCCTCTTTCCCCTCTCACCGTGTTGTTCTAATTCTCTACCATCACTCTGTTAATCTCCTTCTACCATACTCTTTTCCATCTCCACCCTCCCCTCCTCGTCTCTCAGTAGAACTCATCCTTCACCTCCTCAATCCAGTGCCTCCTCCACCTGAGACCAATTGTGTAGCTCTGTTGACTTTCATGATAATCACTGAAGAGGTGTCTAAGGTTAATGTAAGGCACCCTCCGCCATGCATCGTTGGATATCTTAGGTAGAAAATGGTGTTCCTTTTGTTTTGAAGGTTAAGAGAGAGAAATTTCATCTAGATCGCAATGAAACCCAAGATTTTTGTAAACGTTCGTTGGTATGAAGTTCACTCTGCTATGCATCATACAAAATTTTGCGTAGACAGTAACTTTACATTTGTTTCGAACATCACGTTCACGAAGTTTCATGGCAATCGGATCAACGTACGGAAGCGCATAAAAATACCAACAACGTTAATACGGCAATTTTGCACGCGTCTCAGAGTTTATGAAGTCACATCTCCTAGACTATAATTCATACAATGAAATATTTTGTAAGTACATTCATTGTCACAAATGAATCTTCCTGCAAAATATTATGTGAATACATTTAGTAGGAAGGATGTAATAAATTTAAATGCCAATTAGAATGCGGCAGTTTTCCACGCTTGTCACAAGGAGACCACATGGGTATCGAATTTTAGAAATTCTTTATGTTTATGGTACTTGAAGGTCAGAACTTAAATAATAGTTAGCCAAATCCATTCGACGCAACTCTAAAAAATTCTTGAGAAAATCGACTTTGATGTTTTGTGAAGTTCACGTAAGTACCCGAAATCAAACCAGTTGCAGTATCTTCCGGTATAGCTCAGGTGGTAGCGTTCTGGCCATACAACCATATAGACGGGGGTTCCAATCCCACTATGACCTTATTTTGTTTTTGTTTTGTTTTCGAATTCAGTTAAATAAAACATCTTACGATCTCTAATTTCACGTGTTGTGTGAGTTTTTGTTTATGCATATGTAGACGAGCTAAGAACGTTGTCTGCACGTAAAACGATGGTTGAGTAGATTAGTTGCTTGGTTAGCCGTAAGTAGCTATGAATATGAGTTTTCCAAAACAGTGTAGTAGCTATTTACAAACTGAACAGTCAAAGACTACCGTCGTCAATTAAAAGTGAAGCTAGTACTGTAAAAATGTAACTTTGGTTTTTCTTTACTTAGAACCGTTAATACTAACAACCATCTATAAACTATAGAAAATTACGAATAAAGGAAAATACGTGAAATTTTCGTAAAAAGTACAAATACATATTAAAATTGTGTAAGTATTCGAATACAACGAAAAAACATAGAAAAACGTCACGATAGTATTCGAACCACTAACCCTATGGTTATCGGCCAGAACGCTACCACCTCAGCTACGACGACAGATACTGCAACTGTTTTAATTATTGGTACTTACATGTACTTCGCAAAACTTCTCAAGAATTTTTGAGAATTGCGTCGAATGGCTTTGGCTGATTGTTATTTAAGTTCTGAACTTCATGAACCATAAATATCTAAAAATTCTAAAATCCTATACGCCTGTGGTCTCCTTGTCAGTGTCGTCTAATATATAAAGAAGAGTGTTACATACAAATCACAGTTTTGATCCAATCTTTCTCAAATTTTATACAAGTAAGCTTCAGTCCATGGGAACGGTCGCCGTAAGTGTGAGATTCACGTACGATACATAGTTGACGAGATATGACGTCATAAACAATGAGATGTACGAAAAACTACTGCATTTTGCGACAATGCTGAACATTTTCTCCTAAACCATTGGACCGATATCAATCAAATTTGGTACATACATTCCTTACCGTGAGGTAATAATTGCTGCATGATTAAGAATCAGATGCGGCACATGGATCAAAAGATATTACGTCACAACCAATAGAAATGCCATATAATGCGGCGAGACTTTAGAAATACACTATATGAGAATGAAAGTACTTAGCGACTTGCAACAAACTTTAAACATAATTTCAAACCTTTATTAAACTTTTCTCGCTGGAAACCATAGTAAAATGATGAAAGGAAAAAAATGTCTCGCTTACTACTTTTCCGCTGTTTATGGAGTAAAACTACGATTCTCGGTATGACGTTACAATTTATAATTTGAACACTACAAATTGTAGCGACAAGAAATATTACAGACAGTATAGACACATATAGTTGAATGTACCTTCTAAACGGTATCACAGTACGGCACATAGTTCATAAGATATGAGCATACTAACAGTAATGTTCCGCTGTTCATGGACTACAACTACGGCATTCAGTATGACGTTACAATTTTTAATTTCTACACAAATGTTCGTATAGTCTATGGGACTTAAATACGGGTCATCAGTCCCTAAACTAACAAACTACTTATGAACTAACTAAGACTAAGGACGGCACAAATATCCATGCCCGAGGGGGGATTCGAACCCCCGACCGTAGTGGCTGTGCAGACCTCGGCCACCGCGGCCGGCTAATTTCTACACTACAAATTGTAGTCGGAAGAAATTTTATATATGGTATACACCCATATAGTTGATTGTACTTTCTAAATTGTATCGCAGTACGACACGTAGTTCATGAGATATGAGCACATAAACAGTAACGTTTATGGAAAACTGCCCCATGACACAGCAAGTTTTAATCTATTACTTCTTTAGTGCTAATTGTATTCACAATAGATTTTACAGCCATACAGCACTTATACAAATCAATATATACCTGAAAAATGTCAGGAATAAATAAATAAATACCCGATCAATGCCGGGTTTTCAGCTAGTACAGTTATATAATCGTGCCTACAGCCGCCGCGAAAATGTAAACAATAGGTTGGCGAAACTTCATAGAAATCGAATTGTTCAAATGTTTGTCGTGTTTATGGGACTTAACTACGGGGTCATCAGTCCCTAAACTTACAAACTACTTATGAACTAGTTAATCCTAAGGACGGCACAAATATCCCCCGACCGTAGTGGCCGTGCAGACCGTGACTGGAGCGCCTCAGTTCCCTCGGCCAACGCGGCCGTCCATAGAAATCGGATGAACGGTACGGCAGTGAATTTTCTCCACACTCGGCAAAGAAGAATCGATTTCTTCCTAGTTTCGATAAGGAAAACGCCTGTAATCAGCTGTCAGCTGTTAGTTTATGACGGAGTATTCAGCCGCGGCGGATTCGTCCTCGCGGAGCGCAGCCGTCTCATCAGCGGCATACCGGCACAGTGGCGGCGATGACGCACGCGGATGCCTGCAGACGCCCAGAGGTCAGTGTGCCGCCGGCCGGCCGCGGCGCGAATGACTGCCTAGTCCATAATTAGTCTGCGGGCACGTGTGGCGAAATAGCGACGCCGGCGCCGGCATGCGTGGCCGCGGCGAGCAGGCGCGCAGAAAACAGCGGCCCGCGCGTCGCGCGCCGCGCGCCGCCCACCCCCGCCGCCCCCGCGCTGGCGTGTCCGGCACCTGGCCACGTGCCTCGGCGCAATTAACATGCCATCAGTCAGACACCCCGCGCCACGCCGCGCCGCGCGGCTCACCTGCCAATTACCGCAGCGGTATCGGCGCCGCGTCCCCTGGCGCCGACAGACACGCTACCCGCAACACAACGACCCATCCTTTTCACGCAGTCATGAACGCTGCCGGTGCGGTGTCGTCGGAGCTATTTGAACCCAACAGCTTGTGTAATTCGTTTGGTAGAATAAACACAGGTCAACACCAATCCCCTCTGCAACAACTTTCTGTTATTACCACTATCTTGGTTGCTGTCTTGTTGCTGTCTCCAAATGTTCAAATGTTTGTAGAGCTGATGGGAATTAACTACTGGGTCATCAGTCCCTAAACTTACAAACTACTTATGAACTAGCTAATCCTAAGGACGGCACAAATATGCATGCCCGAGGGGGCATTCGAACCCCCGACCGTAGTAGCCGTGCAGACCGTCACTGGAGCGCCTCAGTCCCCTCGGCCATTGCGGCCGGCAATTCACCGGTTTCTTCAAATTTCTTGACCATACAGTTTTGTCCATTTATTGAAAGTCGAACTTCTCGAAGCTGTTTGTGTTTTGGCGTAAAGTAAGCGCCACACGTAAGAGAACGATCGTGGTGAAGGCAGCTATTGACCGAAAGCCAGTCACAAGCAGGCGCCGCGCATCCTGGAGGGAGTAACCGAAGATGTGTGCCCTCTACAAGCGGCTATACCTAGGCCGACATACATCTGGACGCCTGTCAGTTACTAGTGACAACTCGTTAGTTACTAGTGAGAACGCGTGAGTTACTATTCAAAAATGTTTCAAATGTTTGTATAGGTTATGGGACTTAACTACGGGGTCATCAGTCCCTAAAGTTACAAACTACTTATTAACTAGCTACAACTAGAAACGGCACAAATATCCATGCCCGAGGGGGGATTCGAACCCCCGACCGTAGTGGCCGTGCAGACCGTGACTGCAGCGTCTCAGTCTCCTCGGCCACCGCGGCCGGCGGAGCGGTTTTCATCTACAGGTAGCGGGTAACCCGGTGTTATGGTATAGCGGGTAAATTGTGAGGGGGCTGATATGGAACCGTTTATTTTGCATCTCAATGTATTAGGCGTTAAAGAAGTTTTCTTGGTTGGAGAACTGTGTGACGTAATAGACAGGGTCAGAGAGAGAGACAGTAGGTGAGCTTGTATTCCATGGGAAAGCTCCTCCCCTATTGCTAGTTGAGATCTGATTGGCTTCCGCCTATACCAGTTGTCCGCGAAAACTTGAAGCTTTTTTTTATTAATATTTAACTTTCCTATGTTTATCAGTTTGGAAAACATTGGATCCTTTCTTGGAATAAACAGCGAACTTATTATTTAATGATAAAAAAAAACAGTCCAGTTCGCAAATTATTTTTACAATTTATTAATATAGGTGACCGGTTTCGATCTACGTTTAGATCATCTTCAGACCTCGCTACAGATGTTCAGGCGGTGAGCGTGCGGCGACTGCACGCTCACCGCCTGAACATCTGTAGCGAGGTCTGAAGATGATCTAAACGTAGATCGAAACCGGTCACCTATATTAATAAATTGTAAAAATAATTTGCAAACTGGACTGTTATTTCTATCATTTTCCTATGTTTATTAAAAATTATCTGTATACTTCCTGTAATGCTCTTGTGCTAAGCTGTTGTTGATGTTGTGGTCTTCAGTCCGAAGACTGGTTTGATGCAGCTCTCCACAATACCCTATCCTGAGCAAGCCTCTTCATCTCCACATAAGAACGGCAAGCGACATCTGTCTGAATCTGCTTACTGTATCCATCTCTTGGTCTTCCTCTGCGATTTTTACCCCATACACTTCCCTCCAACGCTAAATTCACAATTCCTTGATGTCTAAGAATGTGTCCTACCAATCTATCCCTTCTTTTAGTCAAGGAGTGCCAGAAATTTCTTTTCTCCCCAATTCTGTTCAGTACCTCATCATTAGTTACGCGATCCAACCACCTAATTTTCAGCATTCTTCTGTAGCACCATATTTCTAAAGCCTCAATCCTCTTCCTATCCGCACTGTTTATCGTCCATGTCTCACTCCCATACAAGGCAACACTCCATACAAATGCCTTCAGAAAGGACTTCCTTAGGCTTAAATCAATATTCGATGTTAACAAATCTCTCTTTTTCAAGAACGCTTTTCTACCCATTGCCATTCTGCATTTTATATCCTCTGTACTGCGACCATCATTTGTTATTCTACTGCCCAAGTAACAAAACTCACCTAACTCCTTTATTGCTTCGTTTCCCAATCTAATTCCTTTAGCATCACCTGATTTTCTTAGACTGCACTCCATTACCCTAGTTTTGCTCTTGTTAATGTTCATCTTATATGCACCTTTCAGCACACTGTCCATTCCGTTCAATTGCTCTTCCATATCCTTTGCTGTATCTGACAGAACTACTATGTCGTCGGCAAAACGCAATGTTTTTAATTCTTCACCCTAAACTTTAATTCCTTCTCCAAATTTCTCCTTGCTTTCCTTTATAGCTTGCTCAATGTACAAATTGAATAACAATGGAGAAAGACCACAAGCCTGTCTTACTCCCTTTCCAACCACTGCATCCCTTTCATGCCCTTCAACTCTGACAACCGCTATCTGGTTTTTGTACAAGTTGTAAATAACCATACGCTCCCTATATTTTACTCCTGCTTGCTTCAGAACTTGAAAGAATTTATTCCAATCAACATTGTCAAAAGCCTTCTCCAAATCTAGAAAAGCTGGAAATGTAGGTTTGCCTTTTCTTAATCTATCTTCTAGGATAGGCCGTAAAGTGAGTATTGCCTCCCGTGTTCCTACATTTCTCCTGAACCCAAACTGATGTTCCCCAAGGTCGGCTTCCACCAGCTTTTCCATACTCAATGCATTAGGTGTTAAATAAGTTTTCTTGGTTGGAGAACTGTGTGACGTAATAGAAAGGGTGAGAGAGAGAGACAGTAGATGAGCTTGTATCCCGTGGGAAAGCTCCGCCCCTATTACTAGTTGAGATCTGATTGGCTTCCGCCTAAACCAGTTGTCCGCCAAAACTTCAATCTTCTTTTACTAATATTTAACTTTCCTACGTTTATTAAAAATTATCTGTATACTTTCTGTAATGTTTTTGTGGTAAGCTATATTCCGGACCATCCTGGTCGCGCCTGACTGGACTGGAAACCGAAGGGTCGCGGGTTCGAAACCTGCTCGGGCCTCGGATTTGTTGTCAGTCTTCGCTTTAACCCATCCTTCACCTCTCAACGATGTGAGGAGTCTCCAGAAACGACACGTGGTTCGGATTCCACGTTAAGCTGTAGGTCCCCTTTCGCCGGTTGGATAACTGGGGTAGGCTAGGGACACGCAAGTCGCCGTCGTGGCGTCCAATTGAAAGACTTGCACCAGGCCAATGAGCCACACGAAATTATTATTAATTCAAGGATTTAATTATTTGTATATTTTGTAATAAGTTGAACAATGCTAGTCTAGAAGCTTCGCTTGGCGCCAAAACGGTGGCTTGTGGCTCGCAGCGAGGTGCAGCGGCAGTCAGTCGAGCGCCGACCGCGATACCTTGCACATTCATGTTAGTTCAGTGCAGGCCAGGGACAATTTATACGTTATGCACCGTTTATATTTTTAATATTACTCACTCTGTATATTTGTGCTTGGATGTACACTGGCATTTCTTCCATAAAAACAAGCACTGGCATCCTACAAAAGCTAAAGTTATTCGTAGTGCAGTACTTCCTAGCCACATCTCAACACCTCTTTTAGCATCACTTCAGGTACAGCGGATATGCGACCTGTGTGCTTCACCTGCGCAATGGGACATCAACTACGACATAAGACACAAGGTTAGTAACAGAGTGATTTTAGACGTGCACTTAAGTTGCATGTTGACACGAGACCTCGCGTGCAGCGCTGCCCCGTTTACAAACCAGGGCACTGGCACGAAGTGCATTTGGTAACATCGCCGAGGGAAGATGAAAGAGGGGAGGTGTTTTAGGGACTTTGTCAACTATGCACTGACCTTCCATGTCTTTTTTTAAGAAGCCCCGCCGTAAAATGCAGGGGCGTCCGCAATGGTGGACCAGAGGGGGCGGGCGCATCTGCTGAGATTTGGTTTCATCATATCGTCATACGCGAAGCACCTACTTACTTACTTTCCGTGTCCAGATCAAACAGTTAACTTCAAATAATCAACCACAGTAATCGCCTCGTCATTTCCCAGTATTAGATTTGCCCGGGAGCACGTTTCTCCAACCTTAGGGCACTCCCAAAAGATGCGCCGAATCTTGAAATGTGTCGCAGTTTCTAGAGGCATCCACACCAGCGTCAAGCATTCCCCACTTCTGTAAGATAGCCCTACATCTCGTTACGCCCACCCTTACCGTGATTAATATTTTCGAAAGGGTGTATGGAAGATCTTTTCCAGCGTCTGGCTCATCTTTCACTGCTAATAGTGGTTCAGGCACTTCTGGTACCCATTTTCTGATACGACAAGTTTCTGGGGAGCTTATGAGGTCTGTTGCCGTTCTTAGGAAACTGTGGCGGGAATTTAACCTTTTTCGGGCAGGTTTATTACCATAATCTGAGTGAAGAGTAATGGTTTCCTGTTTGCGTTTCTCTTTGGCTACAGCCACCTCTCTTCTTACGTGTGGAGCGGCGATCCCTATAAGGATCTACAAAAGACGATGACTTAACGGACTATGCTCAATAGAAGTCCACTGCACGACAGACATCCACGTTCGAACGTATATCGGAGAAACAACCTTCTGAATACGAGGAAATGAACATCATTAATTTTACCAACAAAAATGATGCTACCTCGGTTCTTAAAAAGGGTTTGAATTTTGCTCCGACTCCTAAAGAAACACTAACGAAAACAAGACCTATGAAATCGAACATTTCCAACAGAGAAAGGGCAGCTATTTGGAAGCTAAGAGAAGATCCAGACATACAGGTCTTATCAGCCGACAAGGGTAACGCTACAGTAATCCTATCTCGCTACGATTACACTAAGAAGATTCAAAACCTGCTAGATGACAGTGCATACTAGAAGATTGACGCCAGTCCTACCAAGAGGGTCGAGAGGAAGACTCTGGCTCATTTCAAAGAGCCGGCCGCAGTGGCCGCGGGGACTGAGGCGCTCCAGCCACGGTCTGCACGGCCACTGCGGCCGGGGGTTCGAATCCCCCATCGGGCATGGTTATTTGTGCCGCCCTTAGGATGAGCTAGATCATAAGTAGTTTGTACGTTTAGGGACTGATGACCCCGTAGTTAAGTGACATAAGCCATACAAACATTTGAACATTTGAAATTCTCATAGATTCCGGTCTCCATGAAGAGGTTACGAAGAATCTCTGCCCTAGGGCCTGTTCCTCCGAGGCGGTACGGATTGTTGAAGGTTCACAAGGAATCCGATTGTGAGCAACATTGGTGCCCCGACGCGTTCTCTCGCCAAGTTCCTCAAGGAGTTGATCTCCTTCTACGTGGGGGAATGTTCACACCATATCCACAACTCCACGGATTTCCTGGAACGTATCAACAACCTGACGCCCAAGAAATGTGATATAATTGTGGAGCTTCGACGTGACTCTCTGTTCACTAGGGTGCCATTACCTGAATCCTTGGAACTAATAGAACAGAAATTTGATGAGGAAACCACCAACCTCTTCAGGCATGTTCTTACGTCAACATATTTTCTATTTGATGGTGGATACTACGAACAGATGGAAGGAATTGCTATGGGGAGTCCTCACTCTCCTGTTGTCGCCAACCTGTATATGGAACATTTCGAGGAGGAAGCGTTGGGGTCAGAAAAACTAAAGCCCACTTGTTTCTTCAGATACGTGGATGATACCTTTGTTACATAACCACATGGAAGAGATAAGCTGACGGAGTTTCTTACACATCTCAACTCCAGGCACGAAAATATTAAGTTTACCATGGAGGTCGATTCGGATGAGATGCTCCCCTTCTTGGATGTTGTCGTTACATCTACATCTACATCTACATCGATACTCTGCAAATCACATTTAAGTGCCTCGCAGAGGGTTCATTAACCACCTTCATAACTTTTCTCTACCGTTCCATTCTCTAATAGCGCGCGGGAAGAAAGAACACCTAAATCGTTCCGTTTTCGATCTGATTTCTCTTATTTTATTGGGATGGTCATGTCTCCCTAAGTAGGTGGGTGATAGCAAAATATTTTCACATTCAGAACTAAAAGTCGGTGATTGAAACTTCGCAAACAGATCACGCCGCAATGAATAACGTCTTTCTTTTAATGATTTCCACCCCAATTCGTGCAACATTTCCATGACGCTTTCCCCCCCGTAACGCGATAAAACAAAACGAGCTGCCCTTCTCTGAACCTTCTCAATATCTTCCGTCAGTCCCACCTGGTGAGGGTCCCACAAGGGGCAACAGTACTCCAAGAGAGGACGCACAAGTGTGATGTAGGCAGTCTCTTTGGAGGAGACGAGCTGACGACAGCGTGTATGGGAAAAAGACTCATACCGATTTACGCCTACATACAGATAGCTGCCACCACGCTGTACAGAGGAATGGCGTGCTTAAAACTCTTGTACAAAGAGCTCGCACTCTAACTGACAAGGAGAGTCTCCATCAATAATTTGACTATCTGAAGTCTGTGTTTCTGAAGAATGGTTACACGGAAGGGCAAATCCGGAAAGTTCTATGTCCCACAACGTGCAGAAACTGATGATGAAGCTGATGAAAATACGGCCATGGCTTTCATTCGGTTTTGTGGGGCCTTATACGGAAAAATTGGACGCATTTTGCGCAGACACGAAGTTAAAACCATCTTCTCTCCTCTGCTAAACATCAGAGCTCTTCTTGGCAGTGTTAAGGACGATCTTGGTCTACGGAAATCAGGAGTTTACAAGATACCTTGCCAATGCGGCGAGGAATACATACGACAGATTATTCGTACTATCGTAGAACGATGCCGCGAACACCAAAGGTACACAAGATTACAACAGCCAAATAAGTCGGCAATCGCCAAGCATTGCCTGTCGAACCTCCATGGTACGGATTAAGACCAGACTAAGGTCCGAAGACCAAGGTACCGTAGTCTCTTTGGTAGTTCTGTTGCATCTTTTAAGGGTTCTGCCGATAAAACGCAGTCTCTTGTTCGCCTTTCCCACGACTTTATGTAGGTGTTATTTCCAGTTTAAGTCTGAATTAATAGTAATTCCTTGGTATTTTGTGCAGTTTACAGTCTTCATTTTCGATTGATTTATCTTGTAAACAAAGTTTAACGGATTTCTTTTCGTACTCATGTGGACGACTTCACATTTCGCATTATGTATAGACATTTGCCAACTTTTAAGCCATAGTGATATCTTATTTAATTCGTTCTGCAGTTAGGTTTGATCTTCAGATGATTTTTACTAGACGATAAATGAGGGCGTCATCTGCAAACAACCCAACGGAGCTGCTTAGATTTTCTCCCAAATCGTTTATGTGAATAACGAACAGCAGATGACCAATAACACTACCCTGTGGAACGCCCGATGTAACTTCTGTTTTAGTCGGTGCCTTACCATCAATTACTACAAACTGGGTCCTCTCTGACAGGAAATCCCCTATCCAGTCGCAAATTTTGGGCGATGTACCGTAATTTGATTAAAAGCCATTTGTGAGGTATTGTGTCAAAAGCCTTCTGGATATCATGAAATATGGAATCAATTTGAGAACCCTCGTCGATAGCACTCATCACGACGTGTGAGTATAGAGCTAGTTGTGTTTTGCATGAACGATATTTTCTAAATCCGTGTTGACCCTGGGTCAATAGATCATTCTGTTCGAGATAATTCATAATATTTGAATACAGGATATGTTACTAAATCATGCTGAAAATTGACGCCAATGAAATAGGCCTGTAGTTTAGTGGGTTACTCCTACTGCCTTTCTTGAATATATGTGTGACATGTGCAACTTTCCAATCTTGGGAGAATGGGCAAATATCCCTCAAGAGCTGATTACGTCATACTGTCCATGCCACGCACATGTGCAACTATGCAGGCCGTCCGAGGTGAACACACACACCACATTAGAGGGAAACGTGGATGACCTTTTCACTATTATGGTAGCCCTGTGTTACCTCGCTCTAGGTAAACGCCGTGTATACTTCAAGAAAAGAGTTGGTACACCAAAATATCGTACTGTATCATTCATAAATTATAATTGTAACCAATATCTAAATAAAATACCTTAATATATAGTGTATGATTTCTCATCTGATCCCCTAATTGTTTTGTGCAGTGAAGATCGGTAATTACACAAACGCGCGTGTGTAAAATTGCGACAATAAAGCAACATCACGTACATCTTGCTTTGAGATGCCATAGCACATACAAAGACACATTTTATAGTAGTAATTATTGCCCATAATCATCGCACGGGCAATAGATAAGAAAAAAAAAGAGTAGCAGTTGCAAATATTGCTGTAAGTCAAAGGGAAACGTTTGATTTCGTGGTAGCAGAAAACTACATCAGTTAACACAACGTTGAAAACTTGAAGCTTATGTTATCAAATTGCCTCAAATATGGCGGCGCCCCGACCAGTCTCTGTTGTTCGCATTCGTTGTTGAATACAGTAATTTCGATAGTAATAAGCTGTCTAGGAGTAACTTTCATAGTGTTTGTAGGAGAGACAAAGAATTATTGCGGACACATGTACCAGTACATGATGACTTTGAAGCCCCATTTGTCAGGAACTAACACTGATTGCTATCGGGTGTGAATTAACAGGGTCCGTTCTTTTGTCTTTCTTTTACTCAGCAGGTACCTGCAACTTTTTCCAGTTGCTTGGAACTTTCCACTATACGAAAGTTTAGCGACAAATGCAAGCTACTTAAGGGGCCAATGCCACGGAGTACTACTCCTAAAATCGGATTGGTACATCATCTGGTCCTGACGAGTGTTTCTATTCAACTCTATCAGCTGCTTCTCTAGACTGGTTATGCCTATTAATATGTCCTCCATTTGGGAGTAAGTGCGACCATCAGATGAAAGTATAGTTCCATTGTCCTTCTGCGCGAACGAATTCTTAAACGTTAAATATATACTTCGGACAACATTTTACTGTCTTCTGCCAGCACCCCAGAATGATCAATGTGTGATTAGCACGGACTTGATTCGCTTACATAGGACCAGAACGTTTCCGGGTTCTTGTTCACATCTTTTGCTAAGGAATGACGGTCGTAGTTATTGTACGCTACGGTTATCGCTCGTTTAATAGACGCGCGAGTTTCTACTGACTTTTGCCTGTTTGATTTGGTTGAGTGTTTGGACTCGAGATTCCAGCTGCCTTCGCTTTCTCAGCATTTTCGATCATTATTATTAAACCACCCTAAATCCACTTTGTCGGCTCCTATTTCTCCAGCGCTTTATTTACAATGTATTTCAGTTTTGTCCATACCTCCTCTATGTCCATCGTTCCGGAAGTAAACGCTGTCCAGTTATTTCTTAAAACTTTTTCCTTTTGTCTGGTTACACAATCTGAATCCGTTAGCACCTTCTGATTTTCTTAGACTACATTCCATTATCCTTGTGTTTCTCTTGTGAACGTTCTTCACATACCCAGCAGTCAAGATACTGTCCATTCCGTAGTTACATTCCATACTGTCAGAATTACAATTTCATTTGATTATTTTGTTTTCTTGTGCGCTAATTCCTTCTCTATTTTTCTCCCTGCTTTCCTTCACAACTAGCTCAACGTACAGGTAGAATAACATTGGGAACGGGTACAACCTTGTTTTACTCCCTTACCAACCACTGCATCCATTTCCTGACATTCGACTCTTTAACTGCTGTCTGGTTTTTGTAAAAGTTGAATAAAACGTTTCAATTCTTATGTTTTACCTTTGCTATCTCCAGATTTAGAAATAATGTTTTCTACGCAACATTTTCGTAAGTTTCCTCCAAATCCACAAAATGTGAAAACATAGGTTACCCTTCCCTAAACCTATCTTCTAAGATATGTCGTAATATGTTTCCTCCAGTATTCCTAAATTTCCCACAAATCCAAACTGATCTTCCTCGACGTTGGATTCTACCAGTTTTCCATTCGTTTGCAAAAGAAAGAGAAATATTAGGATGTAACATTTTTTTCGTTAGTCTGAAAGTAAGTAAGTAAGAAAGTAAGTAAGTGAATTACCAGTACTGGGTAAAAACCGCATACTGCCTTTACTTTAAAGACATTCAATGGAATTGGACACCTATAAACGAAACAACCTCTCTTATGAGCAGCTACGGTATGCACAGGATTAAGCCAGTCTGCATGTAACTGCCTCCCTCCCCCCTCACCTGAAGTCCATTTGTAATGCTGTCCGCGAGCGACAAGCGTATTTGACTGGACCGATGCAATCGATCGGCAGTGCGGCGCCCCCTGACGCGCGCACGTGCCCATACACGTGCGAGGCGAGGTGCGGCGCGGCGCGGTTGGCGCCCCTGCTACAAGTGGCGGCGCGCGACCCCCTGGGAATCCCCGCGGCGGGCGCAGGAAGTGAGCAAACCGCACGCGCCGCTCGCCATTTGTCACGGCAGCTGGAGCCGAGGCGGCGCTGCCAACCTCCGACTCGCGGTACGCCCGCTTCCGGCGACAATATCCGACCGGAAACAGCTTCTCCCGCGCCGCGCCATAAAAGTGTAACCGAGCGACAGGCGCGCGCGTCGGCCGATAATACCGCGGATCCTATTAGGAAGGGAGCACCGAGCCAGCTGTACTCGTGTTCTGTTTGGTGAAAATCCGAAGTTACCATTTCATAATGCATGGCCCGTTATCGGGGAAAATTTTTCATTTCTGTGTTTCATTTGTGGCTTTCACGCGGTCAGAAATGGAAATGAGGGAACCGTTCCACGATGTCTGTATTCTGTAGCGTGCGTACACGTATCGTATCCGAGTAAGAATGGGATAAAATAAATGAAACATTGTTTACCCTTACCACTACTGTATAGATTCGCTATTTTGGGGGTCTTGATGCTCGGTTCGTGCTTTAGCTAGAAACTACGGCAGAAAAGTTTTATGTTGAGCTCCAAACAACGTCCATTTCGTTAGTTGTTAAAGATGTCTTACAAACAGGATGACATTTTCACTCCATAGGGTAGTGTGCAGTGCTATGCAATGCTATGTGCCAGACCGGAATTCGAAGCCTGAAGCCTTACCTTCCGCTGACAAGCGCTGTACCAAGTCAGCTACAGTGGCACGCGCCACTGAATATCCTCACATTTTTCTTGCGCCAGTACCTCCTCCCCTCCCTTCCAAATTGCTCAGAATTTATCGTTCGAAACTTGCTGTACTACCACTCGTCGATGATAGGACATGATGGAGACATGGCTTAGCCACAGCCTATGGGATTTTTCTCGAATAATGTGTTCACGCTGCGGTGAAGTAGCCGAGCGGTCTAAAGCACCTCGCTGCGGAGCGCGCGATTGCTTGCCGATGAGGTTCGAGTCCTCCCTGGGGCATGGGTGTGTGTGTTTGTCAGTAGGTTAGTTTACCTAGGTTTAAGTAGTTTGTAAGCTAGGGACTGATGACCACGCAGTTTGGTCCGATAGATTTACAGGCATTTGATTTTAATATGTTCACTATACAGCGGAAAGTGCTATGATATGAATCTTTCTGGCAGAATAGAACTGTGTGCCGGAGCGGGATTAAAATTTTGAACTGTTTGTAAATTAAGGGTGCTCAAACTGCTAACGTCATCGGCTTCTAGATATACAAACTACTTAAACCAATGACAAAATGTAGTCTCGGTCTTTCTGTCGTGACTATGAGGGCACTCCACCGTTTCCTTTTATGTTTCTAGCGGCTCCTCGTTAGCAGGTGGTGTCGTGGATTCAAAGCTCAAGACTGCTTCGTATCTAGCCTTGGAGACATTTAGATGAGCCGTGCGTAGTACACTCGTCCTTTCACATGGAGTGCGGTCTCGAACACCCGGCGCGAGCAGCCGCGCATTCCGCGACAATGATGGTCCAGTGCTAGCTGCCACTCCCGCGTGGCGTAGCGGGTTCGATCCCACGACTATTGTCTGTTGTGGGCACACTTGTGGGAACAGGCCGTGAGGTGAGCTAGCATAGTTCATGCGCTATATCACTTGCGTGTAAAAGGGAAAAGTCCCGGGTTCATATCACACACAGTTTTAATTAGTCAGATTGTTTCATTTGTCTCACTGTACGCATGTTAGCGTATATTAACAAATTTTGAACGATTCAGAAGTAAATTTTATCAATTAATAATTAATTATGGCACTACTTTATGTACTACGTACAGTTTTTCATTTCACCAGCAATTTACTGCTCGAAATTTGTAGCATAGTAGTAAGTGGATAAAATCAAAATGATTTTTTATCGACTAATCGTTGTCCGTTTTTGAGATATAGTTAAATTTAACACGTACTGCCACTCGTAGAATTTTAAGACAATGGCGAATTTAAATTTAGATCTTTTTGTCATTTGATTATTGTATTGTTGCCTATTTCTTAACTGCAGTCAGCTTTTGCGCAGGTGCAGCAAAATAATCGTAAAGACTGTGTTTATTAAAATTATCGCGAAGAAATTTTGAAGACCGAATTCACAATCTCTGTCGACTACATCAAATCATGCATGGTAAAATACAAAGAGGGAGCCTGAAACCAAATTGCTGTTTAACATCACAACAAAAGCAGAACATGTTTCAACCAGTATGGAAGATGTTTAAGAGAACAACTAGTTATCGTCTTATCTGTCAGCATAAAAATTAAGTTTCTTATCCTATTGCCGATCTCTTATAACCCAACTCTAATTATCTAGTTCAATGAGCTCTGGAGCGTTTACATCTCTCATGGCAAATATCCCTCTGTGGGACAGTGTGCATCCTAAACGTTGGTGTCATGTAGTGTCATATTGTACGTCGTGAGAAATGCCATCTTGGATGCAGTATGCCATGTGCCACGTTGTCTACCAGCTTTTCCTGTCCCATAACCAAACTGCCGATAGCCTGAAAAATAAATTCGAACAAATAGTACCACTAGAAACAGATTGCAAGTATGTGTACTATTCGTACACTACGCGATAAGATATGCAATCCTCGACATTATCAAAATGCCGTTTGCAACGCTGAGCAAAAGGTCTTGGTTTAGTGTCCTGACTATGAGGCCACAAACTACAACGTTTCCTTTGTTTTTCTAGCGGCTCCTCATCAGCAAGTGATGTCGTGGTTTGAAAGTTTAAGAATGCATCGTATCTGGCCTGCGGCACATTTAGATTAGGATTGCGTTGTGCACTCGTACTTCCAGATTTCTGCTGGTGAATATGATACAGTTTTGAAGAAGCTATCACGGGGGCGTTTACTGCTTTTCAGCTTCAACAAATCATTGCTATTCACGACGGAAGCATCGAGGACCTAAGAAGAATACATCTTCGGCCAAAGTCTGCTTGTTATTTCAGTAACATTGGGACAGTTTCACATATACATCTTAATTCTTTTGGACAAAATGTACAATTCTAAAATTATCAGATTTCCAGATAATGGAGTTACCTGGCTTTCATTATGTTTAGATGATAGAAATATTACATTTCTTTCGGTGCTACATTCATAATAACTAGATCTTGTAGTGCTGCAACATGACTCTTCTAGTACCCTTAGTATGTTACTTGAGATGATGAAATGTGGAATGTTTTCTTTACTGTTCGAGAAGGGTCGTAGCTGTTAGTTTTTTATTTTGTTTAGTTATTTATTTTTACAGCTGTTCCGCTCATTTATATGAACCAAAACAATTGTTGACTATGTTGCTTCGATTTCTGCCATGAAACCTGTTAGTCGCCTACGCACCCACTGGATTGGTACTAATAAATCTTTCATTTGTTCTGTGAAACATTTTCAAATACATAGATTCCCGCCGTAGAGACAGAATATTGTGTCACAACTGTATACATCATTTCGGTCTTATTTGTTCGATTTTCCTCACGAATAGTTGCGCTGGACTCTTTTCGCAAAATGTGGCCCGAAAGTCTTGATAAGAGCTAATTTAGTCGTCAGATTTCTTTAATCACAAATGGCTTTTAGTCGAATCGCGATAAAAATCTCTGTCTCCTGACTGGTATCACAGAACGAAGCATTGGAGGGTTAGTCCTGAAACTCTACATATGATGAAGACATAGATTTGAAGCTTTCATCAATGTTGGGAAGTAAAGAGACCAAACAAAACCATCCGTTCAGTTAAAGGTTCGTACGTGGAACACATATGAGTTGTTTTCCAGTGGTGAAAAGGATAATAGTCTCAATCATTGCGGCAGTGATAATAATTCCAACTCGGTGATGGAAAGTTTAGCATCGCCTTTATCTACAGGGATGAGGACAATACTGTTTCTAGCAGGCACTCTGACACGCCGTTAGGACAACAGGATCGTATCTGTCCAAATGCCTCTTTAATCTCCACATTAAACTAAAGATCTACGTTCCGCATCTGATGATGACGATGAAGCTTGCATTGGTAGGTAACGTTCTAAGAGTAAAGTTTCAGCCTAAGGGAGGATATCGAATTCATCGTCTTGATCGACACTGTGGATTTTGATCAGTTGCGTTGGTAATTTCAACATCCGGTGAGAGGGGTTCAATCCTGTTCAAGTGTAAGATATTCATTCGTATTATTAACCACACCTAAGATAAACGAAATGTTTTGATGTTTACAAATGGAGCGCATGTTGAACCACAAGCGGCAACAAGATAAATCCGCATTGATATGATGGCTCTACGGGGTGGGGATGGTGCTTGAGGAGATGTTTACCCCCCTGTCTCAACAGCGTAGGTCCCTTTCCCCCCCTTATTATGCCCCCCGGTTTTCTATATTGTCTTTTACTTCACCGCATCACTCGTCACGATCACCGGGTTGGCGACACGTGACTTACATAAGCCGTTGGAAACTGGTGTACTAAAGTAAAGGTCATAGTATCATTACAGATATTATGTTATTCATTCAGTGTCACCAAACCCATCCAAATTTCAAATTATTCCTTTAATAACTAACAGTTTTGCGAATCCAATCACTCATGCATCCAAGAGTTAAATAATTAAATAATACTGCTAAGTACAAAACACACTTCCACGCACAAGGGTGGATACGAACCTCCGGCAATTTCACATGCCGCGAAAAGTTTCAAACATGCTGTATAAAACTGTCTATATCATCCTAGAACTGTTACAGAAAGATATATACATCTAAAAGCGATGGAAATGTCAGATAAGAGTCGGTTTGTATTCACCAGAAAAATATGGAAATGAAGTAATTTCGGCAAAGAAAAGTTTCCCCAAATAGAGTAAACGTGCAACCTCAAGCACACCCGTCTAGAATATTGCCACAGGGACGGGTAGTACAGACACTCAGATACGAGAGTAGGTGTGTGAGTGTGTGTGTGTTTTAGTGCGGGGCGATATGTGAGCTGGGGCGCGCACGTGGCTGCCTCCGATAACAAGTACAGCCGGAGGCGGTTGGCAGCCGTGCGCTGGGGGCAGCCCCCGCGGAATGGCCACTCCTGGCGCAAATTATATGAACCACTCCGAGGTTATCGCGTGTTTTTTTCCCGTTGTAATTGGTGTATATCGAAATGATCAAAAGAGCCGCGTCCCCTTTCCCGGAGGTGAGTACGCTTAGCCCACCTCATTCGGCGCGGCGATAACCGGCGGCGGGGGCGGAGTAAAACATAAAACTGCGCCGGGCCTGCTGGCAGATAATAATTGAGGACGCCACGGGGCGGGCGGGCCGCGGCCGGCCCCACTCGCCGGCTCATCTTCCGTTTATTATTATTTCCGCGCGTTCGTATGAAATTCGTCTGCCGGGCCTGTCCGTGACATTTAAATTTGTTCTCTGCGGCAACCCGGCAGATAATAGCAAGGATAATTCGGTCCGCTCCATTTGCTTTTCAGTTTTTTTTTCATCCTTTTTTTTCTACTCCCCGGCGGCAGTCGATTGCACGGAGAGTCTCATAGCATTCCGGTGGCAATAAATAGGTTCCTGGTGGAAATAACGTGCAAATAGATTACTGCAAGTATGTTTCAGAAATGACTGCAACCAGTTGCTTTTTGTTTCTTCTTAATGAAGATTTATGTAAACCATTACCGGTTTCAAGCTGCCTAGCAGCTCATCATCAGATGGTATACATTTATTTCAAATTACATTTGAATAGTTATGCGCTTCACATTTAATTTGTCCATATTTGGCCCACTTATGGATAGGATTTCACTACACTTCCTTTCCATCAACACACCACAGCAACTCCCACGACTTTTAAGTGGTAAAATTAACAAACACTTCAAACACATTATGACTTTACAGTCACTACCACAACTTCACAACTTTCATTTTGTCAATGTTGTGGTAGTGGCTGTGAAGTCGTAATGTGTGTGAAGTGTTTGTTAATTTTACCACTTAAAAGTCGTGGGAGTTGCTGTGGTGTGTTGATGGAAAGGAAGTGTAGTGAAATCCTATCCATAAGCGGGCCAAATATGGACAAATTAAATGTTAAGCGCAAAACTATACAAATTTAATTTGCAATAAATGTATACCATCTGATGATGATCTGCTAGGCAGCTTGAAACCGGTAATGGTTTACATAAATCTTCATTAAGAAGAAACAAAAGGCGACTGGTTGCAGTCATTTCTGAAACCTATTTCAATAAACAGTCGCAGGTTCCAACAAAATGGATAAAAGTTTTACTGCAAGTATGTACGTGGACGACTTGGTCTTCCGATCTCTACATCCGAAGCTCCTGCGAGAAAATACTTGTCTAATGATTTATGTTCTACCCTCGGACGACAGCGCCAGTTATTACAACTTCAGCAACAGCACGATGCAGCTTTGCTACTACCGTGTATTCCGTGTTACAAACCTGGCATATAGCTACTAAGTGATCGTAATGACAAAAATAGTTCACTGTAAAGGTAGAAATATTACATTTGTTAATATCTGAATTAGTATATCAATTATCTTCGTCGCGGTGGAGTAGCCGAGCGGTCTAAAGCGTCTCGCTGCGGAGCGCGTGGTTGCTCGCCGTGGAGGTTCGTGTCCTCCCTGGGGCATGTGTGTGTGTGTGTGTGTGTGTGTTGTCCTTAGGTTACTTTATCTAGGTTTAAGTAGTTTGTAAGCTACGGACTGATGACCACGCAGTTTCGTCCGATAGATTTACGAACATTTGAACATTTGAATTACCTTCGGTGTATAAATATAACAAATGTAACATTATTCCGAAAGTGGGTAATAATCATGTATAATAGACCCAGCAATACTGTCATTTCCTCTTTCGTTACTTCCCTGTAGTTCCTGTCTCTTGAGGAATTAGTATCAGCTTCTTTCTGTTTTATGTGGAACTTAGTACACATAATTATCTCAATCATATCATCATTTATCATTTAGAGCTTGCGTCTCTAACCTCACGCTCCTTGCGTTCCCTTTTGAACCAGATAAGATTTTTATGATATTCTTCTTCAGTGGTTTGGAGTGCTTGTATGGCGTTTTTTTACTCCGCAGAGTGGTACCGTCTTCAATATCAGACTCACTGCGTCTGAAATCTTGCTCGGGATCTGAACTAGGATTTATATTTGAATAATTGTATCCTGTTCGTGATCCGATGAGGAATCTAGACAAAAACCTCTAAGACCTTCATTATTTATCGAAATAAATATATTTCTTCATTTGTTAGACCCATACCACGTCTACGAGACCTGAAGATTAAATTATGTGGTATAATGACATTTTCGCATTAAGCTTTAAAGGGGATTAAAAATGAGATTGGCAGAAACTGCAGCATGGAGAAACTGGGAGACAATTTATCGACATTTCAACTTCTATTCACGAAGTAAAATTTTTGAGCATTCTAATATGTAGGGTAAAATTTATACAATAGATATTTACTAAAAACTACCACAAATCAATTTGCAAGGAAGACTAAACGTAACACAAAACAATTCAAATCTACTTGCGTGACTGGCAGCGCGGTACAAATCTGCTACCAGTGAAGCTCTCCCTAACAAAACTTTTTTTCGGCGGACACAGCCGTGCACTAGAAACTTATAACATCATTGCTAAAGCTTATTTGTAGAATAGCAAAAGCGGAAATACGGCATCTCGATTATTGCGACAGCAGGGAGCATTTTAATAAAAGTGATAGCATATTTGCACCAACGCTGCCGTTGGAGGGTTAAGGGGAATCCTACTACCCAAAATGACAAAATTAAACATTTATACAAATTAGAAAAATATGGATGTTTATGCTTAATTTGGTGTTAGTTTTACTGAAATATTAGGTTATTTACTATTTTAAATAAATATTACAAAATTATCATGCACTGTCATTTCTGAGAATTTTGTTTTCCATTATTTCGCATTCTGGCATTTATCTCTGGAAGCGTATTGTCTAGAAGGCTATGGTTTCTTTTGTTTTCTAAAGAACTGTTCGTTTCGTAAATTGCCTGCACTAGTGGTAATTCACAGTAAAGTCTTTGAAATGTACATTTGTTCGTGTTTGACAACAACAGTTATCCACTAGCCGTATTTTAGTTTCTTAGTTTCCTGTGATAGTTTTCCTCGTGACTAAACCAAAATTGGTGTTCTTACTTTCAGTGATGGAAATTCTGGAAGACTACAAACGATACGTCAAAAGAAGCCAAATCGAAGAGAAGGAAGACAGCACTTGTGAGGAAGGTGAAGGAGGAGAAGAGGACTACCATCCAGGAGGATTCTAAATTTTTTTATGTATTACTTGGCTGTATATTAAAGTATTTTCTGTTAACGCAATTTTCTCAAACTGACATTTTTCATTATATATGCCCCTTTTTCTCAAAAACTTCCGAATATACAACAATCAGTTATTTACTACATAACACAGATAGCACAATTATGTTGTAGCTGTACTTGAGTAGTGTATACTGTAATAGTTAAAATTCAAGAACTGAAAATAGTGAAAATTTACACCAAAAGATTATATGATTAGGGATATAATCATAAACTTTTTTCCAGCTGTTAATTTAAAAAAATTGTAGAGCAATACAGTGACAAAACATGCGAGAAAATGTGTTAAAAACACATTTATCTACTCAACTATTGATGAGAAAACGAGGCATTTATATAGCCAATTTAACTTTAAGGAGATAGGGCGGTACGACTCCCCTTAAGACCTGCATCTTCATATACGTGTCAGATACATGATTCTCCGATAATCATATACTTGTCAGATACATGATTCTCCGATAACACTTGATCAATACTCTTATCGGACTTCGTCCTATGACTCCATATAACACGCAACAATAGGACAAATTTGTAGAAGGCGTCATCGTAAGTGAACAAAATTGAGCTAGCAACTCGAGACGAATTAACATGAAGCAGGACAATGTCGTCAATATACAGTGTGTCCCATTTATCTCGACCATCAAAATGTCTCTGGAACAACAACAGCTAATGTAAAACGACTTTCATCGGTATCACTGTAAGGCAATGGCTCATCAACGCAAAAAATTTGAAACATTCAAGGACGAAAGAATATGTGTTTCTTACACAAATTATGTGTTTTTAAATGAACACCCTACCTTATTTCATCAGCAGTCTATAGCATGAAAAATCACATAAACAATGGAATTGATTGCATCGCAATACGCCAATTACATCGCGAAGTACGCGGCTAGCGCACTTCATGGGCAGCATGGTTCTTGCCCGAGTCTCAGAACGTGCGCTAGCCTCGCGTTTCGCGTATTTCAAGCGTCAACCTCCCTTATCATAATCTCGGGAAGTAATTGGGGTATTGCGATACAATTACGTCAGTTTTATGTGATTTTTCATGCTACAGATTGCTGATGAAATAATATAGGATGTTTATTTAAAAGCATAAGTCTGTGTCAAAAAACATATATGCATTCGTTTTACTATGTTTCAAAATATTTACATTCACAAGCAAATTTAAATGTTCATATGTCTGTAAATCAATGAGACTGATCTGCTCGGTTATCAGTCCCTAGCTTACAAACTACTTAATCTAAGGTAAACTAAACTAAGGACAACACAAACATCCATGCCCGAGTGGGGACTCGAACCCCCACAGCGGACGACCGCGCGCACCACAACACGGCGCTACAGTACGCGTGGCTAATCCGCCGCGGCATTCAGAAGCTCCTGCCTTACATTGACACCGGTGAATGTCATTTTGTAACAGGTGTTGTTGTTTCAGAGATGTTTTGGGTGGCCAAGATAAATGGAACACTATACATATGAACTGGCAATGTATTTTGACGACGGTTTACAAAAGATACAAATATATTACAAAAATGAATGTAAATTTGTATGTTCCACATATCCTCCTAAACTACTGGAGCAATATCATTTACATATGGCACAGATATTCCTCACCGTCAGAAAGAAAACACAATGGGTGCAAGAAACCCCTATGGCATATGGTATGGGAATATAACGTATATAGAATGTGATTACAAAATAAGAGAGAGAGAAACTCCTCATATTGCAACGCATGAATATTTTAAAGTATGAGGATTGCTTTTTTATTCGAAAATGGTTAAGTAGATAAAAATAAACTTGTAGAACATACATAAAATTATGCTCTTAATTTTATTTGATGTTATTTTACCAAGCACCGACGGAAGAATCAGTGAAAATGTTGTCATTCCCCTTTCCTTTAAGCTTGAACCGATCTGTCCCTAAAATATTTAGCATACTTCCTGAAACACCCTGAATATCTGTTGATGGAAATCTTGTGAAAGTGAAGGGAATGAAAATATGAAAGTTTTGGCGTGTACTGTATGTACTACAGATATTATGAAGGAAAATTTAATTATCGTAAATTAATTATCATCAATAGATTTATCAAATGTGAATGTACTTGTTATTGTGATCAGTTTAACTGCACTGAATTTATTTGAGACTCGCCACCATGTTTCTACAAAAACATCTAAACTGGGCTTAGTGGTATTCATTTGTGATGTGATTACTCAGATTAATATTATCTCTTAAACTGTGTAACCTGTATGTGTTGTACCAGTGCACCATTACATTAACTGACTCCCTCTACTGGTCTTCCATTCCTGGTGCACTATATACAGAATAAAACCCTTCCAAAACGCTGAGATGGGAATTACTGACAAAGGTAGCCGAGACGAAACTCTCGTGTAAATGATTTCATTCAGAGTAAACACAAATAAACACCCTAACCAATGAAAATTCTAACATAATTAGTGATCATAAGAAAGCATACTAACAATTAAGCGAATATCAATCCATTCAAAACGTTTACAAATTACTGATATGAACATAAAATGACAGGCTGTTCGTAACAGGGATCCTGAACAATAACAAAATCGTCGGAAAATCAGTGTCCACCATAAATCAGAGTCTGCTGGGAGAGATCTATGGCACATGTTCGTGAACATCTTCACCAATATTCATACAGACTCTTCCATAACAACTCCTAAACGGCCCTAGCGATGTGGTGGCATCACTTTACCCACACTGCTGCAGCTGATGAATTTCGCAGAGCAGTCGAAGGCAAACGATGGTTGTAGCCAGAAGCTGAAATTACGCGACTACGAAAATTATGTCATTTCGTTCTCTTAGGCAGAATGGACATTTATCTAGACATCAGACTCTGTTAATTCGGTAGTAAACAATGCCAGGCAATGTCACCATATCGGCTAGTAGTCAGTACAAAGTTATTCAAGTGTAAATAATACATGAGTACAGTGCTCAGGTGTGGTTAGAACTCCCAACACTAATCGACAGAAATGTCATGCTAAATGTCCACCGGCCAATTAAAGAGAGTTCACCAGAAGCCACCTTACGCTCCTCTCCCACAAGAAAATTTCCCACGGCCTTACCGTCGCTAGGTTGATGAAACCCACGGAGCACTGAGTAGCCAACAGCAAGATAAGTAAATTGATAAATGAATACAGAAAATAATTAAGGGTGTCCACTCCTACCACCTATCACGTATGCACTAAATCTACCAATAAAATAAACAAAAACTCAAAAACTCTTCTCGACGCTACAACAAAAAGTTAATAATACAAGAGGAATGAAACATCAATAACTCGAACCACCTTCCACATGGTACGCTGTACTCTAGAATTTTTTTTATTTGATAATGCTGTTAGCTAAATTCCAACTTCAGTAATTATTAAGTATGGTACCTGTTATATGAAGTGTAATTCACCGATAATTTCTGTGTTTTAGATACTGAAAAACCAGGCAATATGTTCTATAAGGCACAAAATACAATCCACTTTAAAACTATTGTAGTAAACAGCTGGACATCTTGACACCTGGACATATGGACATACTGATACTGTGCTCTAGGGACTACAGCCTGGGTGGCTGGTTATTTGTTTCATTTTTACCTAAACGTTTTGGGACACCGGGTATGAGTAGGAATGGGAATTACTGCACAGCAGGGGAAATGTAGTTGATGAGAATTGTTTCACTTGTTTGGAAACACATTTGATATTTTCGTTGAAAGTACCTTAGATCAACATAAGTAGTGGCCACTGTACTCTTTGACCCCCATTCGGCGTTCAGTATTGCTCGACTATGACTCTGTTACATCCTTACAGTAGTGTGCGGTACCAGAGGAAAACAGTTTGTTGTATTTACTATAGTATGGGTGAGATTTCTATGTTTCTCGCAGATTTTACTACATATTTGAGACTACATATCACGATACAAAAGAAGATACGATATGCAGAATGGCTATCGGAAGGACAGAATTTGCGAAGAAGCGAAATTTGTTGACATCCAATTTCTTGAGAATCAGATCGATCATTTCATTATAAGAAAGACATTGCGAACCTTCCTGGTGGATTGAGGAACAGGACGGGGGGGGGGGGGGGGCAGGTGTGGGAAGTGACCATCATTTAGTAATAGTTACGCTCCTACTGAAGATTGTAAGTACTAGTATCATACATCAGAAGAGGAAGATACAATATAACTGGGATAAACTAAAAAATAAAGAGGTGCAGCAATGTTTTTCACTGGAATTAACTAATCAATTCCTACAGCTATGAGAAGATGAAGGACAGGATATTGAACACAATTGGAAGAGCATAGAGAGTACCTACATTGATACCTATGAAAAGGTACTAGGCATAAGGGAGTGAGGAAAAGAAGAATGTATTACGTCTGAGATATGGGAAGCAATGAACCAAAGGAAGGAATGTACGAAAAGGCAGAATACAGCAAGAACACAAGAAGAGAAATTACAAGCCAGAACTGAATTTAATGAACTCAACAAAATTGTCAAAAGGAGATTTCGACCAGACAAACCAGCATATATCAATAACCTTGCGTCACAAGCTGAGTTAGCAGCAAAAATAAATGACAGTAAGACCCTTTACGACATTACCAAGAGAATAACAGAGACGTGTGTTAGATCTGAGATGCCGGTGAAAGACAAAGACGGAAAACAATTGTCCTAAAAAAAGAAGAGCTAGAAAGATGGAGAGACCACTTTCGGAAGATCTTCAATCGTCTAACAGTCGAGGAAAATGTGACAGAGGCAATGACAGAAGAGCAGGAAGATGCTGATATCAGTATAGAACCACCATCAGGAATAGAGATCCAAACGGCCTTTCAACCTCTAAAGAATGACCTTGCTAAGTAAGCTTGTCTCTGGCCACCCAGCAGACGCTAGCGTAGACGACAATCGATTCCATGCGTTTTAAACTACAGCAAAACGATGCCTAAAGCGGGAGGCGGCGACTGTAAACCAATGCGCGGCAGTCAGTCAATATTAAGAGCACACATTCACATTCACATGAACACACAAGTTCAATCACACGGGTATATCTGGGGCAAACATATATAAACATGGGACATTGATAATCAATAAAAAGGAAAAAAATAATTAATACACAAACAGATAGCATTAATGTTGCAGGAACATGTTAGGTTAATGAATCAATGAAAATGGAAGACGACCACACATTCAGTGGACGTGTTTCACTGTGTTTGCTAGCCAGCAGTTACAGGGATTCTGGAAGCAAAGCTGTCTGATTTAAAAATCGAAGTATCAGAGGTGGGGCTGAAGATGAATGGAAAGAAAACTAAAGAGATGTGTTGTAATAATCGAAATGAAGCACTACTTTTTTTCAGAAAACCAGGAGATCGAGTAAATCAAGCAGTTTCATAACTGGGAAGTTGGGAAGTTAGTTACCCCTGAGCGGTAATTATCGAAGATATAGGAAACAGAATAAAGAAAGCTAAAGGGGCATTTAAAATGCTGAGACCAATCTGGAAATCAGCGGTATTTTACACCTATAGAAAACTACGCATCTTCAATACAAATTTGAAGTCGGTACTGCTCTATGGGTGTGAATCATGGAAAACTAAGAAACAGCTTAGCAGACTTCAGACCTTTGTGAATAGTAATTTGAGGAGTATCTTGAGGAGATAGTGGCCACAGATAATCTCCAATCAAGAACTACGGAGAAGAACCCATCAAACACCCATTGATATTGAGATACGCCGTAGGAAATGGAAGTTGATTGGGCATACATTAAGGCATTTTAAAGACAACGTGGCAAGACAAACCATAGAATGGAACCCACAAGGCAGCAGGAGAAGAGGCAGACCAAGGAATACATGGAGGAGGAGTGTAATAGCAAAAGGGACCGAGAAAGGAGGGAAGACCGGGATTGAGATCAAGACACTGCCGCAGAACAGAGTCCGGTGACGGAAGTTCATTGATGCCCAATGCTCCACTTAGGAGATACATGAAATAAGTCAAGTAAATCAATATTAAATTGAATATTATGAAATATTTTCTGAAAGCATGTGTCTGCAGTGTAGCATTGTATGGAAGTGAAACGTATGATAAGGAGTTAAGAAAGAGATATGATAAATGCGATTGAAATGTGGTGCTACGAAAGAATGTTGATAATTCGGTGGATATAACACGTAACTAATGAGGTGCTTAACATGATTGGTAAGAAAAGAAATTTCTGGCATGTCTCAACTCAGATAAGAGATCGATTGGTGGGGCACATTCTCAGACACCAAAGGCTCGTCAATTTAGCATTGAAAGAAAGAGCATGGGCTAAGTAATCGCAAAGGGAGGCAGAGAGGCGAATACAACAAGCAAATTCAAACTGATGTGGTTTCCCATTCTTATAAGATGAAGAGGCTTGCTCAGTATAAGGTAGAGTGTAGAACTGCATCAGAGCAAAAAAACAAGCTTGGATTTTTATATGTTTCGTTAGAGATGGAGATGTGTAGTTTCAAAGGAAATACCCCAGCACTTTCCCTCAGCGTTTTAGGAAAATAGCGAAAGATATTCATCTGGATGGTGGAGATGTGTTTCTGCCGCCGTTATGCAGCCACTGTCATATCTCGTTTTAGAATATGTCAGAACACTTATGTACTCGGTTCAAAATTTGATTATTTATATTTAGAGGTTTTCAATATCATCATCATTATTAGTCGTTTTACTCATTGCTAAATGTCGTGACCTCATTTCCTCATTCGTTCTTAGATATTTGACACTTCAGTAAGATGTCTCCATCCAAAGCGATTTTCAGCCTTTCTTAATATGGTGTGAAAAGGCAGGCTACTTGCTCCTCGTGGTCTTCTGTCTTCAGTTTTTCCCTGCAAAAAGGTCTTCCCTAAAATATCCCCTTTCCTTCTCAAGATGTCCCCAAGGAACTGAAGGCATTATTGGCTAACACGAAAACATAACCTTCTGTTGATGTGAAGTTCTTCTATTAATGAAGCATTTGTTCTTATTTGTGTCCATGGTACACGCAGCATCTTCCTCTTTAATATATATAAAGGGAAAATTGCAGAACAAACGGCGAAAGAGCATCTGCTATGAAAACTTAAAAGTAATGCTTTCATCTATAGACGTTTCATTATAAGCTCTTAAAAATGAAAATTAGGTTCCACTTGTGCAAGGCAAAACATAATATTATGATGATCAGTAAGGTTACGTTTAGTTGAGATTTTCTTTGTTCGCTGGACAAATACGTTACTAGAAATTGCATTTTGATGTAAAGGTCATAGAACAAACTAAATTCAAGAAAAAAGTTGGAGTAAATATACTGTGATACGATTGTCCACGTGGTCCGTATTATTTTCACAACAATAAATTTCAAAGACAACGTAAGAATACTATTATGAAACAAATTTGAAAAAGAGGTACTAAGAAGAGTATTTTGATATTCAGTAACAGTCGATACTGTGGAAGCATTTAATATAAAGCACACTGTAAATAAATTTGACAACAGAGTCGGGTTGCCATTCGCTGTATAATTTAGTCAGTTCGTAGCGACTTGCGGAATAGGATTTTAAGTGGTTACGCGCTGTGACAGACTCACTTGTCCGAGAGTTCGCTTTTTGTCTCGTTGATGCAATTAAGTCTCCTTCTCCTCCTCCTCAGTAACGTATTTTTCAGCGGAAAGAAGTCCCTTTATGCGTCTTCCCGTTTCTTTACGCAGCCTCGAGAGACCTCCACGTAAAAATCACGGAGAGAGAGAGAGAGAGAGAGACAGAAAAAGAAAAGAATATCTGCTGCGGATATCATTTCGCGCAAGGAACACAGTTCCTCGGAAAGGAAATAAAGAAACAGAAATGAGTAAAAAATGCGCCTGGAAGTTGAAGAAAAAGTGGGTTTGCACAGGGCAAACGTGTTCAGTCACACGCATTTATCTCGATCGCGTATCTCTCGTATCTGGCCGTGCTTCCCCTTACTGCCGCTGTCGGTTTTGCACGTTATGCATAACAAGGGGGAGGAGCATTTCTTTATTCCGCCATCCTCGGCTCATATCTGCGGCGCCGCTGCTACCCTTTCGCGAGCAACCCCTTCCCGCCCGCCCTCGCCCTCCGTTCGCCTCCACCCACCCCCGACCGTGCCCGCACGCCCCTCCGCCCTGCCGCCTTGCAGGAATGCAATGCACGCCGCGGCCCAGAATATCGAATCCTGGCCCGGCCTACACGGCGATATTACAAAATGTCGGCGCCTCCGCTGTTCCTCCTCGTCCTCGGCGACTCGAAAATATTTAGACAAGGCGACGTGCCGGCGACGTTCGGCTCTGCCGTCGGCGCCGCAGCCGACCGACGCCGCCCCCGCGGTGAGCGACGACGACGACAACGACGTTCGGGGACGCCAGGCTGGGGGGCGCACCGGAGCGGACGAAATGACGAATGATATCCAATAACCGGATAATAAGCCCGCCGACGCGCCGTCCTTCTGCGGACCCCTTGTTTGTCCTCGGAGACTTTCTGTACGAGCCAGGACGGCCGGTTACCCTAGCAACTCATCGCAGGGCTGGCGTCTTTCCCCGTTGCTTAACTGTAACACAGGCGCACTGAATCAGACAGGCCTGGATGAACATCATATCTTAAAATATATAAAAATTGAGGTGTTGTGATAATCCTGGCCTGTGGCGAACTTCATATTTCTGGTCGCTGGCCGTTTCTTTGCTGACATCGTACGTGTCTTTTAACGGGGAAGAGAGACAGAAGTGCAGCATATGTTGAAATGTGGGGTGGGGAGCAGTAGCATATGGCACAGTAGGTGCTGGTTCCCGTGGGAAAGCCCGCATTGCCCGCTGCATTTCACGTCACGTGACATCTTATGAAATTAGTTTTGTTTGTTATATACCAAATATTAATTATTCAGAGCTGAGAATTTATGATAAATATCTCTCAAGGACAGGCTAGATTTTGACAGTTTAAATAGTTTAAGGTGTCTTCTCTTATTGTAACAAGAGAAGAGCGATTTTGCAGAAGGTGCGTGACGGCCCTGTTTTGGCGCGAAATAGAGCGTCAGGTGCCCTCTCGCAACGCGTCGCAGTTTCAGTCTCGAGCTGACCACTATACGCGCCGGACCGCAACCGGTCATCAGTAAAGATTTGTGTAATAGTGATAACAGTCGAGCCGACCGCGGTGGCCGAGGAGATTGAGGCGCTCCATTCACGGTCTGCACGGCCACTACGGTCGGGGGTTTGAATCCCCCCTCGGGTATGAATATTTGTGCCGTCCTAGTTTGTAAGTAGTTCATAAGTAGTTTGTAAGTCTAAGGACTGATGACCCCGTAGTTAAGTCCCATAGACTATACAAACATTTTTTTGATAACAGTCGAGGTCTCAATATGAGCTATGGGCAGCATAGGCCGTGTCATATTAACAACAGTTGCTCATATTTTATTATTTATTTAATAAATGGCATCCCTGACAATTAAGAATCTCGCGAGTCGCTTCATATGGTTCCATCATCCAGAACTTATTTTAGCCTCACTTGTATGCTGTAGAAGAACCAACGATCTGTGTGCTGTCTTCTGAGCTGGGGACACAACTATAGAAGACAACAGGTTAACAGGTTAGTCAGAACTCTATGCTTTCCATAAAGACTTGGACAGCAACTACGACACCTCGTGCGTACTGTAGGGCGGTACAAACGCACACTGCTACGCAACAGCATCCGCAAGGATGTGGAGGTTTTAGGGGACTTGTGGGAGGAAGCAGTACTAACTTCTCCGTCCGCAAATAAAACCCTAGGAAGCTTGTACTGTTTGTGCCTATATTTCAATCAGGAGCCAAAACCACGCATTGCAAAAGTTTGATGTTTGTGAGCCGGATCGATGATCTCCATCAGCAATCGGCGAGTTTCGATCGACTCATTCTTTGGCAGAAAGCCTAGTGAGACAAGTGGAAGGGTCTCTGGAGGGTGTGGATAGGAGGTGTGTGCTGGACACGAGAGGGACGCTACGCGCGGTATGGGCAGTAAACTGGAGGGTGTGGATAGTAGGTGTGTGCTGGACACGAGAGGGACGCTACGCGCGGTATGGGCAGTAAACTGGATGTGTACGTCACGTCGCTGTCTGGGAAGTAGTCAGTGTCGGCTGCGCTGCGCGACGTGTTAGCTGCAGCCATATCGAGCAACGGAACGACTGGCCGAGTTGCCTTGATGTGTTCGGAAGGCCGTGGTGATGACTGTCGGTGTGTGATGCACACATTAAGTATGAACTAGCTATCAACGCGTCTTCCAAGACAGCGGAATCAGCATTTCACGCTACGGTGAGACAGTGCTATTGTGAGTTCGACAGATTAACTGTGCGTTTAACCTGATTTTGGATTCTTCTGCTTGATCAACGGGCTCGGTTGATAGCGATGTAATTGAATTGCCTCGTCGCCGTTTTTGAACAGAGTGATGGTTCATTTCCCCCTTCCTGCTGATCAAGTTGATGTAGTGTTATGTTTTACTATCATGCTGTGTACATCTACTCGCAACTCGTGTTTAGCGAACAGACTGCTGTTACTAACGTGGTGATGTCTGAAGGCCATGGAAAATGACGCAAAATATTACAAGTTAAATCTTCTGAAACTCTGGGACAGCTCGAATATGATTTCTTATTTTTTTTAATATTTATTTTATATCTTGACTGTATTATTTAAGGTTTAACCAAAGATTCTTGTTTTGAGGTTCACATATTAAACACCAGCCTTTGACCCTTAAATGCATGGTGTTGCATATCTGCAATATTAATTGTAATATTGTTTTATCCGCGTCTAGTGGGAATTTTGTGGATTAACATGTGTTTGAAAGATGCACCAGAGTTTGTAGAAAGTGTCTGTGGTGTTCTTTGTTTCAAGTTTGGCGGCAGTGTTTACTTATTTTAACATCTTTACTTGTGTTTGGAGAAAACGGCAGATATTGCAGATTTTGATGTTTTGTTTTCCATATAAAGAGCCAGTTTTGGAAGGAGGTAAAAAATCACACCAATTAAGACGGGTGTGGAGAACCATAATAAACACACAATTGTTTATACAATCCACCTTTGAAAATTATATAACAAGTTTCTGTACGTTGCGTATGTGCATTTTTGGAAAACAAGCAAAATAAGAATTTTCTTACTATTTTTCCCTCTGTCTGTACATCTTAAAAAAATTGTTTTTGAAATAAAAATCATACATTTAAGGGTTATATAAACTGCATTTTTTAACGTCAGCCTTCAGGCGTTGTGTTCTTTTAGAATTGCAAGAATATTTTCAGAGAGCCCATCAGGTGTGTTGATTGTTTAAATGATTAGGTATTGAATTATTAACTTGACCTCAAAATTTGCCCTTATGGCGTTGGATTGTTTAATTTTTTTATTGACTTAATCTGCAAATTCTATTTTGTTATCTGTGTATTGCAGACAAAATAAATTGTGTGTAAACAGTCCATCAATTATGTGCGAGTGAATATAAAGCAGCTCAGTCCTTCCTTGATCCTTTGGTTACGCGGGGCCCGGTTTGAGATCTGTCCCACGCTACAGATTGTATGTGGTACAAGGTATTTGTCTCCCATTGTGCACTATAGCTGTAGAGCGTTGATAACGAAAACGGGGTGGAAGATATGGGAGTTGGGTGTTAATATTTTGCTCTTCAGCAAAATCTACACTATAGAGGCGAACGATCACTCTGTGTCGTTGTAGTACAAAGTCTCCCGTTGTTCACCATAGCAGTTCTGTTTCGATAGCTATAAGAGTTTGGAAGACATAGTGGTCGACAGTCGTCAGCTTACATAAAATTCGGACTGAAGATCAGCGACGACTTATGACATTATAATAGCAAAGAGGTTATATACAGCGAAACGTGGTGCACATTCTTCACCTGTTTTTCTACAACAAGCGTACGAATAAAGAAAAATAAGTGCATATTGCAATTTGGAAAGTAAAACTGTCAACATAGATGACAAAGCGTAAGAATGAATTATCACGTTCTCGATCCCTTACTAAACGACAGATGACGGTGTTGGATATTGAATCTACAGACGATAGAAACTTGAAATTTGTAAACATTGTTTATTTCACACTGTAGGCATCAGCGAATTTTCGATATTCCCATCCCTAAGGGGGTGAAATAGGGTATGTACGGTTTGTTTGAAAATACGTTACTATTCAGGAAATTTTGAAGCAAAGAATACAAAATTTCGGTTTCAGATTTTCGATTGGAATTTTAAAAACGCGAGTTTCAATATTTTTTGAAATTCAACCACTAAACGGGTGAAATAAGGGAAAATATTTCAAGGGTGCTACTACGGCGAATGCAGTGGAATCGACTGAGACGATAGGTGTTGAATATAGCTGCAGAATCTACCGCAGTGCACTTTGAAATATTTTCGAACGTGTGTGAACTTCGATTTTGAACAGTAGTCGGAACTCGGAAATTATCCATCGATTTCTAACTTGGGGTTTTGGATAGAACAATGAACATTAATAGCAATCAATTTAGGAACATTATCCAAATGATTAAATATTCATATAGCTATTTGTTGCCGCGCGGGAAGAGCTGAGCGGTCTGGAGCGCCACTTTAGGGATCGCACGGCTTCCCGCGTCGGAGGTTCGAATTCTCCCTTGGGAATGTTATCCTTAAGTTAGTTTATCTGAGTTTAAGTAGTTTGTAAGACTAGTTTGGTAGTTTGGTCCCATAGGGTTACAAACAATTGAACATTTTTAGCTATTTTGTAAGCAATATTGGGTACTCGAGCTTATCATACCAGACGAAGTCTAACCAATTTAGTGGTACTCGCCAGACGTAATCATTCAATGCGCAATCAACAATTGCAGTAAAAACGGAAACCTCATGCTGTAGTCAGTTATGTAGTAGATGCCCCCCACCCCCTAGTTAAACATTCTCTGCCTTTGAAACTTAAATTTTAGTTTTACAAATAAATGTATACGTGTACGAACAGCGACGAGGCAGAAGGTAGCAGGAATAAGTCATCCCCTTGGACAAAGTTAGTTTAAGGGTCCGTACCGATACATTACCCATCCAAGCACTTGCCAAGCCCAACAGTGCATAACTTCTCAAGTAAGTTGTCCTATTGGGCACTTTATTCTTCTTTTCGTCTGTGTAAAATTTCTCCATGTAAGACGTTCATTCTGTTATCATTTTTTAGTAAACTTTTGAATTCTTCTGATGACAATGCCCCAAGTGGTGATGAAACCAGGTCAAATACCTTAAATTTTACGCAACGCATTGGGTGCATTTCATAAAAAAAAAAAAAAAAAAAAAAAAAAAAAAAAAAAACACCATATTCGCTTCATCGTAAGTCGTCTGAACAATTCTTCACCTCTTCCACGTATATCTAGGATACTCAAAAACTTTTCACTGCAGTGTGACGTTAAGGAGATTAATTCTTAATAAATCTCTCTATCAAAAACCTTAATAATATATCCCACCAAGCGACGCGGCTCTGGTCGATCGCTCCCCACCAACTTCCTTTATACAGCAACCTGTATCGATTTGGCGTTATTGACCTTATACAAGGTAATGGTCCATGCAAAGAAAAGTTCATCCGGTTTTAAAAAATTCCAGAGTTCACCGACAAGTAAAGCGAACAAAGTGGATGCCTCACCGTTCCGCGCTGTGGCATGCGGTGAAGACAAAAGCAAGTTTGGCCATCGGCCAGGTCAGCCCTCCTCCCTGAGAGGCCGCTTCATTGCTTGGTAATTTACATTAACAACTCAATATCTCATGTCGGGCCCTTTAAGGGACGGCAATTACAACGCGGTGCCGGGGAGGAACAGAGGGAGTCCTCGGCTCCATTAGCCTGGAGGGATCACCAGACTGCGTGGCCAGCGGAACCACGCACCTAGGACCTCGTCGGTAGAGGGTAGAGTGCTCACTGGCAACAGTTTTTGAAATTTTTACAGGCGGTTTATCAGTCCTTAGTCTAGTATCATATCCAGGGGGAGTTCAGCCTATGAAGTGTGTTAATGATTCAGAGGTAATCGTGAATTTTACTATTAAATATCATTTATTTATTGTCCGGTTTTACAATGTAATTTAGTTTACATTTTCTGGTCCCCCAAGCTTATACATTACAACATTTTACATTCATATTATTTCATTATTATTTATTACACTTTATTTTACTTTCATTCTCCATTTTTCTATATCTGCCCATAAATTTTCTTCTATATTCCTTTTCCAGATACCCGCCTGAATTCCTTGATTCCTTGTATCCATGTAGTTGGTGATCTCCCTCTCTTCTTTCCTCCTCGTGGCTCCCATTCCACAATTCTCTGTGGTAATCTGTCCTTTGACATTCTGTTTGTGTGCCCATACCATAAAAGTTGTTTTCGTTCTATAAAATCTATAATTCAATTCTTACATCCATTTTCTTCCTGATGACTTCATTTATGATTTTTTCCGACCTAGATATTCCTGCAGATCGTCTCCAAATGTCATTTCCGTTGCCATCAACCTCTTTTCTATTAGCAAATTAAGTGCGCATACTTCTGATCCATATGTCACGATGTTTCTGATGATTGTATTGAATATATTTCTTTTTGTTTCGTTTCAGATCTGTTGATCCCATAAGATACTATTTAATGTTGCAATGGTACAGTTCCCAGCATTATTTCTTGCACTGATTTCCTTGGCTTGTTTCCCATCTTGTGTGGTAGTTGCTTCTAGGTATTTGTATTCTTCAGTGTGTTTAATTTTGCCCATTCCGTCTTCCTGTGTTAAATCTTGGTTTATGTCTCCTATTACCATGTACTTTGTTTTATTTTTGTTGACCTAAGTCTATTTTGTATATTCCTCTATTAATTTCCTTGTAATGTATTCTATGTCAGCTTTATCCTGTGCCAAATGACATGAATAATTAAATATAATGCAATGACGTCAGCCTAGAGAATAAGAAAGAAGGTAGAAAAGTTACGAGGTCTCTCGATAAGAATTTTCGTTTGTCCGTCGGTAAGTGCAGGCCGTATTATAGTCCACACTCGACTAAGTCACTCCCCTTTACTGAGCTGATCCCGTCACTAATCCCCCCTTCACCCCGTCCTTCCTTCATCCTGCTCAGTCCCACACTCACTTTTGAAAGTTACATAAATTTTTTGGGAAGAGGTGAATTGCAGAACTACTAAGTCATCTGCACAACTTTCTTTAAGATCTCGCAAACAAAATTCAGTATTTAGGTTTGAAAACAAACAATCTGATTTTGTTTTTCTGATTTATATTTATTAACGAACCAGTTTTTGGCTTGTTAGGCCATCTTCAGGTAAACATTTGACAGTCGTCAACAGAAATGCTAGGGCTTATGTTGCAAACATCTACATCCATACTCCGCAAGCCATCTGACGGCAGAGTGAACCTTAAGTACCACTATCGATTCTCCCTCCTATTCAAGTCTCGTATAGTTCGCGGAAAGAATGATCGTCGGTATGCCTGTGTGCGGGATCTAATCTCTGTTATCCTCGTGATCACTTCGCGAGGTATATGGAGGAGGGAGGAATATACAACTTGACTCCTCGGTAAAGGTATGTTCTCGAAACTTCGACAAAAGCCCGTACCATCAAGTTAATTAAAGATACAACACATGTTTGCAACATAGGCCGTAGCGTTTTCGTCAACGCCTATCATATGTTTCTGAAGATTGTCTAATAAGCCGAAAACCAGTTCTTAAATAAACATAAATTAGTAACACAAAAACAAATTGTTTGTTTCCAATCCTAAATCTGCAATTATTCTACCAAGAAGTGACGGAAGAATCCATTTATAAAATTCATTATGGTATAGCAATATCATTTCGTCCAATTACAATTGTAGACTATTCTGTACGTCACTAACCAATTTTTGGACAAAGACGAAAGAGAGAGATTCCTTTGGGATGAATGGACGAGGTGCAGAGTTAATAGCAAATGCGTAATTCTCCGCCTAAGAGGATCGTTCATAAACTACACTGATTGGACAAAAAAAATTGTGATCTTGTAGCCGCTATCGATATAAACCCATCCAAGTGATAGCAGTAATGACTGCTAATTAGACACACGCATAGCGCATATATTGTCATGGAGCTTGCTTGCTATGTGTATATTGGTGAAGGCGCGCGATATATTTGAATTTGGTCATGTTGTCATTCATCGGTTAGAGAAATCAACAGAGGATCAAAAGCAACTGCTAAGCGATTTAGACAAAATTTCTACATGGTGCGAAAATTGGCAATTGACACTAAACAATGAAAAATGTGAAGTAATACACATGAGCACTAAAAGAAATTCGCTGAACTTCAATTATACGATAAATCAAACCTTAAAGTCGTAAATTCTACCAAATACCTACGAGTTACAATTACGATCAAGTCAGACTGGAGAGAACACACAGAAAATATTGTGGGAAAGGAGAACCAAAGGTTACGTTTCATTTGCAGAACGCTTCGAAGATAAAACAGCTCCTCCAAAGAGACTTCCTACATTACACTTGTGCGTACTCGCCTGGAATACCGTTGCCCAGTGTGGGACACTCACCAGCCAGAACGGCAGACATTGAGAAGGTTCAGAGAAGGGCAACTCGTTTTGTTTCATCACGTTAAAACGGGAAAGCGTCACGGAAATTTTGCTCGATTTGAGGTGGAAATCATTAAAAGAAAGTCGTTATTCGTTGTGGCAAGAGATATTTTCGAAATTTCAATCATCGACTTCTGAATGTGAAAATAGATTTCTAGCATCAACCTACGATCTAGACTGATTCACGATTACTTCAAATATATTTTCGCCGCAATGGAAACGCCTCGGGTGTAATGATTTGATTGCCACTTCATACTCCTGTAAAATTATCGTGACACTCTCTGCTCTGTAGCTTGATAATGCAAAAGGAGGCGCCCTTGTTTGTACACTTTTGATGCCCTTCGTTAATATTACCTTATAAGGATGCCATACTGTACAGAAACACTCCAAAAGGACAAGCGTATTGCAGGCTGACTTGTTTAGCCTCCTCAGTCCCTGCGTCTCCTGTAGGGGACATAAAATAAAATAAATCGGGTGGCAATATTCAAATGTTGGTCGCAATGTTAGGCATCTCAACACACAAACAGAAGGTGGCACCACTTGTTGGAACTGAAAAAGATTCACTATCTTGCCATTTGTTCACTCTGAAGCAATGCTAAAATGGTTGACATAGCGGAAAGGCGGTTTGTTGGGTATGTGAGCATTCAAATGTCCATGCAACTATTTAGTTAATGAAAAATCGGTCTATGCCATTAATAACATAAGTAAATAAAAGTATATTAACATGAACTGCATAGAGAAATATCGCTTCCCATACTGACAGTTGTGGTACCTAGTGTCCTGATGTTTCCCTAGAGGGGAAATGAGTTTTTTTGTAGATAATATAGTCATGAATTTTTTTAAAAATATTTTTGAAGCCTTTTTGGAATATTTTTAATCATAAAATGCAGATAAAACTCAAAAATATTGGAAAAAAATTAACAGGACTGAGGAGGTTAGTAGTTCTGTTACAAAACTGTCCTACCAATAAAATTTGACTATCCCACCACAATGTCTGTTGATTTCTTCCAGTTAATTCTGTTTCAATAAAACTTCCATCGTATTTATCTGTATTTCCTGGCTTCAAAATTAGCTGATTCACCTTGTAAACAAAGTTTAATTGATTCATTTTAGTTATCATGTGAATGACTTCAGACTTTCAATTACTTAGTGTCATTTTGCCGTGTTTCGCACCATACAACTAACTTATCAACATAGAAATGCATTTGGATTTGATCTTCTGATGATATTACTAGACGAAGAACGGTAGCATTATCTGCCAACAGCGTAGGCTGGATGTTTTCCCAGATCTTTTAAGTAAAGAAGGAATAGCATAGGGCTATTATACTGTCCTATGTAACGGCAGAAACCGCGTCTGTTTCAATCGATGCCTTTCCTTTTGCTACTATAATCTGTGTCCTTTCTGACAGAAAATCTCAAATCCAGCCACAAAAAAGCGACCAGATTAAATAGGCACACAATCAGTTTAAAAAGCCATTTGTGAGGAACCAGTATAGTGTCAAAAACCCTTCAATAAATCCAGAAACACGAAATCTATTTGAAATCCCTATAAGTACCTATCATCACTTTATTCGAGAAAACGATTAATTGTGTTTCACAAGAACGATATTTTCTAAATCCCTGCTGAACATGATTCGGTCGATCTTTCTCTTCGAGATAATTTATGGTGTTTGAACACAATATATGTTCAAAGCTCTTTTGAACTTTCCAGTCTTTGTATATAGATCACTGTGTAGGGATCGCTACTGTGTGACTTTAAGTATGGAGCTATTGCATCAGGTCACTCTGATAAGAACGTAATCGTTACAGTCTGAGCGGGAAGACATCCTTTTACTGAACGAGTAACGATTTACTGCTCCGAGCGTGTCTGCTTTTTCGTTACTCACGTAGACAATTGTTCTTAATTCTAAATCTGCAATATTGACTTTGTCTTCATTGGCGAAGGAATTTCGGAAAGCTGCATTAACAGCACTACAATCGGCAGCATCAACGTTGCTGGTGCTTCGTGAAGGTACCTTTGTATCTTGCCTCTAGTATACTTTACATGTGACCATAATATCTTTGAGTTATCTTCCAAATTTTGTGACACAGAATCGTTGAGAAAACTGTAGTAAGCATCTCTCATTGAAACCCTCGCTAAATTTGGAGTTTGTATGTAAGATCGTCGATGTTAGAATTTTTGCGTAAGTTTATATATGGCACGTTTTCTCGCAGTGATCTTACCAGCTTTGTGAACCAAGAAACATCAGCTGCAACTTTTGCTGCCATACTATCCCTGGTCAACACTTAAATTCCTTCTCGAGAAGGAATAGAGTGAGATTTTCTCTGCATTCCTCAATAGGTGTATAGTATATTTCTTTTTGTTGAAGTAGGACTTTCGATATTTAATCTCGCAACGACAGCTACGTGCTCATTAATCTCAGTAACCGTTCCGATGGTAGTTATGAGCTATTTGTTGCTAAGAGGTCAAGTGTGCTTTTGCAACGCACGTTGTAACAGGTACAAACGTCACTTGCTCTCACGCAGCCAAACAATTTCACGTACAACTCTGTTATTTTGCCTTTCATCTACTTGTTATCGATAGAAACCATTTGTAGTACACAAATATATCTAAAGTATTGAAAAAGACTGAAACTTTACAGGAATATTGAAAAAAGCAGAAGAATTAAAATAACGTTACAAAAAATTGAAGAAATCTAACATTACCACAAGTTTTTTCAAATATCCGAATTACTGAAAATATCTGCAGAGATTAAAATGTGCCGAAACAACTATAATTTAGATACTCATTTTTTTGTGTCCCAGCCTCGTCGCCGCTTTTGTGTCTCGTTTCCGTTGTAGGTGTCGGTGGCCGAGTAGAAAAACCAACACAGGAATAGAGGCAGCGCGCTTGTGCAGGTAGGAGGTGACCAGCCAGTGGGACAGCAGAAACTAGAAACTCTAGAGTAAATTAGAACGAGATATATATTTCTTAGAGACTTAGTAATACTTAACTTTTACATAGCTCAGTACTGCAGAAAGCTGATACGTAGTTGAGCTAGAGGCCTGCCTAGTGCCTCTCTGATAGACAAGTCTTCACTGGTACCTATCTGATTCCGAAGTGTTAACTGGTTCCTATGTCAGTCCCAAGTGAACGATGTCGTTCAGTGGTGGCCAAGAGCGGGATAGCAGCAGAGGGCGCTCGTGGCTGACGTCGTAAGAACGCCGCGCCGTGCGTGCATGGCGGCGCGCGGCGAAATTAGGTGGCGCGCACTTTAGACTTGTGCGAACCACACATTTCTAAAGAAATTTATTGGATAAGTTACTCAACTCAAAGGAGATGAGACAAATGTCTCGAGTTGCTAAGCGAACTGGGCGAAACATAACAAACTTGGAAACTGCATCGACAATTCTTTAATGGTTCTTGTCTAGATTGCAAAAAGTCACAACTTGTCGGACGTCTTGATGACAAAGCAGGAAGATGGAATGAAAAGTAAGACATCTTGTAGTAACACTATGAGGCTTCATGAAAATATGTCAACAACATAAATTGCATCCACACGTACATAAGTCCTTTCAATTGCAAATTCTGTGTATATAGCATGCTACTGCTGATAATTACAATAATTTTTGTACGTAGGTGTAAATGTAATCTAAGAGAATTTTATTCTTGTAGCTTCAAAATGAGGCCACTAAATGTCCGAATACTGTAACCTTTCCATTTCCAAGTTTTTGTTGAAGAAGACTTCCTGAAAAAAGTTCGGTAGTATATAATAAGCAACATTAAAGTGAAACTTCCTGCAAATTAAAATTGTGTGCCGGAGCCGCGACTCGAACCTGGGACCTTTGCCTTTCGCGGGTAAGCGCTCTACCACTTTTTTTTTTTTTTTTTTTTTTTTTTTTTTTAACAAAGCTTTATTTACATCATGGTTGTGAGAAAAATTACAATTTCATTTTATCTGGTTGTAAAATTACAGCAATCTTAAGGTAACCAATGTTTTCTCATCGTTGAACTACAGGAATGTAATTATGCTGCTGCAAATCTTAAAACTATACAGAAGTGTTATGGTCATACAAAAGTAGTATACAGAACTTAAAAGAGTATTTCTATCTGCATAAAAGAAACCACAACAGAACAATTTTGCACATTTTCAATACTGGAACACTAATAATCAAATGCCCTAAATCCACTGAATTGTGCATCTTGTTTACAACTGCAAAATTATGAAAAGTCTGAAGTGAAATACTCACTTTTTTAACAAAAAAGTATATACTTTTATCACAAATAAAACTGTCCTGTAACATGCAATATCAACATATTTTCATATAAACTTAAGATTATTTTAGTGCTATAATTATTGTCTATAATACACATTTACAATTAAATCCCTTAAAACTTTCAACCTTTGAAAAACAAAACCTCACTAACATCCTTAAACCTATTTATATACGACTTCTTGTAAGCATCTCACTTTTTTAACATTTTGGTATCTTTATTTCAATTTTATTTACTTTTTTTGGATTTTTTTTTTCATTTTACTTTTTCTTAAAATTTTTATTTGTTTGTTCAACTGTAGGATACTCACACACACAGAGAAAAAAAATAAAGGTAAGTTTTACAATTTGTCTTATCATCTTCTGTGTTGAACAAAAAACTTAAGTAAATTCCTTGATACTGGGGAGTGCATTCTCCGTGGTTGAACTTTAACCTACTCCTTGTTTCTCAAATATGATGTCTAACATGTTGCCGTAGAACTTTTTCACATTAGGGTATTTTTTAGTGTGCCACTGCGCTGTCTTCATATAGGCTTCAAAGCTAATCAGATTGTCCTCGCTGGTGTAGCTGACGTTGTAAGCTACGTAATGCCCTAACATCCACATAATGGTGTTGTTTTTGGTTGCTGGAAAAAATTTTCTGTCCGGCCAGAGGAGTATGTCAGGGGAATAACTTGCAGCCGCACTGCGTGTTAACAGTCCCAGCCGTTGCTGGACCCATCTCCAGTTAGTGAGATGGCCGCCGCACGTGAACCTGTGGCGTAAGCTGTCGATCAGGCCACAGCGGGTGCATTTATCAGTCACACTTAAACCAATGCGGTGTAACCTTTCATTTGTGGCCAGGACGTTGTTCACTACCTTAAACCACGTCGATGCCACTTCGGATGTATGAATCGGGAGGCTGATGTTATTCCACACCGTTTTCCATTCTACTCCTGGGTACTTGAGTTCCACTGGATTACGAGTTGGTGTCTGACTCATTTTTTCGAGGAGATATTTCGTCGTTAGAAATGTGCGGTTTAAAATGTGGTCTCCCACGTAGCTCATTTCGAGATAAAATCGTCGAATATGTTCCAAATTTGAATTAAGTTTCCCCACATCAATCGGAGGTCGAGTGTCGACTGGTCGCAGAATTTTGAAGAGCCAACTCGTGACACTGTGAGGTTCCTGCTTCAACATAGTGGCGGTCCTCTTCATGTACAAGGCGGTGCACTTCTTCTCGAAGTCGGGTACATGAAGCCCTCCTGCCTGTCTGGGAGAGGTCATCACACTGTATTTCACTGTAAACAAGTGACCCTTCCAGATGAATTTTCTGGATACATTCGCTACGTGCAGCGCCTGTAGCCTCGGGACTGGAAATATTTGTGCCATATAATAGGCTCTGCTGAAGACGAAAGTGTCGAGGAGACGAATGCGTTGGATAAGATCTAAGGATCTCCAACCGTTTTCAGAAACTGATCCTTGCATGGCACCTATGATCTGATGCCAGTTTTTGGCACACATCGCAAGTGGGCATTTATCAATAATTAACCCGAGGGTCTTGTGATTGTCTTCTGTTTTCGTCCACGAGACATTAACTGAATCGAATCCTTGGATGTTTACTAGGGTGCATTTATTTTCGTTGATTTTTGCACCTGAAGCACTACAGTAGTCGTCAATTATCCCCTTGAGAGTCGTAATCTCATCTTCATTTCGTATTAAGACCCCGACATCATCGGCGTAAGCACGAACTGCGATGGATGTTCCTGCTAACGTCAGTCCAGTCAGTCGGTCGTCAATTGAGCGTAATAACGGCTCCAGCGACAGGACGAATAACATCATGGAGAGGGGGCTCCCCTGCGGAATCCCTCGTTGAATCTCAATGGGCTGCGTCAGCTGTCCATTCACACTGATCGTTGTTGTGATTCCTATTATCAAGTTTTTCACAACATTTATTACTGTGTTGTCCAGCCCACATTGTGATAAGACAGCTATCAAATAGTCGTGTCTTACCCGGTCGAAGGCTTTACAAAAGTCAAGAAACAGGAGTGCCAGTTTCAAGTTGGTCACCGACACGATAGATATAATATCTCTGTATTCGGAGACGGGTGTCATGATTGACCGGCCAGGCACACAGGACTGATGCTTCTTGATGACGTTTTTTATCACAGGTGTTAATCGGCTGTTGAGCGCCCTAGCGAACGTTTTGTAGTCAAAGTTTAATAAAGCTATAGGACGATAATTGTCCAGACTTTGACGGTTTTGTGACTTTGGTATCAAAACTGTCCTGCCTTCCTTTAGTTGTGACGGAATTTCATAACCCCGCATCACTTCATTTACAACTTCCGTAAAGGTTTGTCCTATGATCGGCCAGAAGCGCACATAAAACTCCTTCGGGAGCCCGTCAGGCCCGGGAGATTTGTGAGATGGTGAACGCTTAATCAGGTCCAGGATGTCATCCGCCTCAAAATCTTCCACGATCGCACAGTTTTCAATGTGCGTGATGACAGGAGTTATCGTCTGAACGATCTCATCGGCGAAACTGTCACGGTTATCTGGTCGCGAGTAGATGTCACTGAAGTATCGGTGAGTGGCGTGCAGTATGTCTCTCTGCTGGCAAAGAAGAGTCCCATCACCCGTTTTAAGTTCATTTATAAAAGCCCGCTTGCGATTTTGACGGTGTTTAAGCAGGTGGTACAACGATGTGACTTCGTCGGCCTTAATCGAAGTGGTTTTCGCTTTGACCTTCAAGCCGTCAAGTTGTTGACGCTTGATGCTTATTAGTTTGGCCTTCACTTTTTTGATGTCCTGTAGGTACTTGTTACTAGAAGACACTTTCGAGTACAACTCACGCAGTACCGTCTCGTAAAAGTCAATCGTCCGCCTGGTGTCCTGGGCTTTTTGCCATCCATAGTTTTTCAGAGTTCGTTGCATCTTCCTTTTCACTACAGAGGCCCACCATGCTATCTTGCTGGGATATCTACTGCACTGTTGCAGACAGACTGTCCACGTCGCTCGGATGAGGTCTTCCAATTCATCATCCATAAGTAGGGAAACATTGAGGCTCCATGGATTTTTGAAACGGTGGCACGGCTGTTTGTCGAGATTAATTGTAACCGAGAGGGCACAGTGATCCGAAAAGCTGGCCGGAATCACGTCGACGTCAAGAAAGCGATGGCAAATATTGTCGGTTACGTACATTCGGTCCAGGCGGCTACAGGAAGTTGAAGTGAAGTAGGTGAATTTTACCAGTGTGGGATACTTCAATTCCCACGCATCCTTCATCTTCATATTGTGGATCAAGTCATTCAGTTCCTTGCAAAAATTAAAATTCGGGGATTGATCTTTTTTATTGAGTACACAGTTAAAATCACCACTAACGATTAACTGAGATGGGTTACGTCGTAGCAAATAAATTATCTCCTCCTTAAAAAACTTGGCTCTTTCAGTCCTGTTGGATGTACCGGATGGGGCATAAATATTGATAAGAACAACGTCAAAAATTTGACAAGCTATGCCTCTGCCCGACGTCAGAGTCTCGACGCTGTGGACAGGAAATCCCTCACGGGAGAGAATGGCAGTGCCTGTGCCTTCCGTGTTGGCTGTGTTTGCAATAGTCTTAAAACCAGCGATGTATATGTTGAACAGATACACTTCTTGCAAAAGAACTATGTCGGCCTCGGACGCATATATAAACTGTTTTAACAGAGCTACTTTTAAATCAGACCTGATTTTATTTATATTCAACGTTAGAAACTTATAAGCTTGAGTCTGCGTCATTGGAGGTCACAGGTGGTGATGACGTATCCATCGCACCGACAGGCTGTGCCGCTGCAGCGGCAGCTCCTGAGACAGGATCTCCCGTATTTTTAGTTTTCTAACGAGGCGCCGAGAGATTCTGTTTCACCTTGGTTTGGCGTCGTCTGTTTGTCTTGACGGCCATAGCAGATGGCGGAGTGGGTGGTTCCAGGGAGTCGTCGGACATCAGTACCTGTTCTCGTACTGACGGCTGCGTATTCGGATCCCCAAGTCCCGAAGCCGAAGTGTTGCTGTGCGGCTCCGTAACACACATTTGTAAACTCGCCGGCTCTGTATGGTGTTTGGTTTCCTGTTGGAGTTTGGCAGTAGTTACGTTGTTGTCATAATTGTCTTCCTCGTCACGGCTGTTTGTTTCTGCGCTGCATGTTTGTACACTGCTTGCTGACAACACAAGCGGCGTGCTTTCCTCGTGGGGCTCGGCAGTGTTTACGTCACGGCTGGCACCGGCTTCCTCGGCGAGGTCGTGGCCCGGCGTGCGCGGCTGCGGCTCCTCAGCCGCGTGCTGTAAACACAAGTCCGCGCCCGCTTCCGCTGCTGTCACTGCTGGAGTGGTCGGGGTTTGAGTCCCAGCGGCAGTGTCTTCCACTTGATGTTCTGCCTCAGAAACGTCTCCTGTTGCAGGAGATTGCTCCTCGTGTTCCTCCTCTTCGCTGCTGTCGGCAGAAGCTCGGCGTCTTTTAGTGCCAACCGATGACACTGCGAAGAGGCTCTGTGTTTCACTCATTTCCACCTGTTTCTGTGGCAAGGGAGGGAAATGATCCTTGTTACCATCGGATTGTTCACTCGCTGACGTACCCGGCTGTTGATGTTCGTCAACAATTCTTTCCGGAGTCTTGAAAAGATCTGCCATTGTTAACTTTCTTCTTTGTTGGAGAGTCGGTTTCAACACGGTGACACGCCTAGGGCAATCACTACGTTGGTGCCCACTCTCATTGCAAATGAAACATGTCCCTACTTGATCCTTGTACATCACATGAGCTTTATAGCCGCATACCATAATATATGACGGAATATTAACCTTGATATGCATGTCGATCGATCGAACGCCGTTATAACACTGAAGCTTGTGTTGCGCCGACCACTTCTCATGTCTAATTTGCTTAATGTCACCGTATGTGGCGAGCACGGCTTTTAGATAACAGTCATCAACTTCGGGAGGCAAATTGAACACCCGAACTTGCTTGTATTCGACACCAGCATGACTGACGATAACTTTACTCACTGATCCGTCACGATGACGAAATTGTGCTGTTCCTCCGGTTTTGTGCAGGACTTTGTCCACATTTAACGGGTTGAAAAACTTTACAAAAAAGCAGTACAAAGTCAGGTCGTAGTACGCGTAATAGCACTGGTCCGACGTTATTCCAAACTCACTGTCAAGCCAATCGTGGATTTCAAAGGAGCTGGGTTGAACCTTCCGGGAATCTTTTTCAAATTCGAAACAAACTGTATGCTTGCGCGGAACTGTTGGAACTGAAACTGCAGCTGCACTAACTGAAGCAGACATTTTCGTGATTGAAGCGGCCAAGCCGCTAGTCACGAAAAACAAAGAACACTCACAAAAGTATGATGCGTGTAGACGCTAAGAATAACTCGGAGAACCACGTGAAACAAGTAGTAAACAAGCGCTGCGAATGCTACGGCGGAGCGGTTAGACAGGACGTGCTTACAGCTCGGCGTCTCGAGCGCAACTACCACTGAGCTACTCCGACACGACTCACGATGCCGCCTCACAACTTTACTTCCGCCAGTACCTCGCCTACTACTTTCCAAACTTCACAGAAGTTTTCCTGCGAAACTTGCAAGACTAGAACTCCTGGAAGAAAGGATATGGTAGAGACATGGCTTAGCCACAGCCTAAGGGATGTTTCCAGAATGAAACTTTCACTCTGTAGCGGAGTGTGCACGGATATGAAACTTCCTCGCAGATTAAAATTTTAAGTGAAGTTGTGAGGCAGCATCGCGAGTCATGTCTGGATAGCTCAGTGGATAGAGCGCTTGCCCGCGAAAGTAAAGGTCTCACGTTCGAGTCCCGGTTCCGGCACACAATTTTAATCTGCCAGGAAGCTTCATATCAGCACACACTCCGCTGCAGAGTGAAAGCTTCATTCTGGAAACATTAAAGTGCATTACATCCGTGATAATATTCTAGCATGAATTTGTGTGTGTTCTGCTTTTAAATGTTGAATATGTACTGCCGTAATAGTCACGATGGGATTAAGAATCACAAACACTTTCCTCTACTACCAATCCCCACGATGTTGCAGGGACGTTAAACGCAAATTTTCCGTCTTATTTGAACATCTTTCTGTAATTCGCAGATGAGTATTTGAGTTTAAGAAACCAGTTAAGGCACATGTCTCACTTGTGTATTAAATCATAGTTCGCAATTCATTGGATCTAGGGAGACGTATAAGAACTTTAAGACTGTGTCTCTGCTGCACTCTGATGATTTTACTGAATGGAAATTTAACTAGTTTTTCAGACGCACTTTTCAAATTCTGGAAATTTTCGATGTACTTAATTACTGTTGGGTATTAAAAGCAATATTGTAACTTGGCAGTAATATGAATATAGATAACGGATTTTATGGAGGAATGCACAGAAAATTACAAAAAGTGATTGCAAACAAACATAATATGATAAATATTGTCTCAAACAACGATAATTATTGTTTCCAATGGACTGTTAATGCTGATATATACACAACAAATAGAACGTGAACTATATTTGTAATTATCTTCCTTAATTGGATGTATTATCTTTTCAGACATTTAATTTTATGAAGCACCTGCGAATATTTGTAGAAATAATGAAAATGAATGCAATTATGTCGATGTACGGTATTCTGAGTATGAATTGACAGTTATAGGAGAGAAATAAAAGAGTTAATAGTAATTCCTTTGTATACCTCTAATGTAAATGAATGTGAACACATTCGAACTTCTTAACGATGTCAGCTGGAGACATGGAAGTTTACCATTTCAATGACATAAATAGTATTTCGAGGCTAGCAACTAGTAACCTCAGTGCTTATCATCTCCAACTGTAGTATATTAGCGATCTTTGTGCTGTTATAATTAGAAGGAGAAGCAGGCTGACATTTCATTCATTATTTACAATTTACGCTAGTCTTCAGTGTCGTGTGCAAAGCATGTAGACTTATACCAACCAGTTTAAGGTATCGTTTGTAAAAATAACAGATACTGAGTAACTGTTAAATGTAGGTGTGAATGACGAATTCACGTGAACCTAGTATATGTCAATGCTTTCCATTTGCAGTAAAGTAAAATGAACGGAAGATCGAAGTTTTATTGGTTTGATTGGTTGACTGACTGGGCGAACTATAAAATTTTTTCTAAGTCCGTCTCAGTGAAAGGTTGCTGTATCATCATACTTCAGGTTATATATTCGTAGGAATTTTCCCTAGGTAAACGAGTCTGGTATTTTAAATACCTTTAGTTGGAAACTAACAAGAATATATATACTTGGCAGAGAAAATAAAACATGTTCAAATGTTTGTAATCCTATGGGACTCAACGACTTAGGTTACAAGTCCCTAGACTTAAAAACTATTCCAATTAAGGATGACAAATACACACATGCTCGACGGAAGACTCGAACCTCCGACGGGGAACGGCAGCACCCACCGCAGCAAGGCGCCTTGTAGCACTCGGCAGTGCAAATAAGTTAGGAGTCATTGACAATAAATGTGTAACTACGTAACTGATGAACGTTTGTTGTTGTTGGTTCAACAAGTGCAATCAACTGAAGCGTCCGAAAGCTTGCTCAGCATCGAAACAATTATTAAGGGACAAAGGCAAAGTAAACTAACTTCCAAAGTGAAGCGTGTTTAGAATGCGGGCATTACTTGATTATTGACAATTATTATTCAAAACCAATTATCTGATATTGCCTGATGTCTTTGAAAAGTTTCAGAAACTCTGTCTCACAGGGTACTATATCATTATACGGCTTGAAGTGGTTTAATGTCAAATGAATTTCTGCAAAGTCCAAATGTAAAATTGTAGCTTGTTGTGGACTTAGAAAATCACAAATTGCTAGTGTGATGTCAGTGATGCTATTCTCTATTATTAGCATGGACTCGCTTTTTCAAACAATACATTCCAAGCCGCTTATAAAGATAGTAACGACATATCTTATGTTGTATACGGTGAAGTTAAGAGTCCTTACACTATGGTGATGTTGAAATACCTACTAAACTTCTATGTTGTATCAATATTTGTGGGTATTTTAATGAAATTGACTCCTACCTACCATTACATTCAGGGCAAATGACAACAGAACCAAGTATCAAAAAGCCATGAGTGGTAAAAATTATGTTATTCACTTCATAAATCTTATTCTCAGCAAAGTTATGTGAACATTATCGTTTCGCTAAATTTCCACATGAATCTGCATATCGATATTACCTGCTGAGAAATGTATGCTGCAAAAAAGATGTCGGGAAACGTATCCTCAATGTAGTGAGTAACAGTGTTTTCACAAAGAAAAGTGCTAAGAGTACGAAAAGCAGTGCTGGAAAACTAGTAAAATGTTTGGAAGGTAGATATGGAGCTACGGATACAGTTACTATAGCGAATTTATAACACAGTGTCCTATTTCAGGATACTTAGGTTACTACTGAATAAAGTGAACTAAATGCTACAGAAACACCTATATCTCTACGTATTACTATTTTTATGATTCTGAAGCACTTCTAGGTATCCATTTTGAAAGTAGAAGAAATTTTACATTAGTTACAATGAACCTGTTGCACATAAAATTAAATTCATCGTGTAACTACGTCAGGTATTCCTATTAGTAATTTTATTCGCACAGCTGGTTGAAACTTCAGGGCTACCCCATCAATAACGTATGGAACAGGCTTTAATAAAAGTTGAGTAGTTTATTTTTCAGTATTCGTAAGTCTAACAAGACCAAACTAAATTGCAACACGTAGTACATACAACAGAAAGTGTGGTACATTCGTCGACAAAATGATTAAGCTTTTATTATTACTGAGATCTGTATTACATATTGTTGATAAATCGACTGCACAGTATAGGCTTACTTATAGATTTGAACTAGATTCAGTTTCAATTACGAAGAAATGTAAGTTTCAATTGTCAGTGAAATATGATTAACATCCCGCGCTCCAATAAACAATGAAAACTGTAGAGTAGGTAAAATTTTAGGTGCCGTGGATAATCAAGAGCTATGTTTGCAACTGTAACAACGTAAGATTTACTTAGTGATATGTTAGTTGTGATTTTGGATGTAATCTCTATGATATACACGTGGAAAGGAAGTGAAATGAAATTGTAACGTCATTTTACATCTACTTCTACACGGGATTCTCTACAAATCACACATATATGTAACATATATGTCATTTTTACCTATGTGTCGCAGATGTTTTTCCACTGAAAATGCAGGAAAATGGTTGCAAAGTTGCTATGAAAATGAAATTAAAATCTGAATGTTACAACTGTATTGTGACTAAGCACTTTTCCAAATTATGGATGAAAATATACCGCATGAATCACTGTTTTCTTGCGCTCTGTATCTACTATGCCTGTTGGAGGCTGAACTTCAAAGAGAATATGCCATCTCCTTCATGAAAAAAGAACACCATGAATTCGTCGACCCAGGAGAGGAAAATTGTTAGTACATTCTTGAGAATGTCTAAAACATACGATCACACATGTAGAGCCATCCGCACATGAGTACATTCACCAGAGCGTGCGCGTTTTCAACGTCAGTGCAGTGCATATCACCCTTTTTTAGCAGTGCTAGCTGCAATTCTCCCGTGGATACAATGTTAGACAATGTGGTCTTGCGTATTGTAGTGCCATGAGATTTTCACCTAGTTCTTCAGCTGGACCAGATTTCGGGCCTGTGTTGCAGACCGCCCAACATGAATTTTCATTTGGTTCCACACATGCTCAATGGGGGACAGATCTGGAGATCGTGCAGGTTAGAGTAGTTCACGTACACCTTGAAGAGCACTTGGGATGTTACGGGTTACATGTGTACGTGGGAAAAGCATTCCGCCTTGTTGGTGAATGAACTTTGCACGACGGGTTGAATGATGGCTACAATGTACCGTCCACTGATATATGTTTGGTTGATCACCATAGGAAAAAGGGCAGCGTGTGACGTGGCTCCTCTTACCGTGGTGGCCGATTATTCATCTTGCCGTTAGGTCGGCTTCCTCTCAATCCCCTACATCGTTCAGCCCACCGCCAGTGGTCTCGCAACGGGCGCTAAAGGAAGGATGAATGGAGACCTGTCGTGTTTAGTTATGAGATTTGCATCTGGCCAGGCACCAACGATGATCGTTCACGTGTGTGGCGTCTTGCAGGGAGCGCGAATATCTGAAGTGTATACGATAGAGGCACTCGGGATCGACACACAGGACCATCTTGTGAGGAGCCATATCCTACATTGGCCGTTCTCCTCTGGTGCTCGAGATAACATTGAACAGTGCACGGTACGTACTAAAATCATCATTCAAACCGTCTTGCTAGCGTACAAGCAGCGACAAGGCGATAGCTTTACGTGCAGGACGTTCCAAGTCCACGTGCATACCGTACCACCATAAATACTCTTCAAGGTGTACGTCAACTACCCTGCCCAGGACGCTCCCTATATCTGTCCCCTCATTGAACATACATGGGACAGGGTGAAAAGTCATCTTGCGCGGTCTGTACGACCGGCACGAAATCTGAATCAGCTGAGGAACCAGGTGTAAAATGCATGGCAGCCCATTCCGGAAGACTACATTTGGCATCTCTATCGTCGTTTCCATGGGACAACTGCAGCTTGCATTGCTGCAAAAGCAGTTATACACGGTACTATCGTCAACATAGTGAACGCTCTCGTGTCTGTACTCTGCCTGTGTGATCGTTTGTTGTATACGTCCTCAAGTATGTCAGTAAAATTTCCCTTAGGTTCGTAGATGAATTCATGGTGTTCTCTTTTCGTTTTCCCGGAGAGTATTTACACAATGCAGCTTACTTCATTACAGATCGCATTTCACAATGTGTTAGGAATTGCTTGTGTGCAGATAAAAGAAATACGCGCCTGTTCCAAAGTACATGCTGGGGAATTAGACAATTGTCATTGTCGTGTATCTAACATATCCTGTCTATCCATCTATCCATGAACCACACGAAATTATTATTATTATCCATCTATCCATCCATTTATCATTATTGCTGATCATAAATGACGCCAAGTCCTCTCACTAAATTTTGACATGTGAAGCCTTATTCTCAGGAAATGGATCGACCTTAGAAAAGGGGAGGAGGGATGGGACAGTAGAGGAGGCATATACATTTTGGAGTGATAAGAGCGATGGAGGAACTGAAGTGGTTTAAGGGAAGTGCGGGGCATTAAATCAAACCTTTGCCCAGTATCGTTGCGTAGCCGACCTGTGGTCAAAGGTAAATTTTTGTGCATAATTCATACAACATTCTACAAACAGGAGTTGAAGTGTGACTTCTCATACGGTTATTGATGTATACTACTACTATGCTTTCATTAGCCAAATATAGGCCCCCGTGGGCAAAGGCCACATTACAGAAGGTGATTACGGACTGTTTATGTTGATATTGGGCCTCCTGTGGCTGCCTGGATGTTGCGTTGCAGCTGAGTTGGATTCAGCCTCATGCTTCGACAGGCTGTTAACCGGAAATAACTGTCATCTCTTGCTGGTGTTAAATGTGGAAGACCTTGGCCCGGACTTGTTTCAACGGTTCCTGTTGTCTGAATCGCGTCCATGTCCTACAAATTACACTTTGGGGCACTCCAATAGATGCAGCTACCTCCCTCTGTGTCTGTTCCGCTTCCAACCTTCCTATTGCTCTTCATGCCATAGCTTTGGGTAGGTCACGTTGTTGTTGCGTTGCACTACCTGCTCATTCCACTATCTGAAACCAACTACTTATGTAATTAGATTGGTGGATTAAACATAAGTCAACACTAAGACTTTCTGTTATTACCACTATCTCGGTTACCCTAATGTAGGTGTCTCCACTCCGTAGAACCAACAGCAATGCGTCTTATCATTTTAGTTCATTCTGTCTATGACAATATTTTAGGACGTACATATTTCAACCGAGCGCCTAATTGTTCCGACCAATGTATATACACGCAAATATTACGCGGAATTTGTCGTTTTCAGAAAAACAGTTCTATTAAAGGCATTCGCTTGAGAACAAGCAAAGCGAACGACTTTGTGCTGAATAGAGATGTACTGGGAAATTCCCGAAAGATTTAAGAGCAAAAAAGAATTCTGTAGCTACCATTGGCCGTACAATTATTTCATCTTCTGACTGCAGTTTCAATTTATCATGAAATATGTTTGAGAGTAACAATTAGTTTCATAAATCTGAAACGACAGTCAGAATAAGACATATTGCAAGTCATGTAATATAATGATTACTAAGAAGTAAGTTATCACAAGGGAAAGATAATGACAGCGAGAAGCTACAGTTTTTAGTTGATTATCCTCGTTGTAAACATTACTATTTTGATTATGATGAAGCAGTTAATGATAAATTATGAGTAATATCCTGTAGTAAGTACCCTAAAATATATTTACGTATATTTTCTTTTAGTTCCAGGAGGGTGTGTATAATCTTTGTGTAGGGCGCTTTGCAGAACATGTGACGTGCGCACAGAGCAGCTGATTCGTCATCAGCACTTCAATCAATCAATCGTAGCCTGACAGTCAATTATGCTGCGTTACAGGGAAACTGGGCCACACCTTTCAAAATGTAAAGCAGCGCAAGATAGATGTAGCACTAGATGAATATTTCATGAAGGCGTTGGTATAATATCCTCTCATGTTACACGAAATAACATTTGCGTGTGATCAAGTAAGAACACGTCATTTTTGAGCTTTCATTTTTTCAAGAATTTCAGTTTATGGAGTCTCTACCAGCCATTCAACTACTAAGTATACAATGTCAGTAAGGCAGTTTGTTATCATTCTTGCCGGTAACATGTGTGTCTGTCAAACGTTTCTAATAATAATATGCGGCTACACCTTTCTCACAATTTAATTAACCAACAGCTTCGTAAAATATTCGTAATTCGTATCGTTTGGAGCTGCTGAAAATATACTGTTTTCACTAATCAGATTAATAAATACGTACAACTCGCTATAAAGTATTCAGTGGAGAGTATTTAGTATTCGTAAAACCCCTTCCTGTTTCAGTCATATGTTCAACGCAGAACTAATGAACTTCTGCAGTTCTATATGTCTTACTGTTTCACCTTTCTCTTAAATCCATTATTTAAGGTGTATACTGAAAAGACATTGTTTTTTCGAACACTCGGTCTGTAACCCTCAAAGTCAGCCGGAATGACCGAAATTAACGTATGAAACTGTCAACAATTAAGAATTTTAACTTTTAGGGTTTCGTAGTACAGTTAATGAAGTGCCTTGGTTCAAAATTACGTTCAATACTTGACTGATTTAAAAATGTAGAAAGTAGGATTGTCTGAAGTTTCACTGACACAAAAGGAGTAGTAAATCATTCGAGTTCCCACGATCACATATCAAACTACAGTGGAGAAGTGCGTAAATATGAATAGTATCTAGTGCTAGTCCCATCGCGATCTCTATAGACCTCTCTCACATTTTAGTTAAGCAACAGCTTCGAAAAGTATTCGTAATTAGTGACGTATGGCGCTGCTAACATTCATCGTTTCATAAAGAAGTCTCCAAAATGCGTTTCAGACTGTAATGTATCTATGATTTCAAAGGTTACTATTATTACACAAAAAAAGTTACATTTGTCTTGAGGCAAACGTGATTTTAGTAATTAAAGTAGAGGATAAGGAAGAGATTCAGAGATCTTTAAACTAAGCCGCTTTGATGAAAGGAAACAATGGTATCACTCCGATGTTCATGCAGTAAAACTACGGCTTTCGGGAAGACGTTACAGTTTATTGATGTACACTACTAAGTGAAATCACAGAAGATTCTACAGATAGTATTCACAAATACCACAGAATGTACCTTTGAAATGATATAGTACAATATATAGTGCATGAAATATGAGACCATATACAACTGCGTTCATGAAAACCACCCTGTTACGCATGAAATTATGATTTATTACGTCTTCGCCAGTAACTCTATTCTCTGCGTATTTTGTATACATTATACGAATATACCACTCGACGCACCATCTAAATTACATCATAGTACAACACACAGTTCAAGATATATATATATATATATATATATATATATATATATATATATATATATATATATATTAAAACCAATGAAATGCATTACAATTCGTCCCATCACACATGTAGTTTCAAGTGATTTGTCTTTTCTGCCATCTCCATTCGTAACAATATTATGGACCGTTTCCCAATATGCCAGTCTACGAACCTGGAAAGTTATATTATTGAAGAACACGTAGATCTTGAGATGTGACATACGGATTGAGGGGCACGAAAAGAAAGTGAACTTTGAAGAGAGTATGGTACAAAGTGATGGACATTAGGGTAAGTGCCGCGGTGGAGTAACCGAGCGGTCTAAAGCGTCTCGCTGCGGAGCGCGCGGTTGCTCGCCGTGGAGGTTCGAGTCCTCCCTGGGGCATGGGTGTGTGTGTTTGTCCTTAGGTTAGTTTACCTAGGTTTAAGTAGTTTGTAAGCTACGGACTGATGACCACGCAGTTTGGTCCGATAGATTTACAATGAACATTAGGGTAAGCAGAGAGAGAGAGACTAACACAAGAAAGGAATAAATGTACACACTCTGGCAGCACAGGGAAATAACGCTACTTTGCAATAAATGAAGTGAATTGTTACAATATAGACCCACAGCCAACGGACTGCGGATGTCACTGTCTCTGCAGAGTTGTGGTACGAAAACAACTTCCAAGTCGCGTGACTGGGGGCGGAAATCTAAGTTTTCGTCATTACGTGCAACAGTTCTTCTCATTTAGTGTTGAAATTAAGCTTTTATTTGAAGTGTAAATCGACTTCAGGTATTTCTATTAGACAATTAGTGGTAAAGTAACGTAATTTCTGCAAATTATTGATTTTGATGCGATGGTTATCGTTTCTACATGTGTCCACGTGAAACGCATTCCCAGTTCTTAACTGTACTACAAAATGAGTGACAAAATATAATCGTTTTATTGTTAAAATCAATGCTTTACTGTATCTATAAATGAGATATTCTACTATCCTGCTAAGCTTCACTTCACAATGCTCCTAAACTAAACAACGGCTTCCTGTCCCGTGTGGACTTAGCTGTTGGTTCCATTATGATATTTACATCTCCATCTACGTGGATACTCTGCAAATCACATTTAAGTACCTGGCAGAGGGTTCATTAACCACTTTTATAACCATTCTCTACCGTTCCATTCTCTAATACCTCGCTGGAAGAAAGAACACCTAAATCGTTCCGTTTTCGATCTGATTTCCCTTATTTTATTGGGATGGTTGTCTCCGTATGTAGGTGGATGCTAGCAAAATATTTTCGCATTTAGAAGTAAAAGTCTGTGATTGAAGACTCGTAAATAGATCTTGTCACATTGAATAACGAGTACTCTTCCTTTTAATTTTTTGTTACTTCTGACAACAATTAATAAACGCTCAAGAACAAAGGCTTCTCTTCTAAACGCATCATCAATATTATAAAACTTCTCCACACACACACACACACACACACACACACACATACACACACACACACATACACACACAAACGCGCGCGCGCGCGCGCGCGCGTGCGCTTTCTCACGAAAGACGCCTGCCAGGCGTCCACAGATCGCGCTTCCGCCGGCCACGGCAGCGCCAGTTTCTCGAACTCTATTGCGCCGCGGGCGCATACATTCAGTTAGTCTAAGAAACATTGCCATCTGAGTAACCTAAGCTTACCTTCATTTAGAGTAGATGTACTACTCGGCCATCCGCACAAAGGTGTGTGGCAGGGGTTACGCAGTTACACTACTAGTTACTCGCTTTCCTGTTCCACTCCCATATAAAACAAGGGAAAAACGGGCGCTTGTATGAATCTGTACGAGATATAATTTCTCTGATATATTTGTGGTCATTACGCGAAATATAGGTTGTCGGCAGTAGAATCGTTCTGCTATCCAGTTCAATTTCAGGCCCTGTACATTTCTTAGACAGTGTTTCTCGGAAAGAACGCCGCCTTTCCTCCACCGACTTCCATTTGAGTTTCCGAAGCATTCCAGTAACACTCACGCACTGATCGAACCTACCAGTAACAAACCTAGCCGCCCACCTCTGAATTGCTTCCATATCTTCCTTTAAACTGATCTGGTGGAGATTTCAAACACTTGAGCAGTATTCAAAACGGGTTCGTACAAGCATTCATTTCATATCCGCTCTCCTTTACAGACGAATCGCATCTTCCCAAAATTCTTCCAATAAACCGAAGTCGACCATCCGCCTTTCCCACTCCATATCGCTGTGCACCGTTATGCGTATATATTTAATTGTAGCTACTGTGTCAAGCAGCACACTACTAATTCTGTATTCAGACATTGCGGGGTGATTTCTCCTACTCATCCGCATCACCTTACACTTATCTACAAGTAGAGCTAGCTGTCATTCCTCACTCCACCTAGGAATTCGGTCCACATCATCTTGCAACCTGCTACGGTCATTCAGTCATGTCATCTTCCTGCACAGCGCAACATCATTTGTATAGATGGAAAATAATAATGGTACTATCACATTTCTCTCGGGCACTCCTGAAGATACACTAGTGTCTGATGAACATGCGGCATTGTAGTGGTACGAGATTTGCGAGCCCTACTCCCTTCTGTAATATTAGCTTTGAAGTGGATTCATGAAATAGGAAAAAAAGTTAAGTTGATGATTAAATTACTTATTTTTCATATGTGTGATATTTTATGAGACATGATATAGAAAGTGTTTGTGTTTGGTTTGTATGTTTCATGGTCGACCGACGTGCCGCAATGAACAGGAGCAGCGTCACCGCAGCCCCGACCGGCCTCATGTATCAGCCACGCCACCATCCGTACTGTAGTTATAATAGCCGACATGACAGCCACAAGGCGGCGGGCGTCTCTGCACCTTCTCTATTGCGGGGCACCGATCGTCCTTCCAGAAGATTATACGAATTGTCATAAAGATATATTTTGTCTTAGTTTGTTAACTGTACTGTTAAGATCGAGTATGAGCTAATGTGTAAGCTCACATGTATGAAAAACAATAAATATCAATAAGTGTTTTTGGAACAGTGTGTATAAATCGCTTTTATGGAGAATTACCAACTTTGAATGTTATGAATTACAGGAAAGAAGATTACAGATTTATTTTGAGACTAGATCTATTCATGTTCTATTGAAGACAATTTTTTTTTTTTTTTTTTTTTTTTTTGTCGGTGACTTCATAGGAATTTATGAAAGGAATATACTGAAGTAAGATACTTTTTTCAATTCAGCAAGCTGTGAACCTAAATCGATTGTGACTTATATATCGACTGAGAGTTACATTGGTGTACGATAGATTTAAAAATATACTTTGGTGCTGCAAAACATTTCCCTCTTTACCGCGGGTACAAGAACTTGCTTTGTGACTGTGAATTAAATTCGAAAACTAAATTTTGTGTGGCCGAGCGCAGTGGCCGAGCGGTCTGCGGCGTGCCAGTCACGGTCTGCACGGCCGCTGCGGTCGGGGGTTCGAATCCCCCATCGGGCATTGATGTTTGTTCCGTCTTTAGTATAGGGTAGTTCATAAGTAGTTTGTATGTTTGGGGACTTATGATCCCCTTAGTTAAGTCCCACAAGTTCTACAAACATTTGAATTTAGTAAATTTTGTGTTTGTGACGGGTTGAGGACTTCGGAAACGAGTTCAACGGCACGGTGCAGGTTCGTTGATGAATTTTCCTTGCAAACTACTAACTAGCCCATACTAACTAACATTAAAATAATCCTAGATAGACTTTTGAAGGGAATGTGACAGTTATGAGTTTTGAATTATCTGATGAGAATTTTTCCCGTATTACCCCGTCTCATCGCACCATCTAGGATGTAAGTAGAAGAATGACATGGTGTTTTCAAAGTTTCTTGTAGTTCCTCAAATCGAATTCTATAGATTTTTCCTGTACGCCCAATATAGACTGAAGTATTTGAGATTGCGGTTGCTCGCCGTGGGAGGTTCGACTCCTCCCTAGGGCATGGGTGTGTGTGTTGTCCTTAGTTTAATTTACCTTCCATTGAGTAGTTTGTAAGCTACGGACTGATGACCACGAAGTTTGGTCCGATAGATTTACAAACATTTGAACATTTGAAATTTTTTGATCTCCATCGTACTAGCATACGAAAGAATTGAACAATAAAGATACACAACCTAAGAAGGGAAGAATCATTTATGACGTTATGTCTTGTTCTGTCGCTCCAGTTCGGGAATAAGCTTCCTCGAAAACAAGTGCTCGCTTGAGCCGCGCCGTTTGTGTCTCTTCGGTAAGGCCAGCCGACGGACCGGTAAGCACGTGGGCACGCCGCCAGCGCCGGCACCGCGCTTAAAGCCGACGCCCGAAGGGATCAGCGGCGAGCGAAGGAGGCGACCGCGAGGAGACGCCACCCGCCCCCTCCGCCTACGTTAAAAGCTCGCGCGAAACCGCCCCCCGCCCCCAACCTCGCTAAGCAGAGGGGGGTAGCGTCTCCTGTTGCAGAAACGCTCGGCGGCCGCTAATCCCGCAGGTAAAAAACGGCCTAAGCCGCCTGGCGAGCCCACCAGCATAAAGAAAGCGGTGCTGCCGCCTCCGGCACCGTCCACTTACTGCAGCAACAACAACGCAGCCTGCCTAACCAGCCAGGCTGTTTCACAAAAAAATGTTTCAAATGTTTGTTAAGCTTATGGGACTTAACTACGGGGTCATCAGTCCCTAAACTTACAAACTACTTATGAACTACTTACGAACTAGGACGGCACAAATATCCATGCCCGAGGGGGGATTCGAACCCCCGACCGTATTGGGCCGTGCTGACCGTGACTGGAGCGCCTTAGCCACCTCGGCCACCGCAGCCGGGCACAGTTAAGTCCCATAAGCTATACAAACATTTGAACATTTTTGAATATCCATGCCCGAGGGGGGATTCGAACTCCCGACCGTAGTGGCCGTGCAGACCGTGACTGGAGCGCTTCAGTCCCCTCGGCCACAGCAGCCGGCAGTGTTTCACAGTCGTGAATGATGGAAATCGCATCTTCTGCAGTCGCATTTGTCCTGTGACCAAGGCCATTGACTAGCAAACCACTTAAGGAGCTACTTTTCAAAACGCATTATGTCCCGAAAATTAAATTTTTCAGGAGAAGCGAAAAACGCATACCGCAAAAAATATTCGATTAATTTTTTCAAATGTTTGTAAAGCTTATGGGACTTAACTACGGGGTCATCAGTCCCTAAACTTACAAACTACTTATGAACTACTTACGAACTAGGACGGCACAAATATCCATGCCCGAGGGGGGATTCGAACCCCCGACCGTAGTGGCCGTGCAGACCGTGACTGAAGCGCCTCAGCCCCCTCGGACACCGCGGCCGGCTTCGATTAATTATTCAGAATTTTACACCACATACTCAGGTACTGCTTTTGATCCAAAAGTGATTAATACAAGGAAATTGCTTTTTATACTTTCAAGCCATGAGCACTTAAGTGATGGACAAAGTGCGTTTTGTTTGGTTCTGTTGCACAATCTGCCCCTTTTTTATTTTCTCTTCATTCGTTTTCTCGTTCCACGTTTCATTTCCTCTCCAACAGTCACACATTCACTCGATATAATACTCTCCATCTTAGCACAACAATGATTTTACACCTGACTATCTAACAGACAGAATGATAAACGTTTATACACAACAATGCTGTAATAATGAAAGCGAATATTAACTGATCATTGTTGGTCAGTTTAATGGTTTCGCTTTTGCCCACGAGTCTTACATTGCAGCCAACATAACTTAATAAAATAAAATAAAGGCAACTGTTAGACTTAATGCAGTTTGATTCAATCATACTAGAGGACAAAATGCTATTTGTTGCATCTGCTACTATTCAGCTCTCTTTTTTAAGGTGTTAAAATACGTTTTGACACAATCTGATTGCTGGAAGGTGTGAAGCGGGTAATAAAATACCGGATTCCATATCAAACTCAATTTGTCCACCAGTGGACATAATGCGTTTTGAAAAGTTGCTCCTCACTTGACATAAACCAATTCTCACACGCAGAGTTCCACATACTTCGAATACATTGTAATCTAGGTCAGTTCCAGTGTTTTTCAGGAAAAATTTTCCTCGCCCAGCATTTATTATTTATTTATCTGACATGCCCCATTACATAGTAATATTACATGTTTGAATGTTTAAATTACGGCGGTTACGTCAAGTGATTTGGCAAACACACACACACTACATAAAGTGGAAGGATTTACAAAAGAAGGCAGTTTGGCTATACAAGATTTATCGCTTTACATAAAGAAACCAAACTAGATTTACACAGCAGGAAATCTGACTGATTTACAGAAGTTGTACAGATTGATAGATGGGGTAGTGAAAAGGTTATCCTGGCAGGGATCGGCAAATGAAAAGTGGTGGTAGTGTGGAATAAATGTGAGTAAACGGAATCTTGGCAGGGAACGAAATTTGTAAGGTGTGGGTAGTTGGAACATGGAATTAAGGACAGCAGCGGAAGACCCCCAATAAATTATCTGAATCATTAATGTTATTCAATTCAAGAAGTTATTATTGAAATATAAATAATACGTATGGTCATGTATAGCAACCCACTATCATCTCCAGTCACACAGACAAATCCGAGAATTTTCCAATTTATATTGACATTCCACTTCAAAAATTATGAACAATTAATGGGAAAAGCCAATAAATGAGTTCGTTAAGAAAGACGTTCTCAGCTATACGTTTATTATCACTATGTGCATTGTTTTAAAATAAATTTTAATGTGCGATCTTGTCATTTCATTCTGAAGACTATAAAACTATCAGAGCTTCTCCAAAACCAACATCGTCAGGTAATCTTAAGTTCGTAGTCGTAATGAAATATTCCGAGCAGGGTAGATTTTATGAACAACACGTTTCCGTTAAACTGTTGAGACTGATACAACTACCATTTGCTGTTGGTATGCAGAAGCCGTCCATTACCCAGATGACGAACTGCTGGGCGACTTCGTTGCGCCGCTGTGGCTTGGCTCCTGGCGGTTATAAGCTGAAAAGTGCGCGACCACGAAATAAATCACGCTCCTATATTCGGAAGCAGTACTGACTAATATCAGCCACTGTGTTCTCGTACACAGTGTCTACGATCTGAATAGTTCTTCCAAGTCTGGGCAACTTAGCATAGACAATTACGCACAAGTACTGAAGACCTAAAAAAAGCTGAGTATGTCGTAATTAGTGCCTCGGTGCAACTAATTATGGGTGGCTGACCTTCTTCTCAGCGAACGAAAACCATTTGTTCCAGTTCAAATATCAGAGTGCACTCTGAAATTTGTACAAGTTCGCAAGTCCAAGAATCGGCTAAACAAGCAAATCTCAATGTCCGTACCCAAGGAGAGCACGAAACGAAGACCGTCTGCACTCCAAGAGAGCACGACGCGAAGTCCACAAAAATCCTTCAGCTGTGCACGTCCACCCGAAAAACGCCGTTTTTCCCGAAAGCCAATACGATTCAAGCTTCCAAGCCCTGGCTAGTGAAATTTCACTTACGTCTTGCCTATTTCGAAAAACTGAAACTCTACCCAGCAGCCAACCAGAGTCGGCTACTCCTTCCCTTAATTCTCCTTGGCGCGTTTCTCACACTTTACGTAACTGTCTACCTGAATCGTTCCCAGCTAGGGCTGCGAAGAAATTTTTCAGTTAGAAAAAGCCATCATGACGTCGCTCCGCGGCCTACCTCCGGAGCTCTTGTATTTTACGAAACTCAATTTGGACGCTCGTTCCTCGAGAGAACAGAGGGGACGTTCCGTCGTGTTATCTTTTCCCAAAATCAGCGAGACCAGCTCTTTAAAAACTCACACAAAACTCGCATTCTGCCTGCCACAATATGGAAAGCTCAGCGGACAACTGCACAAGCTCTTGGCCCAAGGCCTCTGCCCCCCCCCCCCCAGGGGGCCCACAGTTCTTTTGTGGGTACGTGTGTGGCGCGCACGGGGCCCCGAGCCGGAGCAGTCTTTCTTCTGCCCCAGGCTGCTTCACCTTCCCTCCCGGTTTATGCCTTCGCCCGGAGAGGGGCATATTTCGTGAACTACGGTGGTTCTTGTTGTCGTTTTTCTTCCTTCGTTCCTTCCTTTCTTACCCTTTGTTTCTGTCTTTCTCTCCTTGTACTCTCCTAGCCTTCTTCTCCTCCTCATTCGTCTCCGTCTCGGCGTTTGAGACACTTCTTTCCTTCTTTCTCTTTTCTTCCTCTATTCTTCTTCTTTCCTCCCTGTGCGTGTCTGAAGGCCGACCCACGCATTATCATGCGTAGCAGGTGACGGGGTAACGCGTAATTCCCCGCCCCAGGTAGACAAGTAGGGCACGTACGTACCCCCTGGTAAAGGCCAGGCCCAGGGAGGGGTGATTACCCGAGCTGGTACCTTCCGAACGTGCCGATTGGTCCCTCCGTCAGTTCTCGGGAGGTGTGACCTGAGGTGTGAACAATCACCTAAGGCGGGTAAGCCCTCTGAGAGGGCCCCCACTAGGAAGGAGCGCGCCATCGGAGACGCCGGTAATCACGGGGGACACTTCCGCGATGACTTCCTTCTCTTCTTTAGTGACGTTGAGCCAAAAACGTAAGTTAGACTCGCCTCAGCAAAAAAAGACTGCCTAATGTACCTAAATTTCTTGTCTCTCGCACCGACGGAAGGGATTTCAATTCTGTCAATCCTTTCGTTATACAGAAAGGTGTAGATGCAGTTGCTGGCCCTGTTAAAACCTGTTCACGTCAGCGCAATGGCACATTGTTGCTGGAAGTGGAAAGTGCCTTCCAAGCTCAGAAACTACTCCGGACTACACTGTTACACACGTTTCCTGTCAAGGTGGAAGCACATCGCACACTCAACTCGTCACGGGGGGTAGTCTTCACGAGATCCCTTGACGGGTTGTCTGATGAAGACATCCAATCGTATATGTCCGACCAGGGTGTGACAGCCGTCCATAGGGTCATGAAAAAGGTCGATAACCAACTGACACCGACTCGTACTGTGTTTTTGACGTTCGACAGAGTTGACCTCCCGTCGAAGGTCAAAGCAGGGTATGAAGTCATCTCCGTTCGCCCTTATGTGCCTAACCCAACTCGCTGTTTTCAATGCCACAGGTACAACCATACCCGTGAACATTGCCCAAATGCAGCAAAGTGTGTCACTTGTGGTAGGGACGCCCATGAGGGGGATTGCCCACCTCCGTTCCCTCACTGCTTAAACTGCAACGGTGCCCATGCGGCTTCTTCTCGCGACTGCCCTATATACAAGGATGAGAAGGTAATCTAGGAAATTCGGGTTACGGAGAGGGTATCGACATCTGCCGCTCGAAAGTTGTTGGCGAGTCGAAAGCCCACTTCCCTCCCAGCGGGTACATACAGTAAGGTCCTCACCTCAACTCGACCTACCAAGGATTCCAGTACCCAGACTTGTGACTTCACTTTCGCTGACACAGTTGTGCGATCCGCCAGCCCGAAGATTGCCGGTTCCACGTCCCCGCTTCCTCCTGCTGCTTCTAAGGTACAGTCTTCGTCAACCTCTAGTAAACCGCGGGCACCTAAACAAGATGCCCGGACCTTGAAAAAGGAACCCGTCCGTGAGGATTTTCTGCGTTTTCAGGCTTCCCAACCGTCAACTGCCTCTTCCCGACGTCACTCTTCCAGAAGAGCTGACAAGAAAGAGTTCCTCTCCTTCCCCGCCGAGGCGTGACCCATCCGTCACGCCGTCCAACAGTTGCCGGCCTCAGCCGTCTTCTGTTTCACCGGGTTGCTCCGTCTGCCGGGCACCCGGCCCTCTGCCGGCGGTGGAAACTGCCCCTCCTGATCAACTCAGGGAGGTGGCAGGCGCGTCGGTAGAGACTATGGACCACGACCCTTTGCCCCTGGACAGCGATAGCAGTGCTCCCTCGAAATCCGGTCCTCAGCGGCCGTCGGTGACCCCTCTTGCTAGTTGGTTTTTATCCTTATTTCTTCTCTCATTTTTATCATGGCGCTCCTTCAATGGAATATTCGCGGCATTCGTTCTAATCGGGAGGAGTTAAAACTACTCCTTCGATTGCACTGCCCGCTTCTAGTCTGCCTCCAGGAAACTAAGTTGCGTCCACGTGATCGTGCAGACTTTCCACACTACACCTCTGTGCGGTTCGACCTGCCACCCGTGGAAGGTGTCCCAGGCCATGGAGGGGTTTTGATGCTCCTTCGAGACGATGTCTATTTCCATCCCATTTCCTTGCACACTCACCTACAGGCAGTTGCCGTCCGCATCACTTTATCCACATTTACCTTCTCCCTCTGTAATATCTATTCGCCGTCGTCATCTGCCCTTACTAGGGCGGATGTGCTACACCTTGTTGACCAGCTCCCTTCACCTTTCGTGTTGGTAGGCGATTTTAATGCCCACCATTCCCTATGGGGCTCTCCGGCACCTTGTCCGAGAGGCTCCCTTTTGGTGGACCTTCTCAAACACCTCGATCTTGTCTGCCTCAACACCGGTGCACCGACCTTCCTTTCAGACACAACACACACTTACTCCCATATAGACCTCGCGATATGCACTCCTCAGCTTGCCGGTCGGTTTGAGTGGTATGCACTTTCTGACACGTATTAAAGTGACCATTTCCCTTGTATCATCCACTTCCTGCATCATTCCCCATCTCCTCGTCCCACCAGTTGGAACATTTCCAAAGCCAACTGGGGGCTTTATTCTTCTGTGGCTGTTTTTCACGATCAGAATTTTCCCACCTGTGACAGTCAGGTCGACTACCTCACAGAGGTTATTCTCACCGCTACTGAACGTTCCATACCTCGTACATCCTCTTCTCCACGTCGTGTCCAGGTCCCTTGGTGGACTGCAGCCTGCTGCGACGCGCTTCGAGCCCGGCGCCGTGCTTTACGCACCTTCCGCCGCCACCCAACTTTGGAGAATTGCATCAATTATAAACGTATGAGAGCGCAATGCCGTCGTATCATAAACGACAGCAAGAAAGCTTGCTGGACTGCTTTTACTAGTTCTTTTAACCGTTTTACTCCCTCCACGGTTGTCTGGGGTGGCCTACGCCGTTTATCCGGCATCAAGGTCCACTCCCCGATTCCTGGCCTGACCGTGGAGAACGCAGTCCTCGTGGACCCCGCTGATGTTTCAAACGCATTGGGTCGTTTCTTTGCGGAGGTTTCGAGCTCTGCCCATTACCACCCTGCCTTTCTCCCTCGCAAACAGGTAGAGGAGGCACGGCCGCCTTCTTTCCGCTCTTTTAATCGTGAAAATTATAACGTCGCCTTCACCATGCAGGAGCTAGACCGTGCTCTCGCCCTGTCCCGGTCTTCTGCTCCCGGGCCCGATTCCATTCATATTGAGATGCTGAAGAACCTCTCTCCAGCGGGCAAGTGCTTTCTTCTTAGTACCTACAATCGCATATGGACTGAAGGTCACGTTCCCACAAGTTGGCGTGAAGCCATTGTTGTCCCCATCCCCAAACCAGGGAAGGACAAACACCTTCCTTCCAGTTATCGCCCCATTTCTCTGACGAGCTGCGTCTGTAAGGTGATGGAACGCATGGTTAACGCTCGGTTGGTCTGGCTCCTGGAATCTCGCCGCCTCCTGACTATTATCCAATGCGGTTTTCGTCGACACCGCTCTGCTGCTGATCACCTCGTTACGTTGTCGACCTTCATTATGAACAACTTTCTAAAGAAGCGTCAAACAGTAGCAGTGTTCTTCGACTTGGAGAAGGCATACGATACCTGTTGGAGAGCGGGCATTCTCCGCACATTGCACACATGGGGCCTTCGGGGCCGCCTTCCTCTTTTCATTCAAGCGTTTTTGGCGGATCGCAATTTCCGGGTACGGGTGGGCTCTGTTTTGTCAGATACCTTTTGCCAGGAGAATGGGGTACCACAGGGCTCCGTCTTGAGTGTGGCGCTCTTTGCCATTGAAATCAATCCGATCGTAGATTGCCTTTCAGCCGACGTCTCCGGATCTCTTTTTGTTGACGATTTCGCAATTTATTGTAGCGCCCAACGGACGTGTCTCTTGGAGCGTTCTCTCCAACGCTGTCTTGACCATTTATATTCCTGGAGCATCGCAAACGGCTTCCGATTCTCCACTGAGAAAACTGTGTGTATCAATTTCTGGAGATACAAGGAATTTCTTCCACCTTCTCTACGTCTCGGCCCTGTTGCTCTCCCTTTCGTGGAGACTACGAAATTCTTGGAATTCATGTTGGATCGGCAACTTTGCTGGTCCACACACGTGTCCTACCTGGCTGCCCGTTGTGCCCGATCCCTTAACGTTCTTCGTGTCCTCAGTGGCATGTCATGGGGAGCGGATCGTACCGTCCTGCTTCACCTTTACCAGGCCATTGTTCAGTCGAAGCTCGACTACGGAAGCCTTGTATACTCTTCAGCACGGCCGTCGATTCTCCGCCGTCTCAACTCCATCCACCATCGGGGATTACGTCTGGCGACCGGTGCATTTTATACCAGCCTTGTTGAAAGTCTGTATGCCGAGGCTGCTGTATTACCCTTGACCACTCGACGTGACATACTCTTGTGTCGGTACGCATGCCGCCTATGGTCGATGCCCAACCATCCATCTTACAGATTATTTTTTGACGACTCACTCGATCGCCAATATCAGTTGTCTGCGATTGCCTTGCTTCCACCTGGAGTTCGGTTTCGCCGCCTGCTACAGCGGCTCGATTTTACCCTTCCTCCCATCCTTCGGTTGAGCGAAAGCCCATTGCGACCGTGGCATCAGGCCCAGGTTCACACACATCTCGAACTTAGTTCGCTCCCAAAGGAGAGCACTCCGGATTTGGGATACCGCTCGAGGCTTGTCGAACTACGTTCGCGGTTCGATAATGCCGTATTTATTTACACTGATGGTTCCAAGAGCACTGCCGGTGTCGGATCTGCCTTCGTCGTCGGGAACAACCGTTTCCAATACAAGCTCCCTGACCGGTGCTCGAACTTTACGGCTGAGCTTTCCGCCCTCCACCAGGCCGTTTTGTATACCTGCCGCCACCGCCAGCCTTTCTATGCCATATGTTCTGACCCCCTTAGTGCCCTGCAGAGTCTTAAAGACCCTTTCTCGAACCATCCTCTCGTGTATCGGATCCAACGCTCCCTCCAGTTGCTGGCAGATGACAGCTGTCACGTTTCTTTCCTGTGGGTCCCTGGCCATGTGGGTGTGCCCGGGAATGAGGCCGCCGACATACCAGCCAAGGCAGCAGCTCTTTTGCCTCGCATGGCAACCTTTTGCGTCCCATCGGACGATGTTCAACGGGCTCTTCGCCGGAGTATCGTGTCACAATGGCACAGTGTGTGGCTTTCACTGTGCAACAATAAATTGCGAACTGTCAAACCGATCCCGACCGCTTGGAGGACCTCCTCACGCCCCTCTCGGCGGGAGGAGGTCATCCTGGCCCGGTTGCGGATCGGTCACTGCCGTTTCAGCCACCGTCACTTGCTATCCGCCGAACCTGCACCGCTATGCTCCTGCGGTGAACTGCTGACAGTGCGACATGTTTTACTGACTTGTGTTAATTTTAATCATCTCCGTGTAGCCCTTCACTTTCCGTCTACTCTGGAGGAAATTTTAGCTGATGACACACGAGCAGCTGCTAGAGTTTTGCGTTTTATCAACTTGGCCAACTTATCCAAGGATATTTAACCCTTTTAATTGTCTTTTATCTTTCGTTTTTAGCCTCTTGTTGATGTTCTGACAGTCACCATTTTTTTGAGATCATAGCGAATCTATGTTCTTGGCTGGGCGCTAATGACCATAAAAGTTGTGCGCCCTAAAACCAAAAAAAAAAAAAAAAAAAAAAAGCCTCTGCCGTGTCTCGGCTTGTACGCAACCCACGGACCCCTGGGCAGAGCCATCAGGTAGAAACGTCGTCGCTGGCCGCACACTGGAATCTCACACCCCGGGCCTTCTTTCTACACGAAAACCGCCAAACAACTCCCCCTTCACACATAAATTTACTGATGGGTCATGCTCTTCCTTTATTAGCTACTTTGTTCTTGAGATGGTGCATCACTTTAGTAAGTTGCAGCAGTCGAAAAGCAGGTGGTCAGTTGTTTGGACATCACGTTCCGCCTTCAATTAATCTGAAATGTTTATAATAGGATTTCAGTTTCCCACGACCTGTTAACATTGCTGTAAAATTCGGAGATATTGGGAGTTTAATAATTAAACGTTGTCGGATCGTAGGAAAAAACGGTTTAGTGCTTTCCCCGTATTTTGTTCCTTGCCACCCAATCTCCCATTTGTTCCTAAACTCCTCTCGCTGTTTCTTCTTTATCCTACTTGTAGGTACTTGGCTGTAGCGTACCAATTGTCGTCATGGAGCCACTATTTTAGCCTGATTGTCAGCTAGTTCATTGCACCATTTCCCATGATGTGATTTAACCCATTCGAAATGCACCTGCCAATGGCGTGTCTGCAATCTTCTGATTTTACGCAGTATTTCTTCAATCAAGAAGAAGAGGGCTTCGGATTTCGTAACGAATCCAAAGTAATCCTGCGATCGGTGTATCAATATTCGAGAGATTGGTTGTTAACTCAAGGGAATTGAAAATGGCGAATTGTCTCGCTTGATTGTTTGAGCATTCATTAGACACTTTTCCTGATGCAGTGTATACATACATACACACTGTACGGTGATTTGTAATATAAAATCCGTGCGGAATGTTCGCCTGGTTTAAGGAGGCGTGCTCCGTTCCCGCCGGAGATTCTAATCCTCTCTCGTGCATTGGAGTGTGTTATGTCCTTCGTGTAAGTTAAAGTAGTTTGTCTTAGGACTAATGACAGGCAGTTTGGTCCAATAGGTTTACAAACGTTTCAACATTTGTAATGTAAAATCATATGTAATATCAAATCGAAGGTGCTATTATATACAAGTGCTTTGCTCAGTAAGACTTCTGATACTGGTGAGCGGAGCATTTATGAAAAAAGGTACGTTGTTTCGACAGAATATTATGTTATACAACTTAAATCGTAAACTCTAATAAGTGTGTGGTGGTCTTTGTGGTTCGTGTTAATGTGTGTTAAATTTACTTCCTATATATTGATTGAAACGTGCTATTTTTAAGCGTAAATTTTTTACCAAGCGTAATTTGTTCAAATGTTGGTAATGCTATGGGACGAAACTACAGTGGTCATATGTCCCTCAACGTACTAACTACTAAAATTACACACACACACACACACACACACACACACACACACACACACACAAGTTAGGACTGGAGCCTCCGATAGGGAGCAGATGCTCACTTCGCAGCAAGGAACCGTAGAGCGAAATTTGTATGCATAACTAAGCTCTTGTGAATTGTATTAATTTATTCCATGCTACATCTGTAAACAGCCGGTACGCTCGTTCCCAACTCATTGAGGACATTCAATTCATAATCCTCGCGCGCGCCCATCGAGAACTAAATATGTAATAGGAATGTAGTATAAAAGTCTCTGAAATCCCGGCGCCGCAGCGGTTCTTATTTATTCCACAGTTATTCCCTCTCCCCTTCCCTTACCTCTCTGTGTCCACCTTCATTTTCGTTCTCAGTTTCCTCTTCTCTGTTCATCCCCTCATCTCCCATCTCTATGTTAATCTCGACTTATCCCTCTCCATGCCAGCCTCCACCTGTTCCTTTCTCTGCCAAACAAATACTCGACTCTCTGTCAAACTCCTATTCCATCACCTCAGTCCATTGCCTCCTCATTATTTTAAAATTGTATAACGGTGTTATCTTTCATTGTGGTCAGTTGATCAATGAGGTGGTGTTTGTTTACTGCAACAAACCCTTCGGTATGCACCATACCATATCTGAAATTAAAAGTGAGGTCCTTCCTTTTTTGCAAACTTTCATCAAGATCGAAATAAAGACGTCGATTTTCTCAAATTTCGTTGGTAAAGTACCGTCTCCCATGAACCATTCAAAATTATTCGTATAGAGTGACTTTCGTCTTGTTTTGAACATCAAGTGTGCAAAGTTTCATTGGAATCGGATGAAAGGTACGGCAGTGCATAAAATACGAACAAACACACAAACATTCATTTTTATGTATTACATAAAAAAAAACTGGCATTACAGACACTTATACACAAGGTGATCAATAATAAAACAAGGTACGCTATCACACTCAGAGAAAAAAATGCATCCATGGAAGGTTATTTAGACGCGGTGGAGTAGCCGAGCGGTCTAAGGCGCCTCGCTGCGGAGCGCGCTGTTGCTCGCAGTCGGAGGTTCGAGTCCTCCCTGGGGCATGGGTGTTTGTGTTGTCCTTAGGATAGTTTACCTTAGTTTAAGTAGTTTGTACTCTACGGACTTATGAACACGCAGTTTGGTCCGATATATTTACAAACATTTGAATATTTGAAGGGTATTTGACACTTTTCGCAATCGAAGAAGATGCAGCGTTCCCACGTCGGAATTACATACGAAAGTTATGGTTCCGGTGTACTCATATTGCTCTGTGGATGTTATTATCCAAAACTGTTTCTTGTTTACATCGTTTAAGATACGTTAACTCCTACGGTTATAAAACTGGGCTTATAAATAGAGTTTCAATATTTATTAATTCGGTAAAATTTTACGATATTTTGAAGTCGTCAGGCGACCCATTTGAATAAATCTTAGTACTCACTAGTGGAATAAGAGCCACAGTTTGGGAACCACTCGTGTAAGTCTAAATAAGAGACATTTTACTTTACACACATCCATTTTGATGGAAACCCTCCAGAAGAAACGTGGATGTTATTTTTCTGAACACATCTCGATGAAACGGTACAGGATGTAACAGAATTGTTGAAACATTGTATCCGTTGTTTGTACGGTACTTTACAACCACACCTTTACTTTTCTATATATATTTTCCAAAACTTTTCGACACCTCACAGTTATAGAAGATTTGCTTGTAATAAATGTAATATTGTAATTAAGAACACAATCAACGATATATGATAAATTAAAATCCCAAAGTCGCTTAGTCAGACGGAAAATCCGTACTTAAAAATTGGAATATTGCACAGGTCACTCCAATATTCAAGAAAGGCAATGAGTGATCCGCACAATTACAGGCCTATATCACTAACGTCAGTTTGCAGCACGATTTTAGAACATATACTTTCTTCAAACATTATGAATTACCACGAATCTAACGAATTATCGACCCATAGTCGACACTGATTCAGAAAGTATCGTTCTTGTGAAACACAACTAGCTCTTTACCTACATTGTGCGTAATATAATAAGAAAAGTTATTGTTGAAAGGTGAGAGAGATAGAAAAGGTAGAAGACAAAACAATACAATGTTCAAAATTGATATTAATAGTGAACGTATTGAAGATGACATTAGGAAGGAATCAGCAGGCCGACCGACTCGAATGCTAAATGGAAGTAACTTTCATGCCCTCTTATCGCTTCTATGGCCAAATAAGAAGCCATTTTCTGAATCCAAGCTAGAAGAAATTAAGTCTCTAATGGATCTCCTTTCAGAGGATGCACAAAACTGTTACATCAACTCTTCAGCCACCCTGATTTCGAAGTGACATTGATGGCTTCGAATGATCGCAACTTGATTGTACTGTTGATAGTGAAATATATCAACAAGATGTGTTTTACTGACATACGGTTCGATAATTACACACCTCATTATATTGTTCATTACTTGATACCTATAACGACATTAAAAAATATTGCATACAGTTAGTGAAAGACATTTCGCTATAATATCACGCCGCAAGAAATAACTCCTTTCTTTTAATGATTTCCACCCCAAATCATGCATCATTTTCGTAACGCGATAATAGAAAACGAACTTCCCTTGTCTGAATATTTTCAAAATCGCCAGTCAGTCCAAACCGGTGTGGATCCCACAATACGCAGCGATACTCCAAAATAGAACGCACAAGTGCAGAGTAGGCAGTTTCTTCAGCAGAAATGTTGCATCTTCTTAATGTTTACTAATTCCTAACCAAAGCCCAGAAATCATTTATCATTGTAATTCACAAAATAAAGGAAAAATAAAAACGGAATAAAATGATTTCTCTACAGATTCGGTTTCACTGTGTTATAAAAAACGTGGTTCTCGCTTTGTCTGGATAAGGAACGCTTATGTTAAGGCGTACTTTTTTTTACATTTATCCACGCTATTCATTCAGCTGTTCATTCGGTATATTTTCATGCGTGTCATTGCGATAAGGGCTGTTTTATGAATCCATGTAGACTTTGAATAATGTCAATCAAGTGTCAAGATCCAAGTATTTTGTTTTCGACTTAAATTCATAATCAGGTAGAATTTCGGCACAAGAACCGAGTAGTCCATTCGTTTGTCACAATATAAGAGCTTGAGTCACTAAAAGCTTGCAAACTTAATCCCTTGTACTTAAAGAAAATTGTTTAAGAAACAGAACTGTGATAAATGAATAAACAACAGAGGAAATTGGTATCTATTGTTCATATTGCCATTACATGTTCCACAGAACTAAGTTTTAAAAATCGTATACCAATGGGCGAATTTTTTTACTAAAATGGAAAGTGAAGTGTTTACGTACCAGAATACGGGAAATGAGGGACCTCGTACTTCAAAGTGTAGTCTTCCAGATCGAAGCAACTCGTTGTGGTCAACAGTACAGACACAAAAGGCCATCCGAACAAAAGCTGTTAGTCGTCGTTACACCTGGTCGTCACTAGGGAAACGAACGCTAAATCTAACAGTGCCGCCTATCGATGAAGAGTTCGGGCAACACACACACACACACACACACACACACACACACACACACACATACATACATAGGTACGCACCCACACAGACACACATGCTCATACATAATAAACAGTACATTCTCTTTCAAGAGCTCTTCTACTGACATCGGTCATTAGAGTCCGTTCAGCAATGATTTATACGGAAACGGTACATATCTTGAGGTTCTCATGGCTGGTGATTGATTTTAGTAAAATTAGCTGCACGACAATGAAAAGGAGTAGAGCAACATTGTACATCAGGTGCACAGCATGTAAAATTTTAATCTACTACTACAGAAAATGTTTACGTTGTTTAAAGATAGACGAAACTATTTTGTCACTAAATGATCTTGCCTAGTATATTTAAACTAACCTTTTAGTTTCCTTTATAGGAACGTGCGCACTTACATATTTTTAAATAATCAATTTTCGCCACTAGTTTGGCGGACTTCAGAGTCGGCTCATGCCAGCCAAAAACTAGTTGTCAATAATAAAAACAACGTTTTAATATTCAACATAAAAATTTTGTGTGGATGTCTATCAAATTAATCATTCTGTTCTGTAAATGAACCAATTATGTATAAAAATTTCTTTGTTGTTAACAATTTTACTCACCCAAAGTGAATGAATATGTGATATGAACTCCTGCATTCTACTATCTCTGCGTTCCATCACTCTGGTGTAAAATGAATATATAAATAAATAAAAATAAAACTAACTTACAGGACGCGTTTTCCAAGTAAGTTCATCCGGCCGCGGTGGCCGAGGAGACAGGCGCTTCAGTCACGTTCTGCACGGCCACTACGGTCGGGGGTTCGAATCCCCCCTCGGGCATGGATATTTGTGCCGTCCTTAGTTGTAGGTAGTTCATAAGTAGTTTGTAAGTTTAGGGACAGATGACCTCGTAGTTAAGTCCCATAAGCTTTACAAACATTTGAAACCAAGTAAGTTCCGTTTTGTTGTAGACACTAGTAGGTCGCGCACATACCACAACGAGCGCGCGCGTCGTGTACCGACATTTCACGGGAACAACTGTGCTCACTTTCAGCTCTGTAGCTAACCCGTACGGTTCTGTTCTGTGACTGACAGTAAGTGACGATGAATTTTTCAGCTCGTCTACATACACAAACACAAAATGTGACGAAACACGTATAATTAGAGACCCAAAATGTTTCATGTAAGTGAATTCTAAAACGAAAAAATTTTTTTTTAATCTGTCACAGAATTATTTGAGCCACTGACACTAGCGCTCTGAGGCAAGAACGTTTAACACCTTAGCTACACCGACAGATGCTACAATTGTTTTAATTATTGCTTCTTACGTAAACTTTGCAAAACTTCAACGTCGATTTTTTCGACAATGTTTGAGAGTTGTCTGGAATGGCTTTGGCTGATCCGATATTTTGATAGACTCTACTAAAACTAAAGTCACTCTGCCAGACCATATTACCAGGCTGATTTCGTTAATTTTTGCTTTAAACGACAGGTATTCATTTGCAGATTTGACATAAAGTATCAGAATTAAGTCTTTCCATCCTTTATTTTTATTCAAACGAGGTATTCTTCTGTCCTTGCACTGTATATTTTAATCGGTTTGTTTTACGACATCTTCGGTTCTAATTAAGGTACGCACTTCTTTTTGACCTAACAACACTCAGCGGATCAAGCTCTTTCCTTTGCGCGTTTAAACACAAGCATTGATTGATTCTGAAGAAAACTATGCGTGAACGTTCAACTTTACTTTCATTTTTTCCCGACGATTTTGTCATTCCACTAACGGTGCGAAGTATTTGCACGGATCCTCTAGTTATTTAATTTCTGAACTTCACGTACCATAAATATAAAGAAATTGTAAAATCCGATGCCTATGTGGTCTCCTTGTTAGTATCGACATATATGTTCTCTTGTACGATTTATATATCTTTCTCGGAAGCTATTATACTGTGTAAAGCTAGATGAGGCGACTGAAAATACGTGATCTGAAACGAATTCTTAGGCCTTTATACAATCGATCCATCTAACACTAATTGTGCCTTATTAGAAAAATATCTACAAAGCATCGATTAAAACTGTTATCCACTTGGCGTCGTAATGCAACCTGGTGTGTACGACCATTGTTTTTCACTGGCATCTTCAAGAGCCGCGGTGGAGAGACCGAGCGCATTGATGCGCTATGCTACGATGCGCGAAGCCGTTCCCCGTCGGGTGTTCGAATCCTCCCTCAGGCTTGAATGTTTGTGCCGTCTATAGTGTAAGCTAGTCCATAAGTAGTTTGTAAGTTTAGGGACTGATGACCGCGCAGTTAAGTCCCATAATCTTTTCAAACTTAAGAACATTTTGAACATCTTCGTTACCCATACACAAACAAAATGTCAGCAGTTCTATTGGAGTGATTCTGGGGTATTGACCAGGTGACTTGCGCAACACGCTGCTGTTGCTGCCGTTATGTGTCACCCCTGCCCGTGAGTGTACAGTCGTTGCCAGCACAAATTTGGCATATGCTGAAATGTCACCTTGTATTCAACATTAGAAGGAAGGAAGGACATATAGGTTTTAACCTCCTGTCAGCAGCTTGGTCATTTACAGATGGAGCTCTCGCTCAGAATTTTGGGAAAGGGCTTTCTGTCACATTAGAAGATTGTTAATCGGACTATTGTTAGGATAAATAGCCGTGTCTTTTACTTATAACGCTCTAACTTCCAAGGATAACCAGGCGTCACTCAACACCCGTCCCCAGAGCTGCACCCAAAGTTATTTCATGTCTGAAGCTGAATGCGCATTGAATACCTGTTTATTATTGCCTCAAACGCGAATGATACAGGTGCCGCGTTATTGCTGATAGGTCCCACGTGTGCTCAATTCTCTCTCATTTTACATTTAGTATTTTCTCGTGATATATTCAAGGAGGAACAAATATAAGAATAATGTTTGTACACCTATGGGACTAAACTACTGAGGTCATCGATTTCTAGACTTAGAAAGTACCTTAACAAACTAAATAATTTTAAGAACACACACACACACACACACACTCACACACACACACACACACACATAGAGGACACGAACATCGACGGGGAACAGCCGTGAAATCCGTTGCAAAGTGCTATGAACACCAAGGTCATTCCCGCGCGGCAAAGTAATATACACTCCTGGAAAATGAAAAAAGAACACTATGAGTTCATCGACCCAGTAGAGGGAAATTTTTATTGACACATTCTTGCGTACGTATACAACACACGATCACGCAGACAGAGGCAAACGAATGTGAGTTAATTCCACGCTACTACCGTATATATCCTACTTTTGCAGTATTACAAACTGTAATTCTCCCACGGAGACGATCGTAGAAGTGCCGAACTTAATCCTGAGGAATGACTGCCTTGAAGTTTCCAAATTCAGATGGTTTAGATTTCGTGCCGCTCGTGCAGCCCGCGCAACATAAAGTTTATCCGCTTCTAAACTTGCTCGATGGAGGACAGATCTGGGGAAAATGATGGGCACGATAGTTGTATACCTTCAAGAGCATGCAGGGTAGTACGTGATAGTGCGCACATGCATTGTTATGTCTGTCTCTGTGTGTGTGTGTGTGTGTGTGTGTGTGTGTGTGTGTTAGGCGATCTGTTTAAGTAGTTTGTAGCCTAGTGACAGATAACCACAGTAGTTAAGTCCCATAGATTTACAAACATTTGAACATTTGGTACCTAGAGGAGTTCAAAGAACCAGAGGTTGTCGAGAAATTCAAACTAAGCATTAGGCAATGATACCTGAAACAGGCGAAAGGAATGCAATAAAAAACAAACACAGATCAGGAACAAACAGGTAAAAAGAAGCTTTATAGGAGTTTTGCGTTTCCCGGTTGATATTGGATTTAAGTGATAAAGGAATAAAATACACTACTGGCCATTAAAATTGCTACACCAAGAAAAAAATGCAGGTGATAAACGGGTATTCATTGGACAAATATATTATACTAGAACTGACATGTGATTACATTTTCACGCAATTTGGGTGCATCGATCCTGAGAAATCAGTACCCAGAACAACCACCTCTGGCCGTAATAACGGCCGTGATACTCCTGGGCATTGAGTCAAACAGAGCTTGGATTGCGTGTAAAGGTACAGATGCTCATGCAGCTTCACTATGATACCACAAACCATCAAGAGTAGTGACTGGCGTATTGCGACGAACCAGTTGCTCGGCCACAACTGACCAAACTTTTTCAATTGGTGAGAGATCTGGAGAATGTACTGGCCAGGGCAGCAGCCGAACAAATTCCGTATCGATGCGCCGGCGCTTCTCATGCAACTCGATGTGTGGCTTGCGCAGGAAGTGTTGCTGCTTCTTTTACCAAGCCGGTAGCACGTGATGCTCCAAAAACAAGCAGTAATACTGTGCACAGACAGTCTGCCGTGGAGAATTAAAAAAAAGTTTATAAATCTATCGGTACAAACTGCGTGGTCATCAGTCCGTAACTTACAAACTACTTAAACCTAGGTAAACTAACCTAAGGACAACACACACACCCATGCCCCAGGGAGAACTCGAAGCTCCACGGAGAGCAACCGCGCGCTTCACAGCGAGACGCTTTAGACCGCTAGGCTACTCCACCGCGGCTGTGGAGAATCATAATGCGTAATGATAACACCATTACAGTCGTACACGAGAATCACAACTTTCATCATACTGGGACTTTTGAAGACTGTGGTGACACTGCCGTGCTGTACTACCTCTGGCTCATTTAATTTTGATACAATTCCGTTGTTTAAGTTACGAAAACATAGTTACAACGATCTCTCACAAGTGACTGCGTTTCCCTCGACTGTGCGCGCGCCAGTGACGTGGGGCGGACGAGTCCATTTGCTCGGAAGTAAGGAAGGTATGTCAACAACGCGTGCTATCAGCGACATTGTACTTTTGAAGTAGGATTGGGAATGAAAGGAATGACAGTGGCTGCATTAGGCCATTGAAATGGCACAATGGTGACAAGTGAAATGTCACATGGGCCGGGAATGAGACCCGGGTCTCCCGCTTCGGGCCGGCGGTCGCTTTAACCACTTGGCTATCCATACTTGCCTCCTGTCCGTCTCAAACTTCTACAAGTCTCTCGCTATGTCTGTAGAGCCCCTATCGTCCATGCCTTTTCATACTCGCCATTACGGATTTCCGTACGAGGTCAAGCGTATGACCGCACCTGTGGTGCAGTAGTTGAAGCAAACGCCGACTTCGCGTGTAAATACTTCTACATCCAGATACATACTCCGCAATTCACCGTAAGGTGCGTGGCAGAGGGTACACTGTACCACAACTAGGCATTTCCTTTCCTGTTCCACTCCAAAATAAAACGAGAAAAAAAAAGAAAGCCTATTGGCCGCCATACGAGCCCTAATTTCTCTTATCTTGTCTTTGTGATCTCTACGCGAAATGTAAGTAGTCGGCAGCAAGATCGTACTACTCAGCTTCAAATTCCGGCCCTCTAAATTTCCTCAACAGAAATTCACTAAAAGATCGTCGTCTTTCCTCCAGCGATCCCCAATTGAGTTGCCGGAGCATTTCCGTCACACTCGCGCATTGGTCGAACCTACCAGTAGCAAATCTAGCTGCTCGCCTCTGAACTGCCTCTATGTCTTCCTTTAAACTGATCTGCTGCGGATCCCAAACACTTGAGCAATACTCAAGACGTGGTCGTACAAGCGTTTTATACGCAGTCTCCTTTACAGGTGAAGTACATCTTCCCAAAATTCTCCCAATAAACCGCCTTAGAACTGTCCTTACATGTTCGTTCCATTTTATATCGCTCTGCAATGTTACGCCTAGATATTTGAACGACGCGACTGCATCAAGAAGCTCACCACTAACGTTGTATTGGAACATTATAGCACTGTTTGTCCTACTCATGCACATCACCTTACATTTTTCTACATTGAGAGCTAGCTGCCATTCTTCGCACCAACTAGAAATTTTGTCTAAGTCATCCTGTATGCTATTACAGTCAGTTAAAGAAGACACCCTCCAATACACCACAGCATCATCAGAAAACAGCCGCAAATTACAACTTACTCTGTCCATTAGATCTTTTATATAGATAGGAAATAATAGCGGTCCTATCACACTCCCCTGGGCACGCCTGACGATACACTAGTATCTGATGATCACTCGCCGTTGAGAACAACGTACTGCGTTCTATTACTTAGGAAGTCTTCCAGCCAGTGACAAATCTGTGAATATATTCCATAAGCTCGTATCTTCGTTAGCAGTCTGTAGTGTGGCACCGCATGGAACGCCTTTTTGAAGTCGAGAAAAGACACAATCCGCCTGTTTCCCTTCATCCATGGCTCGCAAGATGTCATGTGAGAAAAGGGCAAGCTGAGTTTCACATGAACGATGTTTCCTAAATCCGTGCTGATTCATAGAAAAAAGCTTTCCCCGTTTCAAAGGAATTGACTATATTCGAACTGAGAATATGCTCCAAAATTCTACATGAAACTGATGTCAACGATATTAGCCTGTAATTGTGTGGGTCAGTTCTCTTTCCTTTCTTAAAAACGGGAGTCACCTGCGCTTCTTTCCAACCACTAGGAACTTTCCTCTGAATTAAAGATTCGCGATAAATGCAAGTTAAGTAGGGTGCCAATGCCGCAGAATACTCTTCGTTAAACCGAACTGGTATTCCATCCGGACCAGCTGACGATTTAGTATTTATACGGGTGTAGTGTCTGTTCTTTCAGACATGTCTGAAGGAACAAGCACCATACCAATATAACAACTGTACATTCCACTGCAAAGTGTCTCCACAGCAACGTTGCCACTCCTCGTATAATAAATTCATTGAAGAGCACAGTACCACCCTTGAACCCGTCCCGACGTGGTGGTAAAGACTGAACGACCGTTAGAGTGGTGTGAGATGAGCGGCGAACAAGTCGTCTGGGGTCGGTGTGAAGGAAAGAGAGTTTGGCGGCGTAGATGGGGCGGGAGGTGCGCCGGCACTTGCCGTACGTCTGTTGTTTAAAAAACACACCGGCCGGCAGGAGGGCGCTACGCCGTGCTGTGCTGCGCCGGGATTACCATATAAATTGCCAGTGATGAAGGCTTAGCTGGGCCGCTCCTCTGCCTCCACTGCGCAGGCGCAGACCGCGGACAGCCGCCGGGGCGCGTGTCACCACGCTGCCTCTACCTCCCTCCTACCCCTCACCTCGAAACCTCCCCCTGCTCCCACCATCCCTCCCCGACCGATCCAGTACCCCAGGCTGAGCATCAACTTGCTCACACGCCAACACTCTCATCAGAGGAAAAAGGGCGATGACTACTCGCAGCAATCTAGAACGTCTTATATTTCTTTGCCTCTGTCCTGTATTGATGAGGTGTCTGCATGATTGCGTTAGTTTAGTCATGGTTAATTTTAAGGGGTGGACGGATGTCCATCCTGCCGCCACCCCATTAACCATGGGTCGGAAATAACTGTTCAGATCTCTCTGCGTGTACTGTTGTAGCATCTCCTCATGAACGAGGTGGTATTCTAATTACATTGAGCACGATGAGATTTTAAGTATGGCGATTTCAAATATCTGTTGTTAGACAAAACGACGATTTCCATGTGTTGTCATGTTGTTCATGTCCCACCTTCATCTTCTGTGGTAGTCTATAATTCGTCCTGCTTGAACCGGTGCCATTTTCCAGCTACTGTGGATTCGGTTGTAGGAAAGTGTTGGGTGGCCCCAATCAGCGGGTAGCCCCAACAAGCCTCTGCTCTAGCCAAGTCTGGTGAGTGCTGCGCTCTGCCCAGTTGACCCCTGCGTTAACTGCAATGGGCCGAGAAGCAAGTATCGTATTGCTGTTGCAATGAAGCACACATGTCCTTTCTGAACAAGTCAGCATTCCATTCACAACACTGATAGACAGGAAATTTAAGGGGATTTCTGGAGGTCCACTTCTTGGCCGAAAAACAGTTTTTACTCAAGAGCAGGAGGAAGCTTTGGCTAAACGAGTAAAGTCGATGGACAATATTTTTTACGTTCTTACTTAACTGCAACTGCGCAGAGTGGCATTTATATCTGCTGAGGCAAAAAATGTGGACAACAATTTTTCCAAAGTTCCTAGATTAGATGGTAAAGACTGGCTTCATATTTTTCTCAAAAGGAATCCTTTAATGTGAAACTTCCTGGCAGATTAAAATTGTATGCTGGAACCGGGACGCGAACCTGGGACCTTTGCCTTTCGCGGGCAAGCGCTCCACCGACTGAACTATGAGTTGTGAGGCGGCGTCGAGAGTCCTGTCGGGATAGCTCAGTGGGCAGAGATTTTACTTCCAGTGAAAATCCCCACAAAAGAAGGAGATGTTTTTATTTTATTTTCTTCTTCATTGATATATGCAGAATAAAAAAGTGCGTAAAACTTTAAATAAATAAAATAAAAGTCATATCCTCACCTCTATTTCCCCCCGCCCCCCCCCCAAAAAGGGGACTGAGGAGCTCAAAAAAAGGGGGGGAGACCGAGGCACGTTTTCCACCATTTTACATTTTTATTTTTGTACTTCTTATTTTTATTGATTTTGCGGTAAACAGTGGAACATTATATTTCCTACACCTTTATCTACAGTCTTGTACAGATATTTTTGAAAATATATAAAAAAGAGGTAAAGTAGTCGTCTGTCCGGGACAGGCGGCTTTGGTCAATGGTGCGGGTCTCATTGGAGTTGAATTTTTTAGCTTTAAAAAAAATAATAAAAAAGTGGGTAGAGGGCTTGCCCGCGAAGGGCAAAGGTCCCAGCTTCGAGTCCCGGTTCCGGCCCACAATTTTAATCTGCCAGGAAGTTTCATATCAGCGCACACTCCGCTGCAGAGTGAAAGTTTCATTCTGAATCCTTTAATTGTCCGAAAATCAGAAGCAGCTAGTATCAACCGTATTACAGCCTTTAACGGACACGAAGTTAAGCTATTTTTCATCAATTGAGAAGCTCTGATGACATAATGTAACACAACACATAAACTATACATAATAAATCACTTTCACTATATCCCATGCAAATTACAAGGGCTAAGTAAGTGATCGGTATTACCCTATGGGTTGGGGAATGCCGATGAAACGTGTTTGTCGTTTTGCAAATTCTGTGTTGAAGAAGGAAATTTAGGTGACATTTAATTCTTCAGTACACGCAGTAGTATATGCGTATCTGTCGTTTGTTGCAAATTTTCGAATTTTTAGATGTATACATTCCATCTGATTGATAATTTTCATTACGTGATCGGTGCTACCCCATTCTCCCCTACCAGAATGTTGTCACAATAAATCTATATCCAAGAAAACAGAACTGTGCTTGTAACAATATAATAAGAAATGATTAAACTATCAAGACAGACGTCACGTTGAACGAGATAAACAAAAATGATGCTCATACCCACACAACTAACGATTTCGTCTGTTAGCCTTCGCCAGGAACGACATCACTCACACAATGACACAGGTACACTTCACAGACACACAACCGTCATTACAGCGGCGGAGCAGACGAGCGCATTGAGGCGTTATGCTACGATGCGCGAGGTCGTTCCCCGTCAGGGGTTCGAATCCCCCCTCGGGCATTAAGATGTTTGTGCTGTCTTTAGTATAAGCTAGTGCAGAGGTAGTTTGTATGTTTAGGGACTTATGACCCCATAGTTTTCTCATAAGCTGTACAAACATTTGAACATTGGAACGACCGTCATCACTGGCTGCCGCACACTGTCCCGTGGGCGAGTTTTAAACATTCTTTAGTGTATTACTGAATTCGAATCTGGACTTTACATTGTTAGATGTGTGTATGCATGTATATGTGTTGACTATAGACTCGAAGACGGCTGTAGCACTTTTGATGAAATCTTCAGTAAATCTTCAGATTAGCACAAAGGGTGATACCGTGAAGGTTAGTAGCGAACGGTTCAAAATATTTATTAATGTATACTTAAGAGTACTACCAGTCTTCACATGTCAATGACAAAGACAACTTGTATCATCCATGTTAAAATGTTTGTAAATCTGGGGCCAAACTGCCTGGTCATCAGTCCGTAGCTTACAAACTACTTACACTAATGTAAACTAACCTAAGAACAACACACACATCCATGCCCCAGGGAGGACTCGAACCTCTGACGGCGAGCAACTGCGCGCTCCGCAGCGAGAAGCCTTAGACCCGATCGGCTACTCCACCGCGGCAACATCCGTGTAAAAGTATCTTATGTGAGAGTCGCTGAAGTCACCAACAGGTACAAATATGATGGTGGACTCTCCGAAACGCGTCATTTCAGATTTACTTCTATGAAAATGTTTTGCTATCTACTCAGCATACCCGCAGCACAACCAATTATTCTAAGAATGGTCGCTTGCCTCTATCGTGACTTTACAGTATCTCCTAAACCGTATATAGAGACAAGGAACAGTAGAGGCCGTATGAAACGTCTCAAGGGAACGCCAACTATCATTCCCTCCCACTCACTGACTTTAAGTCAGTTAGTACCTGCTGTGCTGTTTCTGGCAAGAAATCGCGAACGCTATAACACAGCTGCGACGATAATTTATAAGCAAGCAAATTGATTAGAAACAGCTTGTGGGGAGCAGTGTCAGGAGCCTCATTTTCTTAAAAATAAAGCCTTGTGCAGAGATGTCCACCTCCTCCCCTTTGGCCAATGACTCACCAACCCCCCACCCCAAACTACTACCAACACCCCCCCTCCCCGACACCCCGAGATATTAGGTCCTGGATTCCTTGGTTATTACCTAATAAAAATTGTTTTGCGATGTAATGTTACATATCTTTCATTTCATGCTTAGTAAAATATTTTATGAACCCCCAGGCTGGCTAAAAATTAATCCTTCTTCACCCCCCTCCCCAGAAATTTCAATGACGCAGTTTTCGTCACGACCCCCATTTAATTAATGTTGAAGCGGTCTTATCATTCACTATCAGATGTATAAGAAGCTCGCCGATGTTATAACTCTACAATTAACATGAGACTCTACGTGTAAAATTGAACTAAAGTAAAACTACTTTTGTTCGTAGTTTTTGGCGGCCTCCATAAGATTTCCACTCGGTGGCGCCGCTGACCTACTAAGCAGCGGGTCGCCGCATATGAACAATCGGCTCCTAACTTCAGCATAGCAGTATCTATAGAGGCAGCATAAAAGCTATTCGGGGCGCCCTTAAAACCGCTCACAGTAACATCAGCACACGTTCTCAATTGCGGCATCACGTTGGAGACCCACTGTCACGTTAACTTGTGCTTGGAAATTATAGTTACGTTGTGATTTACTATTTTAAATTTCCTGTACCGGTCTGCTTGAGAAGCATATGAATAAATGAAATTAATAAATTTAAAAATCTTTGGAAGGTGCCGGGACGGGTGGGGGGGGGGGGGGCTTAGCCCCATTAACCTCCAACGCTCCCCTTCCGCCCGAACCCGTGCCTGCGCCACTGGTTACAAAACATCGTCGTTTGTCGCGCGATGTGACCAAAACATCAACTCAACGTTAGGGGTGAATCATTATGAAATGAACAGTAGGTGAGCGGCAATTCCCCGCCCGGAAAGTGTTCTGAGAAGCCGTAAGGCTACGGAGAACCGCTCTGTCTACATAAAAGGTGTGGATGCGGCGTACAGCGCTTTCGCAGAGGCGGCTGGCGGTTGTTCCGGACAGGTCGGTGGCTGCAGCCGTGTAGGGCCGGGAATAGCCCGTGCCGCGACGCTGCCCCTGACAGGTAGCGCCCACGCAGCGCAGCCGCGTCAAGTGCCCGCGCGCGTCACAGGCGCAGGCAGCTCGCATTTACGTCACCCGCGAATACCGAAATTAATGCCAACTGCGCCGCCCGTATTTGCGGTGACAGCTATATCTGGTTCAGTCGCTGCAATGAATGGCTATGCGGGCAAAGTTGTAATCCGAATTTACAAAACACCTGCCTGCGATCGCAGGAGAGCGGCGCGTTAACGCTCTGCGCAAAATATATCTTTCAGCGCGACACAATGGAGCGGAGCCCTTTGAGTGTGATAACGTCCTCTCGCTTGAACTTTTTTGTTACATCACGTTGCGTGAAACGTAAACTGTGTCACCCGAAAATAATCACACAGGGCTTTCGTGTGTCCTCAGATGTTAATTTGTAGTTTTGCAAGCAGCTTTGTAGCGCATTAAGCTGTAAATAATAGGTAGGTACAGTTCGTCAGTCGGCGATATATATATATATATATATATATATATATATATATATATATATATATATATATATGTGTGTGTGTGTGTGTGTGTGTGTGTGTGTGTGTGTGTTTTACGAATAATCGACACGTGGTTAAAAGAAATGATACGTAATCATCAAACGATAATGACTAAAAAAACTCTGTTCAATTGAAGGAGACGATTTGTATAAAAATTTACGCTGCGATCGGGATTCGAGCCTAGGATCTCTTGCTTACCTGGCAAGCACCACGAAACCACTGCGATGTACTGTAACCTTTTTTTTTTTTTTTAGATTCTAACATAATAAATTGAGGTCCAGAGACATATGTTATTTCATTATATGTCAAAGATGATGAATTAAAGGAGAGACATTGAATTATAATTTTGGCGCTGCTGGGATTCGAAACCAGTACCTCCCGCTTACTAGGCAAGCAAGCAACCGCGATCTAGTGGATACGGTGATTGCACAGACTCTCTTGAAGCACAACTCTTTCCACCACAAAACTTCAATTCCGCCTTATGTTCCCGTATATAAATGCGTATAAACGTTACAAATGCTTTCCAAGAGCGGAATAGCACACAAGCAATTAACGTTAATAGGAGCGATCCTGACTTTTATTTCAAGCAAAAGTGACATAAATATCAAATAGTAAATTAATGTCCAGAGACATACGTTGTCTCGATATGTATCAAAGTTATAGAATTCAGTGAATTTTATTACAATGCCTCTCCTTCATTTCAATACCTACCGAGACAACGTATGTCTCTGGACATTGATTTATTATTTGATATTTTTATCACTTGTACCTGAGGTACCATTAACGCTCACTACTGGGGTGCTATTCCGCTATTGGAATGCCTCATGAATGTTGATAAATATTTGTATAGGGGAACATGAGGCGGATATGAAGTATGTGTTGTGGAAGGAGATGCAATCACCGTATCAACGAGTTCGCGGTTGTTTAGTTATTACAGTGCTTGCCTAGTAAGCAGGACGTCCCTATTTCGAATCCTGGAAGCGCCAAAAATTTTAATTTGATGTCTTTCCTACAATTCTACATATTTGATATATATATCGAGACAACATGTGTCTCAGAACGCTTACTGAATATATATACAGTAAACTTCTCGTTGCAATTTTGGTCATTAACGTGAAATCAGCAGAAGTGGGAAAGGAAAAACATTTCACTCGTCCTAAAGGGTGTATCTTAGCTCTAAGAGATATTTACGTTTTTCTAAGTCTGAACTACATGTGTCAGAATGAGGACGGAACTTGAATTCTACCACATCTCCAATTAACGGTGGCAAAACAAATTTATTTTCTGCTTTATTGTACGATTGCAGCTCTTGCATAATCAAATTTAAGACATTGTCTTCCTACTTTGATTTTACTAATATATTATCAAAAATGTAAGACAGTAACGATAGCTGAAGTGGTATCTTCAAATTTAAACTTATTACAATGCATTGTAAATATGTTCCTTTACGGTTCATTCTTGATAAACTAATTTTATGGCAGATCATTACGTGTCATTTTCAACGGAGAATGGTTTTCCAACGTGAATATAAATTCTGGCGTGTTCCAGAGGAATGTTATGGAACCATTACTTTTCAGTCCGTGTATAAATAATTAAGTAGATTAGTCAACAGTTCCATGAACCTTTTCCTTGGTGATTCTGCAGAATGTACGGAGGTTGTAACAATCGAAAATTGTTGCGAATTGCAGGAGTATCTACAGCGTACCGAAGCTTCGTGCAGGCAGTGACAATTGATCCGTTACATAAACGAAGGTATCGTATATCTCTATGGGTACACAACTGTAGTAGTCACTCACTGCTCATTCGATACAACGCATAAGGGGCAATCTTAAGTAAAGCAACGACGTAAAATTAATCTAGAGATAGGCAGATGACGGACTGATATTAATTTGAAGAATCCTTAGGAAGTGTAGTCCACAACAAAGTAAATACCTTACAAAACACTCGTGCATACAGTATTTGAATAGTTGTAGTCAGTATGGGATCCGCACCGTTTGAGATAGGTACTGGAAAGAATGACGTCCAAAGAAAACCGCCATGCTTATCTTCAGGTTCGTTCAGACAGAATGAAAACTTTGTGGAAATATTAAAGCAGTATTAGTGACAAATGCTGCATAAGAGGCGTGCTGAGTCACGGTATGGGTAGAAGTTCAGAGAGCGTACGTTTACTGAATAGTTAACCAATATTCTGATTTCTCATTGGCATATCTCGCGGAAACGCAAAGAGTATAAAATCAGAGACGTTAGACCCAACTTGGAGACTTACCGTCAACCGTTTTATTTATTTATTATTATTATTATTTTTCGTTTACCATACGCGCTTGGAAAAAGAGCAAGTGGCAATGGTACACAAAGTAAATTCCGCCAAAGGCCATGAGGATTACATTCGTAGGTGCAGATGTAGAAGTAGTCATCACTGATCATGCAGTTCAAAATCCAAAAGAATTTCTAAAGTCACTGATTTTAGCCTGCTTTGTACCACATAGTTCCACGCTTTCTTGTAATAGTACTACGCCAACCTTAAGCCTTTGACTATTCTTAATCGTACCTGTGTGCATTTTATAAATAACGTCATTGAAGCTACTACCTCAACAGCTCTCATAGCCCGTATAACAATGATCTCAGACCAAAGATTAAATATTCGTAAGTGTTAAAATTACTTTACGACCACATTTTACTTACGCTGATTAGTTGCATTTTCTAATTTCACTAACTAGCGGTTGAAAAGATCACTTTATGGTGATACGACACAATATTAAATAAATATCCTATTAAAATTCTGTAAATTCATCTTCTACAAAAACTAAAAATGAAATAACAGGACCCCATTCATTTATAATATGTATGTGAGTTATTACGATTTAAAATTTCGTTTGGAAGTCGCAACGAGTGACTCAAATTTGGGTCCTGGCACAAATTCGGGGAGTATGCAATAGACTTCCCTCCAATCCCCATACATGCTTTTCAGTTGCATAGCATTGTCACTTTCTCTGCCATGATCTGAAAATTATTCAGCGAAATATCATTATTCATACGAACATAAGGGGAGATATCCTCGAATGTTCTTAAATGATGAAGGAAGATTGTTGTATATAATTACTTTAATCTCTCAGTTACCTAAGGAAAAATTGTCTGAACAACGTTGTCCTCTACTACATATAGTTTTTCTGAAGTGATATCTCATTACCTGCAGGTCGATGTTGAACTGACGTATGTAGCCATTTATTGGTTTACCTACGGTTTAACGTTTATTGCGAACCACGGGTATTTCTAATATGAAGAAACTAACACAGATATTAAACACAAATAATTACACGCATAGAGCAGTACAAACATCTGCGTAGTCAGCAACAGAAATAAACAGAAGACTGTAACGCACTTGGTAATTGTAACATATTGCATTTGATTCCATTTCGAAATGGTTGTGGTCAGCGACTGTTTTAAATATGTAGAAGGTGTAGAACAATCAGTTTCAAACATTTCCTTATTGTGGCAGACCTAGATATTGCTTCCAAAATTACCATTATACTTGCATAGAACGTGGATTAAAACATAAAAGTTGTTTCAATTTTCATGTTGATGCAGCTGTAAAATTTGTAAATATGATGACTTAAATTTTTTTTTTGATTTTAATCTATGTTTTAAGCACTGATAATTGCCACACAGAGACCGAAATCTAGACCTGCCACAATAAAGACTGCTGTTAATTTTCTACAAATTATAAGAGGGTTCCGAAATTAAGCAACCTATGAATACGAGACGGTGCGTGTAAAATCATCGCATATGACATATGTTGCCCTGTGGCATGGACGGTAAATACAAAAAGACTCCATACGTTAGGTCGTCATAAAGAACGATGAGCTTTAATGATTATTTGAACTAGGGAGCTAGGAAAATTGAAGAAATTGCTCTAGTGCGTAATATAATTGACATACGTAATTATGACTTTGAGGAAAACGATGAACACCGAGTGAGGTGGCGCAGTGATAACACACTGAACTCGCATTCGGGTGGACGGTGATTCAAATCCACCTCCGACCAACCAGATGTAGGTTTGCCGTGATTTTCTTAAATCACTCCAGGCAAATTCCGGGATAGTTTCTTTGAAACAGCAGGGCCGACTTCCTTACTTATCCTTAACCAAAAATCCCAGTATTAGCTCCGTCTCTAATAACTACGCTGTCGGCGGGGAAGCGGGGGGTGGACGAAAAAGTAGCAAAGCGAATGATTGACAGCTGGGTCAAACCGTTCCCGTACAGCAGATGAGTGGCAATTTTAGCCGTTAGCCTACCTGGTCGTAGTTCTTTCAGGTTACGCCATCTCAACGACGTTTGTCTCGATGAAGCTGGAATGATGATTAGAACAGCACAAAACGCGGTCCCCGAACGGAGAAAAATCCCCTACCCGACCGGGAATCGAATGCGGACTCTTTGTATGGCAACTCATTACGATGTCCACTTTCTGTCATTTTCGCTCTCTCTCTTTTAATTTTTAGCAAACTCCTTTCTTTACCAATTACATATTAACTACATATTCATATTACAGTATAATAAAACCATATGTGTTTTATCTCGTGGTGCACATTTTTACGTTAACACTGGGATAGGAAATTACACAGTAAGATATGCAAAAATAGTTTTGACATAGCCCCAGAAAGTGCGTGGACTGTGTTATAAATCCCTTCTGGCAAGTGCGTGTACAGAATCAAGCAACCGACTTAAAAGGGGATGCACTTCCACTTAATTTCACATTCAACTGCCGTGTGTGCTGTGCGCAGTGGATTGTAGGAAAGAGGATAAGTGTCGCTGTCTGGACTGTGGGGCTTCAAGGTTTAGACCACGCACGCTAACATGGGAAGCCAGCCCAGTGCGGAAGCGCTTGACACAGGATTGTGTGTCAGTGCTTCAGCTAGACTGTGTACGCCCAATCCATCGGTTTTTCCACGATTCCGAAGACAATGTCGTGTTACACTATTATCGGCATTACTGTTATATTTTCAAACATTTGAGGTCTATCCTTACCATCAGCGCATCATCACACATTTCAATAATCCAATTAAACAACGAATTATGATATACATTATTAATGCTAGCTGAGCCATTTGACACAGCTAAGATGCAGTAGGATTTTGGAACATATACATTGTTCGAACATTATGAACTACCTCGAAGAGAACGACCTATTAACCAATAGTCAACAAGGATTCAGAAAGTGTCGCTCTTGGGAAACACAGCTAGCCCTTTATTCACATGAAGTGATGAGTGCCATAGACAAGGGATCTGAAATCGATTTCATATTTCTTGATTTCCGGAAGGCTTTTGACAATGTACCCCACAAGCGGCTTCTAATGAAATTGCGTGCTTATAGAATATCTCCCCAGTTGTGCGATTGGATTCACGATTTCCTATCAGAAAGGACACGGTTCGTCGTAATTGACGGTATGTCATCGAGAAAAACAGAAGTGATACTTGGCGTTCCACAGGGAAACGTTAACGGTCCCCTTCTCTTCCTTGTATTTATAAACAATTTAGGAGACAATCTGAATAGCTCCCTTAGACTGTTCGCGAATGATGCTGTCGTTTATCGGTTAGTGAAGTCAACAGAGGATCAAAACAACTGCAAAGCGATTTAAACAAAATTTCTACATAATGCGAAAATTGTCAGTCGAAAGAACTAGCCGAGTGCAACTTTGGCTGTTTTTGAAATTATTAACAAACCATTTTAATACATCGCAAAACTCATTGATCATTGAGGAATATTTGCGAACCTGACCTTATGTAAAATTTCAGTTTTAGTCAGTAGATAGATTTCTTCAGTTTCAAGTAACTGCTCTCGAGCCACCTGCTCATATTCAAATTATTTGTTACCGTCACGAGGTAACGTTTCAATACGTAATGGTCGTAACTTCTGACGGTAATCTTGAAGTTGCGTAGAGGCAAATTACTTTTTAATTTCGACACATGACGTGACGAGGAACAGCTGGCCAGGAACCTATGATTTTAAACTTAATTAGAAACAGAATACAGGCTGAAATTAGACTTTTGATGTTATTTCTTGGGTCATAAAATTTTCTGCGTAAAGTATTTACTAGTAATTAAACGCCGTTAAGTTAAAACGTATATTCAAGTCCGCAATTCGTTTTTTAAGTTTTTTGTGTCCTCTCACTTATCAACTATTACCTCTTTGGGAAAGGATTAGATCAATTATTCCGAAATATAAATATTCACTTCTGTCAAAATATACCTCCCTCGATGTATTATTCTAATTAGGAAGAAATTTACGTCTTTTTACGCAACATCAGCATAACATGCGCGCAGAAATTATCGTAACATTAGAGAAAAGTAACTAAAGTTATGAATTTCGGTATTTATGTTTCAGTCTACAAATAAAATTACATTACTTTTTATTGTGCTGTCAGCGCAGTGTAACCTGCAACCTGTTTATAAACATTTAAGATTGATTCGTTCTATCCTGTAAACAACCGAACTGAAATTCATAGGAATATCTCTCGGAAGACGAAACGGCGCGACTAACGACCGTGTCTTTCTTAGCAGACTTGCTCATTCGATGCGTAGGTGCATGGGAATGGCATCAGTAGATTCATCGTTCAGTGGTCAGCGGACAAAATGCCACATCACGTAAAACATTTTCGTTAGAATATCTCAGACACTGCAGGGTGCAGGGTAAAATGTAAAAAAAAAAAAAAAAAAAAAAAAAAAAAAAAAAAAAATCAATACAAAGGAATTTAGGACACGAGTTGCCACTGGGCACTGAATCAAATCAGTGAGGAAAATTTTAAAAATTGTTCCTGATCGTGTCTCGAATCTTATGCTTACTAGCTAGCTGCGCTGTCCACTACACCACCGGACTCAGTGTTTACCACGCTTATTGTTGTGGCGTCGCTATTCGCCACAACGCCGGCGATCCACGCAAGTTGCCATGCCAGTAAAAGAAGCAATAAATCGCTCCATGGTACTTCGACCGCCGGGGGCGCCCGCAGTCTCTGTACCTCTTTGCTTGCTTCGCGCGCCGACAAGTAGGAAGAATGGGGCTAACCTACATATGCCGGCGCACCACAGCAGCACAAAGGGGAGTTCTACAATTCCGACCCAGGAGACAATAGAATAGTTCCACATAAGAGAGCCAGCAATCTGTCTATGCACAGGCCGGAAGACTTTATTATTTCCTTGTAGAACTGTGTAATAGCTAGGAAGAACTTTGTTCAATAATAATCACAGCAAAGGTAAGAACGCATTTTATAGTGAATATAAATATATGTGGACTAATCAACGCTTTTAGTTACACACCCATGTCCACATCCTTGCTAATCACAGCCCCACTTCCTGAACCCACTACATCCCGTACATCCCGAGACGTAACACTTACATACACTACCCTTGCACGCTTTCTGTCAGCCTCGCGGGAATCGACGAGTAGTCTAAGGCACCTTGCCATAGATTACGAAGCCCTTCCAGTCAGAAGTTCGAATATTCCCTCGGGAATTTGAGAACGTGTCGTCCTTAGCCTAAGTTAATTTGGGAATCTTGCAAGTCTATAAATCGACGGTCTCCCTAAGTAGTTTGATCCCTTAAGTTAACAAAAATTTGAACATTTTACGACGTTAACAATGAGTGAGTAAAGTTAAAAATGTGTGACAGAGTGAAGGCTTTCACGACCGGTTGACATCGTAGGTATTATATCTTCTGTGTTTTAAAGCCGTGTTCTTGGAGTCTTGCTGCTTCCTAACGTTTCCTCCGATGCTGCGGCGGACTTCTTTGGATGTTGTCCGTCTGTTGAGTCTTGCCGACTGACGGGTCGGGGGTCTGACAGCTTCTTAAATACCGTCTAAAAGGGGCGTGGCTAAGATCCACGTGATAAGCAGAGATGGTCCTTGTCAAAGAATAACGCTATACTATCGAACCATGTCAAAGATAAAAACAATCATCGAATCTGCAGAGCCACAGTCCATATATCGTTGAGTTTCATAGTCTCTTCTTTTCGATTGAAATTATCATTATGTTTAAATATTTCAATCACTTCTCTATACAACCTTGGATAATAATTCGTTATAGAAGATAAAATTTCCGTCTCAGAAAACTTTATTATATGATTTCCCGATTGTAATCAGTGTTTTTTCCGAAGTCGGCATAGACTTTTGTGCTCCTTTTGTGCTCCTTTAGACGTGTATTTCCGATGTAGACTTTACCACAGGAGCACGGAATTTTATAAACCTCACTTGCTGATAAAGGAGGACGTTTATCTTTTAAAAATCTGTTGGCTTGGTATATCTTCTTTGTTGGTTTGAAAACCGGTCTGATGTTACGTTTTCGTAGAATCTTCCCAATCTGATCAGTTACCTTATTAACAAAGGGGGGAGAAACCGTATTATTCCGTCATTGTGTTTTTTCCTCGTCCTTCGGTCGTTTATTTATTTTTTGTCGTAATATTCTATTTATTTATTTCTCAGAATAACCATTCTTCTTAAAAATGTGTACCCAGCCGACATTCCAGCCTTGGTCTCTTGCTCGCTAGTCAGTTATGGTGACAGCCCTCCGCCCACAGTGGGGACACAGCGATCATAACAACTGGACGGACTACTCTAGCACGGCTGCCGACAAATTCTCCTGTTTTCTCTGCCCACTATTAAATATTACTCGAGGTTTAACAACCTGATTCTGACAAGTCTTAGGGTCCAGGAGTGCCTCCGCATTGAAGAGGGGATCACTATCCGTCATCGGCATATTGTTTTAGTTATAAAGGGTGAGTCTAACTGAGAAGAAAAAACTATTTCGTGCAAATGGTCACACACTGAGTTGCAAATATATATTGGTTTTCCGCATATTCCTATGTCAAAAAATGACAATGTAATTGAATGTTAAAAATTTGAAAATATGAAGTGGACTTTTGGGAGTTCCTTTGCGCCGACATTGGCCAAGGGGACAGTCGGTAACAGGGCACAATTTCCTTTCTGTGTGACAACTAGCCATGATACATAATATCGGCTAACAGAAATGGTACGAGAAAGACGTGATCGCTATTACTGCTTGCAGTGTCATGGAGTCCCCCGCTTGACGCCGCAAGGCGAGGGCCTTCTCCTGAGTGGCAAGACTACCTGCAACACAAGCATGTTGTGCCCTGTTGCTGATCTCTCTTCTTGGCTACTGTCGGCGCCGCGCAATACCCAAAAGTCCACCTGGTATTTCAAGATTTTTACCATTCAGTTTCAATATCTTTTATTGACATAGGAACATGCAGAAAACGAATTTATGTTTGTAGGTCAGTGTGTGACAATTTGCACGATATATTTTTCCTCATTTATGAATCGCCCTGTAAATATGCGGTGTCGAATCTTCCAGACGTTTCACAAAAATCGAACACCACTTTCTATTGTAAAATTGCGCGTTTGAGTAATAGTGTGTAGGGAAATGTTGTTTATTTGTATCTGATGGGAGGCGTGATAGAGTAGTATGTGCTCTTGTCGTGAGCGCTGTGTCACCATTGGTGTAGTGGTCAGGGTAGCAGCCTAGCAAGCAGCAGACTTCTCATCGAAATCCGCAGGCTACATCATTCGCAATTAACGTCCTCAATTTCCGTAATATCAATTGACAGTAACTACATGATTAAAAGTAATGTTTGTTCTTTCGGAAACTGCAAGTTTAATTGTAGGCTTACTAATGTATTAGAAGCCTACGGGTTCAAAGACCGAACAGAATTACCCGTTCTGCTTTCTGCCGATCAAAATCTTACAATTCCCCTACATCTCTGTGCAAAAGTCGCAAAAGTCGAGAGTTGCACAGTGCGGTTGTTGCACATCGGCGCTGAAGCAGATCATTCCTCGCGCATTTCACATCTTGCACGGCTGCGAGGGACCCCGCGCGGTGGCAGATGTTAACAAACGACGTGCGGTCCGGCCTGTAAGCTGCGAGCGCTCCTGATTGTTGTCGGGTCGTTTTAGGCCGGCGCCGGCGCCTGACGGATGTTGCCTCTGCGAAATCCCTGCCGGAACGCGCGAGAAATTAACGCCGAATGGATATCGACAGCCGCAGCCACCCTAATCCTCAACGAAATGGGATTTTTTTTTCTCGTTCCTTACTTCTGCGCAGCGGTTGAACGTGGTTGGAAGGCCAAAAGCTACCAACATACCAGTCAACAGGTAAATCGAGTGGCATGCTCTCTTTCGTCACACGTATTTTACAAAACATTAGAAATGCGACCAGAGAATTATACCCTGTAACGTCACATGAGAATGCCTGCCCATAAATGGAACATAGCTAACGCGTATCAGTCAGTTCGCGATCACATTTAACAACTTCGACGGGATTACTAATGACAGCTTTCACACGGTCACACCATCTGGTGGCTGAATAATAGGCCTACGAGTTTGTTAATCGCTGGCAGTACGATGTACGTATCAAGTAGCACCATCCACCGCACGCAACGAAAGTACTTACCAGAGATAAGTCATCATTTGTGTAACTTCAAAACCATCTTACTGACTTATTTACCATTTAATTATCATGTTATTATTTTCCTATGATTACTGATAACACTACACTTCCAAATGAGCCTTTACAGAGAATGATCATACGGCAAGGTACTGAACAGATCAGTTGTGAGACAAGTTGTTGCCCTCACACTGTGGATCTGACCAGGGTCGTCTTAAAGAAATTAAGCGCCGGGGTGCGAAAATCAGCTACCTCCCTCTCTCTAGCCACCAAAAGGAAAAAGAAACAATCAAATTAATTTTTATTTTCTATTTCTTCTATTTAATACTTTCATAAAACACAGAAACGTTTAGAGACACTGCATTCAAATATTCTAGCTTTTGAATGGGCGAACGTTTTTATTATTACATCTGTTTTGAAATCTACTTTCGATTCCAAAGATGGCCAAATTTGTCATTCTATCTTTGGACATGGTTCATAGTAATTAGATTTTTATTATTTTCAGTTTGGAAACTGACTTTTTGCCTTCTGCTATCACAGAAAGTGTTATGCGCAGGAATTACACCTGGCAACACAGAATTAAATTATTGGAATAAATAAGATTTAATAAAAATTTTATGTTTAATAAAAATAAAAAATAAGGAAGCAATTCAAACTCGTTAAACAACTCTTCCCCATCAATATCCGACCTACTTCCATCTGTTAACTTTTGTTCAAGCTTCAAACACTGTGTTTTTCTTTGCTCCGTGTCAAATTCCCTGTCTATCAATCGTTCACGAAGGACATTGAACTGGAAAAAGTCTGGATTACGAAGCACCAACATCTACATCTACGTGGGACACTCTGCAAATCACATTTAAGTGCCTCACAGAAGGTTCATCTATCCACCTTTATACTATTTATCTCCCATTCCATTCTCGAATAGCGTGTGGGAAGAAAGTACGCCTGAATCTCTCCGTTCGAGCAAAATTTTCAAATATTTGTAAAGCTTATGGGACTTGTCTGCGGGGTCATCAGTACTAAAATTACAAACCACTTATGAACTAACTTATACTAAAGACAGCACAAACATCCATGCCCGAGGGGGAATTCAAACCCCCGACGGAGAACGGCCTCGCGCATCGTAGCATAGCGCCTCAATGCGTTCGGCCGCTCCACCGCGGCTCTGTTCGAGCTCTGATTTCTCGTATTTTATTCTGATGATCAGTGAACATTATATCTTCGCATTCGGACGAGAATATTGGTGATTGGAGCTACGTATGTAGCCCACATTTGCAGAGATATACACCGTTTTTGTAATGATTCCCATCCCAGATCCTGTATTATTTCCATGACGCTGTCTCCCCTGTATCTTGACAATACAAAACTATTTGCCCTCCTTTGGAGTCTTTCGATGTCTTCCGTCAAACTCACCTGATAAGGATCCCACACTGGGCAGCAATACTCCAAAATAGTCCGTTTCAATGTATTAAAAACGTTTCAACCCCCAATGATTGAAGTTTCAGCCTTTTTATTGCGTGGCTAAATTCAGCGTTCCAGTTTCTGTCGACAGCACCCAGTGTGTATTATGTTAACATTTCCTGTCATACGCCATCCCTTTCCGCAATGGCAGTGAAGTTATTCCATTCAATAAGGCGCGAAAACGTCTCTTTTTTGTGCCTTTTATATTTACCCATCGAAAGTCGAAGCTGTGCCAAAAGCTTCATGAGTCAAATTTGGAAACAATATAGGTGCCTACATTTTTATAGCTACAACTAGCTTAATTTTCGCTGCTTGGTTGTATCTGCTTCTAAATATAAATTTTCATAGAATTAGCTTTAAAACTATTTTCCTAATAAACTATTTTTATACAAGTTCCACCCCCTATTGCACCATTGGTGGCAGAATTCAAACCATGCTGAAATACATTTTTTTGAAATTATAACCATGGTTCCAAATCCTAATTTTCACATTTCTATCATCAAAAAAGTCTTTGTAGAACCCTTAAAAGATGTTCCTTATTTCACCTCCTTAATGGTTGAATTTCAGAAATATCGAAACCTGTGTTTTTGAAATTCCAATCAAAAATCTAAATCAGAAGTTCTATATTTTTGGGATGGGAATATCGAACAATTGCTCATGCCTACAGTGTAAGATAAACAACGTCTACAAATTTCAAGTTTCTATCGTCTGTACATTCACTTTTCAACGCCGTTCTCTGTCTGAACGGATCGGGAACGCGAAATTTTTTCTTACACTTTGGCTTCTTTCTTTGTAGTTTCACTTTTAAAACTGCAATATGCACTTACTTTTCTTTATTCGTACACTTGTTGCAGAAAAACAACAGAATAATGTGCTTCACGTTTTGCTGTACAAAACGTCTTTTCTATTATAGTGTCAAAAGTCATCGCCGGTCTTCTGTCCGAATTTTATATAACATGACGATTTTCACACTCATATAGCTATTGACAAGGAACTGCTATGGTGTACAACGGGAGAGTTAGTACTACAACAACAAAAGGAGATTGTTCGTATCCACTATGTATTTTTTACTGAAGAGCGAAATATTGACACCCACACAATTTTATATATGTTGGAACTTTCAACTCCCATATTTTCCAACCCTTTATCTTTATCAACCATCTACCACCATAGTTCACAATGGGAGACTGAAACCTACTACAACATACAAACACTATTTGTTTGCGATGTGTAGTTTTGGCTGCAGCGTGAAATACAGGCATAAATACCTCAATTTTTATATATATTAAGATAAGATGAAAGTTTGTTCAGTACGTCTCAAAACTGGCACATGGTATAATGTGCTAGCCTGGCAGCTGTGTGAGCACGTATGGATCAAACTGCTAAGATCATCGGTGCACACAATTACACAACACTTAAACTAGCTTACACTAAGTTATTAACAGAATCTGACATTACCTGCGAATGGGCAAAGCTGAAATTGTGCACCTAGTCGGGTTTCGATCACGGGTCTCCTGCTTTCTAGGCAATTGTGCAGACCAATACACCACACAGTTATCAACGCACCTGCAAGGAGTACCTACGCACGCCTTCCGTCAGACACAAATTTCCAGCCTTACCCTACCCATAGTACTCAAACTCGTAGTTTCAGAAACTAATTCCTGTAAGAGTACGGCCCAAAACTTGTCCACCCCTTCCCACAAACGAAAAGTTCATTGCCCGTCACCGGCAAGTTATCTATATACGTTTGGCGTCTCTTTCGTCGCAGTCATATATTCTGTGAATATGAACGAATACCAACTACAGGATCAGAAATGACGTCTGTTCTTTCGGTGGGAAGGCCTCGTTTTGCTGTAGTGTAGAATGCATGTCATCGTTTGCGCTGGAGTCTGCTGGCTGGCCAGAGACAAGCTTACTTGGCATGGTGGCTTGGTGGCCGTGTTCTTAGTATCGAACCAACCTAATCTTGGACGAAAGAGGTGATAGGTGACCACTCTGGGAACAGATGTAGAGGGAATTGTCTTCGCCAGGTAGCAAGGGTTGGTAGACAGGAGGTTCTGAACGCATTCTGCATCGTTTTTAGCGCGCTCTACATCCGGTGTGTGGCAGGGGAAGGTTTCTCCCGTGGCCTGAGAGCGACATTCTTGCTCCAGCCATCGTGGAAGTAAGTACTTCGCCGCATAATGCTGAGGCGAAGACATGCTGATAGAACATTGCTTTCTTTGTGATCAAGCAGTCTTGGTTTTTCTGTGATGGTTTTCTTGAGTAATTATTTCGCTGTGCAAGGCGAAGTGTTTCTTAATTTACAGAACTGGAGTAATACAGTGTGAATTTAGTATTTGCATTTTAATTCCAGCGATGATTTTGTATTCGGATTTTCTCCGGTTAGAATACATGTGTGTCAACTTATTATGTTTTAATTTCCTTGCTGTTTTTAACCAACTTTTTACGTTGCATCTGTATCTGTGAGAATGTTATATATTTTACAGATTTTCTAGTTTGATTCCGTCTGTCCTGTATTGTATGACTGATTGCACCATGTGCTTTCATAACGGTCGTTACTTCGGTTTTCAGCCATTCTTTTATTTTTTCTTAATACTAGCTTTCTTTTATATGTATTTTCACGTGTGCCCTAATTACTCATTCTACATTAATTTATATTTGTAAAAATACCATGTATTTCGGTGTGGTCATACATCATGTGGTATTTAAGAACAGTATACCGCTGCCTTCCCACACATGAGTTCGTTTGGTGCATAGTGTTCTTAAATTTGTGATCAAGACATCCTCCATCTAGTCAAAACGCTACCGACACTTCGTTTCGCCACTGCTATCTGGTGTTCCCGCAACATAGTATACCACTAGCATTATGCGCATGTCTTTGAATGAATGAATGTGCTTTCAGCTCCCCTTTGTGTATTTGAAAATTTCCTTTCACGTTACCTCCATATTCATAAACGGCAGAAACAATTTCAATATGGGCAGTAATTATATGTTTTAATTCACTTTTGTACAAGGTGTGTGCTTAATTTGGTCTCCCCACATTTATTTGCTTGTTCATTTTACTGAATAGATTATGATCTTAAAGTATTAAACCTCTGCTTTATGATTTCATGCTCCCCGTCCCATGTTTAATTATCTTTTCTTTTATTTGTTAAGATTAATTTTGTGTTTTTGTTAAAACGTTGGTTGCTCCCTTAAGGAGTGAGCAGTTAGATATATTTCCGTTGTGCAAGTACTGTGACCACTCGTAAAATAATTTAGAGCAGTAGTGAGCGTTTTAACTTACATTTACAGTTCTCAACTGCCCGATATCTTGCTAAGAAAACATAACATGCTACTTTCATATGTTGTGTTCAGATACTTACACAGTTTTAATGTCTAATGGTAATTTTAAAGAAAAATGCTCATATTTTAGCTTATTCGTAATTTTCTATATTTTTATAGAATTTTGTTATTAATGATGGTTTCAATAAAATAACATAAGTTGCATTATTTACTGTATTGGCTTTACTATTACATGACGACGATTGTCTTTGATTCTTCAGTTTGCGTAGAGCTTTGATGCTGTTTGTGGAAAGTCATCTCCATAGCTACTAATGGCTTTCCATGCATCTAACCTACTCAGCCATCGTTCGAAGTGAAGACAAGGGGTTCAGGTCGTCCACATACACATAAGGAAAAACTGACACAACACGTAGCATTAGTTATCCCAAAATGTTTTTATAACTGAATTTGAAACAGTGTAATTTGTTTACACCCTTCATGAAGTTACTCCCCACCCTCGATACCGTGAAAATAATTATTTTCCATGTTTTACGTTGCTTATCATCCTGGCATGTCTGACACCACAATGAAATGATTTCAATTTTTATTTTTCGGTATTGCCACAAATATTAAATTTGCTTTGTTTCTTTGTGTTATCTTCTAATTTATGTAATCACTAATGACTACCTTTTATAAAATATAGAAAATTAAGAGTAAACAAAATTATATGTATTGTTTAAAATATTACCATTCGTTGTTGAAATTGTGTAAGTATCTGAGCACGACGAATAAAGATGAAAAAAAGAGACATGACGAGATTCGAACGATGGACTCGAGGGTTGAAAGGCAACGACGCTACAACTATTTTTCCCCTTATAGTAGATCTATTCTTCGCGGTCGTCAGTTCAATTTGCTCTTGGTGGTTCAATGTATGTTTGGCTCAGCTTCTTTATTACAGAGGGCGCTGAGCCACGGCGCCCGGCTCACTTAAGCTACATAGACAGATGATACAATTGCTGTAATTACTGGTACTTCTATGTACTTAAAAAAATATCAAATTCGATTTTCTCGAGAATTTTTGAAAGTTGTGACGAATGGCCTTGTCTGATTCTTATTTAAGTTCTGAACTTCATGTACTATAAATATAAAAAAGTCCTAAAATCCGATACCTATGTGGTCTTCTTGTTAGACCACGCAGCTATTCCTGCGTGGCTCCCCCTGGGCACCGGCGCCAGGGTGTACCGCATCCCTTGAACCCCCTGGTAAAGATGGCCCTCCCGGGCTCTGGATACCAAATGTGTCCTACCTCTTCCTTAGTAATCAGTGGCGGCTGGTGCTTTAGATGACTGGAGATTCTCTCCTTTCAGTGTCGGATCTTGATAGTGGCGCCGCCCCCTCCCCCTCCTCCCTCCCCCTACTCGGCGCGTCAATGTTTCTGCGCCCCGCCCCTCGACCCCCGTCGCTCGCCGTCCAAAGAGACAATTTAGTGCAGCTCTGTGACTGGCGCCTGGGGGAAATCGTCCCGGTTTGCCCTCCGTCCACCTCCTCTTCTTTAGATATATTTTCGTTAAAAGATCTGCAGAATTTTTTACCTCGGCTTGTTTGCTCTTGCTTCAACTCGAGCTGAGGCACCGGCATACCAAGATTCTTTATTTCAAACTTTTCTTCCAAGCTTGAAGCTGAGTAACTTGTTTCCAAAAGATACTGAACATTATTCATTTTTCTTTGATAATAAACACCAAGAAAATGTGAATATGAACATGAGCAGTAAATCCCAGGATGTAACTGATTACACTGTTAAATGACTGTAAAAAATGAATCTGTTACGATGAAGAGACAAGCTATTTTCGGGTCACGTGACACTGTAAGCAGCACCCCATCCTAGCATTTCGCATGCGTAAGGCCTGCTCTCCCCCACAGCTTTTCAACCAATTAAGTATTTCTTACAATGAAGAGTATAAATGTCATTTACCCTCAAAATCGCGACACATTTTCTGAAACGTCCAAAGATATGAGGCAAGTAACAATAAAAAAGTCATTGTCGTTGCCGTATCTATTATAAGGAAGATTGGGCTTAAAAGATTGCTTGCAGTCGGTGTCAAACGCACTACCGTCGACGGCGCGGGGCGATGCCGGTAACCACAAATTGAAAGGTTCAAGTGTTTTTAAATCTATCGGTCTCAATTGCTTGGTCATTAGTCCGCGGCTTACAAATAACTTGAACTAAAAATCTTAAATATGGCTTCAGATCAGCAACGGTGGAACACGATTAAAAAGTGAACAAAATCTTCCAGCGAACCAGTTACATTTAAATGGTTTATATACATGAATCATGATCCGGGTTTCGGCAAAAGTAATTTTGCCTTCTTCAGAAGGTTTTCATTTAGCTCACATTAAAGTATCTGTACATATTAAAGCTCATTTTATTTGCAACTACTTTAATGTGAGCTGAATGAAAACCTTCCTTAGAAGGCAAAATTAGTTTTGCCGAAACCCGGGTCAAGTTTTATGTATATAAACCATTTAAATGTAACTGAATTGCAGAAATTTTGTACTTAAACTAAGGTAAACTAACATCAGGACACAACAAACACGCATGGCCGAGGGAGGATTGGAACCCCCGACGGCGATCGGCTGCACGCACCGCAGCACAGCGCCCCAGCGCGCAAGGCTAATTCGCCACGGGCCGCTAACCACAAGGCTATTCTTGCTAGGTGAAGAATATTGTCTGCATTATTATTCATTACTGGATATTCTGATATTTACAGTTGATGCGTATTTAATTTATAGTTACAAAATATTTTACCAAGGATAACTAGTTTTTGGTGAATCTTCAATGTGCGATAAACAAATATGAATGGCGGATTTTGTCTTCATGGAGGATTTGCGCAAGCGCAAGGCGACGAGCGCAGTAGCTCTATGTCTGACTTATGGACCATTGGTGCGTACCCGCTACAGGTCGAGTAGCCAGGAGCTGGTGTCTGTAGCAGCTCGAACGCCAATGTTAAAAGCGTCGTTTCCCCTCGCCCCTCCCTGCCGCATGGGCGCCCACATCCTGCCTCCGCCGGCCGCGGAAGCCGAGGGGACTGCGGCGCGCCAATCACGGTCTGCACGGGTACTACGGTCAGGGGTTCGAATCCCCCCTCGGGCATGGATATTTGGGCCATCCTTAGTATTAGGTAGTTCATAAGAAGTTTGTAGGTTTAGGGACTGATGATCCCATAGTTAAGTCCCATAAGCTATACAAACATTTGAACATTTAATCCTGTCTCCATGATGGGATTCAGGAGAGAATTTGAACCTCAGCCGCGCCTGCGCATTGCATCGCTGCGCCCACTGCAGCCTATATTAAGCGGCCACGCTACGACTCGAATACGTGTTATCTCCGCAACGTAAAACGTTTCTCAGGCGATAAAAATACTTCGAATGTGCATATAATAAGATCTGATAGAAGAAAGAAACGAAGAATGATATTTTAAATAATATTTATATTTTCAATTGTATATTTTTTACAGCGTTCATTGAATGAAATAAATCGCAATTTGCGATCAGTTATTGCTTCGCTGTACTAGGTTTAGATGGAAAACCAAAGTGCGGCGAATGAAAATCTGTGTCCGGCCGGGATCAGACGCGTTGACCAGTCCGCCACCGAAGACACAGTGACCAACCCGACTGCAAAGGACTCTTACAAGCAAGTCTCCCTCCACACCCATATCTCCATTCGCCACGCTGTCTCTTTCCTATTACCACAGCCTATTTGTTCTGTAACGCTCGCAGCCTGAAACCTGTATTCCCGCATGTGGCGGGAGACGTGCTGGGAAGACTCCCTCTGCAGTCGAGTTGGTCACTGTGTCCTCGGTGCGCCGGGCGCTGTGGCTCAGCGCGCCCGGTCAGGTGGCTCAATGCCCTCTGTAATAAAAAAGCTGAGCCAAGAACAATTTGAACATCATCGAATAAATACTATCAGCGTCCGCAATGAACAGAAGTCCCCATATGCCAAAAAATAAAACAAAATAAAAAATTCAATAAATAAATAAATAAAAGTGGCGGGTGCTCAACGCGTCTGCCTAGTAACCAGGAGATCCCGGGTTCGAATCCTGGCCGGGAATAAATTTTCATTCGCTGCACTTTGGTATTCCGTCTAAACCTACTACAGCGAAGGCATAACTGATCGCAAATTGCGATTTATTTCAGTTTTTATTTTATTTATTCATTTAAGGATTCCGGGGATTCACTGAACCAGTGAACACACAGGACGCGCCGCCACTGACGAACCGGTTTTACTCTCCTGAGATAACACGCAGACATAATTCACGGTTGATGTCCTTGCTGTATATGCGAGGGGGCAGCACGGCGCACACGTGAGACGTGGGCTGCGTTGCCGATGGCTAGGGCGGCGGCGACACGCGGCGCTGATGTCGATCGATGTGTCGGCGGCTGGTGCGCACGGCGGCCGGGTTTTAAAATACACCTGTGCTGTGCCGTGCCATGCTGCGCTGTGGGCCGTGCCGGACCAGCCGTCGTTGCGTAGGCGGAGTGGGCGGCGCCGCCCACCTGCGCCGGACACGCTCCTCGAGCGCCGCGCGCGCCGCGGCCGCCTGCCGCGTGCCGCCGCTGCCCCATACCCCACCAACGCGCCGTCCCCCCCCCCCCCTAGCGTACCGTGCCGTCTCCACCACACTGCTTCAGCTCCGTTTTTCTCTGCTTACGAAAAAGTTTGTAGACGTATTGGACCAAACTGCTATGGTCATGTCCCTAGACTTACAAACTACTTAACTCTCAGGTGGCAGCATCACCGCGTTTCACATTTGCTACCACTGTGTATTCCGTGTTACAATCCCACTATATACCTAATTAGTGATCGTAACGACAAAAACAATGAATCCACCTTTTGTATCCCATCCTCGTCGCCACGTTTGTATCCCATCCTCGTCGCCACTTTCGTGTCCCAGCCTCGTCGCCGCTTTTGTGTCCCAGCCTCGTCGCCGCTTTTGTCTCGTTTCCGTCGTAGGTGTCGGTGGCCGAGTAGAAAGAGACCGACACAGGAATAAAGGATGCACGCTTGTGCAGGTACGAAGGTGAGCAGCCAGTGGGACAGCAGAAACTAGAAACACTAGAGTAAATTAGAACGAGATATATATTTCATAGAGATTTAGTAATACTTAACTTTTACATAGCTCAGTACTGTAGAATGCTGATACATAGTTGAGCTAGAGGCCTGTCTAGTGCCTATCCGATAGCCAAGTCTTCACTGGTGCCTATCTGATTCCGAAGTGTTAGCTCGTTCCTATCTCATTCCCAAGTGTCGTTCAGTGGTGGCCACGAGCGGAGTTGTAGCAGAGGGCGCTCGTGGCTGACGTCGTAAGAACGCCGCGCCGTGCATGCATGGCGGCGCGCGGCAAAAGTAGGTGGCGCGCACTTTATACTTGTGCGACCCACACCACCATCATACTCCAGAGACGACATAAGAGTCCAAACAATAGATGAAGAGTGGAGAGAGTGCTCCAAAGAAAGACGAGGACAGTTTTGCCAGCTGGAAAAGTGATGGTCTCTGTCTTTTGGGATTCTCAGGGTATAATCGTGCTAGATTATTTGTACAAAGGCAGATCCATAACTGGGCTCTATTATGATGCTCTGCTGGATCGTTTGAAACAGAAACTAAATGAGAAACGTCCAAGATTGGCAAAGAATAAAGTCCTGTTTCATCAGGACAATGCTCCAGCAGCTATCGCAGTGGGGAAAAGTGCACGTTTAGGATTCGAATCGGTTCATCCTCATTCACCATACATGGCTCCGAGTGACTTCTTCTTATTCATAAACTGGAATGTTTGGCTTGTAGGGAAGAAATTTTTATCAAATGAGATGTGTTAGCCGCTGTGACAGACTATGCGTGGTTATGGTATATCGCCCCAAATATGCGACTGGATAGGTGATTTCCTGTCAGAGAGGACACAGTTTGGAGTAATCGATGGTAAGGTATCGACTAAAACAAAGTTCATATCTGGCGTTCCACAGGTTAGTGTTATTGGTCATCTGCTGTTATTTACATAAACGATTTGGGGGAAAAATCTAAGTAGCTGTCTTAGGATGTTTGCAGATGACGCCCTCATTTACCGTCTAGTAAAATAATCTGAAGATCAAAAGCAACTGCAGAACGATCTGAATAAGATACCTATGAATTACTAGTACTTCAGACTTAAACTGGAAAAACCACGTAGTTAATGTCGTGGGAGAGGCGAACCAGAGACTGCGTTTTATTGGCAGAACCCTTAAAATATGTAACAGAACTAATAAAGAGACTGCATACACTAAGCTTGTCCGTCCTTTTTTGGAATATTGCCTCCCGGTGTGGGATCCTTATCAGGTGCGTTTGACGGTGGACATGGAAAGAGCCCAAAGAAAGGCATCTCGTTTTGTATTGTCACGATAAAGGTGATACAGCGTTAAGGAAGTAATACAGGATCTGGTATGTGTATAATTACAACAACGGCGCTTTCCGCTACGGCGTGGGCTACTTACGAAAATCCAATCTCCAACATTCTCCTCCGAATGCGAAAATGTATTGTTGGCTCCCACTTACATAGGTAGAAATTATCATCAGAATAAAATACGACAAATCAGAGCTCGAACGGAGAGATTATGGTATTCTTTGTTCCCGCATGCTATTCGAGAATGGACTGGGAGATAAATAGTATAAAGGTGGTTCGACGAACCCTCTTCCAGGCACTTAAATGTGATTTGCTGAGTATCTCATATAGATGTAGATGTAGAGGCAGCACGTCGGAGATGAAGACTGATTGACTGTTCGGCACTTGATGTTTGTGGATCATGCAGTAGTGGCAAATCAGGTGCAGCAGCTGTTGTTTGTGGCACGCAAAAGGAAAGGTAGAGAGAAAGTAACTTCGTCTAGTCTGAATGGCTGGTAGGTCTGAAAGTTAGGTTCAGCCGCCTAAATGGAAGGGTTTTTCCTGTCCTTCTCGCCTGCAGACACCTTTCTTTCTAGAAATTGTGATGGCTGTGTGTTGACGTGTCTATCTTAAGTACAGGTGACTCTAATGGATGCGTGAATAGTGTACCATTGTATTGCATATGGTAGGAGAAGAGCGCCGGAACACAGAGTTCTTCAACAGCAGCAAGGAAATAGCCGAAGTCAACGTCCCCGCCTGACGAATACATCACGATCAAAATTGTCACTTTACCTCATTCCGTAAGACACTGAAGAGAGATTTGATATGTAATCCAGAATATCGGTTCAAAGGCTGGTGATCGGAGACTTTGAACCACCATCCATCCTGTCTCCCCTACCGCAAGAGAAAGGAGAAATTGTCAACAGTGCGTACTGTACATGGTCGCTCATCCATCCAGTTTACTGGTATGCCAGTCGGTGCTTAACCTCGCTGACTTGTCGGCGAGCAATAAATCCTCCTCGGAACGGCCCGTAACAAAAGGAAAGGCTTATCTGCAGCCTTGGGTCTAAGAAATTGATGCATTTTACGTGCGCTTGTACTATGAGTTTTACCTTAATCTACATTACATATTTATGCTACCAATCACATTTCGGCGCCTGGCATAGCTTCTCGAAGCCTTTTCGGTATCATTTCTCTACCGTTTCATTCTCTGATAGCGTGCGAGAAAAGGAACAGGCACTTAAATGTGATTTACAGAGTATCCCATGTACATGTGTATCTTTGTTTCCAATCTCATTTCTCTAATTTTGTTATAATGATCGTATCTTCATTTGTTGGTGGGTGCTAACAAATTATGGTCGCACTCGCAGCAGGAAATTGGTGATAGAATTTTAACATATGTGACTAAGTGCAACAACGCAACTCTTGCATCATATTCATGACAATCTCTTGTATTATACAAAAGGCGTTGTCCTTTTCTGAACATACTCTACATCCTGCCTAAGTCCCACTTAGTGAGGAATCGATATCGCGCAGCAATTTTTGTGTAGGCAGTATCTTCAGTGGAACTATAGCATCTTCTTCGTGTTCTACCAATTATGCGTAGCCTTTGGTTCGCGTTTCACACGATATTATCGTTGAGTTCATTTGAGTTATAGTTTTTCGCATTTGTAAATCCCAGATATTCAGTTGATTTTCGGTCTGTAGATATGTTTGATTTATCGTATAATGAAGTTTCTATTATTCAAATGTTTGTTAAGCTTAAGGGACTTAACTGCGTGGTCATCAGTCAGTAGTACAAACTACTTAAGAACTAACTTATACTAAAACAGCACAAACATCCATGCCCAAGGGGGGATTCGAATCCCCGAAGGGGTAATGAAGTTTAGTTGGTGTCTTTAAGTGCTCATATGGATAACTTCACAGGTTTCATTATTTAGGGTTAATTGCCAATTTTAATATCATGCAGTTTTATTTAAATCTTTTTGCAGTTTCTTCTGATCTTCATTACTAACCGACAAACGACAGCATCCTCCGTGAAAAGTTTTACGATAGCGGCTTTGATTGCCTTCTAAATCATTCATAAAAACAAATAGTGGGAACCTTAGATCACTTACCGGAGTATCGACAGATATCACTTCTGTTTTACTCAATGACTTTCCGTAAATTATTACATACTGCGTTTTTATGGCAGGAAATCACGAATCCAGTCGCATGACTGAGACGATAAATCACAAGTACGACATTGGATTAGAAACCGCTTGTGAGATACAGTGTCGAAAACATTCCGGAAATCTAAAAAATATGGAACAGATCTGAGATTCCTTCTATTTCACAAGAACGCTACTTTCTGAATCTGTGTTGACTATGAGTCAATAGGTTGTTTACTTCCACGTAGTTATTAATGTTGATGCAACTTGAAACATAAATATGGTAAGCAGACGAGCTAAGATAGCTTAAATGTTTTTAAAAGAGAAAGCTGTCAAACAGATACGATAAGAATCGTTATTCCACAGAAACAAATGTTCAGGGGTTGAATCAGCGACATACTTACGTGCGTATAGAGAGAAAATTATATAAATCAACTTGAACTTAGGAAACTACAGTTTATATCCCATTTTCTGATATGTAGTACAAATTTGGAGGTCCCAAGACTATAACCCGATAATTATGACCTATTGTGACATAATTTAAATAGCTAATTTTTGTAATATTAATTGATACTAGCTTCACGTAACAATTTCAATATGTGGTTTGTTTCCTGTGAGTAGTGTGCGTGCTTCAGGTACACAACTGGATTTTTTATTGATTTTTGATGCAGAACTTGTTTCGTCTTTCAATGTACGTACACCAAGTACAATTTTTCTACATTTTTTATGGATTTTGGTATCACTGTGGTACATAATCTCTACAGCAATACAAGGAGAAAACTTGTTCGTAAACTCATGATACCAAACTTTTATGGCAGTGAAACCATAACTTTAGATAGTTGGAAAGATATCACAGCAAACACATGCGGTGACTACATCGTGAAGCAATCTTGTCCTCAGTGTATATCTGTAGAAATTGAGTGCAATATAGCGTTATTTACGCGGAAATGGCAGCGCGGTCCAAGGCGTCATGGCAGGGAGAGGGCATCCACTCCCGTCAGATTCTACCCTTGTCCTTAGTGTAAGCGATTTAAGTTGTTTGTAAGATTATGGACCGACGATATAAGAAGTTTGATCCCTTAGGATTAAAACAATCGAGCATTTGGATATGAAGTAGCCTACAATGTTGGATTGTGAGGAAATTCTATTGTACATCTATCATTATAACAGACGACCTGTGCACATTATTCAAAATGTTCAAATGTTTGTAAATCTATCGGACGAAACTGCGTGGTCATCAGTTCGTAGCTTACAAACTACTTAAACCTAGGTAAACTAACCTAAGGACAACACACACACACCCATGCCCCAGAGAGGACTCGAACCTCCATAGCGAGAAACCGCGCGCTCCGCAGTGAAACGCTTTAGACCGCTCGGCTACTCCACCGCAGCGCACATTATTCAATACCTTGACAGATAGCACCCTTGCAACGACAAGGAAACAAATAGGACACGAGGTTCAAATCCAAACTGAACACCGATATCAGATGACACAAACAATATGAATTACTATTACAGTATTTACTTTTAAATCTTAAATAACTTTGTGATAAATTAACTGATTACACAGATTTATGATGAAGCATAGTAACATAAAACCTGCAACATATTTGTCGCGAACTCTTCACTAGTATCATCTTGTGAATAAGAAGCAAAACAGGTCAATTAAAAACCGAAGCAAGAAAATTAGAAAACTGATGTATTTTCTAAGTAGACAATTAATCCTGTGGGAAGCATATTTACCAATCGCCATAGTTCGAATAACAGAGATGAATGCTTGCAGTTTCTATCAAAGGCAACCAATTCAGCAGAATTGTAGCGATGGGAAGGAGATCAGTTTGTCTCCTTCGTAGCACGAAGAGCTTGATTAGTTCCGCAGAGAACGTTCCTCGATTTGCCAAGACGCAAACAAGAAAATTGGCAGTCCCGCAGACCATACAATCACATTCTTCAGCCTGGTTCGGTAAACAAACAACTCAGCATCAGTTACAAACGACGTCGCAGGCGGGTAGAGTAGCAAACGTGTCTTTGTCGTATCCTCACAAGGCTCTTGCATGAACTTACGTATTGACACTCTGAGATACCAAGATATTAAGAGAATATAATTCTATGTCATAATAAAATAAAACTGTCTTTCATTTTTAACTAGTTATCTTCCGGTACTGCCAAATCATTCCCATTTTATTCTACTATTTTAAACTTATTTTCTACTCTTAATCTGTGGATGTAAATAAGCAACAGCTTTGGTCTTATTTTATTGTGTTAATCAGTGTATATGATCAGTAATGAAGAGACAGTACAATCGAGAATACTTTGTGTATAAGGTATCGCATAACTGGTAACTTCTGACAGAAATAATTTGACGTAGGGGGACACCGTGAATTAATCAGTTTCACCACCCATTATAATGTGGTGACGTCTCTTAACGAAGAATACCGGGGCCTCTAAAACATGTCACTTCAAGTTCACTTTGTAAGCAGCGTGAAGTAAACATTGCTATCGATAAACCAAAGGGGAACGTGTGGCGCAGCGACTCCTGAACAATTGTTTCAGAAGAAGAATGGTCGCTTGTTCCTGTTGTGTTTATCATTTGCAGTGCCAAATTTAAGAAACGTGTAGAGTGACGTTGACGTGACATGTTTCAGCGACACGGGTGTAGACTGCTTGATAGATTTACATTACTCCTTATCCCGGTATATTAAACAAATATGTTTTAGTACACAAAGAGGTGACGTAATATGCGAAGTCATTGCAAAGAATAAACTGATGAAGAAAATATTTAAGAGAACCCACCACATAATCTTTTAAATATGTTCGTTAAGTATCACAGTGCTCATAGTTGCAGTGCTGAGCTGTTTTTGTACAATTAGAGGATTTGAGAGTACATGATAATAACTTCTATGTGTTACAAAGAATCTAAACGTTATGCCGTTTCCGAGATTGTTAACAATGTAGTCAGCCCATCGGGTGGCGGTTTAAAGAAAGCTACTGGAAACACACGCAGCACTTCGCAGGTTGTTGAATGTTCAAATATTTGTGAAGCTTAAGAGACTTACCTGTAGGGTCATCAGTCCCTGAACTTACTAATTGCTTAGGAACTACCTTATACTAAAGACGACACAAACATCCATGCCAAAGGGTGGATTCGAATCTCCGACGGGTAACGGCATCGCGCATCGGAGCATTGTGCCTCAATGCGCTCCGCCACTCCGTCACTGTGACATATAATTAATGAAGGTGCGTGACTGTTAGTGACTGTAGCGAGCAACATTCCGCGAAAGATAGCAATAAATATGCTTAGGAAAAGTTACATATTCTCTGACTTACATACTTTACAGTACAATACGATTATTTTTTTGCAATGCTTATAATTAACACGAAGTACCTTTTAATCCTACCAAAAAACTCGATGTCTCAAGCTGATAGGAAACTAAGACAGCGAAAAAAATGTTCAAATGTTTGTTAAGCTTAAGGGACTTAACGGCAGGGTCATCAGTCCATAAACTTTACAAACTACTTATGAACTACCTTATACTAAAATTGACACAAACTTTCATGCCCGAGGGGGGATTCGAACCCCCGATCGTAAGACAGAGAAAAGGAGGGGTGGGTTGCATATGGTCTGCAACCTGTTTGAAGCCTGGGCGGGTAGCTTGTAAAATGTATAACCTCTAACCAAAAAGTGCGGTGAACATTCCTGTATCATTAACGTAGACAAAATATGAACTACATTTACCTTACTGCTCTTCGAAATAGTAACCTCATTTAACCATACAACAGTGAGCTCTGATATACATTTCCTGGAAACTTTTCACGAAGTCTTTCTTGGGGTGGTGTTCAAACGCTGCGTCACGCTTAGGTGGCTGTCAGGAATATCGTCAAATTCCTTCCTTCTAAAGAGAATTTGAGTCGCGGAAATAGGAAGAAGATTAGAAAATTGTGATCCTGGGAATTGGGTGGATGTTTCTTTAGTTCCATCACCCCCTTTTTACTTTGGCAGGAACTGTTTGACGATATTGGCTGTGTTTTGACGATCGTTGTGCATCTTTACCATCTGCCATACTTACCGGATCTCAATCCTCCAGACTTGCACCTATCACTTTGACTCAAACATTCTTTGAAAGAGAAGAAATTTGACGATATACCTGACATACACCGTAACGTGACGAGGCTTTTGAACAACATCCCAATGGAAGAATTAGTGCAAAGTTTCCAGCACATGTATCACAGAGCTCAGCGGCCCATAGTTAATGGGAGATGACTATTTGGGAATGTTACAGGTGTATTCACCGAACAGGTCGTATTTAAGATGTGTAAATTTTGTTAACTGGTATCTATTGTGCCGAGATTAAGATCGTCACATGTTGCGGCGCTTTTGAATAGCCGCGCACAGCCTTCTGCGCGCGCCGGAGGATGGCGTGACCAGCGCGACTCAGCTGTCGCCCTCTGTGGACGGTGGACGTCATCAGCGGGAGCGGCCGCGCGACCAGTGTGGCGAGAACGACGGTGGAAGGCGGAAGACTGGGGCCCCGAGGTCGTCACGATGGACTACGTCCTGATGCCGACAGCGAGACTTGGTCGGTGTCGCGGAAAGTGTGGTTGATTGCTGTTCATTAACGTTATGCTGAGCTCCAGTGGGGTGTAATGACTGACAAGGTCCGCAGGCCGGTGTCTGAACACAATGCACGTGACGTGTTGTTCTGTCAAGTGTATACTTAACGGCGAGTGCTGGTGGAAGGGGCCGTAAACCAGGGTGACTATGTTGACAATATACTGAATACTTCAGAAGATAGTATTCTGTTCGTATTCTGGGGTGTACTAATAATCCTTGTTTTACAAACTGCGTTCATTGGTAACAGTGTTGAGATTTCGCAAGGTCAATCGAAAGTGAAACTGGAAATTTTAGCCGGCCGCGGTGGCCGAGGTGACTGAGGCGCTCCAGTCACGGTCAGCACGGCCACTACGGTCGGGGGTTCGAATCCCCCCTCGGGCATGGATATTTGTGCCGTCCTAGTTCGTAAGTAGTTCATAAGTAGTTTGTAAGTTTAGGGACTGATGACCCCGTAGTTAAGTCCCATAAGCTTAACAAACATTTGAACTTTTTTTTTGGAAATTTTAGAGAGAAAACATTATACTTGTCTGTTAAATGAAACTTGTCATTACCAGTTAAGATGGATTATGAGCGTTGTTATCTTCTTCTGTGAAGGGTGATTTCTAGCTTAATTGTTTATTATTTCTATTGCTGTAAGGTGTTACTTTCTTGACGGGCAACTGATCTATTTTCTGTCTATTTAAATTTATTTCAGAAACTTGCTCTATTAAATCTGCCATCCTCAACCTTGCTTGATCAACTAATGTCATTATATCGATAGTTTCAGATTTTAGTTATAAAGATCTTTCAAATCATTTCATTTTTCTAAAGTGTATAACAAATAACTGTGTTCGTACGTGATGGTTACTCCCACCTCCTCCTCCCAGCCCTACCATTCAAGTAATCTGTTACATTTATTAGCATAAAAATATCGTAATTGAACAAAAAAAATTTAATTGTGTTTTGTCCATTATGGATGTATTTCAACTCTGTGACTGTGCCTGTACAGGGTTGACAATAAAATCTGTTACCAATCACATTATAGATCGTATTACTTATTTATATATGACAGTTTTCCGACTTGTGCCCATTTCAGGTGCTTTCAGAATATTACATGTTGGTGGAGTTAACAGTTTGAAAACAAATTACTCGGTGTTAATAATAGCGAAATCAATTGCAGGTGTCGAGTTGACATGAAAACAAAAGCACTTTACTTACATTTAATATTGTATTCAAATCATGATTTCCTTGTGACGCACTTGGTATACACTTTTGCCAACACATTTTTCTTTCATAACGTCCTACTGTCATTTGTATTCTGCTTGCCAATTATTAGTACAATTCATCATCATCGCTGCACATGAATGTGACTTTGTTTATATTTGGATACAGAGTTTTTTGTCAAAGGGCTTATATTTGAAAAGCACAACGATGTTGCTGCATAGGTTTTACAGCACATAAATTACAAAGGCGTTACTTGTATATATAGAGAGGAAAGTATTGGAAGATATGACAATGAAAATTCTTTTACATATTTGTGGGGTCACACTGTTATTCGTGAAACATTAAACAATCACAAGTAAACTATATTACAATATTTAGTCAGCATAAAAAATGTGGATTTGACTTCAAGTTGGGTTATTTAGATATGTAAATTTTCATGAGTATTTAGATAGATTGACTAAACCTAATTCCGACTGAAGTTTTATAAACATGACGCAGACAACGTATGTTATCCGTATCCCTAACTGATGCCAATATGTCGGATATTTCAATACTGATGAATCCCCAAACATCCTTGCAACTACCGGCAATTTCAAGTTACGCCAATGTATCGGATATTTCAGTACTGTAAAATCCCCGAAGTTGTTTACAAGTACTCGCAATTTAGTAACGGCGACAGCGGCTTCGGTCTACCGTAGCGCCTGCGGTATGCAGGCCGTTGCCGCCAAAGACGACCGGACCGTCCGACTGAACGGTAGACGGAATAGTTTTCCGAGTGTCGCGCGACGTGGCGCGCCCTTCAGCTGAGCGACTGCAATATCGGGCAACTGTAATTACGGCGCTTATCAAAGGCGACCTCCTGGTCCGGATATCGGGGCCGTCAAGGTATGTCACTCAGGTAGGGGGGGATTAATGACGCTCTGCCCCCTGCGGCGGCGGCGGCGGCGGCGGCGGCGGCGGCGGCTGACCAGTCCGGCGGGCCGGCCGTCGCACAGAAACTAATTCCGGCCCAAGTTAATTTGGCAGGCCGAGAACAATACGCGCGGTGGCGGCGGCGGTGGCGCGGCCGGGCCGGGCTCGTTTTATCATCGCCGGCCTCCCCAGGCGCCACAATAAATTCCTGGTCCCCTTCCGACCCGCCGGCTCGCTGTGTGGCCCGCCGCCCCGGCCGACACTGAGCGACGCTACCGCCCCGGGGGCGCGCCGGCACGTCACGGCACAGTGGACGCCTCTCTGCTATTGGCCGCTCCTCGACGATTCAGCAGCCATCAGTGCTGCGGTGGTTATTGGTGAGGCGACGTAGGCAGGGGCGCCGATTCCGTGGGTGCTCCGGGCTCGTGCACCCTCCCCCCCACAAGAATTTTTTGTGGTTGAAAATAAAACTGTATAAATAAAAAAATGGGAAAAATCAAAACCTTTCTTATGACTCAAGAGGCAATGCAAAACGTGACCATAGCGAGAGACGATATTTCAGACGTGAAAGAAGTGATCAGTTTTCTACGCGGTTCCCCAAGTGAGTAGTAATGAGTGTCCGTGTTTTACCCACTGCTGTAGTTGTGGTCTTCAGTCCGCAGACTGGTTTGATGCAGCTCTCCACGCTACCCTGTCCTGTGCAAGTCTTTTCATCTGAGAATATGTTCGGCATCCTACATCCTTTTGAATCTGCTTACTGTATTCGTCCCTCGGTCTCCCTCTACGATTTTTACCCCACACACTTCCTTCTAATGCTATGTTGACATTTCCTTGATGTCTCAGAATGTGTCCAACCAATCTATCGCTTCTCTTAGTCTCCTTTTCTCCTCGATTCGGTTGAGCACCTCCTCATTAGTTACGTGATCTACCCATCTAAATTTCATCATTCGTCTGTAGCACCACATTTCAAAAGCCTCTATCATCTTTTTATATGAACTCCTTATCGTCCACGTTTCACTCCCATACAATGCTACACTCCAGGCAAATGTTTTCAGAAAGGACTTCCTAACATTTGAATTAAGCCGGCCGCGGTGGCCGATGGGACTGAGGCGCTCCAGTCACGGTCTTCACGGCCACTACGGACGGGGGTTCGAATCCCCCCTCGTGCATGGACATTTGTGCCCTCCTAGTTCGTAATTAGTTCATAAGTAGTTTGTAAGTTTAGGGACTGATGACCCCATAGTTAAGTCCCATAAGCTATACAAACATTTGAACTTTTGAATTAATATTGGATGTTAACAAGTTTCGCTTCTTTAGAAACGCTTTTCTTCCCATAGCCATTCTGCATTTTATATCTTCTTTGCTTCGGCCATCAGAAGTTATCTTGCTACCCAAATAACACAACTTAGCTGCTACATTTATTGCCTGAATACATAACCTAATTCCTTCAGCGTTGCCTGATTTTCTGACATTGCATTCCATTACCTTCGTTTTACTCTTGTTAATGTTCATCTTATATCTTCCTTTCAAGACACTGTCCATCCCATTCAATTGCTCTTCCAGATCTTTTGCGGTCTCTGACAGAATTACTATGTCGTCAGCACTATACTAGCTTTATTGTAGCTGTATTCATCCTGAAGCACGTCGGTCCCTTTGACCTTTCAGGTGTACGTCTTTATGAACATTCAATTGTGTTCTTTAAGGAATTTAGATTGAAGAATCTGATGTTGATGCTAAATTTAATCGTTTTTCATTTATCTTTGTAACTCCCCTTGTCATTAAAATTATATATTCAGTTGAAATTTGTAATGCTTATCTCTCGGGCTTAAAAAACGTTGAACTATATTAATATTGTCAGAGATGTCATTAAGAAGATACAGTGCTCACGGGTGCGGTTCCTTTAGGGGGATGCTTGTCCACTGTTGGTCGAGCTGATGTCCACGAGTTTACGAGAGTAAATCGGGCGTCCGCTCCTTGATTGTCATGAGTGCAATCGTGCTCTTCCGATAATCCATTTGAAGTCTGGGGCAACGTCTCAGAGCTAAATTAAATTGGTCCCAATCCCCCGGTTCCGACCAAGGCTTTCGGTAGGTATTCCTTGGTTGTAAGACGTATGCCGGAACTGGTAAGCCCCTCCCACTTAGTCCCAATTGGTATCCCCCTTTTGCCCCACTATCAGCTTGTCTGATAATTGGCTGAATCGAACCGCGACTCTTTATGGGCCAGATCTCAAACAGCCCGCTACACTCCTCGGAGTGGAGAATGAAAAGAATATGTTATTTTCAGTTTTTTATTTTATTTTATTTATTTATTTTTTTGTCTTTAACTTATCATAGTGACCCGTGGAAGTTTTATTCCCATTTAAGCATTGAGAAAGTTCTCGATACCCAAACCTTCTTCAAGCTCTAAATCAGGAGTGAAGTGTAAGCTCGCACTCTGACCATCAACCAGAAACTGGAAACCATCAAACGCATGGAGATTGCCGCGGTGGAGTAGCCGAGCGTTCTTAAGCGTCTCGCTGCGGAGCGCGCGGTTGCTCGTCATGGAGGTTAGAGTCCTCCCTGAGGCATGTGTGTGTGTGTGTGTGTGTGTGTGTGTGTGTGTGTGTGTGTGTGTCCGTAGGTTAGTTTACCTAAGGTTTAAGTAGTTTGTAAGCTACGGACTGATGACCACGCAGTTTGGTCCGATAGATTTACAGACATTTAATTTGAACATGGAGATTGGTGAGAACAGAAACATTTTGATGAATGAATTCAATATTGTTTCGTCAACCATTAATGACCGAAAAAGAAGTATCAACTACTGAAATATGCTTCTCGATGCGCAAAACTGAATAATAGGCTTCCAGATAGACTAGGAAAAAATACTGGAACCATTAGATAGGTATTGTACAAATGGTTCAGTGCACTGTGACACTGGTGTTTTCGATGTATGGCTTAGCGTGTGCCAGCAGCAACAGGTACCGCCAGATAGTCCGCCTTTTTCGAAAATCCGGCTCCGGATCGGTCCCGAACGTGCCGCATTATCCGACTTCCACTGTATTTAAAAGTTTGCAAAAACCCACTTATAGTAACTAAAACTTTTGTTACGTTGTACGCGATGGAAAAGGGAGGGGGCGTGTCGATTTAGCGGCCCACATTGCGCAGTTCCTCCTACCTGATTTGTAGGAATGGTCTCGATGATGCGTCCAAAGAGGTGACGATACTTCAGTAATGAAAATTAATCCACCCGATCGTCAAAGGACTGTTGGTCCCGATAGCGCCACTCCCCCACGGCGATTCAGCTTAGAGCTCTGTCCATAAACAGCTCTCTGCAACTTATCCCAGTCATGTCTGGAAAGAATGGTAATCATCCTCAACTTGCAATGAAATTATCAAGAAGGAAAGCATTCGCAAGATGTGGACGATTGACGATTGTCATCCATTAAGACGAATCCCTTGTTGAAATTTTGCCGATATCATTGCAATATATGTCGGTGGATGTCATCCCTATTTATTTTATTGCCTTCTTCTACTACCATTGGTGAACTGTGGCCCTAGTTATAGCCACAACAAAACATCCGGGAATCAGCACCTTCGCGCACCCTCTGCAAGATGTGTCTACGACATAGAACGGCCTCGCGCATCGGAGCATAGCGCCTCAATGCTCTCGGCCACTCCGCCGCGAGGAAACTTAGTCGTCCAGACCAAAATACCCTGCCAATTTCCGTCATTTTTGTTTAATACTAAAGGGATTCATACACAGATTTGTCATTAGGTATAAGAATTTACATAACCCTCCCCTTCCTTTTTATACACTCGATCGCTATTTCCTTCTGTGTGTTTCCTATGGAGATGTCATTCCTATAAACTAAAGTCATTCGGTCAGACCGTTCTATCCGACGGATTTTCTTCAGTTTTGCTTCAAACGGAAGGTATTCATTCGTAGATTTGTCGTCAAGTATCAGAATAAACGTAAGTCTCTCCATCCTTCATTTTTACTGAATCGCGGTATCTTTCTCTCGTTGCAATGAATACTTTAATCAGTTGGTTACACGCTCTCTTCGGTTCTAATTATGGTACGTGCCGGCCACAGTGACCGAGCTGTCTGCGGCGCGCCAGTCACGGTCTGCACGGCCGCTAGGATCGGGGGTTTGAATCCCCCCTCCGGCATGGATGTTTGTGTCGTCATTAGTAAAAGGTAGTTCATAAGTAGGCTAGTTTGTAAGTTTAGGGACTGATGACCCCGCAGTAAAGTCCCTTAAGTTTAACAAATATTTGAACAATTTATGATACGCAGTTCTTTTTGACGTAACAACACTCAGCGGATCAAGCTCTTTCATGTGCGCTTTTAAACACTTTGATTAATTGATTCTGAGGAAGGTATGCGTGGATATTGAACTTTATTCCATTTTCCGAACTTTTCTTGTCATTTCACTACCGGTGCGAAGCATTCAAATAAATAAATAAAATAAAATAAAATAAAAAGTTCAAATGTTTGTTAAGCTCACGGGACTTAAATGCGGTGTGTCGGGCCCAGTGGTCTTTGGGTAAAGCGCTCGAATGGAAACCGAAGGGTAGCGGCTTTGTAACCCGGTCGGACCTCGGATATTTCCGTGTGCACCCATCCTTCACCTATCAACGATTTGAGGAGTCGCCAGAAACGACACGTTTTTCGGATTCCACGTTAAGCTGTAGGTCCCCTTCCCCCGGTTGGATTATTAGGGCAGGTAAGGGACACGCAAGTCGCCGAAGTGGCGTCAAATTGAAAGACCTGCACCAGGTCCATGAGCTACACGAAATTAGTATTATTATAATGCGGGTCATCAGTCCCTAAACTTACAAACTACTTATGAACTACCTGATACTAGAGACAGAATAAACATCCATGCCCGAAGGGGGGAGGGATTCGTACCCCCGATGGGGAACGGTCTCATGTATCGTAGCATAGCGCCTCCATGCGCTCGGCCTTTCCGTCGCGGCAAAGTATTCCCACGGCTCCTCTATTTGTAATTATATGACACGTACATCGTGTCCTGGTCCGATGGAAGAGACGGTCCGATAGACCTTATTTCATCAGGATAAAAAAGCAAATAATTAAACAAACAGCTTTCCGCAAGCGATGTGGCTACTACGGAAATCCACGGAGTGTTAGCCGACCGCGGTGGCCGAGGGGACTGAGGCGCTCCAGTCACGGTCTGCGCGGCCACTACGGTCGGGGGTTCGAATCCTCCCTCGGGCATGGATATTTGTGCCGTCTTTAGTATAAGGTAGTTCATAACTAGTTTGTAAGTTTAGGGACTGATAACCCCGTAGTTAAGTCCCATAAGCTATACAAACATTTGAAACATTTGAACACGGAGTGTTAGAAAACTGAAATGTTTATAATACGTATTATGAATTTATTGGTTGGTTGTTGATTTAAAAACATTAGTCTGATATTAGGACGATGTTGTAGCTCTACTGTATAGTTCAGTCGGAACATGAACGAGAGGCGCAGGTAGGGGGAAAAAGCGGCTAGATTGAAGTAAAGCGGGAGAGGCAGTAAATATATTCATTAAAGTGGTTATGGTCGAGTGGGGGCGAAGCGGCCGCGGACAGGCGGCGCGGGGGCGGTGGGAGGAGTCCGGCGAATAAACTGGGAGCGCCGGCAGCATTGTTCGCCGAGTCCACAATGGTCCCGCGGGCGGCCGAGGCTCGCCAGGAATGGCCCGACTCGACAGCAATGCCGGGCACCCGGCCGGAACCGGAAAAAAGGGCAGGTCCAAAGCTGCGGAAGGGGAAAGAATTGGCAGGGAAGGAAGGAAGGAAGGAAGGAAGGGCGCCGGGGAGGGAGCAAGGAATTGTGGGGGTGGGGCGAGGGGGCGGTATGGTCGCGCGCCCGGCAGGCAGTCGATAAAGCGGCGAGGCGGCGGGAAGCTCCGCAGCCGCCCATTTGATGCCGCTACATGTCCGAAACTAAAAGCGCGAGCACGGGAGAGGGATGCCGCCGAGGACCAATCGGTTCCTGGCGATCGGGCGCGGCCGCGATCCAAATCCCACTCATTAATTCCGCGACGCGGCCGGGCGAACCGCGCACTGTCTGCGGGGTCTTCGCGCGTCTGGTACGTGACAAGGGCGGTGGTGGGGAGAGGAAGACGCTGAGAGCAAGCACTGAGGTGTGGTGAGGGAATTACACGAGGGGGTAGGTAGGAACTGGAGCTCAGTAGAAGGGGAGCGGATTTTTAAGGTTCCTCGTACTTCGAACAACATATATATTGTTATTTTATCACTCGCCCCAGAGTAAATCCTGTCGCATTTTGCTCCGAGCAAAACCGACACACACACACACACACACGCACACACACACACACACATACACACACATGCGGAATTCATGGATTTCCCTGAGCACGTGAGCACGATACGTTATACCGCATTGCATTTAGGTACGTAGGATAAAATACAGCGTGCAAGAAAATTGGACGAAAGATACAACTGGATATTGGTGTATGCTATCCTATCTTCGTGCAAAGAATGTTATAGAACCGACTTTTCTATGTAAGCTTCCAAACCAAATACAGCCGATGGAGGAAAAAAAATGGACTTGCACAATGCAGTGGTCTGGCTCCAATACTTTTTAACATCCACACAAACGATCTTTCTATCAACTAACAGACAGGAATGTTCATCTACGCTGATGATGCAGCTGTGGCCACTCAAGATAACACATATGAGTAAGTGGGAAAGAATGTTACCGGAGCCTTAACAGAATTAGCAACCTACTACGAAAATAACAACCTAAAACCAAACCCCAGTAAGTCACAAGTCGCTTTCCATCTCAGGAACAATCAAGTTGACCAAACTCCACGTTCCGTGGAAAGGGGAAGAGCAGGAGCACACAAATAGTCCGAAGTACCTGGGAGTGACATTGGACAGAGCCCTTACTTTGAAGCAACATTGACAGAACATCAAGATAAAGGTCTGTGCCAGGAACAACATACTGCGGAAACTGACAGGTTCGTCATGGGAAGCTCAGCCACATCTTATCCGCACCTTCGGAGTAGCGCTCAGTATCTCAGCAGCGGAATATGCGGCGCCAGTGTGGAAGAACTCGGCACACGCAACAAGTTGACATCGCAGTGAATGAAACAGTGCGTATCGCCACAGGATGCCTCAAGCCAACTCCAACAGCAAAAATTTATCATATCATAAGCATAGCACCAACCGCTGTTCGAAGGAAGGTCTCTGCCGAAATAGAAATGTGAGAACTAAAGAACGACCCTTGAAACCCGATGAATTTGCAGCGCAATCAAGGGGTCCTGTTGAGGTCCTGCAAGAGTTTCATTGGCACTACTGAAGAGCACTTTACCAAGCCCAGTATAAGGCGTATATCTTTGTGCAGAGAAACGGCGCCGCACTTCGTGATGGACCTCCGTGAGGAGGGATCTGCAGGGTTAGAACTCCCAGTTCAAACTTGGAAGACATTAAACCGGATGCGCACAGGAGTAACTAGAAGCAAATCAGACCTACTAAAATGGGGATATAGTGATGATAACAGCTGTGAATGCGGGGCACTACAGGAATTTAGACATCTACTGACTTGTCCAAACATGTCAATAACATGTACTATGGACGACATTCTTAAAGTAAACGGCAAAGCAATTTATGTTGCTGATTACTGGAAATGGAGAATATTATTGGTGTAACTGGACAAGGAAGAAGAAAAATTGATGTATGCTAAAGAATAAATTTGACTGGCAAGAAAAATTCACGAGCTTTGGGATTTTTGAATATTTTTTTTTTAATTTATGTTATATGAAGTTCAAAACTCAAATATCAATCAGCCAATGGCATACGACATAACTTTAAAATATTATCAACAAAATCACGTTTGAGACATTTTGAGGACTTTTTTATCATAACTAAAGCATGGAAAAAAATTACCAGATAATCGCTGGGAATTGTTGCTAGCTTGGTAGTGTGATGATACTGCTGGCCCTCTCATCTCAATTCTATCTTACGATACCGTCTGCGTCGGACCCGCAATCATGTGGTCTAATAGTGATATATGTTTCATGTGAAGTTAGTTACAAAGGGAATATGCAGTCTAGGAATTAGTGTAGGAATGCACATAGTAAGGACAGTGTCTCAGTAATACTGTGATTAGTTAGCAAGTGATAGATTTCATTAATTGAGAGAGTAGTATATGTGTTTCCAGACAGTTCCATTAACAATAGTTTTGTCATTGTACTTTATTTCAAGAACTAGACAGATTATCTATAGAAACTTTATGTAAATCCAAAAGACATGAAAGTAGGTAGCATTGTATATATGTTAGGCTAGTAAACAAGTTGTGTACACCAGTTAATTATGTTAATTAATGTAATAGTCGAGATTTCAATATTTTGATTCTCTGTATGTATTGACTGACCAGAGATTTGGATTCTATTATGAGAATTGGCAAGATATTTGATAGTTCAATATATGTTAGGAATTTCTATGATGCACTCATTAACTAATTAATAGACATTTAACATGGCGCTTTGTCGTCAAACAAAAAGGACTCAGATTAAGACTTGGAAAGATATGCGCCATCTAAATGTATTTCATTCATAGTTTTCATTTTATATTGTGAATATTTTTGTGTACATAAAATGTTTTACTTGTGTGTTCGTTAATTGTAAATTAGTAAATTTAATTGTTATGAACAATGCATATGGGAATGTAATTATTGTCAATGTTATAAATCTGCCTCACCGCCTTGCGTGAGAGGTTCGGGGCTCGCTGTTGTAAAGTGCTCTGGAAGCTTTGTCAAGCGGTGCTTAGTAATGGTAGTACTGTCAGTCAAGTTCTGGTGAATTGTGTACGGAAGTTATGAGAGTTGTAATGTTTCCTGGAGCAGAAGCAATTTGACTGCAAATTAAATAAGTGAAAATTCTACCTACGAATATTTATTTCTACCACGACGCCCCAGGTGGATAACTTTGCTGCGAGCAGAAGCCCCATAAATCACAATGATGAAAAGCTGAGTATCGTATTTGATATATTTGAATTTGGTAGTATGAATGAACTGTAATTACTTAGTAACCTAGTAACGTTTTAGTAGACTGATGACCGATAAACTTTTAGGCTGAAAGATTTGAATCTTGTTTAATTTTATTTTTTACTTTTATATTTTATCGTGTTCAAATATGTATACGATTTAATTTACATATCACAAAATGTATGGTAATTAACACCTGTAAGTAAAATTTTGTTAAAAGTTGTTAACTAGAAAGATAAAATAAAGGGCGATGGCGTTATCTATGCTGAGAACATACGTCAGTTGATGCCTGTCAGCCATGTTGGTGAATTGTGAATGTTATTTATCCGTTAAAACTATGCGTTCAGTCGACCCTCTTATTAGTGCATCATACTGACAGTCAGTATGTATTTTCATACAATATACTTTCTTGAAAAAAATAGTAATAAAAACTCATAAAAGTGTACTTGAAAACTTAATTTTAACGGATAATTTGCACTCTTTCAACACATTGCACATCACGGCAAAACCGATGGACAGCAAGTGACATAAAACATCAGATCTACAATGAAAACTCTTCTAGAAGACCTAGAAATATGTCGGAAGCAGGCTTCACTTTTTCAGTGCAAGGGCGTCTCCCTGAATTCTGAACTATCCCTCCCACTTTCCACTATATTTCCCGTACACCTCCATGGTTTGTACCTCGCCTACAGCTTCGGGTAGACTTGTCCAGTGACTCGAAAGCCTCAGTTTCGCCAATGATCCTTTGTCGCCATTTCCAGGCACTCATTGATTCTTTCCATGGTGCAGAAGTAGTAAACATCGACGGTTCCCTTGTGGTCGGCCGTGTTTGGTATGCGTACATTCATGGTGATCACATTGAGCGATATTCCTTACCCTGTGGGGGTAGTGCTTTCACAGCTGAGCTGGTGGCCATCTCTCGCGCTCTTATGCATTTCCGTGACTGCCCCGGGGAGTATATAGTTATCCGTAGTGACTCCCTGAGTGGCCTGCTCGCCCTTGACCAGTTTATGGCAAAGCACAATTTGGTTCGAACCATTCAGGACGCCGTTTTCCCCTTTGGCTAATCAGGCCGTTCGGTGGTTTTCATTTGTACCCTGGGCCACATTGGCATTCTGGGAAACGAACAAGTTGATCACCTGGCCAAGCAAGCCACCACATCACGGTTCTTGAAGATTGTTCTCCAAGACAGGGATTTCAGACTGCAACTGACCCGTAAGGTTCTAGGGATTTGGACATCGGAATGGGCTGCCTTGAACGAACCGAATAAGCTGCGCATAGTCAAGTCCTCTACAGCCGTGTGGAGATCCTCCCTGCGAGCTTCTCGTAGGGAGTCTGTAGTCCTCTGCAGACTACGTATTGGCCATGCGTGGTTGACACACGGCCACCTTCTACGTCGAGAGGACCCACCCAATTACACTATTGACCGTGGTCCATATCCTTGTGGACTGCCCACTTTTAACCGACTTGTGGCAGTGTTTTACTCTGCCTTCTGCGGATCCATTGATTTTATCTGACGATGCCTCTATGGTTGACCGCGTCTTAGGTTTTATTCTCGCAACTGGCTTCTATTGGTCTATTTAGTGGTGTGGCTCTCAGGCTACCACCCCTCCAGAACAATAAGCTGTTGTCCTTTTACGGGCTACGACTTGTTTTTCAGTAAAGGATTTTAGTGTATGCAGAGTGGCTGGCTCATCCTGTATTATCCTTACTAGCTTATATGCCCGTGCTTCGAAACGCTTGTTAAAGGGGGACCTGTGTATATCATGTTTTTTTAGGGTTCTGGAACTAGGTCAGCAAAAACAGAATCCTTGTTGGATCGCTCTGTCAATAAACTCAGTTCTCTTAGCCAAGATGTCAAATTTAAATAGAAGTCATTGTCGTAAACGATGAATGCTCATAAAGTTTTTCATACAAAAAGTGAAATGAATTTAAAGTCCATACTACGGAACAATGTAAATTCGTTGTTAGTTTGTGTTCATAAGTTTAAGACTGAGGTGTGTAACTGTCTGTGGTGAAAAAACCAATCTGCATAATATGCAGATAATACTGCATATTATGAAGAAGGGCAACACCCTCAATATTCTAGAAGAGGTGGATGTATGTCGTGCGATTAAAGAATCTCCCGGTTCCACCTTAAATGCACAGACAGATCTAAGAAACAGAGCCTGTTGTCAAATTTTGATTTTTTAAACAGCTAGCTTACTCCTATAGAGCACTTTTTCTCGGTTTAGTATGCATTTATCCCAATTAAAAATATAATTCTTCTGTTATTGGAAGGTGGTTTGTCGAAGGTGGTGTGATCCGCAGAGCCTATTGCAGTTATTTTGCCACTACATTGAATGTTAATCCTCAATCTCTCTCATGTGGTGTATTTTAGTATAATTAATGTTATGTAAACAGCTGGATTGGTTTTTTCATCAGTTTTAATAATTTCAAGCACGCATTCTTATTCATTGTTTAATTCGGTCACTTTCGTCCGGGCCCTGTTGGGAAACTATTAACACAGGATTTGGCCAGTGTACAGTCATCCCCAACCTTCACATCTTGTTTAGAAACAGTAAGGTTTCCAGCGACGCTGATGCCATCCTGGTGACAGCGGCCGCGTGATTCAGTGGCCATTACTGCTTCGGCCGGTGCCGCGCCATCACCGCTTCCACATGGCACGGTAAGGAACCTTATCTCTTTACGAAAAGTACAATCGGTTTTCGCGTCGAGTACGGTGTAAATCGCAGACGCTTTTTTAAAAATATTGCTTTTTCTTATAGGTTTCACCTGCCCTCCACCCCCAAAATATTTTACGCAACAGTGTTCAAGTTTCATATTTTTTAACGAGGACGTAAAGTTAAGAAGCTTTTATTTGTTTTAAATTTTACGTGAACGCTGGGGAAGGCTAAATGGCAGACATGTTTTTCTAAGGAATTTCAGTGAGTACTTTTCTACAATTTATTTAATTTTATTTTACAGTCACCAATTGTATTGTATATTTTATCTTCACTTCAAAAGACACCCTTATAAGTCTTTCATTTATGTACAATGCAGAGCACCTGATGATGCGTTTACGGGACGCGAAACCGATAGTGCTTCTTTAAATAAAAGTTAATTGCATTTGAAGCGGATTTGGTCTCAAAATGAAAACATTTGTCTGTGGATGACCGAAATTCAAGATAATATGCTTAATCAGTCTTATTAGAAATACTAATTAGCCTAATATGTTTCCTACAGTAATTCGCCTCTTGGCTGAAATAATTAATATTTGCTAATTAAATAAACATCTCCGACGTCAAATAGTAAAAAATAACTTGAGATAGACACGTTAGGAAAAAATAAAAATAAAAATTGTGAAAAGAAAATAATAGACTAATTACAAAAAAATGTTCAAATGTCTGTTAAGCTTATGGGACTTAACTACGGGGTCATCAGTCCCTAAACTTACAAACTACTTATCAACTACCTTATACTAAAGACGGCACAAATATCCAAGCCCGAGGGGGGATTCAAACCCCCGACCGTAGTGGCCGTGCAGACCGTGACTGGAGCGCCTCAGTCTCCTCGGCCACCGCGGCCGGCAGACTAATTACATTCGTATCTATTATTATGCAATAGTGGTATCGGGAGGTTCAGTAGTGCAAGCCGATAGGAATAAATTCCAACACGACGCGTAACAAGTAGTTTATGAAGAGAGCACGCCAAGACTTCCTACGTATTTTAAACATAATTTCAGTCTTTTTTAAAATATTTTGTGAATAACATGTTAATCGTCAACGGTAACGTAATTAGAGCACTAGTATCGTTGTTGCATGTGAGCAAACCCCGACTGATAAAGAAGACCACGTGAAGGACATAACCCGGCGTTTACAGTGGTAATTGTATTAAAAAAACTCCGGAACGTTATGTACCACTTGGCAATGTCTGCCTTTGTTCGTCAAGGGCGTATTACCAGTTAAGCGGAACAGCGTAGAGTGGTCATTGGCAAGGAGGAGGTCTGCAGCGTGGAAACGGGCGACAGTTTGGCTCGGACGCGTGGGGTACGCGGTGTGCCGTGCGCGCGGACAGGCGCCACTAATTCTGGCAGCGGCGCGTTGTTTAGCGCGCACACGTGCCGGGCATTACACCGGCAGCGGCGCGCGGCAATTTTCAGCACATCATCGCCGTGTTAATACAGCGCGACCGCGTCTGATTTACGGCCGAGCGGGGGCGCTCCCCACGCGGGCGGACGCGTATGCTAATAGCGCTGGCCGGCGAGTCGGCCGGACACGTGGTGCACTCGCGCCGAATACCGCGACAAGCTGCGACGTGCGTGCGGACGCGGTCGGCGCGAACGCGTAGGCGGCGCGAGCATTCAAGCGAGCGTCCGCTCAACTGCCGCGTACTGCCCACCACTGCCAGGATACACGCACGCGAACGCACAGGCACGCATTCGTGCGGGTGGGTGCATACACACACACACACACACACACACACACACACACACACACACACATACAAACGAGCACACGTTATCGTAAACTTAGTGAGATTAAGGGTACCTGTACAACGTTTACTTCGTGAACGCATCAGTTTTCGTCAAATAATAGTTAATTAAGATATTCGAATTTTTTCAAACGTTTTTATTTCCGTAAACAGCTGCAATATATTTGTTTAACTACATGTTTCGATCACTTGGATCAACTTCAGGTCTAAAAAACTAAAGTAAAGTAAAAAGGTACAATTTGATAAACTCACTAAATAATTGAAAAACAGTTAAATCATACATAAACGGAGTGATTTTTCTTTACCTTATAGTAGTCCGCAATTCGTCTGGCTGAGTACTAATTGGTTCTGAGATTTACAATTTGATATAAGCACTTAAAACTTTGTGCTAGGTGGTTGTGGGGTGGGAAAGAGCACGTGGGAGGGGGGGGGGTGGAATTGGAGGGGATGGCTTGAGCTCAAATAAGCTAGGGCCTTATACTGAACAATTCTTTCTTATATAAATATTTTCCTATAAGTAGGGTTCTTGAATATATCAAAACATAAAAATTATAATACTGTAGGTGGTATAAGTACAAAAATATAGTAAGATAGTTGAAACATGCTTACATTATTTTAAAACATTCAAGTATAAAACAAATATGTATAAAATTTCAAATGTCATACTTTACCATTTTTAAAGGAATACCGCGCAGTTAAAATGATTAAACGTACTGTATAAAATATTAAAATTTATGTAAAGGAGCGTGGTATGGGTGTTAATATTGCGGCGCCGCGAGCATTCAGGCGAGCGTCCGCTCAACTGTCGCAAACTGTCCACCACTGCCAGGATACACGCACGCGAACGCACAGGCACGCATTCGTGCGGGTGGGTGCGCACACCACACCCACACATACAAACGAGCACACGTTATCATAAACTTAGTGAGATTAAGGGTACCTGTGCAAAAACTAAGCCGCGGTGTAGTAGCCGAGTGGTCTAACGCGTCTCGCTGCGGAGCGCGCGGTTGCTCGCCGTGGAGATTCGAGTCCTCCGCGGGGCATGGGTGTGTATGTTTGTCCTTAGGTTAGTTTACCTAAGTTTAAGTAGTTTGTAAGCTACGGACTGATGACCGCGCAGTTTGGTCCGAAAAAAAAAAAAAACCTTTGTGAGATTAAGGGTACCTGTACAACCCTTACTTTGTGAACGCATCAGTTTTCGGCAAATAATACTTAACTAAGATGTTCGATTTTTTCAGATGTTTACAATAACTATAGTCTGCAGCATTCGTCGTTTTTTATTAACCCTTTCCTGCCCAAGCTATCAAATATTCCAGCGCATAACTTCAAATTTGGTTATTTCGCTACCAAAGTAAATAAAAGCACATTACTTTATTCATAATCTTTTCTTTTCCTTATTTTACTCAAAAAAAATTTAATAAAAAATTTAAAATTAGGACTTCAAAGTCCAAGAGCATATAATGCAAATGGGAGACACTATGCAATTCTTATCTCTGTTAACATAAGGATTTACCAGCAACAAACAGATGCCAAAATTCTTGTATCGTAACGCCATTTCAGATGTTGATCTCGAGGGAGAAACAAAAGCCAACTGTAGTTTTACCTGAACCGTATTCATATTTTGAAATTCGTAAACAAAAGAAAACAAAACTACAACCATTTCTTAGTGACACCTAAAAACAAAGATAACTACAAAAATAAAATGCACAAAATACCTTTGATACAATGCCAGTACTAAAGGCTTCCAGTCACAGTTTTGAACGCTGTATAAATAAAAAGAGCTGTATTTCTTGGATAATAGCAGTTTCCATTAGCTAAAACAATACAAAACCAAATTACCAACGTGAGAACACACAACAGCGTCTTTTTGTGACATCAAAACTCGCCTGACGTAATCGTACTCAAAGACGTAAAACAATACTTTGTTTATTGCTCGTTGTGAGAAGAAGTCTGAGCAATCTCAGCCAGCGAGTGTTTCATATGATACATACTAACGTTCCTTGAGGGACACAAGTTCGATATCATTTTTCCAATTTGTTTTAGGACGCTGGATATGGGCTGGGACTTTTAAGTCCCGTCAGGCAGGAAAGGGTTAATGTTTTTGCAGATCGATTTCGATCACATAGTGATCATCCTAAATGCACCAGTAATCGTAATATCAGCTATTCATAATCATATGTGAAATGTGTTTATTTCCGTTAACAGTTCGAATATATTTCTTTACTTACATGTTTCGATGACTTGGATCATCTTCAGATCTAAAAAACGAAAGTAAAATAAAAATGTACAATTTGATAAACTCACTAAAGGTTAATTGAACAACAGTTAAATTACACGTAAATAGCGCGACTTTTCTTTACTTTAGAGTTGCGTCCCTGACTACCAATTGGTACTCAGTTTTAAAATTTGATTTAAGCACTTAAAATTTGGTTCCAGGTGGTGGCGGGGAGGGAAAAAGCAGGTGGGGGTGGGGGAAATTGGAGGGGATGGATTGAGCTGTAATAAGCTAGGGTGTTATACTGAACAATTATTTGTTATACAAATATTTTCCTAAAAGTTGTGTTCTTAAATATATCAACACATAAAAATTATTATACTGTAGGTGGTATAAGTATAAAAATATGGTGAGATAGTTAAAAATGCTTGCAGTAATTTAAAACATTGAAGTATATAACAAAAATGTATAAAATTACAAATGTCGTACCTTACAATTTCTTTTATCGTCGGTTTGTTAAAATTAACATTAAACGATTAAATGTACTGTATGAAATGTTAAAATTTATATAAAACAGCATGGTATGGGTGTTAATGGCTTGTGTTGCTACTTGGTGGCGTTGTGCGGTGCACAGTTTTTCTTGCACGTAAGGTTACCGAGCTTCAACAATAACTAAGCTACTGCAAAATATTAACAAGCAACAACAACGAAAAACCAACGGCGGTACGCTGACAGGTGACCAAGAAGACAAGAAAATCATCTACATGTCAATGAGCTACAAAGAAAAGGTTTGACACCACTGCTAGGAAATTTCAAAACACTAACGTGCTAATAGGTTTTTAGACCAATGATATCACACGATTTAGACTGAGACACCGCGTGAACAAGAAAGCCTCAAAATTCACGGAAGCAGGCGTCTATAAACTTAAATGTGGAGACTGTTCAAAAATCTACATAGGTCAGACAGGCAGGACGTTCGAAACAGGTTTTAAAGAGCACCCCCTCTCTTCATAGTAATGAAACATTTGGAGAGCATTTAGTGACAGAATTACGCTGTTGGAACAATTAATACGCGTTTACAAGTGCTACATAGGGAATCAAAAGGACGCCTCCTAACGACACTGGAAGAACTAGAAATATTCACACACCGGCCTCAAGAACCTAGAAGCACACGCAATCAGCAGAATGATTTTAATAATAGCGCATTCTTTAAAAGCTTTGAAAGCCTCTTGCAAACTTCCTCCTGGACGCAGCGCGCCTTGGAGCGGCGGCCCCACTTTCCGGTGGCTGGCGGCGGCAGCGCGTCGGCCCGGACACCGCCCTGGCAGCAGGGCGGCGTGCAGACTGGCTTCCGAACGCACAATAATAACTGCGCGCCGCACAAGGCTACCAAGTAGCAACAGAGGCAATTAACCTCCATACCATGCTGTTTTACATAAATTTTAATACTTTATACAGTACGTTTAATCATTTATATTATAATTTTAAGAAACTGACGTTTTAAAAAAAAAAAAATTAAGTCTAAGATTTTTAATTTTATACATCTTTGTTTTATACCTTTAATGTTTTAAAATACCGTAATCATGTTTTAACTATCTTGAAATATTTTTATACTTATACCACCTACAGTATTATAATTTTTATGTTTTGATATATTCAAGAACCCCACTTTTATAAAAATATTTATATCGCAAACAACAGTTCGGTATAAGGCCCTATCTCATTAGAGCTCAAGCCATCCTCTCCAATTTCCCCCCCCCCAACCCGCCTGCCCACCTGCTCTTTCCCTCCCCACCACCACCTGGATAAAAGTTTTAAGTGCTTACATCAAATTGTAAAACTCAAAACCAACTAGTACTCAGCCAGACGAATTGCGGACGCTACTATAAGGTAAATAAAAATATCTCAATTTATGTATGCCGGCCGCGGTGGCCGAGGGGACTGAGGCGCTCCAGTCACTGTCTGTACGGCCACTACGGTCGGAGGTTCGAATCCCCCCTCGGGCATGGATGTTTGTGCCGTCCTAGTTCGTAAGTAGTTCATAAGTAGTTTGTAAGTTTAGGGACTGATGACCCCGTAGTTAAGTCCCATAAGCTTAACAAACATTACATTACAACATTTATGTATAATTTAACTGTTGTTCAATTAATCTTCAGTGAGTTTATCAAATTGTACATTTTTATTTTACTTTTGTTTTCCACATCTGAAGATGATCCCAGTGATGGAAACATGTAAGTAAAGAAATATATTGCAACGGTTGACGGAAATAAACACATTTTAAATAATACAGTGCAGTTGCGGACACTCTCCAGTTGATCTTGTCGACTGTAATAAAAAAAGGTCGGAATTTTGCTTTCAGGACAAACTGTATATACACTATTCAAAACAACTAGATCAATTGAGATACCTAGGCACTGTAGTATTGTCATCGCCAGAGTGACATAAACTGGTTCGACGTCTTTCTATCGGTTCTACGGTGAGAACAACCTTAGGGCAACTGAGACTGTCGTTGTAGCAGAAAGTTGCTGCAGAGGGAGTCGGTGTTGACTTGAGTTTACCAAACGAACTTCACAAACAGTTGGGATCAGCTAGCGTAGTGAACAGGGAATGCAATGCAACGAAAACAGAACATACTCGAAGCAATCGCATGAACAGCCATAGGAAGGTCGGAATCGGGTTGTACACATAGGAAGGTGAATGGATCTATTGGAGTGTCCCAAAGTGTAATTTCCTGGAAATGGAAAGGGACGTCCGTTATCTCCAGTTAATAGCTCATAGAACCAGGAAGCTGACTGCAAATCAGCATCATCGTATCCTCCACGAACCAATAGGATGCGCAAACTGATCCCAAACTATACGAAATCGCCTTCGGGAATGTGGTCTCTAAGCATACAAACCTACTGTATTATGTGTGTTAATGCGTTTTGAAGAACATAGTTTCCTTTTGGAAAATAGCGAACTGATAAATGTTAAAAAAATAACAGTCAAGTTCGCAAAAGGTTTTAACAATTTATTTGAGAAGGTGACTGGTTTCGATCCCTTCTGAGACCATCATCAGACCGAGTAGTCTTGCCATTGACGTCGAGGCGATGAGCCTGCGTCGACTGGTCCTTTTATGTGTAAGTCCCTTTAAAATCACGACACCGTTTATCCCGCAGAATCTGGGCGGACGAACATTAAGATTGGAGTCGTAACGAATGGCTCCTAGTTCTGTTCACAGGTGAGTAAAGATTGTGTGTTCAGGCGGGCAATCGTCGCTCCCTCATATGGAGGGATGGAACAGGGTGCAGTCTTAGTTACGTGAAGGAAGCATCACCATACCACGATAGTGGACGAATGGTGTGGACAGGATTCAGTATTGGCGACGTACGGATCTCTACGTCGTTCAGAATGCCTCTTTGACTTCCCTACGCTAGTGTCGTGGGAGATAGGCACCTTTTGGAACGATAACACTTTTCAAATGTTCAAATGTTCGTATAGTCTATGGGACTTAACTACGAGGTCATCAGTCCCTAAACTTACAAACTACTTATGAACTACTTACGAACTAGGACGGCACAAATATCAATGCCCGAGGGGGGATTCGAACCTCCGACCGTAGTGGCCGTGCAGACCGTGACTGGAGCGCCGTAGTCCCCTCGACCACCGCGACCGGCGATAACACTTTTCTCCATAGAACTGCACTGGTGATAAACATGCTTGAACCAGAAGGAACAGAACGAATGAAGTGGCCAGGTTGTTGAATGGACAGAAACCTGAATGAGTATGTCTCAATATGTCACTTGGTAGAAGCATTGCTGCCAAACCAGCAGCTCCCTCTACGGTTACTGAACTCCATATTGCAGATATGGGAGAACGGCCAACTATCCGTCAAGAGCTGATTGATAACCTAACACTGTTGATGCCAATAAACAATATATTAATGTGACAGTTTACGATTCACCGCAAAGACGTGACGACGACCCGCGGTAGCCACATAAAAAAGGCACACACATACAACACTTTCAGCTCTCGGCCATGGCCTTCTTCAGAAATAGGAACATTCAAGCAATCACACAGACACACAACACAATCACAGAGCCGTCATCTCTGACTGCCGCAATTCGAAGTATATAGGGTGATTCATGAATGAGGAAAAATATTTCGTGCAATTTTTACACACTGAGCTACAAATATAAATTCGTTTTCTGCATTTTCCTATGTCAACAACTGACAATGCAAGTAAATGGTAAAAATCTGGAAATATGAGGTGGGCATTTGGGTGTGGGACAGGTCGGCAACCGAGCATAACATGCCAGTGTTGTAGGTAGTAGCCGCTCACTAGAAGGCGAAGCATGTGGCGTCAAGCGACGGTCTGCGTGGCACTGCGAGCAATGACAGCGCCCACATCTAACTACCACCGTTTTCGCCGGCCGGTATTATAAATCATGGCTAGTTGGCATAGGAAACGTAACTTGTGCCCTATTGCCCCGTTTTTATTTATTGACATAGGAACATTACAGAAAATGAATTTATGTTTGTAGCTCAGTGTGACAATTTACACGAAATATTTTTCTTCTTTTATGAATCACACTTTAGGTGCATTGATAATGACCGGGCCAAATATCTCAGAAAACAAGCATCAAACGAAAAAACTACAAAAAACAATACTTTTCTAGCTTGGAATTGGAAAGCAGATAGCGCTGTGGTTGGCACGCTAGACTGCGCCGCCGTAGGTCAAACGGATAACAACAAAATTATTTTTAAATACGTACCCCTATTTTTTATTGCATATTCGTCTAGTACGAAAATAAGGATGAATGTTTTATTTGGAACACTTTCATCGTTTTGTGATATGTGGCGCTGTAATATTAAGAAACATATTGCTCACAATTTTAGACGTACAGTAGGTAAGAGGTAGGTTTCTAAAATTAAAACACCGAGCGTTGGTACGTATGAACTTTATTTCGGTTGTTCCAATGTCATACATATACTTTTGTGAAATTATTATACATTATGATAACACATGCTGTTACTGCGTGATTACCTGTAATTACCTCATCACTTCAATTAATGCTCAAAAAGATGTTCTTTAACTTCAATGCATTTGGCAATACGCGTAACGAAATTAATCTCAACAGCGAGTAGTTTGGCTTCAGTAACGTTCTCACATGCATTGACAATGCGCTGACGCGTGTTTTAGGTGTTGTCGGTGAATCTCGATAGCAAATATACTTCAATTTTTCCCACAGAAAAGAATTCGGGGATGTAAGATGCGGTGAACGTACGGGCCATGGTATGGCGTTTCTACGTCCAATCCACCTGTCACTAAATATTGCATTTAAGACCGCTTCAACTGCACGTAAGCCATGTGCCGAACATCCATCATGTTGAAAGTACATCGCCATCCTGTCATGCAGTGAAACACCTTGTAATAAAATCAGTAGAACATCATACATAAACTCAAGGTCACTGATGTTCCAGTTGTCGCAGCCATCATGGATTTTCCGTTGCCAAATACTGCATATTATGCCGGCTTACGTCACTCTATTTGTGAATGACGTTTCGTCACTGAACAGAACGCGTGAAAAAAATCTGTTATCGTCCCATAATTTATTTTGTGCCCAGTGGCAAAACCGTACACGACGTTCAAAGACTTCGCCATGCAAATCCTGCTACATAGAAATATGGTAGGGCGAAATTTATGTTGATGTAGAATTCTAAACACCGATGTTTTTGAGATTCCGGATTCTCTCTCAACTTGTCTGCTACCGATGTGCGGATTAGCCGCAACTTCACCTAAAACACTTATAAGGGCATCATAATATGTTGAAGGTCGTGGTTGACGTTTCACTTCTGAACACTTTCTTTCTTTTAAAACAACGTAACTATCCGACGAAAGGTCCAGGCACTTCGATGATGTCTTCCAGCATAACGATCAACATCCATAGCACAGGCCCTTTGGGCATTTTGATCACAATAGCCATACATAAATACCATATCGACCTTTTCTGCAATTGGCAAACGGTCCATTTTAACGAGAGTAATATATCACGAACCAAATACCGTCCGCACTACCACGCACTACCACGCTATACCACGTACTTATACGTTTGTGACTATTGCAGCGCCATCTATCACAAAGCTGAAACAGTTTTCCAAATAAAACAAACATATTTATTTACGTACTAGACGAATATATAATAAAAGTGGGGGTATCTATTTTTTAATGCACTTGATATCCTTTTGTCCTATGGTCTGATAGCTTTGCAAATATTTCATTTAAACAGTTGATGTGGACAACTGAATGTAATATGCACACTGTTTGAATGATTTTTTCAGTTAGATTGATCGCACCGATGTTCACGAATTTTTCTCTTAGAGTTATTAGAATGGCGTCATTGTGGAAGCATAGGTCCATGCCACAAGAAGTGCTAGCTTATTGTGTAATAAAATGTTGGAAACAGTTTTAAGAATAAGGCGCAGCAGTTTAAACATGTGGTGAAGATTCAGATGCAGAAGATGTGTTTATTATCGCAACCGCTGCTAACACGACTGCCATAACTGGCTATCTGCTAACGACTGCCATAACTGGCTATAGTCTACATAACACCTTGTTCAGTAGCCCTATGAGTGAAATGTCTATTGCAGATTCACGAAACAAGTCACAATATCTATTTCTGCTTGAAGAAGCATTTTGTGACACTTATGAAAGTTATGGTGATACTTAAGTGGCGACAAAATTCAAATGTATATGCATGGTCTGAAGTAAGCTGTGAATCCTTTTCCTTAATGATGTGTCATCTTCTTAAGGCAAATTGACTTATCTGAAGGTTTTTTCGAAATCTACGAGGTAAATCAAGAAGTAAGTTTTCGTGGTCTTTATTCATTGGTGGGAATATATGCCACTCAATTACTCATAGTGTATCTGGAAAAAAGTTATAAATTGAGCGGTTTTACAGAATACTATCTGCAAATTGTACGTAATAAGACGTTTTTCACTATTTTGACACATTGGGCTAATATCTCCTTATGTTTCAAAAGCAAATACTTCCAGTTTCCTTACCAAAAACGGAGAAACAAAAAATAATTCACCAAGTTTTAAAAATTTCTTAACATACTCCATATATGTTGGTGGACTGTTACGCGAAACTATCAACCCACACTAGGATTATTAGAAATGCTGTGAATCGATTGAGATTGTGTGGGAGGGGAAGATAACAGACATTTTAAAGAGGTGACCGGCAGTATGCAGAAATGAATAAAAGTGAATGACATTGTAAACAAGTAACAAGAAAGGGCAAAGAATGAAGTAAAAATTTGATAAAGAGAGAGTGAAATAGAAATTTATCTAAGCGGCAAGAATACGAAAAAAATATTTCACCTTTGGTTCTTATTGCCTACGATCCTACACAGACGTTACAGGCACTCATTGTTAAAAATGATGTTTTGGACTATGGTATTGTCATAATCGGGAAAAACTGTAACCGCATTATAGTGTAGTAATGGAAGCAATATATATGTCAAACGGAGATATATATGACGAAAAGGAACTAAACAAACGTATTTCGACTCAAATAAGGATTTGCTATAAATTAACCATCGTTACATTCTTATAGAACTTGAGTTATTTGTGATGTCGAATTAAAATTTTTCATTAATTTATAGTGTATAAACAATATTAGTTACTGACTGTTCAATATTATGCTTACATGAATATTCGCATTTACTTACGTTTCCTCTTCCGTCAAGGTGCAGTATCTGCAAAAAAGAAAATATTTTTGTTAGATTGAGTTTAAAGACATATTCGAGTTTAGAAGTCTACTACAGTCTTAAATGTATATAGACCCTATGCAATACATCAAACATTATGTGCTTTAAGAATAATTGCTATCATATTTTTATCAATACCTTTTATCCATCTTTTAGATATGGTGTATGCGTCTAATGCCTTAATATAAAAAATGCTGTTTCATATTTACATGTAACTTAGGTGCCATTCAGATTATTATGTTCAAGAAAGCACGTGCAATAAATAATACTGCGTAGGTTATACAGATGCTTGCAACAGCACCTGCAATTCCTTGCGAAAAAACAGGTTCTGGTAAGTATAATCCTGCCCTTTGAAGCGTCTAATCTTGTGCTTCATTTATGGTCATAGCGAGTGCTACTTTTATTAGGAATTCTTGTCATTTGGAAAGGCATGGTTGGATCAGAGGGTGAGGTTAATGCGGGATATCAGCACAGTTTTATCGGAGTCATTGAATTCAGCAGTGATAATGTACTTGCCTAAGTGAGTCACCACTAGTCTTGCACCATTAATTAATCTCTGATTGGTGTTAAGATTACTAATTAACATAATTATAGTAATTTTCTTTAAAAGCAATTGATGTGGTAAACTTGACGGATTTACGGGGTGCAACTAAACGTAGTTTGTTAATTCAAGTTGCACAGAATCAGACCAGAGGTAAGCCTTCGCCTTTCCAAGTAACAAATTGGACACGACAAATTCATTAATTGCAGTACAATCATCCGTTTTCGGACATGGAATCGCCAGTGAATAGAGTTGATTTCTGTGTTACTGAATACGGTGGTACTAACAGTATCGTAATTACAATAAATATTTTTAAGAATTTTGATCGCTTCATGGAATTAATCTCTTTGAAGTTCTGAATCGCCGTTACCCAATTTAAGTATCCATTCAGTGAAAACGGGACCACCATTTCCCCTCATGTTCTGACTCAAATTACGAAATTTTACATAGGACCGCCAGAGTGTGTTTCGACAATGGCTGTTCTTTCGGCATGTGTAACCTAAATCGTGTGATAAACTATGCCTGCATCAAAAAAGGTCTTTGCCCTGCATAAAGAATTTAAAAATTTCTAGAGCTGCCGTTCATGTTAGTTAAACAGATTGTCAATAGATGGCACCTTCTGCATTTCTTTTATATCGGCCGCGCAAACTAAGTTGATACCCCGTGCAGTTGGGAGCAACCGTAAATACACGTCCCATTTACCATCGTTCGTCGGGTATCAACTTAGATGGTACGAACAGTACAATTTTTTTCAAAATAAAGCTTTTTTAAAAATAAATAAAATATTTTTAACTATCGTCTATTTTTCGTCATCAGTGGAGAACGAAACCTTCAAAATGATACCTCAATCATTAATTTTGGATAAGTAATACGCTACATATGGCGTACCCAATAAAAATCACCAATGAGAAATAATATATGTGATGGTAATTTGCTCTCAGCGTATCTGTATGGTATTAACTTTTAGTATTAAAATTAGTGTTTCCTTCCTAATTTGGGGAAAAATAGGTAGTAAAAAATGGAACTGAAATATAATGGAAGGACATCAAGTTCGCTATGAATTAGCGCTTTAGAGCGCACGCCCGTTCCACCGCGGCCAGTGGCAGTAATGTGACCATTATCTTTCCTGTACCCGTCGCACACAGGGCGAAGGAAAACGCCTATCTACACTGATGTGTTCGATTCTTTATCCGTCTTGTGTTCGTCGTCATTAAGAGAAATGCTCTCTGGTGACAGTAGAATTTTTCTGCTGGCAGTTTGGTGCTGCGATTCTTTACTTTTAGATTTATTTTTTCCTAACGAATGCTAAATCAGTGTATTACCACAGTGTCAACTCGCTCGATTTTATTTTGACGTAATGGCAATGCCAAATACTCAGCAATATTCGAAACGGATTGCACTAATGTTCTATACGCGATTTCCTTTTCAGTTAATAAATTCTGCCTCAAAACTCTCCCAATAAATCGAAGTATATCACTTACCTTTCGTACTGCCGGCCTTGCATGCTCGTTTCATTTGATATTGTATTTTACTCCTAGATATTTCATCAAAATGATTGTGCCATGCAGCAGACTTATAATGCTATATTATACGGTGATCGGATTTTTTTCTACTCATCTCCATTACAACAAATCGTTATTTCGTACGCCTACCAAAATATCATCGTTTCTAGAAACCTACTACAGTCGCCTCTCAATGATACCTTCCGGTATCGATCAGCAAACAATCTTATGTATCTACTCGCTCTGTTCGACATGTCATTCACACAAAAATTTATAACAGTCCTATTATGCTTCCTTGAAGTCTTGCCAAAATGCTCCTATTACTTCAGAAATCTTCGAGCCACTCACATATATGCCAACGTTTCTTGTTTGGTCTTACCTTCTTCAATTGTCTGAAAAAACTGTTCAAATGTTTGTAAATCTATGGGACTCAACTGCTTGGTTATTAGTCCCTAGCTTACAAACTACTTAAACTTAGGTAAACTAACCTAAGGAGAACATATACATCCATGCTCGAGAGAGGACTCGAACCCCCGACGGCGAAACGCCGCGCGCAGCGCAGTACGGCACCTCAGAGTGCACACCTAATCCGCTGCAGCTAACCGTCTGCCTTAGAGCTAATATTGCTGCCAAAACTGTCGGCCATGGGTACTGAATGAGGCTCTCTTCTCTTCCACTACAAATATACACTTCACAGCTTCAATTTCCGGCTTTGCCAGAATATGTATTTGTTCTTTTCTTATATTAGTCCATCACTTTCATATCCCACTGAACATAGCATTCTGGGCATTGACAGCATACCTATGAATAACCTGGAACAATGTTATTTTCCAGGTTCGTAGAGTGGAATATTCTGACACTGTCTGAAATATGTGGAGCGAATAGAGATGTAGCAGAGAGGTAATACATTAAAACGTCATGTGTGTTGGGGTGGTTTTCAAGTATGTCATTATTTATGTCAAATCACGTGAAACGTATGTCGTTCCATAACGTAATTTCGAAAATACATGCGTGGTATATCTGCTTAAAGTTTATAAAATATTTCGTGAAATCAGTTAGTGGTGCAGAAATAATAAATTTCCGTAGTACTGCTGCATTAACACCGGAAAAGTAGTATGCGATATATGTATTTCCTTTGATATATTCGCTGTATTTGTCAGGGAGAAAATGTTCCATTGAGATTATGTGTAAAGTTTGCTACAAGTCGGTAAGTTCATTCTCAAGTAGTTGATGAACAGTATACAGTTATTCACTTGTATAATGGTGTTGCAATTTTTCTCGAGTCTGACTGTTTATGATGTCATATCTGCAGAACTATGTGTCGTAAGTGGTGGTTATTCCCACAGAAATTATTGCCTGACGTTAAGAAATATCACAACAGGTCTTGAATCTGAAGTGCGATGATGACTAAAATGAGACAGCTGCTGAGCGAACGGGAACTCGCCATAAAAGGACATGTAGTGCTCACTTGTGGTCTATTGGTGCATCACAGTTTGCTTATCTCTCACTGCTAGCCTTCACCTCTTAACGATGTGAGGAGTTTCCAGAAATCACGCGTGGTACGAATTACAGTTTGAACTGTATGTTCTCTTTCTACGGTTGGACAAATTGGATAGGTTAGGGCCTCGTAGGTAGCCCAAGTGGCATCCAGTTCAACGATTGCACCAGGCTACTCAGCAATAAGAAATTATTATTATTATTATTATTATTATTATTATTATTATTATTGATGGTGTACATCAAGATTTTACCTCTTCCAGACAACAGACGTCAATCCTCCTGTTGCATGCCAACGACAGCAGACACTAGGACTTGCACCAATGGAGGTAACCTTGCGTGCGGACCTGTTTGCTTCTGCAACACAAGTGAACGCAGATAGTTCCTCTGCTAAAGGCATGTCTTAAATTGGGCCAGGCGTCGACAGCTGCCCAGTCCATGATAGTCTCCGAGAGAACCAGTACTACATCCGCAACAACCCCTGCTATCTGTAAAAGCCACCAGTGTTTACCTGATACCTCACCATGGCCTGACCATCCGCATCGATCAGCGCCTGCATGCTGACCTTCGTTAATGCATTTCTACTTCCAAGTGGATACCAGAATTTTGACTGCCTTTAACACAGCGATCATCATAAAAGACTGTTTTTTTTTTTTTTTTTTTTTTTTTTTTTTTTTTTTTTTTTTGAGATGCAATTCCATTTCCAGGATGGTGCTCAACGACCACACAATGATGAACAAACGAGATGTAATAAGCAGCATTGGTCGTTTGTTCGCTCATTCCATCCGAACCTCTAGCACTGCAATTTCATGTTTCCGAAATTAATTTCGACCCACTTGCAGGTGATACGTAAATTTACACCCAGTGCAATCACAATACTTGTTTGAAGATGCATTGAAGATGATCTGTATGTGATCGAAATCGATCTGATATTTCAAAAATAAAACATTAACGACCTCTGTTGCCTATTACATCTGGTTTTGTTCAGAGATATATTTCTTATATTCGGTTCTAATCACGATCAGTCAGAAGTTGCAGTGACTAACATTTTCCAAATAAAACATGTACAGCCGGCCGCGGTGGCCGAGCGTTCCGCGGCGCGTCAGTCAAATCAAATGTTTGTTAAGCTTATGGGACTTAACTTCGGGGTCATCAGTCCCTAAACTTACAAACTACTTACGAACTAGGACGGCACAAATATCCATGCCCGAGGGGGGATTCGAACCCCCGACCGTAGTGGCCGTGCTGGCCGTGACTGGAGCGCCTCAGTCACCTCGGCCACTGCAGCGCGCCAGTCACAGCCTGCACGGCCACTACGGTCGGGGCTTCGAATCCCCCCTCGGGCATGGATATTTGTGCCGTCGTTAGTATTAGCTAGATCGTAAGTAGTTAGTAAGTGTAGGGACTGATGACCCCGTAGTTAAGTCCCATAAGTTCTACAAACATTTGAACATTTGAAAACATGTTCTCAGTTCGGTTGAAATGGGTCAGTAGTCCACGAGGAGATGTAGACAACACACACACACTCACATACACCCACAATTTTTTATAAAATGTACAAACTCATCGAACAATACCTCTCTCGGACAATACAGTGCTACCATTTGTTGCAATTTTGGTGGCCTGCACTGGTCTAAGGATTATCATTGTGTTAGTATGAGGAATAGTGGTTAATTGTCGGCACAGTTTTGGGGTGGTGCATGGCGATGTGTCGGGTGTGCAGTGTTTGGGCAAGGTGGGTGTGCCCCGTCACCCTCCCTACCCCCTCCTCAACTCCGCCAGCTTCCGGCAACCGCTGGAGAGGCGCGGCAACTGCGACCGCGTGTTGGTGGAGTTCACCGGCGCGGCGCCACCAGAGGATCGTGTTCGCCTAATGAAGGCCAGCGCCAACAGCGTGTTAATCGACAAGTTTGGCCACTACAAGCTGCAGAGCCCCTTCCTTAACCAGACAGGGCGGACCCTGCACGGATCGAACGGGAGGGGAGCACGCAGGACCTCTGGCCATTAGCTGCCTCGGGCACACTAGCGGCGATCTCTATGTCTCTCCAAGGTGTACAAGCTTCCTGAACCGTTACATGTAGCATGTAGGGTAAGAAACGTCGATTAGCCCATCCGTTACTAGTTGTTTAAGATTGTTATGTGAATGTTGTTTAAGATTGTTATGTGAATGTGATCACTTGCGCTCAATGGAAATAGTGTTCCAGTCCATTATACTTTGTATGCTCTGACGACTTGATTGGTCAAGGATTTCAAGTTCATCGAGTCATTGGTTAAGATTTACCCAAAATTCTTGTTGCAATGTTCACTGATCAGCCATAACAGTATTACCACCTGGTAAGTCCACTTTTATCATGGATAACACCGGCGACGTGTCTTGATATAGAACCAGTGAAACCTTGTTAGCCGGCCGCGGTGGCCAAGGGGACTGAGGCGCTTCAGTCACGGTCTGCACGGCCACTACGGTCGGGAGTTCGAATCCCCCCTCGGGCATGGATATTTGTGCCGTTCTAGTTCGTAAGTAGTTCATAAGTAGTTTTTAAGTTTAGGGACTGATGGTCCCGTAGTTAAGTCCCATAAGATTTACAAAAAACAAAAACAAAAAAAAGCCATCCGGTTCAGATCAAGCGCGTTGGGAAGGATGGCCCATTGAATGCATCTCGCCACCCTATTTAGCGAATCACTTCATGTTCAAGAAAGCCAGTGACGCAGGGAAAGCCGCGCAGGAGTAGCCACGTGGACTAAGGCATCGTGCTACGGACTTGGCGGTCGGTGATTCGACTCCTCCCTCTGGCATGCGTATGAGTTTGTACTTGGTGTTGGTTTAAGTAGTTTGTAAGCCTACGGGGTGATGACTGTAGCAAATTTGATCCAACAGGCTTACAAACATATGAACAAGCAAGGGGCGTCTGCAAATTTCGGTGAATGGTCCCATATTATACAAACCGTGCTCTCGAGGATGAGGTGCCTGCGCATATACATTGAGAGACATGTCAACATTCGCCCCCCTGTCGTGCAAAGCACTGCAATGAATCGGTGGTTCACAGTGAAACCAAGAGAATATGTGAGCGAACAAGAGATGTAAGCAATTACTTTATAGAATAAAATCTCCACTCTGCAGCGGAGTGTACACTGATAAGAAACTTCTTGCCAGATTAATATTGTATGCCGGAAACGGTATTCGAACCTGAGACGTCTGAGCTATCCCGGCACTCTTCACGGACCGTCCTCACTACTTTACTTCTGCCAGTACTTCGCCTCCTACTTTCCAAACTTTACAGAAGTTCTCCTGCGAACCTTGCAGGACTAGACCCCCGGAAGAAAGGATATGGTGTACATATGGATTAGTCACAGCCCAAGGGATGTTTACAGAATGAAACCTTCACTTTGCAGTGAAATATGCCATGTTTCTACCATATCTTACTTCCGGGAGTGCTAATCTTGCAAGGTTCGCAAGAGATCTTCTTTGAAGTTTGGGAAGTAGGGGGCGAGGTACTGGCACAAGTAATGTTGTGAGTACGGACTGTGAAGCATGCCGGGATAGGTCAGACAGTAGAGCGCTTTTCCGCGAAAGTCAAAGATCCTAGGTTCGAATCCCGGTTCCGGAACAAAATTTTGATCTGCCAGGAAGGTTGATATCAGCGCACACTTCGCTGCAGAGTGAAGGTTTCATTCTATAAAGGAACTGCTTGTCTCACTGGTTTGCACAAATACTATCTCGATTTCAGAAAGCCACTGTCAGATTTCAGAAAATATGGGAGCTAATAGTAGAGCGAGTCACCGCAGGGAGCGCTGAAAACCGCGTTACCGTCCCTGTACTATTATCTCTTTACGCGTAACTATACATTTCCGATCAATATTCGTCCCACACCGCCTAACCTGCTTTGACAATGCTATAAGGTGTATATACCTAACGTGTATGTTCTCGTACGGGGCAGGGGGTGATGAGTTTGAGAGATTGTTCAAATCTAAGAGACTTGAACCTTAACATGTAAGGTGCTTATATAGTTTGTGAGGTGACATCTAACAGACTTCTTCGCTGTATTTTTCCCCACAATTATGGGGAACTAAAGTCTGATATCTTGATTATACAAAATATACTGAGTAAGCAACAGCAACTAATACAATACTACATCTTGACTTAAATGTATTAATGTCTGTTTTATTCGACTTTCATTAAATAAGCTTAAATGCAGAGCGAATCACCTAACACTTGCACCGCAATATTGCGGAAACAGAAAATGCGATTGATGTGCGGTTTTCAGAGAATGGATTGATACTCAAGGACTCGTATTGTTAGACAATAAACAGATTGTAAAAATATCTAGAAAGTATATATTTTATGCAAACGTACAATGTTTCAAATGGAACAATGGTTGTTTCTATCATGCACTGGAATTTTTGACACCAGCTGTGTGCAAAGAGATTTGAACATTTTTATCACCTTTACTTTGTCAACCATTCAAAGTTTTGGGGCGGAGTCTACGACAGCATAGCTGACTGGCTGGGCCGAGGAGGAGTAGCTGAGCGGTCTAAGCCGCCTCACTGCGGAGTGCGCGGTTGCTCGCCGTCGAAGGTTCGAGTCCTCTCTGCGGCATGTGTGTGTGTGTGTGTGTGTGTGTGTGTGTGTGTGTGTGTTAGGTTAGTTTAAGTAGTTTGTAAGCTACGGAATGATGACCACGTAGTTTGATCCGATAGATTTACGAACGTGTTTTGACTGGCTGGTGGTCATCAGATAGGGGTTAGCCACTCGGACACTCAGCTACGCTATAGCAGCCTCCGCCTCCGAAACTTTGAGCGGTTGTAGCAGCCAAACTAAACGTGACAAAAATATCATTCAAAATTCTTGGTACACAGCTGGTGTCAGAAATTCCAGTACATGATAGAAACAACCACTGTTCCATTTAACAACTGTATGTTTGCATAAAAAATACACTTTCCAAGTAATATTACAATCTGTTTGTTGGATAAAAATATAAGCCTCTGATTACCAATCAGTTCTGTGAAAACAACACATCAATCGCACTTTCCGCTTCCACTATATTTGCGGTGCAAGTGTTACGCGAGTCACCCTGTATTAGAGAGAATTACTACAGTTGATTCCAACTTTGGAACTAGGTGCATTAGTAAAAACAGTAAGTAATTAATTGCACATTTAGATATGACTAGGCGCAACTGAACAATTAGAACTAGATATATGTGATGAATTATTCATTTTTTAAAAATATTTTACACTTATGTAAGGTATCCCAGACAGACTGCGCATTCTAATAATGATACAGCTCTCGATCAGTAGCAGTTGAAGGTAAATGGTAATCTAGGCAATGTTCAAGAGAATTATTGCATAAGGTAGACAAAATTAGGGGTGAACAACACAAATGATGGTGCCTGCATTATACATTAAACTTTGCGCTCGGTCTGGGGACTGCCCCTCATAAATCAAGGGTTAACTACATTGGTCATCACTCCCTAGGCTTACGATTAACTTAAACTAACTTAACCCTTATTTTGACAATGCTGCTCTCAAGCAACATCAAAATTGCGCGTGGTTTTCTTAAACATGTTTAAAGTTTCACCCTTGGATGGGCAGCAGTGCTTGAAACAAACATTTAAGTTCTCCATTAAAGTGATGTTTCATTGTTTAGCAATAAACTGAATATTTAGCGGACATTCCAAGCAGACGTTACCGAGGTACATGTTTGTTTCAATTTTGTGACGATAGTTTTCGAGATACATGGAAAACTGATTATAAAATGGAAAGAGACAATCTTGAATTTCAATTATTATGGAAAATATTTGATGAGTTCCTATATGGGAAACTGAAAATGGACTTATATTTATTGAGATGAGGAGGCCTGGTAGATTACTGCAAAGTCCAAAAGAACAACAAAACGGCATCACCTTGTAAGATACCTGTTAGTATTATGTGTCACATATTTGTTAACGATGCAATTGTATATAAAAGATTTTGTTATGTTATAAATTAATTTCTAGGCTAATTAGAATGTTTACTGTGTTTAATATATATCAAAATTTACCGTAAAGTATTTTTCAGAACATATAGAATATCCATGTAATTGCTAGGAAGAGAAAAAGTGGCTGTTCTTTGCTGATAGAGTTTAGAGTATTCTATAGAACTATGTTGTTATTATTTGGATGTTATGGAAAGTGAATCGATGTATTACGAACGCTCAATTTATATATTTCAACTTAAAGTGAGTTCTGCTTTCGTCTACAATTATTTAATCTCTTCAACATGTAACTTTGGTGTAGTAGAAAGAGAGTCTAAAGGAGCTACCTCACCTGGAATTACGAACCTGCATATTTTACACACGGGACTTTATTTGAACCTGATTATAAAATTGACTGTTATATTAGACACAGATACTCCCGGCAATTCCAGATTGGGTAGTTAATTTTCCATTCGGTACGTAGAGACCTTCTGTTATCCAAGAAATTAAATTAATAAGTTCCCAGGTTCACACATCATTGCAGACCATGAAGCAAGACTCTACAAACTGCATCGGCACCTCAAATTCTAGCCTGTAGTGGTAAGAAATAAATAAAATTGTTCCTTTTCAGGAATTTCCCAGCATCTTATCAGAAACTGACCAGAGACTTTTAAAGAGACATTTAAATCAAAATAATTGATTATGTCAGACGTAATGAGTATCAATATTTAATATATAATTATTTGACAACCTGTACCAGTCAATGATGTGCGGTACGACAGATATGACAGTATGTTGACACTTGACAGATTACGTGCCAAAAGTAATTTGCAAGTTTTGTTTTCAGGCATACTTGACTGTAAAATGTGAAAATCATGGGACTGTTGTGAACATTGCATAACTGTTGACCACGCAGATTTACAGACATTTTAACATTTGAACTTTGCACCAAAAACAACTTGTTTTGCCGGCCGCGGTGGCCGAGGGGACTGAGGCGCTCCAGTCACGGTCTGCACGACCACTATGGTCGGGGGTTCGAATCACCCCTCGGGCATGGATATTTGTGCCGTCCTTAGTCTTAGCTAGTTCGTAAGTAGTTTGTAAGTTTAGGCACTGATGACCCCGTAGTTAAGTCCCATAAGCTCTACAAACATTTGAACAACTTGTTTTCGTATGTTTCACGTAAGTCCAAAATAATTCCTATAGTCATAAGAACAAAACAGTAGTATTGATACTGTACCATCATCCGAAGTTTTTGGGCAAATGTTACTTACCAACCAGTAAATATATTGTGAAAAAAGTTTTATAAATCTGTTCACATGGCCCTACACATTTAAGTAACATAATACTTTTTCTTCTCGTGATTTCTGTGTGTTCCAAATAAAGGGTTTAAAGTAACTTATGCTGAGGACAACACAAACACCAATACCCGTAGAGGACGCGAACCTTCGCCGGCGAGCAACCGCGCGTTGCGCAACAAGGTGCCTTAGAACTGTCGTCCACTCCACCGCGGCTAGGGAGTGTGTGAGTGAGCGCCTATCGCCTAATGTTGGGCGTTGTGGTCCGGTGCGCTGCGCGGCGGAGCAGCTGTCACGGTGGTCGCCCCTCAACGCCTCCGGCCCCATCGCCTCCGCTAAGCGGCATTTTTATTACGGCCGGGGGGTGGGGGTCGGGCCACCAGTGTCGGTGTTTTATCTCGCGAACGTGATTGGCGGGTAATCCCGGAGATTTAGTCTTCCGGCTCTCCGCCTGTTCTCCGCCTCTGCGCCTCCTAACCAGAGCACCGTCCCCCTCCCCAACCTTCCCCCCCCCCAACCACTCCGAGAACAGCAGCATTCGTTTTCGCGAAATAATGCCATTCCCCGCGCCGGCTCCTAAACTGTGGACTTTACTCGCTGTTGCCAGAGCTCTCTGCCTATTTCACAGCTGGGCGTTTCCGCCTACCTTCGGCGTGCAGATCGCGTCGACGGACTGCTGATACTCTCCTTTTCCTTTCACAATTTATTCCCGTTGTCAATCAAGTACATCTTTCATTTAGTAGAGGAGTGTGCGCTATTGTATTAAGACTCTGTCCCTGTCTGTGACTGATGCTAGAAGTGAGCAGGATGATTTCAACGTACTGAAAACACTGCTATTATACTCCATAGTCTATAATGTGGGAAGAGTCGTGACGAAACCATATCAAAAACAAAAAGAAACTTTTACTATCCTAGATATTTCTTATTTGTTTATTTAATATTTACTTCTCTGTTGCTTCTTGTCACATGTAAGGACGTACACTTTTCAGTTATCACATATTACACAGTACAAATTAACTACATGTTTTGAGCATTTATGAAAGTACACAAAAACAAATAAATAAATAAAAACACCAGATATACAAAGAAACATACACACAATTATTTATGTTTAGTGCTAACATAGAGTATGAATAATAATAGTCTGAGCTTGTGGTTTAATTGAAATGTAATATATAAAAATTAGTGTTTGTTTCTTTGTCTTTTTGTTTGTATTTTATGCACGGCCATACAGTACATCTGATTGCGATAAAATTTTGTCAACGTATGGCTTGCACTTTCGTGAAGGTTATGTCACTGCACGACATATAGTTCAGGACATATGACGTCATGAACGATGATGTGAGTGAAAAACTGCCTCTTTATGACTGAAGTTTAAACTTATTTCTTCTTTGTTACTTAATGGATTCGCAATATATTTTGCATATAGTGCCCTTTTCTATCAATGAATGAAAGTACAAAATTATTTCTTTGAAATAATTATAGTTTATGAGATATTATTTAATAAAAATTGAGATGCGTGAGAAACTGGCGCATCATGTTTGTTCGTATTTTTTGCACTGCCGTACCGTTAAACTGATTGCGATTAAAATTCACACACTAAATCTTCAAAGCAAGAGGAAACACAGTATCTATTAAAATTTTGTATAGTGCACAACAGGGAGACTTTTATATTTGAATTTAGACAATATCAACGGTTTTATCTAGATCTTCTTTAAACTGTGTACACTTAAAATTCAAAATAGAAGAATATAAACATCTACGTAAGATTTCATGCGGAGCATGGCAGATGGTACCGGGTAATATACTTCGAAACCACTTCACTGACTACCGTGAAAGTTAACAGATTTATGTAATATTTAAAATATAGAGGAGGCAAAGGACTGAGGAAGTAGGGGAGGATGTGGACAGAGAATGGGAGGTGAAGGGCAGAAGGGGAAGGTGGATGTGGACAGAGATTGAGAGCAGGATATGAACAGAGAGAGGGGAGATGAGGAGACGAACAGAAAGATGGAGGGAGGGAGAGAGAAAGAGAGAGAGAGAGAGAGAGAGAGAGAGAGAGAGAGAGGGGGGGAGAGGGAGGGAGGGAGGGAGAGACAGAGGGGGGGAGGGAAGGACGGAGGGAGAGGCGGAAAGAGAAGGTGAACAGAGACAAAGCAGAGATAGACTAAAGGCTGGAATAAATATTGACCATGGAGGTGCTAAATTTTCAGATATATATATATATATATATATATATATATATATATATATATATATATATATATATATATAATGTGTGTGTGTGTGTGGGTGGCGTCGTTTCCAAAGGAACAGACGTCACATGCATATAACTTACACATTTTGCCGATGACGGGCAATCATCCTTTCTTCAGTGTAGAGGCACTCCGAGGCCCTTACTCTTACGGGAATCAGTTGAAATAACTACGAGCTGTAATAGTGGGCAGGGCGAAGTTGAGAATTTGTATGTAACGGAGGCGTGCTTGAATAAACCATTGCAGGTGTGGTGATCTTTGTGTCCCCAGTGGTGTATGGATCAACGCAACTGCCTAGAAAGCAGGAGACCCGGGTTGGAATCCAGAATGGGTACACATTTTCAACTTTACCCATTCGCAGTTAATGTAATATATTCCGTGAATATGAATTAATTCTATATTTCACAGAACTTACTTTTACTTTTTCGAGTCCGGACTCTCCGTCAACCTAAATTATTGGCCCAATATCAAACCACTTCAACTGCCGTATGGCTGACCAACCATAGATCATCGAGGGTACAGGTCTGTGGGCAACTAGAACATTGAAGCAGATATGTAATGTCCTGTGGTTCTCCACATTTGCACAGAAGGCCCTCAGCGTCCGCTAATCCGTACTTGGCTTTAATGGTTTTCACAGGTGCAACTCTCTTTCCTATCCTTGGGTTTGCCAGGTCTTCCAGTACAGTTCGCTTCCGGTAGGGAGTGTTTGTTCCAGAGGGTAGTTCTTGGGTGGTTCAGTTGGTACAATCCTCAAAAAGCTTTTCCTTGATTTCAGTTTTCCTGGTGGAACTTGGGCGTTGTAGATAATGTGACGCACGTCGAAAGTTTGCTTGAATCGCTCTGTGTACTCTGCATCTGTTCTGCGATATTTTGGTGAGGCAAAGCCAGATGCCTTATATAGGAGGTCTAGTAGGTCGGTTTGATACTCCCAGTGATTATCCTACAGTTTTAGTTCAAGACGATATCGACTGTTTTGTCATGTGCATATTTATTCCACACTCATTAGGCATACTCTCCTATCGAAAAGCATAAAGCCTGTGCTGTGGTGCGCAGTATCTCGGGGTTCAGTATGTTATTTACGCGGTTTTACACCTATGATTATACCAATGCCAGGATTCTAACCACTTAACAACTCGGTTACACGATTTTCAAACATTTCTAAAATGTTCACACATTTTAACATGGAGTAAAAGTGAAGTCAAAGTTATTGGGTATACAAATTCAATTCCGAGATTGTGTGTGTGTGTGGGTTTGCGAGGATAGAGGAGGGGGTTGAAGAATCAGGGCTTGAGGTGGTGAGTTACGATAGACAGACCATTTATATCATCACAACTGACCCTGCCAAATCCATGTTAACATGCCGAGTCGACAGGACCTTCTCAACGGCATTCTACGTCACAACATTTCAGATGTTTCGCGTTTGTTCCTTCACCGGCCTCAGACACCATGATACAATTCTATACGATTCTGAACGTCTAACAAGCTTTCTATAAATTTCATCCATCTTACCTTTAAATTTTTTGAGTACGTATGGCAAATTACTTTTAGATACTTTATTATGTCTTTATTATGTGCCACCTGGCGACACGTTTTGTTTACTTTGACGGTGATGTCTGATACTTTGCTTTAATATAGTTCAGCATGGCCATGACGTTAAACATTAGTATGGAACTTTACCCCCGGTTTATGTATGTACTTGTCTCCTAGTATTTACGACGTATTATGTCTATTTGTTTTAATAATTCACTCTTTGTAACACCACGCTAACTTATGTTTATTTCGAAACACGTAAATAAATGAACAGCCGCATCACAACCTGTGGCCTTTGCAAATGTACAGCGTCCCTAACTGCACTGTTTTATAACGGAGCCTTGGTTGTTCCTTTGCAAGTACAGTGCCGATTTCCTTCCACGTCCTCCACAATAACAATACGAGCTTGTACTCCGATGATATCACTGGTGACGAGACGTCAAATCGGAACCATACTTCCATTTCCTATGAATCCGATAACGTTGTCAACCTCTCTGTTTGTGCACATTTCTCCGACATTCATACTAGGGATTCGGAGTACTTTTCCAGCTCAATATTATGTAAAAATCAACACCTATTTCATTCTGGCACTGTTTATAATGTATATGATTTACAGATTTTTTGTTGATGTCAGGTAATGGAGCACACTTTTTAAACAAATCAGAAGTATTTTGAATATTTTTGAACCTCCTTACAAAGAAATTGATGCAATTATTTTTTTTTTTTTTTTTTTTTTTCAAAATGCACTTTGTTATTGAGGTACCATTTAATCGTATATTATACATTTATTGGAGACCAAATTTTTACCAGATACGTATAACATGGTGGCTCATCTATTATACCTATTTAATTCCACCTATTATGTATGTGACAGGAGTAAAAAATATCAAATATTACATTTTAATTTTTATATTTTTTCTCCTAATAAAATGCTATTTTTTCTATAATTTAGTTATTCTGCAATAAAACTTAGGTATACTATATAAGTAAGAATCCTATCCAAGAGGTAAAACAGTTTATGTTCCTGCTGATTGGTGCTCCATAATCGCAAAATCAAGAAGAAATAAAGCTTTTATTGTTACGCAAATGTCACGTGAAGACGTCAAGTCTACGAAGAATCTTGAAAAAGCTATTACAGCCGGCCGCGGTGGCCGAGGAGACTGAGGCGCTCCAGTCACGGTCTGCACGGTCACTACGGTCGGGGGGTTCGAATCCCCCCTCGGGCATGGATATTTGTGCCGTCCTAGTTCGTAAGTAGTTCATAAGTAGTTTGTAAGTTTAGGGACTGATGACCCCGTAGTTAAGTCCCATAGAAAAAACAAAGCAAAACAAAACAAAAACAAAAAAAAGCTATTACAAGGAGAAAACAAAATGTCGCTAAAATCAGTGTCCTGGCTTAATATGCAGTGGATACGTTTGCTGAGGAACGAACCTTTTGTGCTTTATTACAAGGGAAGATTTTCCATTCCCCGCTCTATGTCTAAAGCCAGCCAAACCAGGAAGGTCAGTTTCACTTGGACGTATTTCTATGGAAAACCTATACCATGGACCAAGACCTGTAACCAAGGAAAAGAAAAGGGACATGCTAGATCTACCATACATTCCAGCTATCAACCATGCTTACTTCCAGGGACTTACAACAGCTGAAGCTTCAATAGATGATGCAGGCCCGCTGGATGTTGTTGATACTAAACGTGACTGAACATTGTCATAGCTAAGAAAGTATATTTCGTTGTACTGCTCTTAGTTATTTCTGAAATATATCATTTGTCATTAAAAACACCTTTTGTTTTTATTTAAATTTACTGCAAATACAAGATTGGTTAAAGGCAAAATGGTGTAAGTCATTTGGGCACTTCTAAAGACACACAAAAGTGGTGTTGATTTCTTGTGGAATTTATTATAATGCTTCTCACAAAACCTTCTGTTTCTCAGAATGCATCAAACATGACTTACACCACTTTGGCTTTAACCCCCTCATTTGTACTCTGAGTGCTCCATGAAAACATTTACTTAGCAAAACAGGGTCACTTAGGTCTCTGAAAATTGGTTTTATTTCATTCATAACAGGCTCAGAAAGATGAAGCTTATGATGGTGTATTTGACCACACTTTTTTTGCTTTTTGGTGTCGGTAAATATGACCGTAACTTTAAAATTTTGTATACTTATAGGTCATTATTTCATTTGAAACCGTATAATGTGTACTAACTTAATTCCTGTTGCTTCGCACAGGTAGACTGGATGGTCTCCATTGGTTGTTTCTACTTCTAAATATAAATTTTGATTATTTATCTTTAGAAATGCCTTCCAGATGAAGTATTTTGATAGAACTTGCACCCCCTATTGCGGTATTGCTTGTAGATTTCAAAACATTGGGATACAGCTTAAAAAAATTCTAACCGTGGTTCAAAATACATTTTTTCGCATTGGTAGCAGCAAAATAGTCTTAATAGCATCCTTAAAAGATTTACTTATTTCTCTCGCTTAATGGTTGAATTTCCAAAATATCGAAACATGTATTTATAAAATTCCAACCAAAAACCTAAATCCGAAGTTTTGTATCTCTTGCTTCAAAATTGCCTAAATAACAACGTATTTTCAAAATCCGTTTATTCCCTATTTCACCCCCTTAGTGATGGGAATCTCGAGAAATAGCTGATGTCTAGAGTTTAAGATAAATAATTTCTACAAATTTCAACTTTCTATCGTGCGTAGATTACTTTCCAGTGCAGCTTTCTTTCTTTTAGAAACGGATGGAGAACGCGAAATTTCTTTCTTACGCCTTTGAATCTTTTTGGTAGTTTTACTTTTTAAACTGCAAAATGGAATTATTTTTTTTATTCGTTCACTTATTGCAGAAAAACAGAATCATGTGCATCACGTTTGGCTGTATACAACCTCTTTGCTATTTTAGTGTCAAAAGTCTTTAGTCCGAATTTTATATAAGCTTACTACTTTCAACCACTATATTTTCCACCCTCTTACAGATATCGACACGGAACTGCTATAGTGTGCAACGGGAGATTTTGTACTACAACAACACAGAGAATTCGTACGTCTCCATTGTGTAGTTTTTGCTGAAGAGCAAAATATTGACACCCACACGTTGGAATTCTATATAATTCAGTAACATTCAACTCCGGCATCTTCCACCCGCTTAGCGTAATCAACCCTCTACCACCATAGTGTACATTATTCTTTTGTGTTGTTTAGTTTTGGCTGCAGAGTGAAATATAGGCAAAAACACCTTAATTTTGATGTATATATGAAGGTATTAATATAATAAGGAAGAATTACAGAATTTAATAAAGTCATAAATATTTTCGATTTTTCTACAATTTATAAGTACTATATTTTTCAAAATGACAAGCCAAGATCGCACACTAACAATTTATTAAATGACGACGGGTTTCGGTGCACTGTATCACCAATATCTGGTCACATATATGTTATAATCTGGTCATCTTGTTAACAAAATTGGGTATAAAATAAAAAGTGCAACATTGCACTATGTCAGTATATAAAAAATACATAAATTATACATGACAGCTTACAAAATACTGAATACTCTGTCATGTTTTTAACTAATGTATTTTTTTATATAGTGAATAAGTGCAATGTTGCACTTGTTATTTTATACACAATTTTTTTAACAAGATGACCAGATTATAACATACTAGCTTAAACCCGCGGCTCCGCTCGCATGTTGGTTGATTATGATAGATAAGCTATCTTTCCGTAATGTGCTATTTATTTATTCAAATATTTCCTTATTCGTATGCTTATCCTTACAGAGAAAGAGCTGAAGACATTGTAGCATGCAAGGAGGTTATAAGAAAGGGAAGCGGTATTACATAGTTCAAATTCAAATGTTTGTAGAGTCTATCGGACTTAACTACGGGGTTATCAGTCCCTAAACTTACAACCTACTTATGAACTACTTACAACTAAGGACGGCACAAATATCCATGCCCGAGGGGGGATTCGAACCCCCGACCGTAGTGGCCGTGCGGACCGTGACTGGAGCACCTCAATCCCCTCGGCCACCGCGGCCGGCTATTACCTAGTCCTAGCACATAGTCAATTGAAGCCTGTCCACCATCTTGGTCACTTCTGTAATGCTATTTCTCCGTTAAATCTATGCGTTAAGTCGACCCTCTTGCTGTTAATGCATTGAACTGACAATCACTGCAAAGTATGTAATTTCAAACAATATACTTTATTGATTAAATAGTAATAAGTACTCATTATAATATATTTCAAAACTTAATTTTTAATAGCTAATTTTCACTCTTTTAACACGCTGCACATCACAGCAAAACCGTTTGAGGTTTTATTGCTGTTTTATTTATTTATTTATTTGGTTATTTTATGTGATATAAAACATTAGTTCCATAATACGAACACTTCTCCAAAACTTCGCAATATGGCGGAGGCAGGCTTCACTTTTTCAGCCTAAAGGCGTCTCCCTGTATTCTAACCTCCTTGGTGGCATCACGTTTCGCTGTATGTAAACTCCTTTTTATAGAGTCGCAAACGTCATCGCTGGCCTTCAGTCCAAATTTTTTTAAATATAATTTGACGACTTTCAACCACCAAATCTTCCACTCCCTTATAGCTATCGCCATGGAACTGCTATGGTGTACAATGGGAGACTTCGGACAACAACTAGACACAGACCATTCGTTTGCGTTCTGTAGTTTTCGCTGCAGAGCGAAATAATAACACACACACACACACACACACACACACACACACACACACACACGTAGATATTTTATATACACCGATAACTTTCCATCTCAATATACACCACCCTTTTATCATTATCAAACCTCAAGCAACAATGCAACCAATAACACCATTTTCAAAGAGTAACTATTGTTCCGCATTTCGCGTTATATTCTTCAAATTACTAAATATGTATCAGATCGCTATAAAACCGTGCCTAAAATATTCGTCAGGTATAAATTAGTAACTGTACAAATATTTAAGATTCTACGTCTTGTCGTTCGGGCGTGATTAGGATACACCGAGCAGACATACACATTAATGTATATAGATGAATAGCTATCCGATCGCCATAAAACCGTGCCTAAAACCTTCCCCTGGTAGACATTAGTAACTGTGCAAATTTTTAGCTCTTTATGTCTTGTGGTTCAAACATGATGAACGTACACGAACAGATATTCACATTTACAGATATAGATATTTGACACAGTGCACCGCAACCGGTCGTCATTTAATAAATGGTTACTGTGCGATCTTGGCTTGTCATTTTAAAAGCTATAAAACGATTAGTTCGCCTGGAAACAGTGCATAAAACTGCGAGATCTGCATAATTAAAAGTTTCTGATTAAAGTTCACGCCCTGAAATAATATTACGTAGTTCATAAACTTGAATGTACTGCACTTAATATTACTGCGAGTCAAATTCCAGTGGAAACAGTCCGATAGTGTGTTTACACATGTCAGTTCGTTCAGTCAGAGACAATATTATTTATATAAATTAACGTACACACACGTAACTTTTTCCAGATTCTTCGAATATATTCACAGTCACTTTTGACTGTAATGATATGGATGAAATGTTGCTAATATCAATGATAAGTTCGATCAAGTACCAAAAGCCGGAAAACAGCAGGTGTTTTCGACGCTCCGCGGCCTCCTGCAGTCTTGCCCTTGCGGATGCAAACGGCACTACAACGAAATGTAAATAGCCACTTGTTTTGTGCAAATATATTTTTGCAACTATTTCCTACCTCTCGTTCAGCATTTTCTCTTACTTCTTTTTCTAGCCTCTATGCCAAACGATTTTCCTATTATTGTGTCAGGTTCACTACTCTAGTACCTACCGTTGTCGGAGTTATTCCACGACTATGTCTGTATCATTAACTTCTTCTTGGGGCTTGTCTGCTAGTCACGAATTGGCCGTCTGAGATTGCGCCCGCCGTTGGTAATGAGTGCGGATTACAAGGTCGCCGCCTGCACAGCGAGACGCAAGGGGTGGACCTCGGAGGCGTTGCGGTGACGCCCGGACGCCGGCAGATAACACGGGGCGACGGCGCTCACCTCCCCTCCCCTCACCCCGCCTCCCCCTCCCCTTCCCCCTGTCCCCGGCTTTGGCGCCGTCGTCGTCGTCGGCGTCGGCGGGGTCCATTCTGGCCTAATCGGATAGCGGCCGCAACGCCCTGCAAGTTAACCCGGCTTGCGGCGGCCGCCGCCGAGAGGCCATCCGCAGCCGGCGGACTTTGCTAATTCACTTAGCCGGCCGCCAGAGACATTCCTGCAGCGCCGATCAAAGTGGCCGCCCGGCCTGGCGCCGGTATGCACATTCCTTTTGCGGGGCCGGCACTTGCCCGCAACGGCGCGCCACTTAGTCTGCCGGCCGGAACACTCCGTCGCCGAGAGCGCCGCAGCGCCGTCTGATTCATTAAACATGAGCCGAGGAACACAAGGGGACGGAGGCGGCGGCACCCTCGCATTGTGGCTAACGACTTGCCCAAGTAGCCCCGGGGGACTCACTAACGGCTCTCGTGCGCAGCGCGAAGCCGGAAAACAGCAGGTGTTTTCGGCGCTCCGCGGCCTCCTGCAGTCTTGCCCTTGCGGATGCAAACGGTCGGCACCAAATATGAGGCAATGATGGAGAAAGCCAGTTGGAGACATAGCATTGCAAAATCTACTTTTACACTCTATTTCGTCACGTTACGGTGATACGAACTAGTGGTAGCCGCGAAGTGGCAGTATGTGGCATTCCTCTTGTTAAACCACACATATAAACCAACGTACGAAGCGTGAAATACCCGGCTGTTAATGTTCATTTCTTTAAATTAATGCTTCCATGTGCGAGGGTGAAGGTCGGGGTGAGAGTTTAAAATAGGGAAAGATTAATTTTTAAAACTCACAACCACCAGCTGCGAACCAAATTTCTAAACATGCAAAAACACTGGAATTGTGATTGCTATTGTTTGACTCGTTTTCTAGCTGCGAACCAAATTCCTAAACATGCAAAAACACTGGAATTGTGATTGCTATTGTTTGACTCGTTTTCTAGGGGATGATATCACACGTTCGCTGCTTTCCTTCCCTGCGTATGATTAACAAAAAAATTCATAATAATGTCAAGTTCAGGAGAGAAAAGGGTGTACTAACTACTATTTTTGAAAACACGTGAAAATTCACTTTATGTTGCTTATGTCACAATATTAGAACCCTGTGGCTGATACGTCTGTACGTCGACACATTTATCAAATAGAGTTATAGCTCGTGAGCCCCCAGACAAAACGAACATTTGTCGCAAATTGTTTTCACACCATGTGCCTGTCTCAAACACCTTTTATGTTCATGCCTATGCGACGACACGTGTTACACTAACAAAACACAGTCACTTTAATTCAGTGCGATGCACACCTTGTTCCACCGGCTAAATATTCACAACACACAGTAGCACTCGATACAACTTGGAGCAGTCTACGACGCGCAACCACACTTGGCAATTGCCACACAAAAATCTAAAGTCTCCACCTGGAGATCCACATGCCGACTCATGCAGAGCGACGTCGCCCGGCCAGCTACACCACTTGCTCCCGACTTGTCACTTGCTGCCCTCGCGCGCGCGCGCGCGCGTGCGCGCGCCAAAAGCCCAACTGCCAGGGTTTTTTCCCTACGTCATCAACTTCCCCGTGTGAGCTGTTCTAACCGACTTCAAACGTACAGCGCTCAGCCAATACATTTCTAAAACTTTACTTAAAATCAAAATAATTACACTACCCATTAAATAAATGTCTTCTTAGGTTTTTATATTGGTATAAACATCCTTTGTACTATTTATCATAATCGTGCAATTTCTTATACCACAGATAAGTGATTTAACTGAATACTTCAAGATAAAATATACAAGATTAATTGAAAATAAAATGAGAATAAGTTAATATATTATTTTTATAAAAAAAACTTTGACATGCTAGTTGTGTAACTGTCTTGTATTCATTGGTAATTTATTACTTTTCATTGTCAATTATACATATTACGCCAGATGTGACTATATCAGCTAATTTATTTTTTATTTATCAACAGGCTATTTTGTAATGAGTGCCTTAAAGGTTCCTAACTGCATCTTATTACTTCAAATGCCAGTAGTATTAGAATATTTTATTTCACGCGGTGCACTGCACTGTGCCTGGCACTCGCCATTGTCCCTTCTCCACTCACCGGAAACGAACCTGGAAAATCCTAAGCTGGAACAAGCCACCAACGTCGGCCTGCTCGCTGGCCTCCCGTCAGCTACAAGCACACAGCAAATCTCAACGTGGAGAATTTCTACCTATGGCCTAACTATAAATGTTGTCACCCAACTGCGTACATACATTGCTACCATAATTAATAAGATTAAAATTGTGTAACATTTGGTGCATTGGCATGGTCAATGTTTGCAGTGAACTTCATATCGTTTAATTACAAATGCTATTAATTACCAATATTTCTATTGGGCGGTAATCTGACACATGGGCTGGAATACCACAACAGGAGCTTTCTCGGAATCGAAATTAGCTAACTGTTCCCTCTTTTTGTGAACGGGTTTGGATTTAAATAGTATTAGACTCCATTACTTATATCCGTACTTTACTGTATAAATTATATCCGGAGACAACAGGTGCGTTGCCTAGCAAAACTCCAAAATCCATCAAACAGTGAATAAAACTGCAAGATCTGCATAATTAAAAGTTTCTGATTAAAGTTAATGCCCTGGAATAATATTACGTAGTTCAAAAACTTGAAAGTACTGCACTTAATATTACTGCATGTCAAATTCCCGTGGAAACAGTCCGATAGAGTGTTTACACACGTCAGTTCGTTCAGTCAAAGATAATATTATTTAAATAAATTAACGTACATACAAGTAACTTTTTCCAGATTCTTCGAATATATTCACAGTCACTTTTGACTGTAATGATATGGATGAAAACTTCCTAATATCCAAGATAAGTTCGATCAAGTCCCAAAATGTAGTTTCTATAATTATCAAATCAGATCCACGCCTAAACCAGCACACAATCGTTCGACTGATGTTAAGTATCTACCGTAATGACTGATTTCGATATTGTTAGTACCAATCACAAAACTATTACGCGGTACTAAATCTTTCATACAAAATCCATTAATAAGTAAACAATACACCGGATGAATATTCAAGGAATCTTTGCTTTGATAGTGGCCCACACTGTCATATAGAAGGCCTCAGTTGCAGGGTGTGCCAGTGTAGTCACCCAATAATTTCAGTGACGCATTCGTGCTTGCTGAATATACCCGTAATGAAGCATGCTCCTTTTATCTGGCTCTTCTGTAACTTATTAACAATTCCCAATTGGTACGGATCTCACACTGACCAGATATATGCAAGCCGTGAGTGAATGTTCTGTAAGTTACTTTCTTTGTTGAAGAACTGCACTTCCTGAATATTCTTCCAATGAATGAGTGTGAATTTTGTTAATGGTTAATTTTATGTAGTCGTTCCACTTCAACTTACTGTTTACTTCCTGACTGAAGTGTGAGATATTTGTATCTGTGTCTGAGTAATATAGATATAAAATTGAAGGAGAGGTATTGAATTTGGAGCTTGGCTGAGATTCGAACACGGGACCTTCTGCTTACTAGGCAGACACTATTACCACTAAAGTGCTGCGACTCAATGGCTACTGAGATTGCACGAACTTTCTTGAAACATGTCTCCCTCCACTACAAAAACTTCAGTTTAGCCTCATGTTACCCTATGTAAATACTTATCAACGCAGCCGAGACCCCAGCAATAAATATGAATGGTGACGATCCTGCCTTGCACCTCAGGCAAATACATATCAAATAGTAACTGAATGTCCAGCGACCTTCAAGTTCATTGCCGGGGTTCTATTCTGCTATTGGAGAGCATCGGATACGTTGATACGTGCTTTCAACCTTCCTGAATATGCGACCTCAATGCATATAAAAATATTATGGCGTCCCATCCACCCTCCTTACGCACCATAAAAATCTATGTTATCTCAAAGGAAACAAATACTTCATATTCTTTTTTTACTAAATTTTTGACCGTTGTTGCTGGCCAAGTTCTTTTTCTTCGGAATGGAACACGTTATCTTATTTTTACATGACTTCCGACAGAAACATATATCTCCGAGCCACATACATTAATTCTACCTCATTGTTCCCTTACGAAGTATTTATCGAAGTTGCCAATAATCTTCAATATTCGTGATTGTTCCCATTCACTTTCACTGTGTTGGAGTGTAAAGTGAGTGCCACACGCCCGACGCTCGAGAACGATCGTGCAGAATGCAGGGGACGACCGGCAACCAATCACACGTCAGCGCCGCGTATCCTGTAGGGAGAAACCTAGAATTGCCCTCTACAAGAGGCTATATCTAAGCCGTAATGCGTCTGGAAGAGGCCGTCGTAACTCGGCTCCGAATAGACGCCGCGGCGAGAAGAGAAGAGATAGAAATAAGATGATTAACTTTGTACATACTTGTAAATAAAACTTGTATTACTAATTCTGTATAGCTGTTATAGATGTCCTGAACAGAACCTTTCATGAAAGACAGGCCGGGAACAACTATACAGAGGCTGACCAGGACACAAAACACTTTGCTGGAGAGCTGTTCCAATACTGGAGAGCCTTGGCAACTTTTACACGTATTTCGTAAAGGAACAACGAGGCAGAATTTAAAAAAATATTTTATTTTGCTTAACGGCTGTTCTACATTTCAGGCAAGACTCTGAAGCGAATTACGCTCACTAAGAAAGGGCTCACTGTAAAGAAAAAGTAGATTTTTTTCGAATTTTTCATAATTACTTATTGTATCAAGTTCTTCTAGCTATAGATTGGTTCCTGGAAACAGTTATCAGACTTTGCGCTTACTCATCATTAACACATTGTATTATAAAACAAATTGTAATCATTGTTGAGAAAACTCTTCTGGGTATTGGACCCCATCGTTAATATATCAAATATTTCCCCGACGTTACTGCCACTATTGCAGGCTGCCATCTTCTGGGTGTAAAACCAAGAAGATGGCCGCCTGCGATAGTGCGCGTAACGTCGGTGAAATATTTGATATATTAATGATGCGGCCCGATACCCAGAAGAGTTTTATCAACATTGAGAACGGCTGCGGAAGCCTTCGTTTACAAATTGTAATCAATTCATAATGGATATTACACAAGGAACTCAATAATTTTAACATTAAATATATTTCACTTAGGCATACGTTTTTATATTATTGATCCCCTGGTTTTATGGTGCAAGTACTTCCTGCCGTGGCGACGACGCACTCCTCTCCCTCCAAGCCCTATCGAACAGAGTAAGGCTTGCGATTCCCCCCGCCGCCCTGATTTAGGGGAACATGAGGAAGAATCTAAGTTTGTATTGTGGAGGGAGGCGTGTTTTATAACCGTGCCATCACCATGTGCATCAGGTCGCGGTGGCTCAGTGGATACAGTGCTTGCCAAGTAAGGTACAGGTCAGGGGTTCGAATCCTCGATATGGCACAGAATTTAATTCAATGCCTCTCCTTCAATTTAATATCTTTGATACATATTGAGGGAAATATTAATTATTTGACAGGTAAGTATTCTGGCATATACATTTCTACACACATGAGAGTATGGGAGGAAAAAAAGCCGCAGTAAGGTAGACCTAGACCTATTCACCGGCCGTCGTGTGACGGCACGTTTAAGTACGGGACGATGCATCAGGTAGTCCATTATGCAATTAAACGGCACTTTGCTCGGCACCAGACGCCATTTTCCGTGCGAGCGCAGAGATACCATCACGGACAGCGCGCGGCCTCCCTGCTATTAGCCGGTGAAGTGCCGTTTAAAGTGAAGGCCATTTTAGCGGGCCGACACACGTAACTGAGTAACGGCGGCGACCGCACTGGCGCTAAAATTTTTCTCGCGACCTGATCAAAGCGCATTAGCAGAGGATTGCTAAAAGCATTAGCTCGCGCCGCTGACGCGCGGGATCCATTTGCAGAGGAGAGGGCAGCCACTCTGCCGGAAGTGACGCGTACCGTGCCGTGCCGTGCCTCGCTGCAGCCACTGGCCGCCGCAGTTTTCAGTCCGGCCGGCTTTCTTTCTTTATTTAGGAGGAAATCAAGCGGAGTGGAACCGCAGCTGGGCGATAAAGAGTTTATTTTGAGCCGCAGGAGGCAATCGCAGAAATTGCCCGACGACGCAACGCCAGTAGTTCTGCCGTGACTCTGTGAATGCATGCGTGTGCGTGTGTGTGTGTGTGTGTGTGTGTGTGTGTGTGTGTGTGTGTGTGTGCGTGTGCGTTTGCGTGTGCGCGCTTGCGCACAGACACCTTCCTGCAGGAGCACGAGGGTATGAGCGCGCGCGTATGTATCTTTCAGTGTGTGTGTGTAAGGGGGCCAGCAGGGGAAGGGGAGGGGGTAGTGGCTCATTAAAGTTCGTGCCACGTACAAACAAGGGGTTGCCCTGTTTGATGGGCGTGGCTACGAACTCATACCGCGCCCCGCCTTGGTCACGCAGAGCAAAGTGGAGTACCAGTGTAAGCTACCACCTACGCTGCCAGGGTTGATGACTCTCGACGCCGCTGTGGCGAGTTAAACTTGCGCCCCCCTTCCGCGCCGAAGTGGTCGTATGTACAGACAAAGCAAGCCGGACAGCCAAATAGGTCAGCGTGTCATTAGTCGACCCTACACACTCCTTGAAGCCATTATTAGCAGCTATAGTCAAAGCGACCTCGTAGTCAGACTTCGATGAATGTACCCTATTTAGGGCTTCAGTGATCAGGATGACCACACGACCTGCACCTACACCAAAGTCTGACGTTCTACATGGGATACTCTGCAAATCACATTGAAGTGCCTGGCAGTGGGTTCATCGAACCACCTTTATACTATTCATCTCCTATACCATTCTCGAATAGTGCGCGGGAAGAAAGAACATCTGAATCTCTCCGTTCAAGCTCTGATTTCTCGTATTTTATTCTGCTGATGGTTTCTACCTCTGTAGGTGGGAGTCAGCAATATATTTTCGCATTCGGAGCAGAATGTTGGTGATTGAAGTTTCGTAAGTACACCACACCGCAGCGATAATCGCCGTTGTTGTAATGATTCCCAACCCAGGTCCTGTATCATTCCTGTGACGCAGTCTTCCCTGTGACAATACAAAACGATCTGCCATTCTTTGGACTCTTTCGATGTCCACCGTCAAACCCACCTGATAAGGATCCCACACTGGGCAGCAATATTCCAAATTAGGACGGACAAGCGTTGTGTATGCAGTTTCTTTAGTAGTTCTGTTGCATCTTTTAAGGGTTCTACCACTAAAACACAGTCTCTGGTTCGCCATTTCCACGATATTATCTACGTGTTCTTTCTAGTTTAACTATGATGTAATAGTAATTCCTAGGTATTTGGTGATGTTTATGGCCTTTGCATTCGATTGAATTGTCTTGTAAACAAAGTTTAACGGATTTCTTTTCGTAGTCATGTGGACGACTTCACACTTCTCATTATTTAGAGTAAATTGCCAATTTTTACACCATAGTGATATCTAATTCAGATCGTTCTGCAGTTGATTTTGACCTTAACATGACTTTACAAGACGGTAAATGACGGTGTCATCTACAAACATCCTAAGAGAGCTACTTAGATTTGCTCCTAAATCGTTTATGTAATTAAGGACCAATAACACGTCGAATATCACCTCTGTGTTACTCGATGCTCTACCATCGGTTTCTACAAACTGTTTCCTCTCTGACAGGAAATCCCCTATCCAGTCGCAAATCTAGGGCAATATTTCATAACCACGCAATTTGAGTAAAAGCCGTTTGCGAGGTACTCTGTCAAAGCCTCCTGGAAATCTAGAAGGTTTTCTAGATTTTCTTCAACTTAGGTCGGTTCTTTGCAGCCGTTCATTCCTGTTTCTTACATGTTGTTCGTTCAGTTTTTGTTCAGTTTCTATTACCGAGAGTACCGAGCCTTCTGTCCAAGCACAACTTTATTTACGTATATAATATTTATTTATTTATTTTGTTCTCCAGGTATATCGGTTCGTTGCGGTCGTTGGTTTTTGTTTCTTCTTGTTCGTTGGCTCATTGTCTTTATTGCAGTGAGCGGTGAGACATCTGTCCGAGCACACTGAGCTACCGCGTTCGGGTGGGCCACTTACTGCCAAATATTCTCACACCTGTAACGGTTGACAGAAGCTCTACTTTACCCTCTACTACCAACGGGACATGCGTGACCCACTATAAGTTATCAGAGAACCATGAAAAATAACAACATTTCTGCCACTCTTTGAAAGATTAATTTTGGTTTATAGTGTAAATGAGTGACACAGATTTATTTAATTAACATTTTGTAATAGCAGTTCGATTTGATTACTACACATTGAAATTTTTGTCAAGGTACCGTTTGCCGTTTGACAACAGTAGAGGAAGTAAGAGGTGTAAGTATTTTTGCCAACCCAATACATCTGCTGTCTCAGTCCCTCCGAACAGCCTGTTGGAACCCAGCGGGAATAGTAAAAAAAGGAAAATTTCTGAAACGCCTTGAGATCAGCAACAATTGCTGGAAACTGTATATATATATACTCCTGGAAAATAAATTCGTCGACGCAGCAGAAGGAAATTTTATTGAAACATTCTTGAAGATGTATAAAACGTACGATCACACAGACACAGTTAAACGCACATGTGTACAGTCACTACCGCGTGCTTAATGTCGATGCTACTACCATGTATAATTTCTTTCAGCAAGATTACTAGCTATAAATCTCCCACGGAGACGATCGTAGAGGTGGCGAATGTAGTCTTGCGGAATGGCCTGCCATACAGTTTCCATCTTGTGCCTCAGTTGGGCCAGACTTCGTGCTGGTCGTGGAGACGGCGCAAGATGACGTTTCATCAGGTCTCAAACGTGCTCAATGCGGTGCAGATCTGGGGATCGTGCTGGCCAGGGTATTTGACGTACACCTTGAAGATCACGCTGGGTGGTACGGGATGCTTGAGGATGTCATGTTTGTGCATGAACTGCAAAAATGCGTGTTCAATGATGGTCTCAATGTACCAGACCATTTTCAGTGTTCCCCTGACGATCGCTAGACGAAAGCGGCCATTGCAGGAAATGGCTCCCTTCACCATAATGCTCGAGCATGCGTGCCGCTAGGACGTCTCCAACATCGATCAGCTAGCCTCCAATGATAACACGAAACGCACTTGCGGAAGGATTAATGGAGACGTGACGACTTCAGTGAGTCTCTTCTTCTTAGGAATCAGTAATGTTCGTACGAGTGTGTGGCGCTGTGCAGGTAACCACGAAAATCTGGAGTGTATACACAAAGGTACAAAGGGCCGATACCTTGCTTCATGTTGGGAGGAGCCGTATCCTATGTTGGAAGTTCCTCTGGTGATCGTTAATGGAACATTGAACAGTTCACGGTACACTGAAACTATCATACAACCCGTCTTGCTACCTTACATGCACCATCAAGGTGATATGCTTTTCCAACAGGACAATGTACGTCCACATGCATCCCACACCTCACAACGTCAAGGTGTACGTCAAATACACCAGGGAGCACAATCCCTAGATCTGTCCGCAAAGATAATGTTTGGGACCCATTGAAATGTCATCTTGCGCGGTCTGCACGGTCGGCACGAAATATGACTCAACTGATGCACCAGATGGAAACTTAATATCAGGCCCTTCAGAGAGAATACGATCGTCGCCATGGCAGAATTGTGCCTTGTATTGCTGAAAAAGGAGGGGATTCACGGTAGTAGAGTCGAAATTGCGCACGCTCTGGTGTCTATACTCATGTGTGTATGACACTACCTGTGTGATCGTGTGTTATATACATCCTCAGTAAAATTTCTTTCTCCTGGGTCGACTAATTCATGGTTTTCTTTTTTCAATTTCCAGGAGTGTATATCTATATATACCGAAGAGACAAGGAAACTGTTATAGACATACGTAAGGAAACACAGAACTTTGAGAACAGCTCCTCAGCGGCATACAACTCATATATAAGACAATATGTGTGTGGCTCAGGCTTCGTATCGGTTACTACTATTACAACGGCAGGTTATCACAATTTAAGTATTTAAGTGGGTGTGAACGTGCTGTTATAGTCGGCGCACAAGAGAGATGAATCATATCTACTCCGAGAAGCTATGTCGTGATGATTGTTCTGTACGACCATTTCGCGGTTGCGCCATGAATATGTAAATTCTGTTAAAACGTCAACTCCCCAACAACGCTGCGACTGGAAAAGATCCTGCAGGATCGGGACTAGCAATGACTGAAAAGAATCGTTCACCGTGACATGAGTGCAAATCTTTCGCAAAATGCTACAGATGTCAATAGAACGCCATCAAATCGTATCAACTTGCGAATCAATCACGGAAACGTCATCGATATGGACCTTCGGAGCTAAAGGCCCACTCATGTAACCTTTCTGACTACTTGCCACAAAGCTTTATGTCTCACCTTGTCCTTTTAACACTGACATTGGACTGTTGATGATTTGTCTGACAAGTCTGATTTCCAGTTGTATCGAGTTGCTGGACGTGTATGGATACAGAGACAACCTCATGTATTCATGGATCCTTAAGATCAGCAGACGACTGTTCAAGCTGGTGGATACTCTGTGCTGGTGTAGGACGTCTACAGTTTGAGTGATATGGGACCCGTGATACATATAGGTATGACTCTGGCCGGTGAAATGTATGTAGATTTCCTCGCTGATCACCTGCATCCATTCATGTCTATTGTCCTTTCCGTCGGAGTTGGTAATTTCTAGCAAGACAATTAGACGCCCCATACGTCCAGCATTCCTACGTATTTGTTCTAGGAACTCTCTTTCAAAATTAAACACCTCCGCTAGCCAGCAAACGCAACAGACATGAATATTATTGAGAATATCTGGGATGCCTTACAACGTGCTTTTCAGAGAGATCTAGACCCCTCTCGTACTCCTACAGATGCATGAAGAGCCTTGCAGGCTGCAGGGTGTCCGTTCCCTCCGGAAAAACACCAGACACTAGTCGGGGGTTCATGACACGTCGTGTAGCGGCACTTCTGCGTTTTCGTGGGAGCCCTTCGCGCTATTAGGCAAATGTGCCATTTCATTTTCTTTGGGTTTACATTATTTAACAAAAGTGACTGGTTGCAGAAAACACTAGCACTTAAACCATACAGTTATGGTTTTTAAACTTAACCAGCATACTGCATGACACAGACAGCAACATTTTTGTTTTTGTGGTTTTTGTTTTACTATCGTTTTTACCTGACCTTCATTTCCTCTCCTTCCTTTGTCGTTGTTTCCTATTTTTCCTGTATTCCCTCATTTTCTCCCCATGAGCTCTCTTGCTTTCTTTTGCGCATGTTGTTCCTGATTTTTTTATTTATTCTGCTCTGAAAGCGTTCCAGATTTATTATTTTATTTTTAAAACGGTCTCTTTCAGCTACTTATTATGTTTTGATTTTGTTTCTTTCTACATTTTTCCTTGCTTCTGTAATCCATGCTATTATAGATTTCTTCTTCCAGAAATATAGGAATATTTGCTTTATTAGTCCATATTCGTCCATTCGGTTGATATGTCCGAAAAAGGTTAATCGTCGTTCGGCCATTACTTCAGATATTTTCTGTATATTTTTGTAGATCTCCTCAGTACTTCTTATTTTTCAAATATCTGCAGTTTTTATTGCACCCATTATTTTTCCAATTGTCCTTATTTCCAGTACCTCTAGTTTATCCATCTTATAGTGCATCGTTAGGTATTCAGATCCATATAAACATTCTGGTCGTACCACTGCCGTTTAGTGTTTTAGTTTTGTGGTTTAGTGTTTGTTTTGTTTTTCTAGATATACATTTATTGTTGTAAATATTTTCAGTCAAACCATATGCTCTTTCTATTTTATTAATACTTACATCTATTGATTTTTCTAGTTCATTCTGTTATATAGTTCTCCAAGATAGTTAAATTTATTTACTGCTTCTATTTTACCTATTTGTGTTTCTATGAATTCTGGCGTATTTTTTACATTTGTCATGAATTTATTATTATTATTATTATTATTGATTATTATTATTATTTGAGCAATTTATTACAGATATCCGTCAAAGTTGCACAGAGGTTAGGTTTGCTGTTGATGACCGGTTTCAGACATTTGAGGCCATTATTAGATCAACTAATTTAGACCTACAGTACCAGAGAACACACCGTTGGCTACATGATTTTAATGTGTGGATTGACAGGCCTCAATTCAATTATGGGTGATACAAACTACTAACTTTTGTGAAACTTTGATGTTCATTTTTTTTTTTTTTTTTTTTTTTCGGAAATCTTATATTCTGATTCTACAGACGAAGTAGTTCGCGCGGTTTTCCGAGCTTCAAGAATACCAGCTAAGATCATCGATAATAGCTAAGTGGCTAGTGCATGCCAGGGAGGTAGCCTGTACTGTGACTTTCCCATACCACTGATTTCTGTTAATGCTATGCGATTCTTGGTTGCGGTTTGTCACAGTTTAAAGTGGCAGCTAACGAATTCACAAATTGTACCCCTCCGCACATAACTTGGATTTTTGCGATTTAAGTGTCTTACGTGACGCCTCATTCTTACTGTCATTATTACCGACACGCAAGTCGCTGAAGCTGTGTCAACTCAAATAAGTTTGTCATTAAGGCGTTAGAACTCCAATGGAGATTTTCCGACCTCTACAACCTACACGATCGTATCAATTTTTTGATTTATCGATGTAGATGAATCACTGTAATTTTATCTTAACATCTAAAGAAAAATCACAAGTACTGGGTGATCAGAAGTCATTATAAATTTGAAAACTTAATAAATCACGGAATAATGTAAATAGAGAGGTAAAAATTGACACACGTCCTTCGAATGACATGAGAACGTATGCAGGATTGTGCTCCACCTCATATTGATAGACGCGTGAAAGATATCTTGCGCGCGTCGTTTGGTAATGAACGTGTGCTCAGCCGCCACTTTCGTCATGCTTGGCCTCTCAGGTCCCCAGACCTCAGTCCGTACAATTACTGACTTTGGGGTTACCTAAAGTTGCAAGTGTATCGTGATCGACCGACATCTCTGGGGATGCTAGAAGACAACATCCGACGCCAATGCCTCACCATAAATCCAGAAAATTTTTACAGTGCTGATCACAACATTATTCCTCAACTACAGCTATTGTTGAGGAATGATGGTGAACATATTGAGCATTTCCAGTAAAGAACATCTTATTTGCTTTGTGTTAGTTTGTTATGCTAATTATTGCTTTTCTGATCAGATGAAACGCCATCTGTCACACACTTATAAAATTTTTTTTGTGCTAATAAAACACTATGTCATTTTAAGAATGTGTCAATTTTTACCTCTCTATCTACATTATTTTGTAATTTATTAAGTTTTCAAATTTATACTGACTATTTGATCACCTGGTACATCAGATAACTGGATTTCTGTCCATGTGAACTGTGTTAGTGTAACGGTAGCTGTACGTTCTTTCCTGCAGATTGTACAAACTAAATATTTCGACAGTCACTTTTTGAAATTATCAATCAGTTATTAAAGTAAGATAAATAAATTTGACATTTTCTGAGAGTCCATAATAAAAGATCCTTTCCTATTCCTAAAGCCGTCAGCCACGTCTAAACATATTTCAAGTAAATATTGATAAATGTTGGTTTATGTGTGTACAAAATTTTGGTTAAAAGTTGGTTTACGTGCAAAACTTGAAATTATGAAAGCTTGCCTTTGCAACGTAGCATTGGAAAATTCACCGTTTCGGGTACACATTTGTTAAACATGTAGGGTTACGTAGCTAATCCCCTCCGCATCCTACATTTTTCATACTTAACGTACAATATCTCTGTGTTTGATGCACATTAAAGTACTCGTTGAAGCTGAATTGATTAGGTTAGTTCCACATAAAGTGTCATGCTACTTAGAATGATATTAAGACAGAAATTACAAATGTTGACAGTGTAATGTATTACACAAAATGCTTACACAAATAACTTCATTAACTAAGAAACGGAAAACGTTGTTTTTTGTCTCGCTGTACATATAAAGCTATTTTATTTACTGACTACCAGTTTCAATTAGCTATGCCACCATCATCTGGTCGTATGAAATTCTGCAATGCTACGTTATTTAAAAATGGAGGTTAAACAGAACGTGCTACCTGGCACTTAAACAAAATATAAAATACGAGGGCTGGAACTTAAATAGCGGCAACACTGCTGTGGCGAAACTATGCAATGGAATCTACTATTGTGGCTTACATCACCCGTTGTTAACATACCTACCTTACCTCCGAGCAAATGGACTCACCTGTTCCATGTGCGTACAATCGAGGGAAACACTTGTAAGGGAGCGGTCTAACGTAACGGTGTCACTTCGTTTCTAAACAGATTGAATTTACCAGAGGTCGTACAGCACGACAGTGTCATCAGGGGATTGAAGAGGCCTGCGGCGAATCGGCATTGCCGTACAGAAATGTGGCGTGTTGGTACGCCCTATCGTAATACTTGATGAGACATGTACATCGTACGAACCAAAAATGAAACGCCAATCTAACTAATGGCGTCATTGTGGGCCACAGCGTAAGTCGAAAGTGCGTCGGAGCCCCAGTATGGCGAAAGTTAAGGTGATTCTCATGTACGACTGTGATGGTGTTATTCTAACGCTTTACGTTTCTCCACGGCAGACCGTCAATTTTACTGTTCGTTTTTGGAGCATCATCTGCGACCTGCTTTGCGAAAGAAGCGGCAACACATTCTGCGCAAGCCACCCATCATTTTGCACAATGCCCGAACGTGATCAGCGCAAGCTGTGGCTGCTCTGTTCGGTCGACAGGACTTGGAAGTAAGTTTCCACCCACCATACTCCCCGGACTTAGTCGTTGTGACCATGAACTTATTCATAAGATGAAGGAACCACATAGTGATATTCGATTGAGAACTGTTCCACAGATTCTACAGCCAGGATACCGCTCCATTGGCACTATCAACAGAACGGGCTTTGCTGACGGTCTACTAGGGCTTCCACATCGCTGGCAACGGGTTCTGCACAACGCTTGTGAGTACTCCGAAGGACAGTAACAGGTGCAAATGCATTCCTACAGGTTGTGAATAAATAGTTGCCACTATTTAACCCTTTTATGCATGACGTTTTATTTGTAACTATATGGTATAGTGCGTATACACTGTGAAAAATATTGAAAAAAATACTTTAAACTGTTATGCACTACTAGCGCCAAATGTTCATAGCTGGTTAGCTATATAGTGCTTCCATAACGTACCTGATACAGTAAATGTCACTATTATGCCTCTTATATTTCCACAAACTTACTCATAATACAACGGTAGTAAGTGATTGACTACTTTTACATGCCAAAGGAGGAATACGAAAGTAAAAAACGTACATGTTAGGATTAACTCAATGCAGGTACCTGTCTAAGAAATTCAGTAGCACTCTGTAATTTATAATTTCCACAGCGAGCTATGTATAGAAGCAGCTACAAATGACTTGGGAAGGAGGGGGGGGGGGGGAATGTTGATCAGTTTGAGAGATAATCGAAATAATAAGGTATGTAGCTGATCTGCTACGCTATGCATTAAAGGGATAAATTCCAACCCTCGCACATGTTACATTTCGACTAAGTGCTATGTTACAGTTTCCGTTCGACCTCAATTTTTATACAGGGTGGCAACTGTTTCACTCCAGATATCGTTGAACCTACAAGAGATATTGAAAGCTATTTTCATGGTCATGAACTTACGGCAGGGGCTTATGAAAGTAGGTATTATGAGACGGTCTAAAAAGTAAATAAATATTATTTACAACGCTAACTTAATTTAAAAAAAAATACCTCCTATTATTTCTTAAGCAATTAGTAGCATGAAAAATTACAAGAAGGAGATCGTTGGTTGCATCGCGATGCGTCAATTACATCCAGAGAAACAGCGAAACGAAGTTGACGTTTGAAATACATAAGGCGCAGTGCTAACGCGTGTCCATGATTCAACTATGAGTGTCGCTAGAGTCTCGCGACGCATTAGCAGCGCGCCTCATGTATTTCAAACGTCAACTTCGGTTCGCAGTTTCTACGGATGTAATTTACGCATCGCGATGCAACTAACGCCATTCTCCTTGCTATTTTTGATGCTATTGATTGCATAAGAAATAATATGACCTATCCATTAAAAATATCATAAGTTTGTGTTGAAAATTATATTTCTTTACTTTTTAGACTGTCTCGTAGTACCTACATTCATAAGCTCCTTCCGTACGTTTATGACCGTGAAAGTCGTTTTTCTGTGTCTCTTGTAGTTTCAGAGATATTTTTGGTGATACAGTTGAGTGAGACACTCTGTATAACCTCAAAAAGACCAAATTGTAAAATTTTATATGTACAGATAATGGCAGCACGGCCCATTGAAACCGATCGTCAGTAACGTAAAAATTCATAGTTTTCCTTTTGAAGATAATATCCAAATTTCAGAAAAATTTTTAGAGTGACACTTCCATAGGTTTACTTGTAAGTATTATTGACTACTGCGCGAGTATTGGATGGGAACTTTTCTGTTTTTGCTGCGATGCTGGTAACTTCATTTACATTCATTCAGAGTTCCCTTTTGAATTGTCTCTTTCGTTACGGAATAGCTGTTTGCGAGCAAGCTAGCGACTGAAAGTACTCGCATTCTATCCGTAGAGATCCGGCCTTCACTTCTTTCGCTGACTCCGCTGACAGTTATCGACTAATTTCCGCGTCAAACTGCGCTCGCATTCGCCTGGGGAACAAAACGAGGCGAGTGGCAATTCCGCTTCGCAACAAGAGGTGGCCGGAGCGACGGCTACCGTACTGCAAGGAGGGCAGTGGAAACGAGTGCGCCGCCCGCGCACTTGTAAACTAGCTGCGGGCGTTTGTGTTTGTTTAATGGATTTCCGCCGAACGGCCCCGGCCGCTGCGCTGCGCTGTGCTGTGCTGTCCGTTCAAACGGCTGTACCGAGAACCCGCCGGGAGAGCAAACATTTTTACCCGATCTGCGCGCAAACGGATTACGGATTTTCATTCAAAACCGGACAATGCGGCAGTGGAGGGTCGCCGGAAAGGACCGCATTTCGGCCGCAAAAGACTCGGCATTTCATGGGGCGCGGCCATCAAAGGCAGCCGGGGGCGCGCCGCGCCGTCGCGACAAAGCCGCCAGACACAGGGGGCAGAATTACCCCGGCCAGAACGCGGAATTCACATATTCAGGCGCCCGTCGGTACTCGTTGTGCCGCGGAAAAATGCGCCAAGCGAAAAGAAATATATTCCTAATCCTTTCAGCAAGCGGGATGCTATGGTTCTTTTTCCCCGAAACATTGCTCCACTGAAATGCTGAATTAACTTCTGGTCTGTAAGTCGGCAGTCGGTTGCAATAACAGTAATGCGGTGTATAGTTTTCTGCGTCGTGTTTGGTTTTAAAGTAGGTTAGTACAAAAGGGACTGTTTCCTCCAACGCTTTTTCCGTGTCATCTGTCATAATCTAGCAGTTTGGAGCTTTGATACCGTTGTCATTTTAAAATAAAGTCGCCTTTCTCTCAGCTGGGGTAACGTTTCCAGTGCAGGTTTTAACAAATGTTAAAATGTTTGTAAATCTGTGGGTCTTTATCACTGTGGTCATCAGTCCCTAGGCTTACAAACTCCTTTGTTTCGGTGCGCGCGGCCGTCCGCCGTCGGGGGTTCGAATCCCCCCTAGGGCATGGATGTGTGTGTTGTCCGTAGGTTAGTTTAAGTTAGTTTAAGTAGTTTGTAAGTCAAGGGACTGATGACCAACGTAGTTTGGTCCCATAAGAATTACAAACAAACTCCTTAAACGAATTTTACCCTTTGTGTCCCAAGAAACCAAATTGAGTTTTGAAACAACATTACAATAAATATACAGGGTGTTTCACTAAGTGTGTCTGCCTCTGTAACTTATAAAATAATAGGTGACGGGAAATTTTAATGCGGTAGGTCAACACAAGAAATGTTACACTTTCTGCGGAGCTATGAACATAGTTTATTGTATCATTTTCCAAAGAGATACAGCACAAAGATACAATTTTTTAAATGGAACAATTGTTTTTTTCTATCGTGCATTGGATTCGTTGAAACCAGCTGCGTCCAAATCAATTTAAACTACATTCCTATCACTGTTAGCTTGGGAGCTACAACCCTTCAAAGTTTAGGGGGCGGAGGCTACGACAGCGTAGCTCACTGGCTGGTGGTCATGAGACAGTGGACCGTGCCCCAGGGGATGGATAGCCACTGTGCCAGTCAGCTATGATATCGCAGCCTCCGCCTCCCAAACTAACAGTGATAGGAATGTAGTTTAAATTGATTTGGACGCAGCTGGTTTAAACGAATCAAATACACTATAGAAAAATCTATTATTCCATTTAAAAAATTATATCTTTGTGGTGTAACTCTTTGTAAAATGATACAATAAACTATGTTCATAGCTCCGCAGAAACTGTAACATTTCTTGCGTTGACCTACCGCATTAAAATTACCCGTCACCTATTATTTTATAAATTACAGAGGCAAACACACTTAGTGAAACACCCTATATATCTTCCAGTAGATTAGATTAGGTTAGTACTTGTTCCATAGATCATGAACACGACACTTCGTAATGATGTCGAATGTCTCAGGTTAATGAAAAGTGTCTTTACAAATAGTCACTTTGTAGTAAATATTACATGACACACTATTTTTTTTTTACTTTTCTTTTTAATTTATTATTTTTTTCAGATTTACTAATTTATATCTAAAAATTCATCTGTAGTTGCCATTCAAAAATTCTTTTAATTTATTTTTAAATGCTAGTTGGCTATCTGCCAGGATTTTGATGCTGCTTGGTAGGTGACCAAAGTCTTTTGTGGCATCATCATTTACCCCTTTCTGTGACAAAGCTAGATTTAACCTTGAATAGTGAGATCATTCTTTCTCCTATTGTTGTAGTTATGTACGCTGCTATTGCTTCTGAATTCGATGGAATTGGTAATAACAAATTTCATTAGTGAATATGTATACTTAGAAGCTACTGTGAAGATCCATAGCTCTTTAAATAAGTGTTTGCAGAATGATCTTGGATGGGCTCCGGCAATTATTCTGATCAAACACGCTTTTGTGGAATGAATACTTTCTTACAAAATGGTGAATTACTCCAGAAAATGATGCCATATGAAAGCAGAGAATGAAAATAGGCATAGTAAACTAATTTACTGAGATATATATCACCAAAATTTGCAATTACCCTAATAGCATAAGTAGCTAAACTCAAACGTTTCAGCAGATCTTTAATGTGTTTTTTTTTCAGTACAACCCCTCATTAATGCATACACCTAAAGGTTTTGAATATTCCACCTTTGCTACACATTTTTGATCAAAGTCTATATTTATTAATGGTGTCATTCCATTTACAGTACGGAACTGTAGATTTAGTGATAGTCCATTTGCTGAGAAGCACTTAATGAATTTCTGAAAGACGTCGTTTACAATTTCTTCAGTTAGTTCTTGCCTGTCAGGTGTGATAACTATACTTGTATCATCATAAAAAAGTTCCAGTTCTGCATCTTCACGGATATAGAATATCATTAATATACATTAAGAACAGCAAAGGGCCCAAGGCCGAACCTTGTGTTTATGAAATTTTGCACACGTGAGTTTCAATCCATAAGGACGGTCGCCGTACGTGTTAGGATCACGTACAACATATTGTTCACGAGATATGACACCGTACAAATGAGATGCGCGAAAAACTGCTGCATGAAAACCGACTGTGTTGCACGTTTCCTTCTAAACTACTGGATCGATTTCAACCAAATTTGGTGCAAATATTCCTTACCGTGAGGTACCAATGCTGCCTGGGTAAGAACCACGTGCGACATATCGTTTAGGAGATTCAACGTCAAAAACAATACAGTTACAAGAAAGTGCCACATAATGCGACGAAATTTTATTTTCACATTGTATGATAATGACAGTGCTTCGCGACTTGCAACCAACTTTAAACATAACATCAAACCTTTATTATACTTTTCTTCCTGACAACCTCAGCAAAATTATGAAAGATAAAAAGTGCCTCGCTTACTACTTTTCCGCAGTTTATGGACTAAAACTACGGCATTCGGTATCACGTTACACTTTATAATTACTACACTACAAATTGTAGCCGCAGGAAATTTTACAGACACTATATATACACACACACATAGTTGACTGTACCTTAGAAACTGTATCACAGTACGGCGCGTAGTTAATGAGATATGAGCACATAAACAGTAACGGTAGTCGAAAACGGCCCTGATAGGCACCAAGTTTAAATCTATTACTTGTCTACTAATAATTGTATTCGCAACAGATTTTACAGACCTCCAGCAATTATAAAAATGAATATGTACCTGAAAAATTATACAATATTATAACATATAACTAAATAAAATTCAGATCGTGCGAATTTGATATGCTATTTATATTTTGATTGTTACCTTTCTTTGTTTAGATACTGCACGTGTAATTTTGTACATTATGCAAGACAGCTGTATTTCTTATATATTCCCCGATAAATATAACGTGGTTTTAGAAAAAAGGAAATGGGCAGAGAGAAGGGATCAGAGAAGTACTGACTCAAGGCAGGAATAAATAAGTAAATATTAGAGCAACGCCGGGTTTCTAGCTAGTATAACCCAAAGTTGCATATTGAAACCACTGGTCCATTGTATAAAGTTCCACAAGACAAGGGTAAAACTAAAATACTCTGCAGTGCAAGACGTTTCGTAACTTACCAGAACAATGCCAACTCAAAGATTATACAACAGAAAAGACAGTATGTATAGACTCACGATTGAACACAACGAACATCAACGAACAAACACAATACGTTCAGCGACCACAAACAACTCAGAAAAGGTCTCAGGTTCGAGTACTGGTTCCGGTACATAATTTTCATCAGCTAGGAAGTTTCGTATCAGTGCACACTGCACTGCAGAGTGAAATTTTCATTCTGTCAGTTGCATCTATCACAGGCCTATATTTCTGACATCGGTCAGTTGCAGAATTTTGGAACAAGTTTTATTTTCGAGTATTACGACATTTCAGGATGCCAGATATCTTTGTAGAAATCAACATAGTTTCTGAAAGCAACGATCATAGAAATCGAGTAGGTGAGATAGAAAATTTGAAAAGAGAAATGGTTAGATTGAAGTTAGAGATATGTTGGGAATTAATCAAGTTCGGTGGCAGCATGCAAGGGATTTCTGTTCAAGAGAGCAGAGGTTCATGAATACAAAATCAGTTCCAGGGAACAGAGGAACGATTTAATAATGAAAAGGAAAACAGAAATGCGGTTAAGTTGCTATGAGAAGCATAGTGAACACACTATCCTACCAAAGATAGACACGAAGCCTGAACCATACACAGCAGCACTAGTTTTTATGCCAACTATTTCTGCCGATGATGACAAGATTGAGAAAAAAAACACCATAAGGTAAAAGAAGTTATTAAAATACTTGAGAAAGAGGAAAACTTGATTTTGATGAGGAAAAGGAGGTGAAGGAAAATCAGTAGATGAATATGGACTAGGGAAAAAGAATGAAAGAGAAGGTCGCCAGGTAGAATAGACCGCAGAGCACACGAACACTTGGTTTAAGTACCATTGTATACATGGAAGAGACTAGGACACGCCGGAAGGTCCAACTGACTTTATAATGGTAAGACATAGATTTTGAAATGCGGTTTTAAACTATAAGACATTTCTAGGGGCATATGTAGACTCTGACCTTAGCGTATTGGTAACGAACTGTGCATTAAAACTTAAGAAAACTGAATTCAGGTTGATAAGTAAGGAGATGGAAAGTGGATAAATTGAAGGTTGTTGAGAGTTTCAGAGAGAGCATTCGGGAAGGAATGAACGTAAAAGGGGGAAGCAATATAGTAGAAGAAGAATTGAACACTACTGTGAAAGACTGTAGTGAAGGCTGCAGAGGATCATACAGAAAAAGGAAAAGGCCTAATAGATATTCTTAGACAATATGGGAGTTACTGATCTTAATCAATGACAGGAGAAAAGAAAAAAATTTCGCAATAAAGCAGGTAAAATGATGCTCAGAATGCTGAATAATAAGGTTGACATGATGAGCAGACTAGCTAAGCAGGAGTGTGTAGAGAACAAGTTCGTAGAAGAATGTATATCTAGGGGGAAAACAGATACTGCCTAAAGGAAAATAACAGAGGCATTTTGAGGCAAGAAATACAGCTGCATGAATATCTAGGCCTCCATTGGAAAACCAGTACTAAGCAAAAAAGGAAATGATGGAAGGTGAAAGAATATCGTATAGTGGGCCTATACAACGGAAATGAACTTGATGACCGTTTCTATAAATGAAATAGGAAACCGATGAAGATGAGATAGAAGCTACCACACTACGAGAATAATTTTACAGAGCACTGAAAGACCTATATTGAAACAAGGCACCAGCAGTAGATGATGTCCCTCTGTACTGCTGGCATCTTTGGGAGAGCCAGTCATGAAGAATCTGTTCAACAATGTATTAAAAATGTTTAATACAGGGAAATATCCACAGACTCCAAGAATAATACAACAATTTCAATTTCATAGAGATCAAGTGCAGAAAAGTGTGAAAATTACAGATATATCAGTTTAATAAGCCGTGATCCCTGAACACTAACATCAGTTATTTACAAAGGGATTGAAAAAATTGTGGGATCCGTCCTTGGGAAATATTTGTTTGAAATTAGGAGAAATGATGGAACACGCAATGCAATACTCACGTTATGACTTATCTTAGAAGGTAGGTTAACGAATGACAAACCTATGTTTCTAGCTTTCGAAAAATTTGGAAAAAGCTTTTAACACTGTTGACTCGAATACACTCCTTGAAATTCTGAATGTAGCAGGGGTAAAATTAAGGGATCAAGAATTTATATATAAATTGTACAGAAACCAGATAGGAGTTGTAAAAGTCGAAGGACATGAGAGGGACGCAGTGGTTGGGAAGGGAGCAAGACAAGGTTGTAGCCTTCCCAGAGTGTAATACAGTCTGTATATTGAGCAAGGTGTGAGGCAATAGAAAAAGAAATTTGGAGGAGGAATTAAAAAAATTTGGGAATTCTACGTTGACGTTGTAATTCTGTCAGAGACTGCAAGGGAACTGGAAGGAAATTGAACGGTACGGTGAGTGTCTTGATACGAGGTTACAAGCTGAATTTTAGTAAGAACAAAACGAGTGTATTTGAATGTAGTTTTTAAAAAAATTCGGCAATGCTGAAGGAATTACTTTACATAATGAGACAATAAGAGAAGTAGGCAAATTGTGGTATTTGAGTGGGAAAATAAACTCCGAAGGCCGTAGTAAATAAAATATAAAATGGAAAGTGCAGCCATAAATCGAAATTTGTTGACATCCAAAATTGATCTAAATGTTAAGAAGTCCTTTCTAGAGGCAGTTATGTGAAGTACAGCATTGTATTGGAGTGAAACGTCGACGACAAGTAATTCATACAGAAAGATGATAGAAGCATATGAAATGTGGCGCTGTAGAAAATGGCTGAAGATTAGGTGTGTAACTAATGAGTAGGTGCTGAACAGACTGGGGGAGAATGTCAGTTTACGACATAACGTGACTCAGAGAAGGGATCGATTGATGGGACACATTCTATGATATCAAGTAATCAAAATAACATTGGAGGGAAGTGTGTAGGGTAAAAACCGCAGAGGGAGACCGAGAGGCGAATACAATAAGTTAGAGCAAAAGGATGTAGATTGCCGTTCTTATTCAGAGATTAAGAAACGTGCACAGGTCAGAGTAACGTGGAGAGGTGCAACCAACAGTCAGAGGACTGAAGCCCGTCAGCCGCAGTGGCCGAGGGGACTGAGGCGCTCCAGTCACTGTCTGCACGGCCACTACGATCGGGGGTTCGAATCCCCCCTCGGGCATGGATATTTGTGCCGTCCTTAGTATTAGCTAGTTCATAAGTAGTTTGTACGTTTAGGGACTGATGACCCCGTAGTTAAGTCCCTTAAGCAATACAAACATTTGAATAATTTTGGTTGAAGCCCACAAAAAAACCTGATGTGCCATGTGCTACGTTGTGTGAAATGACATTGGGAATTGTGTTGCTTACATACGCCTGAATATGGAAGGAAGGAAGGGAGCTTGGAATTTAACGTCCCGTCGAAAGCGTGGTCATTAGTGACGGAGCTTACGCCCGGGGTGTTTGGGAAGGATGTGGAAGGAAATCGGTCGTACTCTTTCAAAGGAACCAACCCGGCTTTTGCCCGGAGTGATTTAGGGAATCACAGAAAACCTAAAATCTGGATGGCCGGAGGTGGATTTGAACCACAATCCTTTAGAATGCGAGTTGTGTTTCCAATGCGCTACCTCGCTCCGTATCTGAATATGTAAAAATATATTTATATAAACGTTTTTGAAGCTGACACATAAGTTGAGACGTTGGGTCACCTTTTTCAGATCTGCTGTTTGTTTTTTCTACTTTGTGGCCGAGGTTGGCTGATTTGAGATATCGGAGACCACCAGCCATAGATGTTACTTTATAAATGAAAATGCGTCTGGTGTGAAATTGTCGTAAGTGTTGATGCATCGTAATGGGAAACATAACCGTGTTCAGTATCTTTGACAAAACGAGACACTATATGTCTCAGGCAATTAAATTATTGTTGATATTCATTATTAATTTGAGTAGCTACAGCGGAGGATGGCCACACAAACAGACATACTGTGGACTGCAGATCAGATAAAGCGACATACAGGTAGGAAGCTCTTTCGAGCCGTGAAGTACTCCGTTTTAGCATGCAGATGGCTGGACGGCTGAACGTACAGCCGGGGGTGTGCGCAGAGTCCACGTGTTGGCCGCAGGTCCGCGGCTCTTTCCACCCCCTCCCCCACCCACACCGCAGCAGGGGGTGGCCACCCCACAGCCGGCACTAATTGTGGTGATGGCCGCCGCGGCGCCACTAATGCCGTCGTAACGTTGTTTACTGCGTTCCGAGGCCACGCCGCCATCTTGGCCCACCCCCACCCATGTCGCACCAGGCTCGCCATGGACACCACCCCTTTCCCAGCGTAGAGGTCAATCACATTACACTCGTTCTCCGCGAGATTTATTTCAGCTGTCGAATTAGCCGTTAAGCAAGAAATCTGTTCCGTAATGTTCTAATATTGGTGTACTAAGGACAGATTTGCCCACATTTGAGCAATGAGTGTATAATATTCTAATTATTAAAAGTGCCAAAATCAGTAAACGTGCTGTATTAATAAGTGATGGGGATTATATTTTTCTATCTGTCAAAGTGCGGTATTTCATACGTGAATTTACAGCCGTTGTGTATTCAAAATCAGCATTTCTTTCACACACACACACACACACACACACACACACACACACACAAACACACTGTATTTAACATCATTACCACATCTCGCAACCTAAGCGCCATCGGTTCTTGTTTGTCCAGTCGCCTTTTCCAATTCTCGTTTCCGCATCTCCTCTTTAATACTATTTAACCACTTTTTACGTGATCTCCCTCGCTTACTATTTGGCGTTGGATCCATCTCCATGCTTGTAATAGTATCCGTCCCTGTTCCATACGTCTCAAGTGTCCATATCATTTCAATTTTTGATCATTATTTTTATATGCGATGGTGGTTATAGCTGTCATCCTGACTCAAATTATTTAATTCCTCACGTAATCAAATAAATTTAAGCTTCAGCCTCTTCTCCAGTATGACATCTATGCAGTAAGTAGTTTCCGTTCTCTGTTTTTCTCTATGACTAACAACTTGTGACCCGTCTATCATGACTGGTTCTATTACTGCCTTAAATATACTCTTCTTTATCTGTTTAGACACGTTATTTATTATTCCACAGTAACGGCTGTAGAGTCTTAAATATGTTCTTTCCTTTTCCCATCTTCTTCCCTCTGTCCTTTTCATCCCTTCCACCTTCACTACTAGATAGTCATATTCACTCATGTTTTTTATGTTCCCTCTCTCTAGTTATATGTCTTGTCCTTTACATTCCATTACCAAAGTCGATTTACCATATTCTTCATTTAACTTCTTAAGCATCTCCGAGTGGTATTTCTATCGGTCTACATTTTCTAATCCAATGTTCCAGACGGCATTCAAGTTTATTTTAAAGTAGGTGAAATCATCTTTGCTTCACCCCCTATGTTGTTACAATTTTTTCATAAGTTCAAACTGCGATTTCCACTATGGCCTTATCTTTATAAATGCTTTTTATTGCATTTCTTTAAATTTAAATTATTCCAGATTTCTCTAAAGCAGGCCATTGTTTCTGGAGTGGAAATGAGTCAAAAGCCTTTCACAGATCTACGGAAGTTACATGTAGTTTCCTGCTCTTTAACGAACTTTTTTCTGCTAAGAGCTTCAAAGTGAATGTACCCATCAGCTGTATAATATTCCTTTATTCTCTACGTTTCAAGAACTCATATCATAATTGACCGAAGAGAAAGTGTCTTATTTTTAGACTTTCCAATTCTCATTATCATCAACTGCCTAAACGTTTCGGAATCTGACTTTCTATTTGTGTTGGTCTGTCTTCTGCAAAACACGGTAGGTCCTATTCTTATTTATTATACAAAGAAGACTTTCACGGGCGTAAGTCATAATTGCTGTTCATTCTTCCGGATTGGATGACCGTGCTCCATGAAACATTCCTCCTAAAGTTTCGTCCAATGCTATACAGGACATCTTCAGAGGTGCCGGGTGGTGCTGAGGTTTATCCGACTGACGAATCGGGCATCAGAGAGCGGAGTATACAGGTTTTCAGGTGATCAGCCCTGATATCTTTCACTGCGATTGCTCCTTCAGTGGGCTTTAATTCGATTCTATTGAGGGACAGAAAATAATCTCTTCAGTCTCTACAAAATTAAAAATTAGAAAACATACAACGTTTTATACAGACCTATACAACATCTTGCATATTTTGTTATTTGATCTACAAGACAGTAAAGAACGTTATATATTATTGTTAGACAGAAACGAATAAAGGCCCTCTGAAGAAGCTGCACCTGCAGTGGAACATATCTGGGAGATGATAAGAAGAGGGAGACAAACGCAATATAGAAATACATTTAGTTATGAAAACGGACACCTCAAGAGCTATCTCAACATGACTAATTGTTTCCTTTCTCCATGAGTGAGCTTCAAAATTTTCTGTTGAAAATAGACGTCTTCGTGACAAAGAATTCGGGCAACCTGAGTTTCATTCTGCCTGAAATTCATGTAAACGTACATGTCTGGCGCGACCCCTGATCTTTTCGAGATATAGTCGTTCGACTATTCAGAATGGATCCATTAGATAAAAATGCTCTTTATGGCAATCATTCCAGATGTAAATTAACACTACGATATTGCAAATCAAAGGAAAACAGTTGTTAAATTCTTAACGTTATTAACCTCTACTTTATTACATTAGGTTGACATATAGCAAAGCTATTACCACACATATTAAACTTTCATATAGCAACCTCTGTCCTACAGAACATTCAATATATCTTCGACAACATATTTTACAACTGTATGGGAAAGTGTAATTTCCAGAACCTGGACGGTAGTTCAGACAAAAGGAGCCGTTAAAAGAAGGCAAGACCAAGGTAGTCGACTGATAACGTCTCCTGTCAACAGCCCATTGAGGCAGGAGGCTGAATAAAACTCAGCTGCAACGCACCCTACAGGCAGCAACAGGACACACATTATCAATACAAATAATCAGAAATCGCTTTCGGGAATGTGACCTTTACGCACGGAGGCTGGGTTGAGTTGTTGGTTGGGTTAAGGAGATTAAACTGTTAACGTTATCAGTCCCCCGACGGGAAGGGGCGGAGCGACGATAAGAAACGTTGGTAGGGGGAAAGGGAATGCAGTCCGGGAAGTAACAAAGAAGGTAGGAAGACTGCATTAGCTCGCAGCTCCGTGCTTACCACACAGTACTCATGCGAGAACCGTGAGCTTCCTAGGGGAAACATTATCATATCAAGCATATAAGTCATGTCCTATTGATCTTATATTACTATTTGGTCATCTGAAAGGAAAATAGTATATAAATGCTGATCTCCGCGATGAATTCTCATCGGTGTTAGAAAGAGATAGTATTGGCGGACTTTCGGACCTCTATATCATTCAGAATGGCGATTTGACTGCTCAGAGGTATAGACGAGGTCCGAGGGCTGCGAGGGCTGCGGACAACATGCTTGAAGCTGAGGGAATAAGTAAAGAGTAACGATTTGAGACAACAAAATGTCGTACTGTATCACACACAAATTACAGTTGTAACCAATATCTGAATAAAATACGTTACCATGTGTATGATATCTCACCTGATCCCTTAATTGTACTGAAGTCCACTACACGCAGGAAGCGGCTACACGGGTAGCGGGGGCTGTGCGGCGTGGACTGGGCGGTTTTTTAGGATAAAGAGCTTCGGGGAAATAGAAAATGGGCAATCTCAAAGGGTTCAGGTGGATCACAGGAGAAATGTAGATCCGGAAACTATCGGTATAACAGTTGTAAATTGTCGTAGCTGTGTCGGGAAAGTTCCAGAACTGCAAGCGTTAATAGAAAGCACCGAAACACACATCATTATAGGCAGCGAAAGTTGGCTCAAGCCGGAAATAAGTTCAGAAGAAGTATTTTCAAAAGATCTAACGGTATTCAGAAAGGATAGATTAAACAAAATAGGTGGTGGCGTGTTTGTCGCCGTCAAAAGTAGTATTTCATGTAGCGAAGTTGAAGTTGATAGTTCGTGCGAGCTATTATGGGTAGAGGTTGTACCCGAAAATCGTAAGAAGTTAATAATCGGTTCCTTTTACCGGCCTCCCGACTCTGACGATACAATAGCAAAAGGTTCAAAGAAAACCTGAGTCTAATTACAAAAACGTACCCGACTCACACGATAATAGTAGGTGGTGATTTTAATTTACCCTCGATCTGTTGGCGAAATTATATTTTCAAATCAGGAGGTAGGCATAAAACATCGTCCGAAATTGTACTCAACGCATTCTCTGAGAATTACTTCGAACAAGTAGTTCATGAGCCAACTAGAATTGTAAATGGATGTGAAAACACACTTGATCTCTTAGCAACAAATAATCCTGAGCTCATAATGAGCATCAAAACGGATACAGGTATTAGTGAACACAGAGCTGTAGTAGCGAAATTGAATATCGAACGTCCCAAAGTTACCAAAAATAAACGCAAAGTATATTTGTTCAGGAAAGCAGATAGAAACAAAATACATTGCTTCTTGAAAGACAGCTTCCACTCGCTTCTAACACTAAACGTAGGTGTAGACCAGATGTGGCTCAAATTCAAAGAAGTGGTATCGACAGCAATTGAAAGTTTTATACCTAATAAATTAATAAAAGAAGGAGGCGATCCCCCTTGGTACACAAAACAGGTCAGGACACTGTTGCAAAAGCAAAGGAAAAGGCATACTAAATTTAAACGAACACGAAATCTCCAGGATTTGCGATTGTACTCAGAAGCTCGAAATTTAGCGAGGATTTCAATGCGAGATGCCTACAACATTTATCACAACGAAACTCTTTCTCGTAATTTGACTGAAAACCCAAAGAGATTTTGGTCATATGTTAAATATACTCGGGGAAAGTCACAAACAATACCTTCACTACGTGATAGTAATGGCGATCCTGCCGATGACAGCGCTACTAAAGCAGAGTTACTAAACTTAGCTTTTAGAAACTCATTCACTAAAGAAGACGAAACCAATATTCCCGATTTCGAATTACGAACAGATGCCGTAATGAATAACATAGAAGTAGATATCATCGGAGTAGTGCAGCAACTAAAATCACTTAATAAGAACAAGTCTTCTGGTCCGGATTGTATACCCATTAGATTTCTATCTGATTATGCTGAAGCGATAGCTCCTTACTTAACAGTCATATACAACCGCTCTCTCATAGAAGGATCTGTACCAAAATATTGGAAAGTTGCACAGGTCACACCTATATTCAAGAAAGGCAGTAGGAGTAACCCACTAAACTACAGGCCTATTTCATTGACGTCAATTTGCAGCAGGGTTTTGGAACATATCCTGTATTCAAATATTATGAATTATCTCGAACAGAACGATCTATTGACCCAAAGTCAACACGGATTTAGAAAATATCGTTCATGCGAAACACAACTAGCTCTATATTCACACGAAGTGATGGGTGCTATCGACAAAGGTTCGCAAATCGATTCCGTATTTCTTGATTTCCAGAAAGCTTTTGACACCGTACCTCACAAACGGCTTTTAATCAAATTGCGTGGTTATGGTATATCGCCCCAAATTTGCAATTGGATAGGGGATTTCTTGTCAGAGAGGACACAGTTCGTGGTAATCGATGGTAAGGCATCGACTAAAACAGAGGTGATATCGGGCGTTCCACAAGGTAGTGTTATTGGTCCTCTGCTATTCCTTATTTACATAAACGATTTAGGGGAAAATCTAAGTAGCTCTCTTAGGTTGTTTGCAGATGACGCCGTCATTTACCGTCTAGTAAAATCATCTGAAGATCAAAACCAACTGCAGAACGATCTGAATAAGATATCAGTATGGTGTAAAAATTGGCAATTGACTCTAAATAATGAGAAGTGTGAAGTCGTCCACATGAGTACGAAAAGAAATCCGTTAAACTTTGTTTACAACATAAATCAATCAAATGTGAAGGCCGTAAACTCCACAAAATACCTAGGAATCACTATTACTTCAGACTTAAACTGGAAAGAACACGTAGATAATATCGTGGGAAAGGCGAACCAGAGACTGCGTTTTATTGGCAGAATCCTTAAAAGATTCAACAGAACTACTAAAGAAACTGCATACACTGCGCTTGTCCGTCCATTTTTGGAGTATTGCAGCCCAGTGTGGGATCCTTATCAGGTGGGCATGACGGAGGACATCGAGAGAGTCCAAAGAAGGGCAGCTCGTTTTGTATTGTCACGATACAGGGGAGACAGCGTTACGGAAATGATACAGGATCTGGGATGGGAATCATTAGAACAACGGCGCTTATCGCTGAGGCGTGGGTTACTTGCGAAACTCCAATCGCCAACATTCTCCTCCGAATGCGAAAATATATTGTTAACTCCCACTTACATAGGTAGAAATCATCATCAGAATAAAATAAGAGAAATCAGAGCTCGAACAGAGAGATTCAGGTGTTCTTTCTTCCCGCGCGCTATTCGAGAATGGAATGGGAGATAAATAGTATAATTGTGGTTCGATGAACCCTCTGCCAGGCACTTAAATGTGATTTGCAGAGTATCCCATGTAGATGTAGATGTAGAACATCGTACGTAGTCCCACATTTGCTAAGTAATTTCTGCAGTGTCCTACAATAACCTTGTTGAATTTAAAAGTGAAACGCATTTGCCAGAAAAACGAATACTGAATCTAAGACGCAATCCATATCAGTTAAACACATTTATGTTGTATAACAGTTTGTATCTTCAGACTAGAGCCAGTCTTTGTCATAAAAAAGAACCTTTCTTATTTACGGGACGTAAGAGTCTGCTTTGTTATCGAAAAACTAAGACATAATAACGCATCAACTTTCGGAACGATTTCACCATTAGTCTTCAAAAAATTTTTTCCATTCCTACATAAAAGTTGTAAATGAGTAACGGGAGAGGTAATGAAGGCAGAGGTGTTAAATGAAAAGAATGAAGTGGGTGAAAGCGATTAGGTCATAGAGGATCCACATGACAGTGGATGGGGGGGGGGGGGTGATGCGAAAGGCGAGGTGGAGGGCATGGCATTCCAGGATGTCCTGGGATTTGTAGAAGAATGGCGGGATGATGAATATTCAAGCGGGATGGGCGACACAAAGGATGGGTCGGATGAAGGATTTGAAGATGTATGGAACAGTGGAAGGGTGTAGGCTCCAGGTTCGGCTAATGAGAAATTTGAGGAGACAGAGGTGGTAGTGGGTTTACTATTTGATAGTGCGGGGAGTAAAAGAGAGGGTACAGTCTATGGTTAGTTCTAGGTATTTGAGGCTGGGTGTAAGATGGATGGGGCGACCGTGTAGAGGGAGGAAGTCGTGGGGACGGGAAAAGGGCTTGGTCCCACCTACAATGATCGACTGGATCTTGTCGGGATTTATAGAAGGAAGCCAGTGGATGCACCGAATAGCGAAGAGGTCAAGGTGTTCCTGGATAAGACTTTGGGATTGACATATATGTACCATATCCATAAAAATGAATGTGTTTACGTATATATGTATCTATATGTTTTCCATATAGACTCCAAGACGGCTATAGAAATTTTGATGAACTCTCCTGAAAATCTTCAACATTCCAGTGGGTGATCTTGCGAAGTTGGATTGCTATCAGACAGAGATATTTATTAGCATATACGTAAAAGTTTACTTCTAGCATTCGCAATGACAGTTGCCATCCTAGCAGAGAAAGTGCCAACCGGCAATTTTTCTGTGACTATAATGCAGCCACTAGCGTGACTGTTCATGAAGAACGTGCAGCCGGCCGCGGTGGCCGAGGTGACTGAGGCGCTCCAGTCACGGTCAGCACGGCCACTACGGTCGGGGGTTCGAATCCCCCCTCGGGCATGGATATTTGTGCCGTCCTAGTTCGTCAGTAGTTCATAAGTAGTTTGTAAGTTTAGGGACTGATGACCCCGTAGTTAAGTCCCATAAGCTTAACAAACATTTGATTTTTTTTTTTTTTTTTTTTTTTTTTGAAGAACTTGCAGGCTCGTTGAAAGATTGTCTGTACTGTAATAATTGTAAAGAGAGTCTAAATATAATATGCAAGTGGTCCTTGTCTTAATATGTTCATAACACAGTTTAAAACTGAATCTGTTCCGATATTTTGCGAATCAAAATAAACAAATGCTTCTTTCCATGATTGTACCTTCTGGGCCGTACTAACTATATACGTTTTTTACCTATTTATTGTGTCCTTATATCGCCTCATAACAATTTACAGAGGAAAATCCTTTTCCTGTTGTGATAAGATTCAATATAGTTAATTTTGTTGCTCTTTTTCAACATGAACGCTTCGATATCCAATTTAGTCTATCGATAATATATTGGGCCGTAGCACAATATCGTGTAGATAAGCGATTTTAGCTGTGTTGCCAAGCTTCTTCCGTGCTGACTCACATCAACGTTGAACCAGCTTCGGCGGATCTAGGTTTAGCGTTATACAATAGGGCGGAGCCCTCAACAGAGTTTAATTTCTGAACAAACATCAGATTCGGTTCTCCAGTCAGCGATGTTTATACAATCGGCCAGTAAGATTTAAATATACCTTACACTGTGATATTACTATGTAAATTTAGATTACAGGCGCTTATAATTGTATAAGTATAGTATTCACTGTAATAATCGTGTTACATGTAACGTTGTTACGAATGAAATACATAAAAACATCATTTTTATAGATATTCAATATAAATTTCACCCATGCGAAGCCGGGCGCGTCGGTAGGACGTACATAACAAGACTCGGAGCTTTCTACTGATTTTGCACTGTAACTTTGTGCGACGACAAGATCACGAATCATTTTATTATATGTCTAAAATACCGGCAGAAACTGAAATAACGTAGCAATTAGGAAACTTAGGCCAAGCTATGAAAAGTGTCCATCAAGCTAACGGAAGCTCTGAAGAAGGATATATTACGAATTTTAAAGAAAACTTCATTTCAAATCCCCTTCGTTATAAATATTTTGATAGTCCTAATTTTGTAGTAGTCAAGGGACAGTGTTTTGACACAGTAATAAAGTAATGAAGTGTAGGCAGACACGCGCATTACTGACGGGTAACCCTCACCGTTCAACACAGGCAGAGAGGTTGCCACTAATTCTATATCGGATGCTCACTGGATCCACTGCATTTAACGTACGAACTGCGGTTTCAGTGTTTATTTATCATTCAAAATATATAATGATTAAAACGGAGAGTCGCTGATGTTTAAAAATTCATACCGATGTTCGGCACGAAAATAATTTATAACCGACGAATATATTACGCATTTATGATGCATAAAATATGAACGCAGTCTTGTCGGCGATGAATATTCAATTGCTACCTGTGATGTACGTTTATTTGTAAAATAAACGTTTTGTTGTAACTAAATTGTGAAGTTTCTACATCGATCACTAAGGAGCTGGAAATATGTACGGTGAAACTGAATACCATACGAAGAGTGGAAACGATGGCTTCTTTGCTATTCGTACGCATAAAGTGTTTATTGGCAAAAGCTTCACGAGAAATTGCTAATGCATTTTCTTAAAACTTTTCCCAGAAAAGACAGTAACAATAAAATTCTGTGGCGCATCATTTTAGCAGTTCATAGGAACTTGTTTCATCTCGACGAATTTGGTCTAACGCTCAAATCTTGTAACTAGTATATACTGCAACGTGCAGATATTTACATACTTCTCGGAAGATTTAATCCATTTGGCTTTCTTCTACCTTACGTTTAATCAACCAGCGAAGGCTTAATTAAAAGTAAGATTTCCTTTAATTTGACTTACAGCTGTTCTGCATTCACCGTGTTCTCCAGTTCCATGGTGACAAACAAGCAAGATTCACGATGAGCAGAATAATTTTTTTTTTATTGCTAGCTACATATAAGGTGACATTTAGTATCATTCTTTCTCGTAGCAAAAAATCAAACACGTGATGAAGTGTGCTATTTTTGAAGCCTCCTGATTTCAGATTTTTTCCCTGTGTGAACAGTACATTACGATTATACTCACCGGATTGGTAAAGCGAAGCTATATATTAGAGACGAATTATTTATAACGAAATCTGTGGCTTTCTGTCCTCTCTTAAAGAAGTAACATGGAAGGGAAAAATAAGATTTAATGTCATAATAAGAGACGGAGAGGATGAAGAAGTACCATTTTCTAGCACCATTCCAGCTTTCAAAATTGATGTGTGTCATATTTCAATATTAATTGTGTATCACATTTTATCATTAACTGATTTGTTATGTTGCTACAGCAACTATTTTCACAAAAAGTTGCCATTAATCGAGAGGAAATTATGTTTCTGCAGAAGAATCAACAGTTAATAGAAAGCTCAATTTCCAGAACTTTAAACTACATTCGAAAATGGCCAAAATATTTCACCGAATCATAATGACAACTTGTTCGGATGAGATGCCAGTTGTCTCATGAAGTTTCCACTTACTCGGCCGAGGCATAGTTTTTAGTGTTACGAAATAAATGAACTATACTGGTTTGAAAATAACTAGAAACGGTATAAAGGGCTACTTATATACGGCTTATACGCATGTGTTACGCAGCTTTAAACTTTGAGTAAAAATGTTATTAACGTTTAAATAATTCATAGAAAGGTTTCATTAGTCACCCAGGTAGATTAGTTTGTATTAATTGAATCATCCTTTGTCATATGTCACAAGTTAAGTATTATATGGACGAAATACTATGTAGCAAATCAGCAGTTATCTTAATTTTGCAGCCACTGTAACGATTTCTTTTTTCGTTTACGTTGATAGTTGATTGTTATATCATGAGTTATGAAAAAATTTACCACGGAGATAGCAACTTAAAAAGGAACTTTAGTAGATATTGCTGAAAGTATACACTACACTCCTGAAAAATGAAAAAAAGATCTTTGTGGCTATACTGAAAGATTGCATTTTATACCCTTTTCTTCAAAGAAACCCTCAAGACATTTTTCTTTTTACTGAGGACTAGAAGTAAGGGGATAGCTAGCGGGACCGGGTTCACCTTGCCGTCGGGCATGTTCGCCCTTGATTAAAATAATGTTATTGTGTATATTACCTCTTCAGAATGAAACATAGCACACTGTCTTTTTTATTACCGCAATAGGCTTCTATTACCATGTAGTGATAGCAGCGACATCCAGTAGTGGACAATAGTGTGTTACGTCGGGGTGACCTTCCACAGCTATCGTCTCTACTCGATTGCGCAGTCAGCAAGTAGCCAGGTCAATAACGAATTCCGCACGCGGACACAAATCCAATTATAGCTCCCTGCAGCGCAGCTGATGTGACGTATTATCTCTGGCGTGGCTTTCCCTTACCTTGCCCAACCACGTCCGCACGCCCACCCTCAGATCAAAGCCATACCCCTACACCATCTGTCACGTTCGCGTGGTACCCATACCAGACACTGGAATGTAGCGATCCAGACCAGTGTAGAGCAAACCCTCCTATTGAAAGACGGAAAAAAACATCGAGCTAACAAGGAAATAATATGTTCCAATACTTTTGACAGTTAAATACAATGACAATGGTACTGACAAGGAAATAACTTAGGCTCGAACAAACAGAAATACACCAAAATCGTATGATAGATTATGTAAATACTCTCGCATCTGCAAAACTTTGCAGTCGCCCATTTGAGGCCTCTGTGTGTGCCATGCCGCATTGCACTTTGACCTGCCGGTACGCTAGTAGTGACATTGCAGTTTGCCTCTGAAGTTGCGCTTAGTGACGTTATTTGTGTAGTGAAGCGTCAGATGGGTCGGCGATTGATAATCAAATCCTGCTAATGTATTGCAATTGGTTGAGAAGAAATTCCGAAGAGCCCTTCTTCGTGAATACGGTCTTGGTGTAGAAGAATAATCATTCAAATGTTTTCTGCTATCCATTATAGTGCAGAAATACGAGCATAGATTAGAAACACTATAATAGATAATAGGTAACATGCGAATGATTCATCTTCTACACCGATACCATCTCACGAAGAAGGTTTCTTCGTAATTTCAACCAGTCTCACTATATTAGCAGGATTGATTACCAATCGCCGACCCATCCGACACTTCACCACACAAATAGAGTCACAAAACGCAACTTCAGAGGAAAACTGCACCGACACTACTGGCGTACCGGCAGGTCATGGTACACGCAGAGGCCTCTAATGGGCGACTGCAAAGTTTTGCAGATGTGGGAGTATCACCAGTGCAATAAAAGACCTTTACATTATGTATCATACGATTTTGGTGTATTTATGTTTGTTCGAGCCTATGTATTTCCTTGTGAGTGCTATGAATTTGCAGCACTATCGCTTATGCCACCCTATCCGGATATAGCTACATTGCATGACATGTAACTGTTTACTTAAAGAAAGCGATATGAGATAAATTTAGTTTTATCGTAAATGTGTGCTAACGAATAACGAGTCGTTATATTATTTCGCTTCCTTCGAGAAAGGAAGTAAACAGACTGAACAGCATCGCATAATATATGTTCTCCTTGTAAAGTAATACGTAATACAGTAAAAAGATCAATAGCCTAATGAGACAAAAATGCACTAAGTCTAATTTAATAAAGGACTGTCATCTACTGAATGAAACTACTATTGATACTGAAATTATCTAAGGATACTCGAAATATTTAAGATAATAGCAAGAGTACTTGCGGAAGAAATTAAGTTGTAGTCGACAGATTTGTAGATGATTAGCTAATTATTCATTTGAATTAAAAACACTGGCTTATTCACAATAAAAAAACTAAATAACCATTTCTTCAGAGTCGCAATCATTTTGGAGGCAATCCTACTATTACTCTTGATGCAAGTGAGCTCTTCGTTTCCTTAGTTTCGAAATTTACTCCACTCAAGCTCAATAATATTTGCCACTGCTGTTGATATGCTGCACTGTTATATAAGAGGCACTTTTAATGCGTAAAAAAAGTTTCGTGGCTCTCACAAGTCTCTTCTCTTAGCACTAAAGTTATTCAGTAACAGTAACTGTTGGCTGTAGTACTTACAGAGCTGCGTGACTTACTATGTGTTGTACGACAGCATTGAGAACCCTTTCTGTCGATTCCCTTGTAGGAGCCGGTAAACGCGAAAGTTTTAGGCCAAGAACGCCACACCTTACTGGGAGATTTGCTAGTAAGAAATCAGCCTTCGAAGCGAACATGTCGGCCAGCCATGATGTGGAACTTGTAGTTAGGGCGATTGAGTGGTTTGCCTTCCAAAATGCAAGAAGATAAAAATTCAGAACACGAGTGACAAGTCTGAAAGCTTCCACGTAATATGTTAGTGAACTAGTTGCTCACTGACTGCGGCAGTGTATTGTGGACCGGTAAATGTGGCTTTAGTCATGTATTTGTCTCCTGTAGTAAATGACAACAAAAAAATTAAAACCGTTATATACAGCTAGCCGATAGCGACATAAATATAAATACCTTTTTTATTGAGAGCTTCTTTCTGGACAAATTTACATTACATATATTTATTCATATATTGCAACGGTTTCTGCCTTTACAACCAACGTTGAAAAATGCGAAACAACTATTTACTAATACTAATCAAAAGCTTTTTGTTATGTTAGTACTATGAAAACCTGGGTCGCGGGACACAATGTATGTTCGCGATAAATTCCGAAATTACTTATCAGACCTTAATGATAGGTTACTGTATCCTCAGAAACGTTGTTGGCTTCGTCTAAGGTCGCGACTATCTTGTGAGATTTCACGATAGGATTTTTCCTAATAATTTTAGATTTTATTCGCAAGAGCTCTAACTAATGATGGTTCACCATATCTTTTGTAAGATCTGATGATGCCCCAAAAGGGCGAAACGCGTAATAAATAATAGGAAATATCACGTTAGCAATGGTGACTACATTCGTTCAGTAAATTCTTCACTGATTGCTGCACCAGGCGTCAGCATGGAATGAAACCAATTTTATTTCAATAGCGTGATTTTATCTCGATTAATGATGTCCGTATTTTTCATTGGGAATTAAATGTTGTTTTCTTGTTCGTGTAACCATCCAAGAGATGCAGTCGTATTTCAATGGTTTCTGCCTTTATATTCTGCACTTATATTCTTACCTTGCCAAAAGTTTGCACCCTTAACGTTCATGTCAAGAGGAACAACATCGTCTAAACAATATTTCGTATGTTGCATATGGTGGATGGTACTTTATAACAGAAAAAGACACCGTTTATAGGAGCACCATGAAAGCAGTCACACGTATTTATCTTTGTCATGGAGAGGGTTCTTTTTGAATTCCACAAGGCATATAATGGTGCATGGCGGAGGGACCTCTGCATAAATCTTCGACAATGTTTCTACTGTTCCACAGATGATCAATAAAATTCATAGCAACAACCCGTGAAATTATTCGTGGCGGAAGAGCAGCAGAGGAAATGGCGGGTGAGGAGAGAGGTGGGGCTAGGTCGAGGATATGAATCAGTTGACTAGAGAGAGAAGAGGAAGAAGCAGGTGAAGAGGGAAAGGAGAAAAGAGGGGAAAGACTAATGCAAGGTTAGAGAAAATTCAGAATGTAGGAAATACTGTGTATTACATGTAGGATAATGTGGTACAATTGCGATCATTTCGGAGAAATATCATTGTAACTGGAAATATATCGCGGAAAGAAACAATTTCAACTATGGCACGTCTTCTTTAACGTTTAATGAATATGTAACATAAATATTAGACAACTATTAAGGTTAGTATAAACACTTTTGTGTTTATACTAAGAATTAAAAACATTGCGTTTTGCCGACGACATTGTAATTCTGTTAGAGACAGCAAAGGACCTGGAAGAGCAATTGAACGGAATGGACAGTGTGCTGAAAGGTGCATATAAGATGAACATTAACAAGAGCAAAACTAGGGTAATGGAGTGCAGTGTAAGAAAATCAGGTGATGCTGAAGGAATTAGATTGGGAAATGAGGCAACAAAGGAGGTAGATGAGTTTTGTTACTTGGGCAGTAAAATAACAAATGATGGTCGCAGTACAGAGGATATAAAATGCAGAATGGCAATGGGTAGAAAAGCGTTCTTGAAAAAGAGAAATTTGTTAACATCGAATATTGATTTAAGTCTAAGGAAGTCCTTTCTGAAGGCATTTGTATGGAGTGTTGCCTTGTATGGGAGTGAGACGTGGACGATAAACAGTGCGGACAGGAAGAGGATTGAGGCTTTTGAAATATGGTGCTACAGAAGAATGCTGAAGATTAGGTGGGTGGATCACGTAACTAATGAGGAGGTACTGAACAGAATTGGGGAGGAAAGGAATTTCTGGTATACCTTGACTAAAAGAAGGGATAGATTGGTAGGACACATTCTTAGACATCGAGGAATTGTTAATTTAGCGTTGGAGGGAAGTGTATGGGGAAAAATCGCAGGGGAAGACCAAGAGATGGATACAGTAAGCAGATTCAGACAGATGTAGGTTGTCGCTCTTATGTGGAGATGAAGAGGCTTGCTCAGGATAGGGTATTGTGGAGAGCTGCATCAAACCAGTCTCCGGACTGAAGACCACAACAACAACAACACAACTAAGAATTAAGAAAAATCGATCGAAAATGTATCACACTATGTACAGTTGTGATCACGTCCTGGTACAACTTTTATCACTGGCATCTTCCACAAAAATTCACTTTTCCTCTCGCGCACCAGCACATTCTTAGTAGTACCGAACAATGCATTTTTGGCAGCGAATCCAGTTACCCTTAGCTACTGATTTACAAGAACGCGTCAGACTAAGTAGTTTCACTTGCGTCTTAACCGGAATAAATTTATATCTGCGTTGTACGAAGTAGTGTATTCTTGGAAAAGACATGACTACACTAGAAATGTTGATCTGGAATTGTACCTATATAGAATTTGTACCACCTTACCCTATGATTGTTTATATCAGAATGGAAGGAGGGGAAGTGGTTAAGAGAAACGGTAACAGGTGTAAATATGAGGAGGAGGAAGAGGAGATAGATAGTGGACGCGACGAACATAGAAAGCGGGGAGGATGACAGAGGAGGAAGGAGTAGATGGACAGAGAGACGAAGCAGAAAGAAATGCGCCACTAGAAAATTGGAATAAATTAATATCCGAGCAGTGGCCGTATATGTATTATAGGGTGAAGCGAAATTCGCGCACTCAGGCATCGCAGTGCGATTCATACCAACAATTAAAAAAGTCTTTCACAAAATTTCGTCTTGTGCATCCGACAATAAATGTACTTCGAAGACTGAGACGGGTGTGTGTTCCATACGCCAGTAGGTTTCAGATTTACACAATTAAACCAACAAACGTCTATGGGATACAGAAGGCGTCGTAATGGACAAAATGAGCATAGGAAAACATGGTAACGTCATCCAGCGATGCTACAGGGCCTCGTATTTGCTATAGGGAAGGTTCAGAGGCAGGCGCCTGCAACTTGGAGCATCAACAGCGTCGTTGAATGGCGTTTCCGGGCACGGTATCCATGCTCTTTTTTTAGTTTTTGCTGGAGACGTTTGTTGATGTAATTGTGTACTTCTGAAACACACTGACGTATTTAATACACACACCCATCTGTCTTCGACGCTTATTTACTGCCGGAAATATGCACAAGACGATATTTTGTGAGAGACATTCTTTTTTCTCCTGGCATGTGAGGAATCGCGCTGCGAAGCCCGAATGCACGAATTTACCTTCACGATATATATCCGGCGCTGCCTCGGGTGTTTATTTCTTCCAATCTTCCGTTAGACGATTTCTTCCTTCTTCTCTGTCATCCTCCGACGCTATTATTAATACTTTAATAAACGTGAATTAATGTTAAAACAGAGGAAACAAAGGTCAGTTTCAAGGAAGACGAATGGTTGCCAACATTAATACTGGAAAGTAAACAAATTTACTTGTATAATCTCTGTAGTTTACTTGCATAATCTTTGGAATTTATTGACAGATAATGCATATACACGTGTGGGACATGTCTTATTAGATTCACCACATGAATAATATAAAAGTGGATAGAAATTATGCTTTACTTAAATCGCGTACAAGTTTGCGATAGCTACATATTATCAAGGTTGCTCAATTTCAGGCAAACATTTTTCATTTAGCGTAACTCAGTAACCAATTATTTGTGGACCTATGTTTACATGAAATTTTTTGTTTAGGATTTACTTGTACAATAACATGTTACAGCCGGCTGCTGTGGCCGAGCGCTCTGCGGCGCGCCAGTCACGGTCTGCACGACAACTACGGTCGGTGGTTCGACCCCCCCCCCCCCCCCTCTGGCATGGATATTTACGCCGTCGTTAGTCTTAGCTCTTGTTAAGTAGTTTTTAAGTTTAGGGACTGATGACCCCATAGTTAAGTCCCATAAGCTATACAAACATTTGAACATGTTACACATCTTCGTTAATCATTCTGTACATACACTAATGATACAATTATCTTAATTTTTTCTGCCATTGTGGACGAACAGTATCTGATATTTCGTGCATATGCGATAATATCATTTCAGAAAATTTCTCACGCTGCTTAAATATACATCACCTATGCAACTTCGTTAATTTTTCATCTACTTATTACAGTTCTTTGAAAATAGTCGTTGAAAATATATTGAATTTCTCCTCGTCTCGGCACGATCTGCTGTTCATTATATTTAGTGGCTACCAATAGATTTCCTTCAGTATATTGCACAAACCGTCAATACCACTGTAAGAGATTTAGTATAACTGTGCAAAACTGAGTATTGCATGAGAAACAGTGAGCGACCTAGGGCCCCTTTATGTTTCAGGTATTCCCCTATTTGTATCACGTACCATAAATCTCTTATGCTGCATCGCTTATGATACATCGCCTTAGTATGATAGGCTTTGCTTTCGTAATACACTTCTGCGTATTGGGGAATATTGAATAACCCGCTTATATGAACTCCGGCGCGCATCAAATAACACGTTCCTAGAAGCGTCGTGTACGGGGAGTGCAATACCTGGCCAGTCGGCCCTCGAGTGCGTGGGGTAGCAGGAGGGCGGGAGGCAGATAAGAAGCGTGCGGGTCGCGATATTGGATCCACTACCTTCCCCTGTATTGTCTGCGGGCCGCGGCTGGATGCCGGCTGCCCGCGCCACACGCCCGGAAACAGCGCGGTGTTGCCGCCGCCGCCGATACTGCGTCCAGCCTAACCGAGGGGCGGCTCCCTCTGAATGTGTGAGCAGCCACGGAAACAAGCGCCCGGTATTGGACCTGCACTTCAGAAACTTCTCAGGGGCGCCAGCGTGTATTCCTGAAACTTATCCACAGCGCTACTGTTTCTCCAAACACGCAAACACTCTCCTAGCGAAGGTGATAGGATATAGTGCGGAGCACAGATGGCGCAGGTGTCCAGTTCGTGCACAATTCCCTCACTGTGCCAGCTCCTGTGTATAGGAAATCTTCTGCCAAGAGAGACCTTTCACCTCCAACGTTCGGAATCGCACGAAACTATGCTTGGAATCACAGGCAACGTAAACAGGCGTTGAAAAACGTTGCAGTGCATCTCAAGTACCATTTTAACAGAGAGCAACAACGTATTAAGACATCAATACCATAGGAATGAAATGACATATGGTTTTCATATCAACAGAATATATCACTTAAACTGCGAATGGGTAAAGATGAAATTGTGAACCCAGCCGGTATTCGAACCCGGGTCTCCTGATTTCTAGGCACTGGCGCTGATCTCTACGCCACTGGCGACACAATGATCATCGCACCTGCAAGGACTACCTAAGCACGCCTCCCGTCAGACACGCCGGCCGCGGTGGCCGAGGGGACTGCGGCGCGTCAGTCACGGTCTGCACGCCCACTAAGGTCGGGGGTTAGAATCCCCCCTCGGGCATGGATATTAGTGCCGTCCTTAGTGTTAGCTACTTCATAAGTGGTTTGTAAATTTAGGGACTGTTTACCCCGTAGTTAAGTCCCATAAGCTCTACAAACATTTTTTTTCCAAGCGGACTTGGCTGTCGTTACGATATCTGTTAAAAAATATGTTCTGTATAATAATTTTGTTTTGTTCAGTATAAAATCTGTTATCTCATCGCGATAAATTACTGGAATTATTTTTGTTATTCGTCATACCCTTATATAAAAGGGCAATAACATAAGAATTTGCAAATCCTTTCTGATGTACAATATTTTTTTCTATATTAGGTGGACATATATCTGCAAGAAAGAAAAATGGTAACCAGCTTAGAAATGTTACTGACAGACTACAAATATAGAAATTATGTTCATATTTAAATGACTCTCCCTGAAAAGTATAGAAACCGCTGCCTCAATTCCGATTCCGCCTTCCTCACAAAAGTATTCGCATGCGAATATATTCGCGCTTTTTTGTGCTGAAAGGTAATAGTTGATGGTCACGGAGGAAACGAGGGACGAGAATATCAGTGAGACAGGAAGGGAGAGCAGTCACAAGGGGGAGATACACACTGGCAGTAAAAAAAGAGACATGGCCGGAGATAGTAGCAATGATAGAAAGAGGCAATGGAAATGAATAAGGGAGATGAATGGAGACTACACTAAGTTTTAGGAGCCTGGCTCCCCTTACCGGCGAACTTTAACAAATAAATTTTTGTCCACTTTCCTTCATGCGTTATACCCCCGTGTTAAAAGCTTTTCTTTCTAAGCGTTACGAGGGAAACAATCCACAAGTACTTGCATACAAGAGTTCATGGAGACCAGAGAAACAGAATGTGAGAAAGAGTCATTGGTGATGCGAAAGAAGGAGTCAAGTAGCTCTGATTGACACAGAAGGAAGAAGGAAACAGAGAACTAGATCATGGCCGCGGTGGAGTAGCCGAGCGGTCTAAGGCGCCTCGCTGCGGAGCGTGCTGTTACTCGCCATCGGTGGTTCGAGTCTTTCCTGGGGTATGGGTGTGTGTGTTGTCCTTAAGTTAGTTTACCTAGGTTTAAGTAGTATGTAAGCTACGGACTGATGACCACGCAGTTTGGTCCGATAGATTTACAAACATTTGAACATTTGAACTAGATCATGACAATGACGGAGGGTCAAACAGAGAAGGTGCCAATTGAAGAAATAGGAGACAGTGTTATGGAAATGCAGATACTGTGTATGAAAATCACACTACGAAGAAAGAGCGGGTAAAAGTATTTAGCATGTTATGTATTAAAAGAAAGTAAAACATTTGCATGACAAATATTTTGGATGGGAATGATAAACGAGTGTTCAAATTTTTATTGAGATGTGGTACAACAGTCGTAAAATATTTGAGGATATGCATACTGAAACAATCAGCTGTTCCTTATTTTTCAAACTTCTATCGGTTTCCGTTATAAACCATCTTCGCGGGAGGGAACTAGACAGACTGACTAAACAGGTGCATTACATGCCTCCTTATGCATACTGGCTTGTATGTCACACAATAAAATTAAATAAGACGTCACTAGGCATCAAGTCTTGATTAAAAACATAAAAGAAATGCCAGGATGTGCGATGGTGAACCAAGGTCTCTTTAACAATAATAAATAAATAAATAAATAAATTTAACCAAAATCTTTTTGGTGCTCCAACATAAGCGTTTATCTGGTGGTAAATAATTCACCCTTCATCTTTTACCTATACTGCGTTTTATGTAGTCAAACATTGCACGATATTATAACTGTCCAGCAATGTCGCTGTTACTTAACAACAGGGAATACCGTCTACATCACTTAATAAACTTCTCTGTTACCCTTTGTCGGCTACTTGCATCATCAGATATCAGAATCATTAGATATTACGAAAGATTATTATATTGAAAACCCACGTCTGAACGCCCCTTATTGACGGAAGTATGGACAACACGAACAGTGAAAAGTTTACTTAGCTCATGAGATTCCGAAGAAACTGAAATGGTAGCAACTTCAAGATAGACGCAAACCATCACGAGAATCATCAAGAATTTGTTCTTTAAATGATGGTTCCAGGAATATACTGCAACCTTCGAAGAAATTCTAAGATGGGGAACGAGAGAACAGAGATTAATTACAGTTCGCACAATGCATTTCTTCCATCTCTCTATAAATGAATTTTCCGAAAAAAGCTAATAATCGTCCTAAGTACCCTTTGTCATGTAATTCAAAGTCCAGAATATTGATACTATTGTAGGTACTAATGTGCCTATGTAAAACACGTGCAGCTTGATCTGATAATTAATATAGGAAAAAAGTTAGCGAATAACATCCGTTTGTGGCTTGGAGAATAAAGGTAGTTATTTCAATGTTGCGTTATGAACTACGATGGTTCGTGGCTATAGAAAGTGGAAGACGATTCAGAAATGGAGACACTACAGCCGAATTTAGTTAGGGGATAACACGTTGTGCAAAGATTACACCGTTTAAAGAAATTCCACACCTGAAGTAAGATAATGAAGTCACTAAATTTACATATTTTCTATGAAATAATATTTAAGTGTCTGGCAGAGGATATATCGAACCGTTTACATAACACTTCTCTACCGTTTCACCCTTTAATCGGGGACGGAAGGTGGGGGGCGGGGGAGAGCAACATCTAAACCTTTTCAATCTGTTCTTTGTTATTTTGTTAAGATGGACATCTCCCTATGTAGATGGGTGCTAAGAATATATTTTTTTAATTCCGAGGGAAAAAAATTGGTGAAAGAAATATGGATTATAAATCGGGCCCCAGAAAATAATGATTTTGTTTTAATTATTTCCACACCATATCGTCTTTCATTTGCGTAACACTACAAATTCAAATTCAAATGTTTGTAAATCTATCGGACCAAACTGCGTGGTCATCAGTTCGTAGCTTACAAAATACTTAAACTAAGGTAAACTAACCTAAGGACAACACACACACACACACCCATGCCCCAGGGAGGACTAGAACCTCCGACGGCGAGCAACCGCGCGCACCGCAGCGAGGCGCCTTAGACCGCTCGGCTACTCCACCGCGGCTTGCGTAACACTCTCTCCTTGTATCACGATAATTCAAAACAAGTAGCCGTTCTCCTTTTCAAGTGTTTGGAGATGTAAGGGATGTAACTGCTGTGGTTATGTCACTAGGCTTACATAGGCTTACGAACTACTCAAATTAAACGCATGCTAAAGACAACTCACACTCACACACATACAGACACACACACACACACACACACACACACACACACACACACACACACAACACACACACACACACACATATGCCCGAAGGAGGACTCGAACCTCCGAGTCCCAGCTAACGCGCGATCTGCAGCAAGGCGCCTTAGAGCGCTCCGCCACTCCTCCACGGTTCTCCAATGGTAGTGTAGTCATCTTTTAAGTGTTCTGGCAATGAAACGAATTGTTTGATACGCCTTCCCAGCGATATGTTCTAGGAATTTTATCCCATTAACGTTGTTACTGTGGTGTCGCACAAGTACAAAGTGCGCGCCACCTACTTTCGCCGCGCGCCGCCATGCACGCACGGCGCGGCGTTCTTACGACGACAGCCACGAGCGCCTTCTGCTGCAACTCCGCTCGTGGCCACCACTGAACGACATCGTTCACTTGGGACTGAGATAGCAACCAGTTAGGACCTTCGTAATCAGATAGGCACCAGTGAAGACTTGGCTATCAGTTAGGCACTAGGCAGGACTCTAGCTCAACTATGTATCAACATTCTGCAGTACTATGTAAAAGTTAAGTATTGTATAAATTCTGTGCAATATATATCTCGTTCTAATTTACTCTAGTGTTTCTAGTTTCTGGCTGCTCCTCTCCGTACCTGCACCAGCGTGCTATCTTTATTCCTGTGTCGGTCTCATTCCACTCGGCCACCGACACCTACGACGGAAACGAGACACAAAAGCGGCGACGAGGCTGGGACACAAAAGTGGCGACGAGGATGGGATAGACGAACCTTGGACCAGCAGCCAGACAGCAGCAGTCGGAGCACGCAGAAATTACTCCCGCCAACCCACCCTTATTATAAGATTTTTGGGGGAACATTTTCAGTTACGTGTTTGTGGACAGAGCGTCCTCTTTCATATTGCATTTGTGTTTTGTTATAATTTACTTGTATGCGCGGCGCCTAATCGGTCAGCATGGCCACTACCCCGAACCCAAACTTAATGGAAATTAATCAGTTACAGACGGCGCAAATAACACAACTCCTGCAGGCTGTGGCCCAGCTCACAGCGCAAGCAGCTAACCAACAACAACAGCCGCCGCTTCAGCAGCCCACACCTGCCGCCGCAACGCTTCCTACGTTTCGCCAGTACAACGAACGTGAGGAAGAATGGAGCGACTACTTCGCACAGTTTCAAGAACTCGTCGCGGCTCATCAAATTACAGGTCAGAAAGTGAAGCATGTGCTATTATCTGTGGTGGGCACCAACACCTTCGTGTTACTGAAAAAACTTTTCCCCGACGTACCTCCTCGTGATGTAGACTTTGAACAAATAGTAGAGGCACTAAATGCTCATTATGAGAGAAAAGTTCTCGTAGCTGCGGCACGGTACCGATTTTTCAGACTTAAAAAATCACCCGAACAGTCACACCAAGAGTGGATCACCGAGTTGAAGGGCTTAACCCGCCAATGTAAATTTACTTGTTCTTGTGGACTTTCGTATAGTGAGGTGATGTTGAGAGACGCTATCACTCAGAACATTCAGGACCCCAGAATTAGAGCAGCAATTCTGAAACAGTCTGACCCCTCATTAGACAGTGTACTGCAGCTTATAGAAGCGCATGATACTTTTGACTTAGCAGATGTAGAAATGCAAAGCCACAGTGTTAATTCAGTGCGCCGCAACGGACGCTTTCCTAGCCGTAGTTCTCAGTATAGCACTAGTGATTATTTAAATTCTACCGGCCGTGCTGTACAGACAGTGAACAGTAGCCAGTGTAAAAGTGCGACACAAAGGTCGCCCCGTCGTGTTAGAAACAGTGATTTGAATAACGGGCGCCAACACTCATTTCCGAAAAATGTACGTAAATCTTGCCCCCAGTGTGTGTCTCGCCACAAGCGTGCTCATTGCCCTAATCGCAACGCAACCTGTTATCAATGTGGCAAATCAGGACATGTACAGTCTGTGTGTATGCAAATTAAAAACTCAAAGAACGGTACCGTTAGAAACATTGCTTCGCGGAATGCGAGAACAGTTCATTCTGTAAATGTTATACGGGCTGTGGAATTGAACAGCGCTTTCCTTGGATCTCAATTGCAAGAAAGTAGTTCTGCGCCTATGGCAAAACTATATAGTGCACCACGTAGCAAGCGCCGACGAGCGCGTAAAACAGTGCAACAGAAAAGGGTTCGGGACAAGCAAAATGATTATGAACAGTGCATTCCTGTAGTGAAAATAGTGCCGTCTGCAACTGCTCCTTGTAATAGTGCCCAGTACTGTGTAGCTAGTGACAGTAGACATAAAGTAGCTACTCGAAAGTTTAGTGCAGTAGTTAGTGAATCTGCAGTAGCCTCGCATTGCGCGGACGCCGATCTGGCGGTAGTGCCATCTAGTGACAGTGTTGTTAACCGCTGCGTGCCGAGTCTGCGCCGCTTACTCCACTACGCGGCCCGCGCAAGCGCAGTAAACAAACCGTAGCAGACGTTGCCCACATTCGCGCGCCTGTCGAGCGCCGCAAGCAAAAACTGTTTGTGACTCTCTTCATAGAAAATAAGACGGTGCAATTTCAGCTTGATACTGGTTCCGCTGTCACATTAATAAATAAAGACACATATGAACTTCTGGGTTCGCCAAAATTGTCGCCGTGTCAACAAGTGTTAACAGCGTACACAGGTCAAAATATTCCCGTGCTAGGAACGTGTAGCCTGCCCGCCTCTTTTCAAGGTGTAACAAAAACAGTTGCTTTTGTAGTTCTTCAGGCCAAATCGACACAGAACATTTTTGGACTAGATGCTTTTGACTTGTTTGGTTTATCAATTCAAAGAGATGTGCTTCAAATTTCGTCAATAGTGCCTCAGGATAAAATCAATGCATTGTGTGAAAAATATAGTGACTTGTTTTCGCCGGAACTAGGTTGTGCAAAAGACTTCGTGGCACATGTAACTTTAAAAGAATCTGCAGTTCCAAAATTTCGTAAAGCTAGACCAGTGCCTATCGCCTTGCGTGATACAGTTGCCGAAGAACTTAAACGTTGGCAAGATAGTGGGGTGACTTCTCCTGTTTCTGCGAGTCAGTGGGCCTCGCCTATAGTAATTATACCCAAGCCGTCAGGAAAACTTCGTCTCTGTGCGGAATTCAAATCAACAGTGAACAGTCAAACAATTGTAGACACTTATCCCCTGCCCAGACCTGACGAACTAATGGACAAATTAGGACAGTCTCGTTTCTTTTCTAAGATTGATTTAGCAGAGGCATACTTACAGATTCCACTTGATGACGAGTCAAAAAAGTTTTTCGTCATTAATACTCACATGGGCCTTTTTCAATTTCAACGGCTACCCTTTGGCAGTTCTTCCGCTTCCGCTACTTTTCAGCACTTTTTGGAACAGCGGCCTGTTTCTGTACCGTGTTGCTCGAACTATTTAGATGACATTGTGGTATCCGGACGTACAGTTGAAGAACATTTAGCAAACCTGGAGTACCTTTTCAAAGTGTTGACTGCAGCAGGTCTACGTTGCAATAAAGCAAAGTGTTCGTTTTTTCAAACTGAAACAGAGTACCTAGGCCATGTCATTAATGCCAAGGAATCCATCCCTTACAGTCACACCTTCGAGCAATCAAATACTTGCCTCCTCCTAAGAATGTGCATGAATTGCAAGCAGTAATGGGAAAGCTTAACTATTATTTCAGGTTATTCCCAATGCCTCTCAGATTGCAGCTCCACTGCATCGCTTACGTAGGAAAAATGTTCCTTTTGTGTGGTCCAAAGATTGCCAGGTTGCCTTTGACAAATTAAAGTCTGCACTACTCAGTGATGCATGTTTGATTCCCTTTGACCCACAGAAGCCTGTAGTGCTAGCAGTTGATGCCTCGTCGTACGGTTTGGGCGCTGTAATCTCACATCGTATTGGATGTCACGATCGTCCTATTGCCTTTGCATCCAAGCTACTGACGCCGACGCAACAGAATTACAGTCAGATAGAAAAGGAGGCCTTAGCAATCATTTACGGCGTCACAAAGTTTCATCATTATCTCTATGGCAGAAAATTCTATTTGTTGACAGACCACAAGCCTCTCACGTCGTTGTTCTCACCCACAAAGCCAATTCCGCCACGAACGGCACAAAAGCTTCAGAGATGGTCCTTGATATTGTCAAATTATCAGTATGAGATTTTGTACCGACCTACCACTAAACATGCCAACGCGGACACACTTTCCCGACTTCCGGTTGGCCAGGATGTATCATTTGATTCTTCAGAAATGGCATGTTGTCAGATAGACTCCAGAGATGCTTCCGCTGTCGCAGACTTTCCTTTGAACTCTCGTCGGGTTGCACAGGAAACAGCTGCGGATGCAGACCTAAGTGTGGTAGCACGTTTTGTTCGCTCAGGGTGGCCTGCCAGACCCAAAGACATTGATCGGCCTCTGGTTCGACGTTATTTTGCACGACGTCATGCATTATCTTTAAGTCAGGATGTACTGTTGTTGCATACCGACAACGACCAAGCAAGAGTGATTGTTCCTCGTTCCCTGCAACGAGAAGTGTTACGCCTCCTGCATCAAGGACATTGGGGCATTGTTAGGACAAAGCAACTGGCCAGACGTCATTGTACCTGGGTTGGTTATGGACGCTCAGATAGAGAGCATGACATCACAGTGTACAGTTTGTGCGGAGCATCAGGCGGCTCCTCCACAGCGTTTCTCAGACTGGCCGCGCCCCAAGGGACCATGGCAACGTTTACATATTGACTTTGCCGGACCTTTCTGGAATACGCGCTGGTTAATTGTTGTAGACTCTTTCAGCAAGTTTCCTTTTGTGATTGCCATGAACTCAACGACAGCTTCTAGTACAATCAATGCCTTAACATCAGTGTTTTGCATCGAAGGCTTGCCTGAAACTATCGTCAGTGACAATTGACCTCAGTTTGTTAGTGCGGAATTTAAACAGTTTTGTCGTGTGATTGGCATTCAGCATATTACCACTGCACCTTTTCACCCTCAGTCCAATGGTGAAGCAGAACGTTTCGTTCGAACATTCAAGTCTCACATGGAGAAGATGAAAGGTCAGCACTCCAGGCAGCAAGCTCTTCAAATTTTCCTGTCTACGTATCGATGCATGCCACGTGACGGCCCGTCTCCTGCCGAGCTGCTACACGGCCGCCGTCACCGCACTCTCCTTCACCTGCTGCAGCCTCCCACGCACAGAGACGGTTCGTATGGCGCTACGCGATTTCAGGTTTCTACGCCGGTGCTGTACAGGGTGTTTGCTGGCAACAAGAAGACGTGGTTACCGGGCATCATTCGGTGTGTGCTCGGTCGCAATATGTATGTTATACGTTCTTCCACAGGGTCGGAGCTGCGGCGCCACGCAAAGCAATTGCGCCTGCACAGGCCTCGCGATCCTGTCTCGGGTTTCTTGATTCCAGACCCAGTTCACCGCCAGGGAGCACAGCCACATCGTTCGTCCCCGGACTACGAGATCCCTATGGACGTCGACGTACCTCCGACGCAGTCGTCGCCGCCGCTGTCGCCGCCGCAGATGACAGCGTCACCGAGAGGGACTCCGGGACCGTGCGCCCCCCCCCCCCCCCCAGCTTGGGCCACGCACCTCAGAAGATGACCTGCTCCCTCTGGGCGGGGCGGGCGCCCTTTCGCTGGTTTTCGCGGGTTTTCCAGCGGATCGCAAGGTGTATACCGGGGCGCGGACGGCGTCTCGATCCCAGCCTCAGCTACGACGCCCGTCCCACCAGTAACGCCCCCGCCCAGGCCCTCCTCCCAGTGCCGTCGCCGTGGCCCTCAGCCCTACGCCACGACGGCGCGGCGGTTTGGGGGGGAGGGGTGTGGTGTCGCACAAGTACAAAGTGCGCGCCACCTACTTTCGCCGCGCGCCGCCATGCACGCACGGCGCGACGTTCTTACGACGACAGCCACGAGCGCCCTCTGCTGCAACTCCGCTCGTGGCCACCACTGAACGACATCGTTCACTTGGGACTGAGATAGCAACCAGTTAGGACCTTCGTAATCAGATAGGCACCAGTGAAGACTTGGCTATCAGTTAGGCACTAGGCAGGACTCTAGCTCAACTATGTATCAACATTCTGCAGTACTATGTAAAAGTTAAGTATTGTATAAATTCTGTGCAATATATATCTCGTTCTAATTTACTCTAGTGTTTCTAGTTTCTGGCTGCTCCTCTCCGTACCTGCACCAGCGTGCTATCTTTATTCCTGTGTCGGTCTCATTCCACTCGGCCACCGACACCTACGACGGAAACGAGACACAAAAGCGGCGACGAGGCTGGGACACAAAAGTTACTAACTGTAACTCCTAGTTATTTAGCTAATTCATACCGTTTAGATTTGAGTAATTTAAAGTGTAAATGAACTAATGGGGATTCCGTTATGTTGCTCATATGGATATGTGGATGACTTCACACTCTTCATTATTAATCTTTTATTTGGCAATGTTGCTCTCAAACAATATCAAAACTGCCCACACTTTTCGCCATATATCCCTTCTGTTCTGTTGGACTGCTTGAATTGTGTTATGAAGGAAGCAGTTAAAATTAAGATACCGGATAAATAGAAATGGAGGTTTTTTTTTTAAAATTCTGCGAGGAAACCTTCTCTCTCTCTCTCTCTCTCTCTCTCGCTCTCTCTCGCTCTCTTTCTCGCTCTCTCTCTCTCTCTCTCTCTCTCTCTCTAGTGAAATAAAAGAGGGACAGAGTTAATGTCGCCTCACCCATCGATAATTGACATTCATCATAGAAAATTCTGACGTTTATTATCCTTGGCTGTGCGATGGCGCTGCTACTTACTTCTTTGTTGAGTGTTACCTCTCCTCTTTCCATTGATAGTCGAGGTATTAAACACACCAGCATAGTGCTTCCTCTCTGCATTTTTGCTTCAAAAAGTCTGGATATTCTCGTAATTGGCGTTCGTGTGAAACTCAGCTTTCCCTTTTCTCACATAACACATTGCGAGCCATGGATGAAGGGCAACAGGCATATTGTGTTTTTCTGGATTGGATAAAGGCAATTGACGCGGTGCCACACGGCTGACTGCTAACGTAAATACGAGCACATGGAATAGATTCACATATTTGTGACTGGTTGGAAGGCTGACTAAGTAACAAAACGCAGTACGTTGTTTATCAGAGACGCGTGTATCGCCGCGGTGGAGTAGCCGAGCGGTGCCGGGCGCCGTGGCTTAGCGCACCCGTTCAGAGGGCTCAAACCCCTCTGTAATAAAAAAGCTGAGCCAAGAACTCACCGAAAAAACACAAACAAACACGATCAGCGTCCGCAACGAATAGAACTAAATGTGTGTGTGTGTTGTCTTTAGGTTAGTTTATCTAGGTTTAAGTAGTTTGTAAGCTACGGACTGATGACCACGCAGTTTGCTCCGATAGATTTACAAACATTTGAACATTTTGAACGGGTGTACCGTCAGGCGTGCCCCAGGGGAGTGTGATAGGACCAGTACTATTTTCTACCTATGTAAATGATGATGGACTGAGGAACTTGTAATTCTCGGCTGTTTTCTGATGATTTTGTGGTGTATGAGAGGGTGTCATCTTTAATTGACTGTAATAGCATACAGGATGACCTAGAAAAAATTTCAAATTGGTGGGAAGAATGGCAGCTAGCTCTAAATGTAGAAAAATGTAAGGTAATGCACATGAGTATAAAAAGTAATCCTACATTGTCCGAACAGAGCATTAGTAGTGAGTTTCTTGATGCAGTCGCGTCCTTCAATTATCTAGGCGTAACATTGCAGAGCGATATGAAATGGAACGAACATGTAAGGACAGTTGTGAGTAAGGCGGACAACCGACTTCGGTTTATTGGGAGAATTTTGGGAAGATGTACTTCACGAGAATGGATAAAGAAGCAGCCCTCGGTGACAAATTAAAATTTATTTGACCAGGTTTCGGCAAAGACTAAGATTGCCTTCATCATAAAATATTAAACAAATCAAGTCACATAGTAAAATATACTACTCGGCTGCATGGCTTATGTCACAAAGTTTAAAAAGTTTTTATTTTTTTTATTTATTTATTTATTTTTTTTGTTTTAAGAAAAATTCAGCCACTAATGGCTGCACCCCACTTTTTTCTGAAAATTTTCTTCTTTAACTTTGTGACGTAAGCTAAACAGCTGAGTAGTATATTTTATTATGAGCCTTGTGTGTTTTATATTTTCTGATGAAGGCAATCTTGGTCATTACCGAAAGCTGGTCAAATAAATTTTAATTTGCGACCGAGGGCTGCATGTTTATCCATTCACGTTGTAACGGTCGCTGACAATAGCTGCTATGTTCAAAATTTTAATACTTTATGAGAAGAATTAAGTAGATGACGAAGGAGGATAATGCGGTATTACTCTGTATACTGATAATACGACAGCCGCTGTAGAGTAACCGAGCTGTCTAAAGCGTCTCGTTGCGGAGCGCGCGGTTGCACGCCGTGGAGGTTCGAGTCCTCCCTGGGTCATGGCTGTGTGTGTTGTCCTTACGTTAGTTTACCTAGGGTTAAGTAGTTTGTAAGCTACGGACTGATGACCACGCAGTTTGGCCCGATAGATTTACAGACATTTGAACATTTGATAATACAACAGTTTTCGAAAAACGCATACCACTGCGGGAAGTCCCAAAAGGCTTTTCAAGAAACTATTCTTTTAGTCACTTACTTTGTTTTTAGGGACTGGGGCTGACTGAAGATATTGAGAAGATTCAGAGATGGGCAGCTCGTTTTGTTTTATCACGTTACGGGTGGGGGGGGGGAGCGTCACGGAAATGTTGCACGAATTGGGGTGGAAATCATTAAAAAAAAGACGTTAATCATTGCGGCGTGATCTGTTTACAATGTTTCAATCACCGACTTTTACTTCTGAATGTGAAAATATTTTGCTAGCACCATCCCAATAAAGTAAGAGCCGGCCGTGGTGGCCGAGGTGACTGAGGCGCTCCAGTCACGGTCTGCACGGCCACTACGGTCGGGGGTTCGAATCCCCCCTCGGGCATGGATATTTGTGCTGTCTTTAGTCTTAGCTAGTTCATAAGTAGTTTGTAAGCTTAGGGACTGATGACCCCGTAGTTAAGTCCCATAAGTTGTACGAACATTTGAATAAAATAAGAGAAATCAGATCGAAAACGGAACGATTTAGGTGTTCTTTCTGCCCGCGCGCTATTAGAGAATGGAACGGTAGAGAAAAGTTATGAAAGTGGTTAATGAACCCTCTGCCAGGCACTTAAATGTGATCTGCAGAGTATCTATGTAGATGTAGATGTAGCGGGTGCGCGCGTGTTAGTTTGTGTGTGTGTGTGTCATTAGTGTTTGCTCTTAAGAGAGAGGTAGAGAGCGAAAGCTACGGACAGGTGGGGGAGGGAGTTTCCGGTCGATCTACGAAGTTACCACTAAGATTTCGCTTCTACTAGCTGTAGTTACCTTTTGTATTCGCCAAACACTGAGCTGTAAAAGCCTGCAGACGGCCCCGCACCTAGCGTTACAAGGCAATATTCGTGTCGAGATAACGCCTAGCTTCCCACCGTGCGGCGCCGTGAAGGAGCTCGGCGTCGTGTCGTGGGCTGGGGTCGCAATATCCGCCCCGCTCTGTAATGGGTCTGCGCCGTCCCACTGCCAGACACCGCACGGAGCCGGCGCCGCTTAGCCGATCGTTGCGCGGGGGCTGCGTCGCGCATTTACATTCTGCCGGAGGAGCTCGTCTCTCCGCGCTCTCTGCAATGAGAACCAGAGGCGGACCTGCCGTCCAACTCCTGCAGTCTGCGGGATCACTCAGCAGCCGTCGCTTTACAAGCCGTCTCTGCTCGATGTAATAAGAAAGGAAAGAGAACTGACCCACACAATTAGAGGCCAATATCGTTGACTTCAGTTTCATGTAGAATTTTGGAGCATACTCTCAGTTCGAATATAGTAAATTTCCTTGAAACGAAAAAGCTTCTTTCCGTGAATCAGCACGGGTTTAGGAAACATCGTTCATGTGAAACTCAGCTTGCCCTTTTCTCACATGACATCTTGCGAGCCATGGATGAAAGGCAACAGGCGCATTGTGTTTTTCTCGACTTCAAAAAGGCGTTCTACGCGGTGCCACACTGCAGACTGCTAACGAAGATACGAGCTTATGGATTAGGTTCACCGATTTGTGACTGGCAGGAAGACTTCCTAAGTAATAGAACGCAGTACGTTGTTCTGGACGGCGAGTGTTCATCAGAGACGAGTGTATCGTCAGGCGTGCCCCAGCGGAGTGTGATAGGACCGCTATTATTTTCTATCTATATAAATGATCTGATGGACAGAGTAAGTTGTAATTTGCGGCTGTTTGCTGATGATGCTGTGGTGTATGGGAGACTGTCGTCTGTGACTGACTATAATAGCATACAGGATGACTTAGACAAATTTTCTAGTTGGTGCGAAGAATGCCAGCTAGCTCTCAATGTAGAAAAATGTAAGGTGATGCGCATGAGTAGGAAAAGCAATCCCATAATGTTCGAATACAGCGTTAGTAGAAAGCTTCTTGAAGCTGTCGCGTCGTTCAAATATCTAGGCGTAACATTGCAGAGCGATATGAAATGGAACGAACATGTAAGGACAGTTGTGAGTAATGCAGACAGCCGACTTCGGTTTATTGGGAGAATTTTGAGAAGATGTACTTCACCTGTAAAGGAGACCGCGTATAAAACGCTTGTACGACCACAGAGGCAGTTCAGAGACGAGCAGCTAGATTTGTTACCGGTAGGTTCGACCAATGCGCGAGTGTCACGGAAATGCTCAGGCAACTCAATTGGGGATCGCTGCAAGAAAGACGACATTCTTTTCGTGAATTTCTGTTGAGTAAATTTAGAGGACCGGAATTTGAAGCTGAGTGACGCGTAAAGATCACAAAGACAAGATAAGAGAAATTAGGGCTTGTACGGAGGCATATAGGCATTCTTTTTTTCCTCGTTCAGTTTGGGAGTGGAATAGGAAAGGAAATGTCTAGTAGTGGTATAGTGTACCCTCCGCCATACACCTTACGGTGAATTGCGGAGTATGTATGTAGATGTAGAAACTAAATTTACCGCAGTCTTTCTGAAAGTGCTTTACAGTCAGGAGGTCTTCATGTCATCTTACTGCCAGTATGTGTTAGTTCATTTACTGTTATCCAGAGGGCATGTGTAGTGCTATACCACAGACGCGATCTAGCTTTACATCTTGGGAGATCGAAGCCTGCCAATTCACGAAGATACCGAGGCTACGAACAGTAAAGGGGTACAGAATTTAAAAAAAAAAATCCATCTTTTTGTGTCCCAGCCTCGTCGCCGCTTTTGTTTCTCGTTTCCGTCGTAGGTGTCGGTGGCCGAGTAGAAAGACCGACACAGGAGTAAAGGATGCACGCTTGTGCAGGTAGGAGGTGACCAGCCAGTGGGACAGCAGAAACTAGAAACACTAGGCTAAATTAGAACAAGATGTATATTTCTTAGAGACTTAGTAATACTTAACTTTTACATGGCTCAGTAGTGCAGAATGCTGATACATAGTTGAGCTAGAGGCCTGCCTTGTGCCTATCTGATAGCCAAGTCTTCACTGGTGCCTATCTGATTCCGAAGTGTTAGCTGGTTCCTATCTCAGTCCCAAGTGAACGATGTCGTTCAGTGGTGGCCACGAGAGGGATCGCAGCAGAGGGCGCTCGTGGCTGCCGTCGTAAGAACGCTGCGCCGTGCGTGCATGGCGGCGCGCGGTGAAAGTAAGTGGCGCGCACTTCATATTTGTGCGACACCACAGATCTAATATGCAGCAAATCACGTAAACTTTTGATCACTTCATTTTACAATTTTGATCACTGGCATCTGCCGTATAGAACCTCTTTTTCCCTCGGGCACCAACGAGTACTTCGTGGTGCCAAACATTGCATTTTTTCAGCGATTTCAATCACCCTTAGCTACTGAATTATAAGAGCGCGTTAGACTAAGTAGCTTCACTTACCTCTTAACAGGAAAAAATTTATGTCTCCATAGCAAATAGTGGTGTATTCTTGGAGAAGACAGGATGAGCTGTAGAAACCTGCTACATTACAACGCCACACAAAGGCAAGTGCTACCAACACTAAATGACACGAAACATTACGTTGATCGGAATTGTACTTATCTCGAATTAGTACCACCTTACCCTATGCTCACGAGAGAGATAGATGAATATTTAAATACCCGAGCATTGCCGCCGTGTTTTCAGCTAGTCTTCTTCTAATATATAAAGCAGTGTCCGTATGTTTGTGTGTTTGTGTGAACGTGTTGCATACAAATCTGCGATTTTATTCCAATCTTTATGAACTATTTCACACGTACGCTTCAATCCATTACGACGGTCGCCGTAAGTGTAAGAATTATGTACAACGCATAATTCACATTATATGATGTCAAACAATGAGATGCGTCGAAAACTACTACATTAAGCGACAATATTTCTCATTTTATCCTAAAGCACTGGACCGATTTCAATCAAATTTGTCCCACGTATTCCTTACATGAGATACCAAATGCTGTAAGAATACGAACCACATACGACACATTGTTCAGGAGATATAACGTCATGAACAATAAGACTTGCAAGAAACTGCCACATAATACGACGAAATTTTATAAATACACTGTATGACTTAGCGACATACAACAGTTTTTAAACATAATTTCAAACTTTTATTAAACTTTTTCTCGCTGACAACCACATCAAAATAATGTAAGGAAGAAAGTTTCTCGCTTACTACTTTTCCGCTGTTCATGGGCTAAAACTATGGCATTTGGAATGACGTTACAATTTATAATTTCCACACCACAAATCGTCGCCCCAGGAAATTTTACAGTCAGTATACACGCATACAGCTGAATGTACCTTCGAAATTGAAGCACAGTGCGATATGTAGCTTATGACATATAAGCACATAAACAGTAACATTTCTGGAAAATCGCCTCATCACTCAGCAAGTTTCATTCTATTACATCTTTACTACTGATTGTATTCGTAATAGATTTTACAAACATACAGCACTTACGCAAATGAATACATACCTGAAAAATTATACAAATGTACAACATATAACTCAATAAATATTACATCGTACGCGTTTTGTATGTCATTTGCATTTTTATTAGTATGTTTCTTCGTTTGGATAACGCACTTATAATTTTGTACATTATGTGAGACAGCCTGATTTCTTATTTATTCTCCGTTGAATATTACATGTTCTTTAGAAAAAAAAGGAGATGGTCAGAGAGAGAGAGATAGAAGTACTAACTCAAGACAGGAATAAATATATGAATTAAAGCCCTATATGCTGGCAGCGGTGGCCGAGCGGACTTCGGCGCGCCAGTCACATTCTGCACGGCCTCTCCAGTCGGGGGTTCGAATCCCCCCTCGGGCTTGGATATTTGTGCCGTCTTTAGTATAAGGTAGTTCATGTTTGTAAGTTTAGGGACTGATGGCCCCGAAGTGAAGTCCCTTAAGCTTAACAAACATTTAAACGTTTGAAAGCCGGGTTTTCAGCTAGCATTTCATACAAAGGAGAGGGAGGAGATGAACATAGAGAGAGGATAAGAGGAGACCGGCAGAGAGTGGGGGAGATAATGATGGTGGCTGGGTGATGGAAAGGTGAGAAGAGGAGGAGGAGGTGGTGGAGGAGTATATGGAGTAGAATATGGAGGTGGATGAGTTAGAGTAGGTGCCAGAGGAAGGTATGGTAGTGGACGGGATGGAGTAGGTCAGTGGAAGGTCAATAGAAGGTAAACAGAAATCAGTCGAAGGGAAGCTAGAGACGGACAAAGGGATGAGAGAGCAGTACTTGCACTGAGAGAGTATTCGATAAAATACATACCCCAGCTAATAGAGAGAGTGGACTAAAGGGACACACTTTTTTTTTTTTTTTGTTTTTTTTTTTTTTTTTTTTTTTGTTACTGCAGCCTGCGATTTTGGACCCGCTGCCTGTGTAATAGGGACAATTAGGAATTTAGAAATGGAGATTATGGGGAGGAGGTTAGGATGTATGGCCAACTACCAAACAAATTTCGCAGATGCGAAGCATTGCCGGTTTCGCTAGAGTCAAATAAAAAACTTGGTTTAATCAAACTCTCGATGGACATCTCGCCGTTCCTTAATTGCCACGTTAACCACGTGGAAGAAGTCAGTTATACTGCTACTAAAGTCTCGCTACTGTGCTGGAACTGCCAGTGTTATTCCCACCGGCAGTGCAGGGATGTGGGACGAACACGGGAGGAGCCAGTGTGTGACCAGAGCGACGGACGGCCATGGGCGCCGTGGCCCGGCGCGACGGGGCGCGTCATTTATTATTCAGGCGGTGGGCGGGGGCGGCGCCGCCCACAGAGCTGCGGCGCGCGTGACGCGACTGGCGACGCCGCCCCACCCTGGGCGATACACGGCGCCGCCGCCGCCGCCGCCGCCGCCCCTGGCTCAGGGCTACACACGGCTGAGCCGGCAGGCGGCACCGACTGCCCGCCGTGTACCAGCTCACCCCACCTGCCACTGATTTACTGACTGCTCTCCGGGAACATAGCGACACGCTCGAGCCGGATGGCATAGACTATTCCAAGGCGCCTCAATCGCTAGTGGTGTGGTAGTCTAACGGTATAGTCTGCTGGCGGCCGCGCTGGCGGTAGGAAGTGTGCTGTCCGCTGCGCCTGCTCGCTTCCGCGTGGGTAAGACTTCGCGCTTGCTGCAGCTTCGTGCTGTACTTGTATAAGTTGTTGAGGAATTATGAGTAGATGTCAGTGATGGCACAACCTACAAGGAAAGATACGTTGAAATTGACGTTTGACAACCGATCCGCGCGACCGAGGTCTTTTGAAATCGAGAATTGGCTGGAACAAGAGGTGAAGTTATCAGCAAACGATCTTATTGGTATCCATATTTCGATTGTAACCTGCGTAGTTTTTGTGAAATTGAGTAGTGCCGAGCTATGTGACAAAGTTGTTGAGTCTTGTGGAGGTATGCTAAAATTTAAATATTCTGATGGGCGTGTTGGAGATGTTACCGTTTCCCATGCAGGGTTTGGCGTTCGGACTATCCGAATATTTGAGCTTCCTTTCAAAATAACTGAAGAACACATAAATGCAGTAATATCACAGTTCGGGACAGTGCTTTCTAACGTTGCAGAGAGGTGGTCGAGCGCCCACAAGTTTCCTGTACTCAATGGTGTACGCCAACTTAAAGTTGAGTGACGACAGCATATCCCGTCATACATTAATGTGTGTGGGTACAGAGGTATTGTCATCTATGACGACCAACCGCGTACTTGTTCTTTATGTAACAAGCCTGGACATGTCCGCATTAACTGTATACAGAGGCGCGTGGCACAACTGCCGGCAGGCGAGCCGGCCAGACCTCAGACTGTGACGTCACTGCCCGTCACTTACGCGGCCGCAGCTCGCGCGCAGCCGTCTGCCTATCCGAGCCCGGAAGTGACTGCAGCTACCGCCGATGCTGAGACTGAAATATCTATGGATATAACTGTTATCGTACCGGAAGAAATACCTGAAACCCATCCACTTACGACAGCTGCTGCACCTCTGCCGACGCAGGTGGCTGAAATTTCTAAGGATATACGTACTAACGTACTGGAAGACTCATCTGAGCCCCTACCACCTCCGACAGCTGCTGCAGCCCTGCCGACTCAGGTGACCCCAACCGGAAAGGTGGAAAAAACCCCGGCAACGGAGGAAGCAACACCGGTAAAAGAACCAGAAATTGGCATGGTAAATGAAGAGCGCCCGTCAAAGAGGAACTCCCCCAGAAGGACTAGGAAACGGAGGTTGGCACACCAAGGTGCAAACGAGACCGCCCCCTCTTTGCGTCAGAAAGCGAAGGAAATAGGGAGCAGCCTCTGCCAGAAGGACGCCACTGAAATAAAAAAGGCTCCAGCTAAGGAACAGAACCCCATTTCCGTGACGGGAAAACATGAGACAGAAGGAATGACATTCAAGGCAACTGGAGAACGAATAGAAGGAAGTCTGTCTTCGGAAGCTCCCCACGACCTTCCACAGGCACTCAAAACTAACTGGGCGGACGACGACGGCACCGACACGGCGGATGAGGGGATGAATGATGACTCAGAAAGCGAAGCGGAAAGCACACCACCCTCAGACCAGGATGACAAAATTAATGACGATGTCGCAATGAAAGATAAATCCTCTCTTCAGAGACGAATCCCCGACCCCTTTGACACCGACGAATATTATTAAGATGTTTTTAAAACGTGACTTTCATATGAAGAATTTGAAGTCTGTTTTAGACGATAGATAAATTAGGAAGAAACATGCCTGAACGACAAGCATACAAGATCGCCACAATCAACCTGAACAAGATACAAAGCTCGTTCAAACTACAAAATTTAAAGGACTTTATATATGCCTCTGATAGTGACATCATTTTATTACAAGAAGTGACAGGAATTGATCTTGACCACATAACTGGATTCAACGCAATAGTGAACCCCGGCAATAATACAGAAATGGGCACGGCTATACTTATAAAAGAGGGCATCATCTTAGAAGACATTGTAAAATTACCAAACAGTAAAGGACTAGCGGGTACCATAAATAAGACACGTCTGATAAATGTCTATGCTCCCTCAGGTTCAAGCAACAGGCAACACCGGGCGAAGTTTTTTAAAGAAGAAATTGTTCCCCTGTTTGGATCCCGGTACGACCATATTATCATGGGAGGGGATTTTAACTGCGTTCTCCATGCAAAAGATCAAATTCCGAATTTTAACAAGTCAACTGAACTAGAACGCACAGTAACTGACTTACGACTAACGGATTCATGGGAGCATATGCACGGTGCAACCCCTGGGTTTACACACGTGACCACTCGGCGAGCAGGCTTGACAGGATATATGTCTCGCAAACTTTAAAGGACCACATTTTACAGTCCGAAGTCTGGCCAACGGCATTTTCGGATCATGCTGCGTTCATATGCACACTTAATATGGACAAACAGGGGACGTTTCGAGGGAGAGGTACCTGGAAACTAAATGTATCCCACCTGAACGACCATGTTTGTAAGGAGGCGTTCCAAACCCTGTGGCGAGAATGCGAAAGCAAATTCACCTCTTACAACTCCGGTATAACCTGGTGGCTACGTTACGCCAAACCCAAAATACGAAAGTTTTTCATTAATTATGCGAAAGAAAACAGCTTTTGGTACAAATCAACCATGGAGTTTTACTTTCAGTGTCTAAGGGATCTGCACACGTCAGATGCAACAATGGTCGGGAATTACGAACGCATTAAAAAGATTAAAGCAAAAATTCTGACTCTTCGGCGCAGACAGTTAGAAGGATACCAAATAAGGTCGCGGGTCCAGAATGTAGCACCACAAGAGGACACTTCAATATATCACGTGATACGTGAATCCAAAAGAGCCTCGCGCAAAATATTAACTGAATTAATAACTGCTGACGGAAGAAAGCTGACGAAGCACTCTGAAATCAAAGAGGCACTACTACAACATTTTACCTCCTTATTGTCCAGCCACCCGATTGACGAACAGCTTCAGGACGAATTACTGACCAACCTGCAAGGCAGAGTAACCCACGCGGAAGCGCTCAGTCTTACTTCAGAAGTTACTGAAGACGACGTTCTAGAAGCCATAAATGACAGTAAGAAAAACAAGTCGCCGGGACAGGATGGAATCCCAGCCGAATTTTATCAGCAGTTCAGGGAACTTATAACACCTAAATTCACCGTAATATGCAATGAACTTTTAAACCCTGACGTTGTTGTTCCAACAGAATTCCGAGAAGGTATGGTAGTTTTAGTGCCCAAGACCTCGACTTCTAACACCGTCGGCAACCTGCGGCCAATCACGCTATTAAATAGCGACTACAAAATCTTTGGTCGCATTATAGCGCGAAGATTGCGTAACACCATGACCGGCGTCATCGGCGCATACCAGACAAGTGTAGGCAAGGACAGAAAAATTCTGCAGGCACTCTGTGGTTACAGGGACCTCATTTCCACGGCTGATGTCTGCAAAATCAAGTGTGCCATAGTGTCGCTGGGTTTTGACAAGGCGTTTGATAGAGTTAATCACCAGTTTTTGCTTCGAACTATGGATGCGATGGGATTCCCACCGCAGTTCCTCGCCGTCATACGCAACACACTAATGAATAACTCAGCCAGGGTTGTCATCAATGGACAAGTCAGCCGTCCGATTCAAGTCACCAGTTCCATCAGGCAAGGGTGTCCGATGTCAATGGCACTTTTTGCGATCGCCATCGAACCCCTTCTCGCCTCTCTTACAGAGAATCTACGGGGTCTCTATATAAGAGGTGAAAAAATTGTGTGTCATGCGTACGCTGATGACGTTGGTTTCGTTGTTACGGACGGTAATGAGGTACAAACCGCACTACAAATGGTAGAAAAATATGAACAGGCAAGTGGTGCGAAACTAAATAGAGTGAAGTCCGGGATATTCGAAATTGGTCGTGGACTGGGATCGCAGATACAAGGACAGTTACCTGCTCTTTCAATCATGAAATGTCTAGGAATTGATTTTAAAAGAAGTATACAAAACACTGTTGCTGTGAATTACAGGAAAATACTTCACAGAATTCGTGCCACTGTCCAAGAGCACAGCATCAGGAAACTAGATGAACTCCAAAAAGTATCTGTGGCTAATATCTACATCACCTCCAAAGTAAATTATGTTGCGCAAGTGTTACCCTTGCCAGCAACGATGGCTAAATGCATTACATCGGCACTGGGACATTTCGTGAGCCGAGGCCGCATATTTAAGGTCACGTATGATACTCTGATGCTTCCAACGTATTATGGCGGGTTAAATCTCACAGACGTGAGAATAAAGGCGCGGGCTTTATACGTATCAAACATGTATAAGAACTGGAAACAGCCAAATGGTAGCCTCGCTGGGTATTTGCTGAATGAAATTGCCCCTGAAGATCTCCATGCACCAATCAATGTTCGACATATACCCAACGGTCTGTACCACCTCAAATATTTTTTAGTGGAGTATAGCTACCTACATGACAAAATCCCCGACAAGGACATCGTTAAAGTAAAACATCTTTACAACAACCTGATCAAAACGAAGGCCAGGAACAATATAGAACAAAAATATCCGTTCAACAATTGGAATGCCATCTGGGATAACATACACAGTAGACACCTGCCAACATATGCGAAGTCGAGCTGGTATTTCGCTGTCAACAGAAAACTGGCAACAAACTCCCGACTTCATGCTATTCAT